>JAIOJX010000031.1:40443906-41693906 GCA_022376925.1 Tragulus kanchil | reverse complement strand
GGAGTTAGTGCAAACCCTACAGTTTCCCAGCTCAATTGCATAAGGTTAACCCCGCACTTCAGATGCCAGTCACAGGTAGTAGGTCCTCATATTCCCAAAACGTCTGTCTAACTGCTCTGTAAGTTGAGGTCCCCACAACTTGGGTTTGATCATCTGTTAGAATGGCTCATAGGGTCCAATGAAACCCTTACTGACATTTACTGGTTTGTAATGAAAGAGCATGATAAAGGATAGTGAAGACCATCCAGACGGAAAGATATGTAGGGTAGGGTCCAGGGAAAGGGCACAGCAGCCATGTCCCCACTGGGTGCAGCCCCCTCCTGGCACCTCCACATTGAGCCACCTGGAAGCATTGTGTATCTTTGATGACTGTATGGTGGCTTCATCAGGTAGGCATGATTGCTTATTAACTCCAGCAACCTAAATGGCCCATCGACAGGTAGATGATAATGAAGATGTGGTACATATTTACAATAGAATACTACTCAGCCATAAAAAAGAACCAAAGATGGAACTTCCCTGGTGGTCCAGTGGTGAAGACTCTGTGTTGCCAATTCACTGGGGCCTGGGTTCGATCCCTGGTCAGGGAACTAGATCCCACATGCCGCAACTATGACCCCATGCAGCCAAATAAATAATTTTAAAACAAGAAAACCAAAGACTGTCATTGGCAGCGACATGAATGGACCTAGAGATTGTCGTACTAAGTGAAATAAGTCAGATGGAGAAAGGCAAGTACCATATCATTTAGCATGTGGAATCTAAAAGGTGACACAAATGAGCCTATCTATGAAACAGACTCACAGACATAGAGAACAGACTTGTGGTTGCCAAGGGAGAGGGGTCTGGGGAGGGATGGGAGTTTGGGATTAGCAGATGTAAGCTATTATACAGAGAATGGATAAACAACAAGTTCCCACTGTAAAGCACGGTGAGCTATATTCAATACCCTGCGATAAACCATAATGGAAAAGGATATGAAAAAGAATGTATGTATGTTTAACTGAATCACTTTGTTATACAACAGAAATGAACACAACATTGTGAATCAACTATGCATTAATTTAAAAAAAGAAAAAAAAAACACACCTCTAGCCCCTATGCACTTTCCAGAGAAGGGGAACATGGGGCTGATAAGTTCCATACTTGGTAAAAAAACATGGCTTGGTATTTCTAGGGTCTAACCACATCTCCTGTAGCTCTCCAGGAACCACGCCCTCATTAGGAAAGAGCCATCTCATTGGGGGTGGGCTGGGGGGTGGAAAGATACTCCTTTGCCCAGGGAATTCCAAGGGTTTTAGAAGCTCTGTGTCTGAAACCAGGGGCAGGGATCAGTGTGTATTTCACAATCTGTTATTTCACACTAGTCAGTTCTGTGAGCTTGGTTAATATGATGAAATCAATCCTTGGAACCCACAGTTTTAAGAATTCAACTCTAGATCTTAGGTGACCACCCTTTCACCTTTACCAAGTGAAGTTCAAATACAGCTTGATCACCTTTCCTGACACTTCCTGTGTGTCAGACTCTGGTGGCTGGGCCGGGGCAAGATGGGAGAAGGGCAGTGGCTAGTTATTGGGAGTACAGGGCTAGATCTGACAGAGTCTCTGACCCCGGACACCCTCGATCCAACAAGAGTGAAAGAGCCTGAAGCTCAGCATGTTGTGTATGGCCCCTTACAGTAGATGCCTTTGTCCCTGGAGCTCTGAGGAATGAAAACACTGTTCCTCCTGTGGTTGAGTTGGGGAACTTTCATGTGGGAGGTGATACTAGCACAGGACAGGGTGAACCTGGAGGAACAAGAAGACTCCAGGCAGAGAAATGACCCCAGCAAGGCCCAGAGGAGTGAGAGACCTGGTGCAAATGGGGGGCCCTATCTATGAAACAGACTCACAGACATAGAGAACAGACTTGTGGTTGCCAAGGGAGAGGGGTCTGGGGAGGGATGGGAGTTTGGGATTAGCAGATGTAAGCTATTATACAGAGAATGGATAAACAACAAGTTCCCACTGTAAAGCACGGTGAGCTATATTCAATACCCTGCGATAAACCATAATGGAAAAGGATATGAAAAAGAATGTATGTATGTTTAACTGAATCACTTTGTTATACAACAGAAATGAACACAACATTGTGAATCAACTATGCATTAATTTAAAAAAAGAAAAAAAAAACACACCTCTAGCCCCTATGCACTTTCCAGAGAAGGGGAACATGGGGCTGATAAGTTCCATACTTGGTAAAAAAACATGGCTTGGTATTTCTAGGGTCTAACCACATCTCCTGTAGCTCTCCAGGAACCACGCCCTCATTAGGAAAGAGCCATCTCATTGGGGGTGGGCTGGGGGGTGGAAAGATACTCCTTTGCCCAGGGAATTCCAAGGGTTTTAGAAGCTCTGTGTCTGAAACCAGGGGCAGGGATCAGTGTGTATTTCACAATCTGTTATTTCACACTAGTCAGTTCTGTGAGCTTGGTTAATATGATGAAATCAATCCTTGGAACCCACAGTTTTAAGAATTCAACTCTAGATCTTAGGTGACCACCCTTTCACCTTTACCAAGTGAAGTTCAAATACAGCTTGATCACCTTTCCTGACACTTCCTGTGTGTCAGACTCTGGTGGCTGGGCCGGGGCAAGATGGGAGAAGGGCAGTGGCTAGTTATTGGGAGTACAGGGCTAGATCTGACAGAGTCTCTGACCCCGGACACCCTCGATCCAACAAGAGTGAAAGAGCCTGAAGCTCAGCATGTTGTGTATGGCCCCTTACAGTAGATGCCTTTGTCCCTGGAGCTCTGAGGAATGAAAACACTGTTCCTCCTGTGGTTGAGTTGGGGAACTTTCATGTGGGAGGTGATACTAGCACAGGACAGGGTGAACCTGGAGGAACAAGAA
The DNA here is from genome assembly GCA_022376925.1 of Tragulus kanchil. Classification (NCBI taxonomy): domain Eukaryota; kingdom Metazoa; phylum Chordata; class Mammalia; order Artiodactyla; family Tragulidae; genus Tragulus; species Tragulus kanchil. The sequence goes on along the minus strand of JAIOJX010000031.1, from coordinate 41,691,015 downwards.
GACTCCAGGCAGAGAAATGACCCCAGCAAGGCCCAGAGGTGTGAGAGACCTGGTGCAAATCAAACAGTCCTCATGTGAGACTAGTACAGGACACCCGTGCAGCAAGGATGAGGGCTGGAGGGGTGCCCAAGAGATAGAGGGGCTGCAGATTGTGGAGGCGGAGCAGGGAGGATACAAAGTGTGGTGATTGATCCCCAGTCTGTCTCCAAAGAAGATCCAGATGGCTGAAGCAGAGTATTAGAACCAGTGAGAGTTTTTGATATAAAAGCAATTTCAACAGTCAACAGTATAGGGACTTCCCTGGTGGTCCAGTGGTTAAGACGTTGCCTTGCAATGCCAGGAACATGGGTGGAATCCCTGGTCAGGGAAGTAAGATTCCACATGCTGCAGAGCAACTGAACCTGTGCACCACAATGAAAGATCCTGTGTGACTCGATGAAGATCCTGTGTGTAGCAACCAAAACTCGACACAGCCAAATAATAATTTTTAAAATGTTAAAAAATCAACAGTATAGTGACACATTCAGAAAGCCAATTTAAAAATACTTTTTAAAGATGTCATTTACAGTCATCAAAATTACATGTGTAAAATTTCAATTTTTAAGACACTAATGAAAGACAATTTTAAGCATCTATTAACAGTAGAGAACTACATGTTCATGGATGAGAAGATTCTATCTTGAGAAGCACAAGTTCTGTTCAGATTAATCCCAAAAGTCAAAGCTATTTCAATGAAAATCCCAACAGATCATTGCCAAGAAGTAGACAAGCTGGTCATTAAGCTAGGAAGAAATTTAAAGATTCAAAGTGCCCAAACAGTTCTGGAGAATAAAGAGAAGGAGGTCTTACCATAGCAAACATCCAGATTCATTATAAAGATCATCATTAGGTCTGTGGTCCTGGCTCAGCACTGGAAACTTGCAGCTACATAGAGCCCCAGAAAAAACCCAGGCATGAGATTTAGGTACAGACAGATGTTTCAGAAACCAATGAGGCGGTAACAGACTTTTCAGTGAATGATAGTGGACCAGTTGGCAATCCACATGGCAAAACACAAAACTAAGTGTGTTATGTGGCAACCGTGAGTATTTATTTTGCTTCAATTTATCTCTCAGCAGATAGCGGCATCTGTCATGACCCTTTGTCAATTTCTGAGGACAGACCCCAGCAAGGCCCAGAGGTGTGAGAGACCTGGTGCAAATCAAACAGTCCTCATGTGAGACTAGTACAGGACACCCGTGCAGCAAGGATGAGGGCTGGAGGGGTGCCCAAGAGATAGAGGGCTGCAGATTGTGGAGGCGGAGCAGGGAGGATACAAAGTGTGGTGATTGATCCCCAGTCTGTCTCCAAAGAAGATCCAGATGGCTGAAGCAGAGTATTAGAACCAGTGAGAGTTTTTGATATAAAAGCAATTTCAACAGTCAACAGTATAGGGACTTCCCTGGTGGTCCAGTGGTTAAGACGTTGCCTTGCAATGCCAGGAACATGGGTGGAATCCCTGGTCAGGAAGTAAGATTCCACATGCTGCAGAGCAACTGAACCTGTGCACCACAATGAAAGATCCTGTGTGACTCGATGAAGATCCTGTGTGTAGCAACCAAAACTCGACACAGCCAAATAATAATTTTTAAAATGTTAAAAAATCAACAGTATAGTGACACATTCAGAAAGCCAATTTAAAAATACTTTTTAAAGATGTCATTTACAGTCATCAAAATTACATGTGTAAAATTTCAATTTTTAAGACACTAATGAAAGACAATTTTAAGCATCTATTAACAGTAGAGAACTACATGTTCATGGATGAGAAGATTCTATCTTGAGAAGCACAAGTTCTGTTCAGATTAATCCCAAAAGTCAAAGCTATTTCAATGAAAATCCCAACAGATCATTGCCAAGAAGTAGACAAGCTGGTCATTAAGCTAGGAAGAAATTTAAAGATTCAAAGTGCCCAAACAGTTCTGGAGAATAAAGAGAAGGAGGTCTTACCATAGCAAACATCCAGATTCATTATAAAGATCATCATTAGGTCTGTGGTCCTGGCTCAGCACTGGAAACTTGCAGCTACATAGAGCCCCAGAAAAAACCCAGGCATGAGATTTAGGTACAGACAGATGTTTCAGAAACCAATGAGGCGGTAACAGACTTTTCAGTGAATGATAGTGGACCAGTTGGCAATCCACATGGCAAAACACAAAACTAAGTGTGTTATGTGGCAACCGTAGAGTATTTATTTTGCTTCAATTTATCTCTCAGCAGATAGCGGCATCTGTCATGACCCTTTGTCAATTTCTGAGGAGAGCATCCCTGCACCCGCTCCTCGGGCTTCAACCTCCCCAAGCTCAGGACATGGCCTTGCCCCTGTCCCTGTTGTGCAGAGACACAGGTCAAAGCTTCTGGTCATCCTTCCACTGCCATGTCTTAACACCTGGCATCTTCTTTCCTTCCCTCACTGCCTTATTCTCCTCTACCATCCATTTTCTCGTTTATTCATTCATGCATTCAGGGTACATTTGACACCCTCATGTTTTGGCTGATATATTTTTTTCTGTTTACTGGTTAAATGTACATAAGATTTGCCATCTTAACCAGGTTTTAAATGTACAGCTCATTAGTATCACATACATTCATAATGGTGTGCCAATTGTCTAGTTTTATTTGTTTAAAAATAAATTTATTTTATAACACCTATTTATTATTTTTTTATTTTATTTTTAAATAAATAAAAAAATAAGTAGACAATTGGCACACTGTTGTGAATGTATGTGATGCTAATGAGCTATATATTTAAAACATGGTTAAGGGCTTCCCTGGTGGTCCAGTGGGTAAAGAGTTCACCTTGCAGTGCAAGGGGCACTGGTTTGATCCCTGGCACCGGAAGATCCCACATGCCATGGAGCAGCTGGACCGGTGGGTCCAATTAGGAGCCAGCGCTCTGGGGTGCATGCTTCCAGAGCCAGTACTCTGTGGTGAGAGAGGCCACTGCAGTGGGAGGCCCGCACATGCCAAAGAATTAAGATGGATGAAAATAAATAAATAAAGGACCAATAAAAGAGGCAAAAAAAAAAAAATGATTAAGATGGCAAATAAATTTATTTTACTTTTTTAAACATTTATTTTATTTTAAAATTTATTTTATTTTTAAATAAACATTTCCATAACTCATCTCATCTGTAAAACTGAAAGTCCATTCCCATGACAACTCTCTACCCTCCCTTCCCCCAGCCTGGTACCTAGGGCTTTCTGTCTCTCTGATTTTGACTAGTCTTAAGTACCTCATGTAAGTGGGACCACACAGTATGCCTTTTGTGACTGTCTTATTTCACTCAATGTAATCTCTTTAAGGTTCATTCATGTTGTAGCACACATCAGAATTTCATTTTTTAAGGCTGAATAATATTCTGTCATAGGGCTCCCCAGGTGGCGCAATGGTAAAGAACTTGCCTGCCAATGAAGGAGACCTGGGATCGATCCCTGGGTTAGGAAAATCCCATGGAGAAGGGAATGGCAACCCACTCCAGTATTCTTGCCTGGAAAATTCCATGGACAGAGGAGCCTGGCAGGCTACAGACTATAGGGTCCCAAAAAGAGTTGTACATGACTTAGGGACTAAACAACAATATTCCATTGTAGGTATGTACCATATTTTGTTTCTCCATTCATCCATCAGTGGACACTTGGGTTGCATCCATGTTTTAGTTATTGTGAATAAGGCTGCTTATTCACTTTTTTAAAAAAATTAAGATTTACTTTTTTAATTTTAGCCTCTTTTATTGTTTTTTTTTTTTTTTTCCTTCATCTATCTCCACTCCTTGGCCTGTGTGGGCCTCCCATTGCAGTGGCCTCTCCCATTGCTGAGCCCAGCTCTGGGCACATGCGCTCCAGAGTGCTGGCTCATAATTGGACACACTGGTCCAGACGCTCCTCCCCATGTGGGATCTTTCCGGGCCAGGAATTGAACCGGTGCCGCTTGCACTGCAAGGCGGACTCTTCACCCACTGGACCACCAGGGAAGCCCCACTTATTTTTATGAACGTAAAAAGCACCTCTTGGAGACCTGGTTGCAGATGGTATGTCATAACCTGTGACTCTGGTTCTGTAATGGGAAGTGGGGTCTGACTGCTCATTGCTCAAAAAGCAATTAAAAGGCAAAGGCGATGAAAAGGAAAATTTGCTTTATTTCAGGTGCGGGCAACTAGGAGGCTGGGTGAACGTCAGACCAAAGGCTGACTCCCTCCACTGACAATCAGTGGGCAAGCCCTTTTTTAGATGGAGGGAGAGGCAATGTGTAGAAACAGCACAGTCAGCTCTTGAAATGGGTCATCGGTGGTCTGACCAGCATCATCTTGATTGTTTTAAGTACAGTTAATCATCAGTGCCAGGGTCGGTTTGTTTCCATTTCTTGAGGCCAATTCTTGGAATTGTGGCAGCTTATGTCATGGCTGGGGCTTCCCAGGTGGCTTGGTGGTAAAGGATGTGCCTGCCAATGCAGGAGATGTGGATTTGATCCCTGGTCCGGGAAGATACCCCTGGAGAAAGAAATGGCAACCTATTCCAGTTTTCTTGCCTGAAAAATCCCATGGACAGAGGATCCTGGTGGGCTGCATTCCATGGAGTCACAAAAAATCAGACACAACTTAACAAATGTCATGCTACAGTCTGATTATCATGTAGTGAATGTCTCCATCTGATGGGGGGTTCAGTATCTACTAGGACAGCTCACAGGATATGGCTGAGAATATTATCTATAGCCCTTGAGATGGAGCTAAAGGTCTTTGTCTACACCTAAGGACCGAACTATTATTATTTGATCTCCTCTGTTTTCCTTTGTTTCTGCATGTTCTCATTTCTCTGAGAACTTATTCATTGGCTAAAGTATTTCCACAGACAGAAGACAGCAGAGGGCACTGACAGGGGTGGGAGGGAGGGGAGGACCATAGGATCTTGCCCCGTTTCAGGTCCATCTCTAAATTTACACTCAACAGCTACCCTGTCCTCACAGTCATCAACAACTTCATGTGTCTCTTGAGCATTTAAAATGTGGCTTATCTAAACTGAGAAATTCCTATCAGATTTGAAGACTTTGTGAAAGAAATACTGTAGAGTATTCCATAATTGGACACACTGGTCCAGACGCCTCCCCATGGGAAGTGCCGCTCCAACTTTTGGACCACCAGAAGCCCCACTTATTTTTATGAACGTAAAAAGCACCTCTTGGAGACCTGGTTGCAGATGGTATGTCATAACCTGTGACTCTGGTTCTGTAATGGGAAGTGGGGTCTGACTGCTCATTGCTCAAAAAGCAATTAAAAGGCAAAGGCGATGAAAAGGAAAATTTGCTTTATTTCAGGTGCGGGCAACTAGGAGGCTGGGTGAACGTCAGACCAAAGGCTGACTCCCTCCACTGACAATCAGTGGGCAAGCCCTTTTGTAGATGGAGGGAGAGGCAATGTGTAGAAACAGCACAGTCAGCTCTTGAAATGGGTCATCGGTGGTCTGACCAGCATCATCTTGATTGTTTTAAGTACAGTTAATCATCAGTGCCAGGGTCGGTTTGTTTCCATTTCTTGAGGCCAATTCTTGGAATTGTGGCAGCTTATGTCATGGCTGGGGCTTCCCAGGTGGCTTGGTGGTAAAGGATGTGCCTGCCAATGCAGGAGATGTGGATTTGATCCCTGGTCCGGGAAGATACCCCTGGAGAAAGAAATGGCAACCTATTCCAGTTTTCTTGCCTGAAAAATCCCATGGACAGAGGATCCTGGTGGGCTGCATTCCATGGAGTCACAAAAAATCAGACACAACTTAACAAATGTCATGCTACAGTCTGATTATCATGTAGTGAATGTCTCCATCTGATGGGGGGTTCAGTATCTACTAGGACAGCTCACAGGATATGGCTGAGAATATTATCTATAGCCCTTGAGATGGAGCTAAAGGTCTTTGTCTACACCTAAGGACCGAACTATTATTATTTGATCTCCTCTGTTTTCCTTTGTTTCTGCATGTTCTCATTTCTCTGAGAACTTATTCATTGGCTAAAGTATTTCCACAGACAGAAGACAGCAGAGGGCACTGACAGGGGTGGGAGGGAGGGGAGGACCATAGGATCTTGCCCCGTTTCAGGTCCATCTCTAAATTTACACTCAACAGCTACCCTGTCCTCACAGTCATCAACAACTTCATGTGTCTCTTGAGCATTTAAAATGTGGCTTATCTAAACTGAGAAATTCCTATCAGATTTGAAGACTTCGTGTGAAAGAAATACTGTAGAGTATTCCACTAACATATTGGTTATATGTTGATGCGGGTATATGGAACTAAAATATGTTATTAAGATTAATTTTACCAATTTCTTTTTATACTTTTTAATGTGGCCACTAGAGCTTTTTAAAATTGCATACATGACTCTCATTTGTGGCTTAATTCTGTTTCTAGTAACAAAGTCACTGTGGAGAAACTCAGTTGTAAACACAAAGAGACATGAGCAAAATGTTTATACCTCTTTTGTTTGAAATGGTAAAAAATGGAGAACATTAGTACCCATTGCAGGGGAAACGGAAACACATCAGGAAAATGATGAGAAACACATGTTGCTGGAGAATTTAGATAGTGAGTAAAACATATGTAAAAGTGAAAAACAGGGGCTTCCCTGGTGGTCCAGTGGGTAAAGACACCACCTTGCAGTGCAAGGGGCGCCGGTTCGATCCCTGGCCTGGGAAGATCCCACGTGTCGCGGAGCGGCTGGACTGATGTGTCCAATTACCGAGCTGGAGCTCTGGCGCACATGCGCCCAGAGCCGGCGCTCTGCAACAACAGACGCCACCACGATGGGAGGCCCACAGGAGCCAAAGAACAAAGGCGGATGAAAATAGAGAAATGAAAGACCAATAGAAGTGGCCCGCCTGCTCCCCTCCCTCCCCAACCCAACCCCTGCACCCTCCCCCCCAAAAAAACCAAAGGGCTTCCCTGGTGGTCCAGTGGGTGGAAAGTTCACCTTGCAGTACAGGGGGCACCGGTTTGATCCCTGACCCGGGAGGATCCCACATGCCACAGAACGGCTGGACTGGTGTGTCCAATTGTGAGCCAGTGCTCTGGAGCTCATGCGCTCAGAGCCAGTGCTCTGCAACAAGAGAGGCCAGTGCAATGGGAGGCCTATACAGGCTGAAGAATAAAGATGAATGAAAAATAAATAAATAAAAAGAAGCCAATTTTTTTAAAAAAAAGTGATTTAGAAGGATGGGTTTTACATGTGCACTTTAGAAAACTGTTAACTGTTTGACTTAGCCTATAGTTTCCTTTCTATGTGTGCACAAAAGGAAATGGAAATATCTAAACTGAGAATTTTATCAGATTTGAAGACTTCGTGTGAAAGAAATACTGTAGAGTATTCCACTAACATATTGGTTATATGTTGATGCGGGTATATGGAACTAAAATATGTTATTAAGATTAATTTTACCAATTTCTTTTTATACTTTTTAATGTGGCCACTAGAGCTTTTTAAAATTGCATACATGACTCTCATTTGTGGCTTAATTCTGTTTCTAGTAACAAAGTCACTGTGGAGAAACTCAGTTGTAAACACAAAGAGACATGAGCAAAATGTTTATACCTCTTTTGTTTGAAATGGTAAAAAATGGAGAACATTAGTACCCATTGCAGGGGAAACGGAAACACATCAGGAAAATGATGAGAAACACATGTTGCTGGAGAATTTAGATAGTGAGTAAAACATATGTAAAAGTGAAAAACAGGGGCTTCCCTGGTGGTCCAGTGGGTAAAGACACCACCTTGCAGTGCAAGGGGCGCCGGTTCGATCCCTGGCCTGGGAAGATCCCACGTGTCGCGGAGCGGCTGGACTGATGTGTCCAATTACCGAGCTGGAGCTCTGGCGCACATGCGCCCAGAGCCGGCGCTCTGCAACAACAGACGCCACCACGATGGGAGGCCCACAGGAGCCAAAGAACAAAGGCGGATGAAAATAGAGAAATGAAAGACCAATAGAAGTGGCCCGCCTGCTCCCCTCCCTCCCCAACCCGACCCCTGCACCCTCCCCCCCAAAAAAACCAAAGGGCTTCCCTGGTGGTCCAGTGGGTGGAAAGTTCACCTTGCAGTACAGGGGGCACCGGTTTGATCCCTGACCCGGGAGGATCCCACATGCCACAGAACGGCTGGACTGGTGTGTCCAATTGTGAGCCAGTGCTCTGGAGCTCATGCGCTCAGAGCCAGTGCTCTGCAACAAGAGAGGCCAGTGCAATGGGAGGCCTATACAGGCTGAAGAATAAAGATGAATGAAAAATAAATAAATAAAAAGAAGCCAATTTTTTTAAAAAAAAGTGATTTAGAAGGATGGGTTTTACATGTGCACTTTAGAAAACTGTTAACTGTTTGACTTAGCCTATAGTTTCCTTTCTATGTGTGCACAAGAATGGAAAGATTTTTTTTTTTAACTTTGTTGAATTGGGGTATAGCCGATTAACAATGTTGTGATAGTTTCAGGTGAACAGCAAAGGGATGCAGCCATCCATATACATGTATTCATTCTCCCTAAAACTCCTCTCCCATCCAGGAATTTTTTTTTAATCAAAAAAAAATTTGTTTTTAAGTTCCCTGGTAGTCTCTGGAGTGGTTGGGACTCCCAAGTTTTCACTGCCAGGGTCTCAGACTCTTATCTACTGTCAGGGATCTGCAATCCTACAAACTGCAAGGCCAAAAAAATAAATAAATAAAAGTGAACATTTAAAAAACATGGTAAAAGACACACAGCATGAAACTTACCATCTTACCCTTTTCAGGTGTACGGCTCAGGGGCATTAAGCATGTTCACAGTGTGTGGCCGTCACTACCATCCCTTTCTGAAATTCTTTTCCTCTTATACTGCTGAGACTCTGGCCCCTTCCTGGAATAACTCGCTTTCCGCCACTAGGACAAACCAGTCTCCAAATCTCACACTTGTCCATCTGATTGGTGGGCACCCCTGAAATCACAGCAGAACTCTAGTCCAAGGAGTGCGAGGGTGTTGTTTTTTAGCTCTGCAGGTTCTGCCGCACAGTGAGGCGCCCTCAGGGACCCCACTCCACCATCTGTGTTGCCAATGTCCACCAGTCCTGGTTCAGGAATACTGATGAAGGATTGTTCTAAACAGGGAAACCCATTCAGAGGCAAATTGTCCACCTAGTCCTGTCAGAATCTGATCGAAGGATGTTCACCTTGCAGTACAGGGGGCACCGGTTTGATCCCTGACCCGGGAGGATCCCACATGCCACAGAACGGCTGGACTGGTGTGTCCAATTGTGAGCCAGTGCTCTGGAGCTCATGCGCTCAGAGCCAGTGCTCTGCAACAAGAGAGGCCAGTGCAATGGGAGGCCTATACAGGCTGAAGAATAAAGATGAATGAAAAATAAATAAATAAAAAGAAGCCAATTTTTTTAAAAAAAAGTGATTTAGAAGGATGGGTTTTACATGTGCACTTTAGAAAACTGTTAACTGTTTGACTTAGCCTATAGTTTCCTTTCTATGTGTGCACAAGAATGGAAAGATTTTTTTTTTTAACTTTGTTGAATTGGGGTATAGCCGATTAACAATGTTGTGATAGTTTCAGGTGAACAGCAAAGGGATGCAGCCATCCATATACATGTATTCATTCTCCCTAAAACTCCTCTCCCATCCAGGAATTTTTTTTTAATCAAAAAAAAATTTGTTTTTAAGTTCCCTGGTAGTCTCTGGAGTGGTTGGGACTCCCAAGTTTTCACTGCCAGGGTCTCAGACTCTTATCTACTGTCAGGGATCTGCAATCCTACAAACTGCAAGGCCAAAAAAATAAATAAATAAAAGTGAACATTTAAAAAACATGGTAAAAGACACACAGCATGAAACTTACCATCTTACCCTTTTTCAGGTGTACGGCTCAGGGGCATTAAGCATGTTCACAGTGTGTGGCCGTCACTACCATCCCTTTCTGAAATTCTTTTCCTCTTATACTGCTGAGACTCTGGCCCCTTCCTGGAATAACTCGCTTTCCGCCACTAGGACAAACCAGTCTCCAAATCTCACACTTGTCCATCTGATTGGTGGGCACCCCTGAAATCACAGCAGAACTCTAGTCCAAGGAGTGCGAGGGTGTTGTTTTTTAGCTCTGCAGGTTCTGCCGCACAGTGAGGCGCCCTCAGGGACCCCACTCCACCATCTGTGTTGCCAATGTCCACCAGTCCTGGTTCAGGAATACTGATGAAGGATTGTTCTAAACAGGGAAACCCATTCAGAGGCAAATTCTGTGACTTTGAGCCACCTAAGCCAACCTTGCTGAACTCTGTCCCTAGGGACCAATCCCTGTAACTCCCAAGGGAGGCCTCTGCAGGGTCCCCATTTGCAGTAAGACCTCACACATTTTCCAGGACTAAATCCTATCAGGGCCAGTCCAGGCTGAAGACCTTATGTGGATAAGACCCATAAAATCTGCATTAGCTGCCTCTGAGACTTGTATTCTTAAATATTTCATCTCAGTGAATTGCTCTTCTAATGCATTTCCTTTTCGAATGGCCAAAATGCCTCGAGAGGCCCCTACCCCAGACTTTCCCAGTTGTTGCATGGTCTGAGACACTCACTCGTGGTTGTGCTGCTGATGGGTGGGGTTGTTTATGCCCAGTTCTCTATCCTATCAGCTCACGCTCAGTCCTCCTTTTCCTCAACAGAAAAAAAAAAAAAAATGAGGAAAGCAAACAACCACAAATCCTATCAGCTTTTATCCAATTCTCAAGCTTTCATCCACTTTCAGTGCTCCTGTCACCAGCAGTTGTGTCATCAGCCGAGTGCTATGGGAATGATAAGATTTTGATGTATCAAACTGGCAAAAACACATTAAAGGAGATCTCAGTAATTCCAGCCCCAAATCCACACAGATAAGGATTAGATTACTCAAGAAGGTACGCCGAGTGACAGAAACTGAACTCATCCATGGGAAAACTCATTAGTATTCAGCAGCCAAGACTCCAAGCCTAACCGCTTTGGGTAGTGGTTTTATATATTTATTTCAAAATCATCTGGAAATCTCTGGCTCCTGGAGGTAGCTCCCTTTAAATCTTTTTGAAAGACACGGTGTCGCCATTTGCCTGCCTCCGCTGATGTTTTCCATTTCCTCAGGCCAGTCCAGCCTTTGACACAAAGACTAATATTTGATGACAGATGGCTCTGTGAGCTTCTGGTAAGGCCATATCTCACTTTTGGAATGCAAGCGATAACCGGGTTCCTCTAGAGCCTTATTTATTATACTCTTATTACGCACAAACTCATTTGATGTAAAACATTCTGCCAGTCAACTTGAACCCTCTCTTCCCCAGCTGTCATGCTGGCAGCTCAAAGGATGGCGACAGATGATGCTGATGGACAGGACTCCTGCCATCTCCTGCTTTCCCAAATTTAAAGTTGGATGCTTCCGGAAAGAAGGAACGTACTAGAGAACAAGAGCTAGGAAGGCCCTCTGCAGCATCCTGCCGTTTAATCACCATGGTAGTTTACTAAGAGTCCCTTGGATGGCAAGGAGATCAAACCAGTCAAATCAAATCAACTCTGAATATTCATTGGTAGAACTGATGCTGAAGCTGAAGCTGAAGCTCCAATACTTTGGCCACTTGATGTGAAGGGACAACTCATTGGAAAATACCCTGATGCTGGGGAAGATTGAAGACAACAGGAGAAGGAGGTGGTGGAGAATGAGATGGTTAGATAACATCATCAACTCAATAGACAAGACTTTGAGCAAACTCCAGGAGATAGTGGCCAGAGGAGCCTGGCATGCTGCAGTCCATGAAGTTGCAAAGTGTCAGACACAACTTAACGACTGAATAATGACAACAAGGTTTAATACGTGGCATTTGCAGGGTTCCTAGCACTTGTGAGTATTTATGGCAATGGTATGAAATCAGCTGAAAGCTGACCACATCGCTCCCTCCAGAGCCATGGGAATGCTGCCAGTTTTGTATCCTGGTTCCAATTCTTGCCAAGGACCAGTTCTTTTTCCCTATTCAAAGATGCCTGCATCCATTCTCCAGACTCAAATACTTCTCATAGACACCTTGGCAATAATACAAGAAGTAATGACTTACTCAGTCACTCACTTAATGAAAGCACACAATAAATATTAGCTGATGGTATTAGTGAGCTTCCCAGGTGGTGCTGCTGGCAAGAACCCATCTGCCAGTACAGGAGGCATGAGAGACATGGGTTTCATCCCTGAAGGAGGACATGGAAACCCACTCCAGTATTCTTGCCTGGAGAATCCCATGGACAGAGAGTCCTTGCAGGCTATAGTCTGCAGGGTCCAAAGAGTCAGACACGACTGAAGCAATTTAGCATGCATGCATGCAATGGTATTATTATTTGCTGTTCTGTGGAAACACACCTAAAGAATTGAATAGACCCCTGTGCATGGATTCAGTCAGGAGGTTACCTTTGGGATGAGTCTTAAAGGACCTGTAGGAGTTTGGCAAATGGACTGCTGGAGGCTCAGTAGTTCTGGGCATGCTGTGCCAAGGGAGGTATTACATGACCAGGTAATCATGTTTACTGGTGAGCAATTAGAATTTCCTTATATGAAGAGAGCTCATGTTAAGTTCTTGAGTCTCTCATTCAGACTCCAAGGTGATTTTTAAATCTCAGCAAATCCCCTTAGGAAGATGTGGGAGAGGAAAGATTATTAATATATTGGGTTAACCCAAAAATTCAATTTGTTTTCTTTTTTTCATAAGATCTTCAAGGAAAACCCAAATGAACATTTTAGCCAACCCAGTACATTGTGAGACTCAGAGGACAGGTGCCATGTCGTCACTGAGGACAAGCAGCAGCAAAACCAGGACTATGATCCAATGAGAAACCCATCCTCCACACCTGGAGGACAAGGCCCAAGCAGGAGGAGAGGGTTTCCTGGGGAGGCAGTGGTGTAGGAAGCCCCAGGACTCTGTCTGCTCACCCAGACAGCAATGGCGCTGGCAGAATGTGGCAGATGCAACTGCCTCTGGACTCTGGAGCTTGTAACTTCCAGGGGAGGGTTTGGATTATAAGATGCAGTTCATTCCAGCCAATTTCAGTTCCCAGCATAACAGCAAATACCCAACCCTTATCCACATAGCAGGCAGCTGTGTATGAATTCCTGAAACTGCTTACAGACAACTCTTGGGTGCAGGAGTTGGCAATAAGGACCTTGACCTCCAAAATTTGGGGCTCTGTGTTCTGATTGTTGATTTTAATCTTGAAGGTGCAGAAACATAAGCAGGTGACGTATGTTTAACCCCTCCTAAGTGTTGCAAGCCCCTCCCCCTCCAGTTGAGCAACTTGCCTTTCCCCTTTCCCTTTATTGTTGTGCTTTTCCCTTTTGAAAGCCAGATTTAAAAAAGGAAGCATAGGGAATTTATAAAATCACTACATAAGACCAGAGTAAGGTACATGTCCAGGAAAATATGCATGTTTTAAAAAACCTGATGACATCTTACGCTTATACCTCAAGCAGATCTCCAGCACAGACACAGCCTACAACAAGTGAAAAATATATGTACATATAAACAAAACCCAAACTCAGCAAACCCTGAGGAAGGAGGAGAATTCAATTTCCAGAGTTACTACATTGTGCTGTGCTAGATTCAAATGTCCAATATTCAGCAAAAGTTCACAGGGCATATAGGAATGAATGACCTGTTCAAAGGAAAAAAAAAAAAGAAAAAAAACAGAAACCATCAACGATGGCAGAATTCCTTGATAAGGAATAACTATCTTAAAGATCCTCAAAGAAATAAAGGAAGACATAGAGAAAGTCAAGAGAACAAAGTATGAGCAAAATAAAAATAAAAGAGATGGAAAATCTAAGAAGAAACTAAAAAATAATTCTGGAACCTGAAAGTACAATACTCAGATTTAAAAAAATGGAGGGATTCACAAGCATATTTGAGCAGAAGCAGAAGAAGCAGTCAGAAGAAAAGAAAAAAAACAGTGAACTTGAAGATAGGACAATTCAAAGTACTGAGTCTGCAGAGCAGAAAAATAATTGAAGATAAATGAACAGAGCACTTATGGAATACCTTAAACTTGAACAGTAAATTTTTTTTTCTTTTTTTTTTTTTTTTTTTGAGGGGGGCGGGTTGCGGAGGGAGGGGTCGGGCGGGCCACTTCTATTGGTCTTTCATTTATCTATTTTTCATCCATCTTTGTTCTTTGGCCCGTGTGGGCCTCCCATCGCGGTGGCCTCTGTTGTCACAGAGCACCAGCTCTGGGCGCATGTGCTCCAGAGCTCCGGCTCGGTAATTAGACACATTGGTCCAGCTGCTCTGCAGCACGTGGGATCTTCCCAGGCCAGGGATCGAACCAGCGCCCCTTGCACCGCAAGGTGGTGTCCTTACCCACTGGGCCACCAGGGAAGCCCAAACAGTAAACATTTTGAAGGAGTCCCAGGAAGAGAAGCCACTGTGAGACTTGGCTCTTGAGAGACAAGGGACAGAGATTATTTGAAGAAATAATGACTGAGAAGTTCCCAAATTTGATGAAAGACGTGACTAAAAACACGTAGTCACAAAGAAGTCATAAGAAGCCCAACAAACTCCAAAAGAATGAACGTAAAGAAACCCGCACCAAGACACAGTGTAATCACACTATAGAACAACCAAGAGAGAGAATCTTAAAAGCGTCAAGTGAAAAGTAATGCATCTCATATGAGGGATGCTCAGTAAGATTATCAGCAAATTTCTCACCAGAAACTTTGCCCAGAAGGCAAAGAGACTACTATATTCAAAGTACTGAAAGAAAACGCTATCAATAAAGAATCTTATACCTAGCAAAACTGCCTCTCAAAAGTGAGGGAGAAATGCAGATATTCGCAGATAAACAAAAGCTGAGAAAGTTGGTAACCACCTGACCTTCTCTGGAAGAAATTCTAAAAGGAATCCTGCAGATGGAAAAGAAAGGATATTAGACAGTAACTTGAAGCTGTATGAAAAAAATTAAGATCTCAATAAAGATAAATATGTGGGCAATTGCAAATCCTAGTATTATTTAAGCCTTGATTTATAACTCATTTTTAATATTATACATGATTTAAGAGACTAATATATTTTTTCAAAAATATTAATTTAAAAACTCTTTATAACTTTGGTTTGTAACATTTTGTTTTATACAGTTTAAATTATTAATACATAAAAATGATTATTGGTTTAGGTTTTGGACACACAGTGTATAAAAACATTTTTATAACATCAATAACTAAAACAGGATGGGGACAGAGTTGTTTGGGAGCAGAGTTTTTATGTTATTGAAGTTAAGTTGGCATAAATTCCAATTGGCACTATGTTAGGATGTTGAATGTAGTGCCTTGGTAACCAGAAAGAAAATGGCTATAGAATATACCCAAAAGGAAACAAGGAGGGAATTTAAAAAATTTCACTGCAAAAAATCAACTAAACACATAATTGATTAACTTTGTTGTACAGCAGAAATATCAAAACATTGTAAAGCCATTATTCTCCAATAAAATAGAAAGATGTTCTTAAGAAAAACAACTAAACACGGAAAGGCAGTGATGCAAGAAATGAAATACAAAAAACTATAAAGTATATTTGTATATGTATATGTATATAAATGATATAAACAGATCTCCTTATCAATAATAATTTTATTTTTAATTTTTTTTGCCCATGCTGTGAGGCATGTGGGGATCTTAGTTCCCTAGTTAGGGATCACACCCATGCCTTCTGTAGTAGAAGCATGGAACCCTAACTTCTGGACCACCAGGGAATTCCCGAGTAATTATTTTAAATGTAAATGGATCTAATTCCACAATCTAAAGGCAGAGATTGGCAGAAAGAATTTTTTAAAAATGATTCAACTCTACATTGCATACAAGAGACTCAATTTAGATTCAGAGACACAAACAGGTTGAAAGTAACAGGATGGAGAAAGTTATTCCATGCATACAGGAATCAAAAGAGAGCAGGACTCAAAATAAGCCAGTCACAAAAAGATACTGTGGGGGATGAATAGATGTGTGGAAAAGAAAGGATATTAGACAGTAACTTGAAGCTGTATGAATTAAGACGATAAATATGTGGGCAATTGCAAATCCTAGTATTATTTAAGCCTTGATTTATAACTCATTTTAATATTATACATGATTTAAGAGACTAATATATTTTTCAAAAATATTAATTTAAAACTCTTTATAACTTTGGTTTGTAACATTTTGTTTTATACAGTTTAAATTATTAATACATAAAAATGATTATTGGTTTAGGTTTTGGACACACAGTGTATAAAAACATTTTTATAACATCAATAACTAAAACAGGATGGGGACAGAGTTGTTTGGGAGCAGAGTTTTTATGTTATTGAAGTTAAGTTGGCATAAATTCCAATTGGCACTATGTTAGGATGTTGAATGTAGTGCCTTGGTAACCAGAAAGAAAATGGCTATAGAATATACCCAAAAGGAAACAAGGAGGGAATTAAAACATTTCACTGCAAAAAATCAACTAAACACATAATTGATTAACTTTGTTGTACAGCAGAAATATCAAAACATTGTAAAGCCATTATTCTCCAATAAAATAGAAAGATGTTCTTAAGAAAAACAACTAAACACGGAAAGGCAGTGATGCAAGAAATGAAATACAAAAAACTATAAAGTATATTTGTATATGTATATGTATATAAATGATATAAACAGATCTCCTTATCAATAATAATTTTATTTTTAATTTTTTTTGCCCATGCTGTGAGGCATGTGGGGATCTTAGTTCCCTAGTTAGGGATCACACCCATGCCTTCTGTAGTAGAAGCATGGAACCCTAACTTCTGGACCACCAGGGAATTCCCGAGTAATTATTTTAAATGTAAATGGATCTAATTCCACAATCTAAAGGCAGAGATTGGCAGAAAGAATTTTTTAAAAATGATTCAACTCTACATTGCATACAAGAGACTCAATTTAGATTCAGAGACACAAACAGGTTGAAAGTAACAGGATGGAGAAAGTTATTCCATGCATACAGGAATCAAAAGAGAGCAGGACTCAAAATAAGCCAGTCACAAAAAGATACTGTATGATTTCACATATATGAGGTCCCTAGAGCTGCTCAATCCATAGAGACAGAAAGTAGAAGGGTGGTTCCTGGGAACTTAGGGGGAGAGGGGAGTTGGTGTTTCATGTGTATTGAACTTTTGTTTGAGATGCCAGATGGGAAGAGTTCTGGAGACAGGAATGTACTTAGTACTGCTAAAAATGTTAAGATGATAAATTTTATATTATGTATATTTTACTGAAAATTTTAAAGTGTTATTAAAATTTTTAAAATTCCAGCTGGAGTCATTAGAGTCCTAATGCCCTAAGTGATACCCTTCTATTTGTTAAGTGTGCAGCTTCTGGAAATCTCAGGCAGGTGCTGCCTAACGAAACTCTTGTTTCATTTCATAGAGCAGTTTGATCTCTGTGCTTCTACAGAGGGGCCCTAATGAGATCAAGGAGCCAAAGTCACCTCTTATGTGCCCTGAGCCTGTGGTTGCTGGCTGGCCTACAGGAAGTTGCCACTGGCTCCAGCTACGCATCCCTGTGTGTGGTGAACTGTCCATCCTGTGGCCCCCAGCTACCCTCTCCCCTGGGTACTGGATTGAATCTGGCCTGGCCACGTGACCCATGGCAGAATTAACATGGTGCCAGTTGCAGGCTTCAAGCCTAGGAAGGTCTGGAAGCTTCCACTTGGACACTTTGAGGGAAGCCAGGGGCCATGTTGGAAGTCTGGCTGCTCTGAGCCCACACTGAGCTTCGAGGAAGCCCACACGGGGGAGGACACGTGGATGAGAACTGAGGAACCCAGTCATTCTGTTCAGCCTCCAGCCCTATGAGCTTCAGAGGCGGTGAGGTCCCATGAAGATGATATGAGCTGCCTGCCCCAGGTTCACGTTGGGAACAAATGAACAATTGTGTCTGTGTTTGGGGCTGGAGGATCTGTGCAGCGATGGCTACTTAAAACAGCGAGTTTCCCATCTGGCTGAGGGATTTCAAGCAGCCCAGCTGGGGCTTCTCCTTACCTTCACTCTCCTTCAAAAAAGACAACAAAAAAAGTAAAACAGGATGGAGAAAGTTATTCCATGCATACAGGAATCAAAAGAGAGCAGGACTCAAAATAAGCCAGTCACAAAAAGATACTGTATGATTTCACATATATGAGGTCCCTAGAGCTGCTCAATCCATAGAGACAGAAAGTAGAAGGGTGGTTCCTGGGAACTTAGGGGGAGAGGGGAGTTGGTGTTTCATGTGTATTGAACTTTTGTTTGAGATGCCAGATGGGAAGAGTTCTGGAGACAGGAATGTACTTAGTACTGCTAAAAATGTTAAGATGATAAATTTTATATTATGTATATTTTACTGAAAATTTTAAAGTGTTATTAAAATTTTTAAAATTCCAGCTGGAGTCATTAGAGTCCTAATGCCCTAAGTGATACCCTTCTATTTGTTAAGTGTGCAGCTTCTGGAAATCTCAGGCAGGTGCTGCCTAACGAAACTCTTGTTTCATTTCATAGAGCAGTTTGATCTCTGTGCTTCTACAGAGGGGCCCTAATGAGATCAAGGAGCCAAAGTCACCTCTTATGTGCCCTGAGCCTGTGGTTGCTGGCTGGCCTACAGGAAGTTGCCACTGGCTCCAGCTACGCATCCCTGTGTGTGGTGAACTGTCCATCCTGTGGCCCCCAGCTACCCTCTCCCCTGGGTACTGGATTGAATCTGGCCTGGCCACGTGACCCATGGCAGAATTAACATGGTGCC
This sequence comes from Tragulus kanchil, assembly GCA_022376925.1. Lineage (NCBI taxonomy): Eukaryota > Metazoa > Chordata > Mammalia > Artiodactyla > Tragulidae > Tragulus > Tragulus kanchil. The sequence goes on along the minus strand of JAIOJX010000031.1, from coordinate 41,672,222 downwards.
AGTTGCAGGCTTCAAGCCTAGGAAGGTCTGGAAGCTTCCACTTGGACACTTTGAGGGAAGCCAGGGGCCATGTTGGAAGTCTGGCTGCTCTGAGCCCACACTGAGCTTCGAGGAAGCCCACACGGGGGAGGACACGTGGATGAGAACTGAGGAACCCAGTCATTCTGTTCAGCCTCCAGCCCTATGAGCTTCAGAGGCGGTGAGGTCCCATGAAGATGATATGAGCTGCCTGCCCCAGGTTCACGTTGGGAACAAATGAACAATTGTGTCTGTGTTTGGGGCTGGAGGATCTGTGCAGCGATGGCTACTTAAAACAGCGAGTTTCCCATCTGGCTGAGGGATTTCAAGCAGCCCAGCTGGGGCTTCTCCTTACCTTCACTCTCCCTTCCCTGTGATCCCCTCTTCTTCCCTGAGTGCCTGATCCTCCAACCTGCGTATCTCAACAATAAGGCTGTCTCCTACTTCATCACAGTGCTGTTGTCATGTTTAAGACAACTAGCATTAATTCAGCAGTGCCCTCCAAGATATAGTCTCTATTCCTAATGTCACTAATTGTGCTCCCAAATTTCTCTTATTACATTTTTTTAAGGCCAGGAATCACTGAAGCATTACCCATTGCATTATTTTTATGACATAAAGAACTCTTGGAAGGTATTTCAATGGAGAAAAAGATTTGGACTGAAGTCCTACTGTGGTTCTCCCCTGGCAGCACTTTGCTTCTCTCCTGGTGCATAGCCCTCCTAGGTTGTCAGTTTCAGTAAGACCCATCACTGATTTGTGGTGACCACTGTTGTAAACTAGTCTAGTTTGTAAGAGCTCCCTCATGTACTCTGTCCACTGATGCTCATACGTTAGTATCCTGTATTCTCACTACTGGGTATACTGCTTCTTCATGGATCTTCTCCTAGTTCTTATTTTTATTTCTTGGTAGCTTACTGATTTCTCTGTATAGGAAATCCAAGCTGTGCATTTTCCTTGTGGGGACCTCTAGCTCCATCATGTTTTCTTTTTTGAGTAGAGATGAATCATTCTGAAGAGGGTGATTAGAAAAAGTGGGACCTGGGTTCAGGAAGAGAGAGGAAGATAACTTTTCTTTTTTCTTTTGGAAGCAATGTTATTAAGAGGGTGAACATCAGTAAACCTAGGGGTTTCCTGCTTTGACAAGGCAATAGGACATCTCCAGGGACAGAGGTGAGCCCTGGATATGGGGGAGGGCTATCAACATTAGTTAAACAATTTTTTTTTGCATGAAAGAACAGGTATATGCACAGTAATAATTCTTCTCAGTTTGTACATTATCTTGCCCAAAGTCAAATAAATTCACAAGTTTCTTCTCTCTCTCTCTTTTTTAATTACCTTTTATTTATTTATTTGGTTGCATCGGATGCTAGTTTTGTCATGCAGATCTTTTGTTGCAGCTCACAGATTCTCTGTTTATCACCCAGGGGATCCAGAACTCATAGGCTCAGTAGTCGTGGTATGCAGGCTTGGCTGTGGCACGTGGAATCTTAGTTCCACCACCAGAGATCGAACCTGTGTCCTCTGCATTGGAAGGTGGATTTTTAACCACTGGACCACGAGGGAGGTCTCACACGTGTTTCTTCTTGGTTTTTCTGTGAAAGGATTCTGTAGGTTCTTGGGGCACTTATTGTTGTGGTCCGTGTGTGGGTTGGGAAAGAATTTCCAGACATGAGACAGCATAAGAGAAGAATAAAGCTTATTAGAGTGGGAGGCACTGTTAGTACAAGCACTAGTGTTAGCTCAAGGGAGAGCTGACCTCTTTGGCAAGCTAGTAGTCAATGTTTATAGCCTCAAGACAGGGAAAAATTCTACTGGAATGGTGACATGAGGTGATTGGTTACGATGCTATAGTGTGGATATTTTAACCTAATATGAGGTCAGGGAACTGGCTGGTTTAGATTCAGAGGGTTATGGCAACGGTTGCTATGAGGCTTGGTGAGTTCCAGGGACTTTGCCCCATGACCTTGGTACAGGGCTCCACACCGGTGACCTTGGTATAGGGTTTAATGCTTATGCTGCCCTCACATCATGTGGCAGAGTCTGAATTTTATTCTAATAGATGTTTGAACCTTTAAAAAATGTTTACAAGGACTTTCGAAGGTTTATTTGTGACCTGAATCCTTTAAGGTGGAGTGCCTTCCCATGAGTCCTCTGCCCAGAGGGAAAGGATCATGATCCTGGCTTAGCCAGCTCCCCCCTCAACCCCTCTCCCAGGAAACCTCCAGAAAACAGAATACTGCAGGGACCCCATGGGCTATAAAGGACCTGTAAAGTCAGTTGTCTTCCTGTTTCTTCCTACAGAAGCAGCTCTGTGAGAACTGGGAAAGGACAGATTGCAGCCCATCTTTGTGGCCTCAGGGGAAGAACCCTTGATTAAAAAAATGGAAGGTCAATATCATCCCTGCTGGGCAAACTTGAGATCGTTGAAGAGCCTCTCAGCTCAGTAGGACTCTCAAGCCTTGCTCTGAGTGGGGGCCCGCTCACAGATTCTCTGTTTATCACCCAGGGATCCAGAACTCATAGGCTAGTTCGTGGTATGCAGGCTTGGCTGTGGCACGTGGAATCTTAGTTCCACCACCAGAGATCGAACCTGTGTCCTCTGCATTGGAAGGTGGATTTTTAACCACTGGACCACGAGGGAGGTCTCACACGTGTTTCTTCTTGGTTTTTCTGTGAAAGGATTCTGTAGGTTCTTGGGGCACTTATTGTTGTGGTCCGTGTGTGGGTTGGGAAAGAATTTCCAGACATGAGACAGCATAAGAGAAGAATAAAGCTTATTAGAGTGGGAGGCACTGTTAGTACAAGCACTAGTGTTAGCTCAAGGGAGAGCTGACCTCTTTGGCAAGCTAGTAGTCAATGTTTATAGCCTCAAGACAGGGAAAAATTCTACTGGAATGGTGACATGAGGTGATTGGTTACGATGCTATAGTGTGGATATTTTAACCTAATATGAGGTCAGGGAACTGGCTGGTTTAGATTCAGAGGGTTATGGCAACGGTTGCTATGAGGCTTGGTGAGTTCCAGGGACTTTGCCCCATGACCTTGGTACAGGGCTCCACACCGGTGACCTTGGTATAGGGTTTAATGCTTATGCTGCCCTCACATCATGTGGCAGAGTCTGAATTTTATTCTAATAGATGTTTGAACCTTTAAAAAATGTTTACAAGGACTTTCGAAGGTTTATTTGTGACCTGAATCCTTTAAGGTGGAGTGCCTTCCCATGAGTCCTCTGCCCAGAGGGAAAGGATCATGATCCTGGCTTAGCCAGCTCCCGCCTCCAACCCCTCTCCCCAGGAAACCTCCAGAAAACAGAATACTGCAGGGACCCCATGGGCTATAAAGGACCTGTAAAGTCAGTTGTCTTCCTGTTTCTTCCTACAGAAGCAGCTCTGTGAGAACTGGGAAAGGACAGATTGCAGCCCATCTTTGTGGCCTCAGGGGAAGAACCCTTGATTAAAAAAATGGAAGGTCAATATCATCCCTGCTGGGCAAACTTGAGATCGTTGAAGAGCCTCTCAGCTCAGTAGGACTCTCAAGCCTTGCTCTGAGTGAGCAGGAGACTCACAGCTTTCCCCTTGGTGGCCTGTCTTGGCCTGAGTGCATCATCAAATGAGGCGCGTTTGGTTCTTTATGCTGCCCATGCTGCCCTGGTCAGAAAAGCGGTCGTCACAGAGTCCCACTGTATCACTTCCTGCAAAACCTAAAGTTCAGGTCACTCCAAGCCTCTCTTGTCAGAATGAGGGAGATGACATTGGCCCAGGTGACTGCAGAGGAGCACTTCAGGTCCCCATTCATGACTTAGTTGCAAAACTGGTCTGTGACCTTTCCTGACTCCTCCAGCCTAATGCTGCATCCATTCACCCAACACAATCAGCTCCTTCAGGGCAGCAGAAAACTTTCTTCTGAGATTTTAAATAGATGTCAGATACTATTATAGCTGCAATTTGGAGGAAGGGCCATCTTTCCCCCTCCTGGTGATCACAAGCAGGAACTCTGGGGTGGCCACATTCCTGTCATGGTGGGAGGGAGCGGAGTGAGGGAATATGCCCTGACCCATGAGAGACAGACCACAGGCTGAGAGAGGCCTACGGCATCTTTGTCCTTGCCCACCAGCACTCTGCTCCTGGCCTCCAACCCTTCTCCCCATGAGGCACAGTGCCTGGGCTATCCTGAGCTCTGCTTGGATTCCCCACCTCCTAGCCAGTCATATGTGACTTGACAAGGAGAAAACCAACATCCTCAGCCCAGGACCTCAGCAGCGGCTGTTGACCAGAATGGCTACACCTGGCCTCTCCACGTGGTTGCTTGGCTTCCTCACAACCTGGTGGATGGATTGAGAGAGACAGAGAGAAGCTCTCTCTTCCGGGTAGAAGCTGTGTTGCCTTGTCTAACTGGGGCTCAGAAGTCACATTCTGTTCCTTCTGCCACATTCTGCGCCAGAATCAAGTCAGTAAGTCCAGTCAGATTCAAAGGAAATGACGAAAACAGCACTATAGAATGTTCATACATATTTTAACTTTACCATGCATCTGCACAATTGCCAAAACTCATTGAATGGCCATTTAAGAATTATTCATCATATAGTAGGTTGATACTATATCATAAGAAATATATATTTGGTCTTGGTGCCCATTCCTGGCACAGAGCTCCTGTAACCCTGGGAACTTTCCAAGTGCTGAGAACTGAGAGAGGTATCTTTTGTGATGTCAATGAGGATGGAGAACCAACCATGGAACTTTCGCAGCCCCACCCTCTGGTTTCAGGGGAGGAGAGAGGGCCTGGAAATGGGGTCAAGGATCCATCCCACCCACCAGATGAAGCCTTCAGAAAAGCCCAAAGTACAAGTTTGGAGAGGGTCTGGGTTGATGAACATGCTGAAATTGGGGGGAATGGTAGCCCTGAGAAGAGGAAAGCTCCATGCCCGTCCCTACACCCTACGCTGGGCATCTCTTCCATCTGCCTGCTCCTGAATGAGGTCCTTTTATAACAAACTGATAGGCTAGTCAGTCAGTTGCTTTCCTGCATTCTGTGAGCCACCCTAGCAAAGTTAATGGAATCTAAGGAGGAGGTTATGGGCGCCTCTGATCTACAGCCTTGGGTCAGAGGCACAGGTAATGACTGGGCCTTCAGGTAGCCTCTGGAAGAGGGAGGGGCAGCCTTGGGGAACTGCGCTCAGCCTGTGGGACTGTAACCGGCCGTCCTCAGAACCTCTATTCCTTTTCTTGTTCAAAACTCATTTTCCACAGTGCCTGGGCTATCCTGAGCTCTGCTTGATTCCCCACCTCCTAGCCAGTCATATGTGACTTGACAAGGAGAAAACCAACATCCTCAGCCCAGGACCTCAGCAGCGGCTGTTGACCAGAATGGCTACACCTGGCCTCTCCACGTGGTTGCTTGGCTTCCTCACAACCTGGTGGATGGATTGAGAGAGACAGAGAGAAGCTCTCTCTTCCGGGTAGAAGCTGTGTTGCCTTGTCTAACTGGGGCTCAGAAGTCACATTCTGTTCCTTCTGCCACATTCTGCGCCAGAATCAAGTCAGTAAGTCCAGTCAGATTCAAAGGAAATGACGAAAACAGCACTATAGAATGTTCATACATATTTTAACTTTACCATGCATCTGCACAATTGCCAAAACTCATTGAATGGCCATTTAAGAATTATTCATCATATAGTAGGTTGATACTATATCATAAGAAATATATATTTGGTCTTGGTGCCCATTCCTGGCACAGAGCTCCTGTAACCCTGGGAACTTTCCAAGTGCTGAGAACTGAGAGAGGTATCTTTTGTGATGTCAATGAGGATGGAGAACCAACCATGGAACTTTCGCAGCCCCACCCTCTGGTTTCAGGGGAGGAGAGGGCCTGGAAATGGGGTCAAGGATCCATCCCACCCACCAGATGAAGCCTTCAGAAAAGCCCAAAGTACAAGTTTGGAGAGGGTCTGGGTTGATGAACATGCTGAAATTGGGGGGAATGGTAGCCCTGAGAAGAGGAAAGCTCCATGCCCGTCCCTACACCCTACGCTGGGCATCTCTTCCATCTGCCTGCTCCTGAATGAGGTCCTTTTATAACAAACTGATAGGCTAGTCAGTCAGTTGCTTTCCTGCATTCTGTGAGCCACCCTAGCAAAGTTAATGGAATCTAAGGAGGAGGTTATGGGCGCCTCTGATCTACAGCCTTGGGTCAGAGGCACAGGTAATGACTGGGCCTTCAGGTAGCCTCTGGAAGAGGGAGGGGCAGCCTTGGGGGAACTGCGCCCTCAGCCTGTGGGACTGTAACCCCGCAGGACCCTGTGGTTACTTCTGCTGAGAACCTCTATTCCTTTTCTTGTTCAAAACTCATTTTCCTCAAGATTTAGGAATGTTGACTTAAAAAAATGCATAGGGCTTCCCTGATGGTCCAGTGGCTAAGGCTGTGTGCTTCCACTGCAGGGGGCCCACATTCAATCCCTGGTTGGGGAATTGGATCCTACATGCTGCAACTAAAGATCCTGGATCAGCCAAATAAATAAATATCTAAAAAAATTAAAAGCTGTTTAAAAAATGCACAATGTGAGAGTTGCAAGTTAAGTTTTATTTGGGACAAAATGAGGACTATAGCCCAGAAGACAGCATCTGGTAACTCTGAGAAACTTCTCCCAAGAAGCAGGAGGTAAGGACAGTATATATATGATTTTTGGTGAAGGGGGAGTACATATAATCAAGCACATATTTTTCTAGAAGATTTCTGCCAGTCTGGTGAAGTCTTTGTTAGTCTTGGGGAACAGTCATCATCATGAGGGATTTAGAGCTTTTCTAGATATGGGGAGGCATAAGAATTGGGCTTATAAAATTGGCTCCTGGGGGCTTCCCTGGTGGTCCAGTGGGTAAAAAGTCCGCCTTGCAGTGCACGGGGCGCTGGTTCAATCCCTGGCCTGGGAAGGTCCCACATGCCGCAGAGCGGCTGGACTGGTGTGTCCAATTACAAGCCAGTGCTCTGGAGCACAGGCGCCTGGAGCCGGTGCTCTGCTACAGGAGAGGTCACTTCAATGGAAGGCCCACACAGGCCAAAGAACAAAGATGGACAAAAAATAAATAAATGAAAGACCAATAAAAGAGGCCAATATATATATTTTTTAAATCGGCTCCTGAAAATATATAACTACCTGAAGATCTATCCTGCCATTTATCACCCAGCACAGACAGCCCTATTTCTACTTCCCACCCTGAACTACTTTCAGAGGGTGCTGTAGCTGTAGCAGGACATGACTTCATCTTTGTGGATGCAGATAAGTAGACGGCAAGTGCCAGCTTGTAGTTGACAGGTGTATCAAAGAAAAGCGGGGATTGTAACCAAGCAGTAGCTTTAGGACCTTTTCCGGTAGGGGGAGGGACATACCTTCCCCCACCCCATCCTCTGCTTAGGTTCTTCTCTGAAGGATCTAGATAACAGTATTTGATGCAAATTTCCTGAGTTGTTTTACAGATGTAAAAAACCCCACCCTCTCCAACAAATGAAAGATGCTAACTTGAGACCCTGAGCACATAGCCCCAGGCCTCCTGGAACCTGTGGACTGATACTGTGAACCCTTGGGACATCACCCTGCTGCCTTACGCTGATCACAGACCCTGCAATCCCCCTTCCTTGCCTAACCCTAAAAATGCTTTGCTGCAATCCTACTGGAAACTGGAGGGTTTTCAGGGCAGGAACCACCTCGGCTCCTTGCATGACTCTGCAGGAAAACTTCCTCAGCTCCAAACTCTGACATTTCAGGTTTGCATCGGGACCTCAGAAATTAAGTAAGGACAGTATATATATGATTTTTGGTGAAGGGGGAGTACATATAATCAAGCACATATTTTTCTAGAAGATTTCTGCCAGTCTGGTGAAGTCTTTGTTAGTCTTGGGGAACAGTCATCATCATGAGGGATTTAGAGCTTTTCTAGATATGGGGAGGCATAAGAATTGGGCTTATAAAATTGGCTCCTGGGGGCTTCCCTGGTGGTCCAGTGGGTAAAAAGTCCGCCTTGCAGTGCACGGGGCGCTGGTTCAATCCCTGGCCTGGGAAGGTCCCACATGCCGCAGAGCGGCTGGACTGGTGTGTCCAATTACAAGCCAGTGCTCTGGAGCACAGGCGCCTGGAGCCGGTGCTCTGCTACAGGAGAGGTCACTTCAATGGAAGGCCCACACAGGCCAAAGAACAAAGATGGACAAAAAATAAATAAATGAAAGACCAATAAAAGAGGCCAATATATATATTTTTTAAATCGGCTCCTGAAAATATATAACTACCTGAAGATCTATCCTGCCATTTATCACCCAGCACAGACAGCCCTATTTCTACTTCCCACCCTGAACTACTTTCAGAGGGTGCTGTAGCTGTAGCAGGACATGACTTCATCTTTGTGGATGCAGATAAGTAGACGGCAAGTGCCAGCTTGTAGTTGACAGGTGTATCAAAGAAAAGCGGGGATTGTAACCAAGCAGTAGCTTTAGGACCTTTTCCGGTAGGGGGAGGGACATACCTTCCCCCACCCCATCCTCTGCTTAGGTTCTTCTCTGAAGGATCTAGATAACAGTATTTGATGCAAATTTCCTGAGTTGTTTTACAGATGTAAAAAACCCCACCCTCTCCAACAAATGAAAGATGCTAACTTGAGACCCTGAGCACATAGCCCCAGGCCTCCTGGAACCTGTGGACTGATACTGTGAACCCTTGGGACATCACCCTGCTGCCTTACGCTGATCACAGACCCTGCAATCCCCCTTCCTTGCCTAACCCTAAAAATGCTTTGCTGCAATCCTACTGGAAACTGGAGGGTTTTCAGGGCAGGAACCACCTCGGCTCCTTGCATGACTCTGCAGGAAAACTTCCTCAGCTCCAAACTCTGACATTTCAGTTTGCTCGGCCTCACTGTGCATCGATCATATGAACTGGTGTTGACAGGATCTGACAATGTCTCAGGGTAGTGTCAGAAGTGAGTTGAACTGTAGGACAGCCAGCTGGTGTCAGAGAATTGCTTGATAGGAAATTGCAGCTACACACTGAAATTGCTGTCAGAAGCCTCTATGTCCATTATACCCCACATTTGGGGCTTCCCAGGTGGTGCTAGTGGTAAGGAACCCACCTGCTATTTCAGGAGATGTAACAACCATCAGGTTTGATCCCTGGGTCAGGAAGAGTCCCCTGGAGGCGTTCATGGCAACCCACTCCTGTATTCTTGCCTGGAGAATCCTAAGGACAGAGAAAACTGGCAAGCTACAGTCCATAGGGTCACATAGAGTTGGACCTGACTGAATTGACTTAGCATGCACCCCAATTTTAAAGAGTGGAAAAGAGCTCTTTTTGACACTAAAATAGAGGCCACGCCCGGCTCTCCCCCTCCATCCCTGGACTCTTTTATTTTACTCCATAGCACTTAGCACAACCCAACACAGCATTATATGTTGTTTCTTCACTTAGTTGCTGTCTCCCACATGGCTCCCTACCCCAAGCAAGACTGTAGAATCTAGGAGAACAGGCAATTTTTGATAAACACCCAGCACCTGCAAAACAGGCTGTCACACGCTGCGCAGTCAAGATTCGTCAAATGTCACTGAATGCACTGACTGATTCTAGAGAGGAAGGATCCACCCAGCTGAAAACAAGCTGCAGCAAGCCATGTGTATCAGCATATTCAGTGCAGATCACAGATGCTAGAGGCATTTGGACAAAGGGTGTCTAATGCTGAATGATCAGGGCTGAAAGACTCCTCAGAGGTGACTGGGTTTAGTAAGCGGCTTTATAGGTGAGGACAGTGAGGTCCAAAGGAGGCAAGAAGCTTATCCAAAGCCACACACTGGTAGGTCTAGAGTCAGGGACTTCAGTTGACTACGTGAATTTGCTCAATCCTGACAAATTCAGTGAGGTTTTCAGGGCAGGAACCACCTCGGCTCCTTGCATGACTCTGCAGGAAAACTTCCTCAGCTCCAAACTCTGACATTTCAGTTTGCTCGGCCTCACTGTGCATCGATCATATGAACTGGTGTTGACAGGATCTGACAATGTCTCAGGGTAGTGTCAGAAGTGAGTTGAACTGTAGGACAGCCAGCTGGTGTCAGAGAATTGCTTGATAGGAAATTGCAGCTACACACTGAAATTGCTGTCAGAAGCCTCTATGTCCATTATACCCCACATTTGGGGCTTCCCAGGTGGTGCTAGTGGTAAGGAACCCACCTGCTATTTCAGGAGATGTAACAACCATCAGGTTTGATCCCTGGGTCAGGAAGAGTCCCCTGGAGGCGTTCATGGCAACCCACTCCTGTATTCTTGCCTGGAGAATCCTAAGGACAGAGAAAACTGGCAAGCTACAGTCCATAGGGTCACATAGAGTTGGACCTGACTGAATTGACTTAGCATGCACCCCAATTTTAAAGAGTGGAAAAGAGCTCTTTTTGACACTAAAATAGAGGCCACGCCCTGCTCTCCCTCTCCATCCCTGGACTCTTTTATTTTACTCCATAGCACTTAGCACAACCCAACACAGCATTATATGTTGTTTCTTCACTTAGTTGCTGTCTCCCACATGGCTCCCTACCCCAAGCAAGACTGTAGAATCTAGGAGAACAGGCAATTTTTGATAAACACCCAGCACCTGCAAAACAGGCTGTCACACCGCTGCGCAGTCAAGATTCGTCAAATGTCACTGAATGCACTGACTGATTCTAGAGAGGAAGGATCCACCCAGCTGAAAACAAGCTGCAGCAAGCCATGTGTATCAGCATATTCAGTGCAGATCACAGATGCTAGAGGCATTTGGACAAAGGGTGTCTAATGCTGAATGATCAGGGCTGAAAGACTCCTCAGAGGTGACTGGGTTTAGTAAGCGGCTTTATAGGTGAGGACAGTGAGGTCCAAAGGAGGCAAGAAGCTTATCCAAAGCCACACACTGGTAGGTCTAGAGTCAGGCTTGTGACTTCAGTTGACTACGTGAACTTAAACTCCAGGCATCTTACTCCTCTCTCCAATGCAGCATCTTTTAGGACTGTAGCTGGGCAAAAACTAATGAGATTTTAGGGATAGACTGTTAATTGGACAATAGAAGTCAGGTTCACATGCTGTGGGATCTCTGGGTACCAGACAGAGGGAAATGCATTCCTTGGAATTTTGTTTGATTTACCGTGGGTCATGGGCCAAAGGTCCATAAAGTCAAAGTTATGGTTTTTCCAGCAGTCATGTATAGATGTGAGAATTGGATCATAAAGAAAGCTGAGAGCCAAAGAACTGATGCTTTCAAACTGTGCTGTTGGGAAAGACTCTTGATAGTCCCTTGGACAGCAAGGAGATCAAACCAGTCAATCCTAAAGGAAAGCAACCCTCAATATTTATTGGAAGACTGATGCAGAAGTCAAAGCTCCAATACTTTGGCCCCCTGATGCGAAGAGCTGACTCACTGGAAAAGACTCTGATGCTGGTAAGACTGAGGGCAGGAGGAGAAGAAGGCAACAGAGGACGAGATGGTTGGGTGGCATCACTGACTCAATGAGTTTGAGCAAACTCCAGGAGACAGTGAAGGACAGGGAAGCCTGGTGTGCTGCAGTCCATGGGGTCACAGAGTTAGACATGATGTAGCAGCTGAACAATAACATGGGATCAGCTGTGTGAAAAATACTCCTGGTCTTTGGAATCATAAAAGCCTCTGTTTTTTCCAATCATCAACTAAAGTACTCTCTGTAAAAGACAGAGGTTTCTAAGCCAGTTCTCTTTAAGCAAGTGATTCCATGATAGAAAGATAGAAATATGTGACTGCCATTCATGCACAGAAAAGCTTTCAGGTTCTTATCTTTGTTAACTTTCTGAGAGCACTAATTAATTTAAGGCACTCACCTGAAGTTAGCTCCCACTTCATGTTGCTGGATTAGCTCGGACTTTGTGCAGCTAGAAGCTGAGTCATGACTCATTTATGGCATCACACAAGCGTCCAGTTCTTAGTTCTTACTCAAGTATGTTGAGTGATTCTATTGGAGTAACGTGTTTTAGGACAAAGAAGTGCACTAGTCCAGTGCAAGGTACAAGATTAATTTCAGAATGAATGTGAGGGTTTTCGAAACAGTGGGAATCAAATCCATATGGAGTCCTGGAAGCATTGTCACTTATGTTTGGCTCAGTTGTGGACAAGCAAGGAATTCAATGGTGTGTGAGTGAGTGAAGTACATATATACTAGGGTGGTGGAAAAGCAAAATTAAAGCAGATGGCAAAGGACCAAAGATGCTAGTCTAAGGAGTATGAATTCCTCGCTATAGAAATCAAAGAGCCTCCCAAGATTTTAGACAGTGACAAGAAAGCTCATAGAGGTCATTTCTGTAATCACCAAACATATGTAACCTATATGTTACCACCAACACTTATTCCTAGTAGTTTCTCTAAAGAAATGAAAAGTCTATTTGCAAACGCCCCCACACACACCATTGTACATGGATGTTCACGAACGCTTTATTCCAAAAAAACTGGAAGGAACTCAAATATCCACCAACAGGTGAATAGACCAAGAAATTGTGCTACATTGACCTAGCAAGAAACAAAGGACTGATTCACAGAACATGGATAAGTTTCAAAAACATCATACTGGGGAAAAGAAGTCAGACAAAAGACTATGAATGGTATATTTCATTCATAGGAAACTCTAGACAAACCATTCTAATCTACAGGGACAAAATGCAGATTGTTGCCTGAGTACAGGGGTGAGGTGGGAGTTTCACAAACTCAGACAAAACCATCTAATCTCCTGGTCTTTGGAAAAAACTCTTTTCCAATCATCAACTAAAGTACTCTCTGTAAAAGACAGAGGTTTCTAAGCCAGTTCTCTTTAAGCAAGTGATTCCATGATAGAAAGATAGAAATATGTGACTGCCATTCATGCACAGAAAAGCTTTCAGGTTCTTATCTTTGTTAACTTTCTGAGAGCACTAATTAATTTAAGGCACTCACCTGAAGTTAGCTCCCACTTCATGTTGCTGGATTAGCTCGGACTTTGTGCAGCTAGAAGCTGAGTCATGACTCATTTATGGCATCACACAAGCGTCCAGTTCTTAGTTCTTACTCAAGTATGTTGAGTGATTCTATTGGAGTAACGTGTTTTAGGACAAAGAAGTGCACTAGTCCAGTGCAAGGTACAAGATTAATTTCAGAATGAATGTGAGGGTTTTCGAAACAGTGGGAATCAAATCCATATGGAGTCCTGGAAGCATTGTCACTTATGTTTGGCTCAGTTGTGGACAAGCAAGGAATTCAATGGTGTGTGAGTGAGTGAAGTACATATATACTAGGGTGGTGGAAAAGCAAAATTAAAGCAGATGGCAAAGGACCAAAGATGCTAGTCTAAGGAGTATGAATTCCTCGCTATAGAAATCAAAGAGCCTCCCAAGATTTTAGACAGTGACAAGAAAGCTCATAGAGGTCATTTCTGTAATCACCAAACATATGTAACCTATATGTTACCACCAACACTTATTCCTAGTAGTTTCTCTAAAGAAATGAAAAGTCTATTTGCAAACGCCCCCACACACACCATTGTACATGGATGTTCACGAACGCTTTATTCCAAAAAAACTGGAAGGAACTCAAATATCCACCAACAGGTGAATAGACCAAGAAATTGTGCTACATTGACCTAGCAAGAAACAAAGGACTGATTCACAGAACATGGATAAGTTTCAAAAACATCATACTGGGGAAAAGAAGTCAGACAAAAGACTATGAATGGTATATTTCATTCATAGGAAACTCTAGACAAAAACCATTCTAATCTACAGGGACAAAATGCAGATTGTTGCCTGAGTACAGGGGTGAGGTGAGGCAGTTGCCACCCCATGCACAGGAGCACAGGGAACTTTGGCAGGGCGGTGGAATTATTCTATACCCTGGGTGTAGTGGTGGCTTCCCAAGTACATACATTGGTCAAAAATTCATCAAACTGTACACTTAAAACAGATGCCCGGCTTCCCTGGTGGTCCAGTGGGTAGAGAGGCTGCCTGGCAGTGCAAGGGGCGCCAGTTCAATCCCTGGCCTGGGAAGATCCCACATGCCACGGAGTGACTGGACCAGTGTGTCCAATTGCGAGTCAGTGCTCTGGAGCACATGCGCCCAGAGCCAGTGCTCTGCAATGAGAGAGACCACTGCAATGGGAGGCCCATGCAGGCCAAAGAACAAAGATGTATGAGAATAAATAAATGAAAGACCAATAAAAGTGGCCAAAAATTTTTAAAAAAATTCTTAAAAAAAAGGATGCATTTTCATTTATGTAGACTATACCTAAACGAAGTTGGTTTTAAAAAGAACTATATTTTGGCACAGCACTATGCAAGGCAAAGAGGAAACAAGACAGACTTTCCTAAGGTACTTGTCCTCTAGCCTGAAGGTGAGGTGCAGCTTGTGACATGGAGGCCCCGCACTGCAGCACCACGGACAGCAGCACGGGTGTCTTGGCCAAGGAACCACGTGGACAGAAAGATGGGAGCGTGCGTGCCTGCGTGCGTGCGTGCGTGTGCGTGTGTGTTGGGAGGACAGGATCTCTGGAGCGAATTAATGCCTATCCTTCTAGTGAGGGTCACCTACTGACTCTTCCATCAAGATTGTTCCCAGTCTTACTTATTATGAAGATTCACTTGACTTTCTGCCCACACCAGCCTTTACCTCTTTATCCCCTCTGAACTCTTACAGTAAACTCTTGTTTGTTTATTTAGAGGTAACCATGACTTTTTTTTCTTCTTATACTACCATTCAAGTTGCTGATTGCTACTTAATTTGAAATGTGGTTACACTTTATATGATCTACTATTGCCAACCCCTGAAGAAAGAACCACAGCCTGGATCCTCCTCAGTTCCTCCAGAGAAGTCAGGCAATTTGTGTGTATGTTCTTGATTCATGTTGGGTTTTACTGCCTAAAACTAGACTCTGTTAACAATTGGCATAAGCAAGAGACAGCTACAATTATGTTATGTTTGAACTTAAGGACTAAGTAGGGAGATACTGGGGCTTCCCAGGTGCCTCAGTGGTAAAGAATCCGCTTGCCAATGTAGGAGATGTGGGTTTGATCCCTGGGTCAGGAAGATCCCCTGGAGAAGAAATGGCAAAGGCAAAGGAAAGTAACTACTCCAGTAATCTTGCCTGGAAAATCCCACAGACAGAGGAGCCTGGCAGGCTACAGTGCATGCGGTTGCAAAACAGCTGGACACAACTCAGCAAGTAAATAACAACAACAAAAGAAATACTGAGGTTTGTGAACTCTTTGGTAATTCATCTCCATTTCTACTTAAGTGACTGACCATAATTTCTAACACAAAGCCAATATCCTCTTTAGGCAATATCCTCTCTGCAGCAAACTGAAATTGAGTTGATGTATTTCCCCAATGATTTCATATCTCTATGAGTTTTTTTTCAACCCTGAATTTCAGCCAGGGCAGTCACATTTGTATTTGAAGCCTGCCAACTCTGGCCAGAAATCAGGTGTCCGCTTAAGACACACCTTGACAAGTGGATTAGATGTTCCAGTGAAAGGGAGATAAATGTCACTCTTGTCACTATAAATAAAAGTCTGGGCTTGCTTATCAGCTTGTAGGGTAGAGGTTGTACCTTCAACACTTCTGAGTGCTTCACACTTTATTATCCTTGAAATGAGGCCCTTTCCCTCCAGTTGCTCCATTTATACCCCCAGAGGGAATTATTACAACTCGACTCCTTGAAACATGTGTCTTCTGTCAACTTCCTGTCTTTTGCTTTAGGAGACAATACAACCTGTGGCCGTAAGCAGAAATCTGCCAGAATCGTCTCAAATGTCATATTATGGAATGAAATGTAGCAGGACCCTTTCATGGTGCTGACCTAGGACGTCTTGTACCTGCTTTATAAATAAATAACATTCTAGTGGGCTTTGACAGTTTGGGGTTATGTTTTTGAGCATTGGATTTGTCATCGAAATCCATGCAATAACAAGTATGGATTTAGATTTGTGGTTTTGGTCAAATCCTGTTCTTTGAATTACATATAGCCAAAGTTTGTGAAAATGTCAGTCACAGCCTGTACACACTTATCAACACACAACATCATTTCTAAAAGTATCTGAGGGCTACAAGGCCTTGCAAAAAAAAAGAAAGAAAGAAAGAAAGAAAGAAAAAACAGATTTCTGTGGTTGGAGAAATTGAGAGAGATGGGCATGCAAAAAGGCTCTAAAATGGCCACAGCAATGTGGTTCACTTAACTCAATGTAACCCTACAGTCATGTGACTACAGAGCCCCTTTCTCACACACTCTGGGGTACGATGCTCATTGTTTTTTTTAAAAAGATTTATTTATTTATTTATTTTGGGTGGGGGTCGGGTTGGGGAGGGAGGGGAGCGGGCGGGCCACTTCTATTGGTCTTTCATTTCTCTATTTTCATTCATCTTCGTTCTTTGGCTCCTGTGGGTCTCCCATCGCGGTGGCGTCTGTCATTGCAGAGCACCGGCTCTGGGCGCATGCGCTCCAGAGCTCCGGCTCGGTAATTGGACACATCAGTCCAGCTGCTCCGCGGCACGTGGGATCTTCCCAGGCCAGGGCTCGAACCGGCGCCCCTTGCACTGCAAGGCGGTGTCCTTATCCACTGGACCACCAGGGGAAGCCCTGCTCATTGTTTTATGTCCGTCGTTAACTTAAGGTGTGAGCACAGACTGAGAAAGTTTAGAGGGAAACACTCTTTCTGAATACATTCAGCAATATACACAGATAAAAATGCATCTTTCAGTTATCTACACTTATGAGCTGCTTTCTGAAATTCAGTGAGGACAGAATGGCATAAAAATCAACATGTGTTCACTGTCACATCCACTTGTACCTGTGAATTGCACTTGGTGTTAATGATTGCCTGTTTCTTTGTGTTGCAAGGAGCATTCAAGACAAGATCTGAATATACCCAAATCCTATAGATCTGATAAAATAGCTTTGGATTGAGTTTCAAGAGTAGAAACTCGTCAATTCCATTTCCATTTCTATGTCCTAAGACAGAGGTTCTCAAAGATTTTGGCCTCGAGATTCCTTTATATTCATAAAAATTATCCAGCACCCCATAGGGTTTGTGTTCAGGTAGTTATATTTGTCAGTATTTACTATGGTAGAAATAAAACCTGAGAAAATTTTAGAATATTTAAAATACTAAAATAAATAGTTCATTTAAAAATAACAAAAAGCCTAAAGCATACTAACCTAAGCAACAGCTACCTATGTTTATGAAAACAGTTATTTTTCCCACCCGCCCCCCAATTAGTGGGGAAAAGGCTCTAAAATGGCCACAGCAATGTGGTTCACTTAACTCAATGTAACCCTACAGTCATGTGACTACAGAGCCCCTTTCTCACACACTCTGGGGTACGATGCTCATTGTTTTTTTTAAAAAGATTTATTTATTTATTTATTTTGGGTGGGAGTCGGGTTGGGGAAGGAGGGGAACATGCAGGCCACTTCTATTGTTCTTTCATTTCTCTATTTTCATTCATCTTTGTTCTTTGGCTCCTGTGGGCCTCCTATCGTGGTGGCGGCTGTCATTGCTGAGCGCCAGCTCTGGGCTCATGCGCTCCAGAGCTCCGGCTCGGCAATTGGACACATCAGTCCAGCCGCTCCGCGGCACGTGGGATCTTCCCAGGCCAGGGCTCGAACCGGCGCCCCTTGCACTGCAAGGCGGTGTCCTTATCCACTGGACCACCAGGGGAAGCCCTGCTCATTGTTTTATGTCCGTCGTTAACTTAAGGTGTGAGCACAGACTGAGAAAGTTTAGAGGGAAACACTCTTTCTGAATACATTCAGCAATATACACAGATAAAAATGCATCTTTCAGTTATCTACACTTATGAGCTGCTTTCTGAAATTCAGTGAGGACAGAATGGCATAAAAATCAACATGTGTTCACTGTCACATCCACTTGTACCTGTGAATTGCACTTGGTGTTAATGATTGCCTGTTTCTTTGTGTTGCAAGGAGCATTCAAGACAAGATCTGAATATACCCAAATCCTATAGATCTGATAAAATAGCTTTGGATTGAGTTTCAAGAGTAGAAACTCGTCAATTCCATTTCCATTTCTATGTCCTAAGACAGAGGTTCTCAAAGATTTTGGCCTCGAGATTCCTTTATATTCATAAAAATTATCCAGCACCCCATAGGGTTTGTGTTCAGGTAGTTATATTTGTCAGTATTTACTATGGTAGAAATAAAACCTGAGAAAATTTTAGAATATTTAAAATACTAAAATAAATAGTTCATTTAAAAATAACAAAAAGCCTAAAGCATACTAACCTAAGCAACAGCTACCTATGTTTATGAAAACAGTTATTTTTCCCACCCACCCCCCAATTAGTGGGGAAACTGGCATTGTTTTACTTATTTATTTTTTTCTGGGGTGAGAGACATTCCCGAGTTAGTGCTCCTGACCAACGAAAGGAAGCCTCTGATGTGTCTGGACACTTATGAGTTAGAAATTATTTGGTTTGTTTCCTTTGACACATTGTGCGTGTTCCAATTACATCTGACTTTATCATTTTACCCTGGTTCTTTTGGACACATGTGGCCTCGCATGCTTACCTGCCCTGAGTCATCCATTCCACGTGTAGGCTCCAGAAGACAGCAGATTCTCCCTGGGGAGGGATGCGGGCTTGTTCAGGTACCCTTGGCAATGCCAAGCACTTTACAGCAAAAGCCCCTGGAGTAAGGCCGAGGGAGACACTGTTTTACATTTTTTGAAATTCTTCAGTGTCTGGCTTAAAAGAAGACATCTGGGTTGACACAGTTGCTTCTGATCTTCAATTCATTGAGATATCTTATCACAAAGTCTCTGGAAAATTCCACTGTACACTTGGAGAATGAGAGTGAAGACAAATCACTTCTTGTTTTTGGCTGTGCAGCATATGGGATCTTAGTTTCCCAATCACGGATAGAACTCATGTTCCCTACGTTGGCAGCTTGGAGTCCTAACCACTTAACCACCAGGGAATTCTCCCAAATCACATCTTAATGTTATTATGAAAAGTTTTAACCTTATGGGCCCCCTGAATGGGTCTCTGGGATCTTCTCTATCCCTGGACTGCATTTTGAGAACTTGTTTTCAGAATTCAGCTCAATAAAGATATTAACAATCTATGGGACCCTCATCACAAGATCAATACACATCCCTGTCTCCAGGGAACTTCAGTGTCTCCTTCTACACACCTCATTTCCAACCCAAAATCATCAAGATTTTAAGACTCCTTATCATTCTACTTCCTTCCTATCATTTCTGATTACCACTTAGATGACTAGATCTCTGTCTTTTCAAAATGTCTGCAGTAATGATGGCTTGGGCAATTCAGGATTTGGTAAGACTCCTTATCAATTCATACTTCCTTGCCTATCATTGTCTGATTACCATAGGCAGCCAATAGTACCTATGTTTTACTTATTTCCCACCCCAATTAGTGGGGAAACTGGCATTGTTTTACTGGGGTGAGAGACATTCCCGAGTTAGTGCTCCTGACCAACGAAAGGAAGCCTCTGATGTGTCTGGACACTTATGAGTTAGAAATTATTTGGTTTGTTTCCTTTGACACATTGTGCGTGTTCCAATTACATCTGACTTTATCATTTTACCCTGGTTCTTTTGGACACATGTGGCCTCGCATGCTTACCTGCCCTGAGTCATCCATTCCACGTGTAGGCTCCAGAAGACAGCAGATTCTCCCTGGGGAGGGATGCGGGCTTGTTCAGGTACCCTTGGCAATGCCAAGCACTTTACAGCAAAAGCCCCTGGAGTAAGGCCGAGGGAGACACTGTTTTACATTTTTTGAAATTCTTCAGTGTCTGGCTTAAAAGAAGACATCTGGGTTGACACAGTTGCTTCTGATCTTCAATTCATTGAGATATCTTATCACAAAGTCTCTGGAAAATTCCACTGTACACTTGGAGAATGAGAGTGAAGACAAATCACTTCTTGTTTTTGGCTGTGCAGCATATGGGATCTTAGTTTCCCAATCACGGATAGAACTCATGTTCCCTACGTTGGCAGCTTGGAGTCCTAACCACTTAACCACCAGGGAATTCTCCCAAATCACATCTTAATGTTATTATGAAAAGTTTTAACCTTATGGGCCCCCTGAATGGGTCTCTGGGATCTTCTCTATCCCTGGACTGCATTTTGAGAACTTGTTTTCAGAATTCAGCTCAATAAAGATATTAACAATCTATGGGACCCTCATCACAAGATCAATACACATCCCTGTCTCCAGGGAACTTCAGTGTCTCCTTCCACACACACCTCATTTCCAACCCAAAATCATCAAGATTTTAAGACTCCTTATCATTCTACTTCCTTCCTATCATTTCTGATTACCACTTAGATGACTAGATCTCTGTCTTTTCAAAATGTCTGCAGTAATGATGGCTTGGGCAATTCATTTGGGATTTTTAATCATATGCTGTGGTATGAGACTTATTTATTGTTGGTCAAAATGTGACTTAATTATTCAATTTACTTCATATGCCATGGTTATAACCTTGCCTTTGCTAGTGATGGCAGGCTCTTTGAAAGTCATGATTTATTTTGCTAATGGTGCCCACCATAGGCAGCAAAGACTTTAAATAGATATTTAGTAATTCAATTTACAGCTTAACTAAGGAGTGTAGCAGAGACAATGCCATGTTCCCCAATCCTGTTTCCTTTTCCTATTCTTGAGCCCTCCAATAGATAGTATTTCCCAATCTTCAGCTGGATTGGAACCAGGTGACTGGGATGTGGTCAAATGAATGCAAGTACAAATTATGTCAGCCAAGCCTGGCAGCATCCAAGGCAGCCCTCCTGCCTTGCCCCCCTTTGGTGTTGGCTGTGGTGGTGATGTGTTGAACTGACAGAACCACAGAATGAAAGCATCTCTGAGTCACCACATGGAGGACAAATGGCCCTGGAGGGAGCTCAACCATATTTACGGTCAGCTGATGAGCTTTTCTTTTCTCCTGATATTTTAATAATTACTTACTATCACAGCAAAGCCTAGCTTATCCTGATATATTTGAGGAAAGAGAATATGTACAGATTAGAGAGGAAACAATGTAAGATGCAGTACCATGTCTTAAAAGTCAAGAAGAGCTATGAAAGACAAGGGACCAGTCTTGGGCTCTGTGCTGGAAGAGATCTATGGAGAAGTGGCGAAATGGGAACACAGAAGATTTGAGTTGGCGCAAAGACGACTTCCTATGCAAAGGACAGGAACTCAGCCCCAAACAGCTTTGGGCAAAAGGTTCATTTATTGGCACATGGAATCAAAGGGCAGGTTTATCAAACAAACTACAAGAAGAGGGGTTTAGCTGCACACAAAACCCACTGAAATCTGTGACGAAACTGCTTCTCATTGCAGAATGGCGGTAAGTCCCATTCTCATCTTTCAGCCTCAACCACCTGGGAGGGGCTGCCTTACCTTCCTTATGATTTTAAGATGAAAAATGCTGGGCAAGGGCTCTCAGTGATCAGTTTTCCCATTATCCATCCTCATGTCAAATGCCTCCTGCATGTGTGTGCCTATGAGAACATACACCCCTCAGGGAAGCCAAATACTTGGGGGGTGGGGGCTCTTTCTAGGAGAAATGAGGGGCTTCGCCACAGACATAATTCCTGGTAACAGTTTTGACTGTTCTGAGGTAAAATATGGGCTCACCATTTCTCTAATTACTATGCCAGTGGTTTAAACAAAGTGACATCAGACCAGAGAACGAGGCAAAAAATACCGCCAGGTGGCAGGGAGAAACGATTTCCTAGAGAAAACTTGAGGTGAGCCTTTAGGATTGAGCATGATTTGTCAAGGTAGGTGGGGATTCCAGCGAGATGGACCTTCTAGGCTGGAGAAAATGGATATAATACCTCCTCTTCCATACCTCCCTGCTTATGTTTTAGGGAAAAAAAAGTATTTGAAGACATCAGAAAACAAAGGATAAAAGTATCCTGTTAGTGCAAGGATAGAGGATTAAATTATCTTTACTTGGACTGAAACACAAGCAGTGTGAATAAGCATGACTCAAGCCCTCTCTATCCAGGCCTTCTCATCTGTTACAGGCAGATGATTAAAGCACCCAAAGAAGGCCCAAGTTATGATCAAATCCCTTGGCTAATGCTTTAGCACAGCGTAACATCAGTAATTATTTTATACTCATAAATGTAGCTGGAAGGTTGAATTAGATGCTAAACGCTACATTCCACTTTATGACCATTTAAAGTGAGTTGCTTAAGCAAACCAGCCGTCATTCGTGCAAAAGACTTGGAAAAAAAAATACACACACACGTGCACACACACACACACACACACGGTTGTTAGCCCAGACACACACACACACACACACAGACACACACAGACACACACACACACACAGACACACACAGACACACACAGACACACACACACACACACACACACACACACAGTTGCTAGCCCAGATACGTACTGAGGAATAAAATCGGGAGAAAGCAGGAAGCAGAAGTAACAAGTGCGTGTGAATGCTTAGATTCTACGTAATCGAGATGAGTGAGAAAGAGGAGACCAACCCGGCCAACGTTCGCCGGGGACCTGCGAAGCGCAGGGATCCCGCAGAGGGGCGCCCGCTGCCTCGGAAGCCTGGGTCTCTTAAAGCCTAGGACAACGAACCAAGTGCGCCTCAACCCTAAAGCCAGCCCGGTAGCCCCGCCCCTGGCCGGCCTCGCCCCGCCCCGTCCGGTCGGAGCCTCCTTCCCGGCTTCCCCGGCGGCGCCGCCGTGACCTCACTTCCGGTCGCCGGGCGCACGTGGGAGGAAGTGCTGGTGCCCGCTACTGCCCGTCTCTCTGGTTACGTCGGTCCGCGGACCGGGCCTCCGCCTGCACCGCCGCTATGGGAGTCCCGGCTTTCTTTCGCTGGCTGAGCCGCAAGTACCCGTCAATCATTGTCAACTGCGTGGAAGAAAAGGTGAGGAGACGCCAGGAGACCACCACTGTATGCCTGGAGCCCCGGCGAGTCCAGGCCGCGGTCCTCGGGGCCCGCAACCTGCCCGAGGGGAGCCTTGCGGAGGCCCGCGCCTAGTTCGTTCCCGGTAGCCGCGGGGCCGACGCGGCGGGCGCGGGCGCCTGGGCTTGGGATCTGGGAGCAGTTTGGGCCAAGCTAGGACCGAGTAGTGGAGTTTGCAAGGGACTGCTCCTCCCCTGCCCACAGGTTCCCGGGTGGAAGACTCCGCCCACGGCTTTGTTTCTTCCCGGCTCGCGCTTTCCGGATTTTGGAGAAGGCTCCCGGGCGGTTCGGCTCTTGGGCTGCAACGCAACCCGTCCTTTGAGTTAACTGGTTAGGGAAGCGCGGATGCCGCTGCCAGCTCTGACCACCTTGTCGAGTAATCCCTGGCGGCGAGGTTTTTGTTGTTTCCTGGCTCAGCCTGAAAGGTTTTCTGCTAGGGGAGAGGCTAGGCTATTTGTGGCTTTTGTCAAGTCGTACGGAGAGGGCAGCGACTCGGAAAAGTCTCGGACAGGACTGAAGTCTCTTAAGTGCCCCGTTGTTTAGTTGCCTGACTGCTGCGCAGCATGCCTTCGACATTTTCAGAATCTCTGAATGCACTTGGACAGTACTACACTTCTTGCTGTTGCTTTCTTAGTCCTACGTAGACTTCTGGCCGTTCCTGAGTTTTATATTTGCCGTTTCCGTGTTTCCCTCCGGTTTCAGTTTTGTACTCACGATTACAGTTTCCGGATTGAGAAGGTTCAGGGACGTATGCTCCCCACCCCTTCGTTTTTGAAGGAAGTTCCCAACCGACCGCGGGAACTTTCTGTTTGGGCTAGTGACGTTTTCTGTTGTTGTTGTTTGTTTAAGTTTTTTTTTTTTTTTTGAATAGCTAGATAGATCTCCAGGGTTCATTCAGTGTGAGATCTTGATTTTGGTTCCTGTCCGAGGAGGAACCGAAACCAATTTTCTGACGAATTTCTAGTACTCACTGTGTTTTTCTCAAAGAGAAACGGTTAAACAGAATGTTCATGTCCTTTGTGTTTAAAACTATTAACTTAACATCTTACCTCATTTCTGCACTGCAGTGATAACTAAACTATGTTTGGTTCTGTCTTTAAATGTCATGGTTATGTCTGATTTATTGCTTTTGGATGTATCTGTTGAATTGTAGCTGTGATAGTCACTTGTACAGCCGCCCTTACCCCCACCCCATCCTCCTAATCGCTGCCTTTATTCTTGTATTGGTAAATTAAATTTAAGTAATATTTATTACTTTTTCTTTTTAAGTTGCATCTTCTACATAGAGTACCCCTTGACTCTTCCCATTCTTAGGTTAGGTATTAACTTTTCTATCCCTGCTGTCCTCATCCCAAGCTTGTCAGCTGCACCTTTGCCTTGACGTCCAAAATTAAATTATCACAGCTGTGGACTATACAGGTTTGTTTTAAAAGCTGAAAACTCAAGTAGTGTTGGTGATTATCGTAACTGGATAGATCCAAGTTGTGTACTATGATTGTTTCTTTTGTGCTTGTTTTGTCTTTTTCTACGTGTTGCCTGTTTTCCACAGTATGTGGTTCCCCATCAAACTTACCAGATACTCTACTAAGTCCTCTTTTAATTAGAGACCGGTTGAGGTCTGTATTTCTGCTGCTGTTACACCTGGTTATTTAGGCTTGCTGGCATAAATAGCCGCTTCTTCTCGGCAGCATGCCTTCGACATTTTCAGAATCTCTGAATGCACTTGGACAGTACTACACTTCTTGCTGTTGCTTTCTTAGTCCTACGTAGACTTCTGGCCGTTCCTGAGTTTTATATTTGCCGTTTCCGTGTTTCCCTCCGGTTTCAGTTTTGTACTCACGATTACAGTTTCCGGATTGAGAAGGTTCAGGGACGTATGCTCCCCACCCCTTCGTTTTTGAAGGAAGTTCCCAACCGACCGCGGGAACTTTCTGTTTGGGCTAGTGACGTTTTCTGTTGTTGTTGTTTGTTTAAGTTTTTTTTTTTGAATAGCTAGATAGATCTCCAGGGTTCATTCAGTGTGAGATCTTGATTTTGGTTCCTGTCCGAGGAGGAACCGAAACCAATTTTCTGACGAATTTCTAGTACTCACTGTGTTTTTCTCAAAGAGAAACGGTTAAACAGAATGTTCATGTCCTTTGTGTTTAAAACTATTAACTTAACATCTTACCTCATTTCTGCACTGCAGTGATAACTAAACTATGTTTGGTTCTGTCTTTAAATGTCATGGTTATGTCTGATTTATTGCTTTTGGATGTATCTGTTGAATTGTAGCTGTGATAGTCACTTGTACAGCCGCCCTTACCCCCACCCCATCCTCCTAATCGCTGCCTTTATTCTTGTATTGGTAAATTAAATTTAAGTAATATTTATTACTTTTTCTTTTTAAGTTGCATCTTCTACATAGAGTACCCCTTGACTCTTCCCATTCTTAGGTTAGGTATTAACTTTTCTATCCCTGCTGTCCTCATCCCAAGCTTGTCAGCTGCACCTTTGCCTTGACGTCCAAAATTAAATTATCACAGCTGTGGACTATACAGGTTTGTTTTAAAAGCTGAAAACTCAAGTAGTGTTGGTGATTATCGTAACTGGATAGATCCAAGTTGTGTACTATGATTGTTTCTTTTGTGCTTGTTTTGTCTTTTTCTACGTGTTGCCTGTTTTCCACAGTATGTGGTTCCCCATCAAACTTACCAGATACTCTACTAAGTCCTCTTTTTAATTAGAGACCGGTTGAGGTCTGTATTTCTGCTGCTGTTACACCTGGTTATTTAGGCTTGCTGCATAGCCGCTTCTTGAGATTTTTAAAAATTTCTTCAGCTGGAGGTACTGTTTAATAATCATTCTCTCTCGGCATAAACCCTTTCTTGGTTTTGGTTCTTACTTGAGTTCTTAAGAAGTGCTGTGTAGTGTATGAGTTTTCTTAGTCCAGTCCTCCACTGCATACATACGTGAGTAATCATTAGCTAGGCAGTTTGAACATTGCTTTCCTTCAGAACTTTGAAAACATTGTTTTGATGTCCATCATCCAGAATTATTGACGAGAAGTTGAGTGTTAATGCAGTTTATTTAGCTAAATATTTAACATGTACTAGACATTTCACATATTAATTTATTAAATCCGTATAACAGCAACATAACTGTTTCTCTTCATCCTCCTCTTCTGTTTGTTTCTTAGTACAGATGAGAAAACTGAAACACAGAGGGTTTCAGTAATGTGCTCATGGTCCTGTGGCCAGTGTCAGCACCTGTGTGAAAACCAGGAAGCTCACGCTCTTAATTTCTATGTTCTTTTGCTTTCTTTCTTTTGTGTTTGATCTATTTTTCTTTCTGAGTTTTTAGAAGAGCTTTATCCTTGATAAAAGCTTGTGTGATTGTAAACTTAGGTACAGATTTTTTTTTCAGTTTCAGTTCATTTTCATCAGTGCTTGGCTGACTCTTGAGTCTGGAGGCTTGCGTTCTGGAGTTCTTTTATATTTTCTCTTGTTTTGCTTGCTCTGCTCTCAATTGCATCCACATAGAGTACCCTTGACTCTTCCCATTCTTAGGTTAGGTATTAACTTTTCTATCCCTGCTGTCCTCATCCCAAGCTTGTCAGCTGCACCTTTGCCTTGACGTCCAAAATTAAATTATCACAGCTGTGGACTATACAGGTTTGTTTTAAAAGCTGAAAACTCAAGTAGTGTTGGTGATTATCGTAACTGGATAGATCCAAGTTGTGTACTATGATTGTTTCTTTTGTGCTTGTTTTGTCTTTTTCTACGTGTTGCCTGTTTTCCACAGTATGTGGTTCCCCATCAAACTTACCAGATACTCTACTAAGTCCTCTTTTTAATTAGAGACCGGTTGAGGTCTGTATTTCTGCTGCTGTTACACCTGGTTATTTAGGCTTGCTGCATAGCCGCTTCTTGAGATTTTTAAAAATTTCTTCAGCTGGAGGTACTGTTTAATAATCATTCTCTCTCGGCATAAACCCTTTCTTGGTTTTGGTTCTTACTTGAGTTCTTAAGAAGTGCTGTGTAGTGTATGAGTTTTCTTAGTCCAGTCCTCCACTGCATACATACGTGAGTAATCATTAGCTAGGCAGTTTGAACATTGCTTTCCTTCAGAACTTTGAAAACATTGTTTTGATGTCCATCATCCAGAATTATTGACGAGAAGTTGAGTGTTAATGCAGTTTATTTAGCTAAATATTTAACATGTACTAGACATTTCACATATTAATTTATTAAATCCGTATAACAGCAACATAACTGTTTCTCTTCATCCTCCTCTTCTGTTTGTTTCTTAGTACAGATGAGAAAACTGAAACACAGAGGGTTTCAGTAATGTGCTCATGGTCCTGTGGCCAGTGTCAGCACCTGTGTGAAAACCAGGAAGCTCACGCTCTTAATTTCTATGTTCTTTTGCTTTCTTTCTTTTGTGTTTGATCTATTTTTCTTTCTGAGTTTTTAGAAGAGCTTTATCCTTGATAAAAGCTTGTGTGATTGTAAACTTAGGTACAGATTTTTTTTTCAGTTTCAGTTCATTTTCATCAGTGCTTGGCTGACTCTTGAGTCTGGAGGCTTGCGTTCTGGAGTTCTGGGGGCTGCTTTTATATTTTTCTCTTGTTTTGCTTTGTCCTCTGAACTCTCAGTATTGGTCCTCCTAGATTTATTTTTCTTTTCTCTCTCTGTTCTCCCTTCCCTCCTCCCCCTGAGGTATAATTGACCTAGAACAAGCTGCACATATTTAAAGTGTATAGTTTAATACATTTTGACATGCGTATGTATCCATGAACCTGTCATCACAATCAAGGTAATGAACACCCTCTCCGAAACATTTCTTCTATCCCAACCCCTCCCTGCTGCCCATCTTTAGTCAACCACTAGTTTGTTTTGGACTCTATAGATGTTTTCATTTTTAAAGTTTTATATAAATGGAATTATACAAAAATTAAATATTAAAAAAAAATCTGACTCAGTTAACTTAATTGGTGTTATTTTGGAAGTCATCCATGTATTACTTGTATCAGTAGTTCGTTTCTGTATTTTTGAATAGTATTCTATGTTGAGCGTATATTACATATTGGTTTTCATTCACCTGATCGGTGGACATTTGGATTGTTTCCAGTTTTTGGCTACTAAAAATACCTGAACATTGGTATACACATCTAGTTGTGGACATATGCTTTCATTTCTTTAGAGAAATGGTTGCTTTGTATGTTGGTGTTTATTTAAAAAGAAAAACTTGCCAGACTGTTTTCTAAAGAGGTTGTACTATTATTGCCAGCAGCAGTGTATGAGAGGTCTAGGCGTTCTGCTTCCTTGTCAGCGCCGAGTGTAGTTGTTTTGTATTAAATCCGTATAACAGCAACATAACTGTTTCTCTTCATCCTCCTCTTCTGTTTGTTTCTTAGTACAGATGAGAAAACTGAAACACAGAGGGTTTCAGTAATGTGCTCATGGTCCTGTGGCCAGTGTCAGCACCTGTGTGAAAACCAGGAAGCTCACGCTCTTAATTTCTATGTTCTTTTGCTTTCTTTCTTTTGTGTTTGATCTATTTTTCTTTCTGAGTTTTTAGAAGAGCTTTATCCTTGATAAAAGCTTGTGTGATTGTAAACTTAGGTACAGATTTTTTTTTCAGTTTCAGTTCATTTTCATCAGTGCTTGGCTGACTCTTGAGTCTGGAGGCTTGCGTTCTGGAGTTCTGGGGGCTGCTTTTATATTTTTCTCTTGTTTTGCTTTGTCCTCTGAACTCTCAGTATTGGTCCTCCTAGATTTATTTTTCTTTTCTCTCTCTGTTCTCCCTTCCCTCCTCCCCCTGAGGTATAATTGACCTAGAACAAGCTGCACATATTTAAAGTGTATAGTTTAATACATTTTGACATGCGTATGTATCCATGAACCTGTCATCACAATCAAGGTAATGAACACCCTCTCCGAAACATTTCTTCTATCCCAACCCCTCCCTGCTGCCCATCTTTAGTCAACCACTAGTTTGTTTTGGACTCTATAGATGTTTTCATTTTTAAAGTTTTATATAAATGGAATTATACAAAAATTAAATATTAAAAAAAAATCTGACTCAGTTAACTTAATTGGTGTTATTTTGGAAGTCATCCATGTATTACTTGTATCAGTAGTTCGTTTCTGTATTTTTGAATAGTATTCTATGTTGAGCGTATATTACATATTGGTTTTCATTCACCTGATCGGTGGACATTTGGATTGTTTCCAGTTTTTGGCTACTAAAAATACCTGAACATTGGTATACACATCTAGTTGTGGACATATGCTTTCATTTCTTTAGAGAAATGGTTGCTTTGTATGTTGGTGTTTATTTAAAAAGAAAAACTTGCCAGACTGTTTTCTAAAGAGGTTGTACTATTATTGCCAGCAGCAGTGTATGAGAGGTCTAGGCGTTCTGCTTCCTTGTCAGCGCCGAGTGTAGTTGATCTTTTTAGTTCCAGCCTTTCTAGTGTAGTGTTATCTCAGTGTAGCTTTAATTTGCATTTCCCTAATGACAAATGATGCCGAACATCTCTTTGGGTGCTTATTTGCCTTCTGTATATCTTCTTGAGGAAGGTGTCTGTTCAGATCTTTTGGCCCCCTTCCCCCTCCGCCCCTTTTTAAGAGCAAGGACTTTTTTCTCTTATTTGCTGTGCCACGAGGCTTGGGGAATCTTAGTTCCCCCAACCAGGTATTGAACCTGGACACACAGAAGTGAAAGCACAGTCCTGCCCGTTGGACCGCCAGGGAAGTCCCTTTTGCCCATTTTTAAGTTGGTTGGTTTGTTCTTATTGAATCAATTAATGTTGATTTTTTGGCAGATATTTTCATCTGTGACTTAACCTTTTTAGTGCAAAAAAGAGCAAAAGTTTTACATTTTAGTAAAGCCGTCTTTCTTTTTTCTTTATATTCCTGCTTTTTGAATTGTACTTAAGAAATCTTTGCCAGTGCTAAGGCCACCAAGATTTTTTTCTTATGTTTTCTTAGAGAGCTTTTTTTATTATTATTATACTTTTAGTTCATATTATACTTTCTCTTTTTTAGTTTTTTTTTTTTAATGGTAAATTACAGTGTTTTTTTTTTTTAATATTTATTATTTATTTATTTGTGGGGGGCGGGTTGGGGGGGGATGGGGCGGGCGGGCCACTTCTATTGGTCTTTTTCATTTATCTGTTTTCATCCATCTTTGTTCTTTGGCCCGTGTGGGCCTCCCATTGCGGTGGCCTCTGTTGTCACAGAGCACCGGCTCTGGGCGCATGCGCTCCAGAGCTCTGGCTCGGTAATTGGACGCATCGGTCCAGCCGCTCCGCGGCACGTGGGATCTTCCCAGGCCAGGGATCGAACCGGCGCCCCTTGCACTGCAAGGCGGTGTCCTTACCCACTGGACCACCAGGGAAGCCCTACATTGGTTTTTAAATGTTAGATGCACCTGGCATTTCAGGTGAATAAATCCCACGTGGTCATGCTGTATTATTTTCATACACTTTGGGAGTCCGTTTGCTAAAATATTGGTATTTTTAGAAAAATTTCATTACTCCAAACAGAAACTCTACTCACCTAGGCAACAATTCTCTTCTTTTGCTTCTGCCCCTCTACTTTCTGTCTTATGAATTTGCCTATTCTAAGAACAAATGTAAATGGGATCATATATTTTTTATTTCGTGTCTGGTGCATTTCACTTCTTCATTTTGCTTGTTTTCACGATTCATCCTTTTAGCATATATCAATTTCTTTCTTTTTTTTCTCTTATTTGCTGTGCCACGAGGCTTGGGGAATCTTAGTTCCCCCAACCAGGTATTGAACCTGGACACACAGAAGTGAAAGCACAGTCCTGCCCGTTGGACCGCCAGGGAAGTCCCTTTTGCCCATTTTTAAGTTGGTTGGTTTGTTCTTATTGAATCAATTAATGTTGATTTTTTGGCAGATATTTTCATCTGTGACTTAACCTTTTTAGTGCAAAAAAGAGCAAAAGTTTTACATTTTAGTAAAGCCGTCTTTCTTTTTTCTTTATATTCCTGCTTTTTGAATTGTACTTAAGAAATCTTTGCCAGTGCTAAGGCCACCAAGATTTTTTTCTTATGTTTTCTTAGAGAGCTTTTTTTATTATTATTATACTTTTAGTTCATATTATACTTTCTCTTTTTTAGTTTTTTTTTTTTAATGGTAAATTACAGTGTTTTTTTTTTTTTTTTTTTTTTTTTTTTTTTTTTTTTTGGGGGGGGGGGTTGGGGAGGGATGGGGCGGGCGGGCCACTTCTATTGGTCTTTTTCATTTATCTGTTTTTCATCCATCTTCGTTCTTTGGCCCGTGTGGGCCTCCCATTGCGGTGGCCTCTGTTGTCGCAGAGCACTGGCTCTGGGCGCATGCGCTCCAGAGCTCCGGCTCGGTAATTGGACGCATCGGTCCAGCCGCTCCGCGGCACGTGGGATCTTCCCAGGCCAGGGATCGAACCGGCGCCCCTTGCACTGCAAGACGGTGTCCTTACCCACTGGACCACCAGGGAAGCCCTACATTGGTTTTTAAATGTTAGATGCACCTGGCATTTCAGGTGAATAAATCCCACGTGGTCATGCTGTATTATTTTCATACACTTTGGGAGTCCGTTTGCTAAAATATTGGTATTTTTAGAAAAATTTCATTACTCCAAACAGAAACTCTACTCACCTAGGCAACAATTCTCTTCTTTTGCTTCTGCCCCTCTACTTTCTGTCTTATGAATTTGCCTATTCTAAGAACAAATGTAAATGGGATCATATATTTTTTATTTCGTGTCTGGTGCATTTCACTTCTTCATTTTGCTTGTTTTCACGATTCATCCTTGTTTAGCATATATCAATTTCTTTCTTCTTTTTTTTTTTTTCAGGATTTTGGAAACCTTTAAATGCAGAATCTATAAGCAAATTGGAGTTTTTTCCATTTAACCACCCTGTTCCTACAGTCTGCTCTGGTCATTTCTGTATGAGAGCTAGTTGGGATGTGTGGTCCCTGGACTCAACCTTTTCCATTCTGTTTGTGTTTGTGAATGACCTTGAGAGTGTAAAAGTACTAATTTGGGGGATAACAAAGAATTTTAGTGACTGGATAAATTAGCAAATGCAGAATTTGTGAATAAAGAAGATTAGAGCAACATAAGGTGGCTGTGTGGATCAAATCAGTAAATTTGAAGTCAACACCTTTGAATAGTGCCTTGCACTGATACTTCAGAGTTTTATTTGATAAGTTTATTTTTGGTAGTTCATATATCCAAGTAAAAGTGGGGATATTTTTGTGTCTTAACTCTCAGTAGCATTGTGTGGTCTAGAATTGTGCTGTTTGCCTGCAGTGAAATCCAGGTTTCCAACTTTACTTTTTTCTTTATTGGTCAGACTTACCAGTTTTGTTGATCTTATCAAACAACTAGCTTTTGGTTTCATAGTTTAGGCTGCACTGGGTCTTCATGCTGTGTGTGGTTCCTTTTTACCACAACATACACAGATCTTGAGAATGCCCTCGGGTGTAAATTTCTCCATGTCTGTCGCAAATAAAATATGTTCTGACTTTTCAAAGGTTTTCTTGACTAGATTTGCTAACTATTGCTTCTCAGAAGATTCACGGGTTTTGGTTTTAAATGTTAGATGCACCTGGCATTTCAGGTGAATAAATCCCACGTGGTCATGCTGTATTATTTTCATACACTTTGGGAGTCCGTTTGCTAAAATATTGGTATTTTTAGAAAAATTTCATTACTCCAAACAGAAACTCTACTCACCTAGGCAACAATTCTCTTCTTTTGCTTCTGCCCCTCTACTTTCTGTCTTATGAATTTGCCTATTCTAAGAACAAATGTAAATGGGATCATATATTTTTTATTTCGTGTCTGGTGCATTTCACTTCTTCATTTTGCTTGTTTTCACGATTCATCCTTGTTTAGCATATATCAATTTCTTTCTTCTTTTTTTTTTTTTCAGGATTTTGGAAACCTTTAAATGCAGAATCTATAAGCAAATTGGAGTTTTTTCCATTTAACCACCCTGTTCCTACAGTCTGCTCTGGTCATTTCTGTATGAGAGCTAGTTGGGATGTGTGGTCCCTGGACTCAACCTTTTCCATTCTGTTTGTGTTTGTGAATGACCTTGAGAGTGTAAAAGTACTAATTTGGGGGATAACAAAGAATTTTAGTGACTGGATAAATTAGCAAATGCAGAATTTGTGAATAAAGAAGATTAGAGCAACATAAGGTGGCTGTGTGGATCAAATCAGTAAATTTGAAGTCAACACCTTTGAATAGTGCCTTGCACTGATACTTCAGAGTTTTATTTGATAAGTTTATTTTTGGTAGTTCATATATCCAAGTAAAAGTGGGGATATTTTTGTGTCTTAACTCTCAGTAGCATTGTGTGGTCTAGAATTGTGCTGTTTGCCTGCAGTGAAATCCAGGTTTCCAACTTTACTTTTTTCTTTATTGGTCAGACTTACCAGTTTTGTTGATCTTATCAAACAACTAGCTTTTGGTTTCATAGTTTAGGCTGCACTGGGTCTTCATGCTGTGTGTGGTTCCTTTTTACCACAACATACACAGATCTTGAGAATGCCCTCGGGTGTAAATTTCTCCATGTCTGTCGCAAATAAAATATGTTCTGACTTTTCAAAGGTTTTCTTGACTAGATTGCTCTTTGCCTCCAGACTATTTCCAAAGGCTTTAGAGCTTTTGTTTTTTTCAGAAGATTCCCACTAATTCATCTGTAGATCAGGTGAGCAGAAGTCCTCTTGCTGGCAGCTCTACTCTCCAGTATGATCTCTGTCTGCAAGAGGGAAGATCAGTTCACACTTCCGGTGTATTATGTATCCCCCCCATAGTTCTGGCTGTAGTCCTTGACACTTGGTATAGGTGGTCAGTACGTTCATGTTGAATCTAGTGAAATTGTAATTAATCGGCTGACATACTGCTTAAGATAACCAGCTCTGAATTCAGATTGAGTTCAGTCCAGGTCTCTGAACTTGGCATAAATATGACTTTGGAAAGCCACTTAACCTCTCTGAGCATTTGTGTTCTTATCTGTAAGTGGGATGCTCTGTACCTCACAGGGTTGTTGTGAGGAGAGAGGGAAATACTCCATGCATAAAAGCTCTTAGAACAGTGCCTGTCGCATTTTAAGTGTTCTGTACACGTTGGTGATAATTAATAGTCCTTGTTGACTGACACTGTAAAAATGGAGAGCTGACATGCAATATGAAAAAATACTAATCATTAAAAATACTAAGTGTTTTGGGCTTCTCTGGTGGTCCAGTGGGTAGAGAGTCCACCTTGCAGTGCAGGGGACACTGGTTCAATCTCTGGCTGGGGAGGATCCTGTGTGCCACGGAGCAGCTGGACTGGTTTGTCCAATTACAAGCCAGTGCTCTGGAACGCATGCGCCCTGAGCCAGTGCTCTGCAATGAGAAAGGCCACTGCGGTGGGAGGCCCACACAGACCAGGGAATGGAGATGGATGAAAATAAATAAATAAAGAACCAATAAAAGAGACCAAAATTTAAAAAAAAAAAAAAAAAAAGCCACCAAGTTTTTCTATTTGGCAACTACATCAGAATTTATGACCTGAATTTTCAACAAGAATATTGTTAATTTAAAAGTTTCAGTAGCCTTTTGATCGTTTCTTCCCAAAATTATCACCTGTGTTTTGTAGGTATTTTCTGAAGTTCTAAGTTGTTTTAAGGGAAATCTAAACCAAGTTCTCCAGTGTGTTATCTGTCATTCAATGGTGGGAGCTCTCATTGCAGTGGAACTTCAGGCACAAGTCCTGATTTCTGTGTGCTTGCGCGTGCACGTGCCTGCTTCACTGCTCAGTCGTGTGCAACTCTTTTGTGATGCTTCGGACTGTAGCCACCAGGCCCAGAATACTGGAGTAGGTTGCCATGCCCTCCAGGGCATCTTCCCAACCCATGGATCGAACCCCCTGTCTCCTGTGTCTCCTGTATTTCAGGCGAATTCTTTATTCTATTGTTAAATATTGTGCATATTTACACAAAAAATGCATTTACTTAAACATTACTGATAGTAGTGGTTTCTACCTTACATATGAAGAGTCAGAAAGTCATATATGGTTGACTAGGTTGATGTGAAGTTTTTATTTTAGGGGTTTTACATAAAACCTGTGGAGTGCATTTTTATACAGAGCCACAATTTGTGCATGTGGACCAATTCTGCTTTTCCACACACTTTATTTATCTTGATTCCGTGGCATATTTGTACATAAAAAGGGTGATTTCTCAGTTGCTTGTTTGGGATGCAGACAGCCCTTCCTCCTGTGCAGTAGAGGAGTGGGCTTCCTGTGAGGTAGAACTGCCCTGATGGCCTGCCTTCCAGGTGGGTGTGCTCCCTGCTCCTCAGGGAAACTTCTGGTCAGCCAGGGTACTGACTGCTCTTCCTCCTCAAGCACCCGTGTTTTCTGGCAATAACTCTCAGGTTGCCTGGTCAGCATGGGGCTGAGACAGTGAGTGGAAGGGAGAGTGCAGTGTTTGGCCTACTGGGCTGTTGCTGCTGGTGCTGCTGCTGCTCCTAGATCTTCCAAAGGCTCTTAGGTGAGGCGCCTCTGGGCCCGTAGCTCTCCTGTTCTCCCACTTCTGCATGTTTGCGACTGTGCATTCCATCTGATGAGGTCTACTAGTTTCCCACCTTTCAGGCATCCCCTGTACTTTTCCAGTCACAGATAGTTCCTCTTGCGTTTCCAGCACAGATATGCAGTTGTGGGTGGTTGTCATTTATATGGCCTAGGGAAAGAAAGGGAAGGCTGCAGTGTGCATTCAGTTTATTACTGGAAAACCCCCAAAGATAATGAAAAGCTATTTGAGACGAATTGGTTTTCCTGCTCAGAGTAGTTCTCATTTTAGCTACTCTTTGATTAAGAATCTCTCAAACCCAGCATACACACTCACATTGTATTTAATAGCAAGACTCTTGAAGAATACGTTCTTTGTTGAGAATCTCCTGAAGAATGAAACTCTAGATTTATGTAATTAATGCGTTGAAGATATCCTCAGAACTCCCGAGAGGAAAATGTGCCTTTCTTATTGGGAATGCCCGGAGCTCTTTCCTCAAAACCAGGACCCGCCTACACCTCCTTCCCCAGGCTCTACTTTACAGTCTTTGGAAGTGGAAATTCTCAGCAGTTGCACTCATACATTTGTTGAAGAACTGCAATATAGCAAGTCAGTGGTCTCCTGTTTTTGTAAATAAAGCTTTATTGGAACGCACTCATACTCATTCATGTCCATGTTATTTAGGGGTGCTTTTACTTTATAAAGGCAGCAATGAGTCATTGCAACTGAGGTCATAGGTCACCAACTTATTGTCTGGCTTCTTGGGAAGCATAGAGAAAGTGGGTCTATATTCTCCTGAGTGTGGTGTCTTCGTGGTTCAGGAGGAAACAAAGTCAGGATCTTGAATGGAGACTTAGTTGGAGAGATCTGGAGCCTCATCCCTTTAAGAGTTTGTTTTTGTTTTGGAGTCATCGCATGATCTTCCCTGATCTCTAAAACTGACCTCCTGCTTTCCTTCCCATTCACTGCTTCTGATTAAGGCCCTGTTTCCTCAAATTCACAGGGTGTCTGCACAGAACTCTTGATAGCCTCTTCTCTCTTTCATATCCATCTCGCAATTAGGAAAACATTGAAGCCCAGTCTCATTCCTCCCTCTCTTAAAGATCACCATTGTCCTGAAGTTGGTGCCTTCCTCTGCTCTTCTCTCTGCTTTCCCTACATCCCTATTCATCAACAATGCCTGGCACTGTTTTGTTTATTTAACTTTCTGTAAGTGGTAGACAGTATGCGTTCTTCTTTACCTCACTTTTTTGGCTTAAGATATTTGTGACCATCCAACTCTATTTCTTTGAATGTTACTTTTATCTGACACTCCAGTATATGATTGTATCTCAGTTTTATCAGTCCTTTCTATGGGCTTTTTTTTTTCTCATTGACGTTTTGTCTTTCTTTTATTGAGATATGTACCATATAATTCACCTGCTAAAATGATACAGTTCAGTGTGTTTTATATGAATACAGTGGTACTGCCACCACAATTATTTAATTTTAGAACAGTTTCCTCATTCTCCAAAGAAATGTAACCATTTTCAGTCACTTCTGATCTCCCCCACCCTTCTCCCACCACAGATCTATTTCCATCTAAAGATTTGTCTATTCTGAATCGTGTAAACAGAATCTCTTGTGGTCTTTTGTGACTGCCTTTTACTTAGAATATTTTTGAGATTCATCCATGAGGTAGCATGTATATGATGGATTTTTAAGTTCACAATTTTTTTCAAGTGCCTTTACTATTAGTAAGAGTAAAAACCTGTCTGATATTCTTATCATTTGCTAAAGCTCTAGCAGAAAGAAAGATGATGCTTACCACAGAAATACAGTTGACTGCCTTCAGGAGTGAGTACGGCACAGATTTTACTTTTGAAGAGCTTCCAGTATAGTTGGGGTTTAGAATGACTGAAGTATAAAACCACAGCACAAGCAAAATTCTGAAGAAATGCAGGAAGGGTAGTTAATTTGTTGGGGGACATGTTCAAAGTGTCATAACATGGCATTTGATCTGAGTCTAGACCCTGGAAAATTAATAAGATGTCAGGAAGTGGGTGCTGCTCAGAAGGGAGAAGGGAGAGCAGGGACACTGGGAGATGGACAGATGTCTGCAGGAACGAGGGCAGTTGAGGGGCCTGAGCGGTGTTGTGTCAGTTCAGGGGGCTGATAAGGGCCAAGCTGATGGATCTGTGTGTGCTGTGGTGTCATTGGAAGACCTAGACAAGAGAAGACACATTCACCTTTGAATTTAAGTAAGAGGGCTGGCAGCATAGAGGGTGGGCTGGAGACAGGAGAGTCTGGCAGTGGGGCAGTCCACCCAAAAGCTGATCTTTCAGGTGAGAGGTGATGCCAGATGCTGATAGCAGGAGTGAGAGGAAATGGTGTGGAAAAGCATTTTTTAGCTTAAGTTGACAGGACTTACTGGTAATGGACAGTCAGGGAGAGAATTCCAGGATGACTCCCTGGTCTCTCTTGCACAGCTGAAATGATTTGGGAATTTGGTCACCATCCCCCACATAGTCAAGAGTCACTTGTCGTATTGGAAGCTTTAAGGAGTAAAATAGCCTATCTTATAATTGAAGAATTACTAAAAGTATTTTATTTCCAATTCAGAAATGAAGCACAGGTTCATACTGAGCCTAGGATATGTCAATTTCAGACTTGAACAGTCAAACCAAACTGCTGTTAATTATCACTTCCTCATA
The DNA here is from genome assembly GCA_022376925.1 of Tragulus kanchil. Lineage (NCBI taxonomy): Eukaryota > Metazoa > Chordata > Mammalia > Artiodactyla > Tragulidae > Tragulus > Tragulus kanchil. The sequence continues at coordinate 41,633,960 of JAIOJX010000031.1, read as the reverse complement.
GCCAAAAGAATGCAATGGTGTAAAGATTCCTGTCGATGCCAGTAAGCCTAATCCAAATGATGTGGAGTTTGATAATCTGTATTTGGATATGAATGGAATCATCCATCCCTGTACTCATCCTGAAGACAAGTACGTAACCCGTTTTTGTCACTGATAACACAAATTACAGAGGAGTACTATATGATATTACATTATTTGCTTGTCATTATAGACCAGCACCAAAAAACGAGGATGAAATGATGGTTGCAATCTTTGAGTACATTGACAGACTCTTCAGTATTGTCCGACCACGACGGCTTCTCTACATGGCAATAGATGGAGTGGTAAGTGCCGAATGACTTAGAATCAATCCCTGTTTTTATTTTTGCTGTGTTCCCTGTGTCTAGAATGAAAGTTAGCTAGTGAAGAACATTAAGTGTAGTGAATTTGAGAAAGAATGCCTCATCCTTCGGTCTCTTGTTCAGATGTTTTGTTTGAATGTGAGTTTTGTGCCAGATCCCATGAGGTGCTGGGTGTGTTGGTGAAGGGCTCACCACTATAGGAGCAGAGATGGGTACATGAGTGAGGTTAATGACCCAGGGCCTTCCTCGGCAGTAGCGGCACCTGCAGGCCGTGAGGCATGGGGTGGGCAGTCAGTGCTACTAGGGAGTGAGGTGAGAGAGAGGAGGGGGCTTTGTCCCATTTTTTTTTGAAGAGTTGAGTAATTGGAGAGGGGAGGAGGACAGAAGAACAAGGTGGAAGGGACAGATACGGGGAAGAAGGACCTTCCATGTGTCTCAGATGTGCCCCGACACACTTCCTGTGTGTTGACGACACTGGCACAGTGGGGCAACTGCAGGGGTTGAGATTGGAAAGAGAAGTAGAGAGGTACGCCCTTCCTGCCGCACTCTGCTTGCTTTTATCCTGCAGGTGGTGAAGGGTCATCACAGCAACTCCCGAGGGGAACAGCTTATTTACGAGTATAATACCATGTGGCTTTGGTTATAAATGACCAGCAGACTATATATCAGGATTCAGTGAAAATAGGGTTAATCTTTACCCTAAATTTGTTTAGCCATGTGCACATGCACATGGATTCCCTTTTCTTAAAAGATTTCATAATCTTGGTGGCTAATGAAATAATTTTGAAAATCCAGAAAGCAAAATGTAGATCATTGTACTTTGAAGAGTTAGATTAAATGGTCTCGTTTTACAGAAAGGGGAACTGTTTAAGTAAACTATGAAATAGCTTATTTTATGTAGACAAGAGGCTTGAGCGTCCCTTCCAGACTGAGTTCAGTAATTGCAAAACCTTGCAGATCAGTTCACTTCATTCACACTTACCCAGTAATTGAAGTTGCTTTTGGTTAGAGTGATTTAAGACTACTTTTGATTAAGATCTTGTTCTCTTTCTGCCTGCTTGCTTTATTACAGACACAGGGTGATAATTATGACCCTTATTGTAGTACATACAAAAAAGTTTTTGAGGTCTTGTGAATCTCGTTTGGAGACCATTCTTCCCTTTAGGTGTGGACACAGAAAAGGTCTTTCTGATCCTGACTCTGTAGAAGCTACTCATTCTCTGTGTGCTGAGTCTCTGAGTAAAGTGAGCTTTCCATCTGGGGTGACTGGAGGTATCATAATCGTGATACCCAGTATGGGGGCTTGAGCCCTATGATGTTCAGTGCTGTGGCCTCTTAGGAAGCTTGTCCTTTTTTGACACATCACTCATTCTCCTGACTGGACTCAGTGTTGAAGGGTTTTGGGCACATTTAAGCTCTCAGGATCTACAGTCTATCGCGAAAGGATTGTTTGGACATACTACTTAGACTTGCCAATCTTTATGTACTATTTTTTATAAGAATAGCTGGTTCAAAAAAGGGTGCAGATTCAGTTATGAGTGTTTGAAATAGTATTACGTGAATATGAAATACCCATTTTCAGGCGCCGCGTGCTAAGATGAACCAGCAACGTTCAAGGAGATTCCGAGCGTCCAAAGAAGGAATGGAAGCAGCAATAGAGAAGCAGCGAGTCAGGGAAGAGATCCTGGCAAAAGGTAAAGAACACGCACTTTGAGTGTTTGACTTGTCACAAGAGGTGTGCAGACGGGGCAGGGGAGGCGACTGCTCCTTACAAGCAGGTGGCATTTTAACTTAATCAGGACCCCAGGATATCCAGAAGTTTACATTCACTCTTAAGGAAAAGTAGTTAATAGAATTGTTTATTCCATTAATAATAAGCTTGTTCATTTATAAATTCTATAGCAAAGGGAAACTTGTGGACAAAAGGAAGGAATTCTGATAGTAAAAGGAGATTGTCAACCTTGGTCGGGGTGGGCGCAGCCCTTTCAGCTTACTTTCATGGTATCTGTAAACTAGAAATACGATGAGTGCTTCTTATTGCCTTTTGCTGTGGCGTCTGTTAAGAAGCAGCAGTTTGGCCAACATTTTCCTCACATCCGTCTTGGTGGCTTGCTGCTTCTCTGTAGAACTGGGGGTCTGTATGCCGAGGCCTGGGTTGATGGGACCGTGTTTCCAGGCTACCCCCAGGTCATGCACACTCTCCCTGTGGATTGAGGCAGCAGCGCTGAGGCATTGAGACGCGAGGGCTCCTTCAGTTCAGGACGGGGCCTGTGGGTTGGAATGGAGTTATCTTCTCAGTCCCTCAAAGCCTTGATGGGTCCAGGGGTAGGAGTCACTTAAATCTCAGAGAAGTAGAAGATCAGGGTCCTGATCCCATAGAACTGCTTCTCTCAGGACACATGTGTGTAAGGTGTGTGTGTGAGGCAGGATGAGGCATGGTGCCTGCAGGGTGACTTGTTTTGTGTTCTGTTACATGAGGAAAGCCATGATTATTGGTTCAGGATGTTGATGTTGGCAGTTGGAAAAAGAGACATACTGTATTTGACTGAGGCTTGTAATTGTAGTTCATGTAATGTTATTTTAATATTTGCTACAAGCATATATGTATTTTAATTGCAGCTTGTAGTTAATACTTTAGTTACTGTTTGTATTAATAACAGATTGTGTTTGCCTTTAAAGATGTCTTCTTTCTTGAAGATGTTGTGAAACATACTTGTGTCTCAAGAAAAAGCTGTTCAGTGAAATAAAGGAAAAAATAGGATTTCTGAATCCCTCTGAGTGATACAAAGCTGTGATAAAGTCAGCTTTTTAATTTTGTTGATGGCCCTTTTATCTTAAGAGTTGTTACTACGATTAAAGCCTCTAACTCCTTTGTGGGTGTGTGAGAGAAAGTGTGGGGAGTTCTGCTGCGGACTCACTTATGTGGGTCATTACGGTGGCATTTCTATAGGACCCCAGGTTTCGAAGGAAAAGTAGTTAATAGAATTGTTTATTCCATTAATAATAAGCTTGTTCATTTATAAATTCTATAGCAAAGGGAAACTTGTGGACAAAAGGAAGGAATTCTGATAGTAAAAGGAGATTGTCAACCTTGGTCGGGGTGGGCGCAGCCCTTTCAGCTTACTTTCATGGTATCTGTAAACTAGAAATACGATGAGTGCTTCTTATTGCCTTTTGCTGTGGCGTCTGTTAAGAAGCAGCAGTTTGGCCAACATTTTCCTCACATCCGTCTTGGTGGCTTGCTGCTTCTCTGTAGAACTGGGGGTCTGTATGCCGAGGCCTGGGTTGATGGGACCGTGTTTCCAGGCTACCCCCAGGTCATGCACACTCTCCCTGTGGATTGAGGCAGCAGCGCTGAGGCATTGAGACGCGTAGGGCTCCTTCAGTTCAGGACGGGGCCTGTGGGTTGGAATGGAGTTATCTTCTCAGTCCCTCAAAGCCTTGATGGGTCCAGGGGTAGGAGTCACTTAAATCTCAGAGAAGTAGAAGATCAGGGTCCTGATCCCATAGAACTGCTTCTCTCAGGACACATGTGTGTAAGGTGTGTGTGTGAGGCAGGATGAGGCATGGTGCCTGCAGGGTGACTTGTTTTGTGTTCTGTTACATGAGGAAAGCCATGATTATTGGTTCAGGATGTTGATGTTGGCAGTTGGAAAAAGAGACATACTGTATTTGACTGAGGCTTGTAATTGTAGTTCATGTAATGTTATTTTAATATTTGCTACAAGCATATATGTATTTTAATTGCAGCTTGTAGTTAATACTTTAGTTACTGTTTGTATTAATAACAGATTGTGTTTGCCTTTAAAGATGTCTTCTTTCTTGAAGATGTTGTGAAACATACTTGTGTCTCAAGAAAAAGCTGTTCAGTGAAATAAAGGAAAAAATAGGATTTCTGAATCCCTCTGAGTGATACAAAGCTGTGATAAAGTCAGCTTTTTAATTTTGTTGATGGCCCTTTTATCTTAAGAGTTGTTACTACGATTAAAGCCTCTAACTCCTTTGTGGGTGTGTGAGAGAAAGTGTGTGAGTGTGAGTTCTGCTGCCGGATCATTAGGAAGAATGTCATTATTTTCGTATAGCAATATAGTATCATATATTTCGGGTTAGTCACTCAGTTGTGTATGACTGTGACCCCATGGACTGTAGCCCGTCCGGCTCCTCTGTCCGTGGAATTCTCCAGGCAAGAATACTGAATTGGGTTGCCATTTCCTTCTCTATGGGATATTCCCGACCCAGGGATCACACCTAGGTCTCCTGTATTGCAGGAGGATTCTTTACTGTTTGAGCCACCAGAGGTATTGTTTGACAGTCCTGTTAAAGCTTTGCTTAAATTTGAGGGAAGGAATCTTAACTTTCTTCAAAAGAGGGGGACCCCAGGTGGCAACACTTTTCTTTCTTTTCTATTTCAACTTTTTGTTTTTATTGTTCTGACCTGATATTGAGTAACTTACTTCAGTTTATCGGGAGAACAAAGTATTGCCCCTTCTTCTCTAGGTGGCTATCTTCCTCCAGAAGAAATAAAAGAAAGATTTGACAGCAACTGTATTACACCAGTAAGTAGTCTCATACTTTGCTAGCTATTGCTAACTCTTAAATGATAGGTTAATTTATTTCCTTCTATTATTTTAGGGAACTGAGTTCATGGACAATCTTGCTAAATGCCTTCGCTATTACATAGCTGATCGTTTAAATAATGACCCTGGGTGGAAAAATCTGACAGTAAGTTTCACATTTTGGTACTTCAAAAAGATTAGGGTGACGATTTGAGGCTATCCTTTGATATGACTGATCTTATTTGTCCTTTTCTTCCCCCATAAAATGCTGGTTCACTTTTAGAGGAAAGAGATGCTTCCAGGGTTATTACAGATGGGGTTCCTTGCATAGCCCGGTGATGGGTAGCCGAATTTTCTCCCAGTGCCAATTTTGTCTTACTGTCATTGTGAGGCTGTAAGATGGGACTCATAATTTAAAATACATATATATGAAAGTAATTTCTTCTATTAGAAATCAAAATTCAGCAAGATTCAAGTCATGGGCTACCTTTTAAAAGAATGGCTGTGTGCTCTTGAGTATTTAAGTACAATTAAAGCAAAACTATTATATAATCTTAGGTTCATAAATCTGTTTCCCTATAAATTAGGTATGGTACACTATATTTAACGAGTGTCTTTTACCAGTTACTCTCAGGGCTTGTTTGGTTTGGGGCTGTACTGCTGCGGATCATTAGGAAGAATGTCATTATTTTCGTAGCAATATAGTATCATATATTTCGGGTTAGTCACTCAGTTGTGTATGACTGTGACCCCATGGACTGTAGCCCGTCCGGCTCCTCTGTCCGTGGAATTCTCCAGGCAAGAATACTGAATTGGGTTGCCATTTCCTTCTCTATGGGATATTCCCGACCCAGGGATCACACCTAGGTCTCCTGTATTGCAGGAGGATTCTTTACTGTTTGAGCCACCAGAGGTATTGTTTGACAGTCCTGTTAAAGCTTTGCTTAAATTTGAGGGAAGGAATCTTAACTTTCTTCAAAAGAGGGGGACCCCAGGTGGCAACACTTTTCTTTCTTTTCTATTTCAACTTTTTGTTTTTATTGTTCTGACCTGATATTGAGTAACTTACTTCAGTTTATCGGGAGAACAAAGTATTGCCCCTTCTTCTCTAGGTGGCTATCTTCCTCCAGAAGAAATAAAAGAAAGATTTGACAGCAACTGTATTACACCAGTAAGTAGTCTCATACTTTGCTAGCTATTGCTAACTCTTAAATGATAGGTTAATTTATTTCCTTCTATTATTTTAGGGAACTGAGTTCATGGACAATCTTGCTAAATGCCTTCGCTATTACATAGCTGATCGTTTAAATAATGACCCTGGGTGGAAAAATCTGACAGTAAGTTTCACATTTTGGTACTTCAAAAAGATTAGGGTGACGATTTGAGGCTATCCTTTGATATGACTGATCTTATTTGTCCTTTTCTTCCCCCATAAAATGCTGGTTCACTTTTAGAGGAAAGAGATGCTTCCAGGGTTATTACAGATGGGGTTCCTTGCATAGCCCGGTGATGGGTGGGCAATTTTCTCCCAGTGCCAATTTTGTCTTACTGTCATTGTGAGGCTGTAAGATGGGACTCATAATTTAAAATACATATATATGAAAGTAATTTCTTCTATTAGAAATCAAAATTCAGCAAGATTCAAGTCATGGGCTACCTTTTAAAAGAATGGCTGTGTGCTCTTGAGTATTTAAGTACAATTAAAGCAAAACTATTATATAATCTTAGGTTCATAAATCTGTTTCCCTATAAATTAGGTATGGTACACTATATTTAACGAGTGTCTTTTACCAGTTACTCTCAGGGCTTGTTTGGTTTGGGGCTGTATACCTGAGTAGCAGTGAGAAGAGTAGAAACTTGTAAACTGACCTGTTTTTCTAATGGCTGAGTTTGACCCAAATAGTTCATTTGTTTTTTCTATTTCAAGTAGTAAGTTAATTAATAAAATAATTTTGACATCTAACACACATAGACCTTATTAAGAAAAATTTCCAATTAGTAAACCTATCTTAATAGAATTATCCAGTTTATTTTAAAACATTCGGTTCTGTTGATTTTTGAAGTAGAAATCTGGGGATGAGCTAAAAATGTTAAAAACTATATTTTATAGGTTATTTTATCTGATGCTAGTGCTCCTGGTGAAGGGGAACATAAAATCATGGATTACATCAGAAGACAGAGAGGTAAAAATCCCTTAGAAATATTTGATCATATGTTCTATTTAAAAAAAGCCAAACAATAGGAAATTGGTTAAATAAATTTAAAAATATCTGAAAAAAAAAGACAAACCATTATATAGAAAGTGTTTGGTGAAATATGATATTCCTGTAGTATAAGATCTATTCACATATATATTTCCCTTCTTTCTAGCCCAGCCTAACCACGACCCAAACACTCATCATTGCTTATGTGGAGCAGATGGTAAGTTTCTCCTTTGGGATCTGAGTCTCTTGGATTAAACCATGGCAAGTCGATGGGTTAGTGTGTACAAATGAATTATTCGTGGCTGCCTGGAAATTGTAAAATGCCTTGCTTATTTTATGTTTGTGAAAACTAGTATGGAGTTATTTAATCTTTTGTTAATAGTCACCTATCTTGAATTTCAACTTTTTAATTTGGTCACACATATCTTTAAAATGGAAAGTTTCCAAGTGCTGAGTTCTGATTGGTAGTTATATTCTAGGCCCATGTTTCAGAAGTTCTTTTTTTTTGGCTACTAGGAAGTTTTAGGCTTTTGGCTTTGCTGTCTCTCTTGTGTGCTGCTTTGGGCTTTTCTTTTCATTGCTGTCTTGTGTTATGATCATATCTTGCCTTGGTAGCAGTAAGGGTCTTCTGGAAATACTCACTGTTCAGTATTTTGTTTGTTGATTGATAGCTGATCTAATTATGCTCGGCCTTGCCACACATGAACCCAACTTTACCATTATCAGAGAAGAGTTCAAACCAAACAAACCCAAGCCCTGTGGTCTTTGTAATCAGTTTGGACATGATGTCAAAGACTGTGAAGGTCTGCCAAGAGAAAAGAAGGGAAAGGTAAGGATGGTAGTAGCCTTGTTAAGTATTTTTTTATTTTATTCTTGTGATAAAGGATATATAACAAAATACACCTTTCTAGCCATGTTTAATGTGCCGTGCAATGGCATTAAGTGAATAGTTGCCTCATTTTAAAAATAGATAAAAGATTGTGGTTGATTATGTATATATATATTTTGATTATATTTTTATGTACTTGCTCTGTTACCCCTCACAGAGATGTATTGTTTAAAGCTTTTTTTTTTTTTTAAGTTTTATTTATTTACTTATTTGGGGGTTGGGGAGGGAGGAGGGCGGCGGGCCACTTCTATTGGTCTTTCATTTATACAGTTTCATCCATCTTTGTTCTTTGGCCCATGTGGGCCTCCCGTCGCAGTGGCCTCTGTTGTCGCAGAGCACCGGCTCTGGGCGCATGCGCTCCAGAGCTCTGGCTTGGTAATTGGACACATGGGTCCAGCCGCTCCACGGCACGTGGGATCTTCCCAGGCCAGGGATCGAACCGGTGCCCCTTGCACTGCAAAGCGGTGTCCTTACCCACTGGACCACCAGGGAAGCCCTGTTTAAAGCTTTTTAAACACACATTCATAACCATGCACACACTCTTTCTTTGTCCCCTCTGCTTTCCCAGCACAGCTTATGTCTACACGAAGCATGAGGCCTCGTGCCCATTGTTGGTGATTGTTTGGTTATTCTTAAAAACAACTGTAAATCAGATATGTTGAACTCCTTGATACCTTTAAATAACTGCTAGTTTCTACATATTAATGGGTCTTTTCTAGGCCCATGTTTCAGAAGTTCTTTTTGGCTACTAGGAAGTTTTAGGCTTTTGGCTTTGCTGTCTCTCTTGTGTGCTGCTTTGGGCTTTTCTTTTCATTGCTGTCTTGTGTTATGATCATATCTTGCCTTGGTAGCAGTAAGGGTCTTCTGGAAATACTCACTGTTCAGTATTTTGTTTGTTGATTGATAGCTGATCTAATTATGCTCGGCCTTGCCACACATGAACCCAACTTTACCATTATCAGAGAAGAGTTCAAACCAAACAAACCCAAGCCCTGTGGTCTTTGTAATCAGTTTGGACATGATGTCAAAGACTGTGAAGGTCTGCCAAGAGAAAAGAAGGGAAAGGTAAGGATGGTAGTAGCCTTGTTAAGTATTTTTTTATTTTATTCTTGTGATAAAGGATATATAACAAAATACACCTTTCTAGCCATGTTTAATGTGCCGTGCAATGGCATTAAGTGAATAGTTGCCTCATTTTAAAAATAGATAAAAGATTGTGGTTGATTATGTATATATATATTTTGATTATATTTTTATGTACTTGCTCTGTTACCCCTCACAGAGATGTATTGTTTAAATCATTTTTTTTTTTAAGTTTTATTTATTTACTTATTTGGGGGTTGGGGGGGGAGGAGGGCGGCGGGCCACTTCTATTGGTCTTTCATTTATACAGTTTCATCCATCTTTGTTCTTTGGCCCATGTGGGCCTCCCGTCGCAGTGGCCTCTGTTGTCGCAGAGCACCGGCTCTGGGCGCATGCGCTCCAGAGCTCTGGCTTGGTAATTGGACACATGGGTCCAGCCGCTCCACGGCACGTGGGATCTTCCCAGGCCAGGGATCGAACCGGTGCCCCTTGCACTGCAAAGCGGTGTCCTTACCCACTGGACCACCAGGGAAGCCCTGTTTAAAGCTTTTTAAACACACATTCATAACCATGCACACACTCTTTCTTTGTCCCCTCTGCTTTCCCAGCACAGCTTATGTCTACACGAAGCATGAGGCCTCGTGCCCATTGTTGGTGATTGTTTGGTTATTCTTAAAAACAACTGTAAATCAGATATGTTGAACTCCTTGATACCTTTAAATAACTGCTAGTTTCTACTTATTTGTAATTGCCATGGTTATGTCCATTCTTCTTTTAAAGGCATTTCTGTTTTCAGAATATTGTACCTCTTTAAAAGACATGTTGAGTGAAAAAGCATGTAAAAAGTATATATGGTGACAGAGAATTATGGGCATCTACATTAAAATGTTAACACTGGTTAGGTGTACGTCAGGGTTTAGCAAATTACAGCCTTCCAGGTTTGACCTGTGAGGTAAGAGGATTTTATGTTTTTAGATAGTTGTCAAAACAAAACATGAAAGAATATGCAACAGAAAACATACAAGTCTCCCTCCTGAGGCTAAAATACTTAGTGTCTGGCCCTTCATTAAAAAAATGCGTGCTTGCTCAATCTGTGACTCAGTGGTAAAGAATCTTCCTGCCAGTGTAGAACCCCAGACGATGCAGGTTCAGGGAGAGAGGAGTCTCATGGGCTCTGTGAGGTCACAAGAGTCAGACATGACTGTGCATCTGAGCACACAGTCCCTGGTTTAGGTGTGATAGAGGTTGTGAGTGATTTTTATTTTTTAAATAATTTAGTAAATTCTTCTCTTATTTAATAGTTATATTATTAAAATGGGTGTTGCTTTAGAAAAAGGTGTGATACTTGTCTGGGTGTAGAAAGTTCCAGGATTCAGAGTAGATGTGTTGAGTCTTCACCCCTTTCTTGCAGCACGATGAACTGGCAGACAGCCTTCCTTGTGCAGAAGGAGAGTTTATCTTCCTTCGTCTCAGCGTTCTCCGTGAGGTATGTGGCAGTGACCCTTGGCCTTGGTGTGCTAAGCGGGCTGCCTTTTGATGGCTTTAATGGCAGCTTTCCTTTTTGGTTGCAGTATTTGGAAAGAGAGCTCACCATGGCCAGCCTGCCGTTCACGTTTGATATCGAGAGGAGCATTGATGACTGGGTCTTCATGTGCTTCTTTGTGGGAAACGATTTCCTTCCTCACCTGCCGTCCTTAGAGATTAGGTACGTGTGTGGCGGAGTAAGGGTCCTCAGGCTCCTGTTCAGCCCTCTTGCTTTCCAGTGCACTCTGTCCCTAACGCATGATGTTTGTTTCCTGGCGGCAGGGAAGGTGCCATTGACCGTTTGGTTAACATTTACAAAAATGTGGTACACAAAACTGGGGTAAGTTCACTCTTGAATAATTTCAAAACAGACATATTTGCTTTTGTAAGAAGATCATTTCACATGTATTTTATCACTTGCAGGGTTACCTTACAGAAAGTGGTTATGTCAATCTGCAGAGAGTACAGATGATCATGTTAGCAGTTGGTGAAGTTGAGGATAGCATTTTTAAAAAGAGAAAGGATGATGAGGTAAAGTGTTTCTCTTGCAGTAGCTCAATTGCTCCTGTCTCTCATAGGCTGTGATGATCCTGTGATTGTCCTTTTCACCTCTCTGAGTGCACTGTTAAATCACTGTAGTGTATCAGACACCAGCGTAATCACGAGTGGTCAGTGCTTTGACGATTTTATAAAGGCTGTGAACCTTGGCTGTGGGGAGTATTTTTGCACCTTGTATGAGTTGTACTGTAATTTCTCCTCTCTCAATCTCAGTTAAGATACAAATCCAAACCCCTGTCTAATCAATAGGATATGAAATGAGGGTGCCAAAGATGGAAGAATCTGGAACTGAGCTAGTTTCTGCTGTGTTTTATAGGCTGTGTGCATGCTCTGGACTTTGGAATTCTGGTGGCAGTGTGTGGGGTCTGGGTGGGATTGCATCAGCCAAGGCAGAAGGTTGCAGCTCTGTGAGAGAAATGCCGGCATAAAAGAAGGAAATAAAATCACAGAGCAGTCAGAAATTAGTTACATTGGATAGGGTGAGTGCTTAGCTTGGGCAGGGAGGAGTTCACTTGTGCCATTCACCCAGGTCGCAGGCCCAAGGGGTAGAGCTGGATGGGTGGGGATGAGGTAGAGAGGGATTTCATTTTGGAGGTGCTGCATTTGAGGAGCCACAGGATATGTGAGAAGAGAAAAGTCAGTGAACCGTTAGTTACATGAATACATGTGGAGCACAACTCACAAGTCTTTAGCAAGGAGATTTTGAGAACTGTGAGCCATCTTGAGCATGAACTTGACATCCCTGAGAGCTAACCCAGAGTAGAAGTGGGTGGGGCCGAGGGAGGAGGTCCCTGGAGAGTGGAGAAGCTGTTGGTGTTGCCTGAGGTGTCAGAGTGGGATGGACAGGCTCCTAGTCCTCAAACTGGAGGGAGGAACGGCAGCAGGAGGCAGCGTGGGCTTGTGAGAGGCCAGCAGTGGGTGAAATCAGCAGAAAGGAAGTGGAAGATAGCCTTCAGCAATTGACTTCTTAAAGTCCTAGGGCTCTTGTGAGCAAATAGCAGCAGAATATCGATACATTGCTTCATGATCCCCTAATAGATGAAACCATGTCACTGTATTTGACAAGATGTAGTATTTTTTTCAGCTTTGTGTACTGTAGCTAATTAACCTTCTCTTTAGAAGCTAAGCATACCATTTTGTGTAACAGTGAGTGGACTGTAGTCATTTTTTTTCAAAGCCTTTGGTACTTGGTAATTTTCACATGTAAATGTCAAATAACTGAACTCACTCACTCTGGGGTATCAAATGTCTACCGGAAAAGCTGTGTTTAACTGGGTCTGCAACAGCGCAGTGGCTGCACTTGAACTTCTGTTGATGCTTAAGAAATAAACTATGTGTACAGTGTACTACTTGGTATAAAATTCTGATGTTAGGAAAGTCTGTTCATGTGGCTTTTGCAGACTCTTCAGTATTAAATACTGATGGTATTTGGCATTAGACTGGGATGTATAGGATTTGATAGATACAAGAGTACTTCAGATTTCAGGAGGTCAGTCCAGCTGGCTTGGCAGAGAGGGAATTCTGGTGGCAGTGTGTGGGGTCTGGGTGGGATTGCATCAGCCAAGGCAGAAGGTTGCAGCTCTGTGAGAGAAATGCCGGCATAAAAGAAGGAAATAAAATCACAGAGCAGTCAGAAATTAGTTACATTGGATAGGGTGAGTGCTTAGCTTGGGCAGGGAGGAGTTCACTTGTGCCATTCACCCAGGTCGCAGGCCCAAGGGGTAGAGCTGGATGGGTGGGGATGAGGTAGAGAGGGATTTCATTTTGGAGGTGCTGCATTTGAGGAGCCACAGGATATGTGAGAAGAGAAAAGTCAGTGAACCGTTAGTTACATGAATACATGTGGAGCACAACTCACAAGTCTTTAGCAAGGAGATTTTGAGAACTGTGAGCCATCTTGAGCATGAACTTGACATCCCTGAGAGCTAACCCAGAGTAGAAGTGGGTGGGGCCGAGGGAGGAGGTCCCTGGAGAGTGGAGAAGCTGTTGGTGTTGCCTGAGGTGTCAGAGTGGGATGGACAGGCTCCTAGTCCTCAAACTGGAGGGAGGAACGGCAGCAGGAGGCAGCGTGGGCTTGTGAGAGGCCAGCAGTGGGTGAAATCAGCAGAAAGGAAGTGGAAGATAGCCTTCAGCAATTGACTTCTTAAAGTCCTAGGGCTCTTGTGAGCAAATAGCAGCAGAATATCGATACATTGCTTCATGATCCCCTAATAGATGAAACCATGTCACTGTATTTGACAAGATGTAGTATTTTTTTCAGCTTTGTGTACTGTAGCTAATTAACCTTCTCTTTAGAAGCTAAGCATACCATTTTGTGTAACAGTGAGTGGACTGTAGTCATTTTTTTTCAAAGCCTTTGGTACTTGGTAATTTTCACATGTAAATGTCAAATAACTGAACTCACTCACTCTGGGGTATCAAATGTCTACCGGAAAAGCTGTGTTTAACTGGGTCTGCAACAGACGCAGTGGCTGCACTTGAACTTCTGTTGATGCTTAAGAAATAAACTATGTGTACAGTGTACTACTTGGTATAAAATTCTGATGTTAGGAAAGTCTGTTCATGTGGCTTTTGCAGACTCTTCAGTATTAAATACTGATGGTATTTGGCATTAGACTGGGATGTATAGGATTTGATAGATACAAGAGTACTTCAGATTTCAGGAGGTCAGTCCAGCTGGCTTGGCAGAGAGGGCACTTTACAGCGTTGGGTTGTCTTTTGTGTCCTGGACATCTTATGATATTTTTCGGCATGGTTGAGCATTGGAGAAATTTATGAACCCTGAGAAATATATAAGTATCTGGGTGTATGTGTTTTCCAGGAAAATGTGTCCATGACTTTTGACAGTTTTCCAAAAGAATTCATAGCGCATGAAAAAATTAAATACCACTAAGGTCCTGTTTAGGTAGACTTGATCTGCTTATCCACTTATCCGGCTACTTCCATTAAAAAGAGCAAAGTAAAATAGGAATATATCGATATTTGTTATTAAAATTGAACAATTAGATCAGAAATGTATGCTCTTTATTTTATGAGCTTTGATGTTTGCCTTTAATCTTGCAGATGTTCATTTATTCAGCAAACATTTCTTGTTTGCAATGTGTCAGATCGTATTCTGAGTGTTAATGATACACAACAACAACACAAAAAGTAAAATAAAAGACAGATGAAACTTGTAACCTCATGGAGCTGACATTCTTCTGGGAGAGGTGGACACTCCACACAAAGACGAAGCGTAGTGTGCAGGATGTTAGAGTGTGACACATGCTGTGAAGGAAGTTAAAGCAGGGGAGCGAGTGTCGGGGGAGGTCGCAGCCTTAGGAAAGGCGGCTGGAGAAGACCTTGCTGATGTGAGGGAGTGAATTGAACCATGCAGATGTCAGCAAGAGCATTGTAGACAGAGGGGAAAAGCCCATGCAAAGGCTCTGGGCAGGAGGAGCACACATGGGATGTTGAGAACAATGAAGAGCCATTGTGGGAGCAGAGGATGCAGAGGGAAGGGTATAGGAGGTCAGAAAGCTGGTGGATCTTGTAGACCCCTTTAGATCATTAACAGAACTTCACCTCTCAGGTTCCATCATTTAAGCATAAAAGTCAAAATTGACATGTACTAGAAAACATTAACTGTAGCTGCTGTGTGGAGGCAGAGACAGAAGCATCAAGCCAAATAAGAGGCTCCTGATGTTAGGAAAGTCTGTTCATGTGGCTTTTGCAGACTCTTCAGTATTAAATACTGATGGTATTTGGCATTAGACTGGGATGTATAGGATTTGATAGATACAAGAGTACTTCAGATTTCAGGAGGTCAGTCCAGCTGGCTTGGCAGAGAGGGCACTTTACAGCGTTGGGTTGTCTTTTGTGTCCTGGACATCTTATGATATTTTTCGGCATGGTTGAGCATTGGAGAAATTTATGAACCCTGAGAAATATATAAGTATCTGGGTGTATGTGTTTTCCAGGAAAATGTGTCCATGACTTTTGACAGTTTTCCAAAAGAATTCATAGCGCATGAAAAAATTAAATACCACTAAGGTCCTGTTTAGGTAGACTTGATCTGCTTATCCACTTATCCGGCTACTTCCATTAAAAAGAGCAAAGTAAAATAGGAATATATCGATATTTGTTATTAAAATTGAACAATTAGATCAGAAATGTATGCTCTTTATTTTATGAGCTTTGATGTTTGCCTTTAATCTTGCAGATGTTCATTTATTCAGCAAACATTTCTTGTTTGCAATGTGTCAGATCGTATTCTGAGTGTTAATGATACACAACAACAACACAAAAAGTAAAATAAAAGACAGATGAAACTTGTAACCTCATGGAGCTGACATTCTTCTGGGAGAGGTGGACACTCCACACAAAGACGAAGCGTAGTGTGCAGGATGTTAGAGTGTGACACATGCTGTGAAGGAAGTTAAAGCAGGGGAGCGAGTGTCGGGGGAGGTCGCAGCCTTAGGAAAGGCGGCTGGAGAAGACCTTGCTGATGTGAGGGAGTGAATTGAACCATGCAGATGTCAGCAAGAGCATTGTAGACAGAGGGAATAGCCCATGCAAAGGCTCTGGGCAGGAGGAGCACACATGGGATGTTGAGAACAATGAAGAGCCATTGTGGGAGCAGAGGATGCAGAGGGAAGGGTATAGGAGGTCAGAAAGCTGGTGGATCTTGTAGACCCCTTTAGATCATTAACAGAACTTCACCTCTCAGGTTGCATCATTTAAGCATAAAAGTGACAAAGATCTGACATGTACTAGAAAACATTAACTGTAGCTGCTGTGTGGAGGCAGAGACAGAAGCATCAAGCCAAATAAGAGGCTCCTTTGCAATTCTCTTAAGGGAGCCAGTGAAGATAGTAGTGGGTGGTTGGATTCTGACTAGGTTTTGAAAGTGGATGCCAGGGGACTGGCTAATGGTTTAAATCTTAGGCTTGAGAGAAGGAAAGATACCAAGAATGACTCCACGGCATATTTTTCTGAGCAGTTGAAAAATGGTCTGTCTGAGTAGCTGTGATGAGAAGACTGGGAGGCGCGGAGATGGGAGTGGCGGCTCTGCTTTGGACGTGTTAAGTCTTGGACACATGGATGGGGATGTTGGGTTGGGAGAGGCTCTGGTTGGAGACTTGTGAGACTAGGTGATTATTCCCATGAGAGCAGAGAAGTGGGGTGGTCCAGGTGTTGGGCCCTGAGCAGCATTCAGAGGGCAGAGGGAGGGATAAGTGAGGCTGCAGAAAGAGTGAAAGAACGAGGTGAGTGTGGAGTCCGGGCAGCCAGGGTGAAGAGCACAATTTCAGAGGGAGGAGTCACAGATAAGAGATGTCTCATGATTGATGCGAGCAGAACTTGGTTAGGGAAGTTGGTGGTGTTCCTGTCTTGGGGGATTTAAGTAGTCGATCGGCATGTGTTTAGCATTCAGCCCCTCCTGGTAGAAAGCACAAACCTCCCACCTAGTTTTAAGTGCTCTCTTGGGGTGGCAGTACAGCCTTGGAAGGTGGCTAAATTTTAAGTGCTCTCTTGGGGTGGCAGTGTCGGGAGGTCGCAGCCTTAGGAAAGGCGGCTGGAGAAGACCTTGCTGATGTGAGGGAGTGAATTGAACCATGCAGATGTCAGCAAGAGCATTGTAGACAGAGGGAATAGCCCATGCAAAGGCTCTGGGCAGGAGGAGCACACATGGGATGTTGAGAACAATGAAGAGCCATTGTGGGAGCAGAGGATGCAGAGGGAAGGGTATAGGAGGTCAGAAAGCTGGTGGATCTTGTAGACCCCTTTAGATCATTAACAGAACTTCACCTCTCAGGTTGCATCATTTAAGCATAAAAGTGACAAAGATCTGACATGTACTAGAAAACATTAACTGTAGCTGCTGTGTGGAGGCAGAGACAGAAGCATCAAGCCAAATAAGAGGCTCCTTTGCAATTCTCTTAAGGGAGCCAGTGAAGATAGTAGTGGGTGGTTGGATTCTGACTAGGTTTTGAAAGTGGATGCCAGGGGACTGGCTAATGGTTTAAATCTTAGGCTTGAGAGAAGGAAAGATACCAAGAATGACTCCACGGCATATTTTTCTGAGCAGTTGAAAAATGGTCTGTCTGAGTAGCTGTGATGAGAAGACTGGGAGGCGCGGAGATGGGAGTGGCGGCTCTGCTTTGGACGTGTTAAGTCTTGGACACATGGATGGGGATGTTGGGTTGGGAGAGGCTCTGGTTGGAGACTTGTGAGACTAGGTGATTATTCCCATGAGAGCAGAGAAGTGGGGTGGTCCAGGTGTTGGGCCCTGAGCAGCATTCAGAGGGCAGAGGGAGGGATAAGTGAGGCTGCAGAAAGAGTGAAAGAACGAGGTGAGTGTGGAGTCCGGGCAGCCAGGGTGAAGAGCACAATTTCAGAGGGAGGAGTCACAGATAAGAGATGTCTCATGATTGATGCGAGCAGAACTTGGTTAGGGAAGTTGGTGGTGTTCCTGTCTTGGGGGATTTAAGTAGTCGATCGGCATGTGTTTAGCATTCAGCCCCTCCTGGTAGAAAGCACAAACCTCCCACCTAGTTTTAAGTGCTCTCTTGGGGTGGCAGTACAGCCTTGGAAGGTGGCAGTGCCAAGAGTAGAGCAGTGGTCAGTATAGTGTCTGCTGTGGTCACCTCAGCCGTTACTCCAGTGCCTGGATTCTCACAGAAGCGTGGGAAGAGTGCTTTCTCAGGACGGAGGCCTTTGAATAGCTCCGACAGTGGGGGGCAAGATCAGCCCTAAATCCTGTCTAGGTGAAACTGTGGCTAGATTTTGAAAATAAGTGGAGAGAAGAATCACGGCAGATTGGACCCTATCCTGTGAATTAAACCGGCCCAGATTAAGCAGTACAGACGTCTGTGTTTTCTTCCTTTCATCATTGGGTTGACTTGATGGGATCTGGGTGGGTAGTGTTTGCCGAGAGCCCTAGCACCCTCTTTACCCACTTGTGCCACACATGTGACAGGGTAGGCACTATCCACTATTTTAAGTAATAGAGGCTCGTTATTAAATTGTCTTACTGATTTTTCTTTAATTGTCATCTTGATTATTAACTATATTCAGCTGCAACTTAAAGAATTATTTTTTATGTGCATCTTCTCTATACCGACAGTCCGTTCACTCCAGGGTAAAGCCAGGGTTCTTTGTCATGGCTCTTACATTCTTTCCTGAAATGACATTTAAAGCTATCTGAAAAAATTACGAGGAACCGTATAAATCATATATAAACTCATCTTAGAATGCCTTCTATCCATGTACAGTTCTGATAAGCAACACTTTGAATATAAACGTCTGTTACCTAGTTTAATTATGTACCTAGTTTCTGGGGTCTTTCTTTAAAACTTTAATTGTCTCTCAAATCACCTAGTTAGAGTGGGGGGGGATAGGGGGGGTAGTGAGGCTGCAGAAAGAGTGAAAGAACGAGGTGAGTGTGGAGTCCGGGCAGCCAGGGTGAAGAGCACAATTTCAGAGGGAGGAGTCACAGATAAGAGATGTCTCATGATTGATGCGAGCAGAACTTGGTTAGGGAAGTTGGTGGTGTTCCTGTCTTGGGGGATTTAAGTAGTCGATCGGCATGTGTTTAGCATTCAGCCCCTCCTGGTAGAAAGCACAAACCTCCCACCTAGTTTTAAGTGCTCTCTTGGGGTGGCAGTACAGCCTTGGAAGGTGGCAGTGCCAAGAGTAGAGCAGTGGTCAGTATAGTGTCTGCTGTGGTCACCTCAGCCGTTACTCCAGTGCCTGGATTCTCACAGAAGCGTGGGAAGAGTGCTTTCTCAGGACGGAGGCCTTTGAATAGCTCCGACAGTGGGGGGCAAGATCAGCCCTAAATCCTGTCTAGGTGAAACTGTGGCTAGATTTTGAAAATAAGTGGAGAGAAGAATCACGGCAGATTGGACCCTATCCTGTGAATTAAACCGGCCCAGATTAAGCAGTACAGACGTCTGTGTTTTCTTCCTTTCATCATTGGGTTGACTTGATGGGATCTGGGTGGGTAGTGTTTGCCGAGAGCCCTAGCACCCTCTTTACCCACTTGTGCCACACATGTGACAGGGTAGGCACTATCCACTATTTTAAGTAATAGAGGCTCGTTATTAAATTGTCTTACTGATTTTTCTTTAATTGTCATCTTGATTATTAACTATATTCAGCTGCAACTTAAAGAATTATTTTTTATGTGCATCTTCTCTATACCGACAGTCCGTTCACTCCAGGGTAAAGCCAGGGTTCTTTGTCATGGCTCTTACATTCTTTCCTGAAATGACATTTAAAGCTATCTGAAAAAATTACGAGGAACCGTATAAATCATATATAAACTCATCTTAGAATGCCTTCTATCCATGTACAGTTCTGATAAGCAACACTTTGAATATAAACGTCTGTTACCTAGTTTAATTATGTACCTAGTTTCTGGGGTCTTTCTTTAAAACTTTAATTGTCTCTCAAATCATTCCTGGTAATGTTTAACCCTTACATTTTTGTGTAATTATTTGACAGAATATGTGGATTTTATACTTTTAGGACAGTTTTAGAAGACGACAGAGAGAAAAACGAAAGAGAATGAAGGTGAGTTTTAACTCATACAACTGGGAGTGGTATATGGGAGGAAGGTGTTCATTGTAGTAGCTTCCTATTTTTACCCAGTTGGAGTTGGTTAGAGATGTGGTGCCCACCCGGCTCCTTTCCTGCCTGGTATTGTTTAAACAAGTCCTTTCTAAGCTTTGTCTCAAGTCTGAAGGGAAACATTTGATGGGCAGGAGGGGCAGGTGGTACTTAGTTATTTGAGTTTTTTATAATAATCAGATACTGTTTTTTTGTTGTTGTTGTTTTGTTTTTTTGGCGGGGAGGGGCGGGTTGGGGGGGAGGGGGGAGAGAGGGCCACTTCTATTGGTCTTTCATTTATCTGTTTTTATCCATCTTTGTTCTTTGGCTTGTGTGGGTCTCCCATCGCAGTGGCGTCTGTTGTCGCAGAGCGCCGGCTCTGGGCGCATGCGCTCCAGAGCTCC
Organism: Tragulus kanchil; assembly: GCA_022376925.1. Lineage (NCBI taxonomy): Eukaryota > Metazoa > Chordata > Mammalia > Artiodactyla > Tragulidae > Tragulus > Tragulus kanchil. The sequence continues at coordinate 41,613,809 of JAIOJX010000031.1, read as the reverse complement.
GGCTCGGTGATTGGACACATCGGTCCAGCCGCTCCGCAGCATGTGGGATCTTCCCAGGCCAGGGATCGAACTGGCGCCCCTTGCACTGCAAGGCGGTGTCCTTACCCACTGAACCACCAGGGAAGCCCCCAGATACTGTTTTTGTAATAAAAGCAATCAACCTTTAGTACCCCTTGAAGTCGCTGTACTGTGTCTATAATTTTGTCAGGTTAATCTTTCTAGAATAGAAGGTGCATGCTAAGTAGTATCCAATTTTTGTGACTCTGTGGATTGTATACCGACAGTCCGTTCACTCCAGGGTAAAGCCAGGGTTCTTTGTCATGGCTCTTACATTCTTTCCTGAAATGACATTTAAAGCTATCTGAAAAAATTACGAGGAACCGTATAAATCATATATAAACTCATCTTAGAATGCCTTCTATCCATGTACAGTTCTGATAAGCAACACTTTGAATATAAACGTCTGTTACCTAGTTTAATTATGTACCTAGTTTCTGGGGTCTTTCTTTAAAACTTTAATTGTCTCTCAAATCATTCCTGGTAATGTTTAACCCTTACATTTTTGTGTAATTATTTGACAGAATATGTGGATTTTATACTTTTAGGACAGTTTTAGAAGACGACAGAGAGAAAAACGAAAGAGAATGAAGGTGAGTTTTAACTCATACAACTGGGAGTGGTATATGGGAGGAAGGTGTTCATTGTAGTAGCTTCCTATTTTTACCCAGTTGGAGTTGGTTAGAGATGTGGTGCCCACCCGGCTCCTTTCCTGCCTGGTATTGTTTAAACAAGTCCTTTCTAAGCTTTGTCTCAAGTCTGAAGGGAAACATTTGATGGGCAGGAGGGGCAGGTGGTACTTAGTTATTTGAGTTTTTTATAATAATCAGATACTGTTTTTTTGTTGTTGTTGTTTTGTTTTTTTTTTGGCGGGGAGGGGCGGGTTGGGGGAGGGGGGAGAGAGGGCCACTTCTATTGGTCTTTCATTTATCTGTTTTTATCCATCTTTGTTCTTTGGCTTGTGTGGGTCTCCCATCGCAGTGGCGTCTGTTGTCGCAGAGCGCCGGCTCTGGGCGCATGCGCTCCAGAGCTCCGGCTCGGTGATTGGACACATCGGTCCAGCCGCTCCGCAGCATGTGGGATCTTCCCAGGCCAGGGATCGAACTGGCGCCCCTTGCACTGCAAGGCGGTGTCCTTACCCACTGAACCACCAGGGAAGCCCCCAGATACTGTTTTTGTAATAAAAGCAATCAACCTTTAGTACCCCTTGAAGTCGCTGTACTGTGTCTATAATTTTGTCAGGTTAATCTTTCTAGAATAGAAGGTGTGCATGCTAAGTAGTATCCAATTTTTTTGTGACTCTGTGGATTGTAGCCCATCAGGCTCCTCTGTCCATGGGATTTTCCAGGCAAGAATAGTGGGGTGGGTTGCCATTTCCTTTTTCCAGGAGATCTTCCTGACCCAGGGATCAAACTCCTGTATCCTGCTTGGCAAGTGGATTCTCTACCACTGTGCCACCTGGGAAGCCCCAGAATGGGATACCCAGAGCTTTGTTGTTTCTCTCCTCAGAAATCACCCGTGACTCCTTAGTCCTCTCAGACTCCAGTTCTGTCTTAGTCTGGCTTGCAGAGTGCACTGGGGTCTGGTTGAGTTCTGGCCACCAGCTCCTCCCTTCCTGTCCTCTAAACATATCACATCCCCGTGCCCCAGAGCCTGGCTTTGCTTGGCTCCTCCAGAAGGTACCTCCTCCTGACTCCGCACACTTCACCTTCTCCACAGCCTCCCTTGCTGCCTGGTTTGTGCCTGGGTTAAGCAGGCTTTTCCTCATGAAGTTGAGGGACTGCCTTTTATTATCAGATTTTATTGGATTTGAGCAATTTAGGAACCTAGAAAGGAGAAGAGTAATTTATTATTTCAAGTAGTTCCAAACCACTTAGATTTGGGGAGGAACATTTTTGATTACTACTTTCTTTTTTATTTTTTAAAAGTCATTTTGTAAATTGGGGTATAGTTGATATACAGTAGTTAAGTTGTAGGTGTGCAGTATAATGATTCACAGTTTCAAAGATTATAATCTATTTACAGTTATTATAAAATATTGACTGTATTTCCTATGTTGTACAATATATTCTTGTACTTATGTACTTATTTATTCTGTCCATAATAGTTGGTACCATGTATTATTATTTTCTTTCGGTCAGTATCTGTTTTAAAAAAAATCTACCAGTCAGCCACAACTGTCATCTGTTATAGTTGATGACATAGAATTTGCCAGTGAATCAGAGTCATAGCTCTGATTGGCACTAAAGAGTTAAATTTTAACAAGGTGAAGAGTAACTGAAAGGTGTATTTCCTAAGTAGAAATCGAAGTGTTGACCTTTTTTTTAATGTTAACTGTTTTTTGTTATTTGTTCTTATTTGACTAAAATTATGTCTTGAACGTGTAGAGAAACTGTAAGTAGATGTAGTAGGACAGCCTAAGACTTGAATAGTTGCAGAGTGGAACTGAAGGTGAAGGGCATTCTCAGACTCCACATGTGTGATCAGAACAGTGTCTTACATGTACTTTAAGAGCAAAGTTACTATTACAGACCATTGTTTACAGGGTAACAGCGGATCCAGGTAAACAGCCCTGAATGTTAACAGAAATCCATTTCATCTTTTACATGCATGCAGTGGGGACTCTTTTCACTGCCCTCTTTTCTTCCTGTCGTCCAACTGTGTTGTAATTTTAATTGCTACTTTCATTTATTTCCATTTATGTTAGAGAGATCAGCCATCTTTCTCTCCTGGTGGAATATTAACCCCTCATGCCCTTGGTTCAAGAAACTCACCAGGATCTCAAGTGGTCAGTAATCCAAGACAAGCAGCTTACGAAATGAGGATGCAAAATAACTCTGTAAGTGACTCACTTTTATGTAGCATGAATGGATGGCGACTTACCAGATTCCCCTTGCAGTTGTGTGTGAATTTGATCTTTAAGCCTAGAGGTGTTTTGTTTTATGACTTTCCTCAATTTCTTTTGCCTTGGGATATTTTAAATTCTCTTAAATCCACCTTTATCAGTGTGAAATGATCTGAATATGAATATGGAATATGAAAATATCTAAATGATATGGAAGAAAAGAAAGTGCCTATAAATAGAGAAATGGCTGCAGGGTTTCTCTAATGCATCCTGGGCCACAGTGCTTCCCTGTTCCTGCTGAGGGGGGGTTCTCTATTATAAAATATTGACTGTATTTCCTATGTTGTACAATATATTCTTGTACTTATGTACTTATTTATTCTGTCCATAATAGTTGGTACCATGTATTATTATTTTCTTTCGGTCAGTATCTGTTTTAAAAAATCTACCAGTCAGCCACAACTGTCATCTGTTATAGTTGATGACATAGAATTTGCCAGTGAATCAGAGTCATAGCTCTGATTGGCACTAAAGAGTTAAATTTTAACAAGGTGAAGAGTAACTGAAAGGTGTATTTCCTAAGTAGAAATCGAAGTGTTGACCTTTTTTTTAATGTTAACTGTTTTTTGTTATTTGTTCTTATTTGACTAAAATTATGTCTTGAACGTGTAGAGAAACTGTAAGTAGATGTAGTAGGACAGCCTAAGACTTGAATAGTTGCAGAGTGGAACTGAAGGTGAAGGGCATTCTCAGACTCCACATGTGTGATCAGAACAGTGTCTTACATGTACTTTAAGAGCAAAGTTACTATTACAGACCATTGTTTACAGGGTAACAGCGGATCCAGGTAAACAGCCCTGAATGTTAACAGAAATCCATTTCATCTTTTACATGCATGCAGTGGGGACTCTTTTCACTGCCCTCTTTTCTTCCTGTCGTCCAACTGTGTTGTAATTTTAATTGCTACTTTCATTTATTTCCATTTATGTTAGAGAGATCAGCCATCTTTCTCTCCTGGTGGAATATTAACCCCTCATGCCCTTGGTTCAAGAAACTCACCAGGATCTCAAGTGGTCAGTAATCCAAGACAAGCAGCTTACGAAATGAGGATGCAAAATAACTCTGTAAGTGACTCACTTTTATGTAGCATGAATGGATGGCGACTTACCAGATTCCCCTTGCAGTTGTGTGTGAATTTGATCTTTAAGCCTAGAGGTGTTTTGTTTTATGACTTTCCTCAATTTCTTTTGCCTTGGGATATTTTAAATTCTCTTAAATCCACCTTTATCAGTGTGAAATGATCTGAATATGAATATGGAATATGAAAATATCTAAATGATATGGAAGAAAAGAAAGTGCCTATAAATAGAGATGGCTAAGTGGCTGCAGGGTTTCTCTAATGCATCCTGGGCCACAGTGCTTCCCTGTTCCTGCTGAGGCCCGGTGGTGATGGTCCTGGAAGCGGGAGGGGACATCCACTTGTCTCAACAGTTGGGGTGAGAGAAGAAGGGAGGATTTTGCTTCCTCGTTTACCCTTTCTTTCCAGGAATCAGTTGTAGGCATTTTGAAGAATGAAATTCCTCAGTCTGTTAAATACAGGTACTCGTTACTACTTAAACTCGCTCTCCAGTTCAGTCATGGAATAGGTGCAAGTATATTTTAAGGTAGCTCTCACTGCCAAAATTCTGGTTGCTCCCTGTTTATAAACTCAGGAACTGAATGGATTTGCCTCATGGTATCCCTCCTTGTTTGAACTTTGTAATCCAAATTGCACAAGCAGATCATCTCAGCTGGCCCATTAGCTTTCTGTTGTATTGACGGAAGACCAAGACCTCTGAGCACATGGCAGGAGAGCAAGCCAAGGGTGAAAAAATAGACCGTGAACTAACACACACAGCACATCGTCCATAGTTTCAGGCTAGTAGGCATGAGAGAGTTTTGAACCAGAAAAAATGATGCATAAACTTTTACTCTGATGGATGCAAGGAAACTACCTAAGTTTGGATATTTAAGTTTTTTTCTATTATTTATCCTATTGATGTTCAGTCCTTTTTTATAGGATAATCCTGTATATGGAATTTTTTCTGTGTCAGGAGACTGATTGAATTTATATTCATATTAACTCTGGCTAGAACTTTGAGGACCTTAGATTTGAAATTGAAGAAAATAGGTTTTGCTTCTTCCAAGAGAAGCAGCTTGCCTTTCTGTTTTTGTTTTTTTTTTGATTTGATTTTTGTTTTCTTTTTTTATTTTTTTATTGATTTTTTTTTTAAGATTTATTTATTTATTTATTTTGGTGGGGGTGGAGTGGGGAGGGAGGGGAGCGGGCGGGTCACTTCTATTGGTCTTTCATTTGTCCATTTTCATCCATCTTTGTTCTTTGGCCCGTGTGGGCCTCCTGTTGCGGTGGCCTCTGTTGTGGCAGAGCACCGGCTCTGGGCGCATGTGCTCCAGAGCTCCGGCTCGGTGATTGGACACATCAGTCCAGCCACTCCGCAGCACATGGGATCTTCCCAGGCCAGGGATTGAACTGGCGCCCCTTGCACTGCAAGGCGGTGTCCTTACCCACTGGACCACCAGGGAAGCCCTGTTTTCTCTTTTTAATTACTACTTTTATTGTATATTAGAGTATAGTTGATTAACATTGTTGTGTGTGTTTCAGATTAGAATTCAGTTCTATATATACATGTTTCTATTCTTTGTGATTTTTGTTTGCTTGTCTTACTCATTACACCATTAACAGAATGAGATGTGTGGAGGATCAGTGAAAAGGACTGTAGTGAGACACTTGAGTAGAACAGAGAAAACTGATGTTTATCACTGAAGAGCTTAGTGACTTTAGTCTCCACAGAATGGAACTGAATGTGACTGGCAATGTGTTGATGAGAGAATGCTATTTTCTTAGTATCTAAGAGGCGGTAGGTCTAAACTTTGTCACCTATGATTGCTCTGAGGATTCAAGTATTACAGTCCAGCTCCATAGAACCAGAGCCATGGTCGATTGGTAATGTCTGCCATGGGAGGCGAGTGGGGGAGGTTGATGTTTACATTGCTTATTTGATCTTGTCTTAGTTCCTCTTGATATACTTTTTTATGTTGGAGTGTTTGTATAGAAGGATTTTCATTTAGAATGTTATGAATTTAAAGAAATGATGAGGCCATATTACCAGTTTATTTAAAGATAGCCTTTTAAGTTATGTCTTTTTTGCTCTTTTCGTGTTTTTTTTTTATCTGTTTCTTAAACTGTTTCGGCGTGTTAGTCTGCAGTACTTAACTAGTGTCTGCTGTTGGTCAGCACTGTTGGTGTTCTATCAGATCGCTTCTGTTTTTTGTAAATACATGTTTTTAATTTTTGCATTCTGATGTATGGCTTCATTATATCTGCAGCCATCTCAATTTAACAGAATGTGATTGCCAACAGCTTTTTGTTTTGTTTTGTTTTAAATTTTTTAATGCCTTGTGAATCTGGTATGATTAGAGAAGAATCCTTTTGTTGGTAGACGAGAAAAGAGCAGTGGAAGCTTTGCATTAAAGAGCGGATACCTAGCTTCCGTGTGTTCCTGGAAGGTATATTATTTTTGTTTTCTGAAGATAGAATTTGTACTTTCAATTTGGGTAAGTTTGCTTTATACCCAACTTCCTGTTGTAATTCTTTTTTTTTCTTAAATCCTGGTTTCCTTTATTGGTCCTTCACCTATTTACCTCCATCTGGCTTCACTCCTTGGCCCGTGAGAGCCTCCCACAGCAGTACGGGCCTCTCTCGCTGCGGAGCACAGCTCTGGGCGCATGTGCTCCAGAGCGCCAGCTCGCAATTGGATATGCAGTCCACCCACTCCGCGGCATGTGGGATTCTCCCAGGCCAGGGATCGAACCGGTGCCCCCTGCACTGCAAGGCGGACTCTCCACCCACTGGACCACCAGCAAAGCTCTTCCCCTGTAATTTAATCCAAATGGATTAGCATGGGGTTTAAAACTTGAAGTGATGATTTAATGAGTAGGGTTTGCTATTGCTCTTTCACCCAGTCTTTGAAATACTAATAAATATGCATTTTTCTAAGATGACCAGTAGATTTTGTTTGTATATTGAATTTTAAAACACTGTATGTAAAATTCTTACCTAAACTGGATTGCTCTGATTGTATTACAGTCCAGCTCCATAGAACCAGAGCCATGGTCGATTGGTAATGTCTGCCATGGGAGGCAGTGGGGGAGGTTGATGTTTACATTGCTTATTTGATCTTGTCTTAGTTCCTCTTGATATACTTTTTTATGTTGGAGTGTTTGTATAGAAGGATTTTCATTTAGAATGTTATGAATTTAAAGAAATGATGAGGCCATATTACCAGTTTATTTAAAGATAGCCTTTTAAGTTATGTCTTTTTTGCTCTTTTCGTGTTTTTTTTTTATCTGTTTCTTAAACTGTTTCGGCGTGTTAGTCTGCAGTACTTAACTAGTGTCTGCTGTTGGTCAGCACTGTTGGTGTTCTATCAGATCGCTTCTGTTTTTTGTAAATACATGTTTTTAATTTTTGCATTCTGATGTATGGCTTCATTATATCTGCAGCCATCTCAATTTAACAGAATGTGATTGCCAACAGCTTTTTGTTTTGTTTTGTTTTAAATTTTTTAATGCCTTGTGAATCTGGTATGATTAGAGAAGAATCCTTTTGTTGGTAGACGAGAAAAGAGCAGTGGAAGCTTTGCATTAAAGAGCGGATACCTAGCTTCCGTGTGTTCCTGGAAGGTATATTATTTTTGTTTTCTGAAGATAGAATTTGTACTTTCAATTTGGGTAAGTTTGCTTTATACCCAACTTCCTGTTGTAATTCTTTTTTTTTCTTAAATCCTGGTTTCCTTTATTGGTCCTTCACCTATTTACCTCCATCTGGCTTCACTCCTTGGCCCGTGAGAGCCTCCCACAGCAGTACGGGCCTCTCTCGCTGCGGAGCACAGCTCTGGGCGCATGTGCTCCAGAGCGCCAGCTCGCAATTGGATATGCAGTCCACCCACTCCGCGGCATGTGGGATTCTCCCAGGCCAGGGATCGAACCGGTGCCCCCTGCACTGCAAGGCGGACTCTCCACCCACTGGACCACCAGCAAAGCTCTTCCCCTGTAATTTAATCCAAATGGATTAGCATGGGGTTTAAAACTTGAAGTGATGATTTAATGAGTAGGGTTTGCTATTGCTCTTTCACCCAGTCTTTGAAATACTAATAAATATGCATTTTTCTAAGATGACCAGTAGATTTTTGTTTGTATATTGAATTTTAAAACACTGTATGTAAAATAATTCTTACCTGGAAGAGTCTTATTACTAAACCATTGCTTTCCAGAGTGGCTGTACTATGCTAGGTTGAACACATACCATTTAACTTCATTTTCACCAGCTTGACTATTTTATATATTATTAATCTATATATTTATCTTTTTCCCCCTTTATAGTTTTGCTGTTCGATTAGTAGAAAGTGATTGTGAATTTGTTTGATCAGGGAATCACCAAAGAAAAGTAATAATTTTAACAATCTATAAAATTCAATTTTTCTTTCTTATTCTGAAGCAGTTTTTACCCTTAGAATGTTCAAATTCTTTTGAGTTTAAGCATAAGAAGCTTGGTACCATATTACTCTTTTGGGAGAGAAGTGCAATAGACCAAAATCATATATTTCTAAATAGATTTACCATATCTGTGTAACAGCCTTAAAAAAGGTATTCCCATGAAGCATGGTGGTAGGAGCAGTGGGATGTAACTTCTTCTGTGAAATGAATAATTAAGTCCATCCTCTGTATTGTTTCCAGAGTCCTTCAGTATCCCCTAATACGAGTTTCATTTCTGATGGCTCCCCATCTCCGAGAGGAGGAATCAAGCGGAAAGCGGAAGACAGTGACAGTGAACCTGAGCCAGAGGATAACGTCAGGTGAAGCCATTTTTTGGTAGCACTTTGTTAGCACATTGCTGAGTAGAGGCAGTTTAATTAATGCTATTTAGCTCAGAGTATCTGTGCCTTCTGATGCTTGCCTGTGATCTTTTTATCCACCAGTAATTAATGTGGAGGGTTAGGATAGTCAGTAAATTCCAGTGAGATGTGTGAGCTATAGCTGTTAAACCTAAGTATCTAGATTAGTATGCGTGCAGGTTCTCATTCTCCACGCCACTTTCCCTCTGAGACCAGGCGCTAGATGGGCCAGGCATATGAGGTGTTTAGCTCTGACTATGTGATCTGAATGTTACTGTGAGGGGATTAAATTTTCAAGCTGCTTAACCCAGAAAGTTCAGTTACACTTGGATACTTGATATACTTCGCTTTAATCTTCTCAGCTGAAAAGTTTCTTCCTCAAGGTGGAATATGCAGAAATCATTTGGTTAAGAAATAAATATTTGTATATGCACAGTTACATTTCATGACAGAGGAGTTTCTCTTTAACTATATACTTAACATTCATGATGGGAAGCTTTGATTCTTTGATTTGTCCAGATCAAAGAGTAAAAGCCTCTTATAATTAAATCTAGGTTTGAATTCTGGACTCCCAAGTGCAAAAGGCCAACAATCTCAATAAATGTAACTCATTAATAATTTAGCAGAATGATAGATAGTTCAAAGTTAAGCAAACAGTAGTGGTCCCAGCCCATGCTTCTTATACAGGATGTGGATGGTGTGTTTGTATTTATGACTAGAAACGTCACAAGTGTCACGTATGGTTTTGCGTTTTCCAGATGACCTTTGATGTCAAATTCCAAGATCTGTGATGACTTGTCATCGTACACTTACCTGAGCTGAGTTTTTGTCCTCTGCTTGTGTAACAATGGATTTTCCTCTTAGAGTGTTTTTTGCTTTACTATGAAGTCATCATGATCAATCATGATTAATAGTAAACTTGATTTACTTAGTACTTGATTATTTAATTCTGGTGCTGGGGGTAATCAAGGCAGAAATGCTTGGAATTCTTAGCATTTATTTTGTTAATATCTTCTGTATAATGGTGATAATCCACATTATGGATAGAGATACTTCTCCTGATTGTTCTGTGAATCCTTTATGTGTATGGGAGATTGAAATTGGTGTGGTGTTTGGGTTTTCCTCCACATTCAAAAGTGGAGGATGCCTGTGAAACTATTCATAGCTAAAATGGGATAGAGTGAAGAAGCCAGTCCCGTAGGGCACATCTTACTGCACAAACTAAATGGAAATCAAGCCCAGTTGCTCATGACTCTGGTCGCTGATGCTGAGATATGCTGAGTGTGGTTCCTGGGGAAGGAGCTGGTGGGGCTGCTGCCACTCATGTTTAACAAATGTGCTAAACAAGATTCCCACTTCCTGCCTTTTTTATTTTCAAATAAAAATCCTCTGTTGCACTTCTTTCAGTTAGGGAAAACAGGCATTAACGGAGGTCTTTTGCAAAAGCAGAGTGGTTATAAAGTGAACTTTTGAAGGGTTTACCTGAATTTTGAAACACAACTTCAGTTAATTTGTAAGATCTGGCACATGGTAGAATGCTGTAGAATCATCTTGAGATCTGTCCTGATTAAAAGAAAAATTTTTTGGCTTCTTTGTGTTCTTTCAAGATGAATGTTTTAATCTCTTAGAGAATGAGAAATGAGTACTTTTTCGTCACATTGTAATTTGTAACTTAGTGTGAAAATTTAATTAAATCTGGAATTCAAGTGCAAAAGGCCAACAATCTCAATAAATGTAACTCATTAATAATTTAGCAGAATGATAGATAGTTCAAAGTTAAGCAAACAGTAGTGGTCCCAGCCCATGCTTCTTATACAGGATGTGGATGGTGTGTTTGTATTTATGACTAGAAACGTCACAAGTGTCACGTATGGTTTTGCGTTTTCCAGATGACCTTTGATGTCAAATTCCAAGATCTGTGATGACTTGTCATCGTACACTTACCTGAGCTGAGTTTTTGTCCTCTGCTTGTGTAACAATGGATTTTCCTCTTAGAGTGTTTTTTGCTTTACTATGAAGTCATCATGATCAATCATGATTAATAGTAAACTTGATTTACTTAGTACTTGATTATTTAATTCTGGTGCGGGGGGTAATCAAGGCAGAAATGCTTGGAATTCTTAGCATTTATTTTGTTAATATCTTCTGTATAATGGTGATAATCCACATTATGGATAGAGATACTTCTCCTGATTGTTCTGTGAATCCTTTATGTGTATGGGAGATTGAAATTGGTGTGGTGTTTGGGTTTTCCTCCACATTCAAAAGTGGAGGATGCCTGTGAAACTATTCATAGCTAAAATGGGATAGAGTGAAGAAGCCAGTCCCGTAGGGCACATCTTACTGCACAAACTAAATGGAAATCAAGCCCAGTTGCTCATGACTCTGGTCGCTGATGCTGAGATATGCTGAGTGTGGTTCCTGGGGAAGGAGCTGGTGGGGCTGCTGCCACTCATGTTTAACAAATGTGCTAAACAAGATTCCCACTTCCTGCCTTTTTTATTTTCAAATAAAAATCCTCTGTTGCACTTCTTTCAGTTAGGGAAAACAGGCATTAACGGAGGTCTTTTGCAAAAGCAGAGTGGTTATAAAGTGAACTTTTGAAGGGTTTACCTGAATTTTGAAACACAACTTCAGTTAATTTGTAAGATCTGGCACATGGTAGAATGCTGTAGAATCATCTTGAGATCTGTCCTGATTAAAAGAAAAATTTTTTGGCTTCTTTGTGTTCTTTCAAGATGAATGTTTTAATCTCTTAGAGAATGAGAAATGAGTACTTTTTCGTTCGTCACATTGTATTTTTTTGTGATTAATGATAACTTAGTGAATGGATTGACCCGCTTCTAAGTTTCACCAGGACATGGACATGCATGCACATGTATGTACATATGCGTGTGTGTCCTGCCCTTCTACTCCTAGCTCTAAGAGGCCCAAGCATAAGGAGTGTAGGTTAGGAATATACATCGTTTCTGCCTGGTTTATAGATTATTGTTTTATAAATCATGTTTTACCTTTAAAAGAATTAACCATGGCATATCTTTTCTAAGTAATTTGATTGACTTTCTTCATATAGTTTAAATATATTCTAACAAACCGAGAAACTTGAACTATATAAAAATATCTTCAGTATTTGAATCTTAAAGTGTGATTTTAGAATTATTCCACAGTCAAAAAGCATGTAAAACAGTATAGAAATTCAAGCAAACAAATGTTCTGTATTCTACTTCAGCATAGGTGATTGTTCGTTCCTTAAATGTAGTTTTAGAATAGTCTTACTGGAATCATGTTTGAGTTTTTGATATTTTAACTGTCTTTAAGTTGGTCATAAATCCTGTGAAAGTGGACATTTTGGAATTGTGTTAGCATTACTGTTTTAACTCGTTTACATTTCACCTGGACATTAAACCAAGATGAACTGGCTTTGCCTGTTTTGTAGATTATGGGAAGCAGGTTGGAAACAGCGGTACTACAAGAACAAATTTGACGTTGATGCAGCAGATGAGAAATTCCGACGTAAAGTTGTGCAGTCTTATGTGGAAGGACTCTGCTGGGTTCTTCGATACTATTACCAGGTACAGAGTAAATATTTTCCTCTAAATTTCTAGCTAGTCATTTTAGGAAGATAATTTCTATAATAATGTGTGTTATTGAGCCTAGATTTGTTTCTAAAGTTCTTTAGGTATTAATGTATAAACAAAGCGAATTTTTCTTGTGTTAAAGGATTTCAACATAAAGGAGTGTTGTTGAGTATGCTTTGTCTTGCAAGTGACTCGAGTTTAGTGTTTTTTTAATTGCATTAAGATAGTCATTAAATGACTGAACAAAGGAGAAGGCCTGGAAAATATTAAGAATTGGAAAGGAATTTGAATGATGCCATTTCCTCTATATAAGTTAATGATGTTACATGAAGTGGTTTCTAATTGAAGTCATCTCTATCTGACTTAAAGCCTTTGGTAATTGGGATGTCAGATTGCTGAGAGGTTAGGTAAACATGGGGATTGTAACACATAGTTAATACCTGGTTTTATGCCTGGAGAGTGAAACAGGGTCAGTTTGGTGTGATCTGAAATTAGTAAGTAGAAAGTAATTTAATGTGCTAAGTATCAAACTATAAAATATTTTAATGTTTTACTCCTACAAAGATTTTAATTCACCAGGCACAGAGACAGAACACATATCATTAAATATATTTGTAATAAAGAGAAAGTTCTTCCTGAAAATATAGGGAATTATAAAATGAAGCTTTTGCTGGTTTTGCTCTCAAGAGTCTTTTGTTCCTTTCTCACCTGTAGTCTCAGAGTCAGCTACACCTGCTCTTCCTTTTAACTTCTATGATGGCAGCTCTAGGGTTGTAAAGAAATGCCATCAAACACATTTAAGGGGTAAAAACTTTACCAAATTGTAGTTGTGAATATAAAGTTTGGTATTAACTACTGATTTCCAAAGATGTTTTGTAGTGTTTTTAAAATACAGGGGCCATTGATATGATGTAAAAGGTTCAAATTTAATCAAAGTAACTTTTAGGATTTGTGGAAAAATATATGTAATAGATGCTAGAAATCATGTGTTTGATAGATGAATATTATGAGTTATAAAAGATAGTCTGACTTTTTTGATTTTCTGTGTATATCATGAACATAGATTTTTGGTTTTGTTGTTTTCAATGATTCCAGGGATGTGCATCCTGGAAGTGGTATTATCCATTCCATTATGCACCATTCGCTTCAGACTTTGAAGGGATTGCGGACATGCCTTCTGATTTTGAGAAGGGTACCAAACCGGTAAGCTGAGCTATTGAAAGCCATGAAATTTATAGAGTTTTTGCTTAGATAAAAAATGTGTCTTATGTAATTTTTTTTTTTTTTTTTTTGGTTAATAGTTTAAACCACTGGAACAACTTATGGGGGTTTTTCCAGCTGCAAGTGGTAACTTTCTACCTCCATCATGGCGGAAGCTCATGAGTGATCCTGTGAGTCTTTATCCCTACCCCACCCCCACGTCTGAGATACATGTATTATTTTGCAAGATAACAGGTGCATTCTCTTTCTTCATCCTGCTACATAAGTAAATTTCTTAATCTCTAGTAAATTTAAGAATTTTTATTGGTGTTGGTGGTGGTTTTATTCTTCTTATGACATAGAAACTTTGCTGTCTGGAATGAGAGTGTGAGATCTTTGGAATTCTCACAAAATTAGGCAAATTTAAAGTGTTCTCTATTATCAATACGTTATCTTACTAATATTAAATTCAGTATAATGAATCTGAAACATTCTGAGATATATTTGCCATGAGTCTTAGCATTTTGAGTGTGTTGATAACTGGGTATTTTGTTGTACACTTCACTAACATGAGTCACAATTGCTTTTGCATTTCATAGTTAAGAGAGTGAAATACATAAACAGTAAAAATGCTTGAGGTTTTTTTAACTTCTATGATGGCAGCTCTAGGGTTGTAAAGAAATGCCATCAAACACATTTAAGGGGTAAAAACTTTACCAAATTGTAGTTGTGAATATAAAGTTTGGTATTAACTACTGATTTCCAAAGATGTTTTGTAGTGTTTTTAAAATACAGGGGCCATTGATATGATGTAAAAGGTTCAAATTTAATCAAAGTAACTTTTAGGATTTGTGGAAAAATATATGTAATAGATGCTAGAAATCATGTGTTTGATAGATGAATATTATGAGTTATAAAAGATAGTCTGACTTTTTTGATTTTCTGTGTATATCATGAACATAGATTTTTGGTTTTGTTGTTTTCAATGATTCCAGGGATGTGCATCCTGGAAGTGGTATTATCCATTCCATTATGCACCATTCGCTTCAGACTTTGAAGGGATTGCGGACATGCCTTCTGATTTTGAGAAGGGTACCAAACCGGTAAGCTGAGCTATTGAAAGCCATGAAATTTATAGAGTTTTTGCTTAGATAAAAAATGTGTCTTATGTAATTTTTTTTTTTTTTTTTTTGGTTAATAGTTTAAACCACTGGAACAACTTATGGGGGTTTTTCCAGCTGCAAGTGGTAACTTTCTACCTCCATCATGGCGGAAGCTCATGAGTGATCCTGTGAGTCTTTATCCCTACCCCACCCCCACGTCTGAGATACATGTATTATTTTGCAAGATAACAGGTGCATTCTCTTTCTTCATCCTGCTACATAAGTAAATTTCTTAATCTCTAGTAAATTTAAGAATTTTTATTGGTGTTGGTGGTGGTTTTATTCTTCTTATGACATAGAAACTTTGCTGTCTGGAATGAGAGTGTGAGATCTTTGGAATTCTCACAAAATTAGGCAAATTTAAAGTGTTCTCTATTATCAATACGTTATCTTACTAATATTAAATTCAGTATAATGAATCTGAAACATTCTGAGATATATTTGCCATGAGTCTTAGCATTTTGAGTGTGTTGATAACTGGGTATTTTGTTGTACACTTCACTAACATGAGTCACAATTGCTTTTGCATTTCATAGTTAAGAGAGTGAAATACATAAACAGTAAAAATACTTGAGTTCTTCTCTATATTGTTCACTACAATTTTTTTCTTTTCTTTTCTTGGCCATCAGTCTGCTACTTAAATAAATAAATATATAGTGTTTGTATTTTGAAGAAATTCTTAAAACAGTTGTTTTGTTCTCAGCCTACCTGTAAGCCATTATTTTTGTTAGGACTGGCACACCTGGAATCCCCTACCCACTGGTCTTGTGCGTGAGGAGTGAGACACAGCTGGGAAATAGGGTTCTCAGTAAATTCTTTACATTGAGCCCACAGCTATCCACTCTAAAATTCTTTCGTGTTAATACCTTTTGGTTTTTATCTTTTAAAATTGTTACATTTTTCCCCTGGACCAGCAATTTAAGGAATACCATTTTTAAAAGGAAAGCTCGTTTTCTTACCAGGCGTGATAGCATGATCCAAAGTGGTATATCCAGTTCTTCATAAACAGAAATGTGTGACTTCACTTTTTGAATCTTTACTTGTCTCTCTGGTTTAGGATTCTAGTATAATTGACTTCTACCCCGAAGATTTTGCGATTGATTTGAATGGGAAGAAGTATGCATGGCAAGGTAAAATTTAGACAGTGTTCCTTTTTTGTTAAAATAATTTCCTGTTTTTTTGATAGAACTGTGTGCTAACACGACTTAGGGGATGAAAGAGTTTTCTGTATTTTGCCATCAAAATGAGATGAGCCATGATTGATATAATTTTAATTGTCAGATTATGATAAACAGTAAATTGAATTGAAATAGACTAATCATATTTTTTATCTCCTTTGGATTAATTAATGGAGCATAGGACCTGTTCCTTTCAGTCACTGATACCTTGTGAGGTTGCTCAGTGACGTATTAAGAGAAACACGAGAGTATGCATCTAGAGATTTGCTTATACTCTGTGGGAACTATTTAAAAATGTATTTGAAATTTCGTTTGAATGTTCCACATTAATCATTACTTAAAGTTAATTGTTTCTATATTCTCATTCCTTCTGTTCACAGGCTTTGTAGAAATAATGGCAATAAAAAATCAATATTAACTTTAAGGTGATATTTAGCACTCAAAAACTGTGTGGGTAAAGTCTCAAACACAGTCAGCCAGTTGTTGTTTCAGAGACCCTTTCAGCAAATCATTTTAACCTCTTCTTCCACCATAGATGTGGTGATAAGCATATTTGGTGATACTATGTTTTCACTCTTTTTGCTTGATTATTCCTTGTGGTGCAGAAGACTAGTAAAATAACTCAGAATTGTGGATCAAAAGGGAATAAATAATAATTTACCCAGTTGAAATAATTTTAAGAGTGGATTTTTAGATTTTAAGAGTGGATTTTTGATGTATGTAGTAACAGGGATTTCATTTTACTTTAACAGAGTGATAGTGGGAAATGCAGCCTGTTTATTGGGGCTGTACAGGTGTTGTGCTCTGTGGGCATACTGTGTTAGAGGTAGATGGATTGGGGCTCAGGTTGTTTTTGCAGATGCTTTGTGGAGTAGCAACCTGGATAGGAGACACAGGAGGATAGAAAGTAGTAAATACAAATATAGAAGTGAATTTATTTATGTGAGTGTTATTTTTTTTTTTTAATTTTTATTTTACTTTTTACTTTTACAGTTTTTTTTTTTTTTTTTGGCAGGGGGTGGGGAGGGAGGGGAGCAGACGGGCCACTTCTATTGGTCTTTCATTTGTCCATTTTCATCCGTCTTTGTTCTTTAGCCCGTGTGGGCCTCCCGTTGCGGTGGCCTCTGTTGTGGCAGAGCACTGGCTCTGGGCGCATGTGCTCCAGAGCTCCGGCTTGGTGATTGGACACATCAGTCCAGCTGCTCCGTGGCACGTGGGATCTTCCCAGGCCAGGGATCGAACCGGCACCCCTTACACTGCAAGGGGGTGTCCTTACCCACTGGACCACCAGGGAAGCCCACTTTTGCAGTTTTGTTGTTTACAGATATGTATGATCCCAGGTTAGTCAGTCATATGTATATCCCCCCCATCCCAACTCTCCAGGCCATTGCGCAGTGCCCCTGCAGGGTCCCTTTTTCTCATAGCGCAATGACAACAGCTATTTTTTTCACATATGACTGTATACCTTTTCATGCCACTTCCTTTACACCTCCCATCCACTGTTCATTCCCCACAATGTCCCATGTGTGTATTCTATGTGAGTGTTCTTTAAATGAATGAAGTGAAACTCGTTCAGTCGTGTCTGACTCTTTGTGAGCCATGGATGAGCCATGAAATTCTCCAGGCAAGAATACTGATCCCCTTCTCCAGGGGATCTTCACAATCCAGGGACTGACCCCAGGTCCTCCTGCATTGCAGGCAGATTCTCTACCATCTAAGCCACCAGGGAATCCTAAGAATACTGGAGTGGAAAACCTATCCCTTCTCCAGGAGATCTTCCTGACCCAGGAATCAAACAGGGATCTCTTGCATTGCAGGCATTAAATGAATAAATATATAAATATGCAGGTGACTTGGCTATACTGTAGTATAAATTATCCAGAGAAAAAGTAAGGTAGTGCACATCAGTTATGTTTTTCCCTTATCCTTACCTATATTTGCTCTCTGTTTCTTTGGTAATAGCCATCTGGATTGGTGTGAGATGGTATATCACTGTGTTTTTTCATTTCCATAATGATTAGTGATGTTGATCATTGTTTTTCATGTGCTCATTAGCTATTTCTGTATCTTTTTTTGAAAAATTCTATTCAAGTTCTTTGCCCACTTTTGACTTGAGTTTTTCTTACTGTACTATTGATGTATTTTATATGTTCTGGACACTAATCTTTTATGAGATCTATGATTTGTGTATATTTTCTTATATTCTATGGTTTGTTCTTTTTTTAATTTAAACTTTATTTATTTTTGGCTATTCTGGGTTTTCACTGCTGCTGCAGTCTCTTCTGTAGTTGCCAGGAGTGGGGGCTACTTTCTAGTTGAGGTGAGCAGGCTTCTTGTTGTGGTGACTTCTCTTGTTGTGGAACTCGGGCTTTCAGGCACACAGACTTCAGTAGTTGCGGCACATGGGTTCAATAGTTGCAGCTCCGAGGCTCTGGAGCACAGTTGTGGCTCATGGGCTTAGTTGCTTCGTATGTTTTCTTCTAAATGTTTTATAGTTCTGTCTCCTTACGTTTAGGACATTGAGCCATTTGGAGTTAATTTTTGTATGTGGTGTAATGTAAACATCCAACTTCATTCTTTTGCATGTGGATATCCATTTTCCATTACTGTTTTGCTGAAGAGATTGCCTTCTTCGCGTTCAGTGGTCTTGTGAGGGTTTATTTCTGGGCTATCTGTTCCATTGGTCAGTATGTCTGTCTGATGCCAGTACCATATACTGTTTTAATTACTATAGTTTTGCAGTAAGTTTTGAAATCAGAAAGTTTGAGTCCTCCAAGTAATTTTTCTTTTCTACAATTATTTTTGTGAATATATGGGGTCTCTCAAGATTTCAGATGAATTTTAGCATGTGTTTGCACTTGTGCATGCTCATTTGTGTCCAAGGACTGTAGCCCACCAGGCTTCTCCATCCATGGAATTTTCCAGGCAAGAATACTGGAGTGGGTTGCCATTTCCAGTTCCCAGGGAATCTTCCTGACCCAGGGGTCAAACCTGCATCTCCTGCATTGACAGGCATATACCACTGAGCCACCTGGGAAGTCCAGCACAGGTTTAACTCGGACTTTTAATAGTTTTATATCTTATATAAATATATTCATTTATTAGACTCTGTAGCAAAAATGTCCCTTTCTTGAGGTAAAATTTACTGCTGTTAGGAATTGTAGGTTTTTTCCTCCATTTGTGTCTTTAAGTAATGAGAATAGTTAGACGCTTGCCCAAGTTGAATACATCTAAAATGATGGAAGAGAAAAATTATATGGGTGTGTTTTCCAATTTATTTATTGACCATGTGTACTTAAAAATATATGTAATAAGATAGCATAGGTATTTCAGGTGCTGCTATTTTATATATGAACAGGGATTTTAAGTAATTTGATCATAGTTACATAACATCAGAAGAAAGATCTGAACCTGGAGAGTCTGACCACTGTGTTTACCTAAATATTGGCACCAAGTGCACTACTTCTGGACTGTTGAGAGGATTAAATGAGCCAACTCCTGTGACACAGGAAATAAGGGCTCAGAAAAAATAACTGCTGTTAACATTTTTTACAATCATTCTCTTTTTCCACTACCACCATTGTCATATCTGGTGTAAGGTATTCCTTCCTCACTGGGCCAGTAGGGCTTGGTCTGCTTTTGCAGGACATATGAGCCATTTGGAGTTAATTTTTGTATGTGGTGTAATGTAAACATCCAACTTCATTCTTTTGCATGTGGATATCCATTTTCCATTACTGTTTTGCTGAAGAGATTGCCTTCTTCGCGTTCAGTGGTCTTGTGAGGGTTTATTTCTGGGCTATCTGTTCCATTGGTCAGTATGTCTGTCTGATGCCAGTACCATATACTGTTTTAATTACTATAGTTTTGCAGTAAGTTTTGAAATCAGAAAGTTTGAGTCCTCCAAGTAATTTTTCTTTTCTACAATTATTTTTGTGAATATATGGGGTCTCTCAAGATTTCAGATGAATTTTAGCATGTGTTTGCACTTGTGCATGCTCATTTGTGTCCAAGGACTGTAGCCCACCAGGCTTCTCCATCCATGGAATTTTCCAGGCAAGAATACTGGAGTGGGTTGCCATTTCCAGTTCCCAGGGAATCTTCCTGACCCAGGGGTCAAACCTGCATCTCCTGCATTGACAGGCATATACCACTGAGCCACCTGGGAAGTCCAGCACAGGTTTAACTCGGACTTTTAATAGTTTTATATCTTATATAAATATATTCATTTATTAGACTCTGTAGCAAAAATGTCCCTTTCTTGAGGTAAAATTTACTGCTGTTAGGAATTGTAGGTTTTTTCCTCCATTTGTGTCTTTAAGTAATGAGAATAGTTAGACTCTTGCCCAAGTTGAATACATCTAAAATGATGGAAGAGAAAACTTATATGGGTGTGTTTTCCAATTTATTTATTGACCATGTGTACTTAAAAATATATGTAATAAGATAGCATAGGTATTTCAGGTGCTGCTATTTTATATATGAACAGGGATTTTAAGTAATTTGATCATAGTTACATAACATCAGAAGAAAGATCTGAACCTGGAGAGTCTGACCACTGTGTTTACCTAAATATTGGCACCAAGTGCACTACTTCTGGACTGTTGAGAGGATTAAATGAGCCAACTCCTGTGACACAGGAAATAAGGGCTCAGAAAAAATAACTGCTGTTAACATTTTTTACAATCATTCTCTTTTTCCACTACCACCATTGTCATATCTGGTGTAAGGTATTCCTTCCTCACTGGGCCAGTAGGGCTTGTTGTTACTTACTAACCGTATTGCTGTATTAGCACTGCAAGTTGCTTACTGTTTACTTCTGGAGTTGATATTGTAGGAGGGTCTTTATCATAATCGTTCGATCCTAAATCTTGTAGGTAGAAAACAAAAGCTAGGTAATGTAGTTTTTCATGGTACAACTGTTCATAGTGTATGACTAATTATAAGCAACTAAGTTTTTTCCATTTAAATGTTTATCAGGTTTTTCACCCAGTGAAGTTCACACTAGAACTTAAGCATCTTTTTAACTTTTAAAAAATATGTATTTTCCTTACTAGGTAGTACAATTGAACACATTTTCTAACTTTAGAAACTATGGTAACTAAATGACAAGTTTGGAAACCTTCCACTTCTCATTATTTCAGAGGGAATAATCATAAATGCAGCAGTTCTGAGTGGCAGTAGTTTCAAAACTTTTTAGTTTTATTTAGCATTTCTCTTTGCTATTTATCTTAAAATTTTTATTTGGCAGAAGTACTGTTTATACTGTAGACAGCAGACCTTATTATGCTTCAAAAACTTCATGTTTTTCGAGTAGTGAATACTGTATTTCCTGGTGTGCTTTGAGGATTACACATACACTGCAGAGGACAGTTTTCTTCTTGAAAATTAGCCTCTCTTCTACCATTACCAATAGTTATTTAACCAAAGAAATCTTTTTTTTTTTAATACAGTTTTGGAAGAAAAATTTTGGGTGTGTTTTCCAATTTATTTATTGACCATGTGTACTTAAAAATATATGTAATAAGATAGCATAGGTATTTCAGGTGCTGCTATTTTATATATGAACAGGGATTTTAAGTAATTTGATCATAGTTACATAACATCAGAAGAAAGATCTGAACCTGGAGAGTCTGACCACTGTGTTTACCTAAATATTGGCACCAAGTGCACTACTTCTGGACTGTTGAGAGGATTAAATGAGCCAACTCCTGTGACACAGGAAATAAGGGCTCAGAAAAAATAACTGCTGTTAACATTTTTTACAATCATTCTCTTTTTCCACTACCACCATTGTCATATCTGGTGTAAGGTATTCCTTCCTCACTGGGCCAGTAGGGCTTGTTGTTACTTACTAACCGTATTGCTGTATTAGCACTGCAAGTTGCTTACTGTTTACTTCTGGAGTTGATATTGTAGGAGGGTCTTTATCATAATCGTTCGATCCTAAATCTTGTAGGTAGAAAACAAAAGCTAGGTAATGTAGTTTTTCATGGTACAACTGTTCATAGTGTATGACTAATTATAAGCAACTAAGTTTTTTCCATTTAAATGTTTATCAGGTTTTTCGACCCAGTGAAGTTCACACTAGAACTTAAGCATCTTTTTAACTTTTAAAAAATATGTATTTTCCTTACTAGGTAGTACAATTGAACACATTTTCTAACTTTAGAAACTATGGTAACTAAATGACAAGTTTGGAAACCTTCCACTTCTCATTATTTCAGAGGGAATAATCATAAATGCAGCAGTTCTGAGTGGCAGTAGTTTCAAAACTTTTTAGTTTTATTTAGCATTTCTCTTTGCTATTTATCTTAAAATTTTTATTTGGCAGAAGTACTGTTTATACTGTAGACAGCAGACCTTATTATGCTTCAAAAACTTCATGTTTTTCGAGTAGTGAATACTGTATTTCCTGGTGTGCTTTGAGGATTACACATACACTGCAGAGGACAGTTTTCATCTTGAAAATTAGCATCTCTTCTACCATTACCCATAGTTATTTAACCAAAGAAATCTCTAAAATTTTTGTATAAGTTGATTCTTAGGTTTTAAAATGTAATAGAATACTGTGTAGTTTTAGAACTGCAAAGAGGCATTTCAAGTATTCTAGCTGTATAGAACTTCTAAGTATTTTGGTTGAATGATCTTGTTTTATAAAAGAAGAAACCAAAGGTTCTAGAATGATGAAAGGATAAGCCCCAGCCCTTGGATAATTGACTGACTTGCCCAAGGGCATTCCATACGGAAGATGAGAACAGACTGCTATCTAAGTATTCTTTTGACTTAAAATTTAAAATTTTTGTTATCACAGAGTTAAGATCAAATATGGTTTTCCATATGAGTCCATTTTAAGTATGTAAAATTTAGAATTTTTTTCTTCTGCGTTTGAAATTTGGCTAAATATTAGAGTTCAGTTCCAAAATGTTTTTATATTAGTGGGAATATTCTAGAAATATTCATTTGGACCAGTTGAAATGTAGGTGACTCTGATACTTGGGGTGGTTGGGTTGCATTTATGTCCCCAGGTGTGGCCTTGTTGCCGTTTGTGGATGAGCGAAGACTGCGTGCTGCCCTGGAAGAGGTGTACCCGGACCTCACCCCTGAAGAGAGTAAGGCCATGCCCACTTGGGCAGTATAGTCTGTGTGACCCTGGCTTCACATTTCCTTATAGAATTAGACCTTTTTTTTTTTATTTGTCAAATTTTTCATAAAGGAAGCATAAGCCATTGATTTTACTTCTTTGTAACAAAAATTAGTTTCTTAAAATTTCTTATCTGTAAATTGAATAGTAATTAAATCTAAATTAAATAGTAAATTAAATGGAAAACTTTTAAGCTGTAAGTGTTTGATTTCCCCCATCTCCCTTCTTCCCTTCATCCTCTCCCAACTCCCCAAATACAGCAATTTTGCTTGCAGGTTAAGATGAGTCAAGAGCATTTACTCTCAGACTGTTAACTTCATGTTTTTCGAGTAGTGAATACTGTATTTCCTGGTGTGCTTTGAGGATTACACATACACTGCAGAGGACAGTTTTCATCTTGAAAATTAGCATCTCTTCTACCATTACCCATAGTTATTTAACCAAAGAAATCTCTAAAATTTTTGTATAAGTTGATTCTTAGGTTTTAAAATGTAATAGAATACTGTGTAGTTTTAGAACTGCAAAGAGGCATTTCAAGTATTCTAGCTGTATAGAACTTCTAAGTATTTTGGTTGAATGATCTTGTTTTATAAAAGAAGAAACCAAAGGTTCTAGAATGATGAAAGGATAAGCCCCAGCCCTTGGATAATTGACTGACTTGCCCAAGGGCATTCCATACGGAAGATGAGAACAGACTGCTATCTAAGTATTCTTTTGACTTAAAATTTAAAATTTTTGTTATCACAGAGTTAAGATCAAATATGGTTTTCCATATGAGTCCATTTTAAGTATGTAAAATTTAGAATTTTTTTCTTCTGCGTTTGAAATTTGGCTAAATATTAGAGTTCAGTTCCAAAATGTTTTTATATTAGTGGGAATATTCTAGAAATATTCATTTGGACCAGTTGAAATGTAGGTGACTCTGATACTTGGGGTGGTTGGGTTGCATTTATGTCCCCAGGTGTGGCCTTGTTGCCGTTTGTGGATGAGCGAAGACTGCGTGCTGCCCTGGAAGAGGTGTACCCGGACCTCACCCCTGAAGAGAGTAAGGCCATGCCCACTTGGGCAGTATAGTCTGTGTGACCCTGGCTTCACATTTCCTTATAGAATTAGACCTTTTTTTATTTGTCAAATTTTTCATAAAGGAAGCATAAGCCATTGATTTTACTTCTTTGTAACAAAAATTAGTTTCTTAAAATTTCTTATCTGTAAATTGAATAGTAATTAAATCTAAATTAAATAGTAAATTAAATGGAAAACTTTTAAGCTGTAAGTGTTTGATTTCCCCCATCTCCCTTCTTCCCTTCATCCTCTCCCAACTCCCCAAATACAGCAATTTTGCTTGCAGGTTAAGATGAGTCAAGAGCATTTACTCTCAGACTGTTAACTTGAAATGTTATTTTTACAAAAAGTGGGATTTTGTCATTAATACTGGTAATTAAAATATTGGCTTAACTGGAAAATTTAATACCACTGTAACAAACATATAGAAATAATTTCTCTATCAAGCATCCTTAGGATAATTTTTGTTCTCAGATGATACAGTTTGTATTTCCTCAGGGAATGCTTATATAAGAAATTCAGTTCTACATAAGTAAAACTTTTTTTTTTTGGCCACTTCTGTTGGTCTTTAATTTGTCTATTTTCATCCATCTTTGTTCTTTGGCTCTTGAGGGCCTCCGATTGCAGTGGCCTCAGTTGTCGCAGAGCACCACTCTGGGTGCATGCACTCCAGGGCTCCGGCTCGGTAATCGGACACATTGGTCCAGCTGCTCTGCGGCACGTGGGATCCTCCTAGGCCAGGGATCGAACCGGTGTCCCTTGCACTGCAAGGCGGTGTCCTTACCCACTGGACCACCAGGGAAACCTACATAAGTAAAACATCTTGCAGTCCTATATTCAATTATGTTTTAGTGATTTTTCTTCTAATAGTCACTGAATTTTTAAAATTTTTCAAAATTGAGGGTTTTTTTTTCATAACCATTGAT
This sequence comes from Tragulus kanchil, assembly GCA_022376925.1. Taxonomy (NCBI): domain Eukaryota; kingdom Metazoa; phylum Chordata; class Mammalia; order Artiodactyla; family Tragulidae; genus Tragulus; species Tragulus kanchil. Next base: position 41,588,702 of record JAIOJX010000031.1, on the reverse strand, counting down.
TTTTGAAACCTGTCAGTTTTTTTTTTCCTTCTACAGTGATACATCACCTAAATTTAGGCCTTTTATTGTTATTTTTTCACAAACTTTATAAAGTTTTTGTGAAATATTGCTTGATTGACTTAGCTGTGTCGAGTCTTTGTTGCATCATGCCGGTTCTTTGTAACACTAGGGTTCTCAAGATGTGGCATTCCAGCTTAGTTGCCTTGAGGCTGTGGGATGCTGGTTCTCCAACCAGGGATTGAACCCACATCCCCTGCATTGGCAGGTGGATTCCTAACCACTGGACCATCAGGGAAGTCCCTATAATAAAGCTTTAAAAAATTTAGATGCATCTTCTAATTTTGCTCATAAAATTTGCTCTTGTGGATGTAATTGTTTGATCTTTATTCTTGTCCTGCTCTCCCCTCCTAGTTAGAAGAAATAGTCTTGGAGGCGACGTCTTATTTGTCGGGAAACATCACCCCCTGCACGACTTCGTTTTAGAGCTGTACAAGACAGGTTCCACAGAGGTATAGTTTGTTGCCCTTCATGATGTGTTTTTAGACAGTGTATTCATTTGATCTATCAGGAATACATTTTGAAAGTTTGGACAAAATATAAACCAAATTTACCATTCAAAGCGTTTTTGGTTTTTTTTTTTGGCCACTTCTATTGATCTTTTATTTATTTATCTTTGTTCTTTGGCCTGTGTGGGCTTCCCATCGCAGTGGCCTCTCTCGTTGCAGAGCACCTGCTCTGTGTGCACGCGCTCCAGAGCTCCAGCTCAGTAGTTGGACACATCAGTCCAGTTGCTCCACGGCAGTGGGATATTCCCAGGCCAGGGATTGAACAGGCACCCCTTGCACTGCAAGGTGGAGTCCTTACCCACTGGATCACCAGGGAAGCCCCAAAGCATTTTTAAATGTATACTTTTGTGGCATTAAGATCATTTACAAAGTTGTACATCTTTCTAATCAGAAACTCTCTGCCCGATAGATAGGATTAAGCACTGCCTCTCCATCCTCCCCTGCCCCTTGCCTCTCGTAACCTCTCTGCTACTTGCTGACATTGTGGATTTGCCTAATCTTGACACCTCCCCCCAGTCACATCATATAGTATTTGTCCTCCTGTCTTGCTTCATTTAGCATAATTTTCAAGGTTCAGCCATCTTGTGTCAGAGTTTCCTTTCTTTTATGGCTGAATAATATTTCATTTGTGTATACATGACATTTCGTTTGTCCTCTCGTCTGTTGATGGGAACTTAAGTGTTTTCCACCTTTGGGCTACTAAGAATGGTACTTCTGTGAACACTGGTGAACAAGCATCTGAGTCCCTGCTTTCCTGTCTTTCACGTGTATAATCAAAACTCTTTGGTTTTTTTCTTTTTTTTCCCTACAGTCGGTGGATGTACCACCTGAACTGTGTCATGGGATCCAAGGGAAGTTTTCTTTGAATGAGGAAGCTGTTCTTCCAGATCAGTAAGGATCATTGTATATAACTGGAGGGGCTGGGGTAATGTTTAGTTAACATTTCTACTTTGTTGACAGAATGTTTCATTTTCTAGTAATAATAAGAAAGCAGTAAGAAAACTAAACAACAGAAAATACCTGGACATAAACAAAAGATTTAGGGTCAAACCCCAGCACTTGAGACAGTCCACTGTTTTCATAATCATACTAAGATGTTAGGATATTGTCCGCCTTTCTCACTCTTCCCTCTGTGAACTGTATGGTGGAGTTTTCCAGAGGCTAAATGCAGCATGAGATCTCAAGAGATTGAAAGAGTGGGTAACAGAATTCAGCTATTAATATTTAGGTAGATATTAAGTCATATATTGCAGAAATTTAAATCAGTGATTTTTCTCATTTGCTTGTTTTTGATTTGTAAAATGTAGTTTTTTTTTTTTTTTCATGAAAATGTTATTTAAGGTTAATAGTAGGTTTATTACTAAGATCGTCTTATTAGGTTTTTAATAATAGGTTTATTACTGTGATCTTTTAATTAGTATTTTAAAGAAAAAAGTTTTAATTTTTAATAGATAAATATTGACAAACATAGTCAACACGAATGGAAGCTGTTTGGTGTTCCTCAGTTGTTAAGAGTGTAAACGAACTCTGAGATCAGGATTTAAGAACTGATGCTCAGTGTAGATTCAGGAATAGAATTGTGGGTCATAAAACATGTGTATTTTCATCTTTTCTAGATAATCATTGTGCAGTTTTCTAAAACAATTACACTGTTTTATAATCTCAGCATCTGTTTGTGAGAGGTCCCATTGCTCTGTGTTCCTGTAAACTGTGGGAATTGTCACAACCTTAACTGTGGTCAATCTGGTGAATGCTTGTGGAAGTCTTGTGGCAGTTGTATTTCTCTGATTACTAATGAAATTGAATGCCATATGGTATATATCTGAACCATTTGTTTTTCCTTATTTATGAAATACCTGTTCTATTTTTCTATTCAGTTTTCTGTCCCCCCACTGCCCCCTTTTGGTTTGTAGTCTTTCCAAAGATGTACCACCTGAACTGTGTCAAAGGGAAGTTTTCTTTGAATGAGGAAGCTGTTCTTCCAGATCAGTAAGGATCATTGTATATAACTGGAGGGGCTGGGGTAATGTTTAGTTAACATTTCTACTTTGTTGACAGAATGTTTCATTTTCTAGTAATAATAAGAAAGCAGTAAGAAAACTAAACAACAGAAAATACCTGGACATAAACAAAAGATTTAGGGTCAAACCCCAGCACTTGAGACAGTCCACTGTTTTCATAATCATACTAAGATGTTAGGATATTGTCCGCCTTTCTCACTCTTCCCTCTGTGAACTGTATGGTGGAGTTTTCCAGAGGCTAAATGCAGCATGAGATCTCAAGAGATTGAAAGAGTGGGTAACAGAATTCAGCTATTAATATTTAGGTAGATATTAAGTCATATATTGCAGAAATTTAAATCAGTGATTTTTCTCATTTGCTTGTTTTTGATTTGTAAAATGTAGTTTTTTTTTTTTTTCATGAAAATGTTATTTAAGGTTAATAGTAGGTTTATTACTAAGATCGTCTTATTAGGTTTTTAATAATAGGTTTATTACTGTGATCTTTTAATTAGTATTTTAAAGAAAAAAGTTTTAATTTTTAATAGATAAATATTGACAAACATAGTCAACACGAATGGAAGCTGTTTGGTGTTCCTCAGTTGTTAAGAGTGTAAACGAACTCTGAGATCAGGATTTAAGAACTGATGCTCAGTGTAGATTCAGGAATAGAATTGTGGGTCATAAAACATGTGTATTTTCATCTTTTCTAGATAATCATTGTGCAGTTTTCTAAAACAATTACACTGTTTTATAATCTCAGCATCTGTTTGTGAGAGGTCCCATTGCTCTGTGTTCCTGTAAACTGTGGGAATTGTCACAACCTTAACTGTGGTCAATCTGGTGAATGCTTGTGGAAGTCTTGTGGCAGTTGTATTTCTCTGATTACTAATGAAATTGAATGCCATATGGTATATATCTGAACCATTTGTTTTTCCTTATTTATGAAATACCTGTTCTATTTTTCTATTCAGTTTTCTGTCCCCCCACTGCCCCCTTTTGGTTTGTAGTCTTTACAAATTCTGATGTAAACCCCTTGCCAGTATGTTTTCTCTTGGTGGGTTTACAAATAGGGCCCTTTTTAAATGATATATATGATTATATTGTTTTATTGGTCTAATGATTTCTTTCTCTTAAAGCCTAAGAAACATAGCAGCATTTTGCTTCCACTTATCCAAAAGATTAGAGTTTGCAAATGGATGGCTCCTCTGTTTCTTTTTAGAGTCGTTTGTTCTCCTATTCCCGTGTTAAAGGATCTGACACACAACACTGCCATCAGGTAAGTTTCCCCAGATTCCTGACTTTTGTCCAGAATACAGCTCTCAGATAAGTATAAGAACTTGCAGATAAGTATAAGAAGACCTGTGATTCACAGGGAAATGGTAGCTATTATTCCAATAAGTCTTGGAAATTGGAGAGTCCCTGTGTTGCAGACCTCAGAGTAGAGCCTCTTGACTTTAAATTATGTATATTGTTAAGGTTACTGACTTAACAAGCTTGCTTCTCTGCTTTCTGGTTTCCCCTAACAACCTCTAATTCTTCCTGGATTAGAAAAGTGGGAGGTAGAAAGTAGGAGCTTCCAGGAGTGGTTTGCTATGTAGGCGCAAACTGACCTCTGCACCCCAGAAGCCTATGCAGCTTCACTGTATTGTAACAGACTGTTTTAATTGTGTTTATATTCGTGTCCCTGCAGAGTTTAGAAACAGAGCTGTTAATGTACTTTATTGCTCAGTGTAGATTCAGGAATAGAATTGTGGGTCATAAAACATGTGTATTTTCATCTTTTCTAGATAATCATTGTGCAGTTTTCTAAAACAATTACACTGTTTTATAATCTCAGCATCTGTTTGTGAGAGGTCCCATTGCTCTGTGTTCCTGTAAACTGTGGGAATTGTCACAACCTTAACTGTGGTCAATCTGGTGAATGCTTGTGGAAGTCTTGTGGCAGTTGTATTTCTCTGATTACTAATGAAATTGAATGCCATATGGTATATATCTGAACCATTTGTTTTTCCTTATTTATGAAATACCTGTTCTATTTTTCTATTCAGTTTTCTGTCCCCCCACTGCCCCCTTTTGGTTTGTAGTCTTTACAAATTCTGATGTAAACCCCTTGCCAGTATGTTTTCTCTTGGTGGGTTTACAAATAGGGCCCTTTTTAAATGATATATATGATTATATTGTTTTATTGGTCTAATGATTTCTTTCTCTTAAAGCCTAAGAAACATAGCAGCATTTTGCTTCCACTTATCCAAAAGATTAGAGTTTGCAAATGGATGGCTCCTCTGTTTCTTTTTAGAGTCGTTTGTTCTCCTATTCCCGTGTTAAAGGATCTGACACACAACACTGCCATCAGGTAAGTTTCCCCAGATTCCTGACTTTTGTCCAGAATACAGCTCTCAGATAAGTATAAGAACTTGCAGATAAGTATAAGAAGACCTGTGATTCACAGGGAAATGGTAGCTATTATTCCAATAAGTCTTGGAAATTGGAGAGTCCCTGTGTTGCAGACCTCAGAGTAGAGCCTCTTGACTTTAAATTATGTATATTGTTAAGGTTACTGACTTAACAAGCTTGCTTCTCTGCTTTCTGGTTTCCCCTAACAACCTCTAATTCTTCCTGGATTAGAAAAGTGGGAGGTAGAAAGTAGGAGCTTCCAGGAGTGGTTTGCTATGTAGGCGCAAACTGACCTCTGCACCCCAGAAGCCTATGCAGCTTCACTGTATTGTAACAGACTGTTTTAATTGTGTTTATATTCGTGTCCCTGCAGAGTTTAGAAACAGAGCTGTTAATGTACTTTATTTTGGTTAAGATGAGATATAATGAATTTGTGGAATTTTTTTTTTATCAACAATTACAAACTTTTAAAGGACTAATTTCTACTCTCCAGAAAACTCATACTTCATTTCCTTTTTGCCACGGATGTAAAATACAATGTCACTATTCAGAATAAAAGTCAACAAATTTACGACTCATCTGTGTAGTTGTATGTAATTTCTAATCTAGATGATGGGGTTTATGTTGTCATTTTCCTCACTCTTTAGATGAGAACAGGGCGAATTAGTAATTCAAGGATTTTGTAAAAGCTGTTCCTGAATACTCCTTTGCCACACGTTATTACTTCTCACACAGGGAATATTTTAGATTTTATGTAGGTTTCTCATTGTGAAGTTTATTTTCCCGTCTTTAATGGATTTAGGTAGCAGCTGCTGTCCTAGGAAGGCTTTCACTTACAGAAACCATTGTGAATTTGGAAAATATTCCCAGATTAATTGCCATTATGTTCTCCCCCTTAGTTTTAAGTTTCCAGTGGATCATTTTAAATTTTTATTGGTGTGTGGTTGCTTTACGTTTATTTATCTTTACCCACAATTTTCGTTTATTTTGGCATATAATCTGTCCTGACTTTTTGTCTTTTTTGGTTAAGAGGCCAAAACTATATGGTTCAGAACCATAAGCCAGGTTCCTGTGTCCACCACAAAGAGTCTCATTCCTGCAGAGCCAGTGTGGACTCTGTTTAACCCCTGGGGTCCCTGGCTTGCAGCAGATCTTCAGGCCAGTTGCTCCCACCAGTCCTTTGTGGATTGGCACGTGTCTGCTGTGCCTCTCAGTTTCTTGGCATGTTTTCAAGGGTCTTCCTTTGCAGCCCCCTGGAAATAGTTAATTCTTCTTAATTTTATGATTAGGATAGAGACTTGCCAAAGGAAAGAGTTACAAAGTTGACAAATTCTCCCCACCCCTAATTCTTCCTGGATTAGAAAAGTGGGAGGTAGAAAGTAGGAGCTTCCAGGAGTGGTTTGCTATGTAGGCGCAAACTGACCTCTGCACCCAGAAGCCTATGCAGCTTCACTGTATTGTAACAGACTGTTTTAATTGTGTTTATATTCGTGTCCCTGCAGAGTTTAGAAACAGAGCTGTTAATGTACTTTATTTTGGTTAAGATGAGATATAATGAATTTGTGGAATTTTTTTTTTTATCAACAATTACAAACTTTTAAAGGACTAATTTCTACTCTCCAGAAAACTCATACTTCATTTCCTTTTTGCCACGGATGTAAAATACAATGTCACTATTCAGAATAAAAGTCAACAAATTTACGACTCATCTGTGTAGTTGTATGTAATTTCTAATCTAGATGATGGGGTTTATGTTGTCATTTTCCTCACTCTTTAGATGAGAACAGGGCGAATTAGTAATTCAAGGATTTTGTAAAAGCTGTTCCTGAATACTCCTTTGCCACACGTTATTACTTCTCACACAGGGAATATTTTAGATTTTATGTAGGTTTCTCATTGTGAAGTTTATTTTCCCGTCTTTAATGGATTTAGGTAGCAGCTGCTGTCCTAGGAAGGCTTTCACTTACAGAAACCATTGTGAATTTGGAAAATATTCCCAGATTAATTGCCATTATGTTCTCCCCCTTAGTTTTAAGTTTCCAGTGGATCATTTTAAATTTTTATTGGTGTGTGGTTGCTTTACGTTTATTTATCTTTACCCACAATTTTCGTTTATTTTGGCATATAATCTGTCCTGACTTTTTGTCTTTTTTGGTTAAGAGGCCAAAACTATATGGTTCAGAACCATAAGCCAGGTTCCTGTGTCCACCACAAAGAGTCTCATTCCTGCAGAGCCAGTGTGGACTCTGTTTAACCCCTGGGGTCCCTGGCTTGCAGCAGATCTTCAGGCCAGTTGCTCCCACCAGTCCTTTGTGGATTGGCACGTGTCTGCTGTGCCTCTCAGTTTCTTGGCATGTTTTCAAGGGTCTTCCTTTGCAGCCCCCTGGAAATAGTTAATTCTTCTTAATTTTATGATTAGGATAGAGACTTGCCAAAGGAAAGAGTTACAAAGTTGACAAATTCTGAAATTTTTGTTTGTGTGGTTATAATGGTGATTTCTGAGCCTGAAACAGCCTGGAGTGTTGTTTGGTATCCATTGTTTTCACAAGATTATTAAATATAAAAAGAAATCTCAGATCCAGCTGTATGTTCAGCTATATGCTGAATATAACTTCATAATAAAGTTTGCTTGAGTTCATTTCTAAGAGATGCATGAAAGATCAATGGTAACTTTTCTTATGGAGTAATTTTCAGTGTTTTCTCTCAGGGGACTTGCAGAGGCTGAGGTGCAGTTTATTGTGGTTTGTATATGTCTTTTTCAGGATTTCTTGTGTGTAGTGTTGGTTTTGCTTTATAAACAAAGAATCTGAACGTGCATGCAATTTCCAGTGCCCCCTGCCAGTTATTTCTGTCTGTCTCGACTCCTGGCATTTTCCCTCTTCTCTGTTGGCGTGCATCTGGTGTTGCATTCTGTATTTAAGAAGTTGTCTTCTCGATTTCACTGTGGTGGGTTTTTGTGATCATGTTAGGTATTAAAATTAATCTGTATTTTTGAGAAAATGTGTCTTAGAAGTTATCAAAGTGTCTTAAATTCATGGGACGGCTCTTAGAGGACACAGTCAGCTGTGACTTAGGATTTCTTTTTTCAATTCTGATTCCATAAATTATTCCACATAGTAGTAGTTTAACTTTTAGTACAACTGAGCCATCTCCCTGACTTCCTTTCATCCTTTCTTCCTCCACCATTGTAACTTGCTTAGACATAGTATTTTTAAATAATTCTTAAATTATTTTGGCATATAATCTGTCCTGACTTTTTGTCTTTTTTGGTTAAGAGGCCAAAACTATATGGTTCAGAACCATAAGCCAGGTTCCTGTGTCCACCACAAAGAGTCTCATTCCTGCAGAGCCAGTGTGGACTCTGTTTAACCCCTGGGGTCCCTGGCTTGCAGCAGATCTTCAGGCCAGTTGCTCCCACCAGTCCTTTGTGGATTGGCACGTGTCTGCTGTGCCTCTCAGTTTCTTGGCATGTTTTCAAGGGTCTTCCTTTGCAGCCCCCTGGAAATAGTTAATTCTTCTTAATTTTATGATTAGGATAGAGACTTGCCAAAGGAAAGAGTTACAAAGTTGACAAATTCTGAAATTTTTGTTTGTGTGGTTATAATGGTGATTTCTGAGCCTGAAACAGCCTGGAGTGTTGTTTGGTATCCATTGTTTTCACAAGATTATTAAATATAAAAAGAAATCTCAGATCCAGCTGTATGTTCAGCTATATGCTGAATATAACTTCATAATAAAGTTTGCTTGAGTTCATTTCTAAGAGATGCATGAAAGATCAATGGTAACTTTTCTTATGGAGTAATTTTCAGTGTTTTCTCTCAGGGGACTTGCAGAGGCTGAGGTGCAGTTTATTGTGGTTTGTATATGTCTTTTTCAGGATTTCTTGTGTGTAGTGTTGGTTTTGCTTTATAAACAAAGAATCTGAACGTGCATGCAATTTCCAGTGCCCCCTGCCAGTTATTTCTGTCTGTCTCGACTCCTGGCATTTTCCCTCTTCTCTGTTGGCGTGCATCTGGTGTTGCATTCTGTATTTAAGAAGTTGTCTTCTCGATTTCACTGTGGTGGGTTTTTGTGATCATGTTAGGTATTAAAATTAATCTGTATTTTTGAGAAAATGTGTCTTAGAAGTTATCAAAGTGTCTTAAATTCATGGGACGGCTCTTAGAGGACACAGTCAGCTGTGACTTAGGATTTCTTTTTTCAATTCTGATTCCATAAATTATTCCACATAGTAGTAGTTTAACTTTTAGTACAACTGAGCCATCTCCCTGACTTCCTTTCATCCTTTCTTCCTCCACCATTGTAACTTGCTTAGACATAGTATTTTTAAATAATTCTTAAATTATTAAAACTATCTTCCAGGTGCTATAGCACCATCTGTAGGAGCAGGTGCACCCCTGTGTCACCCAGACTCCCTGTCCACACTGGCTGCTGTGCCTGCATCCTCACATACCTCCTTGACGCGCTCTCCCTCGGTCTCTCACCTCCTGTTCCCCAGTTGCCAAGACTTAGGAGCTTCAGCTTCTTGCAGTACGTGACTCTGTATCCACAGCTCTGGAACAGTTTTCTCTTCCCAGTTCTTTCTCATAGCTGCCTTTTCCCAGTGAGCCTATTTTGTACTCTCTTCTCTTGGATTACTCTAGTGTTCTCGCAGCTGATTTTTTTTTTTTTGTCCCACCTGCCTTCCCACCGAATCCTCTCGTCTTTTCTAATCACTGCTACTCCTCAGCATTTGGTTCCTGCCATAGTTGGGTGGTGCTCTGTGCCTGGGTCCTCACAGCACCCCCGGGACACCTCCTCATTTCCTCCAAGCTGCTTTCTCCGTGTCTCAGTCACCTCTCTGCCTTCCTTGTGGTATCTGGAATGCTCTTCCCTTTACGGCCTCCCCCTTTTATCTCTTCTCAAAGGTAATCCATGTTTATAGAATCTTTGATACCATTGTCAGGTTTCTCTCTTTCTCTCATGACACCTGGCCTTCTTCGAAACCCATGTAAAAGCTCAGTTGTTCATAGTGTAGGAACCATGTTTTCCAGAATCTTCTAAGAGCCCGTCTTACTTCTTCAGAAAACTGTTTCTCGAATGTTGTGTATTCACTTTTGGAAGCATCCAGCAAAGGATGAAATGTTTTCTCTGCAATGAGTTTTTTAAAAAACGTGAGTATATGTGTAGATGAGGTTTTTAATGTGACCATTGCTTGCAACTCATGGTTAGCAAGCAGGACTGAGATCTGAAACCTGAAGTAGACACTGTATTTTTGAGAAAATGTGTCTTAGAAGTTATCAAAGTGTCTTAAATTCATGGGACGGCTCTTAGAGGACACAGTCAGCTGTGACTTAGGATTTCTTTTTTCAATTCTGATTCCATAAATTATTCCACATAGTAGTAGTTTAACTTTTAGTACAACTGAGCCATCTCCCTGACTTCCTTTCATCCTTTCTTCCTCCACCATTGTAACTTGCTTAGACATAGTATTTTTAAATAATTCTTAAATTATTAAAACTATCTTCCAGGTGCTATAGCACCATCTGTAGGAGCAGGTGCACCCCTGTGTCACCCAGACTCCCTGTCCACACTGGCTGCTGTGCCTGCATCCTCACATACCTCCTTGACGCGCTCTCCCTCGGTCTCTCACCTCCTGTTCCCCAGTTGCCAAGACTTAGGAGCTTCAGCTTCTTGCAGTACGTGACTCTGTATCCACAGCTCTGGAACAGTTTTCTCTTCCCAGTTCTTTCTCATAGCTGCCTTTTCCCAGTGAGCCTATTTTGTACTCTCTTCTCTTGGATTACTCTAGTGTTCTCGCAGCTGATTTTTTTTTTTTTGTCCCACCTGCCTTCCCACCGAATCCTCTCGTCTTTTCTAATCACTGCTACTCCTCAGCATTTGGTTCCTGCCATAGTTGGGTGGTGCTCTGTGCCTGGGTCCTCACAGCACCCCCGGGACACCTCCTCATTTCCTCCAAGCTGCTTTCTCCGTGTCTCAGTCACCTCTCTGCCTTCCTTGTGGTATCTGGAATGCTCTTCCCTTTACGGCCTCCCCCTTTTATCTCTTCTCAAAGGTAATCCATGTTTATAGAATCTTTGATACCATTGTCAGGTTTCTCTCTTTCTCTCATGACACCTGGCCTTCTTCGAAACCCATGTAAAAGCTCAGTTGTTCATAGTGTAGGAACCATGTTTTCCAGAATCTTCTAAGAGCCCGTCTTACTTCTTCAGAAAACTGTTTCTCGAATGTTGTGTATTCACTTTTGGAAGCATCCAGCAAAGGATGAAATGTTTTCTCTGCAATGAGTTTTTTAAAAAACGTGAGTATATGTGTAGATGAGGTTTTTAATGTGACCATTGCTTGCAACTCATGGTTAGCAAGCAGGTAACTTGAGATCTGAAACCTGAAGAAGTGGAGGACATGGAATCAGTAACAAACTTCATGGTTGGGGACACTGAGGAGGGTTTAACTTTCACTGCCTGTAACACTTCATGGTACTGAAACTGGCTGGCCTCTTTTGATCTCAGATCCTATAAGTACCTTTTAGTGTCAGATCTATAAATAATGAGGCTTTCCCTGCAAGAGCAATGTGCAGTGGTTTGCAGATTGAGCACTTAATTATGGATTGTATCAGGGAAAGGTAAAAATGAACCTTGGTATTTGGAGCTTCCTGCTTTCTTTGTGACGTGTGCTAGCAGTCTCAAACAGTAGTTATATGTAATTTCTGAGGCTAATTCTTAAAGTGAATGGAATTGGAAAAGATGTACATTCTTTTTTCTATTGGGGAATAATTGACATAGTAAACTGCACACATTTGATGAATAAATAGATTTGTTTTCTCAAACCTTAGTTTCAACTGTCTTATTAGTAAGCCTCTTGTTACAACTTGTTTGGAGAGGTTATCCCTACTCCCTGGGCCTCTCTGCTCCCTGGGAGCTTGTTACTTGGCTGTTTGCTTTGTTTCTTGGTTTCAGCTGCTTCTGAACACATCTCGCAGGTCTTCCCCACCAGCCTCCCTTGATGCGATCTCTCCAGCTTCAGCCCTGCCATTTCTTTTGCTCACCCAGCGTTCCCTAGACTAGGACACTGATCTCCTTTTGGTTTCTGCTCCTTCTCTCTAATGCACTGTGGCAGGGCGTCTCTTTCTGAATTGCATCTTGGATTGCTTTTACCTTGAAGTGGCTTCAGGTTTGGTCAGAACAAGCCCTTCATGACAGCTTTCTGGTTCAACCCGTCCATACTCCTGCTCCTTCTGTTCACATACTTTTTCATTCCAGTCCAGTCCTTCTCAGGTGGGGTTCCTCTGAGAATTTAGTCTGGAGGACTTTAAGCATCTGCCGCGTATAATGATCCAGCCTGTGTTCTCTGCCTTTAGGGTGGCCCAGGGGATGTATCCAGCCTGTGGCCTGTGTCTTTAGGGTGGCACTAGTGATGTATCTGTCTTGGGAGAACGGAGGGGTAGTCACTCCGATCGTGTTTGAAGGACCTGTTACTTTTCATCCAGATCCCCAATGAGAAAGCTGCTCCAGTAAACAGAGCTACCTCTTTCCACATTGGTTCCATCTGCAACCAGTCCTTTCCCACCTTCAACCATAGCCTGTTGGCTGATGTTTTCTTTGGTCGCAGGTGAAAGGCCCCCTCCCACACATACATGGATTTAGTCTATACTCACAAGGTCATGTGTGGAAGGCGTGACAGGCTTTATTCAGCATCTGTCTTGTGCCTATTGTTGCCATTTCCACTTTGTTCCTTACTAAAATATTACTAAACATCTCTTGTCTGTTTCCCCTGTTAGAAGGAGAGGCATTCTCCCTGCTGGGGCGGTGCCTGTGCCTCTGTACCCACCATGAGACTGGCATGCAGTAGGCTGTCTGAACATTTGGTAAATTGTGGAAAAGGCCTGTTGACACTAAGAGAACTGCTTTGAGAGACTTAGTTGCAAGCCTTCCTTTATTACCCATTGTCTCTGTTTGCTTTGTATCTGGAAAGACCCAGCAAACCCACAAAAACCTGCCTACTGCCTTGTCTCTCACCCTCTTAAGCCTTTCACACTGTCTGTTGTGCCTGCCCCTGCCCTAGGCCACCTGGAGTAGCGAACATCTGAGATAAAGACAGTTGTGGTGAAGTGAGTTTATAAGAGGAACAGATTGAGTCGATGAAGTGTTGTTCTGCTGTTCTTGAGCTTATAGCATCTTTATTATAAATGAAGCTATTTTTATGTACTTAAAACATACAGTTAACAAAAATTTCTCTGTAACAGATGGGCCCTAATTATTTTAAGTGGCAATATTTGAAGAGAAAAAAGTTAGCTATCTAAAATGTCAACCCAGTTCAATAAAACCCTTCTTCACTGATTACATCTGTAGTCTGTAATCTTCAGAGAGTGTTTGGAGAATATGAAAAGGAGAAGGAAAGGAAATGATTGAGTACAGATAACCTGATGAGTGTGTGTCTGGTCTGTTGCCTGTATTTTTCTCATGTCATTTTGTTACTACATTTAAAAAAAAAACCAACTGAGAACACCATTTTATGTATTTATTTTAAAAATTAAAAAAATTATTTTTGGCTGCACTGGGTCTTTGTTGCTCCATGTGGGCTTTTTGTAGTTGTGGTGAACTGAGACTGCTCTCTAGCTGCAGTGCACAGGCATCTCATTGCAGGAGCTTCTCTTGTTGCTGACCTCAGGCTTCAGGGCATGTGGGCTCTTCAGTTATGGCACACGGGCTTAGTTGCCTTTGGCATATGGGATCTCCTGGACCAGGGATTGAACCCATGTCCCCTGCATTAGCAGGAGGATTCTTAACCACTGGGCCACCAGGGAAGTCCCCAAGATACCATTTATAGAAAGAACCATAGTTTTGTTAACCCACCTAGGTTTTACAGTTTTTCAATATTATGAACACTGATGTTACGAGCATCCTTAGGTGTAAACGAGGTGCTTATTCAGAGTTCTAGAAGACTATGTCAGAAGGAAGACATATGTGCTTTGAGAGACTTAGTTGCAAGCCTTCCTTTATTACCCATTGTCTCTGTTTGCTTTGTATCTGGAAAGACCCAGCAAACCCACAAAAACCTGCCTACTGCCTTGTCTCTCACCCTCTTAAGCCTTTCACACTGTCTGTTGTGCCTGCCCCTGCCCTAGGCCACCTGGAGTAGCGAACATCTGAGATAAAGACAGTTGTGGTGAAGTGAGTTTATAAGAGGAACAGATTGAGTCGATGAAGTGTTGTTCTGCTGTTCTTGAGCTTATAGCATCTTTATTATAAATGAAGCTATTTTTATGTACTTAAAACATACAGTTAACAAAAATTTCTCTGTAACAGATGGGCCCTAATTATTTTAAGTGGCAATATTTGAAGAGAAAAAAGTTAGCTATCTAAAATGTCAACCCAGTTCAATAAAACCCTTCTTCACTGATTACATCTGTAGTCTGTAATCTTCAGAGAGTGTTTGGAGAATATGAAAAGGAGAAGGAAAGGAAATGATTGAGTACAGATAACCTGATGAGTGTGTGTCTGGTCTGTTGCCTGTATTTTTCTCATGTCATTTTGTTACTACATTTAAAAAAAATACCAACTGAGAACACCATTTTTATGTATTTATTTTAAAAAATTAAAAAAATTATTTTTGGCTGCACTGGGTCTTTGTTGCTCCATGTGGGCTTTTTGTAGTTGTGGTGAACTGAGACTGCTCTCTAGCTGCAGTGCACAGGCATCTCATTGCAGGAGCTTCTCTTGTTGCTGACCTCAGGCTTCAGGGCATGTGGGCTCTTCAGTTATGGCACACGGGCTTAGTTGCCTTTGGCATATGGGATCTCCTGGACCAGGGATTGAACCCATGTCCCCTGCATTAGCAGGAGGATTCTTAACCACTGGGCCACCAGGGAAGTCCCCAAGATACCATTTATAGAAAGAACCATAGTTTTGTTAACCCACCTAGGTTTTACAGTTTTTCAATATTATGAACACTGATGTTACGAGCATCCTTAGGTGTAAACGAGGTGCTTATTCAGAGTTCTAGAAGACTATGTCAGAAGGAAGACATATGTGCTTTGGGGGACACCTGCACACACTTGCGCACACATATACCCACCAGAAAGGCAGGTGGACCAGCTTGTTAAAAGTCTGAATATACAGCCTTCATGTAGTTTTCCAGTTGTGACTATTTTTACTGTCACAGAAATAACATTTGTAGAGCAGGATATGGGCTTCTACCTGGGAGGTTTTGTGTTTTTCCCCCTGTGGATTATCTGTTCATTTTTTATTTTGCAAGTGTTGCTGCTGTTTCTTGTAGCAAGAACTGATCTTCTCTGTGATATTAGAGGGAGGGTCTTTGCCATGGACCAAACAAAATGAAAGGTGGTTTTTATTTTTGTTGTTGCAGACCTCTGTATCTGTCCTTGGTATCATACTGGGATTTCTCAAGAGTTGGACGGGCAGTGCCTGTTACTTCTCTGCGATCACTTACAATTGGACTCTTGACTATAAAGTCACATGAGGGCCATCCTGGGGATTAGTAGCAGTCTGATGTGGAAGCTGTACAGCCATTTGGCAAAGTCTCTAGTAAGATAATTTTTGGAGAAGACTTGTGAATTACAAGTTATAATTATTCTATAATTGCAAGCTATAGTTATTCTGTTTAAAGATCCAAAGTAATAAGTTCCCTGATAGTGTAGTAGTTAGGATTCTAAGCATTCACTGCAATGGCTCAGATTAAGTCCTTGATGGGGGAACTGAGATCTTATAAGCCACGTAGCGTGGCTAAAAAAATAAAAAAGCCTTTAAGAAAATAATAAAGGTCAAAAGTACCTGAGTTTACATGGTGGTATTTAAGCAGGCTAATCCAATGAAATCATAAAATTGTGTGTTGTTCTCTTCTAGTATCAATTTTAAAGACCCACAGTTTGCTGAAGATTACATTTTTAAAGCTGTAATGCTTCCGGGAGCAAGGTAATAACAGTGTATTTATACTCTAGGTTTATTTTGTATAAGCAGAGTTTATCCCTATAACTAAATATTGCATTTTGAAATGGTTAGAAAACCTGCACCAGTACTGAAACCTAGTGACTGGGAGAAATCCAGCAATGGGCGACAGTGGAAGCCCCAACTCAACTTTAATCGGGACCGTCGACCCGTCCACCTGGATCCTGCAGCTTTCAGGGCTTTGGGGTGAGTATTAGGTTTCTCTGTCTGTGTATTTTGATTGTTCTGAATCTTCCATAGAGTAGTAAGTCAGCATTTATGCCACAGGTATTTGAGACCATTAAATATAACTTTGATACTTTTCTATATTTTTCAAATTCATTTCTGTGTCTTTGGCTTACCTATTGCCTTGTGTTGCTTGAGAATTCTATTATTTTCTCTTAGGAGACTTTTCTGACCATTATTTCAAAAGAATAAAACAAGCTCTTTACCCTTGAGAGAGTTGTGGTCGAGTTCACCTCTGGGTGTCACAGTCCCTCTATGAGGAACCACCAGCTCCTGGGCTTGTTTGTGCCCGTGTGCAAGGCCTCCATTCTGCCTAAGTGTGTCTCCTGGCCTGTTAGTGAGGTCAGTCCTCCTAATGTGTCTGCTGGCCATTTGTATCTCCTCTGCTGTGAATTTCTGATTTTTATCCTTCGCCTTCATTAGCTATCACATTTTATTTTTCCTGGCTGTAAAAGGTGGGGGCTTTGAAGCAGAAAAGCACAAAGTTGGGATAAAAAGATCAAAGTGCTGAGGTATATATTAATGCATTATCATTTGTGAGTTGATAATGATTATTCATAAATAGGTATTTCCAATTCATAGGAAAACCTTAAGATTCAAAATGGGCTTTAGGCAGTAGTTTACCGTTAGCAGCACGTACTTTATATAGTGATTAGTAAAGGATAGTGGCGTCATGGACTTTTAAGTCCTGAATGTCGGGATCAGATGCCTTGTCTGCCACTTGGTAGTTTTGATTGAGTTTCTGAATGCCTGTGTCTCCGTTTCCTGTGTGTAAAATGTAAATTGTAATCACACCTGTCTCATGAAGTTCTTGTGGGGTTAACTGCTGAGGATAGTTTTCTAAACTGCTGTGTAAATTTGAGCTGTTACACTGGTTGTTTGAAAGTCTTCTTTCTTAATAGAAAAAGAAATGAAAATCTAAAATACACTTAAGATTTATTTTTTGCATTACTTCAACCATTTTCTAAAGCAGCATAGAAGAACCTTTAAATAGAGGGTTAAGTCCTGAAGATAATCTGAACTTTTGATCCAGATTCCTACTTCTTGGAATCTATCCTGAGATAATATTTTAGAGGAGCCTAGTTATCTGCCCAAATCTCTAGTTATTGCTCTCTGTACTACCAGTACTAAATGAGTGGGCAGGTTTAGTAAAGTATGGGACACCAACATGTAAGTATTCTGTAGGTATATGCATTGCACTTACGTAGAACATATGTGATCATCAAGAATCTTTGGTGTGACGAACATTTGCTTACTGGTAAGTTCTCAAGAAACATTTTGAACTTTCTTCATTGTAAATCTTTTAACTTTGCGTTGTGTTAATCAGGTCTAGTAGTGAAAGGATGGCTGCCAGCATTGGTTTACTATACGATGGGTTTGTCTGTGTAATTTGATTTTTGGATGGGGTTCCCTTCGTAGCCATGTTATGCCAAGAGGCTCCTCTGGAACTGGCGTCTACAGCAATGCTGCGCCGCCACCCGCCACTTACCAGGGAAACTTGTACCGGCCCCTCCTGCGAGGACAAGCCCAGATTCCAAAGCTCATGGCAAGTAAGTTCTCACTAACGGGTTCTTTTACCTGCTGACTTAAGGACTTCAACAGAGTGGCTTCTGATAGTTATTGCTAAAAAGGTGTATTGTGTCAATGTAGACATCATGGACTTCACAGCATAATTGTATTCATTTAAAATTGTATATCCATTTAATGTTATGTTTGCCCTCCATGGCTATGTTCATTTTCTGGAAAATGTAGGTCATGTGCCACATTCTCAAAGCCACTTTTCTCATGAAGCCTTTGCTTCTTCAGTCCTGGTTATCTGGTTGCTTCCCAGCCAGTCAGCCCACACGTAGCGGGGGAAGAGACGCTCTGGCAAGAGGCGGACATTTGTTAAATTCGAGCATCATATCATTTAAATCTTCTTCTGAATGTTTCAGATAGTTCATCAAAAATTAAATTTAGGGCTTCCCCTGGTGGTCCAGTGGGTAAGGACACCGCCTTGCAGTGCAAGGGGCGCCAGTTCAACCCCTGGCCTGGGAAGATCCCACGTGCCGCGGAGTGGCTGGCCCGATGTGTCCAATCACCGAGCTGGAGCTGTGAAGCGCATGCGCCCAGAGCCGGCGCTCTGCAACGACAGACGCCACCGTAATGGGAGGCCCACATGGGCCAAAGAACAAGGGCGGATGAAAATAGGGAAATGAAAGACCAATAGAAGTGGCCTGCCTGCTCCCCTCCCTCCCCAACCCGACCCCCGCCCAAAATAAATAAATAAATAAATCTTTAAAAAAATAAATAAATTTAGAAAATGCAGGAGGGGCTATTCTATTGCAGCGAACCCTTAGGACTTTTTAAATCTGAGTTACACCTGTCAAAGAACTAGAAAAAAAGTGATGATTGTTGGGAAATATTTATGCCATGTACTTAGTATTGTCTCATGCTAATTTCATTACGAAACCATTTTTAACCTGAAGACCTGTAAAAAAGGAGTTCTGACAGTCTCCTGCTCTCAGGATTCTGTCTTCACTGTGGTCTGTCTGTCTGCATGTCTCTCTGTGCGGCTTAATGACATTGAGTGGAGCAGTGTTTGCCTCCATCATGAAGTCTGTGGACTTGGGCGGATCTCTTCTGTTTAGTGAAGGGGGCACAGCATCAAGTCAGTGGACTGGAGCGGGTCTGTTCTGCTTAATGAAGGGGCACGGAGTTTAATGGGCCCTGGAGAGCTGCTTGGTGCAGTAGTTCGTTTGGGTTACTTCCCCCTCCCCCAAAATTGAGCAGGTAGCATTTCTGATTATTTCCATTTATATCTGTATGTGGCATATGTATCAAGACATACCACATACAACAGAAGGTCTGATCACTTTGAAAGAGCTTTCTGTGTCCTGAGAGCTCACTAGTGGGTGAGGCTACCTCTGACTGGTTGTTAAAGCCTGTTCTTCACTCACACATTCCTCATCAGTGCCTTCTTTGGTGACTCATTGCCATTTACTTCTGTCTGTGCTGGTATCACAGCTTCCAGAGAGGGGAACAAAATGAGATGCAAGTACTCGACCCAGATGTAATCTATCTCTGTAAGTTGGTGTAGCCAGTATTTCTCAAGACCATGATTGTGGGGAATTTCTGAGGTTACCACATTGAGTGGACTTTCCGAGCTTTGAAAAGACATTTACTAGCAAAACTGAAAACTCATGTTCTGTGTTAAGCAGCTTCTTTCCATCATCAATCAATACATTTGGGTTTGATGTGCTTGATATATTTTTTCATATTTTTTCAAATATACATCAAAGTGAATACAACCATGATGATAACAGACTTGTTCATGGACCCCTAGAGCACCATCTTCTATACCTGTATACCTCTGTACCACCTGTATATTGACCTAGGCAATACTTATATTGCCTAGGTCAGTAGTTCTTATCATGGAATCACAGGCCCACATGAGAATCTATAAAAGGTCATGGAGTCCCTTCCCAGAAAATCACTCGCTGTGGGGTTCATAGAAATTCAGGTACTGCATCTGCGGTTCCCTTCCAGCCTGCAGGATCCTCCCCAACAGTAAGAGCAAGAAGTTAGAAAGTTCTTTGATTTATCAAGGTCACTCCAGAGGTAACAGATTCCATACCCTTCAGGGCCTGCAGTTCTGTAGTTCTTAGTTTGCCTTCTTTAGAGACAGACAACTTTTGTTGGCACTGGGGCATTTTACTTAAAGTAATGGGGTCCCATCTTTTTATTACTTTGACCCTTTGCTGTTTCATAACTCTTATTAGATAAAAAAATGTTTTATACTTATAAAAAAGCATTGATTAGAATCTATTCCACTTAGTATCGCTTTAATTGCATCATTGAAAAATAGGAAACATGGGCCTTCCTTGGTGGTCCAGTGGCTAAGACTCCACACTCTCAGTGTAGGGAATCTGGGTTCGATTCCTAGTCAGGGACCCAGATCTCACATGCTGCAACTAAAGATCCCACACACCCCAAAGAAGATGGAAGATCCCAAGAACCACAACTAAGACCTGGCACAGACAAAATAAAAATTTTTAATAAAAATTTTTAAAAATAGGAAAAAGTCTTTGTAGAGTGGGGAGTTACTTTGAGCAGAAAATAAGCAGCCTCCTCTGCCTGGTGACTTGTAAACATCATTTTCCAGTTGCTTGCTTGTATATACATATATAAAAAGTTGATTTCTGAAGATTGACTTTATCCGACAGCATCACTAATATTTATTCTGAAAGCTTGTCTTTGGGATTTTCCCTAAAATTTACTAGCAAAAAACATGTTCTGTGTTAAGCAGCTTCTTTCCATCATCAATCAATACATTTGGGTTTGATGTGCTTGATATATTTTTTCATATTTTTTCAAATATACATCAAAGTGAATACAACCATGATGATAACATACTTTTTCATGTGCCCTAGAGCACCATCTTCTATACCTGTATACCTCTGTACCACCTGTATATTGACCTAGGCAATACTTATATTGCCTAGGTCAGTAGTTCTTATCATGGAATCACAGGCCCACATGAGAATCTATAAAAGGTCATGGAGTCCCTTCCCAGAAAATCACTCGCTGTGGGGTTCATAGAAATTCAGGTACTGCATCTGCGGTTCCCTTCCAGCCTGCAGGATCCTCCCCAACAGTAAGAGCAAGAAGTTAGAAAGTTCTTTGATTTATCAAGGTCACTCCAGAGGTAACAGATTCCATACCCTTCAGGGCCTGCAGTTCTGTAGTTCTTAGTTTGCCTTCTTTAGAGACAGACAACTTTTGTTGGCACTGGGGCATTTTACTTAAAGTAATGGGGTCCCATCTTTTTATTACTTTGACCCTTTGCTGTTTCATAACTCTTATTAGATAAAAAAATGTTTTATACTTATAAAAAAGCATTGATTAGAATCTATTCCACTTAGTATCGCTTTAATTGCATCATTGAAAAATAGGAAACATGGGCCTTCCTTGGTGGTCCAGTGGCTAAGACTCCACACTCTCAGTGTAGGGAATCTGGGTTCGATTCCTAGTCAGGGACCCAGATCTCACATGCTGCAACTAAAGATCCCACACACCCCAAAGAAGATGGAAGATCCCAAGAACCACAACTAAGACCTGGCACAGACAAAATAAAAATTTTTAATAAAAATTTTTAAAAATAGGAAAAAGTCTTTGTAGAGTGGGGAGTTACTTTGAGCAGAAAATAAGCAGCCTCCTCTGCCTGGTGACTTGTAAACATCATTTTCCAGTTGCTTGCTTGTATATACATATATAAAAAGTTGATTTCTGAAGATTGACTTTATCCGACAGCATCACTAATATTTATTCTGAAAGCTTGTCTGTATGTTCTTTGGGATTTTCCCCTATTCATTCATGTCATCTCTGAGTGCTGACAGTTAATCTTAACACCTTTGGTCTTTTTGCTTTATTGTGTTGCATAGAACCTCTAGTGTGATTGAATATAAGTGACGATGGTGGGCAGTCTTGTTTCATGCCCAGTCTTAAGGGGAAGACTTGTAATATTTCACCATCAAATACGATACTTGCTATAGTTATTTCTATTCATAATCTTGACTTGTTGAGGGAGTTTCCTTCTATTTCTTGTTTCTTTGTTTTTTTCCTCGTTACTTGGTCAATGACGCATATTCATTTTTGGCTGTTAAACTAACCTGGTATTACAGGAATGAGCCCAGTGGTGACTTACCACTCTTTTGTGTGGATTAGCATATTTTGGAATATTTATTCATCTCTATATTTTGAGAGTTTAGCTTCACACATTCTGGCCTTGTAAAGCAAGTTAGAAAGTGTCTCCTACAACATTCTTACTCTCTAGTAAGTGTTACTGTGAGATTGTTGTCCTGTCTTAATGCTTAGAAGAATTCAGTAATTTGTGTGAGTCTGTCTCTTCTTTTGCAATAGCTTTTTAAGTTTCTAAAAGAAGAAAAGTGCAGTTATATTTTATTTCTAAAACTGGAACTTGGTTGCGGAGAGACTCGGTGGTGGTTCCGGTTAGGGAGAGAGAGTGAAAGTCCGCGCCCTTCTGTGTCAGAGTGGATTGGTCAGAGTTGTATGATAAGCACAGACAGATGCTGCCAGCTGTCAAGAAAAGAAATTCCATGTTCTGTGAAGTATCTCCCAATACTGTTTACACCTGGCTCAACATAAGATTTAGTTTTTCTTTCTTTTTTTCGTTTACCATCAATATTTTTGTGGCATATTTATTTCATGACATTTTTTTTTTTTTCTTTTTTTTGGGCGGGGGTTGGGTTGGGGAGGGAGGGGAGCAGGCGGGCCACTTCTATTGGTCTTTTGTTTCTCTGTGTTCATCCGTTTTTGTTCTTTGGCTCCTGTGAGCCTCCCATCGCGGTGGCATCTGTTGTTGCAGAGCGCCGGCTCTGGGCGCATACACTCCAGAGCTCCGGCTCGGTAATTGGACACATCAGTCCAGCCGCTCCGCGGCACTTGGGATCTTCCCAGGCCAGGGGTTGAACCGGCGCCCCTTGCACTGCAAGGCGGTGTCCTTACCCACTGGACCACCAGGGGAAGCCCTATTTTGTGACTTTTATGACCTCTCGATTGCTATTGATGCAGACAAATCTATCCCTGCATGTATTCCAGCCAGTTTGTCCATCCGTCGGTATCTCTCTGTATATTTCTTGTTCTAATTTGTATCTGATCCTTTACATTTACATTTGTGAATCCTTTTTAAATACAAAGTGTTCTGGGATGGTGATAATAACCCTTTTAAGAAGAGCAGTAATAAGACCTTTTCTTATTTCCTCCCCATGAGTCTTGTGAAGACGCTTGCTCCCAAAGTGCATGTGTTAAGTATGCTTATTTCCCCTCCTGTCTTAATTAGATGTGTAGAGTCATGTGAATTCTAAACTTTGGAAATACTGGAAGTAGTTTGCAGATCCTTAGTCTTCTGGAGACCTTGAGCTTCTGAGTCTCTAGTTGAGGAGGCTGCTCTCCTGGTCCTTCTGACATAACATGAGAGTGACCTCGGCCATCAGCTTGAGTGCATGTGGACCATGGAGCAGCGTAGTGTGGTGGGGTGGTCTTGGCTTTTCCTCTGCCACTCGATAGCCTATGACCTCAGGCAGGCTTTGATCAGTATTCATGTTTCTTCATTTCTAAAATGGTACAGAGAACACCCATCTCACAAAATTCCACAGTAAATGAGTTTAAGTTATTCAATACCTGAAACAGTGCCTGGCACATAGTAAGTACTACGAAAGTATTAATGTGATGAAAGATTAGCATTCCTGTTTATAGAATTTTGAATTTTAAATTTTGTGTTAGAATTTGTTTTAGTAAAATTAGAAATCTAAGCCATTTAGTCAGCCTTTTAAAATATTTGTAGTATGGTAGCTGTTTCTTCATGTGGTACTAAGTTCCATCAAGGAGAGCCACTGGTCGCATGACGAGTTTCTGTCAAGTGTCTGCTGCAGGCGTCTCACTTCGGTCTTTGGTTTGTCTTTGATGTATCAGTTTTGGACTGATGGGTGATTGTCCAGGGACTGTTGGAGTCAAGTGCAGCCCTGAGTGCTTTGAATAAAACATTTGCCTCTGCAACCCAGAGAACGTGGAATGTCACTTCTTTTCATTCCAGTCTGTAAAGTTGTCAATTAGCTGCATTTGAAAAGTGATTTTTGATTAGTGCAATCAGTAAACATGGAATCTTTTCCATGATTGCCGCGCTGATTAGGTAAATTGTCACTTGAGGAGCTGTTGGTGAAGCCTTGGTTTCTACGACCGTCATGCTCTAGAAAAGGGTTGCCTTTTTAAAGACCACAGGAAAAAATTAGCTATCTTTTTTTTCCTCTCTTGCTTCTACATTTCTGAAGTGCAATTCAGTATCTCAGATTTTTTTTTTCTCCCTCTCAAATGGATCTTCTGTTAGAGCCATACAAATGAATGATAATAAGTTTGTTTTACATTCTACTTCATTACTTCTCAGCCAGAAAATATTTCCACTTTATGAACACTTAAGAGCCGTATATATTGCTCAGAGCCACATGAAGAGAGTTGTTTAAAGGTGGCCTTGGAATCTGTCGAGCCTCTTTATTTTTCTTCTTGGGTTGAGAGCAAGAGGTATTTTAATAGTTGTGTGACAAGATTTTTTAAAAGCCTTGTGAAATTTTCTTATTACATTTTTGACAGAAAAAAACTAGTTTTTTGCATGTGCTGAGTTTGGGGAAAAAAATTGTCCTGGAGGTAAGGAGTAGTGTGTGAGAAACAGAGTGGGAAGCACCTGGCATACCAGAGTTGGTGGATAGGAAGTCCGGCCGTTTTCCTAGGTGCTTACAGGTGTGCAGTCAGACTACTAAGGAGGGCTCCCCTTCTTCAAAAATAAAGCATCTCTGTGCAGCGAACTTTGCATTCCAGTTCTGCTTAGAAATACTTGTGTGCTTAATCTAACACATGGCGTATTAGGACCTAGTGAATATTCCTGATGGTGAGGACTTCCCCTCCACTTACAGTGCGGCTGAGAGGAAATATACCAGCTTTTTTCCTTCACTTTTCATAAAGCATCAGGCTAAAAATTTCTGAAGTCTTTTTTTTTTTAATTTTGGCCTCTTTTATTGGTTATTTATTTATTTATTTTAAACTATGTTTATTCTTTGGCCGGTGTGGGCCTCCCACCACAGTGGCCTCTCTCGTTGCATAGCATCGGCTCTTGGCGCATGTGCTCCAGAGCACTGGCTCAGTAATTGGACACACCGGTCCAGCCATTCCACAGCACATGGGATCTTCTCAGGCCAGGGATCGAACCGGTGCCCCTTGCAGTGCAAGGCAGACTTTACCCATTGAACCACCAGGGAAGCCCTGAAGTCTTTTCTTAATGTAAATGTGTCTTTTTATTACCTACATTCAATTTTACGTGCATTAAGGATCCTGTCTGGAAGCTTTTATTAGCACCCTGGAGAGTGTGTATTCTATGATGACATCAAACCTATATAAAGAGACGCCATGCAACCAGAATCACAGAATTAAATCATAATGTTGAAAAGAGGCCTGTTTCGCCACTGCAGTGGGAGGCCCACACAGGCCAAAGAACAAAGATGGTTATGAAAGACCAGTAGAAGTAGCCAAAAACAAACAAAAAAAAAGAGGCCTATTTCCAGGATGACCACAGTGATTTGGGTCACAAAATTAGACAGGAGTCCAAATGAAATTTACTGTTATTGTTTTGACCTTTTTTAAAAAAATAATAATTTATTTGATTTTTGGCTGAACAGTTCTTCCTTGCTTTGCAGGCTTTTCTCTGGTTGTGGCGAGAGGGGGCTACTCTGTAGTTGCGGTGCACAGGCTTCTCATTGTAGGGGGGTCTTCCTTGGCATACCAG
The DNA here is from genome assembly GCA_022376925.1 of Tragulus kanchil. Classification (NCBI taxonomy): domain Eukaryota; kingdom Metazoa; phylum Chordata; class Mammalia; order Artiodactyla; family Tragulidae; genus Tragulus; species Tragulus kanchil. Next base: position 41,563,219 of record JAIOJX010000031.1, on the reverse strand, counting down.
AGTTGGTGGATAGGAAGTCCGGCCGTTTCCTAGGTGCTTACAGGTGTGCAGTCAGACTACTAAGGAGGGCTCCCCTTCTTCAAAAATAAAGCATCTCTGTGCAGCGAACTTTGCATTCCAGTTCTGCTTAGAAATACTTGTGTGCTTAATCTAACACATGGCGATTAGGACCTAGTGAATATTCCTGATGGTGAGGACTTCCCCTCCACTTACAGTGCGGCTGAGAGGAAATATACCAGCTTTTTTCCTTCACTTTTCATAAAGCATCAGGCTAAAAATTTCTGAAGTCTTTTTTTTTTTAATTTTGGCCTCTCTTATTGGTTATTTATTTTTTTTTTTTAAACTATGTTTATTCTTTGGCCGGTGTGGGCCTCCCACCACAGTGGCCTCTCTCGTTGCATAGCATCGGCTCTTGGCGCATGTGCTCCAGAGCACTGGCTCAGTAATTGGACACACCGGTCCAGCCATTCCACAGCACATGGGATCTTCTCAGGCCAGGGATCGAACCGGTGCCCCTTGCAGTGCAAGGCAGACTTTACCCATTGAACCACCAGGGAAGCCCTGAAGTCTTTTCTTAATGTAAATGTGTCTTTTTATTACCTACATTCAATTTTACGTGCATTAAGGATCCTGTCTGGAAGCTTTTATTAGCACCCTGGAGAGTGTGTATTCTATGATGACATCAAACCTATATAAAGAGACGCCATGCAACCAGAATCACAGAATTAAATCATAATGTTGAAAAGAGGCCTGTTTCGCCACTGCAGTGGGAGGCCCACACAGGCCAAAGAACAAAGATGGTTATGAAAGACCAGTAGAAGTAGCCAAAAACAAACAAAAAAAAAGAGGCCTATTTCCAGGATGACCACAGTGATTTGGGTCACAAAATTAGACAGGAGTCCAAATGAAATTTACTGTTATTGTTTTGACCTTTTTTAAAAAAATAATAATTTATTTGATTTTTGGCTGAACAGTTCTTCCTTGCTTTGCAGGCTTTTCTCTGGTTGTGGCGAGAGGGGGCTACTCTGTAGTTGCGGTGCACAGGCTTCTCATTGTAGTGGCCTCTTTTGTTGTGGGTCACAGGGTCTAAGGCACTTGGGCTTCAGTAGTTGTTGTGCCTGGTCTACGTAGTTGTGGTTCCCTGGCTCTAAAGCGCAGGCCTTAATAGTTGGGGCCCATGGACTTAGTTGCTCCATGGTGACCTTTCTTATATTAACTGATTTTGTGTATATAAGACACTAAAATACCTCTGAGAACATTTTAATCAGTTTTCACTAACCTAAGTTTTATACAATATCTGAATAATTATGGACTACAAGTTGAACAAAGTAACGATCAGAAAAAGTGGCCCAGGTGTTGGTTATACTTTTGGTAGATGGCTTTCTGGTAACTCATTGAAAATCATAGTGTACTGGGATATGTGTATTTTAGGGTTCTCTATAAAAATAAACTATACAGGTGAAATGATTGCTGTCTTGTAAGAATTTCTGGTTTTATCTCCTCTCATTTAGATTCTCTGATGGTACATAGTGATTCAGAAATTATTCTGGGCCTAACCTTAGGATCCTGGCCCTTTTTCCTGTGGATTGTGGGGTGATGAACCTCCTGGGTTTCCATTCGGATTCTGAGTATCTGTTGACCATAGAGAAACATTATCAGCATTATTCTTGGTTTGACCACTACTGATTTGGTTTTTAGGTCTTCCCAGGTGGTTCAGTGGTAAAGAATTTGCCTGCCAATGCAGGAGACACAGGTTCGATCCCTGGGCTGGGAATTCCCTGGAGAAGGGAGTGGCAAACCACTCCAGAATCCTTGCCTGGAGAATCCCATGGACAGAGGAGCCTGATGTGCTACAGTCCATGGGGTCATAAAGAGTCAGACACAACTTAGTGGCTAAACAACGACAGTGGTTTTTAATAGGTAAAAGAGAGGTGTAATTCAGATTGACTAGAAATTACATCCTTTCAATTCTGAATGGGATTCTGTTTGGAAGTGATGGAGGTTAAGGTCTCATGTGTGCACTGGCCTTTGACCTAAGGACTGGGTGACTCCCCTTGGCTGGTTTGTCCACCCAGGAGGCTTTCTTTGGGCTAGCACCTCGGCTGTGTTGCTTCCAAAGTGGAAACAGCCAGATGTTTCATGCTGGAACCTTTGTGAGCAATCAGGTGCCTTTACTTGTTCCTAGTTCTCCTTTGCATGGGGTTTTAAAGCACCATTCTACTGCTTTTTTTTTGTTTGTAAAGTAAACCCAGATTGCATTTTTTTGGTTGCTACCCAGAGATAAGCTTTCATTTTTTCTTTCCTTTAAGAAAGTAATTTTGAAAAGCGTGTTTCAAGTTTGTGTTTCCATTAAAATGTGAGCCTGAATATATTATAGTAAGCCTTGTTGTCCTTGGGCCTCGGGAGTGTGGAGGAGGTTACTGTCTTCACACGGAGACCTCATTAGACAACTCCTGGAACAGCTGTTTTAATTAGGTCACACTCAGACCCTGCCAGAGGGTGCCCAAGGTGACCGAGACTGTGGACCAGAATGGCAGACTGTGCTGGGGTGCCCTTCATCCTGTTTGCAGAGGACCATGATAGGATTCCTGGTTTTATCTCCTTATTTCCTGATGGACATAGTGATTCAGAAATTATTCTGGGCCTAACCTTAGGATCCTGGCCCTTTTCCTGTGGATTGTGGGGTGATGAACCTCCTGGGTTTCCATTCGGATTCTGAGTATCTGTTGACCATAGAGAAACATTATCAGCATTATTCTTGGTTTGACCACTACTGATTTGGTTTTTAGGTCTTCCCAGGTGGTTCAGTGGTAAAGAATTTGCCTGCCAATGCAGGAGACACAGGTTCGATCCCTGGGCTGGGAATTCCCTGGAGAAGGGAGTGGCAAACCACTCCAGAATCCTTGCCTGGAGAATCCCATGGACAGAGGAGCCTGATGTGCTACAGTCCATGGGGTCATAAAGAGTCAGACACAACTTAGTGGCTAAACAACGACAGTGGTTTTTAATAGGTAAAAGAGAGGTGTAATTCAGATTGACTAGAAATTACATCCTTTCAATTCTGAATGGGATTCTGTTTGGAAGTGATGGAGGTTAAGGTCTCATGTGTGCACTGGCCTTTGACCTAAGGACTGGGTGACTCCCCTTGGCTGGTTTGTCCACCCAGGAGGCTTTCTTTGGGCTAGCACCTCGGCTGTGTTGCTTCCAAAGTGGAAACAGCCAGATGTTTCATGCTGGAACCTTTGTGAGCAATCAGGTGCCTTTACTTGTTCCTAGTTCTCCTTTGCATGGGGTTTTAAAGCACCATTCTACTGCTTTTTTTTTGTTTGTAAAGTAAACCCAGATTGCATTTTTTTGGTTGCTACCCAGAGATAAGCTTTCATTTTTTCTTTCCTTTAAGAAAGTAATTTTGAAAAGCGTGTTTCAAGTTTGTGTTTCCATTAAAATGTGAGCCTGAATATATTATAGTAAGCCTTGTTGTCCTTGGGCCTCGGGAGTGTGGAGGAGGTTACTGTCTTCACACGGAGACCTCATTAGACAACTCCTGGAACAGCTGTTTTAATTAGGTCACACTCAGACCCTGCCAGAGGGTGCCCAAGGTGACCGAGACTGTGGACCAGAATGGCAGACAGTTGATAGCAACCTGCTGACTGTGCTGGGGTGCCCTTCATCCTGTTTGCGCAGAGGACCAGTAGCCACTTAACTGTTCCTTGTCGTTCGTTCATCATTCCCAGCTTCTCTTTATGTTAGGGGATGAGGTTTGACTATCAGAAACCAGTGGGAAAGTGGGTGATCCCTTCATGAGCATGTCTTCTGGCCCGTTAAAAGTTACGATTCATTTAGTTTGTATTTATGGACAAAGCCAAAATACCATGGTTTTTCACAGCATTTGAAGTACAGATGTAAAATGTACACATATGCCTTTACTTAGAGATGCACAAACATATAACAAGGGAGGAAGAAATGTGTGAGTTTAATGAGAAAGACTTCTAGAATTTAAAAACTATGTTTTGTTATCAAAGGAGAAATAATTTAACAGACAAATTCACTGACCCTGTTGGTTTCATATCTTTTTACATTTCTATGGTGGGTAATTATGCCAGTTATTTAATTATTTTCTTAATTCTAATTTTTCTGAAGAATTTTTAATTAATGTGGATAGCTGAACAGTGGTTACTTTTCAAAAAAGTAAAAAAAGCTCCTGTTTAACCCTTTCTTGTTTACCTTCCAGATATGAGGCCCCAGGACTCCTGGCGAGGTCCTCCTCCCCTTTTCCAGCAGCAAAGATTTGACAGGTAAGCACACGTGACTTTTCAGTAATTTTTCACACCAGCATTTGAAGTTTGGGTTTTCTCTGTAGTATGAGATAATGTTTATTCCCTCGAAATAGTTTCTCTTGTGCATTTTCTTTAGGAAAATACAAGGTTAACACATTGAAGTAAAAGATTCCTGTTTATACACTTTCCTGCTTTTCTTGGTTCCTGGCCTTTATTTTATTGATGCTTTTGAGGTGCCCTGAAAAAATGCAACACAGAGAGCTTAAATTTGTATTAGGTTTTGGTCAGGCTAAACAAATTTCTTTTTAGAAGAGTTATGCAGCTTAATGAGGCATAACTAATGGGGTTCCACTTTTATCATTTCTGTGCCGGCAACACTGCGTTAGTACAGACCAGCCATTGATTCTTGCTGCAGACCTCTTGAAGTCATAATCAGCTTCTTTGGTACAACTTTTTCAGGGTTGACAAGCCTATTGTAGTGCAGTGTCACTGTAGGTCAGTAGTTATTAGTTGCTACTGAAAACAGTTTCTTTAACTACTTAAGACTGAACTGAATTAAACGCAGAAGGGACTCAGAAGAGGATTATGAGATCTGCAGTCTAATAAGTACCACGGACGAGGAAGAATGTGACATGGTTTAATAACAAGGGATGTTTGACATGTGTTCTTTCATTGATAAGTTGTGTTCTCTTAAGTCAGGTGGTCTCTGCACGACAAGGCAGCCGGGCATGTTATGAATAATTATATTAACATCTGAAGAAGAATTTTTAAGGGCAGCTTTAAAGTCTCGTCTCATGCTGGTCTTGCTAGCATCAGTAAATGCTAAGACAAGTTTAAGCCCCCTCCTAGCACAGCTTCCTTCTTTGCCTTCCCAGTCTTGATGTGTTTTGTTTGCCTCTCCTCTGCCGTTTTAGCAGCCTGATCTGTTCACATCTGAAATGAATGAAGTGTTGTTATTTGAACAGGGTTATAACCTCTACCTCCCTTGAGAAAGTTCTTTCTTTAGAGACTTCAAAACCTCATTTCATTATTTTCTTCAAGAAGATAAAAGAAATTATGTTATTCAATTGTTTATTAATAGTATCAGCTACTTAATGCAAGCTGCATTTTAATTTAGAACAACTGCCCCTGTCTGTGTTTATGTTCCGTTTTCAGTATAAGTACTCAAGGCACACAGTATGTACCACTTCAGCACCTGCAGATTAGCACCATTGTCAAACACATTAAATGAGGGAGGGATAAACTTATTCTAAATATGTATTATCACATTCACACTTATCTTGTCTTAGATCTGTCTTCTGCAGGACATTTGTTGGGTTTGATTTTAAGATTTGATTTCCTTGCTTTGTTGCTTGCTTTTTCCCAAGTACTGATAATCACAGAAGTGCTAGCACTGTGCTCATAACTTGCTTTTAGAAAAATGAGTTCATTTATTACTCCTTTGAAGTAGACAGTGTTATTTTTACAGATGAGGAAACTTAAGCACACAGTAGTTTATCTGAGGTTTCTCTTCGATACCGTTTTTTACCAAGAAACTTTTCACTCAAGCAAAACTCATTGGAAAACTGACTCTGAGCATCATATCCATAAAGCGGTAAAGGAACCCTTCCCATTCTGAGGCACCCTTTCTTCAGTCCTGAAGCTATCCTTCCTCCTCATGAAGCTTCCCTAAGATGGTCACTGTGTGTCCTGGCATCCATGGGTTTTTATATGATCTGTGCCCTGGCCAAGGAAGCTAAAAACCTTCCTCCTCATGAAGCTTCCCTAAGATGGCACTGTTCTTTCATTGATAAGTTGTGTTCTCTTAAGTCAGGTGGTCTCTGCACGACAAGGCAGCCGGGCATGTTATGAATAATTATATTAACATCTGAAGAAGAATTTTTAAGGGCAGCTTTAAAGTCTCGTCTCATGCTGGTCTTGCTAGCATCAGTAAATGCTAAGACAAGTTTAAGCCCCCTCCTAGCACAGCTTCCTTCTTTGCCTTCCCAGTCTTGATGTGTTTTGTTTGCCTCTCCTCTGCCGTTTTAGCAGCCTGATCTGTTCACATCTGAAATGAATGAAGTGTTGTTATTTGAACAGGGTTATAACCTCTACCTCCCTTGAGAAAGTTCTTTCTTTAGAGACTTCAAAACCTCATTTCATTATTTTCTTCAAGAAGATAAAAGAAATTATGTTATTCAATTGTTTATTAATAGTATCAGCTACTTAATGCAAGCTGCATTTTAATTTAGAACAACTGCCCCTGTCTGTGTTTATGTTCCGTTTTCAGTATAAGTACTCAAGGCACACAGTATGTACCACTTCAGCACCTGCAGATTAGCACCATTGTCAAACACATTAAATGAGGGAGGGATAAACTTATTCTAAATATGTATTATCACATTCACACTTATCTTGTCTTAGATCTGTCTTCTGCAGGACATTTGTTGGGTTTGATTTTAAGATTTGATTTCCTTGCTTTGTTGCTTGCTTTTTCCCAAGTACTGATAATCACAGAAGTGCTAGCACTGTGCTCATAACTTGCTTTTAGAAAAATGAGTTCATTTATTACTCCTTTGAAGTAGACAGTGTTATTTTTACAGATGAGGAAACTTAAGCACACAGTAGTTTATCTGAGGTTTCTCTTCGATACCGTTTTTTACCAAGAAACTTTTCACTCAAGCAAAACTCATTGGAAAACTGACTCTGAGCATCATATCCATAAAGCGGTAAAGGAACCCTTCCCATTCTGAGGCACCCTTTCTTCAGTCCTGAAGCTATCCTTCCTCCTCATGAAGCTTCCCTAAGATGGTCACTGTGTGTCCTGGCATCCATGGGTTTTTATATGATCTGTGCCCTGGCCAAGGAGCTATCTTCCTGTCTGACGCTCAGAACCCAACTCTGTGAGATGTGTTCTGTGGGAGTTTTGGTTTAGTTTTAGTCAGAAACTGAAATCATGCCATAAAGCAGAAGTTATGTGTGAGCATAATAGAATTCTTTCTTACGTCTTAGAGCATGGTCATTTAAGAAACACCATTTATTCATAAAGTTTGAATTTAGTCTCCTAGACTTCTCCATTAGCCAACCTTTTAGCAAATATATCACGCGTTTCTATAGTTTGTGTCAATCTAACCTTTCCTTTTTTAAAAAAAAAAAAAAGATTTATTTATTTATTTATTTTGGTGGGCGTGGGGTGGGGAGGGAAGAGGGCAGGCGGGCCACTTCTATTGGTCTTTCATTTGTCCATTTTCATCCATCTTTGCTCTTTGACCTTTTTTTTTAAATAAACTGCACTGTTTCTTGAATTAATTGCTACCTTGAGATAGTATTTATAATTCACATATTCCTTTCACTTAAAAATACAGCAAGAGCATCCCACCCTACCTTCATCTTCCCTCCAAGGACAACCTAGCAGTCACCATGTTGATGGTGAGCCAGGTGCAGCTTGTGCCATCTCCTCTCCTAGGTGTAGCTGTTGTCTGTGTCCTTGTCAGTGGGGGAGTCTCTTTGCTGCTCATATCTTGTCCAAGGTGGCCATTTAGTTTTTAACTTAATGGGTGTCCTTGTCAGTGGGGGAGTCTCTTTGCTGCTCATGTCTTGTCCAAGGTGGCCATTTAGTTTTTAACTTAATGGGTGCTAGGCTTGGTTGTAGAAAATTTTTAAAAGCTGATTTGCCATGTATATATTTTTTTAAATGTTCAATAAGTAGTGTATAGTTATGTTATACTGCCAGCTACTTTCCAAAGCAGTCATTTCAGAACTTGAGAATACTGTTGCCATCCACAGTGCAGAATGCCTCAGATAAGTTGCGTCAGTCTATAGCTGTTGATGTAAAAATCTAAAAATGTACTCATGAAAGCTATCCATATCCATAAAGCGGTAAAGGAACCCTTCCCATTCTGAGGCACCCTTTCTTCAGTCCTGAAGCTATCCTTCCTCCTCATGAAGCTTCCCTAAGATGGTCACTGTGTGTCCTGGCATCCATGGGTTTTTATATGATCTGTGCCCTGGCCAAGGAGCTATCTTCCTGTCTGACGCTCAGAACCCAACTCTGTGAGATGTGTTCTGTGGGAGTTTTGGTTTAGTTTTAGTCAGAAACTGAAATCATGCCATAAAGCAGAAGTTATGTGTGAGCATAATAGAATTCTTTCTTACGTCTTAGAGCATGGTCATTTAAGAAACACCATTTATTCATAAAGTTTGAATTTAGTCTCCTAGACTTCTCCATTAGCCAACCTTTTAGCAAATATATCACGCGTTTCTATAGTTTGTGTCAATCAAACCTTCCCTTTTTTAAAAAAAAAAAAAGATTTATTTATTTATTTATTTTGGTGGGCGTGGGGTGGGGAGGGAAGAGGGCAGGCGGGCCACTTCTATTGGTCTTTCATTTGTCCATTTTCATCCATCTTTGCTCTTTGACCTTTTTTTTTAAATAAACTGCACTGTTTCTTGAATTAATTGCTACCTTGAGATAGTATTTATAATTCACATATTCCTTTCACTTAAAAATACAGCAAGAGCATCCCACCCTACCTTCATCTTCCCTCCAAGGACAACCTAGCAGTCACCATGTTGATGGTGAGCCAGGTGCAGCTTGTGCCATCTCCTCTCCTAGGTGTAGCTGTTGTCTGTGTCCTTGTCAGTGGGGGAGTCTCTTTGCTGCTCATATCTTGTCCAAGGTGGCCATTTAGTTTTTAACTTAATGGGTGTCCTTGTCAGTGGGGGAGTCTCTTTGCTGCTCATGTCTTGTCCAAGGTGGCCATTTAGTTTTTAACTTAATGGGTGCTAGGCTTGGTTGTAGAAAATTTTTAAAAGCTGATTTGCCATGTATATATTTTTTTAAATGTTCAATAAGTAGTGTATAGTTATGTTATACTGCCAGCTACTTTCCAAAGCAGTCATTTCAGAACTTGAGAATACTGTTGCCATCCACAGTGCAGAATGCCTCAGATAAGTTGCGTCAGTCTATAGCTGTTGATGTAAAAATCTAAAAATGTGTCAACCTCAGCACTTCCATTGCAGATTTAAAATGTAAAATTAAATCCAGCACAAATTTCAGTTTGTAAGTATTTGCAAACTAATATAATTAGTATGGAAATATGGTAAACTTGTGTAAAATAAAGGCCTTTCTGACACTAGCAGGCAAAAGAGGGTAGTACATGTCCCTCTTACATGGCTCTTTCCATTTAATTACTTTTGTAAATATTGTCAGAAACATTTCAAGTAATCATTTCAAACGAAAATGGGAACTCTGTGCTTATAAATTATGTCTTTGTTCCTATCTTTAGATCATAAAACAGTGTAAAAATGCATTTATAATGTATTTTAGCCATACTGACTGATTTTTCTGAAACTCAATTGAGAGACGATCACGGCTCATACAGTGTGTGAGTTGCATGTAAAGCAAGTGGGTTTTGCATTTATGGTCCGATTGCTCCTTGGTCACAGCACAAACCTAACCACACAGTCCTGTAGAGACCAGAGAGGCCATGTCTTGTCTGCATACAGAGCTGTTCCTGTTCAACACATGAGACATTCTCACTGAAATATGTTCGCATTAGTCAATTCAAAAATGAAAATCCCTGAATATATGCATATTCTCTCTGAGGTTCAGATTTTTTCATTTTATCTTGACTCACAGCAAATTATATTATTACAGTTCTGGTCCTACAACTTACTGTGAAGAATAGCATTGGCCTTTCTAGAGTTCTTTAGAGAGCAATTCTTGGAGACATAGCGCAAAAATAGTTATCTTTGGTGTTTCAAAGAAAGGGGAGGTGGGGCAAGCTCCAAGTGAAGGGAGAAGAGTAGCGGTGGAGAGGATGGATTCAGGCTTGGATAGCTGTGAGAAGAATGCACTACCCAGTGAGCCCAGTTTCGGGCTTTCTCCTCTAAGACCTAGGAAGGGAAGGAAATTAAGACCATAGCTAATACCAGACTAGGCTTAGCAGGAATAAGTAGTGTATAGTTATGTTATACTGCCAGCTACTTTCCAAAGCAGTCATTTCAGAACTTGAGAATACTGTTGCCATCCACAGTGCAGAATGCCTCAGATAAGTTGCGTCAGTCTATAGCTGTTGATGTAAAAATCTAAAAATGTGTCAACCTCAGCACTTCCATTGCAGATTTAAAATGTAAAATTAAATCCAGCACAAATTTCAGTTTGTAAGTATTTGCAAACTAATATAATTAGTATGGAAATATGGTAAACTTGTGTAAAATAAAGGCCTTTCTGACACTAGCAGGCAAAAGAGGGTAGTACATGTCCCTCTTACATGGCTCTTTCCATTTAATTACTTTTGTAAATATTGTCAGAAACATTTCAAGTAATCATTTCAAACGAAAATGGGAACTCTGTGCTTATAAATTATGTCTTTGTTCCTATCTTTAGATCATAAAACAGTGTAAAAATGCATTTATAATGTATTTTAGCCATACTGACTGATTTTTCTGAAACTCAATTGAGAGACGATCACGGCTCATACAGTGTGTGAGTTGCATGTAAAGCAAGTGGGTTTTGCATTTATGGTCCGATTGCTCCTTGGTCACAGCACAAACCTAACCACACAGTCCTGTAGAGACCAGAGAGGCCATGTCTTGTCTGCATACAGAGCTGTTCCTGTTCAACACATGAGACATTCTCACTGAAATATGTTCGCATTAGTCAATTCAAAAATGAAAATCCCTGAATATATGCATATTCTCTCTGAGGTTCAGATTTTTTCATTTTATCTTGACTCACAGCAAATTATATTATTACAGTTCTGGTCCTACAACTTACTGTGAAGAATAGCATTGGCCTTTCTAGAGTTCTTTAGAGAGCAATTCTTGGAGACATAGCGCAAAAATAGTTATCTTTGGTGTTTCAAAGAAAGGGGAGGTGGGGCAAGCTCCAAGTGAAGGGAGAAGAGTAGCGGTGGAGAGGATGGATTCAGGCTTGGATAGCTGTGAGAAGAATGCACTACCCAGTGAGCCCAGTTTCGGGCTTTCTCCTCTAAGACCTAGGAAGGGAAGGAAATTCATATGTTGATACAGTCATAGCTAATACCAGCTACTCAGTGCTTTAGCAGATTGTAAGTTTTGTTATAATTCCTCCCAATGTCTCTAATGGCCCCAAAACTTCTATGCCAGATGTACTGTGGAATTTTGCTATTTACTCTTCTTGGTAGTGACTGTTCAATAAAATGGAAGTTGAGAAAAATGCCTCAAGAAAGAAAGCTCTGTCATACAGGGTGATTGCCTTTAGAGGGTAAATCTTCACTACACTGTTTATGTGACAGCTGTAAATTGCTATGATTTAATACTTCATACCTGTTGTTTTATATCTTCACAGTTAAAATAGGCACTTGAAGACAATTAAAACATTTCTTTTGAACAGTAATCTGGGCCGGCAAACTGGGTTATAATAGCTGTTGAATCTGTGTTCCCATGTAAACTGTACACCAAATGCCAGTCAGCCCATGCCAATTAGTGCTCATGTTGCTAGGTCACCGTGGTCAATTGAAAGCCGCATCAATAGAACTTGAAAAGGTTTCCTCCCGATCAGACCTTCTGACATATTGAGCAGAATAATGGATGGGAAAAAAACAGCCAAGTCCCCTACCCTAGATTCAAAATGCTCAGCAGTAAGAATTCATTTGCAATGTGCAATTAACTAGAAAGAATGGGCTTCAAGAACGAGCCTGGCCATTTTTAAAAATAAAGCCTCCTTCTCTTGTCTCGTGCGTGTTTACTCTTTGGATAGCATCTTAAAATGTAACCAACTTGACGATCTTGGGTCCAAAACTTGAAGTGACTATAAAGGAAACTTCACAATTGAAGGTGAACACAAGATGTATATATTTTAAAAATCAAACCTTTCAGATTCAACTGAGTTTTAAATAAATGCTGATAATTTGTGAAACATGTTACAGTACACTCGCTGGGAGGGACCTAAAGGCAATTCTGATCCTGCATACCCCATAGGACAAATCCAGGGAGGTGGGGCAAGCTCCAAGTGAAGGGAGAAGAGTAGCGGTGGAGAGGATGGATTCAGGCTTGGATAGCTGTGAGAAGAATGCACTACCCAGTGAGCCCAGTTTCGGGCTTTCTCCTCTAAGACCTAGGAAGGGAAGGAAATTCATATGTTGATACAGTCATAGCTAATACCAGCTACTCAGTGCTTTAGCAGATTGTAAGTTTTGTTATAATTCCTCCCAATGTCTCTAATGGCCCCAAAACTTCTATGCCAGATGTACTGTGGAATTTTGCTATTTACTCTTCTTGGTAGTGACTGTTCAATAAAATGGAAGTTGAGAAAAATGCCTCAAGAAAGAAAGCTCTGTCATACAGGGTGATTGCCTTTAGAGGGTAAATCTTCACTACACTGTTTATGTGACAGCTGTAAATTGCTATGATTTAATACTTCATACCTGTTGTTTTATATCTTCACAGTTAAAATAGGCACTTGAAGACAATTAAAACATTTCTTTTGAACAGTAATCTGGGCCGGCAAACTGGGTTATAATAGCTGTTGAATCTGTGTTCCCATGTAAACTGTACACCAAATGCCAGTCAGCCCATGCCAATTAGTGCTCATGTTGCTAGGTCACCGTGGTCAATTGAAAGCCGCATCAATAGAACTTGAAAAGGTTTCCTCCCGATCAGACCTTCTGACATATTGAGCAGAATAATGGATGGGAAAAAAACAGCCAAGTCCCCTACCCTAGATTCAAAATGCTCAGCAGTAAGAATTCATTTGCAATGTGCAATTAACTAGAAAGAATGGGCTTCAAGAACGAGCCTGGCCATTTTTAAAAATAAAGCCTCCTTCTCTTGTCTCGTGCGTGTTTACTCTTTGGATAGCATCTTAAAATGTAACCAACTTGACGATCTTGGGTCCAAAACTTGAAGTGACTATAAAGGAAACTTCACAATTGAAGGTGAACACAAGATGTATATATTTTAAAAATCAAACCTTTCAGATTCAACTGAGTTTTAAATAAATGCTGATAATTTGTGAAACATGTTACAGTACACTCGCTGGGAGGGACCTAAAGGCTATTCTGATCCTGCATACCCCATAGGACAAATCCAGGCACATTGGATTTTCCCTAACTTTGAAGATGATACCTGCCAGATTTTGACTTTAATGCAAACATGATGCTTTTCCACAGAGGTGTTGGGGCTGAACCTCTGCTACCATGGAACCGGATGCTCCAAACCCCAAACTCAGCCTTCCAGCCAAACCAGTACCAGATGCTAGCTGGACCGGGCGGGTATCCACCCAGACGCGACGATCGTGGAGGGAGACAGGTGATGCGGTGTGGGCTTTGGGGTAGAAAGCTTACTGCTCTCAGTATTTACCCATGCCTTTGGGGACTCCATGGTTGGTTGTTTTAAAACATCTCTAGAGAAGTATTGATGGAGTAGCTCAGTTGCCCTTGGATTTCTCCTTAAAAATGTATATAGGGTGCGTATCGGCCTCACTGAATAGGTTGTGCTTGGAAGATGCTAAAGAATTTTCAGACCAAAAGCCCCTTTAATCACAACAATCTAATATTTAAGACAAATATGCTCCATCACCAAAACATTGTTTCTTCTTCGGATATTGCTTTTTAATAGAAATTAGATCTCTCAAAATGAATGTCAATTTTCTAGAAATTGAAAGTAATATCTCACTTTTTTCAGCTGCCTTTATTCCCCTTAGAAGTTTCCTGTCTTGATTCATCTGTTGTGTCTTCATGGAAGGAAGTCTCTCCTAATTTCCTACTTTAAAAAAAAAAAAAAAAAAAAAAACTAAATTTAAACAGCTATACATTGAAAGAGTATGGTAATTCCTAGACTAATTGAGTATATGGAAACTTTATTTCCTCCTCCTTGTGGTATTCAGCTTTAGCAACACTTAAGCCTGAGGTCTGTTTGCCTGAGTCTGTCCCTCAGCCGTTTGACACCCTGGCCAATATTTACATGCTTTTTAATCCAGTGCTTTCCAAAGAGCGGGCTCTGAACACAGTAATTCAGTGTGTGTGTTATTTGTGGAGTTGGCACCTGTGGTGATGTGAAGTGGTTTTTAAATTGCTTACCTGGTGTTGCCTATATTCTTTTACAGTACTTTGAATATTAATTTTCTAACTCAGGTTCTTTCCATATGTCCTTTTGTTCTGACAGCTGGGAAAAATCTCCCAGCTAAGGAAAATCTTTTTTTCATGTATTTTTTTGGTGTATTCTTGTAAGTCTCAGTTCACTTTACAAGAAAACAGTCGTCTCAATTGTCCCTCGGGAGAATTTTGTAACAGTTGTTTAGACAGAATATTACCTTGCATACTGTCCAGAATCTCTACAGATGCTACCAGCAGCTTCCGTAGAGTGAGTGAGACTTAGTGCTGCTAGAGTCAGAGTGACACCAGGCAACCTAAACAATGCATATTATGGAAAGGAAGACACACTTGCTGCAACTTCCTGCCGATTGGCAGCAGAGCTGGGGATGCCAGTTACTTTCTGACCCAAGTTCATTGTCTCCCCTGCCCTCTTTAGGGGAGACCTCCCCTTTAGAGGCTTTCTGCTGTTGCAGGAGGTATAATTGCTATTCATTCAGGAGATCTAAACCATTTGGCACATTGTAATTCTTTTAGGACCTTTTTTCTTTCTCAGTAATTTTCCTTCAGATTTTGCCTTTAATTGAGCGCTTTTAAATTATAGAGGTTGACTGTTAAAAAACAGTAAAATGATGACACCAGTATATTTTTAGTGGAGTGTATGTGACTAAACAAGGCCTTAGACTATATTATGACTTGGAGAGGCTCCACATATTTATGTTACAATTCATACTAGTAAAGTGCTCTGAGCTACAGCTAGGGAAGGGGTCTATTTCAGAATCCTCCCTGGAGTTGTGATGGCAGACAGATAATATTTAGATTTTACAGAAATGGTATTTGGAAGCATATTAGGAAATGTTATGAATGTTGCCAGTAATTATGTAATAGCCTAATGTGGTGTGCTCTATTATTTATTGTTAAACAAACGATGCCTAAAATTAATAGTTCATCAGGCTTCATCTGATGGAGCAAACTCCTGCCTTGGTTAAGCAAAGTGAATTTGCTAGTCTAATATGTCTGAGGATGTCGTAGGTACCTTCCCACAGTGTAGCTTGAAATGTGACAGGGGTGGAGGGAGGAGATGGGGAGAGGGAAGACTGAGAATGATGAGTGTTTTACACAGACACTTAACTGTACTTCATCTGTATACGTTTTAAGAAATTTCTTAGGCGCTTGTTAAAACTGGTTGGGTTAGTTGTCAGTGATAGCATTTAAGCTAATTCCCCCTCATGCGCAGCTTTGGGAAAAGGTGCAGAACAAACACATCTGTTTATGGAGACTTGTCTGTGTGATATGTTAGACATACTCCCTTTCTTTATGGTGTTTTTCTATCCAGAAGTAAGATTAATTTCTTTGCAGCAGTGTTGAATTCACAAAGTAAACTCTTCTGCTTCTTCCCTTTTTTTTCCCTTTAGGGATATCCCAGAGAAGGAAGGAAATACCCTTTGCCACCACCCTCAGGAAGATACAATTGGAATTAGGCTTTCGTAAAGCTTTCCCAGATCCTTTCATCATTCTACAGTTGGATGCTATTTGTGGAAAGATTTCTTTCTCAAGTAGTAGTTTTTAATAAAGCTACAGTACTTTGTGTATTTCTTTTAACTGTGTATATTTCTACTGATACGATCTCACTGTTTTATGTTGCTTTCCAAAGATGTGTGTTGCATAATACAGTGGATCTGAATTTATTATTGCTTGTAAAACACATTTGGTGGAATAGGAATACTGGTTTTTCATTATGGTTAAAAATCAAAACTAGCTGTGGATTTCAAAACACAGTGTATTCAAATATGTAGTGCTCCACACTATTTATGTTGAGAGGCTCCACATATTTATGTTACAATTCATACTAGTAAAGTGCTCTGAGCTACAGCTAGGGAAGGGGTCTATTTCAGAATCCTCCCTGGAGTTGTGATGGCAGACAGATAATATTTAGATTTTACAGAAATGGTATTTGGAAGCATATTAGGAAATGTTATGAATGTTGCCAGTAATTATGTAATAGCCTAATGTGGTGTGCTCTATTATTTATTGTTAAACAAACGATGCCTAAAATTAATAGTTCATCAGGCTTCATCTGATGGAGCAAACTCCTGCCTTGGTTAAGCAAAGTGAATTTGCTAGTCTAATATGTCTGAGGATGTCGTAGGTACCTTCCCACAGTGTAGCTTGAAATGTGACAGGGGTGGAGGGAGGAGATGGGGAGAGGGAAGACTGAGAATGATGAGTGTTTTACACAGACACTTAACTGTACTTCATCTGTATACGTTTTAAGAAATTTCTTAGGCGCTTGTTAAAACTGGTTGGGTTAGTTGTCAGTGATAGCATTTAAGCTAATTCCCCCTCATGCGCAGCTTTGGGAAAAGGTGCAGAACAAACACATCTGTTTATGGAGACTTGTCTGTGTGATATGTTAGACATACTCCCTTTCTTTATGGTGTTTTTCTATCCAGAAGTAAGATTAATTTCTTTGCAGCAGTGTTGAATTCACAAAGTAAACTCTTCTGCTTCTTCCCTTTTTTTTCCCTTTAGGGATATCCCAGAGAAGGAAGGAAATACCCTTTGCCACCACCCTCAGGAAGATACAATTGGAATTAGGCTTTCGTAAAGCTTTCCCAGATCCTTTCATCATTCTACAGTTGGATGCTATTTGTGGAAAGATTTCTTTCTCAAGTAGTAGTTTTTAATAAAGCTACAGTACTTTGTGTATTTCTTTTAACTGTGTATATTTCTACTGATACGATCTCACTGTTTTATGTTGCTTTCCAAAGATGTGTGTTGCATAATACAGTGGATCTGAATTTATTATTGCTTGTAAAACACATTTGGTGGAATAGGAATACTGGTTTTTCATTATGGTTAAAAATCAAAACTAGCTGTGGATTTCAAAACACAGTGTATTCTAGATCATCTAAGATCCATGCTGATTTTTAATGCACAAGAATTAGGTATGTACTTGAGCTGGAACCCTCAGCCAACTAGAATGTATATTGTTCAGTATTCTTTGGAAACATTTCATTAATGTACTTGTCATATGGGAATTTCTGGACTTTAGTAAAAAACAAAACAAAACTTAGAACTCTGGTCTCTTTTGTTGTTTTTCATTCACAGTATTTAAACTTTGAAAATCTTGGCCAAGTGGGTGGGTTTTTTTTTTTTAATCAGTATATTAGAATTTTCTACAATTAGATGTCAAAAGAAAACTAAGGAAGAGGAAGATTTTAAAAGGATATAGTCAGCAAGACAACTCAGCTGACTCAACATATGTCTGTCCACTACTGATCTGGCAAATTATAGAATCTTTGTGAGAATAAATTATTTGTATTTTACAAATTTCATGTAGATGTGTGCTGCAGTTTTAAGGACTTGATTTAAATCTTGAGGAAAGTTTAAGAAAAATCTTTGAGAAGAGTTCAGGGAGGTGGTGATGAGTTAAAGAGGGAAGGAAGAGGGGCTTCCCCTGGTGGTCCAGTGGGTAAGGACACCGCCTTGCAGTGCAAGGGGCGCCGGTTCGACCCCTGGCCTGGGAAGATCCCACGTGCCGCGGAGTGGCTGGACCGATGTGTCCAATTACCGAGCCAGAGCTTTGGAGCGCATACACCCAGAGCTGGCGCTCTGCAACAACAGATGCCACCACGATGGGAGGCCCACAGGAGCAGAAGAACAAAGACAGATGAAAATAGAGAAATGAAAGACCAATAGAAGTGGCCTGCCTGCTCCCCTCCCTCCCCAACCCAACCCCCGCCCAAAATAAATAAATAAAAAACTGGCTTGAGCCAAGAATGGAAATTAAAAAAAAAAAGAGGGAAGGAAGATAGAGGTATAAACTTCCAGTTACAAAATAAATGAGTGATGGCATGAAATGTGCAGCACTGGGAGTATAATCAATATTATTATTTTTGTATGGTGACAGATGGTAACTAGACTTCTTGTGGTGATCATCTTGTAATATGTAGAAATACTGAATCATTCTATGCTCCTGGAACAAACAGTGTTGTAAGTTGGTTATACTTTAGTTGAGAAAAAACCAAACACACAATGGGAGAACAGAAAGACAACTTGACAAATTTTGGGCTTCCCTAGTGGTCCAGTGTTTGTTTACGAATCTGCCAGCCAACGCAGTCCGTAGCCCAGAAAGATCCCACGTGCAGTGGAGCAACTAAGCCCCAGCACAGCAGCTACAGAAGCCTGCTTGCCCTAGAGCCAGTGCTGCACAAGAGAAGCCACACACCGCAACTAGAGAAAACTGGGCACAGCAGTGAAGACCCAGCACAACTAAAAGTGAATAAGTAAATAAAAGGAGTTTTTAAAAAAGAAAACGTGAAAAGTTTAATTCCTACCTAAATTGTCTGCGCTCCTTAGTATATTTTTGCATTGTTGCACAGTAGATTCCAATTTGTACTCATTTTTTCCTTGCTTAAATTTATGCCTGCAGGTCACAAGCACTTCCATATGTGTTTTTCATTTGCCACAACAACAAACTTAAGACACACATAATGAAGACTTGCTGCCTTGTGTTCACTTTTCCATTCTAGCCTCAGACTGTAAAATAAGGTTTCTCTCTGACTTTGTGACTTTGGACATTTTGCTTTAATAGTCAACAAAGGCACACTTGTTAATCTTAAATCTGTTCAGGAAAAATCCCACCTTAACCTTGAATAGGAAGGTATTTTGAAGCTATTGAGTTCATTGCTGGTGATGGGTGAATAGAGAAGTCTATTGTTGAGATAAATAGTCTCTGCTGGGAATTAACCATTATATATTACCTTCCCAGTAGTGTGGGAATAATACCTTCTGTTAGGTTTTTTCTGTCTTCTGAATATTAAAAGTGTATAGCACCTGAATCAAGTATTGCGTATTCCAAACGGCCCCATATACATGGCTTACTGTGTAGAGCTTCTCAAATACCCCATACCCACACTTCTACAGAACCTAGATTTTTCTAAGATCTTTAATTTTGGTCTAGTTTAATTTTAAGCTTTCATGAGCGTGTCTAGAATAGTAACTTGGTTTTTTTCATCACTGCACGTAATTGATCAAAAAAGTTTGAAAATTAGTGTTTTAAGTGTTTTCTTTGATGATATCTAAGCAAAAACCTGGTGAGAAAATTAAGCCGCTAGATTCCCTCTAGCAGGTGGGTGAGCCCTCGCTTCCTTCTCTTACTGTGCATCTCTTTCCAGGTTGTCCCCACGTTTGAATCTTCCAGAAAAGTGCCCTGTTATTTCAACAAGTAAACGCTTTCTAGAACTTTAAATGGAACGTTTAAAGCTATAACTATTTCCACCATACTCAGACGTAAATAATGCCAACGAGTCGATTTTCTGTAGTTAACTGAACTCCACTGTACTATGTTTGAGTAGCGCTAAGTTTTTCAGACGGGTCTCAAAGAGTTTTAAGAATCTAAGAACCTGGAAATAGCCCGATTTTATCGCGGCGCTGAGAGCCGGTGTGACCAAGCCGTCTTCCTGCTAAAGTCAGGGCCTTAGAGCCGCACTGCGTCGGGGAGGCAGGTGGGACCCACCGGCAGGCTGACCCCGAGCCAGGGCCGGGCGGGCGGCTGAGGGGGGCGTCCGGGGGGCCAAGATGGGGGGCGCAGGGACGCCAGGGACCCCGAGGCTCGGGGTGGGGGAGGCGCGCATCGGTGGCCCTCCCTCTTCACCCTGGTTCCCGGGACCCCGCACCCCGCACGGCAGCTCCTGTGCCAGCCAGTGTCGTCTCGGCTCCCCTGCACGGGTGCGGTCATGGGACCTGGAGGGAGAGAGCGGAAAGGGCCAAGGCTGCTGCTTTCAGTTCTAAGCCTGAGCGTAAGCGAATTTCGCTTTGCTGGAAAGCAGAATGCAGACCTTCTCTGCGGTCACCTGGACGCCTGGTGCGCAGGTGGCCAGGCGGCTCCACCCGGCCGTGGCCCACATCCCTCTCATCCGACGCCGCTTCCCGCCCCCGCGGCCGCCTGGAGCGGACCCGACAACCTCTGGCCCGCGAACGACAGCTCTGCTACTTTTAACCGGAAAAAAATGTCAAAACTAAAACCTAGCAAGCGGCCCCTTGGATTTCTCCTCCACTCAGGGTGAAGTGAACGCCTGCGTTGTAGCCAAAGAGGGCTTTAATTTGTATGCCTGAAACGGGAAAGGAGCTATTCACTACTGCAAAATAGTTTGCACAATTTAAACTTTTTAGGCAACATTCGTGATTAAACTTTTATTAGAAATGACCTAAGCAACTACTGAAATAAAGGGGTTTACATGGAAATTTAGACACGGAAATAAAAGGCATTTCATTCAACTGCAGGGAAGCAATCTAAAGCAAAAACAAAAGAAACCAAAACACCTCTCTCAGAAGCTTCCACTACTTCTGGGCTCAAAAATAATGACATAAAAGTGATCCTAAAATCACAAAGTTACCTCAGTACTTCCTGGAGAGAGTGACTGCTGACTTCAAGTCTTCTTTGAATCTTCTCCAGATGCTCACCAATTTTCACTAGCAGCAAAAGTCTTTCTTAATTTATTTTTAATCAAATGTACCTAGTGCCCTGTCTCATTGGATTTGACCATGCCAAGTAGTAGTATTTTTAAAAACTGGACTTGAGTATTAACATAGTGTTTTATCTACCTATTAGTGTTATGTTAAACAGTTGGGCCATATCATTCACAGTCTGAATTGTATCTGAAATTTATTATCACCACTACCCAGTGCATTATATTATGCATAAATTCATACCTAAAAATCCAATCAATGGGTCTTTATGTGATCATGGTTCACAAATCTGTAAGTCCTTCTAAACCATCATTACTCAGTGCAGCTAACAAAGCAAGTCTGTGGAAGGTGCTTGCATTTCATGAACAGGACTGTGTTTCTGATTTGTTTAGTAAATAGCAGAATGGAGTCTGGACACAACATCTATGTTGATAAACATCTGACTTAACTTGTTCTGGCCATTAGGTTTTAGTTCTAAGCAAAGCCTCAAACAGAAGACAGCTGGATTACAGACCTTCCTCCATGTACAGAACACCCTTCCTCTATCTTTCAACTGGAGCGCTCGTGCACGCACACACACACACAGACACACACACACACACAGACACACACACACACACAGACACACACACACACAGACACACACACTTCAATTTATGTCCCAGCACAGATTTCAGAAAAGTACCTGCAATCCCCGCCGTTCCTGTTGGCCAGTTTGATTCTGGATTTTCCTTTCTGTGCCTCAACTGGAAAAAATAGGTTAGGTAAAACCCCAAAACCTTTAGGGAAGTATGACATCCGCAGTTAGCATTTCTGAAACCGAGTTTTGCTGTGGCCTCTGTTGAACTTTGGAGGGGCTTTGTTCCACTTCGACTCTGCGCAACCTCCCTCTTGGTTGAGGAAGCAATCTAAAGCAAAAACAAAAGAAACCAAAACACCTCTCTCAGAAGCTTCCACTACTTCTGGGCTCAAAAATAATGACATAAAAGTGATCCTAAAATCACAAAGTTACCTCAGTACTTCCTGGAGAGTGACTGCTGACTTCAAGTCTTCTTTGAATCTTCTCCAGATGCTCACCAATTTTCACTAGCAGCAAAAGTCTTTCTTAATTTATTTTTAATCAAATGTACCTAGTGCCCTGTCTCATTGGATTTGACCATGCCAAGTAGTAGTATTTTTAAAAACTGGACTTGAGTATTAACATAGTGTTTTATCTACCTATTAGTGTTATGTTAAACAGTTGGGCCATATCATTCACAGTCTGAATTGTATCTGAAATTTATTATCACCACTACCCAGTGCATTATATTATGCATAAATTCATACCTAAAAATCCAATCAATGGGTCTTTATGTGATCATGGTTCACAAATCTGTAAGTCCTTCTAAACCATCATTACTCAGTGCAGCTAACAAAGCAAGTCTGTGGAAGGTGCTTGCATTTCATGAACAGGACTGTGTTTCTGATTTGTTTAGTAAATAGCAGAATGGAGTCTGGACACAACATCTATGTTGATAAACATCTGACTTAACTTGTTCTGGCCATTAGGTTTTAGTTCTAAGCAAAGCCTCAAACAGAAGACAGCTGGATTACAGACCTTCCTCCATGTACAGAACACCCTTCCTCTATCTTTCAACTGGAGCGCTCGTGCACGCACACACACACACAGACACACACACACACACAGACACACACACACACAGACACACACACACACAGACACACACACTTCAATTTATGTCCCAGCACAGATTTCAGAAAAGTACCTGCAATCCCCGCCGTTCCTGTTGGCCAGTTTGATTCTGGATTTTCCTTTCTGTGCCTCAACTGGAAAAAATAGGTTAGGTAAAACCCCAAAACCTTTAGGGAAGTATGACATCCGCAGTTAGCATTTCTGAAACCGAGTTTTGCTGTGGCCTCTGTTGAACTTTGGAGGGGCTTTGTTCCACTTCGACTCTGCGCAACCTCCCTCTTGGTTGTGAAGACACTTACCCTCCTCTTCAGTTAATGAGTTTCACCTAGTCTGGCAGTTTGTGTTTTTACAAAAGAACTCCAAAGCACTAATTGCAAAAGAAGAAGAAGAAAAAGCTCTTATTTTGCATTAATCAGAATGTGGAATTCTATAGCAAAAACATTTTCTATTTTGATGGTTCAAAAGCAAACCTTATCCTAATTTCAGGATGTGCACACATACACTCAGTACACTTCTGGGTGTAGAATGTTAAGCTCTCTGCAGCAATTACTTCTGGCTTGGGTCCTTTACTATTTAAAGCAACACTGAAAGAAAAAAATGTGCCTGCACAAATACACTTTCAGAAAATAACTGTATAAAGAAGACTGTTTCTTCTTAACGGTCTTTTCGATTGATAGCTCACTTACTCTAAGGGATTTTTTGTTCCAGGAATTACTTTCCAAGGGAAAAACTGTCCATGAAGATTTATTTTCTTTAAATATGTTACTCAGAGCCCTCAGTCCATAAACTATTGTTGTTTTTGTTAAGTATTGGGCTATTGAAAAAAATTACAAACCATGTTAACTTTTAGAACATGTTTCCTAGCAGCAGCATTTCAGAATTTGAAGGAATCAAATCAAGATAAAAAGGCATTTTGAAACTTGGCACCTCAGTAAGAGTTAACTGCTAGCCGGGCTAACATTCTGAAAATCAACTATTAGTGTGCACAAAAATTCAAACTGGGAGAATTTTCTGTAGGTGTACTGCATCATTTTCATGGTTTTTTTCCTGCTCAAATTATGTAAAATGTTTTAAAAATCAGTTATCATTTTACAAAAATGCATTCACAGAGCCTTGATTATTGATTCCCTTCCTTCTTTAAGTGTTTTTTGTCTGTGAATTGAGTTGGGAGTTTTTAATTATTACTACTGTTTACCAAATAAAATACATTTAGAGAAAGTGCAACTTAAAAACACCTTCTTAAATAATTCACTTTGCACATTCAGAAAAATACCCAATGAACTGAAATAAAATGTTTCACTCCAAACTATAATTCTTAAACTTCAAATACAGTAGAGGTTTAGAGTCTCTGGGAGATGTTTTGGTCATTTATAATTTTTCTTCCTTTTATGAGCTCACGTTCTCCCACCTTCTTTTGGTATTTTTACTCTACTATCAGTTCTTTAAATCATATATAAACTCAATGGTGTTGTCACATCATGTCAACTAGTGTTAAAGAAAAGAACCTTATACAACTCAGTGAAAAAGCAATGACCATTTGATTTCTACAAAAAAAGTACTTAAGGTTCTCTTAAGTTATATTTAAATATCCTTTTGAAACATAGGAAATATAAATCAGCATATTAAAGAGTAAATACATTATTTGTACATGAAAACACCAACAAAATCGGTGTATAGCTCCTATTAAGTTCTAAACAGGAGAAAATTATAAATATTTTACTTATTCTGTAACACTGATTACCATTCAATAAATCACCTAATTCTCTTCCTTCCTCTTGACATGCTTTGAAATATAGATTGATGCCTATCTTAGCTATTTTGCTTACTTTTCTCTACTATAGTATCAAGGTATTTTAATTCAAATAATCAAATACCTTAAAAAGAGTAAATAACTTGTCTGCAGGACAGGGTGTAATTCCTTTTATCTGCTGATTTCGGGAAACCAGTTTCTATATAAATAGTAGCTTACAAACCTTTCTTTTGATGAGATGCATCTTAGGGGAAAATCCTCTTTTAGGGTAATATACAAACACTCACTGCCAAATCATGATCATAACATTTTTTAAAAAAACAACATTAAATTTAAAAAGCTAGATCAATTCGTATAAGCAAAATTTTGATTACTTTTATTCCATTTGTCTAAATGGCAATAACTCCTCTCTCTGTGCAGTAATGTTGCTATGTGCATGATCCACCTTGAGCTACAATTTACTTTTCATCAAACATTAATGAAATTGCACTTAAGCGGGAGGGTGGGGGGTTCGAAAATTATTCTCCCAAGGTAAGTTCCACTTCAGGAAGAAAACCATGTTAGAGCTGGGTTGATTGTTAGAGCTACAAACACCACCTAAGTCTCCAGCGTTTAAAACTGAGAGCTTTGGTTAGGAACGCTTTATAATTCACTTTGCACATTCAGAAAAATACCCAATGAACTGAAATAAAATGTTTCACTCCAAACTATAATTCTTAAACTTCAAATACAGTAGAGGTTTAGAGTCTCTGGGAGATGTTTTGGTCATTTATAATTTTTCTTCCTTTTATGAGCTCACGTTCTCCCACCTTCTTTTGGTATTTTTACTCTACTATCAGTTCTTTAAATCATATATAAACTCAATGGTGTTGTCACATCATGTCAACTAGTGTTAAAGAAAAGAACCTTATACAACTCAGTGAAAAAGCAATGACCATTTGATTTCTACAAAAAAAGTACTTAAGGTTCTCTTAAGTTATATTTAAATATCCTTTTGAAACATAGGAAATATAAATCAGCATATTAAAGAGTAAATACATTATTTGTACATGAAAACACCAACAAAATCGGTGTATAGCTCCTATTAAGTTCTAAACAGGAGAAAATTATAAATATTTTACTTATTCTGTAACACTGATTACCATTCAATAAATCACCTAATTCTCTTCCTTCCTCTTGACATGCTTTGAAATATAGATTGATGCCTATCTTAGCTATTTTGCTTACTTTTCTCTACTATAGTATCAAGGTATTTTAATTCAAATAATCAAATACCTTAAAAAGAGTAAATAACTTGTCTGCAGGACAGGGTGTAATTCCTTTTATCTGCTGATTTCGGGAAACCAGTTTCTATATAAATAGTAGCTTACAAACCTTTCTTTTGATGAGATGCATCTTAGGGGAAAATCCTCTTTTAGGGTAATATACAAACACTCACTGCCAAATCATGATCATAACATTTTTTAAAAAAACAACATTAAATTTAAAAAGCTAGATCAATTCGTATAAGCAAAATTTTGATTACTTTTATTCCATTTGTCTAAATGGCAATAACTCCTCTCTCTGTGCAGTAATGTTGCTATGTGCATGATCCACCTTGAGCTACAATTTACTTTTCATCAAACATTAATGAAATTGCACTTAAGCGGGAGGGGGGGGGGTTCGAAAATTAATCTCCCAAGGTAAGTTCCACTTCAGGAAGAAAACCATGTTAAAGCTGGGTTGATTGTTAGAGCTACAAACACCACCTAAGTCTCCAGCGTTTAAAACTCCGAGAGCTTTGGTTAGGAACGTGGTGAATGTGGACTCAGCCGGCTTTTCACACCATGTAGGAACCTCTGGAAGGAGGAAATCACCACCTCAAAGTCTCCTGGCGGGATGCTCAAGGTTCGATCCGGGGGGCTGTCGAGTCCCGACCCCAGTGGCGGTTCGGCGACCTGTCCGTTCGCCCTCGAGCGCCGCGCCAAGTCGTCGGTCCGCGCAGACCCTCGGGCGGCGGCCTGACCCGCCCGGCCCGCCGCGTGGTCACCACGTCCGGCCGTAGAGCAGGTTGGCACCCAGCGCGCCGCCGCCATAGTCCCCGGCCGCCGCGTCCAGCCCCGCCAGGCCGGCCCCCGGGCCGTGCAGCGACGGCGGGCTGGGCGACAGCTCCTCCAGCTCGGGCGCCGGCGTCGGCGCGGGCGGCTGCGGGGCGACCTGGGGCGTCGGCGTGGCCGCGCCGTTCTGGCAGGGCTTGCCGTCCTTAACCAGCACGGGCACGGCCACGCGGCGCGGCGACGTCGGCGGCGGCGGCGGCGGGCCCAGGCCGGCCTCTTGCTGCAACTGCTGCGCCGCTTTGTCCTTGGCCTGCCGCTTCATCTTGTAGCGGTGGTTCTGGAACCAGATCTTCACCTGGGTGGGCGTCAGGTGGATCATGTTGGCCAGGTGTTCCCGCTCGGGCGCGGAGAGGTACTTCTGCTGCTTGAAGCGCCGTTCCAGCTCGTAGACCTGCGCCTGCGAGAACAGCACGCGGCGCTTCCTCCGCGGGGCCGTCGCCGCCGCGTGCAGGGGAGCCAGCGACTTGGCGGCGTCCGCGATGCCAGTCAACGACCCCATGGTGGCCACGTTCACGCCCGCCGAGGGGCCCATGAACCTGGAGACTGGGAAGGAGCCCAAGGGGAAGCCCGGTCAGCCGCCGCCCCACTCTCTTCACACCGCGGCGGCCACGACCCCGCTGGGGCCCCGCTGGGTCCCAGCGCCCCCCGCGCCCCGCAGCCCGGGCCCAGCGCCCCCCGCGCCCCGCGCGGCGGCAGGAAAAGCCCGCGCCGTCCGCTGCCCTCCGTCCCGCGCTCCTCGCCCCGCTCACTTGACGAGTAGCGCGGGTCCGGGCTGGCGCCGTACCAGCCGGTGGCCGCGGCGGACGCGCCGCCCCGCATGCCGTCCGTGTAGGCGGGCAGCTCGCCCATGTTGCCCAGGCCGCCGTTGCAGTAGCCGCCCATGGCGCCGTGTGGGAACTGCGAGACCCCCGGCGGCATGTGGTAGGTGGCGGCCGCGGCCGCCGCCGCCGCCGCTGCCGCCGCCGCCGCCGCCGCGTTGTGGCCCGCCATGGCGTGCGGGGGCTGCATGCCGGCCACGGCCGCCGCCTGCGAGGAGGGCCCCGGCGGCGGCGCGCGGTAGGCGGCGGCCGGGGCCCCCAGGGACGCCCCCAGGCCGGGCGGCGCGCCGTCCATGGCGCCGCCGAACTTCTTGTAGGTCTCCTCGATCGGGCTCAGGATGTCGGACACGGAGAAGGGCGTCGTGTGCTTGGGGCTCAACGACATGGCTCGGCGGACGGCCAGGTAGGGGGGCCCGGGGCGGGCGCGGGCGGGACGCGGCGGCCGCAGGTCGCCGCCACCTCGGCCGCGGCGGCTGAGCCTATGATCAGGAGTCAGCGGCGCGGCGAGCCCCCCGAGCTGCGAGATCTGGGGTTTATTTCAGTCCGGCGCCAGGTTTACGACAGACTCGGGGGGCGGAGCAACATCCCAAACGAGCAAACAATGGTCATTGACATCTTTTTCTCTCGCCACCCGCCTCCACCTCCCCATAGTGGAGGCAAAAAAGGTAAAGGGGGCAGTTGGATGTTTCTTGAAAGAATCACCCCCTTTGCTTTCTCCATCCTTCTTGCTTCCATCCAGAGCGTTACCCCGGCCCTCAAGCATCAGAAATAGAAACTCTGAGCCCGGCGTCGAGGCTTGATGTGAAGGACTCCGCGCCTCTGCCAATCGGTTTTCCTAAAGTGACTTGGTAGCAAAGTCCAGTGTGATGGGGGCGGGGGAGAATGGTGCTAAGTTGAGAGGGGGTAGAGGGCTCGCATAGTCTTCTCGAGCTACCAGCCTCTCACTTGCTCCATCAGCTAAAGTGTTAAAAAAAAAAAAAAAAAAAAAAAGGGCTCTCGGGTCCCACCGTCAGAGCGCATAAAGAGATGAGGTACAATGACCGTCCTCTGGCTTTGTAGGTCTTCTAATTTATGCATCTTTAGACTCTCAAGCATCGTTTTGTGGGCAACCAAACGGGCACTTCCAAATTAGCTCAGAGTGTCTAAATCCAAAGAAGAGAAAACACACCAAACCGCAAATACACAGATGCTAATTTGTGAGTATTCTGTTTCTCTGTGGGGATAGAGATTAGATAAGGGAAAGAAGGTAGATTTTTATGTGTTCTAATGTTTCCTGTTCAGCTCACACCTGTTAAGTTCTGTACAGGTTTCTTTTCCTTTTTTTCCCCTCCCGCACCGCCCCCGCCCAAGTAAAAATACACAACTTGGGGTTGACTGACCTATCACTACAATGATCAAAAAAAGAGAGAAAACACCCTAAAAGTCCAACTGTTTCTGGCTATTCGAAGTGAGTCTTTTTATTGTTCAAAAAATATAACCTGCTTAAGGAATATGAAATGGATACAGCGATCAGGTGAAAATGGTACTTTCGCTTGAAAAATACAAAATTGTAGATAAACTGATTTAAAAAGAAAGAACTTTGTCATCCTTTGATTTGCAGATTTACCTGCATTGCAGAGAAGAATTTAGACATTGTGAACTTTTCTCTGAATGCTGAACACAGCAGAGAATATGGTAAAAGAAGTGTGCAAAGCAGATTGGCTAAAATTTGAAAACAGCTCTGCAGTTAAACAAAACAACCAGGGAAAGGAAGATGCAATTTGTAAGATTTTCCGGAGACTAGGGCAGTAGAAAGAAAAACAGGGAGAGTGCTTTTTTATGCAGGATTTTACTTAAAACGAAAGAACAGGACGTAAGAAAACAATTCCAGTTTAACCTACTAGAACATAAAATCGAATAGTACACTTCTTAAAGGGAAGAACAGTTACCGATTCCTTTTCTTGTTTGGTTTCAGCACTTTGGTTGGAATGTCTTCCGTGGTTTTGCTCTTATTGTTTTAATCATTGTTTTGTTCATTCCAGTGAGTTTTGAAAAAAATCTGGGGTGGGGGTATGGGGAAGAAGGGATGTGTATTCCTATGGGAAGAAAGTGTCAACCAGGCAAGTGTGTTAGTATTTTGGGACAATGACCGTCCTCTGGCTTTGTAGGTCTTCTAATTTATGCATCTTTAGACTCTCAAGCATCGTTTTGTGGGCAACCAAACGGGCACTTCCAAATTAGCTCAGAGTGTCTAAATCCAAAGAAGAGAAAACACACCAAACCGCAAATACACAGATGCTAATTTGTGAGTATTCTGTTTCTCTGTGGGGATAGAGATTAGATAAGGGAAAGAAGGTAGATTTTTATGTGTTCTAATGTTTCCTGTTCAGCTCACACCTGTTAAGTTCTGTACAGGTTTCTTTTCCTTTTTTTCCCCTCCCGCACCGCCCCCGCCCAAGTAAAAATACACAACTTGGGGTTGACTGACCTATCACTACAATGATCAAAAAAAGAGAGAAAACACCCTAAAAGTCCAACTGTTTCTGGCTATTCGAAGTGAGTCTTTTTATTGTTCAAAAAATATAACCTGCTTAAGGAATATGAAATGGATACAGCGATCAGGTGAAAATGGTACTTTCGCTTGAAAAATACAAAATTGTAGATAAACTGATTTAAAAAGAAAGAACTTTGTCATCCTTTGATTTGCAGATTTACCTGCATTGCAGAGAAGAATTTAGACATTGTGAACTTTTCTCTGAATGCTGAACACAGCAGAGAATATGGTAAAAGAAGTGTGCAAAGCAGATTGGCTAAAATTTGAAAACAGCTCTGCAGTTAAACAAAACAACCAGGGAAAGGAAGATGCAATTTGTAAGATTTTCCGGAGACTAGGGCAGTAGAAAGAAAAACAGGGAGAGTGCTTTTTTATGCAGGATTTTACTTAAAACGAAAGAACAGGACGTAAGAAAACAATTCCAGTTTAACCTACTAGAACATAAAATCGAATAGTACACTTCTTAAAGGGAAGAACAGTTACCGATTCCTTTTCTTGTTTGGTTTCAGCACTTTGGTTGGAATGTCTTCCGTGGTTTTGCTCTTATTGTTTTAATCATTGTTTTGTTCATTCCAGTGAGTTTTGAAAAAAATCTGGGGTGGGGGTATGGGGAAGAAGGGATGTG
Source organism: Tragulus kanchil (assembly GCA_022376925.1). Classification (NCBI taxonomy): domain Eukaryota; kingdom Metazoa; phylum Chordata; class Mammalia; order Artiodactyla; family Tragulidae; genus Tragulus; species Tragulus kanchil. The sequence continues at coordinate 41,532,898 of JAIOJX010000031.1, read as the reverse complement.
TATTCCTATGGGAAGAAAGTGTCAACCAGGCAAGTGTGTAGTGTAGTATTTTAAAATACTGAGAGAACAATGGACAAGAGTACCATGATTATTTGCAGATGGCAGTTATTTACTTGGCAAGATTAGTATTTCAACAATTTAACATGATGCTACTTTTACAGGTCTTTCCTGAGCTTGAAACGTGTGGGCTAGGTCTTCATCCTCACATGCAATTGAATTGCCTACTTAATTTTTTTTTAATTAATTGTAACAGAGAAGCATTTATGTATGGATTTAAGTAGTTGGTGGAATCCTGGAAACTGCAGTTTGGTTTTTAAGTTTTGGTTTAATTCAACATGTATTGTTTACTTGATTCACTTAAGTAAAAAATAGTAGGAAATCTTTCATTTCAGCCTTTCCTCAAAGATAACAGGGTAAGTAACATTGGTTGTTATAACATCCCTGAGTATAGAAGTCGTTTGTGAACTATTATGTTTTACTTTTAAAGTTCAAACATATCTCAGAAATGAAACCTATCATCATAGTCTTTGTATTGATTAGTCATCCAAACTGCAAAAGGAGTGTTCATAATTAGTTTTTTTTCCGGTTATTATTTATGCTGTTTTCAGGCTATACTTTCATCTCATGTAATATTTTTATAGAACGTCAGGATAGAGTTCACGTTGAGTGGTTAAACTACGAGTTGTTGCTTATTGTGTTTCTCAGCTGCAGTGGGTCCTGCAAGCACTGACATCTGGAAAGCTCACACCTTGAATAGAGAAAGCACCTTCTCCTGTGTGGAGGCTTTCTGCAGACAGTCACTATCTGGCTGCTGGGTAACCTGATACCCTGGTTAGTGCTCCTGTGCTAGAGGTAAAGAGGTATGAGAAAAGTCCTCAGGCCTCCATATCTCCCCCTCTCAGTTGTTTGTGTCTCATTCCAGAAATTGCACATCTTCATGCTGAAAACACAGGATGTGTGCAGATGACTCTGAAAATACATGTGTTCCGGAGGATGTGTAGGTAGCTTTATATACAAATGACAATTAGAATAATCTAACTGATACTCCATTCAAGCTTTTTATCAAATTCATTTCATCATATTGTTGTCTGTCTAAATTATGTATGGAAATTTATTCTCAGTAGATTGTTAAATACTGTTGACGGAACTGGATTTCACAGGACACATATTTCTTTTTTTTTTTAATTTTAAAAATTAATTTTTATTGGAGTATAGTTGCTTTACGATGTTGTATTAGTACATATTTCTGAGGAATATTTTCATCTTGTATTTTTTCTTTCCTTAAAAATAATGTTGGTGCTCAGGAAAAAAAAACACTACCAAACAGAACATAGTGAAAAGAGATGGCCCTCCCGCCCCATCCTCCAACCTCCCTCCCCACTCCTCTGAGGCACTTTCTTCTGGGATGGTCTGTACATCTTGAAGTATGCTACGATTTTCCACATGGGGGGTAGCATATGGTTTGGTACCTCGTTTTCTTCACAGCTTAGGTTTCTGTAATTTTGTACACCACACCACTGAAAACTTAATAAATGGGCTGTGGCTGATATAGAACGATTTCCTAGACAAAAAGATTTGGTAGAATCTCTTGGCTTTCTGACAAAAATGGGGTATTCACTGAAAATTTCTCATGTGTTAGTTAACCTCAGGACCAAAATTACTTGCCAAAGCAAGTCTGACGTAGCAGTCTTCCCCAAGTAGAGGATTTCCTGTTGTCAGACAGAAGCTCAGAGAAAGGAGCCTGAGAGACCTTGCAAAACCAGTCAATTAACTTAAAGGGAAATGTTGTTTTTCTAAGATGGCAAGTAGATTTCTAGTGTACCTGAATTTATTTATAAAAGAAAATAATGCTTGAACATATAACTTGCTTCTTGACCATCTAGATAAATGCCTTTTAGAAATATACTTCTCACATTTGTGATCAGTTTAAAAGAGTTGTAAAATAATTTGATTAATAAAATTCTTACTGTCTGGAAGTAGCTTTAACATATTGTCTTTGCAGTTGGGAAGGAACAAAGAGGAGCTTGTCAGAATATTAGTATTTTGTACAAAAATTGAGATTATGAAGAGGAAATAAAACTGCTATAGAGATGAAGCACAAAGTTTAAAAAAGTTTTAAACGTTTACCAATTTCACCAGTTTCTGAAATTTGGACTCTTTTTATTCCTCCGAAAAGATCCTGTTTTTGGTGTTTTTTTGGCCGCTTCTGTTGGTTTTTCATCCATTTATCTTTGTTCTTTGGCCTGTGTGGGCCTCCCATCGCAGTGGCCTCTCTCACTGCAGAGCACTGGCTCTGGGCGCATGCGCTCCAGAGCTCCTGCTTAGTAGTTGGACACATCGGTCCAGCCACTCCACAGCATGTAGGATCTTCCCAGGCTAGGGATCGAACCAGTGCCCCTTGCACTGCAAGGTGGTATCCTTACCCACTGGACCACCAGGGAAGCCCAGACTCTTTGCTTTTAGTGTGCAATTATTTATGAGTGAATTTTACACTTTTTGGTTGACAAAATGATTTTGTTATTTCTGCCCACATTCTGCCTCCACCCTGGGGATGGCAGAGGGGAGGGTTTTCACAGTACCCACCCACGTGCCTCCCCACCAGCCTTACCTCTCTTAACTGTCAGCTCAGCTCTCCCTGGTGCACTGAATACAGGTAGGCCTAGGGTGGAGGAGAAAGGGACTCTCCTTGGGAGGACAGGAGAAAGAAGTTAGAGAACTTGGTACTCTGCTAACTCAGGCTTTCATAATTTCTTCACAAATGCAAATGTCTTAACAGTTTAACTCCTATTTAAAAATTTTTGAGTCACCGTTTCCTGATAATTCTGAATTTTAGATTGAAAATTTTTTTCTGACCAATGAATTTATTTTAAAATGATTAGTACAATGTGAGAAAGAGTAGTAGGTGTTAAAGGCATGATTGTTGTTGGAATAGTAATAATGAGGGCCAATGAAATGGTTCCTCAAAAAGAGAAAATAACCAGAAACCTCCACTTCTAGGATCAAAATACTAGCTTTTGCAGTCAGGATAGAGAATAACGTTATGCTACATCAGAAGGATAAAAATGCTGGCCAATTTTTGAAAATTGACCACTAGGGCACAAGTCTCTCACCTTAGGATTGTAAGTTTTGGCTAGAAATATAAAGTGTTTTGTGTTTTAAAAATTATTTTTAGAGTAAGTATTAAAATAAATACATGATTTGGGAAACAAGAGCAATATGGAAATATATTCCTTATTGTGGCAACAAGTTTACTTGTATATTTTGCTTATGTAGAATGTTTAAACTTTATAGTAGCATTTCCAGGGAACAATATCCGACATGTTTTACATGTCTTGGCATGTAATTAAATGGTTCTTTTATAGGGAAAAAATTCTTTGAATTTTAAGCAGTGTTGTATTTCTGTTTATTATTTTTTAAAACAATTTTTGGCCCCTTTTATTGATTTTTTTTTATCCATTTATTTTCATCCATCCTTATTCTTTGGCCTGTGTGGGCCTCCCATTGTAGTGGCCTATTCTGTCCCAGAGCTCTGGCTCTGGGTGCATGTGCCCCAGAGCACTGGCTTGTAATTGGACACACCGGTCCAGCCATTCCACAGCATGTGGGATCTTCCCTTGCTGGGGATTGAACGAGTGCCCTTTGCACTGGACTCTTTACTGGACCACCAGGGAAGCCCTCTGTTTATTATTATGTGTGAGAAGCTAGTCGAGATTTGCACCATATCTCTATGCATACCTGAGTGATTACATACAGCTTTTTATTTATCTGTTTTTTTTAACTTTTTTTTGTGTGTGGGGGGGCACTTCTATTGATCTTTCATTTATTTATTTCCATCCATCTTTGTTCTTTGGCCTGTGTGGGCCTCCCATTGCAGTGGCCTCTCTCGTTGCAGAGCACTGGCTCTGGGCACATGCACTCCAGAGCTCCCACTTGGTCGTTGGGCACATCAGTCTAGCCGCTCCACGGCACGTGGGATCCTCCCAGACCAGGGATCGAACCGGCGTCCCTTGCACTGCAAGGCGGTGTCCTTACCCACTGGACCACCAGGGAAGCCCTACAGCTTTTTAAAAATATAATTTTATAACTGTTTTTTTTTTATGTGCTCTCAATTTTTCCACACCTGCGAGGTTCATTGAACTTATTGTAAAGTCTCTTTTTCTCCTACAAGTCCTATTAAAGATGTATCTTCTTTTCTTTACAAATTAATTTGTGATCGTCAAGGAACCTATCAGGTTTAACACCTGAGTGAGGTACTGGGGGTATTTGTTACCATCAATTACTTGAAGGAGAAACTTCAGTTTGGGGCACTTTGATAATTATTTGTTACATTTATTAATAAAGTTTTACTATATATATCTTTTGGACATGAATTTGTGCTAACTCCAGGAGATCGAGAAGGGCAGGGAAGCTTGGCATGCTGCAGTCCATGGGGTCACAAAGAATCAGACATAACGACTGAACAATGACAAAGTGTGTATTTTAGAAGAAATAACTATGACAATAATATAATCAGAAAATACTGCCCAATTTTGTTCTAGTTGTTCTGTGTACTGTGAATGTTGTGAAGGTATTTGTTATATCTCTGCATTCTAGATTGAGAATTGGTCTTGATGCAATAGGCTGATAGTCACCTCATAAATCAATACAGTTTTGATACATTTTAAACACTTTAATTGGGGTTCAATAATTTGACAAAGCTTGATATGAAATGCTTTTATTAATCTACTTTATACAGACACTGACATGAAGAGAACTTATTGATAAAAGTTGCCTCGTAGGGTTTCCTTTAAAAAAACTAAAAAGCCTAGTAAAATGAGTCTTAAACCACAGCAAACCTGTCAGATGGACTTGATGATTACTAACTCTTGCCTCAAAATATCCAGTTTGTAAACTTAACAATGAGATGACTCTTCGGTAAACCTAGTGTTTATTAAATATTTGAAAATTAAGTACTCACTTTGATCTTGCAACTGTGTAGGGAATCACATGAGGTAATACTGAAAAGGTGATTCAAACAGTTTTTTGCTTTTTAGAAGCAGTGGGAACTTTCACAAGTGTCAGAAGCAGCAAGCTGTTGGCATTTGGCCCCCAGGGCCACATAAGAATCACTGGAGAAAATCAGTAAATCTCAAGTGAAAGCAGCTCATCATTGGTATACTGCAGGTCTTTAAAAATAAATAACTCTCTCACATCAGAAATATATAAAATTTGGAGTAGACCATCTCTTCCAAAGTAAAAAATGTGTCAGTATATGCAAAACTATTTTAACAGCCAATGAACACTAACTTAGCTAGAAGGGGTGGGATGGGGAAGGGGTGAGGGGAGGTTCGGGAGAGGGCGACATGTAGACCCATGGCAGATTTGGGTCAGTGTGTGGCAGTAAACAACAAAACCCTGTAAAAATAATAATAAACAAAATTTGTATGGAAAAAAAAATGGCAAACTTTAGTGAGTCAAAGTTTTTTTAATTACATAGTTAAAGAAATTTAAAATAGAATCTATAATTGCTTAAACTTTACTTTTTACTGGGGTAAATACTGATCTGTGAAGGGTGAATTACGCTCGCATGTTGTGCATAAGTTGTTCTAAGGATTCGATGATGGAATACATGGTAATTGTTTTTATATGTGATTTATGTACTTGCTGTTACAAACATATCAAATACTCTGAAAGACCTACTTCATATATGAAGTTTGAGTTTTCTGTAAATAGTCTTGTATGTGTGAAGATTTCTTCTAGAGTTAATTCTCTTAAATGCAGTGTTTCTTTAGAAGAATCATTGGCAGGGCATATATGATTGGGCTGCCATTATGAACATAATTGATGACAGTCTGCCTGATGCAGCTCTTAGAAAAGTTGCCTCGTAGGGTTTCCTTTAAAAAACTAAAAGCCTAGTAAAATGAGTCTTAAACCACAGCAAACCTGTCAGATGGACTTGATGATTACTAACTCTTGCCTCAAAATATCCAGTTTGTAAACTTAACAATGAGATGACTCTTCGGTAAACCTAGTGTTTATTAAATATTTGAAAATTAAGTACTCACTTTGATCTTGCAACTGTGTAGGGAATCACATGAGGTAATACTGAAAAGGTGATTCAAACAGTTTTTTGCTTTTTAGAAGCAGTGGGAACTTTCACAAGTGTCAGAAGCAGCAAGCTGTTGGCATTTGGCCCCCAGGGCCACATAAGAATCACTGGAGAAAATCAGTAAATCTCAAGTGAAAGCAGCTCATCATTGGTATACTGCAGGTCTTTAAAAATAAATAACTCTCTCACATCAGAAATATATAAAATTTGGAGTAGACCATCTCTTCCAAAGTAAAAAATGTGTCAGTATATGCAAAACTATTTTAACAGCCAATGAACACTAACTTAGCTAGAAGGGGTGGGATGGGGAAGGGGTGAGGGGAGGTTCGGGAGAGGGCGACATGTAGACCCATGGCAGATTTGGGTCAGTGTGTGGCAGTAAACAACAAAACCCTGTAAAAATAATAATAAACAAAATTTGTATGGAAAAAAAAATGGCAAACTTTAGTGAGTCAAAGTTTTTTTAATTACATAGTTAAAGAAATTTAAAATAGAATCTATAATTGCTTAAACTTTATTTTTTACTGGGGTAAATACTGATCTGTGAAGGGTGAATTACGCTCGCATGTTGTGCATAAGTTGTTCTAAGGATTCGATGATGGAATACATGGTAATTGTTTTTATATGTGATTTATGTACTTGCTGTTACAAACATATCAAATACTCTGAAAGACCTACTTCATATATGAAGTTTGAGTTTTCTGTAAATAGTCTTGTATGTGTGAAGATTTCTTCTAGAGTTAATTCTCTTAAATGCAGTGTTTCTTTAGAAGAATCATTGGCAGGGCATATATGATTGGGCTGCCATTATGAACATAATTGATGACAGTCTGCCTGATGCAGCTCTTAGGAACAATTTGCAGAGATGAAAAGGGTGATGAAAATGGGGGTTTAGGAACTGCTTTCTAAAGACACTAGAGGATCGGAAAGAAACCTGGGGTTTCCAGTGCCCTCTGAAATAATTCTCACATAAAACCCGGGTTTAGTAGGAACAAGTGTTGTTTAAGTGCTCTGCTCTTGAAAAAATATGTGGCATAAAGAGGTGATTTGGTCATGGATCTTCAGTGATCAAATCAGAGTGTCTATTCTATGCCTGTTTCAAAAAGAGAAATGGAGAATATTCTACCTCTTCAGTATTCCATATATAGTTGCATTTAACTACATAAGCAGTAGATGAATATCAGTAAATACTCATGAGAAAAAAAAAAAGCTAAGATATAGTTGAAAAAAAATCAACTCTATGGGCTATAAAGCCTACCAAGTTTCTATAGTTAAGCCTCATCCTTGGTTGTAAGCTTCCAACTGAAAAGCCAGTTACACTTACTTTTAGCGAGGTGGTGGGCGACCCTTTCCCCGATTCTTTAGGAAAAGGACTTCCTAACACCATGCTATAAAATAAATTCCTCATGAGGACTTCACATAGGACATACTGAACATTAAATTATTAATAGTTCTCTAGCAGATGGAGTCATTTCCTAAAGCTAGCTTGTTAAAGTGGCCATTCCTTCAACAATTTGAGACCTCAACACCAAATCAGCTCAGTTAGTAACTCCAAGGGGTGGGAGCAAAGTAAGCAGCATGGTCCAGATATGAGGCCTTCTGATGGTCAAGGAATGAACTCCACACCTTTCAAAGATGACTTCATAAAAACCACAACATTGTTATGCTTTCATTATTACAGAGTTCTTATACTGAGCAAATGACCCTCTAATTTGCAGGTATCAGTCCAGTACAACACTTAGATGCCAAATTGTATAAGTCTGGTATCCTCTCCTATGAAGAAGGAAATGGCAATCCCACTCCAGGAAAGACCTACTTCATATATGAAGTTTGAGTTTTCTGTAAATAGTCTTGTATGTGTGAAGATTTCTTCTAGAGTTAATTCTCTTAAATGCAGTGTTTCTTTAGAAGAATCATTGGCAGGGCATATATGATTGGGCTGCCATTATGAACATAATTGATGACAGTCTGCCTGATGCAGCTCTTAGGAACAATTTGCAGAGATGAAAAGGGTGATGAAAATGGGGGTTTAGGAACTGCTTTCTAAAGACACTAGAGGATCGGAAAGAAACCTGGGGTTTCCAGTGCCCTCTGAAATAATTCTCACATAAAACCCGGGTTTAGTAGGAACAAGTGTTGTTTAAGTGCTCTGCTCTTGAAAAAAAATATGTGGCATAAAGAGGTGATTTGGTCATGGATCTTCAGTGATCAAATCAGAGTGTCTATTCTATGCCTGTTTCAAAAAGAGAAATGGAGAATATTCTACCTCTTCAGTATTCCATATATAGTTGCATTTAACTACATAAGCAGTAGATGAATATCAGTAAATACTCATGAGAAAAAAAAAAAGCTAAGATATAGTTGAAAAAAAATCAACTCTATGGGCTATAAAGCCTACCAAGTTTCTATAGTTAAGCCTCATCCTTGGTTGTAAGCTTCCAACTGAAAAGCCAGTTACACTTACTTTTAGCGAGGTGGTGGGCGACCCTTTCCCGATCCTTTAGGAAAAGGACTTCCTAACACCATGCTATAAAATAAATTCCTCATGAGGACTTCACATAGGACATACTGAACATTAAATTATTAATAGTTCTCTAGCAGATGGAGTCATTTCCTAAAGCTAGCTTGTTAAAGTGGCCATTCCTTCAACAATTTGAGACCTCAACACCAAATCAGCTCAGTTAGTAACCCCAAAGGGGGTGGGAGCAAAGTAAGCAGCATGGTCCAGATATGAGGCCTTCTGATGGTCAAGGAATGAACTCCACACCTTTCAAAGATGACTTCATAAAAACCACAACATTGTTATGCTTTCATTATTACAGAGTTCTTATACTGAGCAAATGACCCTCTAATTTGCAGGTATCAGTCCAGTACAACACTTAGATGCCAAATTGTATAAGTCTGGTATCCTCTCCTATGAAGAAGGAAATGGCAATCCCACTCCAGGATTTTTCTTGCCTGGAGAATCCCATGGACAGAGGAGCCTGGCAGGCTATAGGCCATGGGATTGCAAAGAGCTGGACACAATTGAGTGACTGTCACTCACTCATCCTCCCATAAAGCCCTCAAAATATAAGAAGCTATTATATTAATCATATTATACTGTTTCTCCTTTTCATACAAAAAAATCTGTAGTGAACATACAGAGTTATTACCCAAGAATTTATTAAATGATTACTATTTATCAAGTGATTATCAAGAGTGTCCTGAGTGCTTTAGAAAATTGGAAAGGGAGCCCATCTGTTACCAGAAAGAGGGAATTTATTCTTGGCATCCTTATCCTGACATTGAAATGGTACTTTTAAATTATATGTACATATATGTGTATTATATGTGTATATGTATCATTTTAATTATATGAACATATGCTGGTGTATACATGTGTATGTATTACACACATGCATATGTGCCAGGTTCTAAAACAACTGACTTACTAATGAACTTTTTAGAATATATTCCATCTGTAAGGTGGAGATAAGACTAAAATCCTAAAAGCCACTAACAATCATCTCTTCCTAATGTGCTAGGTATGCTCAGGAACTCTAGGTTCTTATCTCATTTGATAGTCATAACAGAGGAGAGTTTATAGTTGTGATCGAAAAAATTTTTCTTTTTGGCATACAGCACGGAAAAGGACTTCCTAAAAAAAAAGAGGATTTCCCTCTAGAACATTAAATTATTAATAGTTCTCTAGCAGATGGAGTCATTTCCTAAAGCTAGCTTGTTAAAGTGGCCATTCCTTCAACAATTTGAGACCTCAACACCAAATCAGCTCAGTTAGTAACTCCAAGGGGTGGGAGCAAAGTAAGCAGCATGGTCCAGATATGAGGCCTTCTGATGGTCAAGGAATGAACTCCACACCTTTCAAAGATGACTTCATAAAAACCACAACATTGTTATGCTTTCATTATTACAGAGTTCTTATACTGAGCAAATGACCCTCTAATTTGCAGGTATCAGTCCAGTACAACACTTAGATGCCAAATTGTATAAGTCTGGTATCCTCTCCTATGAAGAAGGAAATGGCAATCCCACTCCAGGATTTTTCTTGCCTGGAGAATCCCATGGACAGAGGAGCCTGGCAGGCTATAGGCCATGGGATTGCAAAGAGCTGGACACAATTGAGTGACTGTCACTCACTCACTCCTCCCATAAAGCCCTCAAAATATAAGAAGCTATTATATTAATCATATTATACTGTTTCTCCTTTTCATACAAAAAAATCTGTAGTGAACATACAGAGTTATTACCCAAGAATTTATTAAATGATTACTATTTATCAAGTGATTATCAAGAGTGTCCTGAGTGCTTTAGAAAATTGGAAAGGGAGCCCATCTGTTACCAGAAAGAGGGAATTTATTCTTGGCATCCTTATCCTGACATTGAAATGGTACTTTTAAATTATATGTACATATATGTGTATTATATGTGTATATGTATCATTTTAATTATATGAACATATGCTGGTGTATACATGTGTATGTATTACACACATGCATATGTGCCAGGTTCTAAAACAACTGACTTACTAATGAACTTTTTAGAATATATTCCATCTGTAAGGTGGAGATAAGACTAAAATCCTAAAAGCCACTAACAATCATCTCTTCCTAATGTGCTAGGTATGCTCAGGAACTCTAGGTTCTTATCTCATTTGATAGTCATAACAGAGGAGAGTTTATAGTGTGATCGACTTTGACAGTGATTCAAGTGAAAAAAATTTTTTTATTCCAGTTGTATTGAGATATAATTGGCATACAGCACTGTATAAGTCTAAGGTATACAGTGAAATGCTTTGATTTACATACATCATGTAGTGATGATCAAAATAAGTTTAGTGAATTTCTGTTATCTCTTGTAGGTTCAAAATATGAGAAATAAATAACTATTTTTCTTGTGATGGGAACTCTAAGGATTTACTCTTTTAGCAACTTTCGTATGTAACATATATCAGTGTTAATTATATTTATCATGTACATTCCATCCCTATGGTTTATTTATATTATAATTGGAAGTTTGTACCTTTTGATCAAGTTGTCTCTTCATCCAATTCTCCCTCCCCTTACCCTTACTTCTTTTTTTAGGGGGGGGCAGGGACAGGTTGGGGAGGGAGGGGGTCAGGCGGGCCACTTCTATTGGTCTTTCATTTATCTGTTTTCATCCGTCTTTGTTCCCTGGCCCGTGTGGGCCTCCCATCGCAGTGGTCTCTGTTGTCGCAGAGCACGTGCTCTGGATACATGCGCTCCAGAGCTCCGGCTTGGTAATTGGACACATTGGTCCAGCCGCTCTGCGGCACGTGGGATCTTCCCAGGCCAGGGATCGAACCGGCGCCCCTTACACTGCAAGGCGGTGTCCTTATCCACTGGACCACCAGGGAAGCCCCCCTGAGGCTTTTTTTGTAGAGCTTTTTTCTAGTGTCTTTACTTTTTGTCCTTATTGTTGTTTTAGGGCCTCATTAAGGACGTTCTTAAATAGAGCCTGTGTCTCAAAGCTCTTTTAGCTGCACTAAAGCAGCTCCACTCTTGTTATACCATAATAATTATGATGTGGTGGTAACTCCTAGGGGAGGGGAAGTGTTCTATAACCTTATGATTAAATCTCCGTCTTTTAGTGGGCCTGTGTTCCTAGATGTGGCCTTCACAAGTGTATTTTAGTTCTCCCATGCCTTTAGTGAGACAGAAAACTAGACAGGGCTGGGGTTGGAGAAATGCCCTTTCCCAAAGTCAGATAAGTCTCCAGGGAAGTCCTTGCCCTTGGAGAATGGGCATTTGTAGGGCAATTCTCTGGGTATATTTCACAATGGTTACTTTTCCCCTGTCTCTATGATAGCCCTGGGGGGGCGGTGGAGATGGTCTTTCTTGTTTTTTTATCATAAGAACTTGGGGTTCTTAGAAGTAAAATGCACAGAAGTGTGGACCCCTCTAAATCTGAGCCCCAAGGGATACTCACTCTTCTTTTTCCCATCCATCTTTATTATTTGGCCTGTGCGGGCCTCCCATTGCAGTGGACTCTCTCTCTGCAGAGGACTGGCTCTGGGCTCATGTGCTCCAGAGCTCTGGCTCATAATTGGACACACTGGCCCAGCTTTTCCTCGGCATGTGGGAACTTCCCCGGCCAGGGATCAGTCCAGTGCCCCTTCCACTGCAAGGCGGACTCTTTACGCACTGGACCACCAGGGAAGCGCGAGATTCTCACTCGTATGTTAGTCAACCCTCAACCTCCATCGAGTCATCACAGTTGCTGTTTGTGTGCTCCTGCCAGCTTATGGCTCTTGCACTTCTGCTCCAGTGAAACAGATCTCAGATCTAACTCCCAGGGCTCTCCCATCTTGCCAGATTTCAAGGTGGCAGATAGTCTTGCATCCTCAGTTCTCTAATGGGTCTAAGAAAAGCCACTGATATTTTGGTGTGTTCAGATTTTGCTTGTTGTAAAGAAGAGAATGACGACTTCTAAGCCCTTTACTTTGGGAGATGAAATACGCTGAGCACTTAATAACCGCTAAATAAACAGTTTATTATTTTGTTGTTGTTGTTTTGTAAATTGCCAGCTTGCATTTTTAAAATTTAATGTAAAATTAAAGCTGTCTTAAAATACTTAGAGAGTTATAAAAGGGAGATTAGATGTGTTACTGGTAGCATCAAGAGATCTCTTTGGTTAACATAATACTGTAAATCAACTATGCTTCAATTTAAAAAAATTTAAAGATCTTTTGGTGGAAATTTTATATGTGTAGGCGTACCTTAATTCAACACAAGAGAATTCTTGGAAAATTATTCAACAATGTTGGACATATAGGTGATAGCTTATGAATTTTGAAATCCATTCCTAATTGTGAATTGATTTGGGAACGCCACTATGTTTTTCCTCCTCCCCTGAGTATGTAAATGCAGAAGTTAAATGACAACTCTTCAGGTGCTCATGATAAAAGATAAATTATTTTGGATGATAGAGGGTGCTATATAACTTCCAACGTGGAGATTATTTGTTTCTCAGACACTGTGTCCTTTAAACCTCCCAAAGGGGAAGAGTCCACTTCTCCTCCAGTTTTGTCTGAATTTTAATCCATTTGCACACTTAATGGGTGATGGCGTAGAGGAAGCTGATGTTCAGTGTCCTAAACCCCATTCCGGCTTTGCTGTTAAGGGTTAGGCATGGAGCTTCTCTGGAGTGGGAGATTGTTATGAGTTATCAGCCCAGCCTGGAGTCATGCATCTAAATGAGACCCCATTGGACAGGCTGGCATGTGTGTGCAGTGCTGGACTGTGGAGACATTGCTCACATTACCTGTGGGGCAGAGGGCAGAGAAAGTGTGCTGTGTACAAGCTCTTATGAAGTGACTTTGTGTTCTGCAGGAGGTTATGTGCAGGCAACAGGTAGGCCCGTGATGTCTTAAAATTTATCTCCACTGCTTGGAAACTGCTGTGTGCAGCAAACTTGCTGAAAATACAAAGCTTGTGTGCAGTATAGCTACTTTGTATTGCTTTATTTACATCTTACTGTTTTATTTCGAAGAAACAATCATGTTCCTAAATGTTAAAAAAATAAACTAAATCTTTTAAATGTTGTTTTCAAGGACTGAGAAATCTCATTTTGAAATAATGATGTTTTACATAATTCATGATCTCTAAATTCTGTACAGTTCATGGGTATTTATTTCTCCTCTAATCACTCCCAGCTATGTTTATAAACATGTTTGTACGTTTCAGGAACCACTTAGGTTGACTGTGATATACTTACTGAAGAGTTGAGCCCAGAAAATTTAGGGCTTTTCCCAACTCACTTTTGATGGTTAGTGGCAGAAGCTGATAGGTTTTATGTCAAGTGATCCTCTTTTAGCACTCATATATATATATATATTAATTAAATTAAGACATAATTTACATACCACAAAATTCACTCTTTTTAGTGTTCCATTGTGTGGGATTTAAAGGTATATAGTCATGTAATAACCACTTCAGTCAAAATAGCAAATAATTCTAATAACAAAAGGAAAAATCAACTGTGCCTCTAAATCTAAAAACGATTTAGATTTTACTTTTAGGTCCATGCTACTTGTGTGAGAATATGAGGAAATGTGGATCTAATTGTTTATTTCCTTCTTAATTCCTTCCTCTTTCTCCTCTCTGTCTCTTTCTCTTATTCTTCCCTCCCTCCTTCCTTTCTCTGTTCCTTTCCTTCACAAATGGATATCCAGTTATTCGAGGACCATTTGTTGAACTGCCTTTTTATTTTTGTTGAAAATTAATTCACCATTTATGTACATATCTAAACTTTCTGACCTCTCACTTCTATTTTGTTCACCTATATAAGTCTCAAAATTTTTTCATTCATTGATGTGGTTAAGATATGTCTTTGGTTCTGTGATTACTTTCTAGTTTCTAGAAAATCTGTTTCAATATTAAAAATATTCAAGAATGAAACATTACAAAGAAGGTATAAATATTTCTTTCTCTGAACTCGAGTCTGTTTGTCTGTTTCTAACTCTGTCTTTCTGGCCTGAGTTTGAACTGCAGTGTGCATTAGGATGGGAGGCCCCCGGCTTCTCCCCTGCCTACATTCAAAGACATCTTTGGTTTCTTGTGGAAGAGCTGTGTTTCATTAGATATTTTGTTTCTAAATTACTCTGTCTCCAAGTCCATATTTAGCTGTGGGTAGATTTTGTTTCTGTTGTTGGGAGTCCTGTGGGTGTAGGAACAGGGCACTAGTCACTCAAATACTCCATACACCTCCTGGGTCTAGGATCTGAATTCATCCTCACACCTGGGATCCCATCGCTGTGGAAGTGAGGAATAAGAGGGGAAGGGTTTTGCTTAGACAGGGAACCCTGATCTACTCTGTTCTCTTTCTCAGAGAGCCTCGTTCTTTAAGTGCCATTGGGTGGGCTTTCTGTAGCCTTGGAAACACTCACCTCTTCCTTGACACTGCGAGCGTGGTCTTTCACGGACTGTAGGGACCTCCCACTCTGCTCCATGCACATGGCTTCGGTTTCAGAACATTGCAGCCAGGCTTACAGATAGTGACATTCACTGCACCTGATGCATCTACCCTCCTGAAATTCAGCCACCTGCCCTTACTGTGCTCCTGGTTCCTTATTTGCAGGGCTACTGTTGGTGGGAGACATCTTTCTTTGCCCTAAGGCCCAGTACTTGGAGCAGCAGCCTCTGGGGCTAGAGGGGAAGCGATTTTTACCTGCAAGCTTCATCAGTCCATTTTGCTTTCCAAACTTCAGTCTTCCAGGAAGGTCCCTGTGTACAGATGATCCCAGGGCCTCAGTCATTCTGTCTCTTGTCCTTTCCAGGACAGGACTCCCAGAGTCCACCATTTAAAAGTTTAGTATGTAGTCTTCTAGATTCTGTTGTGCATTAGAAAAAAACATACGTGGGTGATAGCTACTGTATAGACTGCAGCCTTCTTTATTCACCCGTGTGTCAATGACATTTTTCATGTTGTAGGTGGCATGAAATGCCAGTGTAGAGTTATAGCGTGGTTTGCTTCTCCAGAGCCTCATTGGCTGATGTGCACATTGCTCCAATTTTCAGATATTGTAAACAGCACTCCCTCAATCTCCCTGTATGTACACTTCAGTGCCTCTGGACAATGACTGACCTCAGATGCATCCTTAGAGGTGGAACTGATAATGTTTATATTTTGATACACACCACCCTTTTAAAACACAGCACCATTTACACCTTCACTAGCAGTTCATAAGAGTCACTTTTCCCCTATACTCTGGTCAGCATTGAGCTTTATCATTCTTTTTTTATCTTTCTCAGGCCATACGTATACTAGGGCAAACAGTATTTTATTGTTTAAGTTTTCATGTCTTTGATTATTAATGGGGTTGGGTATCATTTCATATACCTAACAGTCAATTGTCTGTTCATATCTTTTTTTTACCCCTGGAGAAGGAAATGGCAACCTGCTTCAGTATTCTTGCCTGGGAAATCCCATGGACAGGGGAGTCTGGGGGCACTCAGTCCATGGGGTCACAAAGAGTCAGTCACAATTTAGAGACTAAACAACAGTCTTTTTTTCTACTATAGTGTTCATATTTTTGTTTTGTTTTGTAAGAACTCTTTATATGGTAAAGATATTAACTCTTTGTCTTGTGTAGATATTGCAGGTATTTCTCCCAGTTTTTGATTTGTCTTTTAATTTTGATTCTGGTGTCTTTTGCTAAATGAACTTTAAATTTGTATCCATCCAAATGTATTAGTATTTTCCTTTGTGGATTCTAGCTTTTCACTCTTTTCCTTTGTGAAGATTATACTTAAGCGTATTTATTGCCTTTAATAGGGCTTCCTAGATGGTGCTAATGGTAAAAAGCCTGCCTGCAAAGGCAGGAGACTTAAGAGACTCAGGTTCAATCCCTGGGTTGGGAAGATCCCCTGGAGTAGAGCATGGCCACCCACTCCAGTATCCTTGCCAGGAGAATCCCATGGACAGAAGGGCCTGGCGGGCTGCTGTCCACAGGGTCACAAAGAGTCGGACACAACTGAAATGACTTAGCACCCATGCATTGCCATTAATTATTTTTTAAAAAATATTTTAAGCATGCGAAGTTGTCCTGTTAAAGGAAAGAATATTGTAGCATGGTTTCCCAGGCTGAATGGGGGAGGAGAGTGTAAAGTCACTTCTAGACAGGTCTGGTGAAATAGATACTCATGAGCTCCACAGAAGCTGAGTCAAACAAAGAGCCCAGTTTGATGACATTGGTTGTGTCTACACAGTTGTTAACACAATCGTCCCACATGCTTCCTAAGTAAAGGAAAGGTAGAACCCATGATCCTCTTGTTATTAAGTTGAACAAGTGTTTTGTTTCCAGCCTTGATCAAATATGTACTAGCTGTATCATTTTTAGGCCACTAACCAGTTGGCCTAGGGTTTTCTGTATAAGGGGAAAGAAGCCTGGCTAATAAGCAGTATGTTATTAATTACTGTTGCAGCCACTCTGAGAAACAGAGTGAACACTCTCAAAATTTGTCTCAGTTGTTAAGACTATTGGTGCCACACACACAAAAAGAGGGTTTGGAAAGTTTGATTATGTCCTTAACAGAAGGTCTCTAGGGAAAGCAGGGCAGGTAACCAAAGAGGTTCCAAATGATCCGGAGAGTAAAGAAAGGAGACACATGTTTATTGTGGCCTGGGTGGAATTGGGAAGAAGGCAGCCTGCCTGTGGGCAGGGCCTTGTCTGGTTTGAGTCTTCTTCTGGTGTCAGCAAAGGGAGGGGTGTAGCTTAAAAGCTGATAGCAGGCAGACTCCATATTGTAGCCCCCAGTCTCTGAACAGTGACATTTACCTATCCTTAAGATCCTGGAAGTGCTGAAAGATGGGAGCACCTTTGTGTATTGAAGAGTTTACCCCCCATAAAATTCTCGTGCTCAGAGGGGCTTTCTGTAGTTGCCGATAGCTAGAGATAACCAACAAACCAAACACCTGCCTGCAAAGGCAGGAGACTTAAGAGACTCAGGTTCAATCCCTGGGTTGGGAAGATCCCCTGGAGTAGAGCATGGCCACCCACTCCAGTATCCTTGCCAGGAGAATCCCATGGACAGAAGGGCCTGGCGGGCTGCTGTCCACAGGGTCACAAAGAGTCGGACACAACTGAAATGACTTAGCACCCATGCATTGCCATTAATTATTTTTTAAAAAATATTTTAAGCATGCGAAGTTGTCCTGTTAAAGGAAAGAATATTGTAGCATGGTTTCCCAGGCTGAATGGGGGAGGAGAGTGTAAAGTCACTTCTAGACAGGTCTGGTGAAATAGATACTCATGAGCTCCACAGAAGCTGAGTCAAACAAAGAGCCCAGTTTGATGACATTGGTTGTGTCTACACAGTTGTTAACACAATCGTCCCACATGCTTCCTAAGTAAAGGAAAGGTAGAACCCATGATCCTCTTGTTATTAAGTTGAACAAGTGTTTTGTTTCCAGCCTTGATCAAATATGTACTAGCTGTATCATTTTTAGGCCACTAACCAGTTGGCCTAGGGTTTTCTGTATAAGGGGAAAGAAGCCTGGCTAATAAGCAGTATGTTATTAATTACTGTTGCAGCCACTCTGAGAAACAGAGTGAACACTCTCAAAATTTGTCTCAGTTGTTAAGACTATTGGTGCCACACACACAAAAAGAGGGTTTGGAAAGTTTGATTATGTCCTTAACAGAAGGTCTCTAGGGAAAGCAGGGCAGGTAACCAAAGAGGTTCCAAATGATCCGGAGAGTAAAGAAAGGAGACACATGTTTATTGTGGCCTGGGTGGAATTGGGAAGAAGGCAGCCTGCCTGTGGGCAGGGCCTTGTCTGGTTTGAGTCTTCTTCTGGTGTCAGCAAAGGGAGGGGTGTAGCTTAAAAGCTGATAGCAGGCAGACTCCATATTGTAGCCCCCAGTCTCTGAACAGTGACATTTACCTATCCTTAAGATCCTGGAAGTGCTGAAAGATGGGAGCACCTTTGTGTATTGAAGAGTTTACCCCCCATAAAATTCTCGTGCTCAGAGGGGCTTTCTGTAGTTGCCGATAGCTAGAGATAACCAACAAACCAAACACCTTCAGAAAACTAAAAATATATGTGTCAGGCACTCCAGAGAATCATGTTGTGGGTGTTCATCACACCTAACCTCAGGCTCCTTAATAGCCCAGACATTTATGGTGAAATGTTTTATTAATAAATGACTCTGTCAGCCACACTGATGTACATGACCTTATGCTCCCCTGATGAGAATGCCTCAGCCCTGAGTTTTTCCATTACTTGGTGATCTAGTTACTAATGTTCTATGAATCAGATGAAGGCAATGCATTTATTTCTAGAATGCTGAGTATCAAAGCTTGGATAAACTATTTTCTTTTGTAAAAATTCTATTTTGTTGATACGTGATTTTCTCATTTCCTCCTGAAATCACTTCATCATTGTCAGTAATTTCATTCTCTCTCTTCAGACAGCAGTTACTGCCCTTGACTGTTTGCTTTTTAGATTTTCTGCTTTCTCAGGAAGTACTTTCAACAATACAGGCTGACATCGTGAATGATCTATTTCTTAGATATTCTTGCTTCTGTTGAAAGTATAAATGACCATTCGATTTCAGTGGGTCTTTGACTTTGATTAGTTATGTATATCTTTGTGAACATTTAGTTCTAAGATAAATTGGGCTTCATGTCCAATACTGATTTTCAAGGCTCAGATGATTGGTTGGGAAAACTGAAGAACCAAATATTGCTTTCATTTTTAACCACTTAATGCAATTAATTTTTGCCTTCTGTGAAAGTTTATCATGAATTCCATTTGAAGTTACTTGTTTTTAGAGCTACTATTCTCTCCTTTTGTTTTTATATGACTGTATCTTCTTTGTTCCTTTGATCCATGCTTCCAACATAGGTTTTTATTGTACATACAAATAGTTTGCCTTCTTTTTTGAAGTATTACTCAAGTGCCTTTCACCGCACAAATCCTTTTTATTCCATATGTCTGCTTGTGGAATTCTGGAGATTTCTAAGAGATCAACAGGAATTTCAGACTTAGAATTCAATGGAATTTTGCCAACTATAGAAAGTGCTTGGGAGCCTTTGTGTATTGAAGAGTTTACCCCCATAAAATTCTCGTGCTCAGAGGGCTTTCTGTAGTTGCCGATAGCTAGAGATAACCAACAAACCAAACACCTTCAGAAAACTAAAATCTATGTGTCAGGCACTCCAGAGAATCATGTTGTGGGTGTTCATCACACCTAACCTCAGGCTCCTTAATAGCCCAGACATTTATGGTGAAATGTTTTATTAATAAATGACTCTGTCAGCCACACTGATGTACATGACCTTATGCTCCCCTGATGAGAATGCCTCAGCCCTGAGTTTTTCCATTACTTGGTGATCTAGTTACTAATGTTCTATGAATCAGATGAAGGCAATGCATTTATTTCTAGAATGCTGAGTATCAAAGCTTGGATAAACTATTTTCTTTTGTAAAAATTCTATTTTGTTGATACGTGATTTTCTCATTTCCTCCTGAAATCACTTCATCATTGTCAGTAATTTCATTCTCTCTCTTCAGACAGCAGTTACTGCCCTTGACTGTTTGCTTTTTAGATTTTCTGCTTTCTCAGGAAGTACTTTCAACAATACAGGCTGACATCGTGAATGATCTATTTCTTAGATATTCTTGCTTCTGTTGAAAGTATAAATGACCATTCGATTTCAGTGGGTCTTTGACTTTGATTAGTTATGTATATCTTTGTGAACATTTAGTTCTAAGATAAATTGGGCTTCATGTCCAATACTGATTTTCAAGGCTCAGATGATTGGTTGGGAAAACTGAAGAACCAAATATTGCTTTCATTTTTAACCACTTAATGCAATTAATTTTTGCCTTCTGTGAAAGTTTATCATGAATTCCATTTGAAGTTACTTGTTTTTAGAGCTACTATTCTCTCCTTTTGTTTTTATATGACTGTATCTTCTTTGTTCCTTTGATCCATGCTTCCAACATAGGTTTTTATTGTACATACAAATAGTTTGCCTTCTTTTTTGAAGTATTACTCAAGTGCCTTTCACCGCACAAATCCTTTTTATTCCATATGTCTGCTTGTGGGAATTCTGGAGATTTCTAAGAGATCAACAGGAATTTCAGACTTAGATCAAGTTCGTCAAGGTGAGGGAATTTTGCCAACTATAGAAAGTGTTAACATAGCAACCTCAA
Source organism: Tragulus kanchil (assembly GCA_022376925.1). NCBI lineage: Eukaryota > Metazoa > Chordata > Mammalia > Artiodactyla > Tragulidae > Tragulus > Tragulus kanchil. The sequence continues at coordinate 41,512,125 of JAIOJX010000031.1, read as the reverse complement.
ATATTAAAAATAGAAAGGTCCAGTTGTCCTAGAAAATGTTGAGTAGATTTTCACTTAAAATGGAACAGTAATCTTCCAGTCAAAAGAATGATGTTTGCTCCCTGTAAACCAGAAACTTGATAGTAAAATACAAAGAAATTGTGTTATCAGCATTAACATGGATTTGATTTGTTTCTTTAGTTGAATGGAATTAAATCACTCAGCTTTGAAGTCAAAAAATTTCAGCAAGTACAATATAGTCCTTACAGAAGCTACACTGTAACATGATCAATGTAATCATTATAATCTTCCATGAAAATTACATTCAACGTAACTGCACATCAATTATTGAATGATAACTATGTGTTGTTCTCTATGAAAATAAACATACTACGAATATGATGATGAAATAATGCTGTAAAGGCATGATCAGAAATAGTTTTCAAGAAAAGGTGTCTAAATGTTGAACCTTTATATGATGTAACGAACCTCAAATACAACTATTTGATGTTCTTGTTTGTGCCTCATTTTATAAGATACTATGACAGAACTATAGATCAATGGAACAAGATTGAGAACCCAGAGATCATCCCACGCACCTATGGGTACCTTATTTTTGACAAAGGAGGAGAAACTATAAAATGGGAGAAAGACAGCCTCTTCAACAAATGGTGCTGGGAAAATTGGACAGCTACATGCAAAAAAATGAAGTTGGAACATTCCTTGACCCCATACACAAAGATCAACTCAAAATGGATTAAAGACCTAAATGTAAGACCAGAAACCATCAAACTCTTAGAGGAGAATATAGGCAAAACCCTCAAGGACATCAATCAAAGCAAGATCTTCTCTGACCCACCTACTAAAATAGTGGAACTGAAAAGTCAACACGTGGGACCTCATGAAACTTAAAAGCTTTTGTACAGCAAAAGAAATCACCAAAAAGTTGGGAAACAAAAAAAACAAAAACCCACAGAAAAATGGGAAGAAAATCAAAAAAAGCAAACGCCTCCAAAGAGAACCATACAGATGGCCCAACAGGAATTTCAGACTTAGATCAAGTTCGTCAAGGTGAGGGAATTTTGCCAACTATAGAAAGTGTTAACATAGCAACCTCAAATATTAAAAATAGAAAGGTCCAGTTGTCCTAGAAAATGTTGAGTAGATTTTCACTTAAAATGGAACAGTAATCTTCCAGTCAAAAGAATGATGTTTGCTCCCTGTAAACCAGAAACTTGATAGTAAAATACAAAGAAATTGTGTTATCAGCATTAACATGGATTTGATTTGTTTCTTTAGTTGAATGGAATTAAATCACTCAGCTTTGAAGTCAAAAAATTTCAGCAAGTACAATATAGTCCTTACAGAAGCTACACTGTAACATGATCAATGTAATCATTATAATCTTCCATGAAAATTACATTCAACGTAACTGCACATCAATTATTGAATGATAACTATGTGTTGTTCTCTATGAAAATAAACATACTACGAATATGATGATGAAATAATGCTGTAAAGGCATGATCAGAAATAGTTTTCAAGAAAAGGTGTCTAAATGTTGAACCTTTATATGATGTAACGAACCTCAAATACAACTATTTGATGTTCTTGTTTGTGCCTCATTTTATAAGATACTATGACAGAACTATAGATCAATGGAACAAGATTGAGAACCCAGAGATCATCCCACGCACCTATGGGTACCTTATTTTTGACAAAGGAGGAGAAACTATAAAATGGGAGAAAGACAGCCTCTTCAACAAATGGTGCTGGGAAAATTGGACAGCTACATGCAAAAAAATGAAGTTGGAACATTCCTTGACCCCATACACAAAGATCAACTCAAAATGGATTAAAGACCTAAATGTAAGACCAGAAACCATCAAACTCTTAGAGGAGAATATAGGCAAAACCCTCAAGGACATCAATCAAAGCAAGATCTTCTCTGACCCACCTACTAAAATAGTGGAACTGAAAAGTCAACACGTGGGACCTCATGAAACTTAAAAGCTTTTGTACAGCAAAAGAAATCACCAAAAAGTTGAACAGACACCCCACAGAGTGGGAGAAAATCATAGCAAATGAAACAACAGGCAAAGAATTAATCTCCAAAATCTACAAGCAACTCAGACAACTCAGCACAGGGAAAATGAGCAGCCCAATCAAAAAATGGGAAAAAGATCTAAAGAGACGCCTCTCCAAAGAGAACATACAGATGGCCCAAAAATACATGAAATGATGCTCAACCTCGCTTATTATCAGAGAAATGCAAATTAAAACCACAATGAGATACTACCTCACAGCTGTCAGAATGGCCATCATCAACAAATCGACAGACAACAAATGCTGGAGAGGGTGCGGAGAAAAGGGAACCCTCTTGCATTGCTGGTGGGAATGTAAATTGATACAACCTCTGTGGAAGACAGTATGGAGATTTCTTAAAAAACTAAAAATAGAAGCACCCTATGACCCAGCAATCCCACTATTAGGCTTATATCCTGATGAAATCAAAACTGAAAGAGGCACCTGTACCCCGATGTTCATTGCAGCTCTCTATACAATAGCCAGAACATGGAAGCAACCTAGATGTCCATTGACGAATGAATGGATCCAGAAGCTCTGGTACATATATACAATGGAATACTACTCAGCTGTTAAAAGAAATGCAGAAGACTCAGTCCTAATGAGGTGGCTGGCTCGAGAACCTATCATAAAAAGTGAAGTAAGTCAAAAAGAGAAAGACAAGTATAGTATACTAACTCATATATATATATGGGATCTAGTAAGATGGTCATGATAGAACACACAGTGAACTCATGAAAAAACAGAGAATAGACATAAAGACATTGTGGAGACCGAACAGTGGGAGGGAGGCATGGAGGGAGTAACATGGAAACCTATACTGTCATGTGGGGAAAAGATAGCTATTGTCATTGTGCTAGGGGAATAGGAGTACCTACAACCACTTGGAGCGATGGTCTGGAGGGATGGGAGGGGGGGAACTGGGTGGGGAGGGGCTAGGGATGTGCATATGAATGATCTGGGTGGGTAAACAACAAAACTCTGTAAAATCTTTAAAATGCTTTTGTACAGCAAAAGAAATCACCAAAAAGTTGAACAGACACCCCACAGAGTGGGAGAAAATCATAGCAAATGAAACAACAGGCAAAGAATTAATCTCCAAAATCTACAAGCAACTCAGACAACTCAGCACAGGGAAAATGAGCAGCCCAATCAAAAAATGGGAAAAAGATCTAAAGAGACGCCTCTCCAAAGAGAACATACAGATGGCCCAAAAATACATGAAATGATGCTCAACCTCGCTTATTATCAGAGAAATGCAAATTAAAACCACAATGAGATACTACCTCACAGCTGTCAGAATGGCCATCATCAACAAATCGACAGACAACAAATGCTGGAGAGGGTGCGGAGAAAAGGGAACCCTCTTGCATTGCTGGTGGGAATGTAAATTGATACAACCTCTGTGGAAGACAGTATGGAGATTTCTTAAAAAACTAAAAATAGAAGCACCCTATGACCCAGCAATCCCACTATTAGGCTTATATCCTGATGAAATCAAAACTGAAAGAGGCACCTGTACCCCGATGTTCATTGCAGCTCTCTATACAATAGCCAGAACATGGAAGCAACCTAGATGTCCATTGACGAATGAATGGATCCAGAAGCTCTGGTACATATATACAATGGAATACTACTCAGCTGTTAAAAGAAATGCAGAAGACTCAGTCCTAATGAGGTGGCTGGCTCGAGAACCTATCATAAAAAGTGAAGTAAGTCAAAAAGAGAAAGACAAGTATAGTATACTAACTCATATATATATATGGGATCTAGTAAGATGGTCATGATAGAACACACAGTGAACTCATGAAAAAACAGAGAATAGACATAAAGACATTGTGGAGACCGAACAGTGGGAGGGAGGCATGGAGGGAGTAACATGGAAACCTATACTGTCATGTGGGGAAAAGATAGCTATTGTCATTGTGCTAGGGGAATAGGAGTACCTACAACCACTTGGAGCGATGGTCTGGAGGGATGGGAGGGAGGGAACTGGGTGGGGGGAGGGTCTAGGGATGTGCATATGAATGATCTGGGAACGTACATGTTGGTAAACAACAAAACTCTGTAAAATCTTTAAAATAAAGGGAAAAAAAAAGTAAAAAAAAAAAAAAAGATACTATGACAATATCAAGTATTATCTCATTCCCGTTAGAATATTTCTATTGCCTTTTAAGATTTCTTAATAAATCATGGAGCCTTATTAAGAGACTGCTACATTAGTAAATAATCATATATTTCTCTTGGTCAGTGAATCAGATTTCAGTTTGTGGCTGCATAGCATGTTAAAGCACTTGGAGATGCTGGAATTAGGAGTGCCATGATATTTGTATGTCTCTAGTGTATAGAATCCATATGAATTCTCTTCTCTTCTAAAATTCTAAAACTCTACTGGTGTGATGGTTAATTTTATGTGTTGACTTGGTGAGGCCATGGTGCCCAATAGTTTGGTCAAATTCCAGTCAAATACCTGTGGAGAGGGTACTTTTTATTTATTAGATGTGGAAGTGTTAGTCATGTCTGACTCTTTGTGACCCCAGAGACTGTTGCCTGTCAGGCTCCTCTGTCCGTGGAATTGTCCAGGACTCCCAGAGTTCTCCTCATAGAGTGGATTGCCATTTCCTTCTTCAGGGGATCTTCCTGACCCAGGGATCAAGCCCAGGTCTCCCATATTGCAGGCAGTTTCTTTATCGTCTGAGCCACCAGGGAATAAATGTTATTAGCATTTAAATTAGTAAACTTGTTTAAAAATTTCTTTTTAAAATTGGCCTCTTTTATTGGTTATTTATTTGTTTATCTATTTTCATCCATCTTTATTCTTTGGGCTGTGGCCTCCCATTGCAGTGGCCTCTCTCCAAATCTAGTCATATATATATATGGGATCTAGTAAGATGGTCATGATAGAACACACAGTGAACTCATGAAAAAACAGAGAATAGACATAAAGACATTGTGGAGACCGAACAGTGGGAGGGAGGCATGGAGGGAGTAACATGGAAACCTATACTGTCATGTGGGGAAAAGATAGCTATTGTCATTGTGCTAGGGGAATAGGAGTACCTACAACCACTTGGAGCGATGGTCTGGAGGGATGGGAGGGAGGGAACTGGGTGGGGGGAGGGTCTAGGGATGTGCATATGAATGATCTGGGAACGTACATGTTGGTAAACAACAAAACTCTGTAAAATCTTTAAAATAAAGGGAAAAAAAAAGTAAAAAAAAAAAAAAAGATACTATGACAATATCAAGTATTATCTCATTCCCGTTAGAATATTTCTATTGCCTTTTAAGATTTCTTAATAAATCATGGAGCCTTATTAAGAGACTGCTACATTAGTAAATAATCATATATTTCTCTTGGTCAGTGAATCAGATTTCAGTTTGTGGCTGCATAGCATGTTAAAGCACTTGGAGATGCTGGAATTAGGAGTGCCATGATATTTGTATGTCTCTAGTGTATAGAATCCATATGAATTCTCTTCTCTTCTAAAATTCTAAAACTCTACTGGTGTGATGGTTAATTTTATGTGTTGACTTGGTGAGGCCATGGTGCCCAATAGTTTGGTCAAATTCCAGTCAAATACCTGTGGAGAGGGTACTTTTTATTTATTAGATGTGGAAGTGTTAGTCATGTCTGACTCTTTGTGACCCCAGAGACTGTTGCCTGTCAGGCTCCTCTGTCCGTGGAATTGTCCAGGACTCCCAGAGTTCTCCTCATAGAGTGGATTGCCATTTCCTTCTTCAGGGGATCTTCCTGACCCAGGGATCAAGCCCAGGTCTCCCATATTGCAGGCAGTTTCTTTATCGTCTGAGCCACCAGGGAATAAATGTTATTAGCATTTAAATTAGTAAACTTTTTTAAAAATTTCTTTTTAAAAAATTGGCCTCTTTTATTGGTTATTTATTTGTTTATCTATTTTCATCCATCTTTATTCTTTGGGCTGTGTGGGCCTCCCATTGCAGTGGCCTCTCTCCTTGCAGAGCACTGGCTCTGAGTGCATGTGCTCCAGAGCATGGGCTCGTAATTGGACACACTGGTCCAGCCACTCCATTGCCTGTGGGATCTTCCCGGGCCAGGGATTGAACCGGTGCCCCCTGTACTGCAAGGCATAGTCTTTACCCACTGGACCACCAGGGAAGCCCTAAATTAGTAAACTTTTAATTAAGCATTTTACCCTCCATAATGAAGGTGAGCCTCTTTCAGTCAATTCATTGGTAAATTTACAATGAATAAACTAAAATACAAAAGACCCCGAGAAAGAAGAAAACATATCCTCACCTCAGATGCCCTCAAGCTAGCGGGGTGGGTGGTAGGAAAATCTCCAAGGGGGAACGCGTCTGAGGCACATTCCATGGTGCATCCCAGAGGTCCCCAGCAGCACTGAGCCCCGTGACCCATAGTGGTGACCTGCTAATTAGTACACCCTCTTTTTTTTTTACTTCCTTCTTTTCTCTCTCACTTCCCCACTCCTAAAGGTGCTTCCAGGGTTCACCTCCCAATAAACCACTTGCCCTCAAATTCTCAGCTCAGGACCCATTTCTGGAGGAAACATTTGTTAATATTGATATTTAGTGATGCTTACTGGAGAGTGAGAGAGACAAGTGATCACACAAATGGTCATTGGTAAGAGCCAACGACTGATACTGGACGTCATTAAACTCTTGTTTGTGACTGGATGTACTTTAAGTGTTGGGGAAGACATTTTTACTTTGGAAATGGCTCAGGCATTGTTTAGGAGATTTTCGTTTTTGGTAAAAGCACTTAATACATGGCAAATATAAGAAGTAGCCAAACATTTACATAAGGTACAGGAAATGTAGCATTAAGTAAAAGTGAACTTGAAAATAAATAGTTTCTGCCTTCTTTGATTTCAGAATTCTAAGGAAGACAAAACAAATATGGACATATACAAGGAGGTTTGAATATAACATGCTTTGTGGATTTCTTCTTAATCACTGCTTTCTGTTTGCTGTATTTTATGCTCAGAAAACACCTGAAAATTGTAGTTGCTTATACAATCAGACGCTTGACAGTAATTCCAGGAAAATTATCCTTATCTTTCTTTTGTAATGAATTCCAGGAACAATCAGGTCAATGGAGAATCTTAGGTGCTGCTGAGAACTACCAATTTTATGACAATCATTGAAATTGTGCTACATTACAGCTTCTCTGAGGACATACAAACAAAGCAGGATGTAAATAGCCCTCTTTATTTTTCTCATTTCAGCTTTGTTTTTTTTCCCCATTTTAATCAAATCCAATGTTATTGAAGACAATATGACATAGAAAACTGTATCTGATTTTTTTCCCCACGTGGTTATTATTTTACAATTATCTGGCAAAATAAGGACCAATATTTAGTCAGTTCTCAGGATGTTTTTATGAAAAAGCTAGCGGGGTGGGTGGTAGGAAAATCTCCAAGGGGGAACGCGTCTGAGGCACATTCCATGGTGCATCCCAGAGGTCCCCAGCAGCACTGAGCCCCGTGACCCATAGTGGTGACCTGCTAATTAGTACACCCTCTTTTTTTTTTACTTCCTTCTTTTCTCTCTCACTTCCCCACTCCTAAAGGTGCTTCCAGGGTTCACCTCCCAATAAACCACTTGCCCTCAAATTCTCAGCTCAGGACCCATTTCTGGAGGAAACATTTGTTAATATTGATATTTAGTGATGCTTACTGGAGAGTGAGAGAGACAAGTGATCACACAAATGGTCATTGGTAAGAGCCAACGACTGATACTGGACGTCATTAAACTCTTGTTTGTGACTGGATGTACTTTAAGTTTTGGGGGAAGACATTTTTAATTTGGAAATGGCTCAGGCATTGTTTAGGAGATTTTCGTTTTTGGTAAAAGCACTTAATACATGGCAAATATAAGAAGTAGCCAAACATTTACATAAGGTACAGGAAATGTAGCATTAAGTAAAAGTGAACTTGAAAATAAATAGTTTCTGCCTTCTTTGATTTCAGAATTCTAAGGAAGACAAAACAAATATGGACATATACAAGGAGGTTTGAATATAACATGCTTTGTGGATTTCTTCTTAATCACTGCTTTCTGTTTGCTGTATTTTATGCTCAGAAAACACCTGAAAATTGTAGTTGCTTATACAATCAGACGCTTGACAGTAATTCCAGGAAAATTATCCTTATCTTTCTTTTGTAATGAATTCCAGGAACAATCAGGTCAATGGAGAATCTTAGGTGCTGCTGAGAACTACCAATTTTATGACAATCATTGAAATTGTGCTACATTACAGCTTCTCTGAGGACATACAAACAAAGCAGGATGTAAATAGCCCTCTTTATTTTTCTCATTTCAGCTTTGTTTTTTTTCCCCATTTTAATCAAATCCAATGTTATTGAAGACAATATGACATAGAAAACTGTATCTGATTTTTTTCCCCACGTGGTTATTATTTTACAATTATCTGGCAAAATAAGGACCAATATTTAGTCAGTTCTCATTTGTGAGACATTGTCCATCTGCATTATTTACAATACATGAAAACCTACTTAGCAAACATAGAGAAATATAATATATTCAGCAATCAAACATAGGAACGTGACTACCTGGTACTAAATAAGATGAGTCAGGGCTGTAAGATGACCTTTTATGGGAAGACTGTTTCATCATTTTGAGCAATGATAGCCAGACATCTTCCCAGATGCTAAGTGGAAAAAGCGCCCTCAAAAAACTGCTGCCAACTGCCTAGATGGCCTTAGCTGAGTCTGTTTATCTCTCTGAATCTCAGTTTTCTTATCTGCGTGTTGGAGGTTTCTACCAGATGCTCCGTGAGGTCTCGCTGGGAGCATAAAGTCAATGTCTGTTTAACCCAGAGTGACCCACAGTAGATCACAGCTCACCTGGCTGGGGCCTGGGTTATGGGGACAGAAGGATACAGGGAAAGTCTTCGAAGAGAATACAATGGTTATTTCTCTGCATCCTTCCAAGTCAAGATATAGCCCCACCTCTTTCAGAAGCTCAGGTTCCAGAGAAGAGGGCAGGAAAGAGGGAGATGGGGCATTGGGACATGCAGGACATCAGCCTGATTGATACTCAGGTTAGAGGTAGGAGCCAAAGTAGAAGACAAGGATTATGCCTGGAGTCACAATGAGCAGCAGAGAAAGGAGAAAGGTGCTGTAATTAATTGACTACCAAGTTCTCAAGACAGACACTTCAAAGTAAGATCCATATTTTGTTGTGTTGACAGTAATTCCAGGAAATTTATCCTTATCTTTCTTTTGTAATGAATTCCAGGAACAATCAGGTCAATGGAGAATCTTAGGTGCTGCTGAGAACTACCAATTTTATGACAATCATTGAAATTGTGCTACATTACAGCTTCTCTGAGGACATACAAACAAAGCAGGATGTAAATAGCCCTCTTTATTTTTCTCATTTCAGCTTTGTTTTTTTTCCCCATTTTAATCAAATCCAATGTTATTGAAGACAATATGACATAGAAAACTGTATCTGATTTTTTTCCCCACGTGGTTATTATTTTACAATTATCTGGCAAAATAAGGACCAATATTTAGTCAGTTCTCATTTGTGAGACATTGTCCATCTGCATTATTTACAATACATGAAAACCTACTTAGCAAACATAGAGAAATATAATATATTCAGCAATCAAACATAGGAACGTGACTACCTGGTACTAAATAAGATGAGTCAGGGCTGTAAGATGACCTTTTATGGGAAGACTGTTTCATCATTTTGAGCAATGATAGCCAGACATCTTCCCAGATGCTAAGTGGAAAAAGCGCCCTCAAAAAACTGCTGCCAACTGCCTAGATGGCCTTAGCTGAGTCTGTTTATCTCTCTGAATCTCAGTTTTCTTATCTGCGTGTTGGAGGTTTCTACCAGATGCTCCGTGAGGTCTCGCTGGGAGCATAAAGTCAATGTCTGTTTAACCCAGAGTGACCCACAGTAGATCACAGCTCACCTGGCTGGGGCCTGGGTTATGGGGACAGAAGGATACAGGGAAAGTCTTCGAAGAGAATACAATGGTTATTTCTCTGCATCCTTCCAAGTCAAGATATAGCCCCACCTCTTTCAGAAGCTCAGGTTCCAGAGAAGAGGGCAGGAAAGAGGGAGATGGGGCATTGGGACATGCAGGACATCAGCCTGATTGATACTCAGGTTAGAGGTAGGAGCCAAAGTAGAAGACAAGGATTATGCCTGGAGTCACAATGAGCAGCAGAGAAAGGAGAAAGGTGCTGTAATTAATTGACTACCAAGTTCTCAAGACAGACACTTCAAAGTAAGATCCATATGTGTTTGTTAGGACTGTTCTCAGGGCAGCTGTCATCATCACAGCAAGCAGACACGAGGGTCCGTGTAAGCACTGGTGGGGTGCCTACTGTGTGCTTGGGAGTTACTGGAAACCAAGACTGAATCACACGTATCCCTCCCTCCTGTGAGTTTAAAATTTGGTTGGCCAGATCTGTAGCCACTAATCAGCAATACTTTAGTTTGCACATGGTACTAAAACAAGCATCTGGATCAAGCGCTATGGGAGCTCAGAGAATTAAGTCTGGTTCAACCAAACTGGGAGAGGTAAAGGAAGGCTTGGAAATGGAAGTGATATTTAAACTGGCCTTTTCTTGGGAGGTGAGTAGGATCATCGGGTGTAAGATTAAGGAAGGGTAGATGAAACGGCATGAGGGGAGGGGTGAAGGAATGAGACGACCTGATGTTCCTGGTTCCAGTGAGAGGCCCAGTGTAGCTGGGGCAGGTGGAGGGCTGTAGAGGAGGGAGCAGGTGAAGCCGGGCAAGGCTACCTTGGACTGGAAAGTGCTTTGACTCTCTTGCTAAGGGATGTGGGCCACAACCAGCTGTTTCACCAGGTGTCTAGGCAGCCAGTCTCACTGCTGTAGGTGGCTATAGGAGAGGAGAGCATGAGAAACCCAAGAGAGGAAGAGAAAGAGGAGTTAAAGCAATCTTGCCATCCTGAGCAAGACCTAGTGGTTACTGACTGAGACATGGTCCGCAGAAGGTTTGAAGGGAGAGGTGGTAAATTCAATTTGGTAAAACTTGGAACATCCACGATAAGGTCAAGTGGGGGACAGAAGGATACAGGAAAGTCTTCGAAGAGAATACAATGGTTATTTCTCTGCATCCTTCCAAGTCAAGATATAGCCCCACCTCTTTCAGAAGCTCAGGTTCCAGAGAAGAGGGCAGGAAAGAGGGAGATGGGGCATTGGGACATGCAGGACATCAGCCTGATTGATACTCAGGTTAGAGGTAGGAGCCAAAGTAGAAGACAAGGATTATGCCTGGAGTCACAATGAGCAGCAGAGAAAGGAGAAAGGTGCTGTAATTAATTGACTACCAAGTTCTCAAGACAGACACTTCAAAGTAAGATCCATATGTGTTTGTTAGGACTGTTCTCAGGGCAGCTGTCATCATCACAGCAAGCAGACACGAGGGTCCGTGTAAGCACTGGTGGGGTGCCTACTGTGTGCTTGGGAGTTACTGGAAACCAAGACTGAATCACACGTATCCCTCCCTCCTGTGAGTTTAAAATTTGGTTGGCCAGATCTGTAGCCACTAATCAGCAATACTTTAGTTTGCACATGGTACTAAAACAAGCATCTGGATCAAGCGCTATGGGAGCTCAGAGAATTAAGTCTGGTTCAACCAAACTGGGAGAGGTAAAGGAAGGCTTGGAAATGGAAGTGATATTTAAACTGGCCTTTTCTTGGGAGGTGAGTAGGATCATCGGGTGTAAGATTAAGGAAGGGTAGATGAAACGGCATGAGGGGAGGGGTGAAGGAATGAGACGACCTGATGTTCCTGGTTCCAGTGAGAGGCCCAGTGTAGCTGGGGCAGGTGGAGGGCTGTAGAGGAGGGAGCAGGTGAAGCCGGGCAAGGCTACCTTGGACTGGAAAGTGCTTTGACTCTCTTGCTAAGGGATGTGGGCCACAACCAGCTGTTTCACCAGGTGTCTAGGCAGCCAGTCTCACTGCTGTAGGTGGCTATAGGAGAGGAGAGCATGAGAAACCCAAGAGAGGAAGAGAAAGAGGAGTTAAAGCAATCTTGCCATCCTGAGCAAGACCTAGTGGTTACTGACTGAGACATGGTCCGCAGAAGGTTTGAAGGGAGAGGTGGTAAATTCAATTTGGTAAAACTTGGAACATCCACGATAAGGTCTTAGTCCATTGATAATGTGGTTTTGGAATTTGGGAGAGAGCCAGGGCTGTATTAACTGCTCAGGAGGAAGCAGTGGAACTTGATATTTCAATGTAAATTTTCTATGAATTAGGACAATACCTCCCATTATAACAGTAAAGTGACCAAAGTAAGAATTTCATACATTCCATATTCAGATTTCAGTAATTGTATCTAAGAAGTCCTTTTATAGCTATTATTTTTCTTCATTTGGATCCAAGCCAGGATTGTGCATTTCATTTGGTTGTCATGTCTCTTTGTTTTCCTTGAAATGAAACAGTTCTTAAGCTTTTCCTTATCTTGCATGACATTAATATTTTTTGAAGAGTACAGACTGCTTATTGTATTGAATGTCCTTCAACGTGGATTTGATGAGGTTTCCTTAAAACCTTGAGTTAGATTTCTAATTATTTAGGACAATCCCAAAAGTGACATGTCTTTCTCAAGGCATCCTATCAGGAGGCACATGATGTTATTTTATTTCCTTACTGGGGATAGAATCTTAGATCACTTGGCAATGAGGGTCTTCCACACATTTCTGCACTGTAAAGTAGTGGAGAAACTACAACTTTAGAATTAGTAATTTGTGAAAAGATGCTTTGAGACTACGTAAATGTCCTGCTCCTCATTAGACAATCACAGACTGTTAGTGTTTAGCATTCATTGATGTTTTTTTTTTTTTATTTTTTTCTTTTTTTGCCTCTAAATCATTGTTTTTGTTTTTCATCCATCTTTATTCTTTGGCCTGTGTGGACCTCCCATCACAGTGGTCTCTCTTTTTAAATTTTTTTTGATTTGATTTTTAATTTTTATTTTACTTTTTACTTTTACAGAGTTTTGTTGTTTACAGATATGTATGATCCCAGATTAGTCATACGTATATCCCCCCCCCATCCCACCCCTCAGTGGCCTCTCTTGTCACAGAGCACTGGCTCTGGGTGCGTGTGCTACAGAGCACTAGCTTGTAATTGTACACACTGGCCCAGCCGATCCTCAGCATTTGGGATCTTCCCAGGCCAGGAATCAAATTGATGCCCTTTGCACTGCAAGGTAGACTCTTTACCCACTGGACCAACAGGGAAGCCCCACTGATGATTTTTTTAAGAAACATTTATTTATTTATTTTTGGCTCTGCTGGGTCTTCATTGCTGTGCCCTGGCTTTCTCTAATTGCACTGAGCAGGGCTACTCTTCATTGTGGTGTGCAGGCTGCTCATTGCAGTGGCTTCTCTTGTTGTGGAGCATGGGTTCTAGAGCATGGGCTCAGTAGTTGAGGTGCACGGCCTAGTTGCTCCTCGGCATGTGGAAACTTCCTGGACCAGGGATAAAACCCATGTCCCCTGCCTTGACAGGCGGCTTATTAACCACTGGATCACCAGAGATGTCCCTCATTAATGACTTTTGCCTAAATCAAGTATTACTCTCATTATAAAATGTGTTTTTTTCTAAAAAATGTTTTCCTTCTACATGTATTAGTTGATGTGTTACTATAAGGAAGAGCTCCTATTTATTTATTTTTATCAGTGTGGATAAAGATGGCTTTTAAAAAGAATATGGGAAGACTTGACTTTCCTTAGAGATGGAATGAGAAGACCCAGTGGATACTGTAAGGCATAGTAGGGGATAATTAAAATAATCGAGTTTGAAGTAGGAGCGGGATGAAGATGCAGATTGAAGGAGTTGCTCCTGGACAGGTGTGGGGACTCAGTAGTGGGAAACCAGAAGGGAAGAAAAGGTAGGGAGCTGTAGCAGGAAGTTCAGCGACTCATTCCTGATGCCTCTCGTGGTTGTCATGACGTCTGTGGTGACGTCAGCCACACATGTGCCTGGTTCTGTGAAGACAAAGTACAGGTGGCTGGTGGGAGGAGTGACAACAACTACCTTTTATACCAAACCCAATGGTGAGCACTGAGTACAGGTCTGCAGTCCGTCATCCATGACCACGGAGGCCAGAGGTGCTATGGAATTCAGGATGTAGAGCAGATGGTACATATTCCATTTTGTATGTAACATCCCCGGCAGAATCTGGGTCAGCACGTGGTAATCACCATTTTTTTTTTTTTTGGCTTCTTTTGTTGGTTTTTTATTTATTTATTTTCATCCATCTTTATTCTTTGGCCTGTGTGGGCCTCCCATTGCAGTGGCCCCTCTCCTTGCAGAGCACTGGCTCTGGGCGCATGTGGTCCAGAGTGCTGGCTCGTCATTGGACACACTGGTCCAGCTGCTCCGCAGCATGTGGGATCCTCCTGGGCCAGTTGAACCAGTGCCCCTTGCACTGCAAGGTGGACTCTCTACCCAATGGACCACCAGGGAAGCCCCCCACTCCCCATTTTTGTTTCTAAAGGGAAAGTTAAATTTCACATTGACCATAAATGACAGTCTTCTGTCAGCTTAGATAAGATGAGGCCACCAAAAAAGTCGGCATTGAAGTTATCAAAAGAAATTTGGGGTTGGCAGAGCATTTAACATTTCTGAACTGTGACTAAAGGAGTTGGGAGCCTGTGTAAACAGTTCTGTGAGAGCACATGCTCCCAACTCAAAAAGTAAAGGCAGACTTTGCACCTGAGCATACTATAAGGAAGAGCTCCTATTTATTTATTTTTATCAGTGTGGATAAAGATGGCTTTTAAAAAGAATATGGGAAGACTTGACTTTCCTTAGAGATGGAATGAGAAGACCCAGTGGATACTGTAAGGCATAGTAGGGGATAATTAAAATAATCGAGTTTGAAGTAGGAGCGGGATGAAGATGCAGATTGAAGGAGTTGCTCCTGGACAGGTGTGGGGACTCAGTAGTGGGAAACCAGAAGGGAAGAAAAGGTAGGGAGCTGTAGCAGGAAGTTCAGCGACTCATTCCTGATGCCTCTCGTGGTTGTCATGACGTCTGTGGTGACGTCAGCCACACATGTGCCTGGTTCTGTGAAGACAAAGTACAGGTGGCTGGTGGGAGGAGTGACAACAACTACCTTTTATACCAAACCCAATGGTGAGCACTGAGTACAGGTCTGCAGTCCGTCATCCATGACCACGGAGGCCAGAGGTGCTATGGAATTCAGGATGTAGAGCAGATGGTACATATTCCATTTTGTATGTAACATCCCCGGCAGAATCTGGGTCAGCACGTGGTAATCACCATTTTTTTTTTTTTTTGGCTTCTTTTGTTGGTTTTTTATTTATTTATTTTCATCCATCTTTATTCTTTGGCCTGTGTGGGCCTCCCATTGCAGTGGCCCCTCTCCTTGCAGAGCACTGGCTCTGGGCGCATGTGGTCCAGAGTGCTGGCTCGTCATTGGACACACTGGTCCAGCTGCTCCGCAGCATGTGGGATCCTCCTGGGCCAGTTGAACCAGTGCCCCTTGCACTGCAAGGTGGACTCTCTACCCAATGGACCACCAGGGAAGCCCCCCACTCCCCATTTTTGTTTCTAAAGGGAAAGTTAAATTTCACATTGACCATAAATGACAGTCTTCTGTCAGCTTAGATAAGATGAGGCCACCAAAAAAGTCGGCATTGAAGTTATCAAAAGAAATTTGGGGTTGGCAGAGCATTTAACATTTCTGAACTGTGACTAAAGGAGTTGGGAGCCTGTGTAAACAGTTCTGTGAGAGCACATGCTCCCAACTCAAAAAGTAAAGGCAGACTTTGCACCTGAGCATGGTCTTAAAGAAGATACAGACTTATGATTAGCAGAAACTGGGGATTAGAGGTAGGGTAGAGGAAAGGACATCCCAAACAGAAGAATTTAAGGAAAGGCATGGAGTCAAGTAAGCTGCTGACCTGTCTGGGTGATTTTTAGTAATTTCAGGTTACTGGACCTGGCGAGAGGAGTGATTGGGCAACCCAGTAGGAAACGTGGGTTGGAACCTGAACACGGAACTCTGAATGTCATCCTCAAAGTTTGAAACTTGATTCTGTATCAGTAGAGAGTGACATGTCACATCTCTGCCTTTGTGAAGTGAAACCTGGGCTAGCTGGGTCCTTTGTGCTCAGACAGAGGATTGACTGCAGTCAGGGGAGACAGGAGGCAGTGGCAGCCATGGAGGCATATTTGTTGAGAGCGAGTGTAAGCCCAGAAAAGGGGGGAATGGAGATTTGAGAGCCAGATTAGACTCTATTGGCCTTGTGTAATTGAAGAGAGTGGGTGGAGGAAAGGGAGACCCAAAGCTTGGCTCCTGGCTGAACCTCAAGGACTGAAAGCTGGACGTGATACGAGTGATAAAGACTGAGTGCTCAGGTATTCACCTGCCTGGGCTTATGCCACACCTCCAACTTCCTATCTGTGAGAAGTGCAGCTGAGATCTAATCGTCTTCTCATCTGAAAATAGAAATAATAATAGCATCGTCCTGAAAGGTTAATAGCATGGCATCTTAAATGAATTAATCCATATAGATCCCCTAACTGGAAAACCACAGATGCTGGCTCGTCATTGGACACACTGGTCCAGCTGCTCCGCAGCATGTGGGATCCTCCTGGGCCAGTTGAACCAGTGCCCTTGCACTGCAAGGTGGACTCTACCCAATGGACCACCAGGGAAGCCCCCCACTCCCCATTTTTGTTTCTAAAGGGAAAGTTAAATTTCACATTGACCATAAATGACAGTCTTCTGTCAGCTTAGATAAGATGAGGCCACCAAAAAAGTCGGCATTGAAGTTATCAAAAGAAATTTGGGGTTGGCAGAGCATTTAACATTTCTGAACTGTGACTAAAGGAGTTGGGAGCCTGTGTAAACAGTTCTGTGAGAGCACATGCTCCCAACTCAAAAAGTAAAGGCAGACTTTGCACCTGAGCATGGTCTTAAAGAAGATACAGACTTATGATTAGCAGAAACTGGGGATTAGAGGTAGGGTAGAGGAAAGGACATCCCAAACAGAAGAATTTAAGGAAAGGCATGGAGTCAAGTAAGCTGCTGACCTGTCTGGGTGATTTTTAGTAATTTCAGGTTACTGGACCTGGCGAGAGGAGTGATTGGGCAACCCAGTAGGAAACGTGGGTTGGAACCTGAACACGGAACTCTGAATGTCATCCTCAAAGTTTGAAACTTGATTCTGTATCAGTAGAGAGTGACATGTCACATCTCTGCCTTTGTGAAGTGAAACCTGGGCTAGCTGGGTCCTTTGTGCTCAGACAGAGGATTGACTGCAGTCAGGGGAGACAGGAGGCAGTGGCAGCCATGGAGGCATATTTGTTGAGAGCGAGTGTAAGCCCAGAAAAGGGGGGAATGGAGATTTGAGAGCCAGATTAGACTCTATTGGCCTTGTGTAATTGAAGAGAGTGGGTGGAGGAAAGGGAGACCCAAAGCTTGGCTCCTGGCTGAACCTCAAGGACTGAAAGCTGGACGTGATACGAGTGATAAAGACTGAGTGCTCAGGTATTCACCTGCCTGGGCTTATGCCACACCTCCAACTTCCTATCTGTGAGAAGTGCAGCTGAGATCTAATCGTCTTCTCATCTGAAAAATAGAAATAATAATAGCATCGTCCTGAAAGGTTAATAGCATGGCATCTTAAATGAATTAATCCATATAGATACTAACCACAGGGCCTGACACATAGGAAACGTACCACAGATGTTTGTGAATATTGTTGATGATCTTGATGGTGATGACACTGAGTGAAAAAGAGATCTCAAAAGGTGTGTTAGTTCTGGAATTGTATATAGATTGACGTAGTTCTAAAGTCCTTTGAAGAAATGACTATTTAATATTCCCAGTTTCTTCAAAAAAATTTTGTGCAGAATAAAACAAAAACCTGTTAACATTCTTCAAGACATGTCAGGCCCTGTGGTTAGTATTTTTTTGAATTAATTCATTTAAGCCACACTGCTATCCTTTCAGGAAGATGCTATTATTAGAGAGCTGTTTCTTAGCCCTAAGATGGCATACATACTCTATACCCCTGTCTATTATGTGTGCTTTTAAAAGAGCAATCAATCACCAAAAGACTACTACTAGCTGGAAAGAAAGTTTTCCAGAGGGAGTGGTTGCTATAGGCTGTAGAGTGAAGTTGTCGTGAAAGAAAATGAACTGATAGACGTACATCAAGGGGAAATTCAGAGAACTGGTCCCAGATACCCAACATGGTATTAGCAGTATGGCCAATACAGAAAGATGACTTGGAATTTCTGTGTGGTTAGAGAGCTGGCTTTACAAGAAGACCCTTGTATCTTGGACTCTAGAAATCTTCAAGAGAATGGCTTAGCCTTCTGGATAAAAATACTTCACTGGACTTGTCCCTATTGAGCAGCATCCAGTTCTCCTGAGCTTGGGTCAGATGACCTTGATGTTCAACCCTTTCTGAAGCAGAGATGTGATGGAGCCTTGTGTAATTGAAGAGAGTGGGTGGAGGAAAGGGAGACCCAAAGCTTGGCTCCTGGCTGAACCTCAAGGACTGAAAGCTGGACGTGATACGAGTGATAAAGACTGAGTGCTCAGGTATTCACCTGCCTGGGCTTATGCCACACCTCCAACTTCCTATCTGTGAGAAGTGCAGCTGAGATCTAATCGTCTTCTCATCTGAAAATAGAAATAATAATAGCATCGTCCTGAAAGGTTAATAGCATGGCATCTTAAATGAATTAATCCATATAGATACTAACCACAGGGCCTGACACATAGGAAACGTACCACAGATGTTTGTGAATATTGTTGATGATCTTGATGGTGATGACACTGAGTGAAAAAGAGATCTCAAAAGGTGTGTTAGTTCTGGAATTGTATATAGATTGACGTAGTTCTAAAGTCCTTTGAAGAAATGACTATTTAATATTCCCAGTTTCTTCAAAAAAATTTTGTGCAGAATAAAACAAAAACCTGTTAACATTCTTCAAGACATGTCAGGCCCTGTGGTTAGTATTTTTATGAATTAATTCATTTAAGCCACACTGCTATCCTTTCAGGAAGATGCTATTATTAGAGAGCTGTTTCTTAGCCCTAAGATGGCATACATACTCTATACCCCTGTCTATTATGTGTGCTTTTAAAAGAGCAATCAATCACCAAAAGACTACTACTAGCTGGAAAGAAAGTTTTCCAGAGGGAGTGGTTGCTATAGGCTGTAGAGTGAAGTTGTCGTGAAAGAAAATGAACTGATAGACGTACATCAAGGGGAAATTCAGAGAACTGGTCCCAGATACCCAACATGGTATTAGCAGTATGGCCAATACAGAAAGATGACTTGGAATTTCTGTGTGGTTAGAGAGCTGGCTTTACAAGAAGACCCTTGTATCTTGGACTCTAGAAATCTTCAAGAGAATGGCTTAGCCTTCTGGATAAAAAATACTTCACTGGACTTGTCCCTATTGAGCAGCATCCAGTTCTCCTGAGCTTGGGTCAGATGACCTTGATGTTCAACCCTTTCTGAAGCAGAGATGTGATGGAGCCTTGTAAATATCTTTCAGAAAATGTCGTGGGGGGCTTCCCTGGTGGTTCAGTGGGTAAGGACACCGCCTTGCAGTGCAAGGGGCGCTGGTTCAATCCCTGGCCTGGGAAGATCCCACATGCCTTGGAGCAGCTAGATCCATGTGTCCAACTACCTAGCTGGAGCTCTGGAGTGCGTGTGCCCAGAGCTGGTGCTCTACAATGCGGGAGGCCACTGTGATGGGAGGCCCACACAGGCCAAAGAACAAAGATAAATAAATGAAAGAGCAATAGAAGCAGCCAAAAAAAGGGAAAAAAATTAAAAAAAAAAAAAAGAAAATGTCGTGGGGAAGTGGAGAGAGTTGATACAGACATTTTTTGAGGTGTGTCTAAAGTGGAACTTAAGCAAACTGTCAGAAAACTTCAAAAATCACTCACTAGTCAAACACTTAAGAAAGTGTTGCGATCGCTGCGACTCTAGGTAGAAAATTCAAGTGCCGATTAAGAGACATGTGGGAACACGTTCCTGCAGCAGTTAAACTCCATATATATTGAGTTACCCAGAGTTAAGAACATGCGGAAGGAAAATCCAGTGTTAATCTATAAAACACTTTCTCTTAGGTGTCATCTTTAGCAAAGTGGAAATTGTTCTGCATTTGGAAGGCCATTTCTTATAAGTGAAGAATGGAAGTTTTCTGATATTAAAAAACATTATTATGTTTTCTAGAGATAAAAAAATGTTCGAGGGGCTTTCCTGGTGGCCAAGTGGTTAGGATTCTGCACTTCCAATGCAAGAGTGAAGTTGTCGAAAGAAAATGAACTGATAGACGTACATCAAGGGGAAATTCAGAGAACTGGTCCCAGATACCCAACATGGTATTAGCAGTATGGCCAATACAGAAAGATGACTTGGAATTTCTGTGTGGTTAGAGAGCTGGCTTTACAAGAAGACCCTTGTATCTTGGACTCTAGAAATCTTCAAGAGAATGGCTTAGCCTTCTGGATAAAAAATACTTCACTGGACTTGTCCCTATTGAGCAGCATCCAGTTCTCCTGAGCTTGGGTCAGATGACCTTGATGTTCAACCCTTTCTGAAGCAGAGATGTGATGGAGCCTTGTAAATATCTTTCAGAAAATGTCGTGGGGGGCTTCCCTGGTGGTTCAGTGGGTAAGGACACCGCCTTGCAGTGCAAGGGGCGCTGGTTCAATCCCTGGCCTGGGAAGATCCCACATGCCTTGGAGCAGCTAGATCCATGTGTCCAACTACCTAGCTGGAGCTCTGGAGTGCGTGTGCCCAGAGCTGGTGCTCTACAATGCGGGAGGCCACTGTGATGGGAGGCCCACACAGGCCAAAGAACAAAGATAAATAAATGAAAGAGCAATAGAAGCAGCCAAAAAAAGGGAAAAAAATTAAAAAAAAAAAAAAGAAAATGTCGTGGGGAAGTGGAGAGAGTTGATACAGACATTTTTTGAGGTGTGTCTAAAGTGGAACTTAAGCAAACTGTCAGAAAACTTCAAAAATCACTCACTAGTCAAACACTTAAGAAAGTGTTGCGATCGCTGCGACTCTAGGTAGAAAATTCAAGTGCCGATTAAGAGACATGTGGGAACACGTTCCTGCAGCAGTTAAACTCCATATATATTGAGTTACCCAGAGTTAAGAACATGCGGAAGGAAAATCCAGTGTTAATCTATAAAACACTTTCTCTTAGGTGTCATCTTTAGCAAAGTGGAAATTGTTCTGCATTTGGAAGGCCATTTCTTATAAGTGAAGAATGGAAGTTTTCTGATATTAAAAAACATTATTATGTTTTCTAGAGATAAAAAAATGTTCGAGGGGCTTTCCTGGTGGCCAAGTGGTTAGGATTCTGCACTTCCAATGCAAGAGTCGGTAGGGAAGCCCTCGTAAGGGAACTAAAATCCCACATGTCATGTGGTGTAGCCAAGCAAAATTTTAAAAAACTGAGAAGACAACTCTTTTTCATTTTAGAGTGTGCTTAATGCACCTGTTCTATACAGAAGCCGCTGGTGGCACTTGTATCCAATATTAACAAGTAAGTGTGCCTGCATTTCTCCAAGAATGAGATGAAGCAGTCACCAGTATGAAGCTCAGATCCCAGGGGAAGCGTATAACCCTGAAACAAAATTATTTTGGGGAGATTATGAATACAGTGTAGTAATAGCAAGCATATAATACAATGCTGTATTTCTACATGGACTCCTGCATTTTGGAGGAAATGTGTTCTTCAGTGACCTTAAGTTAGAGAGTCAGGTTAACTCAGTTTGTCTCAGTCAACTCAAACAAGGCCAAACCTAAAAGTCTGTGAAACTTCTTTTTTTTGGTGGGGGGGAGGGGCGGGGATAGAGGTGGGTTGGGGAGGGAGGGGGCAGGCGGGCCACTTCTATTGGGCTTTCATTTGTCCATTTTCATCCATCTTTGTTCTCTGGCCCATGTGGGCCTCCCATCCCAGTGGCCTCTGTTGTCGCAGAGCACCAGCTCTGGGTGCACGTGCTCCAGAGCGGTAATTGGACACATCGGTCCATCCGCTCCGCAGCACGTGGGATCCTCCCAGGCCAGGGATCGAACCGGCACCCCTTGCACTGCAAGGTGGTGTCCTTACCCACTGGACCACCAGGGAAGCCAAAACTTCTTGATACAGGAATTATTTTCAGGAGTCCAGAGACATCAGAAGAAAAACTGTGCTAAATAAGCACTTTGAATATGTGATTTTGTAGTAAATACATTCTACACAGAGGCATGGATATTAAGCTAGAATAATCATTACAAAGTTAGTGGTTTTTTTTTTTTTTTTTGGTCACACTGCTTGCCTTGCAGGATTTTAGTTCCCTGACAGGGATGAAACACAGGCCATGGCAGTAAAAGCCCAGTGTTCCAACCATTGGACCACCGGGAAATTCCAGTAGTGTGTCTTTTTTTTGTTTTTTTTTTTTAAATAAGTGTATTTTTTTTGGGGGGGGGGTGGGGATCACTTCTTATTGGTCTTTCATTTTTCTATTTTCATCCATTCTTGTTCTCTGGCCCGTGTGGGCCTCCCATCGCAGTGGCCTCTGTTGTTGCAGAGCACCAGCTCTGGGTGCATGCGCTCCAGAGCTCTGGCTCGGTAATTGGACACATCGGTCCAGCCGCTCCGCGGCACGTGGGATCCTCCCAGGCCAGGGATCGAACCGGCAACCCTTGCACTGCAAGGCAGTGTCCTTACCCACTGGACCACCAGGGAAGCCCAGTAGTGTGTCTTTTAATAAGCTGTTACTACATATGGTAAGATAAGACCTGTAGCAATGATCCAGTTGAAATAAGCAGCATACTCCTTTCTTTCCTTTTTATCTGAAATATCCATTTAAACTTTCTTTTGGTTTCCAATCTGTTTCTTTATAATATTTTGCCTGTATAGATAGAACCCAAAAAAGAGATGATTAGAGCTTTATATTACTGTATTAATACAGAAACACACACATGCAAGCCAACCAGGAAAAGAATCATTTTACCCTCTAAAGCTTCAAGATTATATAACATCTAATTTGAAAATATTGCAGACAATGGGATTAGTGTACTTAATTTTAAAAATAAATCTCTAAACATAACAAGCAATCTCAGTAATGAAAAAGAAAAAAAATAGCTTCAAATGAATGAAGATACTGTATTTCTGGGAAGGATAGCTAATGGCTATAGTAATGAAACCTAGTTATTTTCAAATTAGATCATTTGTTTAAGGTGGTTTAAAGTCTGCTTTTGAGGATATTCAGAAAACAATTCTAAAGTTTATCTGAAAGAGATAAAAAAGCAGATACTGTCGAGCCAGTGATAGGAGATTCCATATAAAAGCATGTGTTAAAACTATGCTATTTAAAATAGAGTGGTTAAGGTGTACTAATAGATGAGTGTAGCAGAATAGCTAGCTACATGAAAACAACATTTGATAAGAGGAGCATCCTAGATCAATAGGTCAAAAACCAAGGATAATTCAATAAATGGTTTGAAAAAATTGGTAAGCTATTTGCAGGAAAAATACAGATTCTACTTCTCTGCCTAAATTTCATGTATAAATTTCAGATAAATTTAGAATTAAATATTATTATTATTTTAATTATGCCATTTGAAAAACTTGATAAATATTTAACTGATCACTAGAAGGAAAGACCGTTTTCTAAACATAATGAAAAATCACAAAGGAAAATATCAGTATTTTTTAGTTTATAAACTTTTATCTCTATACTTAAATGATAAAATACAAAAAGTAGGCAAAATATATGAAAAATAATGGCTTCCAAATATGATGACTTTAAATTATAAAAAAGTTATTAATTCTCCACCTGGGTTCTGTCCCGCCCACTTCCTGGGCAGTATTTAATTTCTGTTTAGTCTATTGCTGGTGCAAGTTCTGTCTGTTTTAAACTAGGGACTTATCTCTGACATGGGGGAGGTTATTATAAAACACATACATATCTCAGCACAGTTATTTACAGTACCTGAGCAACACAGCAACAACAGCAAGAAGTGAGCTACTTTATAATTTCAGAAGGTGATGCTTGACTCTGAGTCTAGTCTTCTCTGAGCCCAAAGGCAATCTCTGTCCCTAGTGCTCCTTGCAGCCATGGTAACAGGGCCAACCCGTGTCAGGTGTTTTTGTATGGACCCTCTAAGTGTGCGCAATTCTGCAGGTCTTTTATTTCCCCTCTTTTAAATTATTTACTCGTTTGTTTTCTGGTTGTGCTGGATCTTCGTTGCTGCCCTCAGGCTCTCTCTAGTTGCGGCAAGAGGGGCCACACTTAGTTGTTTAAGGTGGTTTAAAGTCTGCTTTTGAGGATATTCAGAAAACAATTCTAAAGTTTATCTGAAAGAGATAAAAAAGCAGATACTGTCGAGCCAGTGATAGGAGATTCCATATAAAAGCATGTGTTAAAACTATGCTATTTAAAATAGAGTGGTTAAGGTGTACTAATAGATGAGTGTAGCAGAATAGCTAGCTACATGAAAACAACATTTGATAAGAGGAGCATCCTAGATCAATAGGTCAAAAACCAAGGATAATTCAATAAATGGTTTGAAAAAATTGGTAAGCTATTTGCAGGAAAAATACAGATTCTACTTCTCTGCCTAAATTTCATGTATAAATTTCAGATAAATTTAGAATTAAATATTATTATTATTTTAATTATGCCATTTGAAAAACTTGATAAATATTTAACTGATCACTAGAAGGAAAGACCGTTTTCTAAACATAATGAAAAATCACAAAGGAAAATATCAGTATTTTTTAGTTTATAAACTTTTATCTCTATACTTAAATGATAAAATACAAAAAGTAGGCAAAATATATGAAAAATAATGGCTTCCAAATATGATGACTTTAAATTATAAAAAAGTTATTAATTCTCCACCTGGGTTCTGTCCCGCCCACTTCCTGGGCAGTATTTAATTTCTGTTTAGTCTATTGCTGGTGCAAGTTCTGTCTGTTTTAAACTAGGGACTTATCTCTGACATGGGGGAGGTTATTATAAAACACATACATATCTCAGCACAGTTATTTACAGTACCTGAGCAACACAGCAACAACAGCAAGAAGTGAGCTACTTTATAATTTCAGAAGGTGATGCTTGACTCTGAGTCTAGTCTTCTCTGAGCCCAAAGGCAATCTCTGTCCCTAGTGCTCCTTGCAGCCATGGTAACAGGGCCAACCCGTGTCAGGTGTTTTTGTATGGACCCTCTAAGTGTGCGCAATTCTGCAGGTCTTTTATTTCCCCTCTTTTAAATTATTTACTCGTTTGTTTTCTGGTTGTGCTGGATCTTCGTTGCTGCCCTCAGGCTCTCTCTAGTTGCGGCAAGAGGGGCCACACTTAGTTGTGGTGCACAGGCCTCTCATTGTGGTGGTTTCTCGTTGCAGAGCATGAGCTCTAGGGTCTAGGCTCCGCAGTTATGGCACATGGGCTTAGTTGCTCGAAGGCATGTGGGAACTTCCTGGACGAGGGATTGAACCAGTGTCCCCTGTACTGGCAAGCAGATTCTTATCCACTGAGCCATTAGAGAAGTCCCCTGGAAGTCTTTGTGAATCTCTTAAGTCAACCAACCTTTCTCTATTTAGAATGCTGAAAGGGATTTCAAGGTGGAAAGGTCCATGTTACTGAGTATATATTGCACTTACACACCTGAAAATGGTTATACTGAGGAATTAATAGAATGAACCCGTGTGAGACAGTTTACTGCCTCGACTCTCCTGTGTGCTCAGTTGCTCAGTCGTGCCCAGCTGTTTGCAGCCCCATAGATTGTAGCCCTCCAGGCTCCTCTGTCCATGGAACTTTCCTGACAGCAACACTGAAGTGGGATGCCATACCCTCCTTCAGGGGATCTTGCTGACCCAGGGATTGAATATGCATCTCGTGCGTTGGCAGGCAGACTCTTTACTGATAAACCACCAGGGAAGCCTTTATTCTGAGACTCTTGGATGTTCCTTAGGAATATGATGGAGGGGCTTCCACATGCTCCCCCATCCAAATCAAGAGAAGAAACAAATGTGCAGTTTTTAGTGTTGAAATGAGTGCTAATACAGAAGTTTACTCTTTTGTTTACACTTACGATTGAACAAACAAGCTGAAATATGGCCACAGGGAGAAGGGGTGCCAGGGACAATAATAAAGTAGTTTAATATGCCGAAAGCTGTTTTTAAGATAGATACTAGCTGGTGCTTACTGATCTAAATAATTATTCCTAAGATTGCACCCTGCTTCCTTTCTATATCTTTCTTGGTTTTACAAACTGTTTATCCTAATGACATATTTCCCTAGAATCTTTTTCATATTCATATTTTATAAGGTTATAAATCATCATACATATGTATACTTTTTCAGTTTTAATTAATTTACATGTAGCGTAAATATTTTCATGTTATTCATTTTGATGGGTGTAATTCTAATTGATGAAAATATTTTGTTACATAACTTATAGGAATTTATTAAATGTAACCTAATGTAAGAATTTAGACTTGCTTCCAATTTTAATATAAAAATGCCTCTTTTGCTATGGTAAAAATGTATTTTTGTGACATGTCTTTTTATCATGTTGAATTATTTTAAATTAGATTTGCCAGAAGTGACGTTTTGGGGCACAATGTTTGAAGTCGTTTTGGTTCTTTTCTTTTTTACTGAGGTATAATGATTTACATACCATATTATATTCACTTCAGGAATAAGACAATGGTTCAGTATTTGTAAATTGAAGTCTTTTTGGTTCTTCATAAAACTGCCAAGTTTCTTTTCAAAGGTAACAGGAAAGTCCCCTTTTATTTACTGAGAAAATGGTGAAAGCAACTTGTTTGATGATATGTATGATACGTTCCCCAGAGATGCCCCAAATAATTTGTACACATCTGTACGTACCTACAGAGAGAAGAAAAGGTGGAGAAGTTTGGTATAGGACCATCCCAGCAGTGTGCATGTGTGTGCATGGTGGGCAGAATGGAGAGATGGGGTTTAATGTGCCTAATGAGAGGTTACTCTTGTGCCTGAGTAAGAGGAGCTGACCAGATGGTGAGTGAGAGGAAGTCGCTTTCCTGCTATTGTGTGCACGATTTCTAGGTCTTTGTCATTACTCTGTCCTAAGCTAGTCAAGTCAATGGCGATGCCTCCTTGCAAATGGCAGGAGGCAGAACCCCATTTCTGCCCTAATTTGTCATCATTTTCCCAGGACCTATTCATTTCGACTTTTGTTTTTAATACATGTATTCTCCTTTGGCAATACCACAATGCCTTTCTCTCCCCCTTGGTCTCTCTTTGCCCTAATCACGATAAACACAAATGTAATGGGCGTAGTATTCCTTCATTTGAGTCTCCCTTTATTCTTACAAACTGTTTATCCTAATGACATATTTCCTAGAATCTTTTGCATATTCATATTTTATAAGGTTATAAATCATCATACATATGTATACTTTTTCAGTTTTAATTAATTTACATGTAGCGTAAATATTTTCATGTTATTCATTTTGATGGGTGTAATTCTAATTGATGAAAATATTTTGTTACATAACTTATAGGAATTTATTAAATGTAACCTAATGTAAGAATTTAGACTTGCTTCCAATTTTAATATAAAAATGCCTCTTTTGCTATGGTAAAAATGTATTTTTGTGACATGTCTTTTTATCATGTTGAATTATTTTAAATTAGATTTGCCAGAAGTGACGTTTTGGGGCACAATGTTTGAAGTCGTTTTGGTTCTTTTCTTTTTTACTGAGGTATAATGATTTACATACCATATTATATTCACTTCAGGAATAAGACAATGGTTCAGTATTTGTAAATTGAAGTCTTTTTGGTTCTTCATAAAACTGCCAAGTTTCTTTTCAAAGGTAACAGGAAAGTCCCCTTTTATTTACTGAGAAAATGGTGAAAGCAACTTGTTTGATGATATGTATGATACGTTCCCCAGAGATGCCCCAAATAATTTGTACACATCTGTACGTACCTACAGAGAGAAGAAAAGGTGGAGAAGTTTGGTATAGGACCATCCCAGCAGTGTGCATGTGTGTGCATGGTGGGCAGAATGGAGAGATGGGGTTTAATGTGCCTAATGAGAGGTTACTCTTGTGCCTGAGTAAGAGGAGCTGACCAGATGGTGAGTGAGAGGAAGTCGCTTTCCTGCTATTGTGTGCACGATTTCTAGGTCTTTGTCATTACTCTGTCCTAAGCTAGTCAAGTCAATGGCGATGCCTCCTTGCAAATGGCAGGAGGCAGAACCCCATTTCTGCCCTAATTTGTCATCATTTTCCCAGGACCTATTCATTTCGACTTTTGTTTTTAATACATGTATTCTCCTTTGGCAATACCACAATGCCTTTCTCTCCCCCTTGGTCTCTCTTTGCCCTAATCACGATAAACACAAATGTAATGGGCGTAGTATTCCTTCATTTGAGTCTCCCTTTTATTCTTTTTAATTCTCAACTGCTGCTCTTCCTGAAGAAGGACTGTGTTACAAAAGAATGGAATTTTCCAGACAATGTTTAGGACATAATAGTTTTAAGAGGCTTCATGTTTGCAAGAGACAAATTAAGCGGACTCCTCTAATATGCAGACAACATCTGTTACACAAAGTCACCATTAATGATAACACCAGATCTCCTTTGTGACTGATTTCCATCCAGCTGCATCGACCCATGAAAAGTGCCAGCAAAGAGGGCTACATATTTATCTCTCAGTGAAGAATGACTTTGGAAAACAGCGCATAAACCCAAAGCAAATCTTTGTTAACCTCTGAAGGCAGGGCTTCCATGAATCACTGCTGAAGACAGCTTATAGCCTTCTCACAGCCAACTTGCCATGTCCACTTGGTGTTTATAGTTTGCTCCAAATTGATAATACAGAAGAAAAGCACAAATGGAGAGTGGAACTGTATAGTACCCTCCTGTAAAGGGACGAACCTGCCTTTTCATCTGTCAGTTACAAGTTCATACACTGAAGCTGTATGCAGACATCATTCCCATTTGTACCAACAGGTCTATTACTCAATAATAAAAATCCTGCGGAATCCTTGAGAGCGCTAGTTAGCTACACCTAGTACCTTGATTTAATGAATTGTCCTTATTTACTTTGATATTAAACATTGAGATTCTTGAAGGAAAACCATCCAGCAGAGTAGTGGAAGGGTTCCCCTTTCTTCAAAAGAATAAGGCCTAAACTCTCTCTCTTACAGTTTGTTTGTGGAATGTATTCTGGTATGTTTTCTCCTGGTTTCTCAGTGGACGTGTGATTTACAGGTTAACACATTGGATTACTGATTTAATGCTGATTTTGCTGCTGGTCGCCAAGAATGCACAGACCCCCAGTTGGAGAGAGAAACAACAAATGACTTAACAATAAGGCAAGAGTGACTGAGAGGTGGCACTTTAAATGAGGCATTCAGAAACGAACTCTGTACAGCATTTTAAATGAAGCAGGGGAGGAAATACGCACTCCAGACAGAGGGAACAGCAACTGCACAGACCTCAGACTTGGCAGGTACAGGAGTTGGAAGGCTGTGTGTGCTGGATGCAGGGAGGACAGGAGATGAAGGCGAGGCTGTGATGTGTGCAGGGATCAGCTCTGGGAGGTCCACAGGGATTTCGCACTGGGTGAAGGAATGCCTCCACGACTTTAAAACAAAACCAAGCAAGTGCATCTATTTTTACACCAGCAGAAAGGTCTCTCTGAAACATAAAGTAATCACAATGTAACTGTTTGCTCACCATTCACAAGAGATTTCTTTAACAAATAACTTAAAGTGCAGTTTTAACTAAGTCTTATGGATTTCCAGGGAAATGCAGATGGTTTTCGGACAATTCACAGAAGACTTACAAAATGTTGTATGTTGTTACACATGCTTAAGAAGAATCCAGACCAAAGAAATGCTGGGAACCACTGGTCTAGACGACCCTAACTTAATGGAGTTCCAGCTGTATATTACATGATCCTCTGTGTCCTAAATATAGCTGGCAGTCTTCTATTAGTGATTTTTTTAAATGCAGAAGTATACTTTTCATGGACTCATTTCCTTTCTTTATCATTACTCAGGTGTGTCTTCAAGCCTGCCCCATCTGGTAGACTGTGTTCCTTTCTTTATCCCCTTTTATACTCTTCACCAGGTAGCTTTGCGGGAGCAGGGCATACTTCCATATGCCTTGGCTCTGGTCAGATGACTTGCTTTGGCCAATGGGACGTCAGCAGACATGACACAAGCAAACTTGTGGACAGCACTTGTGAGCTCTTGCCCTCACCATCATCCGGAGAAGGACCTGCCGAGGCCAACCTGCCAGTTGTGGCGGAAGAATGAGTGTCCTGTGAGCAGCTGAGTCACCGTAGCCACGCCGGGGCTAAATTGTTCTAAAATTGTTGAATATTACTGATTTAATGCTGATTTTGCTGCTGGTCGCCAAGAATGCACAGACCCCAGTTGGAGAGAGAAACAACAAATGACTTAACAATAAGGCAAGAGTGACTGAGAGGTGGCACTTTAAATGAGGCATTCAGAAACGAACTCTGTACAGCATTTTAAATGAAGCAGGGGAGGAAATACGCACTCCAGACAGAGGGAACAGCAACTGCACAGACCTCAGACTTGGCAGGTACAGGAGTTGGAAGGCTGTGTGTGCTGGATGCAGGGAGGACAGGAGATGAAGGCGAGGCTGTGATGTGTGCAGGGATCAGCTCTGGGAGGTCCACAGGGATTTCGCACTGGGTGAAGGAATGCCTCCACGACTTTAAAACAAAACCAAGCAAGTGCATCTATTTTTACACCAGCAGAAAGGTCTCTCTGAAACATAAAGTAATCACAATGTAACTGTTTGCTCACCATTCACAAGAGATTTCTTTAACAAATAACTTAAAGTGCAGTTTTAACTAAGTCTTATGGATTTCCAGGGAAATGCAGATGGTTTTCGGACAATTCACAGAAGACTTACAAAATGTTGTATGTTGTTACACATGCTTAAGAAGAATCCAGACCAAAGAAATGCTGGGAACCACTGGTCTAGACGACCCTAACTTAATGGAGTTCCAGCTGTATATTACATGATCCTCTGTGTCCTAAATATAGCTGGCAGTCTTCTATTAGTGATTTTTTTAAATGCAGAAGTATACTTTTCATGGACTCATTTCCTTTCTTTATCATTACTCAGGTGTGTCTTCAAGCCTGCCCCATCTGGTAGACTGTGTTCCTTTCTTTATCCCCTTTTATACTCTTCACCAGGTAGCTTTGCGGGAGCAGGGCATACTTCCATATGCCTTGGCTCTGGTCAGATGACTTGCTTTGGCCAATGGGACGTCAGCAGACATGACACAAGCAAACTTGTGGACAGCACTTGTGAGCTCTTGCCCTCACCATCATCCGGAGAAGGACCTGCCGAGGCCAACCTGCCAGTTGTGGCGGAAGAATGAGTGTCCTGTGAGCAGCTGAGTCACCGTAGCCACGCCGGGGCTAAATTGTTCAATGCCCAGACACACCAATTTGTGCACTAAGTGAATATTTACTGTTGTGTGCTGCTGAGACTTTCTGAAAACGTTGATTACACAGTAAGAGTTAACAGATCTCACTACCATACTTGTAGTCTCCTTTTAAAAACACCACATCCGGCTTCCCTGTTGGTCCAGTGGGTAAAGAGTCTGCCTTGCAGTGCAAGGGGCACTGGTTTGATCCCTGGCCGAGGAAGATCCCATGTGGAGCAGAGTGGCTGGACCGGTGTGTCCAGTTACGAGACAGTGCTCTGGAGTGCATGCACCCAGAGCCGGTGCTCTGCAACGAGAGTCCACTGCAATCGGAGGCCCACACAGGCCGAAGAATAAAGATGGATGAAAATAAATAAATAAATAACCAATAAAAGAGGCCAAAATTTTTAAAATGTATAACTTAAAAGAAAACACCACATTGGACATCCTGAAAGTCATGTTTGTTCATTTGTCCCCATTTGGGGTCCTGATTCAAAACCCAATTTCAAATTTCATAACTGTGTTAATCAACCCTGGTTGTTTGCACTTCCTTACTGGCACCTTCTCTGGGTTTGCCTTCAGAAACTGGCACAGCTGCACCCAGAAGCCACGGACTAGAGGGATCCACTGCACTAGAGGGTGGCAGAAGGGCAAAGTTTGCAGCCCTAATCTCATAATACTGTGACACAGCCTGGCGGGGGCGTATGTTGCAGCTTCCTAGTCTGGTACAGGATGCTAATGAAGGCTACAAATCCTCCTTCAAAGAGGGGTGTAAGCTGTAGAACCTTGCTAAATGCCAGTAATTAATGTAAACTGCAGCGCACCAGCTGAACCTTGGGATATGCTTAATTGCCCAGGGTGGCTTAATCTTCAGCCCTGCCAGTTGCAGAAGGATTACTTGTCTTTGGTGAACTCAGTTGAGAGTTAAAAGTAAATTTGCTCAAGTAGTAGAGTTTAGAATAGGCACGACAAAAGAATAACATAAGAATCATAAATAAGTGAGACTGGAAAGCGAACTACAGCTGAATCTAACCCAGGACCGCCTCCCCAAGAAAAGCATCAGGAACTCTTGATTAACGCTTTTATTAAATTGCAATGTGAGCCACAAGGAGAAAATGGGGTCTCGTTATAGGCATCCGTGCTTGTGTGCTAAGTCACTTCAGTCGTGTTGGACTCAGTGTGACCTGATGCACCATAGCCCGCCAGGCCCCTCTGCCCAAGGAATTCTCCAGGCAAGAATACTGGAGTAGGTTACCATGCCCTCTTATGCCCTCCTCTAAGGGATCTTGCCAACCCATAAAGATGTAGTAAGGATTAACCACATGGAACAGTGCCTGAACATAGGAAATACTAAACAAATGTGCAGTATGATTCTGAAAATTCATTTTCTTTCGAAGAATGGGTAGTTGTCATCTAAAATTGACTTGTGACCTCTCCAGCCTTCATTACAAAGACTGTAAAAGACAGCCCTCTGCACACTGCAGTCGCTCAAATCAGCACCCACATCACTTCTCTTCTTCAGTATCAAGAACTCACCTTGCCAAGGTAAGGATCCCTCTGAAGCAACGGGATACTTGGAAGTCGAGACTTTGGATTTCAGCTGACTCAGGCAGAACCTGTTGTCAACAGTCCTTTCCTCAGCAGATCAAAACCACTGTTACTCTCCCTGTGGGTTTTGAGTAACTCAGTTCTTTCAAATAAAGTTTTGTATCGCCAGGTGGAAGCTTGCTTGCCCCCCATCTCCCAGGAAACGACCCTCACCCCTTGGCCACATTTCTCCTGGGAAACCGGAGACTGAGTTCTTCTCCTGGAAAGTGAGCACTCGGAGCCACCTTGGAAACCAGGCAGAGCAGAAGTCTGTGGCCACCTTTGGCACATTCGTAGTTGTTCAGAGGAAAAGCTGCTATATATCTTTGGAAATAAATGTCCAGTCAATATGCACAAAAATAAATACCCACAAATGGAAATACAAATACCGTATTTCAAATTTATCTCATTTACCTCACCTCATTATCTCATATGTTTCCAAAAGTGTATAAAAACTGGGGAGGTGGGGTGAGGATTCTGGGGTTGACAGGCACCCAGCTTTCTGCTTCCTTCTACCCCTCTCACTGCCTCATGTCACTCGCATAGCCCTTCATCTCTGGGGTAGCCTTTAATGTTTGATTTAATAAGACCCAACTTCCACTGTGAGAGATCACAGGTTGGGAGAGAGGAGGGGAAGAGAGACCCAGAGTCGGGGCAGAATTGGAGATCTATCCTGGAGGTAGATTTGGAGATCATCCCAAACTAAACCTCCAAGTACACGAACTCTATTCTGAAATACCTGCACAAGGGTCCTCGTGAATGGGAGAAATGAGAAATCACCACTCAGCTGACATCGCAGTAAACATCTTATCTTCATAGGTGAAACCCTTCACTGGATGACAAAACCTGTCAGCAGAAGTTTAAGGAGGAACAGGATAAGGCATCATTTAAATATTTCCCTTCCACTAAGATACTTGTTCATTACAAAGGGAAAAATGGTAACCTTGCAGGGAGACACCGGGTGGACATCACTTCATCTAGATGATCAGGGTTAGCATCATCCATGGTGAGACACATGGACTCCATGTCCCTCTGAGGTGCCAAACTGAGGGGAACGCATCTCCACTTCTGCAGTGCGCTTTCCAAAAGGCACGATTCTAGTCTCAGGAGAAAACATCAGATGAACCCCGAATGGAAGACACTCATTAGCAACTGACCAGTACTCTTTGGAAAAAAAATTAAGTTTGCTAGCTGTGGCAGGCAGGCTCAGTTGCCCTGTGGCATGAGAGATCTTAGTTTCCTGACACTCCCCTGGTGGTTCAGATGGTAAAGAATTCGCCTGCAATGCAGGAGACCTGGGTTTGAGCTCTGGATCAGGAAGATTCCCAGGAGAAGGGAATGGCAACCCACTCCAGTATTCTTGCCTGGAGAATCCCATGGACAGAGGAGCCTGGCAGGCTACAGTTCATGGCATCACCAAGAGTCAGATACGACTTAGCAATTAACACCGACACTGAGGGATCAAACCCATGTCCTCTGCATGGCAAGGTGAATTCTTAACCTGGACCACCAGGGAAGTCCCTGACCAGTACTCTACAAGTTTCAAACTCATGAAAGACAAAGTCCAAGAACTGCCCAGATTGGAGACGGGAGCCCTTCATGGAAAGTGTTGCTGGAGTGGGTTCAGGGCTAGAAAAAGGACGTTAGTGGGAAAAGTTGTCAAATCCAAACGAAGTCTGTATTTGCGAGTCTGCTCCCTAAGTTCATTTCCTGGTGGTGCTGACCAATCTGTGGTTTCTCCTTGAGGGAATCTGGGTCAGGCACAAATGGCAACTCCCAACTGTTAAAGCAAAGTTAAATAAAAAAAAATAATTTAAAAGTAACCTTTTGAATAGGGAAGTCTCCAAATATAGATCATTACTTTGGCAAGTTTAACCAATGTGCAGATGTACCATCCTGAAGTTCCTTCAAAAATTCTGGAACTATTCACAACCGATTCTTCCTACCTGAAGGGAACAGTTGAAATGCCAAAAAGGTAAGGCCTTTCCTGATGACAGAATGTGTCGTTGTTTGACTGGTGCATGTATCACACAGTAGCGTATTGTCAGCTGTATCACAGCAGAGTTGAACAGACCTCTGTATTTGTCTAACTGACGTCTTGTCACAGAATATGGACAATATGGACTTTGGAAAACGCAGTGGGGAACCCAGGAGTGCTTTTTTTGGTTAAAGCTGTCTTCACTGGGGAAAACAAGAGGAACAAGGACTCATCCAACCTGGTTACTAGCTTGAACACCCACCGGGGTACTGACCTTGAGGAACACAGGGAAATATGCGTGTTTTTATTTATTGAAGTATAGTTCCCTTACAATGCTGTACTTTCACTGTGTAACTACGTGAATCAACTGTAAATATACATATATCCCCTCCCTCTTGAGCTTCCCTGCTCCCGGCTCCCCATCCCCCTGTCTAGGTCATCACAGAGCACCTGGCTGGGCTCCCTGGGTTATACAGCAGCTTCCCACTAGCTATCTGCTTTGCACATAGAGGTGTATTTATGTCAATATGACTTTCTCAGTTTGTCCCACCCTCTCTTTTCCTGCATGTCCGCATGTCCACAAGTCCTTTCTTTACCTCTGCATCTCTATTCCTGTCCTGTAAACAGGCTCATCGATACCATTTTTCTATTAATAGATTCCACATAGGTGTGTTAATATATGATATTTGTTTTTCTCTTTCTGACTCACTCCACTCTGCTTGACAAACTCTAGGTCTGCTTGACAAACTCTAGGTCCATCCACAGCTCTACAAATGGCCCAATTTTGTTCCTTTTCGTGTCTGAGTAATCTTCCATTATATACATGTAGCACATCTTATTTATCCATTCATCTGTCCTTGCACATTGAGGTTGCTTCCATGAAGCTGTTTTGCTTTTTACAAAGTTGGTCTAGAGATTTTGAAAGATCACGCTTTTCTTCCCTGGTGATTACTGCAGGACTGCGGAGTTTAGTCTCTTCCTCCGTGTCATAGCAAAACAGCTCTCACAGCCAAACATGCAAGACTTGTTAGGTGACACAATGCAGGAAGAAGTCCAGGTCACTTGCAAGAATCTTGGATTCACTGTTGTTCTTTCATCATGATGACAATGGCCAAGGATCTGGGTAGGAGTGACATTTAAATTAACATCTTCAACTTCCCCCCTGCTCTGTGGGTTTTACAACACTTTGTCATTTTATTTCAGCAGCAGCAGCAGCACACTGTGGAGGGCCTTCAGGGCCCTGCCTCCTGCCCAGGGTTACTACCAGCCTGGCTGAAGGTGGGATGAGAGGAGAGAAGACCAGCCCCCATCAACCAAAGGAAAACCTAGAACGTGGACCCCGGGCAGAAAAGAGGTGCTGGATTTTCAGGTACTTGAACCGTAAAATAGCGTGTTTATTTATTGAAGTATAGTTCCCTTACAATGCTGTACTTTCACTGTGTAACTACGTGAATCAACTGTAAATATACATATATCCCCTCCCTCTTGAGCTTCCCTGCTCCCGGCTCCCCATCCCCCTGTCTAGGTCATCACAGAGCACCTGGCTGGGCTCCCTGGGTTATACAGCAGCTTCCCACTAGCTATCTGCTTTGCACATAGAGGTGTATTTATGTCAATATGACTTTCTCAGTTTGTCCCACCCTCTCTTTTCCTGCATGTCCGCATGTCCACAAGTCCTTTCTTTACCTCTGCATCTCTATTCCTGTCCTGTAAACAGGCTCATCGATACCATTTTTCTATTAATAGATTCCACATAGGTGTGTTAATATATGATATTTGTTTTTCTCTTTCTGACTCACTCCACTCTGCTTGACAAACTCTAGGTCTGCTTGACAAACTCTAGGTCCATCCACAGCTCTACAAATGGCCCAATTTTGTTCCTTTTCGTGTCTGAGTAATCTTCCATTATATACATGTAGCACATCTTATTTATCCATTCATCTGTCCTTGCACATTGAGGTTGCTTCCATGAAGCTGTTTTGCTTTTTACAAAGTTGGTCTAGAGATTTTGAAAGATCACGCTTTTCTTCCCTGGTGATTACTGCAGGACTGGAGTTTAGTCTCTTCCTCCGTGTCATAGCAAAACAGCTCTCACAGCCAAACATGCAAGACTTGTTAGGTGACACAATGCAGGAAGAAGTCCAGGTCACTTGCAAGAATCTTGGATTCACTGTTGTTCTTTCATCATGATGACAATGGCCAAGGATCTGGGTAGGAGTGACATTTAAATTAACATCTTCAACTTCCCCCCTGCTCTGTGGGTTTTACAACACTTTGTCATTTTATTTCAGCAGCAGCAGCAGCACACTGTGGAGGGCCTTCAGGGCCCTGCCTCCTGCCCAGGGTTACTACCAGCCTGGCTGAAGGTGGGATGAGAGGAGAGAAGACCAGCCCCCATCAACCAAAGGAAAACCTAGAACGTGGACCCCGGGCAGAAAAGAGGTGCTGGATTTTCAGGTGGACGAAGAAATCTGGGGGCTAAGGCAGAAGGCCGCTGTGGCCAGCAGTGCAGATGGTGGGAAAGAGGGTGGCCGTCCAACTGGGATGGCCTCTCAGGCCGAGATGTGGAGCCTGGTGTTTTACTGTGAGGAGAGTGAGGAGCCATTCAGCCTTTTACAGCAAGTGGATATAAAGTTATATTTTTTGATCGATTTGAAACAGTACGTAGGGCCAGTCAGAACTGGGGACCAAAGCTACAGAAAAGAAGACAAGACAGTTGAGCCATCTGGTATCTGCTGAGAGCTCAGCTCAGCAGGGCCCAGTGCAGTGTCATGCTTAAGCGGCATCCAAAGTCCAAGGCTAGGTCAGTATTACCCCTGCCCCACAGATCGAGGAAGGAGAGGGAGAGATTTTTAGTAATCATTTCACCATCACCAGGTGAGTTCGACCTAAACTCAGCTTAGCTGACGGCAGAGGTGGCACTTTAAACCAGGACTCAGTGTTCAGATGGTCACAATGATGGGGACAATGAGGATGTCCTGAAGGAAGGAACTGTGTGTAACATGTCCCCGACAGGTAGGCCTGTTCCAGGTGGTTTGCATGTATTTGTTTCCGGGAATGAGTTTATCAGGTGGACTTCCTGTCTTCAAGAATATGAACTCTGATTGATGAGCCAGGCCTGGACCCAGGGCAGGCTGGGCTGGGAAAGAGTGGGGTTGGTGCCCGGGTGGGGTCTTGAGGAAGAAAGCCCAAAAATGCAAGACTTGTTAGGTGACACAATGCAGGAAGAAGTCCAGGTCACTTGCAAGAATCTTGGATTCACTGTTGTTCTTTCATCATGATGACAATGGCCAAGGATCTGGGTAGGAGTGACATTTAAATTAACATCTTTGACTTCCCCTGCTCTGTGGGTTTTACAACACTTTGTCATTTTATTTCAGCAGCAGCAGCAGCACTGTGGAGGGCCTTCAGGGCCCTGCCTCCTGCCCAGGGTTACTACCAGCCTGGCTGAAGGTGGGATGAGAGGAGAGAAGACCAGCCCCCATCAACCAAAGGAAAACCTAGAACGTGGACCCCGGGCAGAAAAGAGGTGCTGGATTTTCAGGTGGACGAAGAAATCTGGGGGCTAAGGCAGAAGGCCGCTGTGGCCAGCAGTGCAGATGGTGGGAAAGAGGGTGGCCGTCCAACTGGGATGGCCTCTCAGGCCGAGATGTGGAGCCTGGTGTTTTACTGTGAGGAGAGTGAGGAGCCATTCAGCCTTTTACAGCAAGTGGATATAAAGTTATATTTTTTGATCGATTTGAAACAGTACGTAGGGCCAGTCAGAACTGGGGACCAAAGCTACAGAAAAGAAGACAAGACAGTTGAGCCATCTGGTATCTGCTGAGAGCTCAGCTCAGCAGGGCCCAGTGCAGTGTCATGCTTAAGCGGCATCCAAAGTCCAAGGCTAGGTCAGTATTACCCCTGCCCCACAGATCGAGGAAGGAGAGGGAGAGATTTTTAGTAATCATTTCACCATCACCAGGTGAGTTCGACCTAAACTCAGCTTAGCTGACGGCAGAGGTGGCACTTTAAACCAGGACTCAGTGTTCAGATGGTCACAATGATGGGGACAATGAGGATGTCCTGAAGGAAGGAACTGTGTGTAACATGTCCCCGACAGGTAGGCCTGTTCCAGGTGGTTTGCATGTATTTGTTTCCGGGAATGAGTTTATCAGGTGGACTTCCTGTCTTCAAGAATATGAACTCTGATTGATGAGCCAGGCCTGGACCCAGGGCAGGCTGGGCTGGGAAAGAGTGGGGTTGGTGCCCTGAGTGTGGGGTTCCTGTGGAAGGAAGGAGGAGTGAAATGTTTCACAGGCTTGAATGGCCAAGGGGTCCAAGAAGGTCGTGGGAAGGGTGGGGTGAGGGGCAGCCAGGGAAGAGGAGCAGGGGCATTGTTTCCTTTTTGGTAAATTGGAGACCACCTGCTGGTCATGGGGGAAAGAAGAACGTTGTTGTTGTTATTTAGTTGCTAAGTCATGCTGATTTCTTCTGCAACCCCATGGATTGTAGCCTGTCAGGCTCCTCTGTCAGTGGAATTTCTCAAGCAAGAACACTGGAGTAGGTTGCTGTTTCTTTCTCAAGGGGATCTTCCTGACCCAGGGATCGAACCTGAGTCTCCTGAGTTGGCAGGCAGATTCTTTACCAGTGAGCCATCAGGGAAAGCTCCCTCTGCCCCACCCACCCCTGCCCCTAGCCCCACAAAAGAATGATACTCGTTAAAAGAAGAAAAATGTGAATTTCCTTAAATCTTCTCTAAATAGCATTAGCTGTCATTTTTTGAGGATTTATTCAATTATAGGATAGTCTTTAGTGACTTTGGAATCATTAAGAATAACAATCCAACTTCTGAAAGATGATGACGTTTTAGTGAACATTATCCCGAATTTTCTGAAGCGAAGAGTTTTCATTCACATACAAATCATTTGGAATAATTTGAGAATTTTATATTCTGTTTTTCTGCTCAGCTGTGCATTTGAAAAGACAAACCTCTAGCTATCATTTTTGGGTCATTATATTAGAGGTATTATGCAGGTAGAAATGTACAAGCAGTGGAGAAAGTACAAAGTGAAAAGCTGAGATATCCCGGTCGTACTCCTCAGAGATGCCACTTTTTGCCCTGTCTGGTTTGGGTTCTGTGTCTAAACTCTTTATTTGCTCAGAAAGGGCACACGGTGTGAAGTTTAATAAGAAGTTGAATTGTGTACAAATGGTATGGCATATTGTGTTGCTTTTACTAAGCGGAATTGACCCATCATAACTTTTAGCATCAGATTTTATTGAAATTTCCAGCAGAAAGCTCTACAGTGTTGATATTTAATATAAAAGTAGGTTTTTAGTACCTGACACAACCACGAAGAGCTTCATTGCGACTATTACTAAACAGACGTTAAAATATTCCTATCAATTCTATTTGAATAACTTTCATGCCTTGTAAAACCTGAAGAACCTTTTAAATTGATGTGGTGTTAGCATGTTTAAAGAAATAAATTTGCTTTTAAGACCAGCCTTATCAGACTCCATGAAGGTTATTCTGTGGCATCAGTGTGCGTACTGTAAATGCTGGAGGAACAAAAAGAAACCCAAAGAATGGAAAAATTCCTGTCGATGTCATGTTCCCACTTTATTATTCTGGGATCATCCTGGAAGCCTTGTTGGCACTGCCACCTCCTGCTTCTCAGCCGCAGGGTTGAACTGAGAGCCTCTTCCTCCAACTAAGGTCATTAGGCGTAAGGGTTTCAAGAAGAAGGGGCTGCCTTGTGTACTCTGCACCCTCTGCATCCAAAGGCTTTAGGTTCCTGTTGCAAGTGGAATGTGTGTCCCATTTCCTCCTTGGGTTAATTACCCCAGCATCCACCTTGGTGTGAGCTCCCTCCGCACCCCAGCACATGCAGCCTCCCCAGCCCCGTCGCCCCCAGTTGCCCCTAGAGCTCTCATTTCAGCTGGCCAGGCTGGGGGTGCTTGGTGATGGTTTCCGTAATGACTTTATCTAATCGCTGACGAGGGTGTTTGCATCAAGAGTGCTCTTTCAGGGGCTTCCCTGGTGGTCCAGTGGGGAAAGAGTCTGCCTTGCAGTGCAAGGGGACCGGTTTGATCCCTGGCCTGGGAAGATCCCATGTGCAGCAGAGCGGCTGGACCGGTGTGTCCAATTAGGAGTCAGCGCTCTGGAGCGCATGCGCCCAGAGCCGGCGCTCTGCAAGGAGAGAGGCCACTGCAATGGGAGGCCCACACAAGCCAAAGAACAGAGATGGATGAAAATAACAAACAACTAAGAGCGAGCTCGTGGCATGAAGTTTAAAAAAGTGCTCTTTCAGCTCGCCTTGTTACTCCGCTGGTGGCAGATCTTTTACTAAGCGGAATTGACCCATCATAACTTTTAGCATCAGATTTTATTGAAATTTCCAGCAGAAAGCTCTACAGTGTTGATATTTAATATAAAAGTAGGTTTTTAGTACCTGACACAACCACGAAGAGCTTCATTGCGACTATTACTAAACAGACGTTAAAATATTCCTATCAATTCTATTTGAATAACTTTCATGCCTTGTAAAACCTGAAGAACCTTTTAAATTGATGTGGTGTTAGCATGTTTAAAGAAATAAATTTGCTTTTAAGACCAGCCTTATCAGACTCCATGAAGGTTATTCTGTGGCATCAGTGTGCGTACTGTAAATGCTGGAGGAACAAAAAGAAACCCAAAGAATGGAAAAATTCCTGTCGATGTCATGTTCCCACTTTATTATTCTGGGATCATCCTGGAAGCCTTGTTGGCACTGCCACCTCCTGCTTCTCAGCCGCAGGGTTGAACTGAGAGCCTCTTCCTCCAACTAAGGTCATTAGGCGTAAGGGTTTCAAGAAGAAGGGGCTGCCTTGTGTACTCTGCACCCTCTGCATCCAAAGGCTTTAGGTTCCTGTTGCAAGTGGAATGTGTGTCCCATTTCCTCCTTGGGTTAATTACCCCAGCATCCACCTTGGTGTGAGCTCCCTCCGCACCCCAGCACATGCAGCCTCCCCAGCCCCGTCGCCCCCAGTTGCCCCTAGAGCTCTCATTTCAGCTGGCCAGGCTGGGGGTGCTTGGTGATGGTTTCCGTAATGACTTTATCTAATCGCTGACGAGGGTGTTTGCATCAAGAGTGCTCTTTCAGGGGCTTCCCTGGTGGTCCAGTGGGTAAAGAGTCTGCCTTGCAGTGCAAGGGGCACCGGTTTGATCCCTGGCCTGGGAAGATCCCATGTGCAGCAGAGCGGCTGGACCGGTGTGTCCAATTAGGAGTCAGCGCTCTGGAGCGCATGCGCCCAGAGCCGGCGCTCTGCAAGGAGAGAGGCCACTGCAATGGGAGGCCCACACAAGCCAAAGAACAGAGATGGATGAAAATAACAAACAACTAAGAGCGAGCTCGTGGCATGAAGTTTAAAAAAAAAAGTGCTCTTTCAGCTCGCCTTGTTACTCCCGCTGGTGGCAGATCTCATACCTCATTTCATCATGTCCCTTGAAGGACTGACCTTGGAGTTCAGAAGGGCTTTGAAGGGAGCCCCCTCTGCAGCCCCTCCCCTGAGCCCTCGCCTGCCAGCACACCCATTCTGCTGGGGGCAATGCTGTCCCTCACTGCGTTGCCAGAGGCATCTTCCAGGGAAGAAGGCAAATCCTGACTGGTCTCGTTCTGATTCCCTCCTGAAGTGGTGAAGGGGCGGCTGGGAGGAGAGAAGACAGGGTGGCTAAGCAAAGGGCTTACTTAGTTAAGGAGCTCTTAATCTTCAAGTCCTTGTCCCTGAGACATAGAACTGTATTCCGGTCTAATTTCCTTTACCACCTAAATTCATTCTTCTGAGAAGGGCTCTACAGGGTCTGCAGCCTGTCCAAGGGATCTTGGGTTCACATGAGATCAGGAACCTGGGGGCGGGGGCTCCATCCCATCCTCCAGCCCAGCAAGAATCAGGGCTCCTGAGTGTCCCCCCTGCACCCACCCCCATCCTACCCCATCCCAGCTGGGTATGCAGTCATGAATCAGTTAAGATATCTAGGATATATATTAAAACCTCTTTATTTTCTTAAATGGAGTTTTACCTTCCCTGCAGCATTTGTGAGAGAAGACAAAGTGTGTGAAAGGATAAACATGGAGCTTCACACCCACCCCTTGCCATTCATCTGAGAGCAAGCTGAAGTTTTTAGGAGAGCAGCTGAAGAGATGTGGATGGTGTGTCATTGCAGAGTGTTTTATCAGGAGGCAAGGGGTGCTAACTCTTATTTTTCTCTGTACAGCTCCCAACAGAAATTGGATATAGGTCAGGTGTTCCTGGTCCAGTATGGCGCCACTGGCCCCGTATGATTATTTAAACTTAAATTAGTAAAAATTAAATAAAATGTAAAACTCAGTTATGCAGACACAATAGCTTCACTTCCAGGGCTTGACAGCCACACGTGGCTGGCGGCAAGCACCCTGGAGAGCCAACTGGGGGCATTTCCACTGCTGCCAGCGTAGCCGCCTGACCGAGGGCCTGATTCCTCCCTGCTCACCACTCGTCTGGAGCACAGCCCAGGCCCGTCTCTCCAATTCCTCCTTGTCTCTCCAAACTCCGCAGTCCTCACGCCCTCTCCGTGTGCTTGACCTCCACCTCCTGCACCTCACTGAAGTCCTTTGCGTGAAGAGCTGTGTACAATGGTTCCCCTTGCGTGTTCACCTCCACCATTTTCAAACGACGTGACACAGTCAGTTCCTCCTTGTGATGGCCTTTTTTTTTCTTTCTTTTTTTGGCCACTTCTATTGGTCTTTCATTTATTCATCTTTGTTCTTTGGCCCGTGTGGGCCTTCCCATTGCAGTGGCCTCTCACAGCAGAGCACTGGCTCTGGGCGCATGCGCTCCAGAGCTCCTGCTTGGTAGTTGGACACATCGGTCCAGCTGCTCCGCAGCACGTGGGGTCTTCCCAGGCCAGGGACCGAACCGGCGCCCCCTGCACTGCAAGGTGGTGTCCTTACCCACTGGACCACCAGGGAAGCCCTGTGACGGCCTTTGACTTGGGAAGGGCATCATAGGTCTAGCTTTAACCAGTGGGGAAACAGGAGAGTAAGCCACGTGTCAGAAGTTGCACACATTCACAGCCATCTCCCGATTTCTGGTCCAGGCTTCCACAGTCTGTGCTGTGTAACCCCCATGCATCACATCACACGGCCCTGGTTTGAAAGATGTTGAGTTGCTCAAGCGACTGTATCAGTCGATCATGGTGGGAAGTGTGGGCGCCACCGCCTGGCTGTGAGATCAGGGGGACCTGCTTCCCTTGTGGGGCTCAGCTTCCTCATCTGGATAGTTTAGGGTAAGAGATGTGGATGGTGTGTCATTGCAGAGTGTTTTATCAGGAGGCAAGGGGTGCTAACTCTTATTTTTCTCTGTACAGCTCCCAACAGAAATTGGATATAGGTCAGGTGTTCCTGGTCCAGTATGGCGCCACTGGCCCCGTATGATTATTTAAACTTAAATTAGTAAAAATTAAATAAAATGTAAAACTCAGTTATGCAGACACAATAGCTTCACTTCCAGG
The DNA here is from genome assembly GCA_022376925.1 of Tragulus kanchil. Taxonomy (NCBI): domain Eukaryota; kingdom Metazoa; phylum Chordata; class Mammalia; order Artiodactyla; family Tragulidae; genus Tragulus; species Tragulus kanchil. The sequence continues at coordinate 41,467,477 of JAIOJX010000031.1, read as the reverse complement.
GCTTGACAGCCACACGTGGCTGGCGGCAAGCACCCTGGAGAGCCAACTGGGGGCATTTCCACTGCTGCCAGCGTAGCCGCCTGACCGAGGGCCTGATTCCTCCCTGCTCACCACTCGTCTGGAGCACAGCCCAGGCCCGTCTCTCCAATTCCTCCTTGTCTCTCCAAACTCCGCAGTCCTCACGCCCTCTCCGTGTGCTTGACCTCCACCTCCTGCACCTCACTGAAGTCCTTTGCGTGAAGAGCTGTGTACAATGGTTCCCCTTGCGTGTTCACCTCCACCATTTTCAAACGACGTGACACAGTCAGTTCCTCCTTGTGATGGCCTTTTTTTTTCTTTCTTTTTTTGGCCACTTCTATTGGTCTTTCATTTATTCATCTTTGTTCTTTGGCCCGTGTGGGCCTTCCCATTGCAGTGGCCTCTCACAGCAGAGCACTGGCTCTGGGCGCATGCGCTCAGAGCTCCTGCTTGGTAGTTGGACACATCGGTCCAGCTGCTCCGCAGCACGTGGGGTCTTCCCAGGCCAGGGACCGAACCGGCGCCCCCTGCACTGCAAGGTGGTGTCCTTACCCACTGGACCACCAGGGAAGCCCTGTGACGGCCTTTGACTTGGGAAGGGCATCATAGGTCTAGCTTTAACCAGTGGGGAAACAGGAGAGTAAGCCACGTGTCAGAAGTTGCACACATTCACAGCCATCTCCCGATTTCTGGTCCAGGCTTCCACAGTCTGTGCTGTGTAACCCCCATGCATCACATCACACGGCCCTGGTTTGAAAGATGTTGAGTTGCTCAAGCGACTGTATCAGTCGATCATGGTGGGAAGTGTGGGCGCCACCGCCTGGCTGTGAGATCAGGGGGACCTGCTTCCCTTGTGGGGCTCAGCTTCCTCATCTGGAAAATCCAGGGAGGAAGCTGCTACAAAATGAGGTGAAGATTTCTTCTGCTCAGTTGACATAAACTTTGGATTATTTTTTACTCGCTTCTCCAGTGAGTCAAAGACTATTTTCACAGTTGCCCTCGTATTTGGGGTGGCACCCAGTCCAGCAGGCATCACACTGATCCAGGCTTGCCACCCTGGAGGTCGTACAGCAGCAATACCAGCCTCCCCTGGGAGCTTGCAGGCCTGCCTGCTGAATCTGAATCTGCATTTCAAAGCTTTGGTGACTCATTTGTTCCAAAGGTTGTGTAACTCATCTGAGCCCAGGACAAGGACAAATGCAATTCACTTGTGCAGAAACTGGCCCCCAGGGGACCAAGCAGACACAGGGAGCTTGTCAGTGTGCCAAACCCTTCCAGCTCCACTCTGGGGAGGGGTGAGAGTGGGAGTTCCAGCGGGGTCTGAGCCCTTCCCTGTGCAGGAATCTGTGCCCTCCTACATCGATCCCAGAAACGGGAGCGCATGCATGGAGAACACTTTGGGGTCCACTTAGAACTCATTCCTCTATCTTATTAAAGCTCCAGTAGAAAGCTCCCTGGTGGCGGCGGCTTCCCATGCGCTCCCCATGGCTAGGGAGGCCCTTAGGATTGGGAACGGAAATCCGGTCTTGAAGGGGGGGCCCTCCTGTGGCCTGAGGGGAACTGGCCTCTACACGTGGGAGTATAGCCACGTCGCTCAGAGGCAGACCGTGCACTGCAAGGTGGTGTCCTTACCCACTGGACCACCAGGGAAGCCCTGTGACGGCCTTTGACTTGGGAAGGGCATCATAGGTCTAGCTTTAACCAGTGGGGAAACAGGAGAGTAAGCCACGTGTCAGAAGTTGCACACATTCACAGCCATCTCCCGATTTCTGGTCCAGGCTTCCACAGTCTGTGCTGTGTAACCCCCATGCATCACATCACACGGCCCTGGTTTGAAAGATGTTGAGTTGCTCAAGCGACTGTATCAGTCGATCATGGTGGGAAGTGTGGGCGCCACCGCCTGGCTGTGAGATCAGGGGGACCTGCTTCCCTTGTGGGGCTCAGCTTCCTCATCTGGAAAATCCAGGGAGGAAGCTGCTACAAAATGAGGTGAAGATTTCTTCTGCTCAGTTGACATAAACTTTGGATTATTTTTTACTCGCTTCTCCAGTGAGTCAAAGACTATTTTCACAGTTGCCCTCGTATTTGGGGTGGCACCCAGTCCAGCAGGCATCACACTGATCCAGGCTTGCCACCCTGGAGGTCGTACAGCAGCAATACCAGCCTCCCCTGGGAGCTTGCAGGCCTGCCTGCTGAATCTGAATCTGCATTTCAAAGCTTTGGTGACTCATTTGTTCCAAAGGTTGTGTAACTCATCTGAGCCCAGGACAAGGACAAATGCAATTCACTTGTGCAGAAACTGGCCCCCAGGGGACCAAGCAGACACAGGGAGCTTGTCAGTGTGCCAAACCCTTCCAGCTCCACTCTGGGGAGGGGTGAGAGTGGGAGTTCCAGCGGGGTCTGAGCCCTTCCCTGTGCAGGAATCTGTGCCCTCCTACATCGATCCCAGAAACGGGAGCGCATGCATGGAGAACACTTTGGGGTCCACTTAGAACTCATTCCTCTATCTTATTAAAGCTCCAGTAGAAAGCTCCCTGGTGGCGGCGGCCTTCCCATGCGCTCCCCATGGCTAGGGGAGGCCCTTAGGATTGGGAACGGAAATCCGGTCTGTGGGATACACAGGAATCAGGTGGGTGCTGGGCAAGGAGTCTGCCAGTCCTTGAGTGGCCTGAGGGGACGCCAGCTTGTGGCCCCTGGGGCCCTGCAGAGGCCCAGAGAGGTGCACGGTCTTGCACCTGTGGGAAGAAAGTGAGTCAAAGGATTCCATCAGATTAGAACCTTGGGAAGTGGCTATTTCAGCTTAGACGACAGGAGCAGGTGGCAGTCAGGATATGAAAGTCTAACGAAGGCCGAGTGAAGTTCAAGGTGCATGATAGCAAGACTGAGACTCTATGTCTCCATGTATTAGCCACTCAGCCTCCCTTGACAACATACCACAGACGCGTGTGTTGAACAGCAGAAGCTTACTTTCTCAGTTCTGGAGGATCTCAGTTCGGGATCTCAAAGATCAAGGCGTCAGCAGGGCTGGTGTCTTCTGGGACCTCTGTGCCTGCTCGCAGACGGCCACCCTGCCTCATGTCCACTCATGGGCATCCCTCTGTACCTGTCTGTGTCTTAATTTCCTCTTTCTCTAAGGACAGCAGTCATATTGAAGGAGGGTCCACCCTAACGACCTCAATTTAAAAATGACCTCTTTAAGATCCTGGCTCCAGGTGGTCACGCCCTGAGATTTGGGGGCTGGGATCACAACATGTGAATCCGGGGACACAATTCGGTCCATGACACGCCATCTCCACAGCCACTTGTGGGTCATGAGTGCCTTTTTCCACACGTGGACATCACACGCTGTCCTGTGCTACATGCCCCTGTGCCCGGCACACCTGGACCAGAGTCACTGTCCAGGCTGGGAGCCCACTGCCTCTCAGGTGTTTTGGCCCCAGAACCTGACCCATGGGGACCCCGCACACTGCAGGGCAGCTCCTCGACCATTCCCGGGAGGCAGGAACATGGGCTGTGCTCAGAGAGGCTGGGAGATGGGCATTCTGATGGGCGAGACCAAGTCACTGGTCTTGAGGGGGGTCCTCAGGGGGTCAAGTGCCGTCATTCCGCTCAGCTGCCCTGGGCTTGGCCTCGAGGAGCCAGAGTGACCAGGCAGCTGGTGCTCAGTCTCTAGGCCCTTCGTTACACAGTTGCCTGGCTCACAGTATCCTCACCACCTCAGACTCTAGCACGGAAAGGTGGACACCCTGGGGAAGAGGCTACTGGGATAGATCAGAGGTCATAGGTGGCCTTGAGAGGCCAGCGCCAGGTCCAGGATGAAGGCACCGTGAGAACTCATGTGTGCGCATCGCAGTGTCTGTGTGTGTAAGTCCCTCCATCACCTCCACCTCGTTACAACCCTCTGGACTGTGGCCCGCTAGGCTCCTCTGTCCATGGAATTTTTCCAGGCAAGAATACTTGCCGTGAGTTCCTATGCCCTCCTCCAGGGGAACTTCCCAACCCAGGGATCAAACCCAGGTCCTCGAATTGCAGGCAGTGTATCTCAGTGTGATGTCCCCTAATCAGAGCCTGAGATGAGGAGTCACGTGCAAGTGGTTAACGAGGGAGAGGAGGTCCTGAGGAGGACCACCAGGAAGTGCCCGGGGGAATGGAAGGGAAGAAACCAGACAGGCTGTGCTAACCAGAAGACCCCCATGGAGCACAGTGGGCCACCTCGCTGTTCTTCCTGCCACATGACCTGCAGTGTGGTCAGCTGCTGCCGTCCCTGAGGCCCACTCTCTCCCATCTCACAAATGGGGCCACCCTGTGCCCGGTCACACGCCCTGAGATTTGGGGGCTGGGATCACAACATGTGAATCCGGGGACACAATTCGGTCCATGACACGCCATCTCCACAGCCACTTGTGGGTCATGAGTGCCTTTTTCCACACGTGGACATCACACGCTGTCCTGTGCTACATGCCCCTGTGCCCGGCACACCTGGACCAGAGTCACTGTCCAGGCTGGGAGCCCACTGCCTCTCAGGTGTTTTGGCCCCAGAACCTGACCCATGGGGACCCCGCACACTGCAGGGCAGCTCCTCGACCATTCCCGGGAGGCAGGAACATGGGCTGTGCTCAGAGAGGCTGGGAGATGGGCATTCTGATGGGCGAGACCAAGTCACTGGTCTTGAGGGGGGTCCTCAGGGGGTCAAGTGCCGTCATTCCGCTCAGCTGCCCTGGGCTTGGCCTCGAGGAGCCAGAGTGACCAGGCAGCTGGTGCTCAGTCTCTAGGCCCTTCGTTACACAGTTGCCTGGCTCACAGTATCCTCACCACCTCAGACTCTAGCACGGAAAGGTGGACACCCTGGGGAAGAGGCTACTGGGATAGATCAGAGGTCATAGGTGGCCTTGAGAGGCCAGCGCCAGGTCCAGGATGAAGGCACCGTGAGAACTCATGTGTGCGCATCGCAGTGTCTGTGTGTGTAAGTCCCTCCATCACCTCCACCTCGTTACAACCCTCTGGACTGTGGCCCGCTAGGCTCCTCTGTCCATGGAATTTTTCCAGGCAAGAATACTTGCCGTGAGTTCCTATGCCCTCCTCCAGGGGAACTTCCCAACCCAGGGATCAAACCCAGGTCCTCGAATTGCAGGCAGTGTATCTCAGTGTGATGTCCCCTAATCAGAGCCTGAGATGAGGAGTCACGTGCAAGTGGTTAACGAGGGAGAGGAGGTCCTGAGGAGGACCACCAGGAAGTGCCCGGGGGAATGGAAGGGAAGAAACCAGACAGGCTGTGCTAACCAGAAGACCCCCATGGAGCACAGTGGGCCACCTCGCTGTTCTTCCTGCCACATGACCTGCAGTGTGGTCAGCTGCTGCCGTCCCTGAGGCCCACTCTCTCCCATCCAGAGCCGCTGGGGTGGGGCCTTAGGCCGTAGCATTTCAGGCTGTGTGAACTGGTGAAGGACCGGCCATTTCTGAAAGGGGCCTTCAGGCTCAGACTACCTGGTGTCTGACCCTATATTATAAACACAAAAATCAGATTCCCCGGGCTTCACCTCGTGCTTCTACCCCTGTTCCCCCAACCTTTTACGTCAGTCTATGCTGAGACCATGCTTTTATATGGCAGCTTGCAGAGCTAAAGAAAGACACGGAGAAGTCTGGAAGCAAACACAAGTAAAATGCCTTGTAATAGTTCATGTAAATTTCTCAGGTTAAGGAGACCAGCACCAGACCCGGCAGACTTACTTTCCGTTTCCAACACGTCTAGTAAAAGGTGGGTAATTATTTAAAGGTATAAGACCCTTTGGTAATTGACAATTGACTTTCCTTGTACCCTTCATGGTTCTGGGGGGAGAGGGGAGTTATGGCACCGAAACTGGGGCGATCTCAGGCCTTGGGCCCAGGGCTGAGAACAGACTCAGAGTGAGGCCCTCCAGCCTGTTCTCCCTCAGTTCTTAGGCAGCACTTGCTGGCCCAGGGCAGCCCCGCGGCACCCAGGGAGGAAGTCGGTGCGCTGGCTTCTCTGAAGGAGGCAAGGGGCTGGCAGCGCCCTGACCTCACCATGCGGGCTGGGATCTGAGCGCTGGCTGCAAGATGGAACTGGCAGAACTCTGCTCCACGGAGAAGCCCACCACCCAGCTGTCTGCCTCAGAACAGGAGGGAGCCTCCATGTCCCGCACCGTGGCCCCTCCTCACGCCTGGTCAACCTACTTCCACCTTCTGGACCGCTTCTTTGCAGGAACACTGTGTTGTTCATGGATTTAGTTAACTTCTTGAAGACCTAGTTTCCTTGTCTGGGGATGAAATGTGTGTAGGAATCTGTCACAGCAGATACTTGGTAAACGGTGGTTGCTCGCAGATAACCAGGAGAGTTGGTTATAATATTATGGGGAAACCAGACAGGCTGTGCTAACCAGAAGACCCCATGGAGCACAGTGGGCCACCTCGCTGTTCTTCCTGCCACATGACCTGCAGTGTGGTCAGCTGCTGCCGTCCCTGAGGCCCATCTCTCCCATCCAGAGCCGCTGGGGTGGGGCCTTAGGCCGTAGCATTTCAGGCTGTGTGAACTGGTGAAGGACCGGCCATTTCTGAAAGGGGCCTTCAGGCTCAGACTACCTGGTGTCTGACCCTATATTATAAACACAAAAATCAGATTCCCCGGGCTTCACCTCGTGCTTCTACCCCTGTTCCCCCAACCTTTTACGTCAGTCTATGCTGAGACCATGCTTTTATATGGCAGCTTGCAGAGCTAAAGAAAGACACGGAGAAGTCTGGAAGCAAACACAAGTAAAATGCCTTGTAATAGTTCATGTAAATTTCTCAGGTTAAGGAGACCAGCACCAGACCCGGCAGACTTACTTTCCGTTTCCAACACGTCTAGTAAAAGGTGGGTAATTATTTAAAGGTATAAGACCCTTTGGTAATTGACAATTGACTTTCCTTGTACCCTTCATGGTTCTGGGGGGAGAGGGGAGTTATGGCACCGAAACTGGGGAGATCTCAGGCCTTGGGCCCAGGGCTGAGAACAGACTCAGAGTGAGGCCCTCCAGCCTGTTCTCCCTCAGTTCTTAGGCAGCACTTGCTGGCCCAGGGCAGCCCCGCGGCACCCAGGGAGGAAGTCGGTGCGCTGGCTTCTCTGAAGGAGGCAAGGGGCTGGCAGCGCCCTGACCTCACCATGCGGGCTGGGATCTGAGCGCTGGCTGCAAGATGGAACTGGCAGAACTCTGCTCCACGGAGAAGCCCACCACCCAGCTGTCTGCCTCAGAACAGGAGGGAGCCTCCATGTCCCGCACCGTGGCCCCTCCTCACGCCTGGTCAACCTACTTCCACCTTCTGGACCGCTTCTTTGCAGGAACACTGTGTTGTTCATGGATTTAGTTAACTTCTTGAAGACCTAGTTTCCTTGTCTGCAGGAGGACAGGTTGGGTGTGAGAGATAAGATGATGTAGGAAGACCTCCTGTCCACAGCAGATACTTGGTAAACGGTGGTTGCTCGCAGATAACCAGGATTTTATTTTTTCTTTTCTTTTTTTTACTTTTATTTATTTATTTTTGGCTGTGCTGGGTCTTTGTTGATGTGTGAGTTTAGCTGCTCTGCGGTATGTGGGATCTTCCCGGATCAGGGCTCGAACCTGTGTCTCCTGCACTGGCAGACGGGTTCTTATCCACTGAGCCACAAGGGAAGCCCAACCGGGGTTTTCTTTCCACCACCCCACGAAGGAAGGCACCAGCCCCACCGGTGAAACAGCAGCAAAGGAAGGGGTGTGGCTTTCTTTCATTGAAGTCTTTCAATAAACATTATAGCAGGAAGGGAACACTTTAGGGGGATGGAAATGTTCTGCATCTTGATTGTGGGGTGGCGGGGACACTGAGATGGCATCAGCAGCCCGGAGGAGGGATAAAGGACTTGGGTCACGTAGATTACGTTTAGACTTTTCCATCACGCGCCAGGCGCCACGTTCAAGGAAAGAGTTTTAACTTTTCCGGAATTAAGATTTAGCGACTTGTCCTCAGTTCAGTCGTTCAGTAGTGTCCGACTCTTTACGACCCCATGGGCAGAAGCTTGTCCTGCCTTATCTCAAATAAGTAGACACACCCACTCATACACCCTAGCCGTGGAGCTGCACAGATCCAGTCCTCAAGGTGTCCGAGCCGCACTCCCGGGATTATCAGGACAGTGCCCACGGCCGGTCTTTTCTTATCCAATCGCGCCACCACGCGGACAACCTGGGCACTGCCGCTAACCTGACATCCACCCGCTGGTGTCGAAGGCGGGGGCTTCAGAAAGTAAGAGGATCCACGTGTGGAGACTCAAATACCTCGGGCATCCCCGAGACGATCAACCAAACGAGCTGGAACTGCGGGACCTGTTTTCGGCGGGCGGACATTGACGAATCGAATCTGTTCTGCCGCTAGCCCTCTGCCCCAGATCCAGCTTCTCAGAAAGACACCAGGGCACGGGGAGAGGTAGGAGGCATCCACAGGCTGGCGTCGTTCCCACCCGTGGATACACCTGCGCTCCTGCCGAGGCCTCAGCGCAGGGGGCTCTGAACTAGAGTGGGGCGCCTTCCTGCCTCCCTCACTCGGACCCCAAAGCCCGGCGTCGGCGCGGCGTCGCCCCCTGGTGGCCGGATGAAGCCACTGCACCGCCCACCCGCGGCCTGGGAGCGGCTTGCGGCGCGGAGGGCTCACAGTCCACCGTGAGCCCCCTCCGCGGCTTGCTGCGCCTGCACCTTATTGGGATCGAGGACCAGCGACAGTAGCTGCAGCCCGACTCGGTGGTGAGCGACAGGTGAGGGTCTCTCCTTCCTAGTACACCGCCTCCCCCAACCCCCAGGCATCAATCCAAATCGGAATCCCCTTTCAGCATCATTTTCTTATTCCCTGAGCCACCTGGACCCCCATTCAGCCACCCTGGGGCCGACACGTCGCGCAAACAGCAGCAAAGGATTTCCATAAGCTCAAACGCAGGAAGGGAACACTTTAGGGGGATGGAAATGTTCTGCATCTTGATTGTGGGGTGGCGGGGACACTGAGATGGCATCAGCAGCCCGGAGGAGGGATAAAGGACTTGGGTCACGTAGATTACGTTTAGACTTTTCCATCACGCGCCAGGCGCCACGTTCAAGGAAAGAGTTTTAACTTTTCCGGAATTAAGATTTAGCGACTTGTCCTCAGTTCAGTCGTTCAGTAGTGTCCGACTCTTTACGACCCCATGGGCAGAAGCTTGTCCTGCCTTATCTCAAATAAGTAGACACACCCACTCATACACCCTAGCCGTGGAGCTGCACAGATCCAGTCCTCAAGGTGTCCGAGCCGCACTCCCGGGATTATCAGGACAGTGCCCACGGCCGGTCTTTTCTTATCCAATCGCGCCACCCCGCGGACAACCTGGGCACTGCCGCTAACCTGACATCCACCCGCTGGTGTCGAAGGCGGGGGCTTCAGAAAGTAAGAGGATCCACGTGTGGAGACTCAAATACCTCGGGCATCCCCGAGACGATCAACCAAACGAGCTGGAACTGCGGGACCTGTTTTCGGCGGGCGGACATTGACGAATCGAATCTGTTCTGCCGCTAGCCCTCTGCCCCAGATCCAGCTTCTCAGAAAGACACCAGGGCACGGGGAGAGGTAGGAGGCATCCACAGGCTGGCGTCGTTCCCACCCGTGGATACACCTGCGCTCCTGCCGAGGCCTCAGCGCAGGGGGCTCTGAACTAGAGTGGGGCGCCTTCCTGCCTCCCTCACTCGGACCCCAAAGCCCGGCGTCGGCGCGGCGTCGCCCCCTGGTGGCCGGATGAAGCCACTGCACCGCCCACCCGCGGCCTGGGAGCGGCTTGCGGCGCGGAGGGCTCACAGTCCACCGTGAGCCCCCTCCGCGGCTTGCTGCGCCTGCACCTTATTGGGATCGAGGACCAGCGACAGTAGCTGCAGCCCGACTCGGTGGTGAGCGACAGGTGAGGGTCTCTCCTTCCTAGTACACCGCCTCCCCCAACCCCCAGGCATCAATCCAAATCGGAATCCCCTTTCAGCATCATTTTCTTATTCCCTGAGCCACCTGGACCCCCATTCACCCGCCCTTACAGCACTGGCCACAGGGACCGACACGTGCGCAAAGGTCTCTCGGGATGGCGGATCCCACTCCCCGAGGCCCATTCGCGGAGCCCTCCCAGGGGCCAGCGCGCCGCCTGGACCGCAGGACCCGTTTGCTGTTGTTTATGCCCAAATGTAATGGAAGCCGGGGCAGGGATGGATGATGGCACGTACTTGGAGAGAGAACGATGGAGGGAAAATTACAACCGAGGAAATCAGTGTCCGCAGATGCAGATGGCCCCATCGACGCGCACTTTCCAAGCCACCCGTGCACTCGCCGTGCCCGCCGCCGTCTGACTCGCACACTCTAATCCCAGTTCGGATCCGCCGACTCCTTCCTGGGCTTGGCCGCGTTGATGGAAATGCGGTCGGGGATCTCGAGGGGGAGTGCAGCTGCCTCCCCACGCTCTCCCGGGTCAGGTGGGGAGTGAGGCTGGGCGTGCCTCGGGATGGGAGCGCGAGGCTGGGGCGCCTCCTGGCGGCCGCGGCACGCACTCGGGTCTCGCGTCCTGCGCGCTGCGTCTACCGGTTCCCTGCGGGGCTGGCTGCCGGAGGGCCTGCGTTTCTTGATTTGCTCGGGTGGCGGCGCCGAGGCAGTGTGTGCCTCTTTATTAACAGTGATGCCCCGGGAGGAAAAAAATAAAAAGAGTCCTTAAAAACTAGACAGGATGGATGGGAGAGGAAAGTGTGTGTGTGTGTGTGTGTGTGAGAGAGAGAGAGAGAGAGAGAGACAGAGAGAGAGAGAAAATTGGGGCGTTGGTGAAAGCAATAAAACTCAGATCGCTTCCTTGGAGAGATAGCAGCGGCTATAATGCGCTGGGGGATCAGGGGTTTATTTGCAGATCCTGGATAAAAGATGATATATCGACACAGTTTAGAGTGTCATTGCGCCGGCCTCTCAGGAAGCCACAAGTACATATTTCCTGAAATACCGGCCAACACAATATCTAATCCACATGCCACTTAAGCACGGGAGGGGAACCGCCGTATCTCCAAAGTTCGCGCCTAGTTGCCCAGTTCTGGGCGGGGAGATCGCACCTGGGCTGGATGGGGTGCTCCTCGACGCCCCCTCCCCTAGTCTTTGTCTTCAGGCCAAGTATCACTTAGTGTAGGGCCTTAATAAATACGTCTGAGAACTGTCGTTATGCTCGGTAAATATTGGATTAGCTTTTCAATGACCAGGCTCTTGAAAAGGCTGGAGAAATCCACACCAGGTCTCAACTAAGCCCAACAGTCAATAGGTAAGAAAAAGACTATTTCCTTGGCTGAGGTGGGGAGTGGGGAGACGGGGGGCTCCTACTCTTAGCAAGTTAGATGATTTCTACTAAACATGACAGCAGCTGTGGAGAGTAGAAAAACAAAGGGAGATTGCCGGAATATTGGATGAGCTGGAATTTCCACCTGGCCCTTGATGGGTTCTATTTGTATTTCCATACAGCGCCCAGACTCAGCAAGAACTTGCTTCCTCTAACACACAGTTTTTTGTTTGGGAGCTGCTTATGGGAGTTTCTGACCCAGTTCTTGGGGCGCGGCATGACCCAAAAGCTCTCTGACTGTCCCACTAACCCGGACTGCCTAGGTGAGGCACAGCTGGGCAAATTCCTTGGAAGTTCCGCTCTGTGTCCCTGTTTTGCAAACGCAACGATGCAGGAGACATTGAGAATTAAAGAGGAAGCCCCTCTCTCCTTCAGCACCTCCGTGCTGGTCTTGAAAGCAGTTTCTAAACAGCTTTCCGGCTGTGGTGTGGAGACGCCAGGAGGGTCCCGCATAATTTGAATGACAAGGGGCTGGTAACCGAGGGGGTGCGGCTGGGTGAAAGCATCCTCAGACCCGAGGCACCGGAAATCGAGCTGAGCCTGCCCCTGAGCGTCCCTCGGCGTCCCTGAGCCTCTCCTGCAGAGCGGGGAAGGCTGGCTCCGCGCGCCCGGAGCATCAGGACGCGTCCGGTGCGGGAACAACGGACCTGACTTTTCATCTACCCTGGAGCCGCGAAGCCGATGGCCTCTGAGCTTCCTCCAGGCGATGGGCACCTTGGTGTCCTCTGAGCCCGGCACGGTCCACTGACCGATACTCCCGGGCTCCCAGACCTGCAGAAGAGGCCTAGCTGCCAGCGGCGCGCGCAGGAGCCCACAAAGTGCGCGCAAGGAGCCTCGACCCTGGTCGCCGACGTTCGCAGACCCAAGCCCCAGCTCAGAGCCAGTATCTGCTAGAGGCAGAGACAGAGAGAGATCGCCAGCTTTCAGAGTGTCACGGGGCCTAGGCGGGGCAAGCGCCCTCTGAAGCCATCAAAGACAGGGGTGGCTGTTTTCCCCTCCTCCAGCCTCCTCCCCAATAGATATAGCACGAATTTTTAATGCGTCTTCCTTTCACAGACAACAATACAGGGTTTGAAAGCCGGACACAATTTGGGTTTTGTGCGGGTCCCTCCTCGCGCTCCCTCGGCCCAGCTGGCCATATGGAATCCAGCATGGAGCCCGCGGATGACAAAGGGACCCAGTGACAGGCCCAACAAAACCCCAAGGAGACTTCTGCCTGACTCCGGGATTCACTGCCCGCGATAAGCGCGCTGAATGGTGCGGGGTGGAGGGGCAGAGGGTGGGCCCCTTCTCCCTCTTTCCCTCTCTCTGTCCCCTACGATCCTTTCTCTGTCCCTTTTTAATATGCACGCCTCTAACATCCCCGGCTCCCAGCTCTCCCATTGTGCCGTTTTGTGCGGCCCGCTGTAGATTGGGCGAAGATAGACTGCCAAAGCGGACCCCGCGCCGGGTGCGCTCCCAGGGCGCTGGGGTTAGGGCCACACAGGCTCTGCGGGCGCTTTTATTGACTCCGTGGGGACCCGAGGACAGAGGGAGGCGGGCGTCGGGCCCACCTCCCCGGCTGCCGGCCGCTGGTGCGCACACCCAGACAGCAGGCCTGGGGGCCTGGACACAGCTCCAAATGCGCCCCCGACGCGCACATGTGGAAACCTGTGAGAATTTGGCCCTTCGACGCTGCCTCCTTCCTCTCTGGAGGCCTGGGGGTGGGGCGCCTACAATCATTTTTGGCTCCTAGAAGTTCTGAGTCCTGAACAGTCAAAATCAGGGAAGTCGCAGGCCTGTGCCTTAGGCCTCTTGTTAACCCCACTCCAACAGGCTGAGAACGCTCACCTTCCCTGCTGGCGGATGGGGTCACAGAGAAGTTAGGAAAGGAATGTTGAGTGGTTGGTATCTGGGCAAGCTGGGCATTTGCCTACTTGCACACACACGATTTGGGGAGAATTCTGACTTTTGCAAAGAGCAAAAAATAAAACTCCAAATGTTTCCGAGCCAGGGGAAAGTAGGATAGGAACTGGAATATCCCTGATCGCCAGCTTTCAGAGTGTCACGGGGCCTAGGCGGGCAAGCGCCCTCTGAAGCCATCAAAGACAGGGGTGGCTGTTTTCCCCTCCTCCAGCCTCCTCCCCAATAGATATAGCACGAATTTTTAATGCGTCTTCCTTTCACAGACAACAATACAGGGTTTGAAAGCCGGACACAATTTGGGTTTTGTGCGGGTCCCTCCTCGCGCTCCCTCGGCCCAGCTGGCCATATGGAATCCAGCATGGAGCCCGCGGATGACAAAGGGACCCAGTGACAGGCCCAACAAAACCCCAAGGAGACTTCTGCCTGACTCCGGGATTCACTGCCCGCGATAAGCGCGCTGAATGGTGCGGGGTGGAGGGGCAGAGGGTGGGCCCCTTCTCCCTCTTTCCCTCTCTCTGTCCCCTACGATCCTTTCTCTGTCCCTTTTTAATATGCACGCCTCTAACATCCCCGGCTCCCAGCTCTCCCATTGTGCCGTTTTGTGCGGCCCGCTGTAGATTGGGCGAAGATAGACTGCCAAAGCGGACCCCGCGCCGGGTGCGCTCCCAGGGCGCTGGGGTTAGGGCCACACAGGCTCTGCGGGCGCTTTTATTGACTCCGTGGGGACCCGAGGACAGAGGGAGGCGGGCGTCGGGCCCACCTCCCCGGCTGCCGGCCGCTGGTGCGCACACCCAGACAGCAGGCCTGGGGGCCTGGACACAGCTCCAAATGCGCCCTCGACGCGCACATGTGGAAACCTGTGAGAATTTGGCCCTTCGACGCTGCCTCCTTCCTCTCTGGAGGCCTGGGGGTGGGGCGCCTACAATCATTTTTGGCTCCTAGAAGTTCTGAGTCCTGAACAGTCAAAATCAGGGAAGTCGCAGGCCTGTGCCTTAGGCCTCTTGTTAACCCCACTCCAACAGGCTGAGAACGCTCACCTTCCCTGCTGGCGGATGGGGTCACAGAGAAGTTAGGAAAGGAATGTTGAGTGGTTGGTATCTGGGCAAGCTGGGCATTTGCCTACTTGCACACACACGATTTGGGGAGAATTCTGACTTTTGCAAAGAGCAAAAAATAAAACTCCAAATGTTTCCGAGCCAGGGTGGAGAACAAAGGTAGACTTTCCCTGCATTCAGGAAAACCTGGAAGAACTCAATCCAACCTCGAGATGAGAAAGGACATTTAAAAGCATAGTCGAAAGACTCCTCAATTATTCAGGGGCGGCTGCGCCACGCGGGAATAGCGTGTAATCACGTCCCGGGCGGGTGGTGTTGAGTGCCATCGACGCGCAGATTTGGTCACACGGATAATCATGTTTGCTTTAGATATTGAATTAAATCTGATCATCAACTAGACGGAGCGAGAAAGTCATCTGGGACCGCTCCGTTTGCTCGGCCTCATCGCCGCCCGCCACCGGGCATGAAGGTGGAGCTCGAGAGAAAAGGATACAGTTTCCTAATGGGACCAACTTCCCATCCCCAGGTGTCACCGAGCTTGGGCTGGGCTCTGAGCTGCGCAGCCCGGGGTATTTTCGGAAATCCACAGGAGAGAGGCGCTCCTCCCCACCAAGTCCGCGGGGCCCTCAGAGACGCTCCCCAGAGCCGGCAAGTCTGTGCCGAGGTCCTCCAGGGAGCTCTCCCAGCGACAAGGGTGGGAAGAAACCCGACCTCTAACGGAGAAAGGACCGATGCGCCCTCCCCCGGGCGAACTTCGGCTGTTTGCTCACTTCCCAACCCTCTCACCGCAGTCCCGGAGGTCAGGGCGCACCACCTCATCCCCAGGCCCCTACTTCCTAGCGAGCAATTCTCTCAGCTTCACTCCAGAGAGCTGGCTGGCCTGGGGAAGGCGGCGCAGCCGAATGCTAAGAGAGCTGGAGGCACAGCCTCCAGTCCAGGGAGACAGGCAGGAAAGGCGAAGAGAGGGGACGGAGGGAAGGCTCGGTCAGCAGGGATCGCTTCTGACTCCCGCTGCCTGGCATTGCCCAGGCCGAGTAGCCTAGGGAGGCCGCAGCATCCCGCTGTCTCCTGTAGCCAAAGCCTGGAGCGCCGGAAACTCGTCCCGGCCTGCGCGCCCAGGTCTGGGAGCCTCCTCCTAGGCCGCCTCCCGGCCGCGGATTTACAAGGGGGTGGGGAGTAGAGAGAAGCAGACCAGTCTCAACCTCAGCGCCCCCTCGCCCCCGCCACCTCCCGCCCAGCTTCTTAGCCCAAGGTAAATCAAATGCAACAAAGTGAAAGTCTCAAGTGTAGAGGCTTCAACAGCTCCTCAGGCTGAAGAAGTCACTCGCAGATTTGGGCAAGCGAGGGGGGCTTGCTCTTCTCTCGTTTTCCAAAGTCACTCTTCCTGCCGCGCCAGGACGCCGTCGCCTGGATGCAGGCCGAGCGTGAGGCCAGGAGAGGCCAGGCGACCCCGGGCGGCGGCTCGGCTGCTCACAGGCCCGAGGCCCAGCGCTTTCACCCGGGATCTGGGGTCCGAGGTTCGAGGCGCGGGGCCTGGCTGGCCTGGCCGGCTGAGGCCTGTTCCCAGAGTCTCCCCAGCGTCTTGCTCACAGGCCCGAGGCTCAGCGCTTTCACCCAGAGTCTGGGGTCCGAGGTCCGAGGCGCCAGGCTTGGCCGGCCTGGCCGGCTGAGGCCAGTTCCCGGAATCTCCCCAGCATTTCGGGTGCCCCGGCCCGGCCTGCCAGGGATGCTCCGGGGAGAGCGCCACCAGCGGCCTGGCCCGGCGCCTTGCCCAAGGCCTTCGGCCTGGTGCAGGCGACAAAGTAAGACAAACGGGAGGGCTGGGCTTGGTTTTTTTAAACACAGGCTTTTTATTAAAATTCTTATTTAAAAAATTGAAAGCTTTCAGCGCCCGGCGCTCGTGGGGAACCGCACGGAACCGCTGAGCTCCAAGTTCCGGGGCTCAGGACCCAGAGGACTGGGCAGGGGGCTTCTCGCTCGCCTACATATTTTTTTCCTGTTTCGTATTTGAGAAATGTTTGCACTGAACAAAATAAAAAGAAAAGAAGAAAGCAGAGGCGAGAGAGGGACGGAGGGAAGGCCCTCGGTCAGCAGGGATCGCTTCTGACTCCCGCTGCCTGGCATTGCCCAGGCCGAGTAGCCTAGGGAGGCCGCAGCATCCCGCTGTCTCCTGTAGCCAAAGCCTGGAGCGCCGGAAACTCGTCCCGGCCTGCGCGCCCAGGTCTGGGAGCCTCCTCCTAGGCCGCCTCCCGGCCGCGGATTTACAAGGGGGTGGGGAGTAGAGAGAAGCAGACCAGTCTCAACCTCAGCGCCCCCTCGCCCCCGCCACCTCCCGCCCAGCTTCTTAGCCCAAGGTAAATCAAATGCAACAAAGTGAAAGTCTCAAGTGTAGAGGCTTCAACAGCTCCTCAGGCTGAAGAAGTCACTCGCAGATTTGGGCAAGCGAGGGGGGCTTGCTCTTCTCTCGTTTTCCAAAGTCACTCTTCCTGCCGCGCCAGGACGCCGTCGCCTGGATGCAGGCCGAGCGTGAGGCCAGGAGAGGCCAGGCGACCCCGGGCGGCGGCTCGGCTGCTCACAGGCCCGAGGCCCAGCGCTTTCACCCGGGATCTGGGGTCCGAGGTTCGAGGCGCGGGGCCTGGCTGGCCTGGCCGGCTGAGGCCTGTTCCCAGAGTCTCCCCAGCGTCTTGCTCACAGGCCCGAGGCTCAGCGCTTTCACCCAGAGTCTGGGGTCCGAGGTCCGAGGCGCCAGGCTTGGCCGGCCTGGCCGGCTGAGGCCAGTTCCCGGAATCTCCCCAGCATTTCGGGTGCCCCGGCCCGGCCTGCCAGGGATGCTCCGGGGAGAGCGCCACCAGCGGCCTGGCCCGGCGCCTTGCCCAAGGCCTTCGGCCTGGTGCAGGGCGACAAAGTAAGACAAACGGGAGGGCTGGGCTTGGTTTTTTTAAACACAGGCTTTTTATTAAAATTCTTATTTAAAAAATTGAAAGCTTTCAGCGCCCGGCGCTCGTGGGGAACCGCACGGAACCGCTGAGCTCCAAGTTCCGGGGCTCAGGACCCAGAGGACTGGGCAGGGGGCTTCTCGCTCGCCTACATATTTTTTTCCTGTTTCGTATTTGAGAAATGTTTGCACTGAACAAAATAAAAAAGAAAAGAAGAAAGCAGGGGTAACCAAACATAAGCAAACCAAAACAAACCACAAAGAAAGGGGTTGGGCCCGGAGGGGTACAGGCCCTTCCTGAAGGTCATTTGGCAACAATCACCACCGATATTTACAACGAAAAGCGAAAAATGCCACCAGTTGTCTCAAGGTTTACAGGGCCATAAATATTCAGCATTTTTTATAAAAGAAAAAAGGAGAAAATAATCCTATTTTTAAAGTGTTCTCCACTTGCTTTAGAAGAAGACGCTGACAGTATCGCTACTCACACAAACATATTTTACAAAATTCACAAAGGCGGGGCAGGGGTCTTTTTCTCCTTCTCAAGTGAGGACATTAACGCTGGGACCATTAGGTCCCCGGGGAGAAGCAGAGAAGCGAAGCTGCGCAAACATTCTGTAAACACGGCTTAGGGTTCAGCCGCCTCCAATGGTTCAGACGGAGAGAGGGATGAGGCAGAGCTGGGTGGGTGGAATCTGCCTCTCCAAGGAGGTGCAGGCAACCTCCTGGGGCCTCTCCAACGAAGCCGAGAGTCAACTCGACTCCATAATAATAATTATAATAATATAATAACCACCGTAAGGGCCGAGTTCTCCGCGCCTCCGCCGCCGGGGTGGAGCCTGGGCCTGGGGCCGCGAGTCTCGGAGGGGCGGCGCTCACCAAGTCCACTGCTGGGCCTGGACCAGGGGGTGTGCTGTCGGGTACTGGGGGGTGCCGGCCGAGCTGTACTGGGCGTTGTACTGCATGTGTTGCAGAGACTGCGCGCTGTAGGCCGAAAAGGGGATGCCCGCCTGGAAGGTGGCAGCTGCCAGGTCCTGGGCTTTGAGCGCGTGGCACGGTTTGCCGTCCCTGACCAAAACGGGCACGGCCACCCGGCGCGGTGAGGGCAGGGGCGTCACCTCCATACCTTTCTCTGCCCGGGCACGCTTCATCTTGTAGCGGTGGTTCTGGAACCAGATTTTGACCTGCGTGGGCGTGAGGCGGATGAGGCTGGCCAGGTGCTCGCGCTCCGGCGCAGACAGGTACCGCTGCTGCCGGAAGCGCCGCTCCAGCTCGTAGGTCTGCGCTTTGGAGAAGAGCACCCGCCGCTTCCGCTTCTTGCCGGCGTCCCCCCCGCCACCGGGGGCCTCCTTGTCATTGTCCGGTGACTCGTCGGCCGAAGGCTCCGGGGACTTGGAACTCGAGTCCTGGGGCCCCGCGCCGGCCGCCAGTCCGTGCACTGGGGGAAAAAGAAGCCTGTCAGGTGCCTGGAGGCCGTGCGCGGCCGGGCCGACCCTGTGCGTCCCGGATCCTCTGTGCGCCCTCTGCCCTGTGCGCCCCGCAGGCCGGCCCGGCTGCCTTCCTCGCCCTGCTCCACGCCTGACGGAACTGCCGGCGGCCCCCCCTCACTCCCCCCGGGAAAGAGGAGAAGCGGCTGGAGTAGGCTCGGGGCTCTAGTTTCTAGGGGTTCGCCCAGTGTGGGTGCGTATTTGGGGGGGAGTGGCGCAGAGGAGAAGCTGCGCAAACATTCTAAAAGCTGGGTTCAGGCCTCCAATGGTTCAGACGGAGAGGATGAGGCAGAGCTGGGTGGGTGGAATCTGCCTCTCCAAGGAGGTGCAGGCAACCTCCTGGGGCCTCTCCAACGAAGCCGAGAGTCAACTCGACTCCATAATAATAATTATAATAATATAATAACCACCGTAAGGGCCGAGTTCTCCGCGCCTCCGCCGCCGGGTGGAGCCTGGGCCTGGGGCCGCGAGTCTCGGAGGGGCGGCGCTCACCAAGTCCACTGCTGGGCCTGGACCAGGGGGTGTGCTGTCGGGTACTGGGGGGTGCCGGCCGAGCTGTACTGGGCGTTGTACTGCATGTGTTGCAGAGACTGCGCGCTGTAGGCCGAAAAGGGGATGCCCGCCTGGAAGGTGGCAGCTGCCAGGTCCTGGGCTTTGAGCGCGTGGCACGGTTTGCCGTCCCTGACCAAAACGGGCACGGCCACCCGGCGCGGTGAGGGCAGGGGCGTCACCTCCATACCTTTCTCTGCCCGGGCACGCTTCATCTTGTAGCGGTGGTTCTGGAACCAGATTTTGACCTGCGTGGGCGTGAGGCGGATGAGGCTGGCCAGGTGCTCGCGCTCCGGCGCAGACAGGTACCGCTGCTGCCGGAAGCGCCGCTCCAGCTCGTAGGTCTGCGCTTTGGAGAAGAGCACCCGCCGCTTCCGCTTCTTGCCGGCGTCCCCCCCGCCACCGGGGGCCTCCTTGTCATTGTCCGGTGACTCGTCGGCCGAAGGCTCCGGGGACTTGGAACTCGAGTCCTGGGGCCCCGCGCCGGCCGCCAGTCCGTGCACTGGGGGAAAAAGAAGCCTGTCAGGTGCCTGGAGGCCGTGCGCGGCCGGGCCGACCCTGTGCGTCCCGGATCCTCTGTGCGCCCTCTGCCCTGTGCGCCCCGCAGGCCGGCCCGGCTGCCTTCCTCGCCCTGCTCCACGCCTGACGGAACTGCCGGCGGCCCCCCCTCACTCCCCCCGGGAAAGAGGAGAAGCGGCTGGAGTAGGCTCGGGGCTCTAGTTTCTAGGGGTTCGCCCAGTGTGGGTGCGTATTTGGGGGGGAGTGGCGCGCAGAGGAGATCATCGCGGGTTAAGGGCTCCGGCCCCCTTAAGCAGTTTCCTCTCCGGAGAGACGTGGGCAGATTTTTAAAAGAAAAAACCCACAATCCCAGCATTGATCGGGTCGGCCATTTAAGGCAGTTTTTGGGGGGCTTTCGTTTCTGCTTCCCGACTTTCTGGACACCCTCCGCACCGCACAAAGCTGTCCTCTATGAAGTGCAGGGGGGCAGGGTGAGCTATTTATACCCGGGCCAACCTCTGCCCGTACCCCGAGGCAGGCTGGCTCGCTCCAGTGCTCCAGGCCAGTCCCTCCCGGCTGTTGGAATGGGGGAGGGGGCTCCGGTCGGAGCCGTCAGTCCCGGTTGACGTCTGTAACCAGCCCTTGGGAGGTATTCCCCTCCCCCTCTTTCTCCTAATTTCTCTCTTAGGAAAGAAATATCTGAGATCAAGTCTTTTTCTCGGCCTAGGGGCGTTAGACGAGGAGGGAAGAGCCTGGGCATCCCAAACAGGCGTTAGGTATCTTTCTAGAGGCGCAGCGCGAGGGATCTGGTTTACAAGGCTTTTCCCCTTTCTCTCCCAGCGTCCAGCCGGGGCTGCGGTCACAGACGCGGCAGCCAAGTTTCGCTACTTACGGGAGTACTGGAGGCCCTCGGTGCTGGCCAGCCAGCGCGTGTACGGGTTGTCGCTGCTGTCATAGAAGGGGTTCTTCAGGGGCAGGCTCTGCACTGTGTCCAGGGTGCCCTGCCCCAGGGGCCCGGCTCTCTTGGCGGGCTCCGGCCCCTCGTTCTCCTCCTCCGGCCCCTCGGCCACTGAGCCCTCCTCATCGTTGGTGTCTGGCAGGTCCAAGATGTCCTTGACCGAAAACCCCGTCTTTGTGTTGGTCAGCGACATGGCCCGGACCCCGCAATTTATGCCGCAAAGTTGTAGCTTCACTTGCTCAATTCGTGGCGATCTCAGTAGGGGCGGGGGAGGGGGTACGGGGAGAGGGGTTGGGGAGGGGGGATGGGCTTTAATTATTGAGATTATTATGTTTAAGAAAGAGAAAGAAACTCTGGGAGAGGGGAGGGGGGGAAAAAAGCCCAAGGCGTTGCTGGTGTCTTCTCCGCAAGCACGCGGAAATGGACGCGGGGAGCCGGGCGGCCTGCGCGCCAGCGCCGCGGGCCGGGCCCGAGTTTGTAACTCCAGGAGGGGTGCCAAGGCGGCGTCAGCTCCGGCTCCGGCGGCCGCTCGGCGCGCGGTGGCGGCTGGTGGCGAGGAAAAAATGGGCCATTGCCCGAGCGATCAGTCCATATAAGGCTGGGCTCCACTCACGAACCTGGGGAGAGGGGGGGAAGAGGGGGAGAAAGAGAGGGAGGGAAAGAGAGAGGGAGGGAGGGGGAGCGAGAGAGGGAGCGAGAGAAGGGTGGAAAAAAAGGAGGGGGAAGACATTAAAACGCAAAGGTTGGACACGTGTGGGCGGGTCTTGGAAGTCAAGTGGATGAAGACTGTATTTGCAGATGTGAAATTGTGGGTTTTGGGGAGCTCCGCTCTCCCAGCCAACAGCCCTCCAGAGCAAGATGAGAGGTGTAACGTGTCAATTAATTGCAAAGACCGGGCGAGCCTTTTTTTGCCCAGTATTTACATACAAAGACCACCGCGTCGCTCGCGAGTCCACACAAAGGGCAGTTTTAACAAGACGAGGAGGGAAGAGCCTGGGCATCCCAAACAGGCGTTAGGTATCTTTCTAGAGGCGCAGCGCGAGGGATCTGGTTTACAAGGCTTTTCCCTTTCTCTCCAGCGTCCAGCCGGGGCTGCGGTCACAGACGCGGCAGCCAAGTTTCGCTACTTACGGGAGTACTGGAGGCCCTCGGTGCTGGCCAGCCAGCGCGTGTACGGGTTGTCGCTGCTGTCATAGAAGGGGTTCTTCAGGGGCAGGCTCTGCACTGTGTCCAGGGTGCCCTGCCCCAGGGGCCCGGCTCTCTTGGCGGGCTCCGGCCCCTCGTTCTCCTCCTCCGGCCCCTCGGCCACTGAGCCCTCCTCATCGTTGGTGTCTGGCAGGTCCAAGATGTCCTTGACCGAAAACCCCGTCTTTGTGTTGGTCAGCG
The DNA here is from genome assembly GCA_022376925.1 of Tragulus kanchil. NCBI lineage: Eukaryota > Metazoa > Chordata > Mammalia > Artiodactyla > Tragulidae > Tragulus > Tragulus kanchil. Next base: position 41,445,297 of record JAIOJX010000031.1, on the reverse strand, counting down.
ACATGGCCCGGACCCCGCAATTTATGCCGCAAAGTTGTAGCTTCACTTGCTCAATTCGTGGCGATCTCAGTAGGGGCGGGGGCGGGGGAACGGGGAGAGGGGTTGGGGGAGGGGAGGGGGGATGGGCTTTAATTATTGAGATTATTATGTTTAAGAAAGAGAAAGAAACTCTGGGAGAGGGGAGGGGGGGAAAAAAGCCCAAGGCGTTGCTGGTGTCTTCTCCGCAAGCACGCGGAAATGGACGCGGGGAGCCGGGCGGCCTGCGCGCCAGCGCCGCGGGCCGGGCCCGAGTTTGTAACTCCAGGAGGGGTGCCAAGGCGGCGTCAGCTCCGGCTCCGGCGGCCGCTCGGCGCGCGGTGGCGGCTGGTGGCGAGGAAAAAATGGGCCATTGCCCGAGCGATCAGTCCATATAAGGCTGGGCTCCACTCACGAACCTGGGGAGAGGGGGGGAAGAGGGGGAGAAAGAGAGGGAGGGAAAGAGAGAGGGAGGGAGGGGGAGCGAGAGAGGGAGCGAGAGAAGGGTGGAAAAAAAGGAGGGGGAAGACATTAAAACGCAAAGGTTGGACACGTGTGGGCGGGTCTTGGAAGTCAAGTGGATGAAGACTGTATTTGCAGATGTGAAATTGTGGGTTTTGGGGAGCTCCGCTCTCCCAGCCAACAGCCCTCCAGAGCAAGATGAGAGGTGTAACGTGTCAATTAATTGCAAAGACCGGGCGAGCCTTTTTTTGCCCAGTATTTACATACAAAGACCACCGCGTCGCTCGCGAGTCCACACACTTGAAAGGGCAGTTTTAACAAATTGCATCTTAAAAAAAAAAAACAAAACCAGAAACAAAAACGAGGGAGGAAAGAAAACAAAACAGAAACCCGGAGGAGGAGGGAGGGGGAAGAATCCTCCTTAACATTCACCGGTTCCTGCCTCCCCGCCCCCGCGCGCCGCCCCCAGCAAGCCGGAAAATTGGCGATTTGTGGCGCCTTTGGAAAAGGGGGAGGGGGCGCAGGCTGAGCCGCGGAAATCTCTCCTTCCCATCGCTGGCCGTTCCCTAAACAAGATCCGGTTCAAATGGCAAGAGCCCAACTTCTGTAAGCCTCCTAGGTCAATATTTTGGTTGAGGCTTAAGGATGAGTACTAGAAATGACAAGGCAAGTAATTGATTCTAGTTAACGCCAAAAGAGCCCGAAACCCAAGAGAGGGAATCGGCTCGAGGCGGGTCGGAGACACCACCAAGAGACACCCGGACTGCTCCCCCCCCACCCTCCCCCCCAGGCCCGCCACCCTTTATTTGCTAAAGACATTTATTTCCTTCTCTCCGCCTCCCCTTCTTCTCCTCCAGCTCCGTGTGGCCGAGCAGGACCGCACACTTCACTTTTTGCTGTGCATGCGCCCGGGGAGGGCCGGTGGGTGTGGGGGTGGTGGGGGGAAGTCTCCCTTGGACCTCGACAGGTCCCGGTCCCACCACCTCCGGGCCCACGGGGCGCGCTCTCCGGGTGGAGGGAAGGGCAAACAGCCCCGCCACCTCTCTGTCCCCCTAATAAGCCTCCCTCAGCAGCCTCCAGCGCTGGCAGAGCGGCGGGAGGAGGGGGGGGGCGGGACGGGGGCGCTGTCTCCAGCCCGAGTGAGGACCCCGAAAGCCACGGGGGAGGGGGTCGCAAGGCGGGAGGTGCTGCTGAGTTCTCTCTGGAGTTTTCTTCTTCCCAGAGTCCTTGCGGATGCCCCAGGGGCGCGTTCCGAGGATATGCTTCCAGCTTGCGTGAGGGTTGCTTGCGGGTCCCAGCCCCTGGCCTACCCGAGAACTGAACTTGTCTGGGAAGGCACTTCCTCCCCGGTGCCGGCGCGGAAAAGTCAACATCGCACCCCCGCCCCTCCTTCCAGGTTTTTTTTCTTCTTCTTCTTTTTCTTTTTTTTTTTGCGGGGTGTGTGTCTTGGGAGTCAGGTTGGCTACCTGATGCTCATCCACCCCAGAGAAGTGTCTAGATTGGGCTTTGCCCAGGGATAGGGAGGGACGGAAAAGGCCGCGGCAGGGGTCGGAGTTTGGCCACCCCCTAGCGCTCCACCGGGGCAGCCTCCTAGCCGCGAGCGCGGCGCGGGCGCCAGGCCTCACCGCGCGCTGCTACGGCCACCGCGCCCCGGCCGCCCCCGAGTTACCAGGGCCCGGCGAGGGCGCCTCTCCCTGAGCCGCTCCGCGGCTTTCTGCAGCCCTCGCTGCCTCGCCCCAAGTATGTGACGTGGGTGACAATGGCCCAGGTTAGAGCGAGCCCCTCGTCGGCGCGTCCTGGGTGGTCGGACCCGGGCAAACACAAATACAAACCGATTGCTAAGCTGCGGACAATGAGCGAAATGTAGACAAATGTCCCGCTCCCGTTGGAAGCCTTTGTCCCGGCTCGGTTTTTGCATTTATTTCAGTGGCGAAATAATACATGATTGACGCTCTCTTTCAATGTGTCCTAACTGTTTGGAATAAATCTAAGGTTGTTCCTAGTTGTCATGGCATTCAACCCTTTTCAATGGACTATCTCTTCATTCATTTCTGAATCCGTCCACAATATTAAGGAAACCCCTTCATGTCGACGCTCCCCATTCCTCTCTTTCTCCTCCTACTTTTCCTTTTCTCCTTTTTTCCCCCTCCACCCCCCTTGTCTCCCCGCAAGAATTAGAAACTGGTTTGAATCCTGTTCCTCGAACACATTACTTTTCGTGCTTTTTTCCCCTTTTCTCTATCCAGTCTGCCTTTCCCAGCCTCCCCCTCTCCCCGCTTTACCTCCCCTCCCCCTCACTGGGAGCTCTCAGCTCCATCCAGTTGGAGGAGGGAAGTTGGGTCTGCAGTTGTCGGGGAGGCCCAGAGTTTGGAAACAAGGGCTGTTGGGCCTGCCCGGCCATTGTTACTTAGCTGCTAAATAAATAAGGCCTACCGAGAACTGAACTTGTCTGGGAAGGCACTTCCTCCCCGGTGCCGGCGCGGAAAAGTCAACATCGCACCCCCGCCCCTCCTTCCAGGTTTTTTTTCTTCTTCTTCTTTTTCTTTTTTTTTTTGCGGGGTGTGTGTCTTGGGAGTCAGGTTGGCTACCTGATGCTCATCCACCCCAGAGAAGTGTCTAGATTGGGCTTTGCCCAGGGATAGGGAGGGACGGAAAAGGCCGCGGCAGGGGTCGGAGTTTGGCCACCCCCTAGCGCTCCACCGGGGCAGCCTCCTAGCCGCGAGCGCGGCGCGGGCGCCAGGCCTCACCGCGCGCTGCTACGGCCACCGCGCCCCGGCCGACCCCGAGTTACCAGGGCCCGGCGAGGGCGCCTCTCCCTGAGCCGCTCCGCGGCTTTCTGCAGCCCTCGCTGCCTCGCCCCAAGTATGTGACGTGGGTGACAATGGCCCAGGTTAGAGCGAGCCCCTCGTCGGCGCGTCCTGGGTGGTCGGACCCGGGCAAACACAAATACAAACCGATTGCTAAGCTGCGGACAATGAGCGAAATGTAGACAAATGTCCCGCTCCCGTTGGAAGCCTTTGTCCCGGCTCGGTTTTTGCATTTATTTCAGTGGCGAAATAATACATGATTGACGCTCTCTTTCAATGTGTCCTAACTGTTTGGAATAAATCTAAGGTTGTTCCTAGTTGTCATGGCATTCAACCCTTTTCAATGGACTATCTCTTCATTCATTTCTGAATCCGTCCACAATATTAAGGAAACCCCTTCATGTCGACGCTCCCCATTCCTCTCTTTCTCCTCCTACTTTTCCTTTTCTCCTTTTTTCCCCCTCCACCCCCCTTGTCTCCCCGCAAGAATTAGAAACTGGTTTGAATCCTGTTCCTCGAACACATTACTTTTCGTGCTTTTTTCCCCTTTTCTCTATCCAGTCTGCCTTTCCCAGCCTCCCCCTCTCCCCGCTTTACCTCCCCTCCCCCTCACTGGGAGCTCTCAGCTCCATCCAGTTGGAGGAGGGAAGTTGGGTCTGCAGTTGTCGGGGAGGCCCAGAGTTTGGAAACAAGGGCTGTTGGGCCTGCCCCGGCCATTGTTACTTAGCTGCTAAATAAATAACTGGTGAGGAAAAGTTCTTCAACCCAGTCTTGCAGGAAAAAAAAATCGTCCTGATCTCTCCTCTTCTTTCTATGTCCCAAGGGAGGGGCTTTCTTAGGGACCAGCGTAGGCTCCAGGAATGGCCAGAAATGAGTCTGGTAGGACCAGGCCAGCTCCTGGGTGAGAATATCCCTTTTGGCAAGAAGTGTCGCTTTTGCATTTGCCCTGAGCCATCTTTGGGATGGATGCCCCCGGACCCCCAACTGAGCCTGCTCACTTCCTCACCTTGAAACCACCTAGGTCCACATCACTCCCAACTTCTCCCCTCCCTTATCACAGTGGCTTCTCCCAGGATTTCATCAGCCTCGCCATTATGGATCACAGTGGCACCCTTCCCTGCCCCCTGAGTCTGCACGTCGGACAGAGCACCTGGGAGACAACTGTTTTCCTACAGGGGGATCCAGGCTCCTGGAAATTGATCCTGGAGAGGGAGTGCTGACAGCAGTGTCCTGAGAAGGAGGGCCCTCCTCCCCGGCCCAGTTCACAGAAGCGCCCTCCCCCTGCCCTGACACGCCAGCACCGGACCCTCGGCCTCAACAGCCCAGGGTTCTCCCACACCTCCGGTCTCAGGCTGTTCTTTCTGCAGCTCTTGGGGGGCCACACTCCTCCACCCTCATAGACTGTCCTGCATCTCCACTCGCTTCTCCACCCTCACTGCTGGCAATTTTTCCTGCCCCTGACTGGGGGCCGCTTAGCAAGGAGGGAGCCCAAGGGAGTCCGCCTGGTCTCCCTCAGCCGCACCCAGCGCCCTGCGCAGCCCCATCGGCTGTGCTCAGTGTTCCCCTCCTGGGATGTCGCAAATCCATTTTGCCCAGCGCTCTGTCGCCTGTGCGGTTCCCCGAGTCCGCTTGCAAAGCGCTGACATTTGCAATTGAAAAGGCCCAGGGAGACCGCTGGGAGGCCCGTAATTGAAGGGGAGAAACTCGGCTTGTTAGAGGAAGATCATAAAATTCTAGTCCCCCAGGAGTGGACTGCCCGCGCTGGGAGGCTGGCGGGGGAGCAGCTGGTGGTAGGGGGCCGGTCCGGTACCCAAAGCGCGCTCCAGGTTCTCCCGGATCTCGTGTGGCCCGAAGAAGCGCGGGCCAGCACCAAACGTACCTTTGCAGACAAATTAGACAGGTGATTGCACCCGGAGAGCTCCCCAGGAGGTCTCGCTGGGAGCACCAAAGCCTGACCTCCGCACACCCAGCAGTCAGAGTGGGCCGAGCCCGGCACTGCAGGCTCCTTAAGAGTTCTCATTAATGCTCCCATCTCCCCGCCTCGTTGCCTCTAAACGTCTCCGCGTCCTCTGGCACCAGCTCTGCTTGGATGTACTCCTCAACCTGGGAATTTTGAGTAACTTCCTTCGTGCAGCCAGGAGAGGACAGTATCCTTTGGTTCCATTTTGTTTGGGTTTTGGCTGTGGGTTCTGCCGCGGGTGTCGGGGGAGCTCCTCAGCTGTTTGGCCTTGGGCTTTCTGCTGCGAACTTGGGGAGAAGTTGAGAGGTACTCAAAGTTTGATGTTGCCGTTCTGGGCCAGAGGGAGACATGTTTAGCTGACAGCAGTGTCCTGAGAAGGAGGGCCCTCCTCCCCGGCCCAGTTCACAGAAGCGCCCTCCCCCTGCCCTGACACGCCAGCACCGGACCCTCGGCCTCAACAGCCCAGGGTTCTCCCACACCTCCGGTCTCAGGCTGTTCTTTCTGCAGCTCTTGGGGGGCCACACTCCTCCACCCTCATAGACTGTCCTGCATCTCCACTCGCTTCTCCACCCTCACTGCTGGCAATTTTTCCTGCCCCTGACTGGGGGCCGCTTAGCAAGGAGGGAGCCCAAGGGAGTCCGCCTGGTCTCCCTCAGCCGCACCCAGCGCCCTGCGCAGCCCCATCGGCTGTGCTCAGTGTTCCCCTCCTGGGATGTCGCAAATCCATTTTGCCCAGCGCTCTGTCGCCTGTGCGGTTCCCCGAGTCCGCTTGCAAAGCGCTGACATTTGCAATTGAAAAGGCCCAGGGAGACCGCTGGGAGGCCCGTAATTGAAGGGGAGAAACTCGGCTTGTTAGAGGAAGATCATAAAATTCTAGTCCCCCAGGAGTGGACTGCCCGCGCTGGGAGGCTGGCGGGGGAGCAGCTGGTGGTAGGGGGCCGGTCCGGTACCCAAAGCGCGCTCCAGGTTCTCCCGGATCTCGTGTGGCCCGAAGAAGCGCGGGCCAGCACCAAACGTACCTTTGCAGACAAATTAGACAGGTGATTGCACCCGGAGAGCTCCCCAGGAGGTCTCGCTGGGAGCACCAAAGCCTGACCTCCGCACACCCAGCAGTCAGAGTGGGCCGAGCCCGGCACTGCAGGCTCCTTAAGAGTTCTCATTAATGCTCCCATCTCCCCGCCTCGTTGCCTCTAAACGTCTCCGCGTCCTCTGGCACCAGCTCTGCTTGGATGTACTCCTCAACCTGGGAATTTTGAGTAACTTCCTTCGTGCAGCCAGGAGAGGACAGTATCCTTTGGTTCCATTTTGTTTGGGTTTTGGCTGTGGGTTCTGCCGCGGGTGTCGGGGGAGCTCCTCAGCTGTTTGGCCTTGGGCTTTCTGCTGCGAACTTGGGGAGAAGTTGAGAGGTACTCAAAGTTTGATGTTGCCGTTCTGGGCCAGAGGGAGACATGTTTAGCTCGCTTTGGTGTGCAACCACCACCTAGTATCCCTGCAGGGTCTCCAGAGCAGCCAGAGGCCCCCCACTTCGGGTTGTTATGCTTGGTGTTGGGGCTGCAGGTTCCTTACAGGTCTCCAGCTCTACCTCCCCTCTTCCCACATTGGGGACAGCTCCATAGGGGTTGCAGGCCAGGAGGTGAGGTAGGGGATCTGAGGAAGAGCATCTTTCTCCCTGCAGGCTGGAAGGAACCTTCTTAGGAAACTTCGCAGTCCTCTAAGCTCCTCTCAGCAGCTCTGGTTCTGGAGGGATGGAGGTGCAGGCGCTGCAGGGGGCTTGGGGGAGCTGAACCACCACCGGAGGCCCGGGGCCAGAGGCGAATGTACACAGGCTAAGTGTCCCCACTCCAGAACAAGTGGCCCTCCAAGTTGACCCAGTGTTTACCTGTTTACTTTCCCAGGTAGCTCAAACACGAGCGCCTTTTCTGAGCTCTGGAGAGCACGGGGGCAGCGAGCCCTGGTCACCAGTGCCTCAAGCCCCACACCCAGGTTGGATGCCCCCTGTTGGGGGTGGGGTAAGTTCTGAACAACAGAAAACAAATCAAGACAGGAAGGCCCTTTGGGAAAGTGAGGCCAGGCCTGTTCACACCCACGCATGGGAGCTTGGCTTGGTGTGTCTGGGCAAGGTGGTGGTGGGGCAGCACCCAGCATCTGCTCTCCCCATTTTCCCCTGTCTCTCTGGAGGCCTCTTGGCTTGAAGGCCTCTTGGGAGGCGCTCTGTGCTCATCCATCCCTTTTCAGACTGATGAGAGCTTGCTGGATAGGTGCCTTCTCCGGAGGGGTTCAGGACAAAAAAAGCCAGGGAGAGGGGTACCCTGAAGGCCTACACTGAAAAGGGGGGTGGCCTTGAGGAGCCCAAAGCCTCTCAGTCCCAGGCAGCGCCCCTCACCCTCCCATCCACAAAAATGGGTCCAGTCATTAAACATACAAGGGTCTTTCCCATTATTTGGAAATATGAATTTGACTTAATTTTTTTTCCTTTGTTCTTTTTTTGGAATGAAAGAGGTTGAAGAAAACATGTTCCCTGGCACAGTGTGTGGCTGAGCTCCCCAGCACCCTGCACATCCCATCTCAGATCAAAGCCTTCAAGTAGATTAGTTTATTGTCTGGTTAGCAAGGTGCTAAGCGTTTGTCTTCATTCACTCCAGAAACAAAGCGTGTTGCACCTTGCTTCCCCGAAGGATTAGCAGCTCTGGACACAAAGGTTTTGTTGGAGGGGTAAGGTTTGTTTTATCTCGGGTTGGAGACTCGGAGCGTGGTGTGCGCTCACAATCAACAGGGATGGAAAATATCTTTCAGTCTGGTTCCCAAGCCTGGTGATCAAGATGCCCACCTTTCAGATGCATTCCTCCAAGGTAGCTCATGGCGGCTTCCACTCCAGATGGGGAAGTGCGAGGGCTGCAGAAAGCAGGGGGGTCAGCTCTGGCTGCCAGATGAAAGAAATCCAGGAGTGTGGCTCAAGGTACCACGCTGAGTGGGACCTTTCCCAACCAGAAAACTGAAAAGTAGGCTCATCTGGAGTGGGTCCTAGAACAAAGTAGCAGCCCTTCTGCCCCTGAAGAAGGACGCTGAGGTCCCCAGAAGTTCTGGGCGGGGAATTCGGGGGTGCAGAATGGAAGGGCTGGGTATGTGTCGGGGTGGCGGAGGGGGTGGGGACACAACAGCCCTGTCAGTGAGGCTAGGTCAGGACAGGTGCAAATCTTTTCTGAGTTGGCTTGAAGGCCTCTTGGGAGGCGCTTCGGGGTGTTTTCCAGGGGGGCCAAAATCTGCTCTCCCATTTTCCCTGTCTCTCTGGAGGCCTCTTGGCTTGAAGGCCTCTTGGGAGGCGCTCTGTGCTCATCCATCCCTTTTCAGACTGATGAGAGCTTGCTGGATAGGTGCCTTCTCCGGAGGGGTTCAGGACAAAAAAAGCCAGGGAGAGGGGTACCCTGAAGGCCTACACTGAAAAGGGGGGTGGCCTTGAGGAGCCCAAAGCCTCTCAGTCCCAGGCAGCGCCCCTCACCCTCCCATCCACAAAAATGGGTCCAGTCATTAAACATACAAGGGTCTTTCCCATTATTTGGAAATATGAATTTGACTTAATTTTTTTTCCTTTGTTCTTTTTTTGGAATGAAAGAGGTTGAAGAAAACATGTTCCCTGGCACAGTGTGTGGCTGAGCTCCCCAGCACCCTGCACATCCCATCTCAGATCAAAGCCTTCAAGTAGATTAGTTTATTGTCTGGTTAGCAAGGTGCTAAGCGTTTGTCTTCATTCACTCCAGAAACAAAGCGTGTTGCACCTTGCTTCCCCGAAGGATTAGCAGCTCTGGACACAAAGGTTTTGTTGGAGGGGTAAGGTTTGTTTTATCTCGGGTTGGAGACTCGGAGCGTGGTGTGCGCTCACAATCAACAGGGATGGAAAATATCTTTCAGTCTGGTTCCCAAGCCTGGTGATCAAGATGCCCACCTTTCAGATGCATTCCTCCAAGGTAGCTCATGGCGGCTTCCACTCCAGATGGGGAAGTGCGAGGGCTGCAGAAAGCAGGGGGGTCAGCTCTGGCTGCCAGATGAAAGAAATCCAGGAGTGTGGCTCAAGGTACCACGCTGAGTGGGACCTTTCCCAACCAGAAAACTGAAAAGTAGGCTCATCTGGAGTGGGTCCTAGAACAAAGTAGCAGCCCCTTCTGCCCCTGAAGAAGGACGCTGAGGTCCCCAGAAGTTCTGGGCGGGGAATTCGGGGGTGCAGAATGGAAGGGCTGGGTATGTGTCGGGGTGGCGGAGGGGGGGGGTGGGGACACAACAGCCCTGTCAGTGAGGCTAGGTCAGGACAGGTGCAAATCTCTGGGAGAACCCCACAGCCAGAGGACAAGGGGACCAGAGAGGAGGGACTAATGTCAAGGGAAAGGAAACCTCGATGTACTCTGGGTTCAAATCAAAGGGGAGTTTTATCTTTCTTTGATCCATATCGTGTTAACTCTTACCACAGGAGGGAAAGAATAAGGGCATCTCCCCGACAGTCCTCCCAAGTCGTCAAGAAGATGTTGGGCAGAGTTTTCAAACCCAGACAGCAGAGCTCAGATTGTGTATCTGAACCCCTCCTCCCCCTTCCTGGAGCCACAGGAACTTTATAAAGCCTAGGAGAGAGCTGGTCTTGAGACCCAAAGCCTGCAGTGCTCTCTGCCATTAGTTGTGGGTGCAGGGTGCAGTCATTTGCCAGGGCCTCCCCCCTTCTTCAAGGTGAAATACACATCACTTTCCCAATTATTTGCCTCGGGGGTGGGGGGCGAAAAAAACCCAGACATTTCCTGAGGACATAAATTGTAATAGAAATTAGGTTTTCTCCTTCTATTAATCAGCCTCATTGTGTGGGCGTAAGACCCGGCGGACATATGTTAGGACTTTGATAAATGTGCTTTAATGAGATCTTTGAAAATGCATCCAATAAAATAAAAGGCGAGAAAAGCCGTTTAACTTTCATGGATGTTAAACTGAACACGAAATGTGGCTCGGGGCGCGTTGCAAAATGAAACGGGACTTCCTCCAATATTTTCTTTAAGAACGTAGCTCTAAGCCCCCCTTAGGCCAAATGAGCCCGTTTCAGCCAATCCATTGTCACCGGTTTATTGGGGAAACCAAACGCCACGTCCCCCCGGGCTCACCCCTTTGCTTTATTCGTTCGCGCTTCTCTAATGATTAAATATGTTACAATGAGATTATGCATCGTCAGTGTCGCCGTTAGGAACGTTCTTCCAGCCAAACTCGACCTTCCTCCGATAAGGGTGATTTCAACGCGGGAGATTTGGGTTTTTCAATGAAACACAGCGCCGAAAGCACAGTCTTATCTGAATTTACTTCTTAACACGTGACAAAATCATTACCACAGGACTTCGAAAAGCCAGCGGCCTCTCCAAAAGGGTTAGTACTCGGCGCTTAGAGGTAGGTAAGAGGGCTCGGTGCCTTGTTGCCCTCGCCGGGCGGGGAGGCCGCGCTCCCAGCCAGCGCGGAGCCTGGGAGCTGGGCCTGAAGCGAGAGGAAACGAGGGCCCGCCGGCACCAAAGAGAGGGGGGGTTCCTGGGGCTCTCTCATATCTCCAGTCTGAGCATCCGAGGTCCACAGACCTCCGCTAGACGCAGCACCCCCTTTCCACCCGCAGCGCCACCAAGACCGAGAAGGCGCAAGAGGCGCGCCAAAGGGCCACCTTGCAGTGTGTGTACAGGGAGAGGGGCAGAGGGGGCGCCCCTCGGAGACGAGGGACTCGACAGAGCCCACTGAGGCTCATTTCTGATCCTCTGGCGATCTCTACTGACACAAACGAGAACTGTCTCGCGCCTGGTACGACCCCTCAAAGTCCTGACTGGAGCCGCCTTCCCAAAGACCCATTGTGTGGGCGTAGCCCGGCGGTGGGGGCGAAAAACCCAGACATTTCCTGAGGAGATAAACCGTAATAGAAATTAGCTTTTCTCCTTCTATTAATCAGCCTCATTGTGTGGGCGTAAGACCCGGCGGACATATGTTAGGACTTTGATAAATGTGCTTTAATGAGATCTTTGAAAATGCATCCAATAAAATAAAAGGCGAGAAAAGCCGTTTAACTTTCATGGATGTTAAACTGAACACGAAATGTGGCTCGGGGCGCGTTGCAAAATGAAACGGGACTTCCTCCAATATTTTCTTTAAGAACGTAGCTCTAAGCCCCCCTTAGGCCAAATGAGCCCGTTTCAGCCAATCCATTGTCACCGGTTTATTGGGAAACCAAACGCCACGTCCCCAGGCTCACCCCTTTGCTTTATTCGTTCGCGCTTCTCTAATGATTAAATATGTTACAATGAGATTATGCATCGTCAGTGTCGCCGTTAGGAACGTTCTTCCAGCCAAACTCGACCTTCCTCCGATAAGGGTGATTTCAACGCGGGAGATTTGGGTTTTTCAATGAAACACAGCGCCGAAAGCACAGTCTTATCTGAATTTACTTCTTAACACGTGACAAAATCATTACCACAGGACTTCGAAAAGCCAGCGGCCTCTCCAAAAGGGTTAGTACTCGGCGCTTAGAGGTAGGTAAGAGGGCTCGGTGCCTTGTTGCCCTCGCCGGGCGGGGAGGCCGCGCTCCCAGCCAGCGCGGAGCCTGGGAGCTGGGCCTGAAGCGAGAGGAAACGAGGGCCCGCCGGCACCAAAGAGAGGGGGGGTTCCTGGGGCTCTCTCATATCTCCAGTCTGAGCATCCGAGGTCCACAGACCTCCGCTAGACGCAGCACCCCCTTTCCACCCGCGAGCGCCACCAAGACCGAGAAGGCGCAAGAGGCGCGCCAAAGGGCCACCTTGCAGTGTGTGTACAGGGAGAGGGGCAGAGGGGGCGCCCCTCGGAGACGAGGGACTCGACAGAGCCCACTGAGGCTCATTTCTGATCCTCTGGCGATCTCTACTGACACAAACGAGAACTGTCTCGCGCCTGGTACGACCCCTCAAAGTCCTGACTGGAGCCGCCTTCCCAAAGACCCCAGACCCTTGCTCGCCCCCCCAGTCCTGGTGCTTCCAGCCGGCGACTCCCGCCTCTCGCCCTCCACTTCCTCCGGGCCCAGTTCCACCCAGGGAGCACCTCTTTCTCCGCTAGGCGCCATCTCCAAATTGCCTTGGGCACATTGCCTTGGCCAACAGCTCTATCCCGACCCCGGCGAGCACGGGGGAGACTTACCCGGCGAAGGCAGGGCAGGGGCGCGCCGTTCCTGGCAGTGGCCTGGGCGGCCTGGGAGCCTCAGGATCCGGCGATGGGGAGGGGCCCGCGGCGCGCCGCGCGTCCGCTCCGCCTCCCACTCCCGGCGCTGCGGCGACAGCCCAGCCGAATCTCCAGGCGCGCCTTTATCTATTCCCCCACCTACCCGGGCTCCCCTCCTCTGCGCCCCTCCCCCGTCGCGCCCTCCCGCGCGGGATTCCGAGCCCGGCCGCGCCGCTCCTCCCCGCGCTCCTCGCTGCCCGCACCTGCGGGTTCTCGGAGGTCCCGCTCCCCGGCGGGCTGGAAAGTGCGCAGTGGCCGAAGCACCTGGCCTCGGCGGCAGGTAAAACTTTTCCCTACCAGGGGCGCGGCGGGCAGGGCTCGGTTCCTCCCCGAACTCACCCCTCGTGACCAGCGGGACCAGCGGAGGACCTAAGACGCCCAGAACTTGCGCACCTGCTGCTTCCAGACCCCGCGGTAGACGACCGAACCGCGGCGAGAACCGCGAGAGGCGGCCGCTCAGGCTGGGGCGCATGGGTCCCCGAGACCCCTCTCCCCTGACCCGCTCGGCAGGGCCCTGGCTCGGAGCGCGTTCAGATCCCCGGCGGTTGCGGATGCCCGCGCTGGCGCTGGGGCCAAGGCAGCGACTGCTGGCCCGACAGCCGGGGGCGACGCAGGGCTCCTGTATGGCTCCTTGCGGGGCAGCGCACCCCGAGACCCAGACCACCCGGACCACACGCTAGCGGTAGGCTCACCTGGAGCTGCGCCGGGAGCTGCGGCTAGCGAGGACGCAGATGCCCGGCCGCTCTTTATCCCGAGCCGCGGGCGGCTGCAGAGCCGCGGGCGCACGGGCACTGGCTCGGCGAGCGCTCCCCCTCCCGGCTCTGGCTCCCGGCTCGGCGGCCCCACCCTCCCGGCTCCGGCCCCGCGGCTGCCGCGCAGCCCCAGCGGAGGGGGCCGCTCCCCTGCGCCGCGCGCTCTGTTTGTTTTCCTTGCCCGACTGACGTGAGTCAAAATATTGGCCATATGTTCAGCGGTAATAAATTGGGTATGAGCGCAAACACACTTGGGCTTCGATGGCTCTTTCAGCTGCCACATGGCTGGCTTGGAAGGAGAGGGGGCTGCCACCTCGCTGCGGCCCCCACCCCCAGACAGGCGGGTGGTCCCTCTCCTGAGCGTCCCTCGGAGCTTAAGATCTGGGACCCTGGGCAACTCCTCTCTCTCGCCCCTCCTCCGTCCCCTGCGTTGTCTCGGACCTCTCAGCTCCTGGCGAGACTGGTCTGCTGCCTAACAAGGTCGCCATCTATAAATTGCTCGGTCGCTAAGACGCCATAAAACCGAAGGGCCAGATGTGGCACGTTATTTATGTGTGAAACCGCGTTTACACTAGATAGCCGACCCAAGGCCGATAGCACGGCTCGGCGGGAGGTCACAGACCTCTCGCCCCAGGCTCCTGGCTCCTCCCCCAGCACCCCCACCCCCCCACCCCGCCTCCAGATTGTGGGGTGTAGGTCTTTCTGGGAGAGGGATTCAGCCCTGCAGTCCAGGAAGAAAATGATTGCAATGCACTTGTGCCAAGGGGCCACCTGTCCAGGGTTAGACGCAGTCTTTAGAGTTTATTTCTGTAGCTTTTCAGTTCCTTTTTTTTTTCCCCCCCTCATCGGGCCCGGGAGGCTGTTTTATTTTCCAAGCGGTTGATACCGATCGCGGGACTTTGGTCTGAACAGGAGAGGTAGAATTCGAAGGCTGAAGATGTTCAGCTCTGCAGGTCGGTGGGATTTGAGGGTAAGGGGTGTTCTGACCCCTTAGGGTGTTTTTTTGGAGAGGAGGCAGAGATGGAAGTGGTACGGTTCACCTGGCTGAAGGAGCGCCTGAGATGAGTCCTGCCTCAAGCCTGACTGTGAACTCCAGCGTCACAGCTCACCCACCTTATTCAAATGAAATGGCAGCCAGCGTGTTCAGACAGATGCAATTCTTCATTGGACATTAAATCAGAGGGCCCTGTGTGATTCTGAAAAGGGAGGTCAATACTGTGCCATAATAGAAAGCAATTGTTTTTGTTTTTCTCCTCCAGAAGGCGGCCTCGGGACTGCATGTCCCCAAACTGGTCACCTCACACTTTACTCACATGAATTCATTAAGAGCCATCGTCTCTTCTGTGCCATTACTTTGCTATTTCTTGAAGTGAACCAAATTCTCTCTGTGGTTAATAAGCACTGCGCTGGCCCCCCTACCTTCCTTTTCATCTTCAAAACACCTGGGGTTCCCTGAATGACATCTTCCATCTGGCCAAGAAAAATCAGAGATGAAAAATGTTGCCCTACTGCAGGGAAAAACATAAGCATTTGACTTCACTATTACAAGTTACCCTGGGTCTGTGTTCACTGGATAACGGTCCTTAGTGGCGGTTACAGGTAGAAAAATGATGCTGTTGAAAGGGGTGGGAGAGAAGAGGAGAAGGGATGTGGGGTGAGGGAGGGGGAGCAACCCATTCAACAGGTGCAAAAAAGAGCCAAAAATGAACCTCTTAACCTTAAGTACTGAGGACAACAATACCTCTCCAGATTTGCTCTTCTGGGCCTTACAGTGAGCTCCTAGCAATCTTTAGTTGCCGCCGAGAAATCTGGGGCTTCACTTAAGCCTGCAGGAGTTGTTAATCTTGGAAAATTACTGCTGCATTTTACTCTTTTTTCCTTGGATTTTAAGTCTTTATTTATGGTTCAAAACAAAATCTAGAGTGTGTTTGTGGGTTTACATCACCTCCAGTGTAAACTGTGTGATCCTGATAAATCACTTCTTTCGGTGAAAATATTACTTTGTACCCGAAACTGGACAAGGGGATTTGAAGACAGACCTTCATATTTGTTGTCTTCACAGGGCATTTTTGTAGCATCTGTGTCTAACAGGAGGCTCGTGTTTTTTTCTCTGTACTTCTTACTGATAACTGCTCTGTAGTGGACAGGGATACACACAATGAGCTTAGAAAGCCAGTATTTGGTGGCCTTTGGTGGAAAACTGAGAGATGTGAAGCAAAGGGTACATCAAGTCAAGTCTTTATATAATTCCCTTTTGGGGAAAAACTCGTTAAAAACAGCAAATGTACTATGGCATCAACTAGACAATTAATAATAAAAATCCATTACAAAGGAAATGCAGTGGGGAGCAAGATTTAAATAAAATAAAGCTCTTTAGATAAACCCATGCATTCGCTGTTTGGGCTTAACTAGCAATCCAGTGTTGAACTTGGTATACTTAATTGTCTTTTTGCCATTACTTTGCTATTTCTTGAAGTGAACCAAATTCTCTCTGTGGTTAATAAGCACTGCGCTGGCCCCCCTACCTTCCTTTTCATCTTCAAAACACCTGGGGTTCCCTGAATGACATCTTCCATCTGGCCAAGAAAAATCAGAGATGAAAAATGTTGCCCTACTGCAGGGAAAAACATAAGCATTTGACTTCACTATTACAAGTTACCCTGGGTCTGTGTTCACTGGATAACGGTCCTTAGTGGCGGTTACAGGTAGAAAAATGATGCTGTTGAAAGGGGTGGGAGAGAAGAGGAGAAGGGATGTGGGGTGAGGGAGGGGGAGCAACCCATTCAACAGGTGCAAAAAAGAGCCAAAAATGAACCTCTTAACCTTAAGTACTGAGGACAACAATACCTCTCCAGATTTGCTCTTCTGGGCCTTACAGTGAGCTCCTAGCAATCTTTAGTTGCCGCCGAGAAATCTGGGGCTTCACTTAAGCCTGCAGGAGTTGTTAATCTTGGAAAATTACTGCTGCATTTTACTCTTTTTTCCTTGGATTTTAAGTCTTTATTTATGGTTCAAAACAAAATCTAGAGTGTGTTTGTGGGTTTACATCACCTCCAGTGTAAACTGTGTGATCCTGATAAATCACTTCTTTCGGTGAAAATATTACTTTGTACCCGAAACTGGACAAGGGGATTTGAAGACAGACCTTCATATTTGTTGTCTTCACAGGGCATTTTTGTAGCATCTGTGTCTAACAGGAGGCTCGTGTTTTTTTCTCTGTACTTCTTACTGATAACTGCTCTGTAGTGGACAGGGATACACACAATGAGCTTAGAAAGCCAGTATTTGGTGGCCTTTGGTGGAAAACTGAGAGATGTGAAGCAAAGGGTACATCAAGTCAAGTCTTTATATAATTCCCTTTTGGGGAAAAACTCGTTAAAAACAGCAAATGTACTATGGCATCAACTAGACAATTAATAATAAAAATCCATTACAAAGGAAATGCAGTGGGGAGCAAGATTTAAATAAAATAAAGCTCTTTAGATAAACCCATGCATTCGCTGTTTGGGCTTAACTAGCAATCCAGTGTTGAACTTGGTATACTTAATTGTCCTCAGACCCACACTGATTTCATGCAGTAGTATTTTCTTAGTTCCAGTCTGTTTTATGTTGTTACTACTTCAGACACATGCCTGTCCTACCCATGGACTCTGAATTCATGGACTTATTCACAGGGAAAATCTTCCTCTACAATGTTCCCTGAAGGTATCATCAGTTGCAAGGTGATGTTCTGGGAATGAGCAGTTCCCAGTACTTAAAAGTAAAAATCAACCAAAGCAAAAGCCTTATACTGCTTTGAACCCAGCTGGGAAGGATATAATTGCATTGTCTTGAGAAGAGCTACACAGTGGCTCCTGTAGAGAGAGTTCTTCGCTCCTTACAGCTGCTTGGGCTGCTACATAACCTTGTCAGTCAAGGAAGGCAGATGTCTTGTTTGTACTTTGTCTGGGCATCCATGCCTGGTGGCCAGAGTAGCTCCACAGAGGTATGAACTGAGATGGACTCGAATTAAAGTCAATGCCCACCACCCCTGACAACGGGTGGCTGTCAGGAAGCCTGGTGCATCTGCAGATATCGTCATAATGCAAAACGGGGTGTGAATGAGACTCTGCAGATGAATTCTCAGCCAGAGAAAGCATCATCTGAGTTCATCCCACATGAAATCCTGGTCCACTTTATCTGAAATCAGACCTACTTCTTTCCTTCAAGCACATCCCTCTATAGAGCCTGAAGTCACAGTTTGATGAGGTTCTTGGGCCCTCAGAGGCTGAGAATGATACCAGTTCTCCCTTATGTCCTACACAGAAGTGAGCATGAGCCAACACAGTGGATACAGACCATTGTGGTAGAGCACTGGCAGCAGCCAAGACAGTTGATGCCAAGTGTCAGATCCTCAAGAAGTAAAAACCAAATTCATCTAGAGATAGAAATTAGAGATGAGTGGTTACCTGGGGCTGGGGTGGGGGATATGAGAAAACTGGGCAGTGATGGGTATCCATTTGAATCCATCTTTGTTCTTTGGCCTGCATGGGCCTTCCATCGCAGTGGACTCTCTCACTTCAGAGCACTGGCTCTGGGCACATGTGCTTCAGAGCTCCGGTTTGATAGTTGGACACATCGGTCCAGCCACTCTGCAGATCGTGGGATCTTCCCAGGCCAGGGATTGAACTGGCGCCCCTTGCACTACAAGGTGGTGTCCTTACCCACTGGATCACCAGGGAAGCCCCCATGAGAATGTTTTATGAGTGGTGGTGGTATTGGTCACACAGTTATGAATATACTAGAAGTCATTGGATTGTGCACATTAAATTGCGTGAATTATGTGATGTGAAACTCCGTTTTGCTGTTCAAAAAAAAGAAATACGTTTCTTTTTCTCATGTGGGCTAGAAGGTGCTGAGCAAGAAAGTAGGAGTGGATGGAGTCAGGGGAAGACAGGTGATCCTCAAAGTGGTTTTATTTACTTTCCCAGATTTTATTCTGTATATTTTCAAACACACACACAAACATTGAAAGAATAATAGAGTGAACATTAATATATGCTCCACTTGGATCCAACAATTTACATTTTGCCTTTTAAACTTATCACTCTGTATCAATGCATTTTCTTTTTGTAGAACTTTTTGGAGTTAAGGTTATAGGCACCATGACACTTTTCCACTAACTATTTCAATATGCGTCTTGTAAGAAAAGACATTCTTCAACATAATCCCAACATCATTCCCATGCTTTAGAAAATTAGCAGCGATTCCATAATTTATTTGATATTTATTCCTTATTCAAGTGTCTCAGATGTCACCCAAAACAAAATGTATTTTTTAGCAGTTCACTTTTCCCCCCAAGAACCAGGACCTATTTAAGGTTCACATGCTGCACTTGATTTTTTTAAATTTTAGTTTTATATCGTCATCCTTTTAATTTACAACAATCTTCATTGTTTCCCTTCTTTCCCTCCATTCTGGTATTGACTTTTTTTTTTTTTTTAAAGATTTATTTATTTATTTACTTTGGGCGGGGTTCGGGTTGGGGAGGGAGGGGAGTGGGCGGGCCACTTCTATTGGTCTTTCATTTCTCTATTTTCATTCGTCTTCGTTCTTTGGTTCCTGTGGGCCTCCCATCACAGTGGCCTCTGTCTTCGCAGAGCTCTGGCTCTGGGCGCATGCGCTCCAGAGCTCCGGCTCAGTAATTGGACACATCGGTTCAGCTGCTCCGCAGCACGTGGGGTCTTCCCAGGCCAGGGCTCGAACCGGCGCCCCTTGCACTGCAAGGCGGTGTCCTTACCCACTGGATCACCAAGGGAAGCCCTGGTATTGACTTTTGAGAACCCAGATCATTTGTAGAATTCCCCTCCCTCATTCTGGATTTGTCAGACTGTTTTCTTCTGGTGTCACTTCCTTTATTCCTCTGTTCCTTAAGCAGCCATAAACTGGACGTTAGATCTAGAGTCTGAATTAGGTCCATGATTCACATTCATGGTGGGGACACCAGGTGGGTGGTATGTCACACTGCATCTCATTAGGAAGCAAGTCATGGAAACTATTATGGAAACTAAGTTTGATCACTTGGTTAAGGTAGTGATCACTATATTGTCACATGTGAATTAGCAAGTGATTTGTAAGTAATCCTAGGGGTGAGTGATGCTTTGGCATTGTTTCAATGTGTTGTCACTGTGTAAACATTCCACATCTTCCTCAATAACTTTTCATCCAGTGGTTTTTAGCATCTGTTGCTTGAATTCTATTTCTCCTTCTACATATATTATTAGTGTTTTTCTGTAAAGAAGAGTTTCCTTTCCCTCAGCCCCCATTACGGACCCATGGAGTTAAAATTTTAATATGTTATAAGCAATTACACTACTCTTTTGAGGCTTGAGTTATCCAGATTGTACAGTGCACCGTGAAGCACTAGAATGTGCTGAGGGACAAGTCAGAGAAAATGATGAGAAACTTGGAGGAGATCATGAACCTTCAGTCAACCCAAGTTATCATGGAAGACATCTGTGTATATTTCTGACTTAACAATGAAAGGTTTATCACCAACAAAAAAGCTCTAATTCCATATTTCTAGGGAGCCCAAATGTGTCATAGACTAAAAGCAACTGATAGATATTGAATGTACCTCAAGTAAATGTATCATTGTTAAAACAGACAAAAGAGAAGAGATGGATATCTAAGGAATTCCTCAGGTGGTTATAGAGGCTGGGAAGGTGGGCTGGCAGGCGGTGATCTAGGAGGAGCTAATAGTGCAGTTCAAGCCTGAAGACTGTCAGACTGGAGAATCCCTCCTTGTTTCATGGAGGGAGACTCAGCTTTCATTCTGTCCAGATCATCAGTTGATTAGATGAGGCCCACCCACACTATTGAGGGCAACCTGTTTTACTCAGATTCTGCTGATTTAAACGTTAATCTCATTCAACCCCCACCCTCCAGAAACATCCAGAAAAATGTTTGACCACATGTCTGGATATCATGGCCCAGCCAAGTAAACACCTAAAATTGCCCATCACACCCTCTGATTAACTTATGTTGGCAGTTGCTCCCCAGGCATGTTTGTGAAAAGTCTTGAGCTAAGTTTCTGAGCAGCTGGAGCCATGTGATGCCACATAATGCCATGTCCTTTGCTCCAAATCTTGCCTTTCCTGTTTCCTAGCAACAACCTGGCCCCCTACTGTGACATTTCTGGTAAATGTTGTTGTTCTATTTCTAAGTTGTATCTGACTCTTTGCAACCCCATGGGCTGCAGCATGCTAGGCTTTCCCATCCTTCACTGTTTTCCGGAGTTTGCTTAAACTCATGTCCATTGAGTTAGTGATGCCACCCAACCGTCTTATCCTCTGTTGCCCCCTTCTCCTCCTGTTCTCAATCTTTCCCAGCATCGGGGGTTTTTCTAATGAGTCAGCTCTTTGCATCAGATGGCCAAAGAAAGCATTGGAGTTTCAACTTTAGCATCAGTCCTTCCAATGACTTCAGGATTGATTTCTTTCATGATTGACTAGATTGATCTCCTTGCAGTCCAAGGGACTCTCAAGAGTTTTCTCTAGAACCACAGTCCAAAAACATCAATTCTTCCACACTCCTGGTGAATACTCATTGTTAAACTTGGACTTTGAATCAGACATCAGATTTACTTCTGAAAAGAGAAATACATGTGACTAGGACAGAGCTGTTCACAGCCCATAAAATGATCTAGTTGCTTGCAGTGGGAGGAAGACCCAGGAACTTGGTTTGAGTTTGAAAGACTTGTGAAGGCTGATTACATAGATCTCCAATTCTATCATTATCCTAAAGTAAACCTAGCCTTTTGGTGTACTTTGGAACCATGTTGTGGTCTCTGTATTGATCCTCTGATTGAATTAGGAGGCCAGGTGGCATTTTTAAGGCTGCATAATTGCCTTCTTTCCCAGTAGAGATATTGGATTCCAAGAGCCATGCAAATTTGGGGAAGGCTGTGCTTAATATTGGGTTAATACGTAAAAGAGAATGATGAGAACTATGAAATGGGAATCTACTATAATTTTGGGTCATTTTGAGTATGTACCATTTAATGTCCAGCTAGTGTAGAGGTTTGGAACCAAACTGTGTATGTTTTATTGAATGCCTACTATGTTCCTGGCAGCGTGCTACAGTCTGTTATGTGTATTATTTAATTTAATTATAAAAATAACCACATCCATTAGGGAATACCAATTTTTACTTTATTTTAAATATAAGGAAACTGATGTTTAAGGAGGCTACACACAGATTGTGGAGTCAGAGTATGTGGCCTGAATTTCCTCTTTTCCTTAAGATCTCTGGCAGATACTTGACCTTTTGGAACCTCATCTCCTGACTGTGTAAAATGGAGCCCATAGTAGAACTGTTCTGAGTTTGCTGTGAGGATGAGCTGAGACAGTATATATAAAGGGAATCTGCTAATGTCTGGTGCATGGTAGACACCCTGTACTTTCTTGCTTCAGTTAGCAGCATTATAATTTGCTCTGGTTATTGAAAATCTGAGATTCCAATACAGGCCTCTCTAACCCCAGAAGCCATATTCTTGACTATCAAGTCACGACACATCATTTTGTCACCAAGTGACAGTTGGAGAAATTCCAGAGAGTGTTTCCTTACCGCAAAGGGAAGTTTTTTATTTTTTCTCCCCCATTCCCTTTTCATTTATTTTTTCCATCTTGTAATGTTTTCTTTTTCTTTGATTATTGGCCCATTCTATGGGTGGCATTCAGGACTAAATAAACAATGGACCCATGAGTTCAATTGCTTTCTAGTAAAAGATTGTAGCAAAGACTCTGGAATTTCAACATGGAAAATCATGTCACTTTCAAATAACCATGGTTTAGGGAGGTATTGCATTTTAAATGTGAGTTAAGTCTAATTCTTTGGTTTCTAGTTGGAGAGCTTGTCTTCCTGAAGTCTTTCTCTTATGGACAGGAAGCCACTAGACAGCAGAAGAACTAGGTTGAGTCCTGTGTTTAGGAAGGGCCAAGCCCTCATCACAGTGGGTGCTCTGTGGGTTAACTCTTTTTTGTGTGTACTAAGTTGCTTCAGTCATGTGGACTGTAGCCTGCCACGTTCCTATGTCCATGGGATTCTCCAGGCAAGAATATAGGAATGGGTTGCCATTCCCTCCTCCAGGGGATTTTCCCAATCCAGGGATTAATCCCGCTGCTCTTATTTCTCCTGCATTGGCAGGTGGGTTCTTTACCGCTAACGCCACCTGGAAAGCCCAGGTTAGCTTTTCATCTCCCTGCAATGCCATCATGCTCTCCTTTCTTCTGTATCCCTCTTGGGGGTTCTGAGAGCCTTACTATGGAAGGGAAGGTCAAGGAAGTGCATATTGCTTGAGCTTATAAAACACAGAGAAAAACCGTCTGGCTTTGGTTTCCCTAGAAAGCATCTGATCTCACTGCAGAATTGGAAGCAAACCACCTACAACTAGACACACAGAGTGACTGAACTGGCATTTCTCCTAATTATTCTGGACTCACGGTCACCGGGTCCCTGACATGGTAACATGATAGGAATAGGAGAATGAAGATGGGAAATCATGTTAGATGATACCTTCGCCATCCTGAACAGCTTTCCATAGGTGACAGGCAACCCGTCGGCTGAATCACAAGTTTGCTTTGAGCTCTCTAGGGTTTTCTTGGAGAAGTTAATGTTTATCTGACCCTGGTGAGTTTCACTCTTTGGGTGATCTTTTGGGGAAAAAAGGTATCATGGCTGATATCGCAATAAAGTAAGTGATAAGGTCTGGGCAATTACAGCCATGGAGGGAGAACAAATTACATTCAGGCCCAATCACAACATTGTCATCTAGATTATAGCTGTCACATTTTAACCGGTGCTGATGTTGCTGTTGAGGAAAGAAGCAACCCATCATAAATCTATGATTCTTTGACAGTTTTCAATTTCAATGGGAAACATCATGGGAGTGAATTTGATAAAGGACTTGGCAATGAGGCAAAAGTTTTCCTCTTTTCTCTTGTCAACTTAAAGATCATCTGAGAATGTATGCATCTTGTTAGGCTTAAGGTTTACATTTGTTTGCATATGAGCTTTTTACATCGTGAGGATTTTGCTTCAGGGGAAATGACATGACTATGCTGCCCTTCAGAGCGGGTGGGAAGACTTTCATTTCTTCTAAAGTTTTTCTATCAGTTAATCAATTAACAAGCTCACTGTTTTTACTTAGACTATGTGATTTCTCTGTGCCTTAGTTTGCTAGGGCTGCAGCAACAAGTACCACAAGCTGAGACCCTTACACAACAGACATTTGTTTGTTTCACAGTCTGGAGACCAGAAGACTAAAATCAAGGTATCAGCAGAATCGGTTCCAAGTGCCAGCTGAGTGGGAAGGATCTACCCTGGGCCTCTTTCCTTTCCCTGTGAGTGGCTGTCTTCTCCTTGTGTCTCTTCTTATTGTGTTCTCTCTGAGTGTGTCTGTCCATGTTTCCCAATTTCCTCCTTTTGTAAGAACACCAGTCATTTTGGATCAGGACCCCTCCCCCAACCATGACCTTATTTTCTCTTGATTACCTCTGTGAAGACCCTATTGCAAATATGGTCACATTCTGAGGCACCGGGTCTAGGATTTCACCATTTTTTATTTTTTGAAAAGGCAGGACTCAACTAACACTTTGGGTGGGTTTAGGGAGGAAGGGCTGAGCCTCACGGAATTTCCAAAGCTTCAAACCATGGCTGAATGATGCCAGAGTTTAGTCCAGATCTAGCACCTGCTTCTGAGTGTAAGGAACATGGGGTTGGGTGTGCAGTTGATGGTGGGCACTTAAAGCATATGACTTGAAAATGGATGAAAGTAAATATTTGGAATAGCATTCCCATTTGGGAAATGGGCATGTAGGTATTCAAAAGCTTAGGAAGGAGTTAGGAAATTACCTGGGACTGTTCTGCCTGCTGGTAGATGTTATGTATTTGAACTCTGCCTATTTGCACTCGTCACATCTTTTTTTTTTTTCTCATCTCTACAATTTTAAAAAATATCACAGGATCTAACTTTATGTCTCTGATAGACATCTAATTCTCACTGAATTGATGGGAGATTTTAGACCTTTATAAGAACTGCTAGTGAATATTAATATGTAATTATAATACCTTGATCTTTATATGACTTCTGACTTTTAGGAGCTCACAGCTTACCAAGCACAGACTTGTTACTGTAATCCTCTTAACACCACTTGGACCTTAATTGAAGGTCTCACTATTTCCATCTTGGGGGAAGAAAATCCAAAGAAGAGAATAGGAGGACCTGCTGTTTGACACCAGGAAGAGGGCAGCCCTGCCCTGTCCCTTTGTCATCTCTGTTGTTCTAGAGAGTCCTCTGTTGAGCTAGATTGTCTTCCAAAGCAGTCCTTCTGCTCTCTTTTAGCATCCCATGTGTACACTGGCTGGTGTCTGGGGTAGGAGCAGTTCTGGATGAATTAAGAAGAAAAACGACAAGACTCCTATTATAATGCACTGTTTATTATTGGATCAATATGATCGATGCCCACCTGTCAGATGTGTAACATTATCTGGGAACCAGCAGATGGAGCTGTGACAAATAGCATTCAGAGGTCTGTTTATTCTCCTGAGCACGTGCTTCCATCCTGGGGGAAATACCACTTCATTGTCTGAGCAGTGGGGTTGTTTGTACCCAAATGCTGAACATCTTTCTCTTGGTCTATGTCTGCAGAACCAGAAGGTCTTTTAGGCGGGAGCACCAAGGTTTTCATGTGGATAAGGCCTGAGGACGGTCTTCTGTTACCTCCTGCAAGCCTCTGCATGGCAGGAACGGATGCTTGCTGCATGCAGGGAGAGTGTTAGATACACTGATTTCTGGGAACTTCACGCTTAGAGTCAACAGAAGCATTTACGTCTGGAAGACTATGAGAAAAGACAGCGACTTTGGTTAATGATGACTCGTTTCATAAACACAGCATCAATATTGATAAACCCCAACGGATGCATATGTAGAATGTCCCTTGGGATGTTCAGGAACAAATTGTCCAGGAGAACATGCAGTTCTGTTCATTCAGTAGAACACAACAGATGCTTCTTCCTGTGTTATGGAGGGTGGAGATGGGTTACTGTTTCTGTCTTTGGCTCTTGAGGATATTCAGAAAACTTAACCTAGATCCTCCTTCTCTTTTATAATGTAGGGTTTCTTTTCCCTGGGGGCTGGGGGTGAGGAAAGTTAGTGATGATTTTCAAGCAGTCTATGAAAGACCACTAGTAGGAAGAGTGGGACTCCTGCTCTCCAGCTCTGCCAAGGCCAGAAGGAGAGGAAATTCATTTGGGGTCAGCATGGAGGACACGGGGTGATGAGATGTTCTAGCAACAAAGGCCGATCAATATTGAAACGTGTTCCCATGGCCTTTTTCTTAAGGACAGTTGATGAATACCAATTTGGAAAATGGATCCCAAATGCCATAAATAGGAGACAATGAGGGAGAAAAAGGAACACTCTATGTAATGATTTATGAATTATGAGTCTTTAAAGCCTATTTGTTGGAACTTCACTGATGGTCTAGTGGGTAAAACTCTGTGCTTCCAATGCAGGGGGACTGAGTTCGATCCCTAGTTAGGGAACTAGATCCCATGTGCTGCAACTAAAAAGATCCTCTATGCCGCAACAAAGATCAAAGATCCTATGTGCCATAACTAAGATCTAGTGCAGCCAAATAAGTAAATATTAAAAACAACCCTACTTGTTGATTTTCCTAAGGGAAGATGGTGTGAAGTTCACCAACATGAACTACTTTTTGAAATGTTCACAGCTTTAAAAAAATGTCATGTTTTCTTTATTTTTTAACCCAAACTAGAAGCAGTTAGTGGGCTTTGGCAGCAAATGTTTTTTCCTTTTCTAACTTGCATCATTTTAAGAATAAACATTTAAATCACAATAAATGCTTGAAGGATGAGGTGTTTCCGGTTACAACACTTACAATTTAATTTAGAGCTAATATGAATTTCTGGAGGTTTAATGTAGTTGGAAGTCTGTCTAGAATGTATTTGTCGAGGTTCTTCCAAAGTGATTATAGTATTTGAAGATAATTGAGCATTTTAAGATGTAGCCTAAGATCTTGCAATTTCTGGAGTTCCCATGCAGCTTTAGAAATGAAAAGTGGGTGGCGAGACCCTGTTCTGACCTAGGGAGCAACGTGGGCCCCCTCCTTGAAACAGGAGCCAGCCTTCCCTCTAATGGACGATCACCTTTCTCTGAGAGGTGGTGGCCAAAGACCTGGCTGGGGTTCTGGTTAGTTCAGCTCTGCTCAGTTAAGTTCTGCTGTAGCCATGGCCCTCATTTATGATATGACTTCCCAGAGGATCTTAGAAGGAGAATGAAATTTTCTGTTTAGGTTTTAAAATTCATTATGTTTTCCCCAATAAATGGAAGTACAGTACTTTGAAGAAGGATAACTTTTCATGTTTGCAAAAAACCCCATATGGATAGCACTGGGCCTATGTTTATACACATATAATATACATATGTTTGCACATAGTCTATCTGTATAGTATGTCATGTCTTATATAATATGCATTTCTCCATCTTTTCACATGCCAATATATCTTGAAGACATTTACATGTCTCTCCCTCTGATTTTTCTGTTTTTTAAAATTTATTTTATTGAATATAGTTGTTTTACAAGGTCCTGTTAATTTCATGTGTATAACACAGTGATTCAGTTATACACACATGTATATTCTTTTTCAGATTTTTTTCAGGTTATTAGAAAAAGAGTAGAGTTCCCTACTATATAGTGATCCTTGTTGCTTGTCATTTTACATATAGTTGTGTGCATGTTAATCCCAGTCTCCTGATTTATCCTTTCCCCGCTTGGTAGCTGTCAGGTTATTTTCTATGTCTGTGGGTCTATTTCTGTTTTCTAAATAAGCTGGTTTGTATCATTTTTTTAGGTTTTGCATATAAGTGATATCATATTAAATTTGTCTTCCTCTGTCTGGCTTACTTCAACTCCTTCATTCTTCATAATGACTGCATAGTATTTCACAATATCAATGCATCACAATTGATTTAACTTATCTCCTAATGAGGGACATGAAGTTATTTCCAAATTTTCTCTATATTTAATATCACACAAGGAAATCCTTGAATGTACCAATCTTTGAAGTCACAGGAGAGTATTTATTCAAAATAGTGTCCTAGAAGAATAATTTACATGTTAAAAGTCTTTTAACATTTTAAGTATACTGCCAATCTAAGGCATTTGTCTATGCATCCAGCTGCCAGTCAATAAGGTTGCTTCTGGAGAAAGTGTGTCTTAAGAGAGATGAATAATTAAATCTTCAAGTGTCTGAACATCTCTTCATAGCATTTGAAAAGAACTCTCTTCCCTCCTTCTTATGACACTCTCTTCACTGCCTGGACCAGCATTTATTAACCACAGGCAATGTGCTGGGTGCATTGCTGGAGAATAACATCGTTGTTATCTACTTTCTATACCTTGGCCTTTGCCCAGTGACAGCCAATCCTACTCTATTTTCCCTGGTTGGATAAAAGACAGCAAGAATTTTCACTGCCCTTCCAAAGTCATTTCTTAAGTGTTTTCCGTAAAAAGAGGATCTGAAGACGGTGGTGGTGGGCAAAGATTCTACCGAGCTGAGGTTCAAGTGGAGAGAGTTCACCAGTCTTGGGAAATCCTCGACCAAGAGCGCATAGGAGGGACGTGATACTGGGGAACCGAGAGAGGAGGGGACTGAGAAGTCAGGACCAGGCTCACATATGAGTTGCTAGAAACAGTGAAGAACCCAAGGGAGAGGTGTTTGTTGGAAAGCAGACAGCTTAAAGCATAGTATTGTAGGAGCCATCACACTGAATAGGAGACACCAGGAAAATATGACTAGAGGTTAAAGTCATGACAATGCCAGGAGACAGGATGATGGAAATTCTGTAATTAGGTAGGATCTGAGATCAATATGGTCTTTTTGGTTAATCCTTCATTCTTCCCCATAATTTTTTGTCTGTGGGTCTATTTCTGTTTTCTAAATAAGCTGGTTTGTATCATTTTTTTAGGTTTTGCATATAAGTGATATCATATTAAATTTGTCTTCCTCTGTCTGGCTTACTTCAACTCCTTCATTCTTCATAATGACTGCATAGTATTTCACAATATCAATGCATCACAATTGATTTAACTTATCTCCTAATGAGGGACATGAAGTTATTTCCAAATTTTCTCTATATTTAATATCACACAAGGAAATCCTTGAATGTACCAATCTTTGAAGTCACAGGAGAGTATTTATTCAAAATAGTGTCCTAGAAGAATAATTTACATGTTAAAAGTCTTTTAACATTTTAAGTATACTGCCAATCTAAGGCATTTGTCTATGCATCCAGCTGCCAGTCAATAAGGTTGCTTCTGGAGAAAGTGTGTCTTAAGAGAGATGAATAATTAAATCTTCAAGTGTCTGAACATCTCTTCATAGCATTTGAAAAGAACTCTCTTCCCTCCTTCTTATGACACTCTCTTCACTGCCTGGACCAGCATTTATTAACCACAGGCAATGTGCTGGGTGCATTGCTGGAGAATAACATCGTTGTTATCTACTTTCTATACCTTGGCCTTTGCCCAGTGACAGCCAATCCTACTCTATTTTCCCTGGTTGGATAAAAGACAGCAAGAATTTTCACTGCCCTTCCAAAGTCATTTCTTAAGTGTTTTCCGTAAAAAGAGGATCTGAAGACGGTGGTGGTGGGCAAAGATTCTACCGAGCTGAGGTTCAAGTGGAGAGAGTTCACCAGTCTTGGGAAATCCTCGACCAAGAGCGCATAGGAGGGACGTGATACTGGGGAACCGAGAGAGGAGGGGACTGAGAAGTCAGGACCAGGCTCACATATGAGTTGCTAGAAACAGTGAAGAACCCAAGGGAGAGGTGTTTGTTGGAAAGCAGACAGCTTAAAGCATAGTATTGTAGGAGCCATCACACTGAATAGGAGACACCAGGAAAATATGACTAGAGGTTAAAGTCATGACAATGCCAGGAGACAGGATGATGGAAATTCTGTAATTAGGTAGGATCTGAGATCAATATGGTCTTTTTGGTTTGAATTCCCTTATCCTTAACTCAAAGCAGCTCTAGCATCATTTATTGGCAGGCTTTTTAAGTGGGCACAAATATCATTTGTAGTGAGCAGTATGGAATGTGTGTGTGTGTGTGTGTGTGTGTGTGTGTGAGAGAGAGAGAGAGAGAGAGAGAGAGCGCTCTTGCATATACATACATTTTATTAGAGGATTGTTTTAATGCAAGATTTGTGAATAAGTTTGGATTCTCAAAACACAGCGATGCCCAAATGGAGAAGAAAAACTGCCCGAATGCCAACTCTGAGGTGCAGTGTCTGCTGTCTGCACCAGGAGCCAGGTTTCCAAAACCCAAAGATGAACCTGAATAGAACATCTTGCAGTTACACAACAAAACAGGGAAGGGAGGCCCCTCTTTCCCCTTATGTTAAAATATTGGAAGCATTATTATTTTTTATATGAAAACTACAGATCTATTGTGGAGTACAGGGCAAAATTCATGTGACTTTTCTTATGATAAAGTATAAAGCTATCTGGGAACTTTCAGACCTGCTTCTGGTTGCCTCAAACTATACTGGTTTATACAATAAACCAAAAAGTTTATTTTTATGTACTTTAATTTTTGGTTTTCATTGGAAGGGTTTGGTGGGACATCTAGACTACCTATCTTCACAAAAAACACAGTCATTGGAATATCTACCTATCCATGTTTTTATGCCATTTAAAAACAAAATCCATGTAGGTTTTATGGAACTTCATACTTTCTCCCTGCATGGCATTTGCTGGCTCAGACATATTTCTTTAAAGAAAATTGGGAGAAGACAGCCTGCCTGAGAACCTTGCAGTCCTGTTAACTCTTGAATTGTTTCTCTAGTTGGCCGGACATTCACTCTCATCCCTTCTGGTTGCTAAGGTGGGAATGTCCGTGAAGGCGCCAGACCTAGAGGAGAGGGTATTTTGCATGAGTCTGTGACTTCCTGGGCATGGAGCTCCTTTCACCAGGAGACGACACAGCCCTTGGTCAGGTCTGAACTCACCTGGATGGAGTTATTTCAGGTGGAAACATGGTGTTTGTTCCAGGCACAAACACACACAGGCTGCTTGCTATATCCCCAAATGGCACATGATGGCAAAGAGTAGCTGGCAGCCGTCTCCAGTCCCCAACCACTCAGAAGCCGAACAGAGGCTGAGACACGAGCCTCCTCTCCCCCACCTTATCCAGCAAGCTCAGCAGAGCCCCAGAGCACACACACCTGGAGGCAGCAGATGGTGCCCCGGCGCTATTGTCGTTGTGCAGTCTGGCTGAATGACAAGCTGAGCTGGCAGGACCAGCTTGGAGACTACTGTGGTTAAACAAGGCATGGTGTGTCCCCTCAAAGGGATCCACCATCCTGGTGGAATTGAGGATGGCTCCTCTTCAGAGTAGGTGAGGACAGCTGAACTCTTTCAGAAGCAGTGGTTTATATAATGACCATGAATGGGTGCTATTGAGGGCATCACCTGCAGGGTGGTCCTGGTCAGCCGTGAGCGGCTTCCTGGAGGCGGAGGTATGAAAACTACAGATCTATTGTGGAGTACAGGGCAAAATTCATGTGACTTTTCTTAAAAGTATAAAGCTATCTGGGAACTTTCAGACCTGCTTCTGGTTGCCTCAAACTATACTGGTTTATACAATAAACCAAAAAGTTTATTTTTATGTACTTTAATTTTTGGTTTTCATTGGAAGGGTTTGGTGGGACATCTAGACTACCTATCTTCACAAAAAACACAGTCATTGGAATATCTACCTATCCATGTTTTTATGCCATTTAAAAACAAAATCCATGTAGGTTTTATGGAACTTCATACTTTCTCCCTGCATGGCATTTGCTGGCTCAGACATATTTCTTTAAAGAAAATTGGGAGAAGACAGCCTGCCTGAGAACCTTGCAGTCCTGTTAACTCTTGAATTGTTTCTCTAGTTGGCCGGACATTCACTCTCATCCCTTCTGGTTGCTAAGGTGGGAATGTCCGTGAAGGCGCCAGACCTAGAGGAGAGGGTATTTTGCATGAGTCTGTGACTTCCTGGGCATGGAGCTCCTTTCACCAGGAGACGACACAGCCCTTGGTCAGGTCTGAACTCACCTGGATGGAGTTATTTCAGGTGGAAACATGGTGTTTGTTCCAGGCACAAACACACACAGGCTGCTTGCTATATCCCCAAATGGCACATGATGGCAAAGAGTAGCTGGCAGCCGTCTCCAGTCCCCAACCACTCAGAAGCCGAACAGAGGCTGAGACACGAGCCTCCTCTCCCCCACCTTATCCAGCAAGCTCAGCAGAGCCCCAGAGCACACACACCTGGAGGCAGCAGATGGTGCCCCGGCGCTATTGTCGTTGTGCAGTCTGGCTGAATGACAAGCTGAGCTGGCAGGACCAGCTTGGAGACTACTGTGGTTAAACAAGGCATGGTGTGTCCCCTCAAAGGGATCCACCATCCTGGTGGAATTGAGGATGGCTCCTCTTCAGAGTAGGTGAGGACAGCTGAACTCTTTCAGAAGCAGTGGTTTATATAATGACCATGAATGGGTGCTATTGAGGGCATCACCTGCAGGGTGGTCCTGGTCATGCCTCCTGTGAGCGGCTTCCTGGAGGGCGGAGGGGCCCCTGCTTGCGGGGATCTTGGGTTTCTGTGACTTACAGCAGCCGGAGACACCATCTGCATGCATGATCATTATAGATATATAAAAAATATAGAGTTGTTGTTTAGTTGCTCAGCTGTGTCCAACTCTTTGCGACCCATGGACTATAGCCTACCCAGGCTCCTCTGTCTATGGGATTTCCCAGGCAAGAATACTGGAGTGAGTTTGTCATTTCTTTTTCTAGGAGATCTTCCTGACCCAGGGATTGAACCCATGTATCCTGCTTGGTAGGCAGATTCTTTACCACTGAGCCACCTGGGAAGCCTATATATACATATACACACACACACACACACACACACATATATATGTATGTATATAGTTGTTGTACAGTCACTTAGTTGTGTCTGACTCTATATGACCCTATGGACTTCAGCCCTCCAGGCTTCTTTGTTCCTTGTGTATAAATACACACACACACATATACACACACACATAAATGTATATGTACCTATATGTATGTATAGAGAGAGTTGGCAAAAGTTTGGCCAACCTAATACTTAATTTGCACTTCCAAAATATGACTACTCTGCAAAATTATTTAGCTGAAACAGGTCTGATTGACAAGTACACAGCCTGTGTGTGAGAACTTCAGAGACGAGGTGATGAGAAGATCCTAGATAGCTGTATGCATCCTTAACATGCAAAAAGAGCCACATGTTGGAAGCTAATACTTGAGCAGGGCTGAAATCTATTATTATTTCAGAGTATTAGCATTTTTGGGGTAGAATAACTTAACCGTAATGACACTTTGAGAAATCAATATGACACAAGAGCCAGTGTGCATTTTCTTAAAGATGAACTGGCTGATGGTTTGAGCAAGGTTTTAACAGAAGGAATAAGCAAATTTCAAAAGTAAATGAATCAGAAACTGATAAGCAAGGAATACATTTGTAGCACACAAATGATTTTGGCTTAGCTTGTGATTATCACCCTGTTGTTCTAGAAATAAACGTTGTGCTCTTTTACTTTGTGTTCAAATTATTCCACATGTCCTAGAGTTGCACACATGTGATGTATTTTTAGGAACTTGTCACTCATAAGCAGGAAAATCAGATGTCCTTTTCTTAAATGACTATTTAGTGTTGCCTATAAGATAGCATGAAAAGTTGAAGATGGAGAGAGAAAAGGTTGAATTTTTTAGTGACTGAAAGCGAAAACAATATCTTCTCTAAGATTCCCTACTCTTTTTCTCAAGGTGGAAATAGCTTAGTTTTTGTTGTTGTTGCTGCTGTTAATTATAAGAAAATTAAATACTTGTTAAAGTAGTTTAAGGAGTGAGTTTGTCATTTCTTTTCAAACCCCCTACAGCCAGGCAGATTCTTTACCACTGAGCCACCTGGGAAGCCTATATACATATACACGCACACCCACACACACACTCATATATATGTATGTATATAGTTGTTGTACAGTCACTTAGTTGTGTCTGACTCTATATGACCCTATGGACTTCAGCCCTCCAGGCTTCTTTGTTCCTTGTGTATAAATACACACACACACATATACACACACACATAAATGTATATGTACCTATATGTATGTATAGAGAGAGTTGGCAAAAGTTTGGCCAACCTAATACTTAATTTGCACTTCCAAAATATGACTACTCTGCAAAATTATTTAGCTGAAACAGGTCTGATTGACAAGTACACAGCCTGTGTGTGAGAACTTCAGAGACGAGGTGATGAGAAGATCCTAGATAGCTGTATGCATCCTTAACATGCAAAAAGAGCCACATGTTGGAAGCTAATACTTGAGCAGGGCTGAAATCTATTATTATTTCAGAGTATTAGCATTTTTGGGGTAGAATAACTTAACCGTAATGACACTTTGAGAAATCAATATGACACAAGAGCCAGTGTGCATTTTCTTAAAGATGAACTGGCTGATGGTTTGAGCAAGGTTTTAACAGAAGGAATAAGCAAATTTCAAAAGTAAATGAATCAGAAACTGATAAGCAAGGAATACATTTGTAGCACACAAATGATTTTGGCTTAGCTTGTGATTATCACCCTGTTGTTCTAGAAATAAACGTTGTGCTCTTTTACTTTGTGTTCAAATTATTCCACATGTCCTAGAGTTGCACACATGTGATGTATTTTTAGGAACTTGTCACTCATAAGCAGGAAAATCAGATGTCCTTTTCTTAAATGACTATTTAGTGTTGCCTATAAGATAGCATGAAAAGTTGAAGATGGAGAGAGAAAAGGTTGAATTTTTTAGTGACTGAAAGCGAAAACAATATCTTCTCTAAGATTCCCTACTCTTTTTCTCAAGGTGGAAATAGCTTAGTTTTTGTTGTTGTTGCTGCTGTTAATTATAAGAAAATTAAATACTTGTTAAAGTAGTTTAATCTGTAAAGTAAAAGGTGAAGCACCTCTGTAATTCTACCCCAGAGAGATCAAAACTCTTAACGTTTTGATACATATATTTCTCAGTTTAAATGCACAAATATAAGTCAATATGTATACGTAAAACAAACGGGTTTATTCAGTATCTACTGTTCTGTCAACTGCTTTTCCATCTGACTAGATCTTTAGGATCCTTTCTATGTAAGTAAATACAGATCTGGCCCTAAAAATGATGTTTCCTCATTCATTTCACTAGTTCCCTGCTGACAGATATTTAGTTAGTTCCAATTTTCTACTTTTATAACCAACATTTCAGTCATTATTTTGTGTGTACATTAGTGTATATATTTTCAATTATGGTCTTAGGATAAATTACCAGGGAGTTTTGCTGTTGTTTTTTTCCTAAAAAAAAAGTTTTTTTTTTTAAAGATTTATTTTATTTATTTATTTTTTAGGGGGAGGTGAGGTGGGGAGGGAGGGGAGCAGGCAGGCTACTTCTATTGGTCTTTCATTTGTCTATTTTCATCCGTCTTTGTTCTTTGGCCCGTGTGGGCCTCCCATCGTGGTGGCGTCTGTCGTTGCAGAGTGCCGGCTCTGGGCGCATGCGCTCCAGAACTCCGGCTCGGTAATTGGACACATTGGTCCAGCTGCTCTGTGGCACGTGGGATCTTCCCTGGCCAGGGATCGAACCCACGCCCCTTGCACTGCAAGGCAGTGTCCTTACCCACTGGACCACTAGGGAAGCCCTAAAAATTTAAGATCCATTCAGGTTTTTAATTATCACCCTGTTGTTCTAGAAATAAACGTTGTGCTCTTTTACTTTGTGTTCAAATTATTCCACATGTCCTAGAGTTGCACACATGTGATGTATTTTTAGGAACTTGTCACTCATAAGCAGGAAAATCAGATGTCCTTTTCTTAAATGACTATTTAGTGTTGCCTATAAGATAGCATGAAAAGTTGAAGATGGAGAGAGAAAAGGTTGAATTTTTTAGTGACTGAAAGCGAAAACAATATCTTCTCTAAGATTCCCTACTCTTTTTCTCAAGGTGGAAATAGCTTAGTTTTTGTTGTTGTTGCTGCTGTTAATTATAAGAAAATTAAATACTTGTTAAAGTAGTTTAATCTGTAAAGTAAAAGGTGAAGCACCTCTGTAATTCTACCCCAGAGAGATCAAAACTCTTAACGTTTTGATACATATATTTCTCAGTTTAAATGCACAAATATAAGTCAATATGTATACGTAAAACAAACGGGTTTATTCAGTATCTACTGTTCTGTCAACTGCTTTTCCATCTGACTAGATCTTTAGGATCCTTTCTATGTAAGTAAATACAGATCTGGCCCTAAAAATGATGTTTCCTCATTCATTTCACTAGTTCCCTGCTGACAGATATTTAGTTAGTTCCAATTTTCTACTTTTATAACCAACATTTCAGTCATTATTTTGTGTGTACATTAGTGTATATATTTTCAATTATGGTCTTAGGATAAATTACCAGGGAGTTTTGCTGTTGTTTTTTTCCTAAAAAAAAAGTTTTTTTTTTTAAAGATTTATTTTATTTATTTATTTTTTAGGGGGAGGTGAGGTGGGGAGGGAGGGGAGCAGGCAGGCTACTTCTATTGGTCTTTCATTTGTCTATTTTCATCCGTCTTTGTTCTTTGGCCCGTGTGGGCCTCCCATCGTGGTGGCGTCTGTCGTTGCAGAGTGCCGGCTCTGGGCGCATGCGCTCCAGAACTCCGGCTCGGTAATTGGACACATTGGTCCAGCTGCTCTGTGGCACGTGGGATCTTCCCTGGCCAGGGATCGAACCCACGCCCCTTGCACTGCAAGGCAGTGTCCTTACCCACTGGACCACTAGGGAAGCCCTAAAAAAATTTAAGATCCTTAGGTTTTCAGGTATAAACTCTAAACCTCTCTTAATCACCCATATGGTGAGGTTGATTTCAGGGCTGACTCTCTTCGGTTATCAGTGGTTGTGTAGGCAGAATTTTAAAGTGCCCCTCAAGATTCCAGTCCCCCTGCTGAATGCCCCTGTATGAATCCTGCCATTGAATCCAGGGCAGACTATGATGAGAGCTTTCTTTCCTGTGGTTGGGCTACTAATCAGTTGATTTTGAGTTCATCATAGGGAAGATTATGGGTGAGCCTGACCTATCAGGCGAGTATCGTTTGTCAGGAAGGAAACAAATAGCCATGTTGGGAACTGCCCAGGAGCCGAATGGCAAATGGCCAGGAACCTTGAGTGGCTTCTAGGAGTTGCACTGGGTCCCTGGCCAGAGACCTCAGCCCTCCAACCGCAAAGAACTAAGTTCTTCCAGTGAATTTGGAAGACGACCCTGAGCCTTGAATGAGGATTGCAGCTCCAGGTTCACATCTTGATTTCAGTCTGGTGAGTCCTCAAGCAGAGGACCCAGCCAACCTGTACTTGGTTTAGATATGTCTTGTTTAAGTAGTTACATTTGTGGTAATTTATTACACAGAAAAAGAAAAAAATCCCTAGTATCACTTTGAATAGAAGCAGGACACTGCCATTGTATTCTGGAGTTTTCTTGTGGCTGTCCCACCTGGGGACGTGAAAACTACCCAAGTACTTGTCCTTTACACAGATGTGGTGGGTCAGGCTGGTTCAGGTGGGTACTTCTGCTTTCTCTGGACACTGACTGGGGTTTCTGGGAGCTATTTAACCAGCAGCTGCTCTGAGCTGGAAGGTCAAAGACTTATCACTCCCATGCCTGGTGCCCTGGAGAGTGTGGCTGGGACACTGGCCCTCTCCTCCTGGTCTTTTCAATAAGCAGGTGAACTTTCTGTGTGGTAGCTTAGGGTTCTAAGAGAGTTAGAGAAGTCGGAAATAGAGTTTTCCCCTCTCGTGAGGAGCTCATCTTGAACCTGGTGCGGTGTTACTTCCACCACATTCTGTTGGTCAGTGTGGTCACAGAGCCTACTCAGACTGCGGGGTGGGGACCCAGTCTTACCTCCCAGGGGCCGGGGTGTCGGAGAATGTGTGGCCCAGATGAAATGTCCCATGATTCCAACTTTGAGCAGAAAAACGCCATGCGTGTAATTGTAGTTTTCTGTTTCTGTTGGCTACACAGCCTTCCAAAGAAAATGTCTAGTTTGTAGAATTCTTTTTTTCTTCCCATGATGTTTGTCTTGATTGTATTTATTGAAGTGATGTTTTCTGTCTGATTGATCTAGAAATAAAATTTGGGCTTGTATTTTGTGTGTCTATTTAACTTTATTTTTACGATAATTGATTGTTATTATATTTTACAAAAATACTGATCTGAGGCTGATTGGAAGTTGAAAATAAAAACAAAAACCCTGGTCATCCCCCCTCAGATAGTTTGAGCAGTGCTGTTTCAGGAGACTGAGTTCTCAGGGTCATGTGTGATACAACTGGGCGGACTTGCAGATGAACTGAGGCAGCGGCACTGGGTGCGGAATTGGAATCCCAAACTGAGCTCTTTGGAACAGGCATGTCTGTTCAGTAAAGGAATGACTTTTTCTTCTCCCAGACAGGAGATTCATGGGTAAACCTGCAGGGCTGCTCCATCCCAGAGGGATAGCTGCCCACTGGCAAGTGGACAAGCCCAGCCAGAGTCATTTCCAGCAGAGACCCCCAGGGACTCCTGATGACATGGACAGAGCCCCCTAGGTCTTGATCCTCAGGACATCAACAAAAAAGATGCTTAGAGCTAAATGTAAAGGCTTACTTTTGGGGACTTCACTGGTGATCCAGGGGTTAAGACTCTCTGCTCGCAATGCAGGAGGCCTGGGTTCCACCCCTGGTCAGGGAACTATATCCCATATGCTACAACGAAGAGTTCACTGGCACAACTAAAGACCTTGCATGCTGCAACAAAGATCCTGCAGGCGGCAACTAAGACCTGGTGCAGCCAAAGGGGGAAAAGAAAAATTCCACTCCTGGGAGGGGCTGAAACTGCAGTTACATTAGGTATTATTAATCAAAAAAATTTTAAAGCTTCCATTTGGACAGTCACAACTCACAGAATCTCAGAGCAGAGGTGACCTGTGAGGAAAGGGGGCTGTAGGTGACCCTAAGGAAGGTCCATGGAAGCCAGCATGTTTTTTCCAAAACATAACATATTAAATTAAATTCAAAAACCACTGGCTGAAATGTCCCATGATTCCAACTTTGAGCAGAAAAACGCCATGCGTGTAATTGTAGTTTTCTGTTTCTGTTGGCTACACAGCCTTCCAAAGAAAATGTCTAGTTTGTAGAATTCTTTTTTTCTTCCCATGATGTTTGTCTTGATTGTATTTATTGAAGTGATGTTTTCTGTCTGATTGATCTAGAAATAAAATTTGGGCTTGTATTTTGTGTGTCTATTTAACTTTATTTTTACGATAATTGATTGTTATTATATTTTACAAAAATACTGATCTGAGGCTGATTGGAAGTTGAAAATAAAAACAAAAACCCTGGTCATCCCCCCTCAGATAGTTTGAGCAGTGCTGTTTCAGGAGACTGAGTTCTCAGGGTCATGTGTGATACAACTGGGCGGACTTGCAGATGAACTGAGGCAGCGGCACTG
This sequence comes from Tragulus kanchil, assembly GCA_022376925.1. NCBI lineage: Eukaryota > Metazoa > Chordata > Mammalia > Artiodactyla > Tragulidae > Tragulus > Tragulus kanchil. Next base: position 41,406,421 of record JAIOJX010000031.1, on the reverse strand, counting down.
GGTGCGGAATTGGAATCCAAGCTGAGCTCTTTGGAACAGGCATGTCTGTTCAGTAAAGGAATGACTTTTTCTTCTCCCAGACAGGAGATTCATGGGTAAACCTGCAGGGCTGCTCCATCCCAGAGGGATAGCTGCCCACTGGCAAGTGGACAAGCCCAGCCAGAGTCATTTCCAGCAGAGACCCCCAGGGACTCCTGATGACATGGACAGAGCCCCCTAGGTCTTGATCCTCAGGACATCAACAAAAAAGATGCTTAGAGCTAAATGTAAAGGCTTACTTTTGGGGACTTCACTGGTGATCCAGGGGTTAAGACTCTCTGCTCGCAATGCAGGAGGCCTGGGTTCCACCCCTGGTCAGGGAACTATATCCCATATGCTACAACGAAGAGTTCACTGGCACAACTAAAGACCTTGCATGCTGCAACAAAGATCCTGCAGGCGGCAACTAAGACCTGGTGCAGCCAAAGGGGGAAAAGAAAAATTCCACTCCTGGGAGGGGCTGAAACTGCAGTTACATTAGGTATTATTAATCAAAAAAATTTTAAAGCTTCCATTTGGACAGTCACAACTCACAGAATCTCAGAGCAGAGGTGACCTGTGAGGAAAGGGGGCTGTAGGTGACCCTAAGGAAGGTCCATGGAAGCCAGCATGTCCAAAACATACATATTAAATTAAATTTAAAAACCACTGTGTCTAGATTCCATTCATGGAAATTCATACCTGGTACAAAGGCAGTGGAGTTCCCCTGTATTCTGCCTGCTGAGATGTGTTCACCCACTCATCAACTATTCGTGTGCTTTCTACTGGGCTGGACTCTGGGAACACACAAATGAATAATAAACAGGGCTAGCCCCCAAGAGGCTGCTGTTTAGTTTCCTGCTACTCAGAACATGGTATTCATACTTGGGATAACTGCAGAGGACTTTGTTTTGATGCTGTATGTTCATGGGGAGGTGAAAAATTAGAGTGAATCCTCGACACTGAACCAGAAGGCAACTGAGGCACTCACAGGTCAGATTTAAAGGAACCAAGGCTGTTTGACCCGGTGACAAATACAGGGAGATACTTGCTGCCCCACATGGGGCTATTTGAGATAAACTTAATTACAATTGAGTAAAGTGAAAATTCTGTTTCTTATTATAATAGTCACACTGCAAGAGTCCATGGCCATACGTGTCTAGTGGATGTCATATAGGACAACATAGACGCAGGATGAAGCCACCAACCCAGGGAGTTCTGTTGGATGGGCCTAGAAGGGCCCCATCATGGGAGATGTGTCCCCACATCCTTGTTTTGTTTAGATTTGAGGGTTGGAATCCAACCCAGGGAGTTCTGTTGGATGGGCCTAGAAGGGCCCCATCATGGGAGATGTGTCCCCACATCCTTGTTTTGTTTAGATTTGAGGGTTGGAATAATGGTGATAAACAGCTGAAAATTTGAGGAGGATAGACTTAGCTTTGTATTAGGAAAACCTTCTGAACAGAAACAGTTGTTCAGAGATGCCTTGTAGGCAGTGACGCCTCTGTTACCAGGGGAATTCAACTGGGAAAATTGCTTTGGTTGTCTTTTTTTTTTTCTCTGAATGATTCTTCATGCTGTGAAAGGTATTCTTTATCCAGTGTTTTTTTCTGTTCTAGCTGCCAAGAATTGTACGTACATGATCACATTCATCATTGCAACAGTTCTGCAAGTCAGGTAATATTATCCCCTTCTTGCAGATGAGGAAACAGAATCATCCAGGTAAGTCCCCAAGTTCTGGGAAGTTGAATGTTTCAGTGGATTTTGTGTGTGGGTGTGTGTGGAGGGGTCTGATCCCACGTTTTTAACTGGACTCGCTTTAATCTTTTTTTGTGTGTGTGTCTTTTTAAGAAAAGTGTTTATTTATTTATTTGGCTGTGTTGGTCTGCTTTGTGTCATGCGGGATCTCTTGTTGCAATGTATAGATTCTTCAGTTGAGTTGCATGGACTTAGTGGGCATGTGGGGGCTTAGTTCACCAACCAGGGATCAAACCCATTTGCTCTGCATTGCAAGGCAGATTCTTAACCACTGTACCACCAGGGAAGTCTCCACCCTTTAATCTTGAAACTAGCAGATGCTCACTAAAACCAAACAATATTCTTGTGTGGCTTACATGGTATCATCCCAACTGAGTAAAAATAAATTGTGTATAGAATAAAGGAATACTAGTGACAAAATATTAATGACAAATATGACAATACATTAATATAATAGTTAACAGTTTTTGGTAGGGTTAGAGTTCATTTCTCCTTTTTGAAAAAAAAAAAAACTCACAATATATACTGCTGTTTACTCAACAAAACAAACTTTAAAACATCAGATGGGGACTTCCCCCGTGGTCCAATGGCTAAGACTCTAAACTCCCAATGCAGGGAGCCTGGGTTTAATCCCTGGTCAGGGAACTAGATCCCACATGCTGCAACTAAGACCCAGCATGGTCAAATAAATAAACATTTAAAATATCAGATGGGCAGTCAGAGAATTTAGTGACTACACAGAGTCCTATTTAACTGTGTGTGCATGCATGCTGTTGCTTCAGTCGTGTCCAACTTTTTGCGACTCCATGGACTATAGCCCACCAGGCTCCTCTGTCCATGGGATTCTCAAGACAAGAATACTGGAGTGGATTTCCATGCCCCCCTATAGGGGATCTTCCTGACCCAGGGATAGAACCCACATCTCTCATGTCTCCTGTATTGGCAGGTGGCTTCTTTACCAGTAGGTCCACCTGGGAAGGCCCCCAATTAACAGTGGCTGGGTTAAAAACCACTCCAAACATAATGGTTTAAAGCAACAAGTTGTTTCTCACGCTACTTTGGTTTGGCTGGGTGGGTTCTTAGCTGGGCTTCCCTGCGCTCATGTCTGCAACTCTATTCCGCAGGAGGTGAGTGAAAGTTTCCTATGGTCTCATTCAGAGCTCTTCTGCAGTCCAGTTCACAGCATGGACTCCTTCTGTGCCTTCAGTTGTTGGAGCTTTGCTACGTGGTGAGACTGGCATCAGGAGACCCTTAGAAAGAGGAGAGGGCAAAATCAAGAGTGGGCAGGGTCACATCTTAGGGCATCCAGTCATGCGGGATCTCTTGTTGCAGTGGGCATGTGGGGCTTAGTTCACCAACCAGGATCAAACCCATTTGCTCTGCATTGCAAGGCAGATTCTTAACCACTGTACCACCAGGGAAGTCTCCACCCTTTAATCTTGAAACTAGCAGATGCTCACTAAAACCAAACAATATTCTTGTGTGGCTTACATGGTATCATCCCAACTGAGTAAAAATAAATTGTGTATAGAATAAAGGAATACTAGTGACAAAATATTAATGACAAATATGACAATACATTAATATAATAGTTAACAGTTTTTGGTAGGGTTAGAGTTCATTTCTCCTTTTTGAAAAAAAAAAAAACTCACAATATATACTGCTGTTTACTCAACAAAACAAACTTTAAAACATCAGATGGGGACTTCCCCAGTGGTCCAATGGCTAAGACTCTAAACTCCCAATGCAGGGAGCCTGGGTTTAATCCCTGGTCAGGGAACTAGATCCCACATGCTGCAACTAAGACCCAGCATGGTCAAATAAATAAACATTTAAAATATCAGATGGGCAGTCAGAGAATTTAGTGACTACACAGAGTCCTATTTAACTGTGTGTGCATGCATGCTGTTGCTTCAGTCGTGTCCAACTTTTTGCGACTCCATGGACTATAGCCCACCAGGCTCCTCTGTCCATGGGATTCTCAAGACAAGAATACTGGAGTGGATTTCCATGCCCCCCTATAGGGGATCTTCCTGACCCAGGGATAGAACCCACATCTCTCATGTCTCCTGTATTGGCAGGTGGCTTCTTTACCAGTAGGTCCACCTGGGAAGGCCCCCAATTAACAGTGGCTGGGTTAAAAACCACTCCAAACATAATGGTTTAAAGCAACAAGTTGTTTCTCACGCTACTTTGGTTTGGCTGGGTGGGTTCTTAGCTGGGCTTCCCTGCGCTCATGTCTGCAACTCTATTCCGCAGGAGGTGAGTGAAAGTTTCCTATGGTCTCATTCAGAGCTCTTCTGCAGTCCAGTTCACAGCATGGACTCCTTCTGTGCCTTCAGTTGTTGGAGCTTTGCTACGTGGTGAGACTGGCATCAGGAGACCCTTAGAAAGAGGAGAGTGGGCAAAATCAAGAGTGGGCAGGGTCACATCTTAGGGCATCCAGTCATGGCCTATGGGGTGGGATGGGCCATCTAGTGAGGGGCCACCCTGCATTTGGAGGACTTGCTTTGGTTCAAGCACATTACAGCATGGGTGTCCACTGAACTCAGAACCTTCAATGTCACCTGCTGGTCATGAAATGAACACTTTATAGTTGCCAACCATTTTGTCAGTTTTTTCCCCTGAGCATTTGCAAAGCCTCTTGCTTTGGCCCTAATGTCCCTGAGCTGAAGACACAGGACCTTTTCTTGTGGAGGTCACCTCATGATGAAAACAATGAATGTTTCTCCAGTGACCTCCTTCTTTTCTGTCTGTTGCTGCATAACTAAAGCGTGTTGGCAGTCGAGGCCTCTTCCATATTTTCAACCCTTTGGATTGTGAACTCATTCATGTTGCCTTATGGTTGCAAAGTGGCTGCTGCTCCCTTCTCCGGGCCTCCCATTTGGTTTCCGGGCAGGGAGAAAGGTGGAAAGTGACCCAAGGGTAAGGAAAGTGCATTCATCAGGAAGGTACAACTTTCCGGAGGCGCCACCTGACAGACTTCTCACTGACCAGCATCAGAGCCAAGTCCTCTGATCCCACCATCTGCAAAGTGGCTGGGAGGAGAGGCTTCTGGGATGGGCTGGCCCATGGTCAGCATGTCCCCGCAGTCAGTTACCTTCTCAAGCTAGTCTGCATCCATCTGACGGGCTCCCTCTGCACACCACTGTCTCCCTGACAGTCACAACCAGACACAGAGCTCTGTGTGGATGTCAGGGAAGCTTGTAGGGCTGCCCCAAGTCAGCCTGTGTCTACCATCCACCTCCCAGGCCCTGCTTCTGGCAATTACCCTCGCCCTCAGTATCCCTTAAAGACAGAAATCACTTTGTGTATCTTTATTTACCTTCAGGCACAACTTGGCTTTGCATTTAGTTTGTGCTTAATATGTAGCTGCTGATTTTGGGAAATAATTGGATTCTTTCCTCTCTTATCTGAAAATAGTTCCAGGCTGTTCCAGGGCTGGTCACTGGGAAGGGGCAACAGGACAACAGTTTCTGGAACACAGGAACTCCTCTTTTCTGCAACGTGGAAAAGACAGCAGCATCACCTTGATAGAAGTTCCTTCCTGCGGCCGATGGTTTGTGCTCACGTCTCTTTCCCTCTCTGGCTCGGTCTCTGTTGGCGGGTGCGCTCAGATATACTCAGTAGCTGATTTGGTGACAGAATGCAGTAAAAAAACCACAAGCTCTGCCTTTCACCTGGTGACAATCGCAGGGCTGTTTAAATAGTTGAGGTTATTAATGTGTATTTGTCCCTTTCTCCCTCCTTCTGCTTAATCATTGTCAGGAGGGTCAGAGAGTGGTCTTGATGTTGACAAAAGCCTGGAATAACTAACTTAGTACTAAACTTCTCACCAGGAGTGCAAGGAGAGACAGCTGCCCACCCTGGACGCTCATTTTGTTCTGGCTCCTAATGAGCCCTCGGGACTGCCTGGCATTGGTGGCCCCAGCCTCTCTGCTGGGGTAGTTTTGCACCACAGACTGATTTGTATGTTTTCATTATCACCATTTCTGAAGCCTCAATTTCCCAGGTCTTCCATGGTACACTATAATTTCAGGATTGACAATGATGCTGACAAGAGTGAAAAGAAAACATATTTAAGGAAACAGGAATTTCTCTCAACCTTTATTTTGACATTCAGCGGTAGATGATGGATGTTTTAAATTACTTCTGATAAGAAGCTATCAGTAGGAGCTATTTTGTTTCACAGATACCTGGCAGGTCAAAAACATACTCCAATTGAACAAATATTCTCAAATTAAGTACGGAGAAGAGCGAGGCCAAGTAACTTGTGCTGCAGAAAGGAAGGAAATTCAAAGGAACACAGTGCCTGCTGCAGCACTCCTGTGAGCCGAATTGTGCCGGGACAGACAACTAGGCCAGCCAAACTGGAACCAGGCATGGGCTGGTTTCATCTAGAAAGAACTGGAGCCCCTTTGAAGGAAGTGGAGACCCAGCATCCGGTTGTCAGGAGAGCTGCGTGGCTGGACTGCATGCACGAGTCATTTTAAGGACCCTTCAGTTTCAAGTGTATTTCCCTAGTGACTAAATCTCTCTGAGGCCTTGGTTTCCCCATTTGTAAAATGTGATGGTAATATGTTGGTTGAGGAGTGAAGGAGTTATTCGCGCGAAACTGCTTCACGAACGGTGATGCTTCTCTTGGGTTAAGTAGTGTCTGCTATAACAAAAAAGATGGACGGTGTGCCTCCTTTACAAACCATTTTCAACCATATTAGAAGTTGTAACTTTTATATATACACAAAATACCTAGATTAGCTATATGGTATATACATTATTTTAAATAATGATCATTTTACACACATTTATTGAGCACCTACTGTGTACTGGGCACTGCTCTTGGTGCTGGAGATGAAAACCCAATGAAGATAAGTCCTCATAATGCTTCTTCCTAACATGGCCCACGTGGTCTGTTACTGTTCACAAATAACGTTAAGAGCTGTGGGTTTTTAAATACAAAGAATTTATTGTAGTTATACGTTATAGCCTGGCAGGAGCTGCCCACCCTGGACGCTCATTTTGTTCTGGCTCCTAATGAGCCCTCGGGAGCCTCTTTCCCAGCCTCTCTGCTGGGGTAGTTTTGCACCACAGACTGATTTGTATGTTTTCATTATCACCATTTCTGAAGCCTCAATTTCCCAGGTCTTCCATGGTACACTATAATTTCAGGATTGACAATGATGCTGACAAGAGTGAAAAGAAAACATATTTAAGGAAACAGGAATTTCTCTCAACCTTTATTTTGACATTCAGCGGTAGATGATGGATGTTTTAAATTACTTCTGATAAGAAGCTATCAGTAGGAGCTATTTTGTTTCACAGATACCTGGCAGGTCAAAAACATACTCCAATTGAACAAATATTCTCAAATTAAGTACGGAGAAGAGCGAGGCCAAGTAACTTGTGCTGCAGAAAGGAAGGAAATTCAAAGGAACACAGTGCCTGCTGCAGCACTCCTGTGAGCCGAATTGTGCCGGGACAGACAACTAGGCCAGCCAAACTGGAACCAGGCATGGGCTGGTTTCATCTAGAAAGAACTGGAGCCCCTTTGAAGGAAGTGGAGACCCAGCATCCGGTTGTCAGGAGAGCTGCGTGGCTGGACTGCATGCACGAGTCATTTTAAGGACCCTTCAGTTTCAAGTGTATTTCCCTAGTGACTAAATCTCTCTGAGGCCTTGGTTTCCCCATTTGTAAAATGTGATGGTAATATGTTGGTTGAGGAGTGAAGGAGTTATTCGCGCGAAACTGCTTCACGAACGGTGATGCTTCTCTTGGGTTAAGTAGTGTCTGCTATAACAAAAAAGATGGACGGTGTGCCTCCTTTACAAACCATTTTCAACCATATTAGAAGTTGTAACTTTTATATATACACAAAATACCTAGATTAGCTATATGGTATATACATTATTTTAAATAATGATCATTTTACACACATTTATTGAGCACCTACTGTGTACTGGGCACTGCTCTTGGTGCTGGAGATGAAAACCCAATGAAGATAAGTCCTCATAATGCTTCTTCCTAACATGGCCCACGTGGTCTGTTACTGTTCACAAATAACGTTAAGAGCTGTGGGTTTTTTAAATACAAAGAATTTATTGTATTGTTATACTTTGTTAAGTATACAAAGGATTCCTTTTATTACTGTCTCCTGGTCTTTTGTGCAGTAATTCATGCACATGGGACAAAAGGCTTAAGTGGTAAGGAAGACAGTCCTTTTTGGGAGTTTACAGGGCATTCCTTGGCCGCCAAGAAGCAAATCCTAAAATGAAGATGTGAATGCAAGATGTTTATTTTGGGGAATGGATGTGTGAGCACGTGGGAAAAACTGGATACAATTTACATGTTCAAAGATCAAAGAGGAGAATACAACGTAACTTGGTAGGCTGGCCCGTCACGTCACCGCAAAGTGATTCTGCGTCCCACAGGGAAGTGGTTGGGGCTGAAGCTCAGACTTGATGATTCCATCAGTTTCCCATCCTCCACCCTTCAGAGTGCGCCTGAAGTGGTCCCCATGCTCTTGCCTCCTGGGACAGGAAGCTGCACAGCTTCAGCTTCACCTTATTTCCCATCAGGAAAACAGAGCATTCAAAGGCTGTATTGGCATCAGGGAAGCAGCTCTGCACAAGCCAACCCTGGCTGACTCACACTTCCATCCCAAGGGCCAGAACTGTGCTTAGCTAATATTTCAGTGAGGGGCTTTTGTCACATGATGAGCTTCTGCCCACAGGGGCCTCATGTGAGTTCTCTTTTCTGTTGTTGTTGTTGTCAATCAGAAACCTTTCTTTGGTCCTTATCATTTACTAACCAACTGCACAAACCATTTTCTATATCTCTACCACAAGCAGCTTCATCCAGGCCAGACATGCAAGACGGAAGTAGTGGAAGACCTTGTAGATTAAAACTAACAGGCTTATTCAGGCTTGGGTCAAGGTCGAACAGGAGAAATGTATAGGTTCAGTTTTCCAAAGACTCTTCTTCAAAGCTGAGCTGTGCAAAAGGTCTAGCTGAAGGATGCAGGTACAGGCTCACAAAACTCCCCAGCTCAGCAATCCAGCCAAAATACCTTCCAGAAAAGCAAATTCATCTGCAGCTTCTATTGCATTATCCAGATCTCTCCTCTGAAGAGGTTTCTTCTTCCTTTGTTGAGTACAACAGTAGGCATCTTTTGCAATGGTTTTCACAAGCAGTTATGTGGCTCGTGCCAGAATGAAGATGGCTTCCTGTCCTGCGAGAGTCACTCCAGGTCTACCTTCATCAAGGCCTTCACTCGTGCCTGAGGCAGCCTTGAGAGAGGAGCTCCGGCACGCTCGTCTGGGCTTGGGGGTGTGGAGCCACTGCATCCCCACCGGTGCCCTCTTCCTCCTGGGAAGCCCTGCTTCCTGGCACCACCACCGCCATCCTGGCCCTAAGCAGTGTCCTGTGCACGGCTGCCTACTATGTGCTGAGTTCTGTCTTACTGAACCATGTGTGTGTTCCCATGGGAGCACACACTTCCAGTCATTGTAACTCTGTTGTGTAATCTGCTGCCCAGTAGGACGTGCCTTCATTATTGTTCCCTAGGAAAGATCATGGCTCCCCTGGCATTTTCAGTATTCAAGATCCATCTTAAATTTCCCCTTTTCCTTTCAGAATATGTTGGTAATGGCACTAGCATAGGGATTAATTTGGCCACTATCACAGGATAGAGTGCTTTCAAAATAGTCATTGGACCTGTTCTAATTTACTTAATGAACCACTTGTTTTGGATATGTGACCTATTTCTGTTTTACCAGTTACAAATAGCACTTGTGTGATCATCCTTGTATATAAATCTTGCAAAAATCTCTGATGATTTTCTCACTATCAACGCCTACATGTTATTTCCAAAGAGTTGTTGGGTCAAAGTGTACGCAGATTTTTAACACTTTTTACACACATTGCTGAATTTCCCTCCAGAAAGGCTTAAGCCATGATTAGGTACTAGTGGTAAAGAACCCACCTGCCAATGCAGGAGATGTGTGTTTGATCACTGGGTTAGGAAGATCCCTTGGAGAAGGAGACGGCAACCCACTCCAGTATTCTTGTCTGGAGAATCCCGTGAACAGAGGAGGCTGGCAGGCTAAGGTTTATAAGGTTGCTTCAGTCGTCCGACTCTTTGTATAACATTCACCATCTAACATGATAAATTTTACATTTGTATTGTTGTACATCTGTCACCCTCACCCACCTCCAGACTCTTTTCATTATTCTAAACTTAAACTCTGTTCTCGTTAAACAGCAAATCCCCATTTCTCATATCCCCTCCAAGACCTAGCAACCACCATTCTATTTTCTGACTTTGAGTTTGCCTGTTCTAGGTACCTCCTATAAGTGCAGTCATCCAGCATTTGTCCTTTTCTGACTGTCTTATTTCACTCCACATAATGTCCTCTGGGGTCATCCCTGCTGCAGCCTGTGTCCTTCCTTTTTTTTTTTAACATTTATTCATTTATTTATTTTGACGGGGGTGGGGAGGGAGGGGGGTGGGTGGGCCACTCCTATTGGTCTTTCATTTGTCTAGTTTCATCCATCTTTGTTCTTTGGCCCATGTGGGCCTCCCATCACGGTGGCCTCTGTTGTCGCAGAGCACTGGCTCTGGGTGCATGCGCTCCAGAGCTCCAACTCGGTAATTGGACACATTGGTCCAGCTGCTTCGTGGCACGTGGGATCTTCCCAGGCCAGGGATTGAACTGGCGCCCCTTGCACTGTAAGGCAGTGTCCTTACCCACTGGACCACCAGGGAAGCCCTGTCCTTCCTTTTTAAGGCAGAATAATATTCCTGTTTACTCTTTGGATCCCCTTTTGGTAGTAGGGTGTGTTATAGTACAGAGATGATAAAAAGAAGTGAAAAGAAGTAAATATCTATTAGTTCAGTTTAGTCAGTCATGTCCAACTCTTTGCGACCTCATGGACTGCAGCACTCCAGGCTTCCCTGTCCTTTACTGTCTCCCAGAGCTTGCTCAAACTCATGTCCATTGACTTAGTGATGCCATCCAACCATCTTGTTCTTTGTCGTCCCCTTCTCCTTCTTCCTTCTATTTTTCCCAGCGTCAGGGTCTTTTCCAATGAGTTGTCTCTTCGCATCAGGTGGCTGAAGTATTGGAACTTCAGCTTAAGCAACAGTCCTTCCAGTGAATATTCAGAGCTGCTTTCCTTTAGGATTGATTGGTGTGATCTCCTTGCAGTCCAAGGCACTCTGAAGAGTCTTCTTTAACACCACAGTTTGAAGGCATCAATTCTTCCATGCTCAGCCTTTTTTATCATCCAACTCTTACATCCATATGTGACTACTATCTATTATGAAGTGGGAACTCCTTTTCTTTTTTAAATGTAGAGATTGAGTGCATTTGTTTTAATCCACATACACCCTGAGATGGAATGGCCATTCTATTGCAAATTCTAGTCATATAAAGGGTTTTTAAAAAATAAGAGTATTTTTCTTGCCTCCTCCTCCCAGGAAGCCGAAAGAGTTTATTTATCCGGCTTTCACCTTAGATGTGAACTTTATATTAAACACTTATAGCATTATCAATTAATGTAAGAGAAAACCATCCAACGAGGGGAGTGAGTCGGCTCGAAAGCCCGGGTAGAATTGAATGCAGATAAAAGGGGTTCAACAACATGATCCGCGTGTCCTGGACTCCCGGGGAGATTTTCCTTGAACTGGTTCACATAGTCAAAAGCCTTACATTCTTTTCTGAAGGACGGTGAAGATAATTTTAATCATAATGGAGACTATATGCCGTGAAAGTCTTTAAAAGAATGAACAGAGAGAGTTAGCGTGGCGAAGGATACGTAGCCGGCCAGTGTTAGAACCTGCATTAACAGGCAGCATCTACCCTCACTGGCGCTCAGGATGCCAAGGCAGAATAATATTCCTGTTTACTCTTTGGATCCCCTTTTGGTAGTAGGGTGTGTTATAGTACAGAGATGATAAAAAGAAGTGAAAAGAAGTAAATATCTATTAGTTCAGTTTAGTCAGTCATGTCCAACTCTTTGCGACCTCATGGACTGCAGCACTCCAGGCTTCCCTGTCCTTTACTGTCTCCCAGAGCTTGCTCAAACTCATGTCCATTGACTTAGTGATGCCATCCAACCATCTTGTTCTTTGTCGTCCCCTTCTCCTTCTTCCTTCTATTTTTCCCAGCGTCAGGGTCTTTTCCAATGAGTTGTCTCTTCGCATCAGGTGGCTGAAGTATTGGAACTTCAGCTTAAGCAACAGTCCTTCCAGTGAATATTCAGAGCTGCTTTCCTTTAGGATTGATTGGTGTGATCTCCTTGCAGTCCAAGGCACTCTGAAGAGTCTTCTTTAACACCACAGTTTGAAGGCATCAATTCTTCCATGCTCAGCCTTTTTTATCATCCAACTCTTACATCCATATGTGACTACTATCTATTATGAAGTGGGAACTCCTTTTCTTTTTTAAATGTAGAGATTGAGTGCATTTGTTTTAATCCACATACACCCTGAGATGGAATGGCCATTCTATTGCAAATTCTAGTCATATAAAGGGTTTTTAAAAAATAAGAGTATTTTTCTTGCCTCCTCCTCCCAGGAAGCCGAAAGAGTTTATTTATCCGGCTTTCACCTTAGATGTGAACTTTATATTAAACACTTATAGCATTATCAATTAATGTAAGAGAAAACCATCCAACGAGGGGAGTGAGTCGGCTCGAAAGCCCGGGTAGAATTGAATGCAGATAAAAGGGGTTCAACAACATGATCCGCGTGTCCTGGACTCCCGGGGAGATTTTCCTTGAACTGGTTCACATAGTCAAAAGCCTTACATTCTTTTCTGAAGGACGGTGAAGATAATTTTAATCATAATGGAGACTATATGCCGTGAAAGTCTTTAAAAGAATGAACAGAGAGAGTTAGCGTGGCGAAGGATACGTAGCCGGCCAGTGTTAGAACCTGCATTAACAGGCAGCATCTACCCTCACTGGCGCTCAGGATGCCTATGAAAAGTGAGGTGAGGCTATAAGAGAGGCCACGGATGTTAAGCACGTTAGCATTTCCATTATGCCTAAAAGCAGAAAATGGAACAAATAATGCAGGTTGGGTTTTCTGCTCCCCCCTCTAATGTATGCCAGAGTGTCACAAGAACTCATTGTCTGCGATGAATGCAAAAATATGGGCAATTCAGGCCTAACAATGCAAACACCCGAGATTCCATAAAAGCGTCTCACTCGAATTAAGTTCATTTGGCTTGGTTTTACCCTTATTTATTCCTCCCCAATAAGGCTGTTTCTTGACTAGTGTGATCTTTAAAGTTTAACCTGCAACGGGAATTTTCTCCCCTCCTTTCTGGCTTTCTCAGTTTCTAGATTATCAAATTCAGAGAACGCAGATTAAAATAAAATTGAACCATCATCTTTGTTTTTCTTGCCTCTTCTTTCAGGTGAAATGCTGTCTGATATTGATGTGCACATCCTAAGCATTTTCACAGGAAGTGGAGGCAGGGGTCCAGTAGTAGTGAGCCAGAGCGGTGGTCTTGTCGGCTCTTTGAGAGCAAGCACTTGCTTGGATGCTCTACTGTGGGTCCAGTGCAAGGCAGACGTGAGAGTCCTATTCAGTCCTGAGCCTTGGAGGGATGCTGGGTAGTCTTTTCTGCCTCCCAGATTTCCTACTCTTAGAGGAAGGGATTTTGAAATGGAGTCACTTAAGACTCCACTGATTTTGAACTTGAGCTAGCAGAGTGACCATCCTGCTGCAAGGATGATGTGTGAAGTGTCAACTCTCCCAAAGGTCACAGGGGTGAGGGCAGGAGATGGGAGTGAAAGTAGAGGATGTCTGAGCATGGGGGAATCTTCCTGCTCCCGCGTTACTTCCTGCCTCTCTGGAACTGAGGAGCAGCTCAGTATGGAAAAAATCACAGAAAGCCTCCTCTCCTGAGTTCACACATCCCTCATCCCTGGAGCTCAAAACTGGTGCCAACTAGATGGCTTATGGCCTTAGACACAGTACATGAGGCTCCACAAAGGTCCTTTCTTTGCCACAAAGAATCAGAACCTTTGGGCTGACCCATATATCATTCAGTTCAGTCACTCAGTCATGCCCGACTCTTTGCAACACCATGGACTGCAGCATGCCAGGCTTCTGTCTTTCACCATTTCTCAGAGTTTGCTCAAACTCATGTCCATTGACTCAGTAATGCCATCCAACCATCTCATTCTCTGTTGTCCCCTTCTCCTTCTGCCCTCTATTTTTCCTAACATCAGGCTCTTTCCCAGTGAATCATCTCTTTGCAGTAGGTGGCCAAAGTATTGGAGCTTCAGCTTCAGCATCAGTCCTTCCAATGAATATTCAGAGTTGATTTCCTTTAGGATTGACTGGTTTGATCTCTTTGCAATCCAAGCTCAAGAGTCTTCTCTAACACCACAGTTCAAAGGCATCAGTTCTTCAGTGCTCAGCCTTATTTATGGTCCAGCTCTCACATCCATCCATACATGACAACTGGGAAAACTGTAGCTTTGACTATACAGACTTCCGTTGGCAAAGTGAGGTCTCTGCTTTTGAATACGCTGCCTAGGTTTGTCATAGCTTTTCTTCCAAAGAGCAAGTGTCTTTTAATTTCATGGCTCTAGTCACCACCCACAGTGATTTTGGAGCCTAAGAAAATAAAGCCTGTCACTATTTTCATTGTTTGTCCATCTATTTGCCACAAAGTGATGGGACTGAGAGTCCTTGGAAGGGATGCTGGGTAGTCTTTTCTGCCTCCCAGATTTCCTACTCTTAGAGGAAGGGATTTTGAAATGGAGTCACTTAAGACTCCACTGATTTTGAACTTGAGCTAGCAGGTGACCATCCTGCTGCAAGGATGATGTGTGAAGTGTCAACTCTCCCAAAGGTCACAGGGGTGAGGGCAGGAGATGGGAGTGAAAGTAGAGGATGTCTGAGCATGGGGGAATCTTCCTGCTCCCGCGTTACTTCCTGCCTCTCTGGAACTGAGGAGCAGCTCAGTATGGAAAAAATCACAGAAAGCCTCCTCTCCTGAGTTCACACATCCCTCATCCCTGGAGATCAAAACTGGTGCCAACTAGATGGCTTATGGCCTTAGACACAGTACATGAGGCTCCACAAAGGTCCTTTCTTTGCCACAAAGAATCAGAACCTTTGGGCTGACCCATATATCATTCAGTTCAGTCACTCAGTCATGCCCGACTCTTTGCAACACCATGGACTGCAGCATGCCAGGCTTCTGTCTTTCACCATTTCTCAGAGTTTGCTCAAACTCATGTCCATTGACTCAGTAATGCCATCCAACCATCTCATTCTCTGTTGTCCCCTTCTCCTTCTGCCCTCTATTTTTCCTAACATCAGGCTCTTTCCCAGTGAATCATCTCTTTGCAGTAGGTGGCCAAAGTATTGGAGCTTCAGCTTCAGCATCAGTCCTTCCAATGAATATTCAGAGTTGATTTCCTTTAGGATTGACTGGTTTGATCTCTTTGCAATCCAAGCTCAAGAGTCTTCTCTAACACCACAGTTCAAAGGCATCAGTTCTTCAGTGCTCAGCCTTATTTATGGTCCAGCTCTCACATCCATCCATACATGACAACTGGGAAAACTGTAGCTTTGACTATACAGACTTCCGTTGGCAAAG
This sequence comes from Tragulus kanchil, assembly GCA_022376925.1. Classification (NCBI taxonomy): domain Eukaryota; kingdom Metazoa; phylum Chordata; class Mammalia; order Artiodactyla; family Tragulidae; genus Tragulus; species Tragulus kanchil. The sequence goes on along the minus strand of JAIOJX010000031.1, from coordinate 41,391,020 downwards.
TGAGGTCTCTGCTTTTGAATACGCTGCCTAGGTTTGTCATAGCTTTTCTTCCAAAGAGCAAGTGTCTTTTAATTTCATGGCTCTAGTCACCACCCACAGTGATTTTGGAGCCTAAGAAAATAAAGCCTGTCACTATTTTCATTGTTTGTCCATCTATTTGCCACAAAGTGATGGGACTGGGATGATCTTTATTTTTTGAATGTTGAGTTTTAGGCCAGCTTTTTCACTCTCCTCTTTCACCTTCATCAAGAGGATCTTTAGTTCCTCTTCGTTTTCTGCCACAAGGGTGGTGTCATCTGCATCATGCATACCTGAGGTTATTGCATGGCCATACATAGACATGCACAGAACTGCACACTTACAACCCAGAAGAACAATAGTCACTCTGTTTAGATCATTCCCCTGTTTCTCATCCCTACAGGCTTTTCTTTTCACTTGGCTGGTCCTTCTTGCTCTTGACTCATTAAATATGGGGCATCCAGGGCTGCCCTCTGACTTCTCTTCTTGTTCTCTGGGGACACAGTGGTGCTCACACATTTCCTCAGGCCTAGCACTCGAAGGAGCAAGATTGGCTGAAGGCTGGAGGCCCACTCAGTTCCAGCAGGAAGGGAGCAGAGGCAGGGAGATGAGAGGTCTGGGAAGGAAAGGGGGACACTGAGATAGGGCATTTTCAGAACAGCCCGGAAGATGCTTTTCTAGAAGCCCAGCCTTGCTCAAGCTGCTCCCCTCCCAGAGCTCTTCCTGTTCCCCCAACCACAGTGACAAGCTCTCATTCCAATAGTAAGACCCCAGGGCCTGGCCCCAGTCGTCACTCTGGGGTCCTCTTCCATGGCCTCCTGGTTCTGACACATTCTGAGTTTCCTTTCTGCCAGAACTTGGCTTTTCCTGTCATCTGCAGCCTTGACCTGAGAACCTTCTCCATCCCCCAAGTCCATCTCAGTTGCCACCTCCCTCTGGCACCTGTCCTTCCCCAGGGAGAAACGTAATGTCACCCTGTGCCCTCAGCCTGGTGCCCCCTCCTCAGGCATTAGGATGTCTGCCATGGTTTTCCAAGGTTCCTTGAGGATATCTCTGTCCTCACCTTTGTATCTGCCACACCAGTGCCTGTCAGGCCTGAAGGTCCTGGGCCCACTGTCTGAAGTTGTTGAACTGAGTTACAGGCTGCTTGGAAGTTATCCAAACCCTCAGTGTCGTAGCCCAGCACCCTTTCTCAACAAACTCTCAACCACTTCACTGAAGGAAAGCAGCGTGTGCCTGTTACTGAATCTAAGTTCTCTCTGCTCATCGCACAACAGGCCAATAATCAGGAGACAAAGTGCTGAGGCAAGAATTAGCGACTTTATTTGGAAAGCTAGCATACCTGCGTGCTAGTCGCTCGTCATGTCTGACTCTTTGTGACCCTATGGGCTGTAGTTCACCAGGCAAGAATACTGGAGAAGGTTGCTGTCCTCTCCTCTAGGGGATCTTCCCAACCCAGGGATCGAACCTGCATCTGTTAAGTCTCCTGCATTGGCAGGCAGGCTCTTTACCACTAGGGCCACCTGATTTTCCAATTAAAGACCTTCTTGGAGCGGGGGTGTCTGGATGCCAATTTCTTTCATAGAACAGAGAGGAGGAGGTGAGGAAATAAAATAAAAAGGCCATTTACCTGCAGATAGGAAAATATGTGTTAATTTCTTCTTTTCTGCAGGCTTTCATAGGTGGGCAGGGTTAGAAGGTCTCCCTGAGAGCTGAACAAAGGCATTTTAACATTCAGAAAGAGGGGCAGGTTCCCTGAGGCAAACCGTTGTGTATGCTAACAGTGGGAGGCTGCATCCTTCTAGTGATTTTAATATATATAAAAATGCAGAAGTTTAAGAGAGAGTTCCAACATGGAGTCATGTCCACAGCCCAGTTGTATTTCAGAAAACACTCAAGACTGATGGTAGGAAGAACTCCATCAGTTAATACAAGGTGAGGTGTGCAAGAAATATAAAGTCTTCCTCAGCACTGAATTTGTTGTATATCCTGGGCCCTCATTCTGTTGGGTGGAAAGTAGCTTAATTTCCAAGTCTTGAGGAATTCTCACTTTCTGAAGGCTGGCTCCTTAGATCAAGGCTACTACGATTCTGAGGCTGGAGGGATGAGGTGGTGATGGTGGGTGGGTAGCCTTCTGTGCCTTGTGCCCTGCCAGGTCACTGCTTCCTGTTGGTCATCGTTCACAACGCTGATGCTAGACCAGTTCTCACTCCTGACCCAAGGTCCCATGTGGGCATCTGGGATAACTCTGCTGTCCCTTGGAGGGCCAAACCCTCAGTGTCGTAGCCCAGCACCCTTTCTCAACAAACTCTCAACCACTTCACTGAAGGAAAGCAGCGTGTGCCTGTTACTGAATCTAAGTTCTCTCTGCTCATCGCACAACAGGCCAATAATCAGGAGACAAAGTGCTGAGGCAAGAATTAGCGACTTTATTTGGAAAGCTAGCATACCTGCGTGCTAGTCGCTCGTCATGTCTGACTCTTTGTGACCCTATGGGCTGTAGTTCACCAGGCAAGAATACTGGAGAAGGTTGCTGTCCTCTCCTCTAGGGGATCTTCCCAACCCAGGGATCGAACCTGCATCTGTTAAGTCTCCTGCATTGGCAGGCAGGCTCTTACCACTAGGGCCACCTGATTTTCCAATTAAAGACCTTCTTGGAGCGGGGGTGTCTGGATGCCAATTTCTTTCATAGAACAGAGAGGAGGAGGTGAGGAAATAAAATAAAAAGGCCATTTACCTGCAGATAGGAAAATATGTGTTAATTTCTTCTTTTCTGCAGGCTTTCATAGGTGGGCAGGGTTAGAAGGTCTCCCTGAGAGCTGAACAAAGGCATTTTAACATTCAGAAAGAGGGGCAGGTTCCCTGAGGCAAACCGTTGTGTATGCTAACAGTGGGAGGCTGCATCCTTCTAGTGATTTTAATATATATAAAAATGCAGAAGTTTAAGAGAGAGTTCCAACATGGAGTCATGTCCACAGCCCAGTTGTATTTCAGAAAACACTCAAGACTGATGGTAGGAAGAACTCCATCAGTTAATACAAGGTGAGGTGTGCAAGAAATATAAAGTCTTCCTCAGCACTGAATTTGTTGTATATCCTGGGCCCTCATTCTGTTGGGTGGAAAGTAGCTTAATTTCCAAGTCTTGAGGAATTCTCACTTTCTGAAGGCTGGCTCCTTAGATCAAGGCTACTACGATTCTGAGGCTGGAGGGATGAGGTGGTGATGGTGGGTGGGTAGCCTTCTGTGCCTTGTGCCCTGCCAGGTCACTGCTTCCTGTTGGTCATCGTTCACAACGCTGATGCTAGACCAGTTCTCACTCCTGACCCAAGGTCCCATGTGGGCATCTGGGATAACTCTGCTGTCCCCTTGAGGCGTGTGGGCTCACGCTGGTGGCCTTGTTTTGGGTCTGTCCATTGGACTCACACAACAACAGGAACCGTTGCCTTGTGGGAGTCTGCCTGGGCTGGGGGCACTTCCCCCTTTGGCTCTAGGCTCCCCAGGGCTCTCCTTGACCAGGGCAGGGCTCAGAGACCCTTCTCAGGGGCCCACCTGGGAGCCCAGACTCTTCCCACTCACTCCTCCAGTCCCCACCCAGGGAACTCTTATGTCAATTCCTCCTTATGGATCGTCCAAAATCTATTGCTATTGCCAGAGCATTTTCTGTTCCCTAGAGACCCACACTTTTGATGCACAAAAGGCAGGAAAATATCACTTTCTTTGCTGTCACCTTTGCTGAGGCAATGGTCACAGATTGATGTAGGTGACTGAGACAGAGAGTTGTAATGTAAGAGGAAACAGTGTTGTGTGTGTGTGTGTGTGCACGCGAGAGAGAACCCATTAACCATTTAAAATAGACTTGCCACAGAAGTGATGTCAGATGTGACATCAGAGGAAGATGTCTGCACATCCCAAGGGGACCTCCACGGCTCAAACCATTTTGAAAAATACACTTTTGGAACTTCCCCAGAGCAAGTTTAGGAATCTCTGTCTCTGTCCCTCTCTCTCTCTCTCTCTCACACGCACACGTGCGCACACACACAGACAGACACACACTTACACTTTTTTTTTTTTACCCTCCGTTCTGTGTGTCGGATCTATTTCTCATTGTTTGCCTGGGCTTATAGGCTTCTGAAAGACTATTACTTCTCATCATGAGATAAACATGACTCATCACTGGTGATGTGCACCTCGGTCACTTGGTTTAAGAGTGATTTCTAGGTTTCTTTGCTGTACCATGATTAGGTGTCAACTTCTATACTCTATTGATTAGAAGGGTAACAGCAAGCTCAACTCAAACACAAATATGCACATACCCCATCCTTGTTATTGAATTCCTGGGGTGCTCAAACCTTGCATACATTAGCATCCCCTGGAGAAATTGTGAAAAGGAAGATTACCAAACTTGATGTCCTGGGAATTTGATTCAAGAGGACTGGGGGAGGGGGGGTTCCCCTCACACCTGTTGTTTTTCTTGATAGATTATATGGAGTTAACGGGCATTAGCTTTCAGTAGTAATTGTAACAATAGTTGCGGCAACAGTTCTTAAAAAAAACCTTTGTCTTGAAAAACTTAGACTTCAGAAGTGCTGCACAGACAGGGTGGGGGGCTTCTGTTTTCCCTCACCTGATGTTGACATTTTATGCAACTTTACATTTTATGTAAAATGACATTTTACGCTGATCTTGACATTTTATGCAATGCTAGTACAAGGAGCAAAACCAGGAAACTCACATGATGTGATGCTATTAGCCAGGCGACAGGCTTTCTTTGGGTTTCCCTGGTGTCCCCACTATTATGCCCTTTCCTGTTCCAAGATCCAGTCCAAGAGTGCCACATTGCATTAAGGGTCACAGCTCTCTAGTGTCCTTCAATCTGTGGTGATTCCTCCATCTTTCCTCTTTTGTGACCTCTACAAAGTTTGAAGAGTTCTGGCCAGTTTTTCTGCCAGTTAATTACCAGGGAACAACCCAAGTGTTCTTCTACAATCTGTCCTCCATTCACCTGTAGAAGAACACTTGGGTTGTTCCCTGGTAATTATGAATAAAACTAGTATAAACATTTGTGTGTGGATTTTCGTGTGAACATAATTTTTCATTTCTCGCTAGTAAATACTAAGGCGGGAAACCCAGATCATATGATAAGTACTTGTTTAACCTGATTAGAAACTGCCAAACTGTTTATGAATGAAATTCCAGTTGTTTTGGGCCCTCACCGCCACTGTGTGTGTGCATGCTCAGTTGCGTCTGACTCTGTGACCCCACAGACTATTCCCAGGCAGGAATGCTGGAGGGAGTTGCCATTTCCTTCTCCAGGGGATCTTCTGACCCAGGGATGGAATACAAGTATCCTGCTTGGCAGGTAGATTCTTTACCACCGAGTTACCAGTGAAGCCCTCACCAGCACCAGGAGTTTTCAGTTTTATTAATTTCAAGTCATATGATGGAAGTGTAGTAGGATCTCACCATGGGTTTACTCTGCATTTTTCTCACAACTATTGATGCTGAGCACCTATTTTGGGAGGTTATTGGCTGTTTGCATATCCTGTTTGAAAGTGAAAGTTGCTCAGTTGTGTCTGACTCTTTGTGACCCATGGTGAGCCATGGAGTTCTCCAGGCAAGAATACTGGAGTGGGTAGTCTTTCCCTTCTTCAAGGTATCTTCTCAACCTGGGGATCAAACCCAGGTCTCCCACTTTGCAGGCGGATTCTTTACCATCTGAGCCACCAGGAAAGCTGTGCCCTGTTTGGTAAATATCTATTCAAATCTACCCTCCATTTAAAAAAGTTGAGGCGCTTGTTTTGATGCCAGTTCTTTGGAATTTTCAGGAGAATCAGAAATTGAGATTTTTTTAAAAAAATCTGGGATCTTCTGATTTTAAAAAATAGGACGTAGTTTAAGAGGCATCTCCCAGGTCACACAGCACTGGTTTTAAATCTCAAATCATCTGACTTGAAATCTACTGTCCCTGTTCCTATACCAGGGAAATCCCAATAAGAAAAGGAGGGGTGGCACTTCCTTGGTGGTCCATTGGTTAAGACTTCATCTTCCAATGCAGGGGGTGGCGGTTCCATCCCTGGTTGAAGAGTTAAGATCTCACATGCCTCTCAGCCAAAAAACCAAAACAGAAACAATATGGTAACAAATTCAATAGAGACTTTAAAAATGGCCCACATAGGACTTCACTGGTGGCACAGTGGATGAGAATCCACCGGCCAGTGTAGGACATTGGTTTGATGCCTACTCCAGGAAGATTCTAGATGCAATGGAACAACTAAGCCCATGAGCTACAACTCCTGAGCCTGCATGCTGCAACTACTGAAGCCAGTGTACCCTAGAGCCTGTGCTCCATAGGAAGAGAAGTCACCACAATGAGAGGCCCCTGCACCACAACTAGAGAGTGGCCTCTGCTCACCACAGCTAGAGAAAGCCTGCATGAAAGCAACAAAAACCCAGCCCAGCCCCAAATAAATCGAATGATCCATATACCAAAAACTTTAAAAAAAAAATGAGTGGAACAAACTGTGGGATGGAAAACCCCACTGGTGGCCCTATTTTGTGAATTTACTTTAGATCATACTGAGAACCCCAAATACACTTGCTGATTGGGTGACACGTTCTGACTCTCATCAGGATTTACTCAGCAATGAGTCATGTGGCTGTCACACTCAGAAACAGACTCAAGTTCATAGACACAGACGGTAGAATGGTGGTTACCAGAGGCCTGGGGAGGGCCCTGGGAAGTTAGTCTGATGGGGACAGAGCTTCAGTTTCTCAAGATGATAAGAGCTATGGCAAGGATGGTGGTCATGACTGCAGAACAATAGGAAAGTGCTCAATACCACTGAACTGTACTAACAATATTTAAGATGGTACATTTATGGCCTGTGTATTTTACCTTCATTAAAAAAAATGTGAAATAACAATAACAAAATGATATAGACTGTGAAGGAGGGGAAAGGGGATGTTTTCACACAATTATACAACATCTGAAATGTCATCTAAGACCATCTCTGTGTCTTTGTGGCTTAAGGCAGATAAACCTCATCCAGAGACAATTTCTTTTGGGTTTTCCAGGACCCTTGCCCGTGACCCAAGTTTCTTTAGAGCTTTTATGCTTCTGACATTTTGCCTTTGGAATTGAGGGTGGGCACACAGCTGCGATGTGCTCTCATCCTTCAGTAAATGCCAGTCGGCTCTCTTGTGAATGTCAGAGAATTCCACATAGACACAGTTACAAAATAGACGGGGCCTTATGGGAGGGAGTCGAAACAAAGCACTTGGATCACCTATTCAGTGTGAAGGTGGGCCCAACGTCGGCAACAATGATTTTCCTGGATGTGGGTCAAGGCTGTTGTCGTTGGCGGATGCGTCAGACTTCATCAAGACCCGAGGCCCCGGGTGGGGCTGGGTTTCCCCATTCTGAGGGCCCCGCCTGAAATCTGCTTTCTCATTATCAAGGGAATCACGTGGGTCCCTGGTTGTCCTGAAGAATCCGTGTTCAAGGTCGCAAGGATGCTCTGTGATTGTGAAGCCCTTTCAGGCCCACCCTGCCCACGTGATCACGGGACCATCACTGGGTCTTGTGGGCTCAAGGTGAGCAGCCGCTGTTCCTCGCTGGGAAGTGTTCACCTCTTTGGGACCGAAATCTGTTTCTTTGTCTGCAATAAGGGGGAAGCCCCAAATCGTTTGGATGAACCATCTTATTTTTTTAACTCTTTATTTTATATTGGAATAGAGTTGATTAACAATGTTGTGATAGTTTTTGGTATACAGCAAAGTGATGCATAGACATGTATCTATTCTTTTTCAAATTCTTTTCCCATTTAGGTCACTACATAATATTGAGCAGAGTTCCTTGGGCTGTACAGTAGGTCTTCGTTGGTTATCCATTTTAAATGCAGTTGTGTGTACATTCAATCCCAAACTCCCTATCTATCCCTTCCCCTACACTTCTCCAGGGAAGATAAACTCATCCTCTAAGTCTGTGAGTCTGTTTCTGTTTTGTAAAGAAATTCATTTGTGTATTTCTTTTAGATTCCTTATATAAGCAATATTATACAATAAGAATGAACCATGATATAAAGAGAGGACCTCCCACAGTTTTTCCTAATAAGGCTTGGAAAGTGACCAAAGTCTAAACATTTAAACTCTAAGCCAGAAAAACAAAAGTGATAAAGGCCCTCTATCCCTAACTCCCAACCTTGCTGTCTGTCTTGGGGCACTCCTGCAGGATTTGGGGTGGGCTTAATCTGCTTGGGGTGGGAGAGGCCTTTCTACTCCTGGAGGCTCTTACTGTGGGATAGCTCTTCCTCAAATTCAGTCACTCCTTTACAACTGATGAAAATTTTGTTACTTTCACAAATCACCTACATTTACTTTGTGTTTTTTACTCATAGAGTTTAACTTTTTGTTGACTTTGGTATAGCCGGTCATTCTCAAACTGTACGTCAGTCACCTGCAGGTCTTGTTAAAACACAGAATCCTCTTCCTCCCTCACCCCCAGGATTCTGTAGAAAGAGAATTTGCATTTCTAACAAGTTCCCGGTGATGTTGAGGCTGTTGGAGTGCTCAGGCAGGCTGTGTGTGTCTGTGGTGGGGTGGGGATGGGGGTGAAGGGGTGCTACACTTGCTTTACTATTCTCAACAATAGGATCCTGAAAATTATTGGTTGAATTTTTGGCAATTGTGTTGCTTTTCTAATACACATTAAAATAAGGATAGAACTACCAGAAAAAGTTCTTCTATGAACCTGAGAAAATGACATTTTGTGCCCCTGGGTGTCCCTGGTGGAGTGGCATGAACACTGAGTTGGACCCAGAACACTTGGAATGGAAGGCCCAGTGCTGGGGTGCCTTGGAGGAGTACTGTTCTAAGTCTCAGCTTCCTTATTTGTACAAAGGGAGACATCTCAGACCCGTCCCCTTTAAATCCCAAGCAGAGAGAAGGATGGGGACTGCTATGGGGCTCCTGAATGGGGGTGGAGACAGTCACTAAAACACCCACGCCAAATGGATAACAGGATGGTTTAGTGTTGGATTGTAGACTATCCGTGGCTTCAGACTATCCACTGCTTCTGAAGGGCCAAACTTTGTGGAGAAGTGGAAAAGTTTATTTGGAAGAGGGGCTTCATGTGGAAGAAAGCAGGAAATGATGTCATGAATGGCCAGGGACTGAGGTGCAACAAAACCAAAAGGTGAATTTATGGCATCCAGAAAGAGAGGTTTAGATTTGAGTCGATTCAGCTAGAAGTCTGTCACAGAAGCAGGAGTGGGATCAGTTGTGACAGGTAGGCAATGGTCTGGGGCAAGAGCCCAGAGACAGAGAGCAACCATGACAAGTACAGAGAGGGGACAATGCAGTGGAGGAAGGACAAGGTTCCCAAGGGTCTCAGGAGCAGAAATAGCACAGAGACCCAGGCTCTGCCAAGGTTTCCAGCTGACTGCATCTCACCTTGTATCTTGGACTCTGACCTCCTGTCGCCACTCCAAGGCATTTTATCCACAGTCAGTGTTTAGATAAGTTCCTTCCCCCTGAGTTCACTGGAGCAAAGCACTGGCCCGGAAGGCAAACACTGCCCAGGTCCCTGGTCTGGGGTGGACAACATCTGCAGAGTGGGTACCAGTCTGGTTCTCTGCTCAGGCAGCAGGAAGGACTGCACAGACCCTGGGAAGGTATGTGGGTCTGGCCAGGACTGCGAGGTTCCCGAGTCTTCCTCTCTCCCCATTAGAGTGCCCCTTTGGAAATGGGAGGCATAATTACCTCGTAGCTACTGTTCACTTCTGCATGTATTTACTGTATCAGGTTGTGACATCTGTTTTTCTAAAAGACAAAATTGTTCTCACTGATTCTCTAGTGCATATAACTAGTCATTATTTTCTTGATTTTCTCCCTTTAGTTCTAAAATGAATATTTAAAGCATAAAAACAAATTTCAAGTTTAAAGATATTATGCTAGTACTGCTTTTCAGATGCGAACTCGACTGTGAGCTTTCCAAACCAAAGTAAGTCCTCTCACATTTTGCCTTCTGTTCATTTTCAATTTTAAATGTAAATAAAAACTCCAAGTGTTCACATGGATAAGCAGCTTTGCTTTTTTGCCTTTCTAAGCACTGTACTGAGACGGTGATGGTTTATCTAGAATCTACCATTGACATATGAATAGGTGGTAGCCCAGGCGCAGGAGACTAGATTGAACCTTCAGGCACGGTGAGCTCTAGCCACGCTGAGCTGAACAGCTCCTATGTCAGAATAGCCTGCAATGAAGGCCATGTGGGATGCGGCCAGCAGTGTAACTGAGAATCCTCTGAATCAACTTCTGTGGAGAATGCAATGCTTATTAGAGGATAAGTAATAAAAATGGGCCAATTAGAAGTTTACAGTGCATGTGTGATGTCTGACTGTTTTCACCATGATGGACTATAGCCCGCCAGGCTTCTCTGTCCATGGGATTCTCTAGGGAAAACTACTGGAGTGGGTTGTCCTGCCTTCTTCAGGGGATCTTCTGGCCCAGGGATCGACCCCACATCTCTTATGTCTCCTGCATTGGCAGGTGGGTTCTTTACTTCTAACACACACCACCTAGGAAGCCCAGAAGCTTACAGACACGTTGTTGTTTGTTGTTAAGTAACTCAGTTGTGTCCAACTCTTTGTGACCCCATGGACTGCAGCACACGAGGCCTGCCTGTCCTTCACTGTCTCCAGCAGTTTGCTCAAACTCACGTCCATTGAGTTGATGTCATCCAACCATCTCATCCTCTGCGATCCCCTTCTCCTCCTGCCCTCAATCTTTCCTAGTATCATCAGGGTCTTTTCTAATGAGTCGACTCTCCTCATTAGGTGGACAAAGTATTGGAGCTTCAGTTTCAGCATCAAGATGGGATTTACTGAGAATTCCACTTTGGGAAATCACTGGGCACCATCTTGGAAATACGAACTCTGCATTTGCCCAGCGATTCACCTCTCAGTATATGCCCTAAAGAGGCTCTTGCATACCACTCCAGGAGTCAGGCATGAGACTCTTCATCATTGTGTTGTTTTGTCTTTAAGTATGACTCAGGGAACTCAAACAGGGACTCTGTAACAACCTGGAGGGGTGGGATGGGGGTGGGAGATGGGAGGGAAGTTCAAGAGGGAGGGGACATATGTAGACCTATGGCTGATTCATGTTGATGTTTGGCAGAAAACAACAAAATTTTGTAAAGTGAATATCCTTCAATTAAAAAAAATATATAAAAGTGGAAAAATGTTCTTATTGGGAAATGTAGTACACAGAAAAGTGAAGCTCCTATAGAGTCACTATACTGCAGGTGATAACATCATAGGACATTGTCAGCCCCCTGAGGAACCAGCTTTCACCTTCCTGATAACTGCTCCCCACGTAACTACTCACCTGACTCCTATGTAATCATTTCATAGTTCCATCAACTAAACGTTAGTTTCTTTTGCCTGCTTTTGATCCTTCTATAAAGGGAATAACACATTGTATTATTTTGCATCTTTTTGTTTTACTCAACATTATGTTCTTGAGATTCATTTGTATTAATATAGTTACAGCTCACTTATTTTTATGGTTTGCATAGTATTCTATTGCATGACTGTATCTCAATTTATTTATTTACTGTATAGTTCATGGACACTTGGGTTATTTCAGTTTTTGCCTAATATGAATGTTATATTAAATTTTTTGGTTACTAGTAGGGTGGGCCAGCTTGCCTGTGTCTTCTGGCGATTTGGATTCCATTTGTGACGCGTATATTGAAGGCGATTTGGGGTTCATTTTTCTATGGGATTTTCTATTTTCCTTACTGATGTAGGCATTCTTTATGTAAGTTTGGACTCTCTGTCAGTTAAAAATTTTTCTTTCTATTTATTTTTGACTGTGCTGGGTCTTTGTTGCTGTGCAGACTTTTCTCTAATTATGTGTGAATTTCTCACTGTGGTGGCTTCTCTTGTTGTGGAGCACAGGCTCTAGGGTTTGTGGGCTTCAGGAACTGGGGCACATGGGCTCAGTAGTTCGGCTTCTGGGCTCTAGAGCACAGATTCAATAGTTGTGGCCCAGGGGCTTTGTTGCTTTGGTGCATGTGGAATCTTCCCAGACCAGGGATTGCAACCGAGTTTCCTGCATCTTCTGCATTGGCAGGTGGAGTCTTTACCACTGAGCTACCTGGGAAACCTGAAATAAATGTTGAAAATGTGACAGTGAAGTTGCTCAGTCATTTGTGACTCGTTGCAATCCACAAAATTCTCCAGGCAAGAATACTAGAGTGGGTAGCCTTTCCCTTCTTCAGGGGATCTTCCCAACCCAGGATAGAACCCAGATCTACTGCATTGCAGGCGGATTCTTTAGCCCCAGTGTGTATATTAATAAAAAAATTTGTTATACTTTATCAAAACAATTTTTTTGCATCTAGGAAATAACCACGATTTTTGTTATATCCTTTTAATGTAAGGAATTACATTGATTTTCTAGCATTAAACCAACTTAGCATTGTTGAGATAAGCTAAATTTAGCAATGAGAAATCTTCCTGTTTAATGTTGCTGAGTTCAGATTGGTAATCTGTGTTTGTTTTGGATTTCTGCATTTATATTCATGTATAATATTGATCTGTAGCTTTTCTTCCTTCTGCTCTAAATTTTGGTATCAAGTTTGTGTCAGCCTCATACGTGGAAGAATATAAACTTTGCCATTTTCCAGAAGAGATTCTAAAAAATTGGAGTAATTTCTCATTTAAGTGTTTTCCAGAAAGTACACATGTGCAACCTCATTGCATAAAAAAGGCCATCCCCCAAATTACATTAGAATTTATAAATTGTAATTACATAAAATTATGGTTACATGATTATGCAAATTTACAATTATAAAATTACAATGAGATACAAATCACATAAGTGACAGTTTCACTTTGGACACCTGATGCGAAGAGCCAACTCATTAGAAAAGGCCCTGATGCTAGGAAAGACTGAAGGCAGGAGGAGATGGGAGCAACAGAGGGTAAAATTGTTGGATAGCATTACGGACACAGTGGACATGAGTTTGAACAAATGGCAGGAGATAGTGAAGGACAAGGAAGCCTGGTGTGCTGTAGTTGATGGGGTCACAAAGAGTCGGATATGACTTAGCAATTGAACAGCAAACTATAAAATTACATTACAAAACCTTTGCCAAACAGACTTGGGAGTCAGGCCCAGGGCTTTGTTGCTTTGGTGCATGTGGAATCTTCCCAGACCAGGGATTGCAACCGAGTTTCCTGCATCTTCTGCATTGGCAGGTGGAGTCTTTACCACTGAGCTACCTGGGAAACCTGAAATAAATGTTGAAAATGTGACAGTGAAGTTGCTCAGTCATTTGTGACTCGTTGCAATCCACAAAATTCTCCAGGCAAGAATACTAGAGTGGGTAGCCTTTCTTTTCTTCAGGGATCTTCCCAACCCAGGATAGAACCCAGATCTACTGCATTGCAGGCGGATTCTTTAGCCCCAGTGTGTATATTAATAAAAAAATTTGTTATACTTTATCAAAACAATTTTTTTGCATCTAGGAAATAACCACGATTTTTGTTATATCCTTTTAATGTAAGGAATTACATTGATTTTCTAGCATTAAACCAACTTAGCATTGTTGAGATAAGCTAAATTTAGCAATGAGAAATCTTCCTGTTTAATGTTGCTGAGTTCAGATTGGTAATCTGTGTTTGTTTTGGATTTCTGCATTTATATTCATGTATAATATTGATCTGTAGCTTTTCTTCCTTCTGCTCTAAATTTTGGTATCAAGTTTGTGTCAGCCTCATACGTGGAAGAATATAAACTTTGCCATTTTCCAGAAGAGATTCTAAAAAATTGGAGTAATTTCTCATTTAAGTGTTTTCCAGAAAGTACACATGTGCAACCTCATTGCATAAAAAAGGCCATCCCCCAAATTACATTAGAATTTATAAATTGTAATTACATAAAATTATGGTTACATGATTATGCAAATTTACAATTATAAAATTACAATGAGATACAAATCACATAAGTGACAGTTTCACTTTGGACACCTGATGCGAAGAGCCAACTCATTAGAAAAGGCCCTGATGCTAGGAAAGACTGAAGGCAGGAGGAGATGGGAGCAACAGAGGGTAAAATTGTTGGATAGCATTACGGACACAGTGGACATGAGTTTGAACAAATGGCAGGAGATAGTGAAGGACAAGGAAGCCTGGTGTGCTGTAGTTGATGGGGTCACAAAGAGTCGGATATGACTTAGCAATTGAACAGCAAACTATAAAATTACATTACAAAACCTTTGCCAAACAGACTTGGGAGTCAGCTTGTCTCCAGTGTGAATCACAGCCCTGCTGGTGGGCTCTCTTGACCTCTCTGAGCTCTCAGTGTCCTTACTGGTCATGGTTGCTCTATCCATGCTCTATCTACACAATCCCTCTATCTCCTGAAGATGTCAGGATGGTTAAGTGAAACAACCATTTGTGAAGAAGTGAGCCCTGAGCTGGGTACATACTAGTAAATGGTAATGATTTTTATGATCATATGTTAACAATTCAGCTATACACTCAAGCATATTTTGAGTACCACTGAGGGGCAAAAAGGGTGCTGGGTCCTGCAGATAAAATGAGAGGCAAAATAGGATTTGACTTTCCACACACCTGGAACAAGGATTTGGTGCTGTTCCCGCAGATGCATGACCTGCCTCTGCTGAAGTGAAGTAAGGCTGATATGTCTGGAACCACCTTTGAACATTTCTTTGGAGCCAGATGGGCAAGAGTAAACAGAATCAGCTATGTCTGCTCGGCAGCAACTGGATCCTGATATTGAGCTCTTTGGGGGCCAACCTGGAGCAGTCATAAGTAAGAACTGCTTCCTTTAGTGAATCAATGAAGACGGCTTGTTTCTCTTTACCCAGGATCCTTGGCTGCATTTCTTTACAAGAGCAGAAGGCTGTGTCTGTCACCATTACCCTGTCTTTCAAAAAGTCTCCTCTTGCTGCTGCTGGGGTTACCAGGAAACAGGGTCAGCAGGGGTCCCTGGTAGCTCAAGTGGCAAAGAATCTGCCTGCAGTACAAGAGATCCAGGTTCAATCCCTGGGTTGGGAAGATCCCATGTAGAAGGGAGTGGTTACCACTCTAGTATTCTTGCCTGGAGAATCCCATGGAGAGAAGAGCCTGGAGGGCTACAATTCATGGGGTCACAGAGAGTCAGCATGCAGAGGCAGGAGAGCCGAGGACCGGCTGAAGACCCTGGCAAACTGGAAAGCTGAATGCAGGTGACCTGAGGTTCACACCTTCCCCCACTCCAGGTCATTTCTACACCTTGCAGCTGAATTTGTGCAATTGGGCATTTCATGTGGCCCATGGATTCCTCCCATCTTCCTGGAAATCTTTGCATTAGTGCCTTGTTTTTCTGCCTCTCACCCCTGCAGCTGTTATACTTTGGTTCACGCTGTGCTGTTTGTTTTATGGGAAATGGGGCTTGGTCTAGAGACTGAAATGCAGTGGAGGACTTCTCTGGCGGTCTAGTGGTTAAGAATCTGCCTGCCAGTGCGGGGAACATGGGCTCGATCCCTGGTCTACAAAGATCTCACACACTGCCAGGCAACTAGTCCAGTGTGCCACAACTACTGAGCCCATGCTCTTGAGCCTGGAAGCTGCAACAAGAGAGTATCCCCCACTTGCCTCAACTAGAGACAGACTGAGTGCAGCAATGAAGACCCAGAGCAGCCAAAAATAAACAAACACATAAATAAATAAATAAATAAATAAATATTAAAAAAAAAAAGAGGGCTTCTCTGGTGGTCCAGTGGGAAGGGCACTGCCTTGTAGTGCAAGGGGCGCTGGTTCGATCCCTGGCCTGGGAAGATCCCATGTGCCGCGGAGCAGCTGGACCAATGTGTCCAACTACCAAGCCAGAGCTCTGGAGCACATGTGCCCAGAGCCGGTGCTCTGCTGAGACAGAGGCCACTGCGATGGGAGGCCCACACAGGCCAAAGAACAAAGATGGATGAAAATAAATGAATGAAAGACCTATAGAAGTGGCCCCCTACCACAAAAAAAAAAAAAAGAAAGAAAGAAAGAAAAAAGAAAAGTGGGCTCTAGAGAACAAATCTTCGGCTGGCAAGAATTCTGTGGAAAGTTAAACAAGTCAGGCTGTGACTCAAATAAATTTGAGTTTGTGTGAGAACTGGGACAGTGGTTCTCAAAACTTTAGCTTTCAAAAATGCTACCTGGAGGGTTTTTTTTTCTTTTCAAATCCAGACACCAGCTCAGAGATTCAGATTCTGTTGTCTGGGGTGGGGTCCCAGATTTAAAATGGCTAACACGACAAGGTTGATGTGGCTGGTCTGCCTACTGTTCAGTGGGTAGCCCTGAGCGAGGGGATGTTAATTTTTGGTTCATGAAGATGAATGGAGAGGACGGTTTTCAAATGTGGCTGCATTAGAATCAGCCGGGCATCTTAAAAAACCCAATCTTCTGGCTTCATGTCAGACCAACTACAGTAGAACCTCTAGCCTTGGGGAACCTGGCATCAGTATTTTTTTGAAGCTTCCCTGATGGTTCGGTGGGAACCTGGGTAGAGAGCCACTGGTACAGGAACTGACCGGCAATAGCAGTGAATGTTCTCCATCCTTGTGGTGTGTCAGAATCAAGCGGGGGAGCTTCAAAGAAATACTAGCGCTTGTGCCCACCTGGGGAAACTCTTGATTCAGTTTTGGTCTGGAGTAGGGCAGCAGAGTAATGTCATTTTTATTTTGAAATTTCATTACTATTAATTATTTTTTTGGGCCATGCCTCATGGCTTGTGGAATCTTAGTTCCCCGACCATGGATCAAACCCAAGTCCCTTGGAGTGGAAGCATGGAGTCCTAACCACTGGACCACCAGGGAATTCCAGTTGATGTAATTCTTAAAAGCTCCCCAGATGTTTCTAATGTAAGGTCAGGGTTGAGGACCATAAATATTTAAAAGTGTTCTCGGGCTTCCCCTGGTGGTCCAGTGGGTAAGGACACCGCCTTGCAGTGCAAGGGGCGCCGGTTCGATCCCTGGCCTGGGAAGATCCCACGTGCCGTGGAGCGGCTGGACCGATGTGTCCAATCACCGAGCCGGAGCTCTGAGCGCATGCGCCCAGAGCCGGCGCTTTGCAACGACAGACGCCACCGCGATGGGAGGCCCACAGGAGCCAAAGAACAAAGACGGATGAAAATGGAGAAATGAAAGACCAATAGAAGTGGCCTGTCCGCTCCCCTCCCTCCCCAACCCGACCCCCGCCCAAATAAATAAATAAATCTTAAAAAAAAAAAAAAAGTGTTCTCTAACACCTGTACATAGGAAGGCTGAAATGAAATTTATAGATAGTATAACCTATTTGCACATACCATTAGGAATACAAAAATGATGCTCTTTCTATAATATAAAAGAGAAATAAAAGGAAATAAAATAAATTTTGATCAATTTACATAGATTTGACACAATGACGTGGTCAGGTGTTTGTTCCATCAGAATGTGTCATAGCCCTAAATTCAGACCAAGCCTGGAGTGTAGCATGGGTCACTCAGTCTCCACCAGCTGTGTGGTCATCCAACCATGGGTTTCCAATTTGGTGCAAAACTCTTGGTTAATTGCAGACACAATAAATCACCGAGATTTACTCGGTAGTTGGATTCTGCCTAACTCAGAACATATTAACCAGGTGACAACCCCTTATGTGCCTGTGTCAGACAGAGTTCGGGTCTAGGGTGGAGAATTAGAAATGACTGTTCACACCTGAGCTTTTCAGGCTGAATCTTGGTCATTTCTAATATCTAGCCTCCTTCTACCCAAAGGTCAGAAATTCTCTCCTTTAACACTGTACAGCCACAAACGTGCCCATGAATTGATTCAGTTTTGGTCTGGAGTAGGGCAGCAGAGTAATGTCATTTTTATTTTGAAATTTCATTACTATTAATTATTTTTTTGGGCCATTCCTCATGGCTTGTGGAATCTTAGTTCCCCGACCATGGATCAAACCCAAGTCCCTTGGAGTGGAAGCATGGAGTCCTAACCACTGGACCACCAGGGAATTCCAGTTGATGTAATTCTTAAAAGCTCCCAGATGTTTCTAATGTAAGGTCAGGGTTGAGGACCATAAATATTTAAAAGTGTTCTCGGGCTTCCCCTGGTGGTCCAGTGGGTAAGGACACCGCCTTGCAGTGCAAGGGGCGCCGGTTCGAGCCCTGGCCTGGGAAGATCCCACGTGCCGTGGAGCGGCTGGACCGATGTGTCCAATCACCGAGCCAGAGCTCTGGAGCGCATGCGCCCAGAGCCGGTGCTCTGCAACGACAGACGCCACCACGATGGGAGGCCCACAGGAGCCAACGAACAAAGACGGATGAAAATGGAGAAATGAAAGACCAATAGAAGTGGCCTGTCCGCTCCCCTCCCTCCCCAACCCGACCCCCGCCCAAATAAATAAATAAATCTTAAAAAAAAAAAAAAAGTGTTCTCTAACACCTGTACATAGGAAGGCTGAAATGAAATTTATAGATAGTATAACCTATTTGCACATACCATTAGGAATACAAAAATGATGCTCTTTCTATAATATAAAAGAGAAATAAAAGGAAATAAAATAAATTTTGATCAATTTACATAGATTTGACACAATGACGTGGTCAGGTGTTTGTTCCATCAGAATGTGTCATAGCCCTAAATTCAGACCAAGCCTGGAGTGTAGCATGGGTCACTCAGTCTCCACCAGCTGTGTGGTCATCCAACCATGGGTTTCCAATTTGGTGCAAAACTCTTGGTTAATTGCAGACACAATAAATCACCGAGATTTACTCGGTAGTTGGATTCTGCCTAACTCAGAACATATTAACCAGGTGACAACCCCTTATGTGCCTGTGTCAGACAGAGTTCGGGTCTAGGGTGGAGAATTAGAAATGACTGTTCACACCTGAGCTTTTCAGGCTGAATCTTGGTCATTTCTAATATCTAGCCTCCTTCTACCCAAAGGTCAGAAATTCTCTCCTTTAACACTGTACAGCCACAAACGTCCCCTGTCCCAATTTCTCAGGCTCCTCCTTGAATGAAAGAAGAGTTACTCATAGATATGTGCCCAGTCGCCAGTTCTTTGCGCTGGGGAAGCACCACCTGGAACCCACCGGGGTGAAGCTGTGGTCCTGGCCCGAAAAATCCCTCCCATCTCTCCCAGACGCCCTACAGTCAGGGCAGTAGTGGGAGGAGGCCTCGGACTGTCTGCAAGCTCAGGTTTAGTGCCCCTCCCAGAATGTGCAAAGGCCCGCCTAGGGAAAGAGGCGAAGGACCCGCTTTCTCTGCCGGGGCACCCCCGCCCCATCCCCGAATAAACGTGGCACACATTTCGCGATCTCTAGTGCCCTCTAGTGGCCGTGAGACGTCATGCCGTACGCATAGGTGGACTTTTTAATGGTTTACAAATCTACACAAGTGAAATCAGGCAGATCCCCCCACAAATACTGTGGGGTTCCGCCTCGAGTCATAGAGACAGAGAGTAGGAGAGTGGTTGCCAGGGGATGATGGAGGGGGAAATGGGGAGTTGTTCTTTAATGGGCTTCAGTTTGAGAAGAAGAAAAATTTTGGAAGTCTATGGGGCTGATGGTTGCACAACAATGCGAGTGTCCTTAGTGCCACTGAACTGCTCTCTTTAAAGGGATGAAGGAGGTCAATTTTATGTTATATATATTTTCACACACACGCACACACCACACAAGTAAAATTTTAGCCTGTGCAGGTTTATAGAGTAAAAAGTCGATGCTGCCGTGTGTTTTTGTCCTTAATTCCACTTCTGCTACACACCAGGGGACTTTTCTACGTGAATTCTATCCATTTAAAAGTGATGTCATATGACTAATATGGGATTATATATATCTGTAAAAAAAACTCTGTAGAAGTAAAAAGTAAAATAAAAATAATTATAAAAGGTGACATGCATATATGGTATGTATTTTCTATTTGTATCTAGAAATGTAGACATATAAACATATACCATATATGTATACCTATGAAGTATGTGTATATATTTAAAAAGAAAAAGACAGAGTTCGGGTCTAGGGTGGAGAATTAGAAATGACTGTTCACACCTGAGCTTTTCAGGCTGAATCTTGGTCATTTCTAATATCTAGCCTCCTTCTACCCAAAGGTCAGAAATTCTCTCCTTTAACACTGTACAGCCACAAACGTCCCCTGTCCCAATTTCTCAGGCTCCTCCTTGAATGAAAGAAGAGTTACTCATAGATATGTGCCCAGTCGCCAGTTCTTTGCGCTGGGGAAGCACCACCTGGAACCCACCGGGGTGAAGCTGTGGTCCTGGCCCGAAAAATCCCTCCCATCTCTCCCAGACGCCCTACAGTCAGGGCAGTAGTGGGAGGAGGCCTCGGACTGTCTGCAAGCTCAGGTTTAGTGCCCCTCCCAGAATGTGCAAAGGCCCGCCTAGGGAAAGAGGCGAAGGACCCGCTTTCTCTGCCGGGGCACCCCCGCCCCATCCCCGAATAAACGTGGCACACATTTCGCGATCTCTAGTGCCCTCTAGTGGCCGTGAGACGTCATGCCGTACGCATAGGTGGACTTTTTAATGGTTTACAAATCTACACAAGTGAAATCAGGCAGATCCCCCCACAAATACTGTGGGGTTCCGCCTCGAGTCATAGAGACAGAGAGTAGGAGAGTGGTTGCCAGGGGATGATGGAGGGGGAAATGGGGAGTTGTTCTTTAATGGGCTTCAGTTTGAGAAGAAGAAAAATTTTGGAAGTCTATGGGGCTGATGGTTGCACAACAATGCGAGTGTCCTTAGTGCCACTGAACTGCTCTCTTTAAAGGGATGAAGGAGGTCAATTTTATGTTATATATATTTTCACACACACGCACACACCACACAAGTAAAATTTTAGCCTGTGCAGGTTTATAGAGTAAAAAGTCGATGCTGCCGTGTGTTTTTGTCCTTAATTCCACTTCTGCTACACACCAGGGGACTTTTCTACGTGAATTCTATCCATTTAAAAGTGATGTCATATGACTAATATGGGATTATATATATCTGTAAAAAAAACTCTGTAGAAGTAAAAAGTAAAATAAAAATAATTATAAAAAGGTGACATGCATATATGGTATGTATTTCTCTATTTGTATCTAGAAATGTAGACATATAAACATATACCATATATGTATACCTATGAAGTATGTGTATATATTTATAAAAGTAGATATTCACTTGGGTTTCTATGGATTTTTATATTTATGTATTTTTTAAAGGTTACATATATACAGCTATATATACATGTGTACATGTGTGAGGTTTTCTGTAGGATGGTTACCCAGATGCTTCCAACTTCTCATTCAAACCAGAAACTTGAAAATGAATTGCTCAAGCTTGTAAAACTGAGAAGTGCTAGAAATCAAGCTATTGGGGGAGCCCTGTGAGGGGGAGGCTGGTAAACTTGAGATGGAAGGAAAAGGAAGGACAGGGTCCCAGGTGGGAAGTGGGACATCGTTTGGACCTATAACTGCATCCTCCACACTGGAGGCTTATTTTTGTTCATGTCGAGTGGCACGTGGGATAGTCCTTCTCTGATCAGGAATCAAACTTGACCCCCTGCATGGAAAGCATGGAGTCTCGGAGAGCTAACAGGAGCTATGTCCTGCACTCGCCTGGCTTCATATTGTCAAGCCCCTGTCCCCTTCCTGTCATGCCCTCAACAAGCCCAGCCTGGGTGTGTCAGCCCAGGAGCCTGTCTTGTGGGTACCTGCCACTTTTGCTTGCAACTTGGCCCTTTTCTCTCTTTCCTTCCCACAGTAATGATGGGGAGGACCCCCGTCTAGCATCATAACCCCAGGATGCAGCCCAGTGATTGATGCAGAATAAATGTGTGTTCTTACCGTTGGTAAAGATTTCAGCAGATCCTAACTAGTTAACAAGAAAAATAACAGGTGTGCCGATTATCTTTCTTATTTTCTGTATTCTCTTCCCAGGGCTAGGTCCTGGGAAGCTGGGGACCACCCTTGTACCCCAGAGCCCCTGCGAAACTATTCAAGCTATCTAATCTTAAACTTCCTCATGCACCTACCCTGCCTTACCCACTCCTTCCTGTGAAAACCCCTTTCCAGCCTCTGGGTCCTGCTCTGCTCTCTCACCCTCTGCCTGCTGACTCACCCTGGTGCTTCCCTATGACCCTGTGAGCTGAGCCTTCTGTTTCTAGGGACCTGTGAGTTTCAATGTCTTCCTTCATGACGGTCATGTCCATGTCTGTGTGTCTTACCACACACACTTGATTAAAGCCCAGGCCTGTTTTTAAATTTTTACCTCTAAGTTATCATTTTTAATTTATTTTTATTTATTTTATCTTTTCTTGACGGGGGGCACTTCTATTGGTCTTTCATTTATCTATTTTCATCCATCTTTGTTCTTTGGCCTGTGTGAGCCTCCCATCGCAGTGGCCTCTGTCGCTGCAGAGCACTGGCTCTGGACACACGTGCTCCAGAGCTCTGGCTCAGTAGTTGGACACATGGGTCCAGCCACTCTGTGGCATGTGGGATCTTCCCAGGCTAGGGATCGAACCGGCGCCTCTTGCACTGCAAGGTGGTGTCCTTACCCACTGGAATACCAGGGAAGCCCTCATTTTTTATTTTTAATCTACCTTTATTCTTTGGCATGTTTGGGCCTCCCATTGCAGTGGCCTCTCTCCTTGCAGAGCACTGGCTCTGGGTGCATGCGCTCCAGAGTGCTGGCTCATAACTGGACACACTGGCCCAGCTGCTCTGCGGCATGTGGGATCTTCCCAGGCCAAGGACCAAATCGGTGACCCTTGCACTGCAAAGCAGACTCTATCCACTGGACCACCAGGGAAGTCCCAGGCCTGTTTTTAGAACAACGTGGAAGCAGATTCCTGTTATGGGTCCATGCGGAGCATCTAAAGTTTTAGGATCTCCACCATGTACCTCTGTCTTTCTTCTCTTCTCCTTCCTTCCTTCCTCTACTAGCCCCAGTGAAAAAGACACATCAACTTTTGAAGGAAAATGAAGGCACGAAATTGGAGATCCAGCTGATTTCAGCCCTTGATTGATGATAGGTAAATCCCAGGTGGCTCCAGTATTCCGCAGCTTTTCTCCTAAATAAAGATGGAAATGAGGAAAGAGAGACTGAGTGGAAGCCAGTATCTACCAGGCTTCCTGCTACGTGGAAGGTGCTCCATAGTCAGGATTTATCTTGGGTCACGGTCAGTTTTCCTGGGTGGTGGGGTTACTGAAAACATAATTACTGCAGATTGAAAACTTTCCCCAGTGACCTCCTTGGGCATCTTGGACCATGTCCTTCACTCTCTACGACCTCCCTCTGTAGTGGCCATATCAGTCTCTTTCGTCATTGGGGAAACAAGCTGAGTGAAGTGCTAGCTGGCATCCAAGTTTGGCCTCAGGTAGGAGGACTCAGGAGTCGCAGCGGTCCTGGCTTCACTTGATTTTTCTTTTTCTTTCTTTCTTTCTCTTCTGAGGAAAAGTGAGTAATTCTTTTCCTAGGAAAACTTTTCCTTAAAAAATTTTTTTCACCCATAAAGCAGTGAAATACTAACTGCCTCTTGCAAGCCTAGCTGTGTATTAGGATCACCTGGATCTTCCTCCCGGATTGTTTGGGGTGGGGCTTAGGCCTGGGCAGGGCTTCCGGGAGCCACTGGTCACAATATTTCATAAACTGACCAATACAAGACCTCCTTTTGTGTGTGTTTTTGTTTAAAGATGCCTTATTTAATGTATGCCAATTCCTTAAGGTTAAACTCAGGGATAACAAAAGTACCATCACTCATGCCCAAAGGAAGCTTATCTAATGTGCATTTTCTCTGGAAGGCATGGCTCAGCCTTCCTTCACTCAGGACTTGAGGTAGCCCTTTGGTACTATGTGTGGGGCCCTTTTAAATAGTGAGATCATCCACCAAAAGCACAGTGTTTGAAGGAAGGTGGCACTGCCCAGGGCACAGGGGTGAGGGGTGTTTGTTTCAGCATGACTCATGGGAAGGGACCTGTTCGACCTCAGCCAGGAATGGGGACTTTGAGAGACCTCCTTTTTCTTCTGTTCCAAGAGATTTCAAATAATGTGAGTGAGTAACCGTGCATGCTAGTAATGAAAACTGAGGGTATTTTGATGTCATTGCCAGTTTTCCATTCACCTGGGTCCTGGGTCACCAAAGTGAATGTCCCCAGGGTCCAGGTGGGCCATGTGAGGTCTGGTGAGACATGGCCTCTTCTGCAGGGGGCGTGGCTCCCCCCTCTCTGCTTCTTACTCTGGGATTATAAGCCCAGTGTGTGTGGAGGAAAGTGCTCCATAGTGGCTTGGGTCAGTATTTCCTGGGTGGTGGGGTTACTGAAAACATAATTACTGCAGATTGAAAACTTTCCCCAGTGACCTCCTTGGGCATCTTGGACCATGTCCTTCACTCTCTACGACCTCCCTCTGTAGTGGCCATATCAGTCTCTTTCGTCATTGGGGAAACAAGCTGAGTGAAGTGCTAGCTGGCATCCAAGTTTGGCCTCAGGTAGGAGGACTCAGGAGTCGCAGCGGTCCTGGCTTCACTTGATTTTTCTTTTTCTTTCTTTCTTTCTCTTCTGAGGAAAAGTGAGTAATTCTTTTCCTAGGAAAACTTTTCCTTAAAAAATTTTTTTCACCCATAAAGCAGTGAAATACTAACTGCCTCTTGCAAGCCTAGCTGTGTATTAGGATCACCTGGATCTTCCTCCCGGATTGTTTGGGGTGGGGCTTAGGCCTGGGCAGGGCTTCCGGGAGCCACTGGTCACAATATTTCATAAACTGACCAATACAAGACCTCCTTTTGTGTGTGTTTTTGTTTAAAGATGCCTTATTTAATGTATGCCAATTCCTTAAGGTTAAACTCAGGGATAACAAAAGTACCATCACTCATGCCCAAAGGAAGCTTATCTAATGTGCATTTTCTCTGGAAGGCATGGCTCAGCCTTCCTTCACTCAGGACTTGAGGTAGCCCTTTGGTACTATGTGTGGGGCCCTTTTAAATAGTGAGATCATCCACCAAAAGCACAGTGTTTGAAGGAAGGTGGCACTGCCCAGGGCACAGGGGTGAGGGGTGTTTGTTTCAGCATGACTCATGGGAAGGGACCTGTTCGACCTCAGCCAGGAATGGGGACTTTGAGAGACCTCCTTTTTCTTCTGTTCCAAGAGATTTCAAATAATGTGAGTGAGTAACCGTGCATGCTAGTAATGAAAACTGAGGGTATTTTGATGTCATTGCCAGTTTTCCATTCACCTGGGTCCTGGGTCACCAAAGTGAATGTCCCCAGGGTCCAGGTGGGCCATGTGAGGTCTGGTGAGACATGGCCTCTTCTGCAGGGGGCGTGGCTCCCCCCTCTCTGCTTCTTACTCTGGGATTATAAGCCCAGTGTGTGTGGAGGGAAAGTGGTACCCCCCCCACTATTTCTGCTTGGAGTGGGGCTTGGGCTGCAGGCTGACACCTCGTGTTTATTTGGGGGTTGGATTGGGGAGTGCTGACGAAGCTTATGGGGGCTAGGCTCCTCTAGGCACCCCTTGCTGCTGGTCTAGGTACTCCATTTAATCAGAGCTCTTAGTTTTTCATGGAAAAGCCAGATATCCAGATATTTATCTGAAACATGAGGATTCTAAAATCTAGGCAGTTCATTAAGAACAAAACATAAAACAGCATGCAATCCAAATGGAGCGGGCGTCACCTGGGCACGAGTCTTCTGTGTTCCCAGATGTGTGGTCACCTAGGATGCAGGTGAAAGTCTGCAGACAGGCCCAGGGCCTCCACCTGCCCATGCCCTGCCTACTCAGTGTGCTGTGGTTGCTTGGACTCACTGATGTTATCTGAAAAGTCTTCTGCTTTGAGGAACGACTGACATTGGAGGAGGGTGTGAATTTGTGTCTGTGCTGGGAGCAGAATTGAGCTGTAGGAAGTCCAACCTCTACCTTAAGTGGGGTATTGTAGAGATTTGTACACATTGGATTAACAACTTTTACACCTGGCCCTGCATGAACCTTGCCAGTAGCTACTGAAGACTGGCTTGTACCAATAATGAGGAAAGCGTGACTTCTCCGTGGAGGTGAAGATTCCCCTAGCTCTTTCAAGTATAGCTAGGGTTCCTCCAATAAGAGTGTTTTTTCATCTTGTGCTTCTTGTGTATGAAAGCATCCTGTGGGGTTATGTCCATGAAAACAAACACCTTTTTTTTTGTCCTAATAAAAGCAGCATAATGAAAGATAAGGATAAGGTTACACCATGGCTACCGTGGCTGTCAACAAACCTTTTGAGATTTTCTTTTCCTGTTGAAATCGTTAATGAATTGGAGTTTTCTATGGATCTCGTCCAAGGTGGCTTTTCAGCTGGGGGAGCAGAAAATCAGAGAGAGGCTTTTTGCGCGCGGCATGTCGAAGGGTTTTGTTTGGTCTTGTGGCTATCAACTCAGTTGGGTCTGGGACCAATCTTGTTAATTATAGCAGGTGGATCTTTAGCCTGAGGAAGAAAGTGAGGCTCCAGGGCACATCTCTGTCACCGCCTCAGGATCTTCACAAGTGACAAGCCGCCCATCTGAAAGCCGCTTGGGTTATAATGATTCTTGAATGGGCTTTTATGTGGACGAGGAACATGACCCGAGGCCTCGGGGACACCAGAGAGAATGCTCTGTATGAGCCTCAAGATGTGAGCGGAGAGCAAAAGCAATTTCAAAACAGAAGCATCGCTGCTTTTTTGAACATTATAAAGTATCCTTTGAATGAAGACAGTGCATGCTCCTGAATGAATTGTCCTTAGGCTTCAAATTTTCAGAAATTAAAATATGGGCTTTGCATTTCCTCTGGACCAGGCATGAACTTAGACATTGTCCATAGGAGAGATCTCACGAATTCAATCTTGTCAGTGAACTCGACCGACTGGGGGAGATTCTTGTCCCCATATTATAGGGAGGAGAGTGAAGTCACCAAGGCAGCCTGGGGCCCAGCTGGGACAGGAGCCCCAGAATGGCGACTCCTGAGCTTGTGCTCCCAGAGGCCCTGGAGCCAGTGGATTGACAGTGGGGAAAGGGTGGTGTGGACGTGGCCAGAGCTCTCCCCACTTCTGAGACAGGCCACAGGAAGGATCAGGCTGATGGAAAGTCTGCCAGGAAGGGTTTTGGTTTGCTGTAGTACCTATTCTAATCACCGTATAAGATTTGTCTTAAATCATGGGCATGTGGGTGCTCAGTTGTGGCCCACACTGAGACCCCATGAACTGTAGCCGACCCAGTTCGTCTGTCTATGGGATTCTCCAGGCAAGTATCCTGGAGTGGGTTGCCATTTCATACTTCAGGGGGTCTTCCTGACCCAGGGGTTAAACCCACATCTCTTGAGCCTCCTGCATGGGCAGGCAAATTCTTTACCACTAGCACCATCTAGGAAAATTCTAAAAAATCATGGTTATGGTTGCAAATTTATGGCCAGTGTGAGAAAAAACATGATGTTGCATGATGAGCCACTTTGGACCTATTACTTGATTAGTAAAGCATGGGTGGGGAGATTTATTTTTCCTTTTCTTTCGTTTCTATAAACTCTTTAGCCAGATCCCTTTACCGATCCCATCTCTTCACACCTCCTTTCGAAATTGGCTTTCTTTTGCCTTTAGATAGTCTTTTTCTGGCAACTGGTCTCTTCCTATATTACTTTTCCTATCAATGTCGTAACTGTTGAAAGAACTGGATAGAGAGCATGTGTGCGTTGAGCGTTTCAATGCTGCCGTGGACATTTGCTGTGTTTGCTTTGTCACACGCTGCCTTCCTCTAGCCACTCACCAGTCCCTTCATTTTTTACCCCTTTAAAGACATTTTTGGACTTCTCTGGTGGTCCGCTAGTTAAGAATTCACCTTCCAAAGCAAGGGACATGGATTTGATTTCTGACTAGGGGTTAACATCCTACAAGCAACTTAGGTGGAGCAACTAAGCCCCCACAGTGTGACTACTGAGCCCTCATGCTCTGGAACCCGCATATCACAAACAAAACCTCCTGTCTGACTTAACTAAGACCCGATGCAGTCAAGTAAATACAGTTTCACTGTATTTACTTGGCTACAGGTGTTAGAGACTTCAGCGTGCATTTAATTGACTAGATCACCTCCCTGATCTGATATATTTTACAAGTACGCTGGGCTCTCCATGCAGATACAGTCACCATCAACATTCCCTTGGGATGAATATCTTCTTCCTCCATACATGAGCTTCATGATCATAACTTTTTCTTTTTTTGCTTTTGCATTACCTCCAGCACCTAGTGCAATGTCTGACACTCTATTAACGATATCACCAATATTTGTGGACTGAACACATGAAATGTCATGCTTTCTTTTATCACCAGTTTTTAGAATGGAATGCACTTAGTTGTTAACCAAGGTATCAGAATTGGAGAGTTAGTATAGTAGGTGCTGGTTCAGATTAAAGAAAAAATTTGATAAATCTGGGAATCTTGCTCCTTGAATAGGAAAGAAAGGCTCACTCATGCTACCTCATTTTTATTTTTAATTTGGAGTCAGTGGCCATATACTCGGGGGCTTACAGAGCACGGGCTGGAAGCCAGGAGCCTGACACCAGCTCTGAATTACTGCAGCCTTGTGAATGCTTCCTTTATCTCATTAGCAGAACAGGACCATCATATGGGCCCTGGAGTCTCCAAGACTCGTGAGGATGTTAGTATTTGTGTATCTCTACAAAACGTGAAAATCACGTTACCCTCGTGGGAAATGGGCACTAGGATCAGGATTCCAGAAAGTTCTCCTGTTCTGCCTTGCAGAGGGTTCCTATATTACTTTTCCTATCAATGTCGTAACTGTTGAAAGAACTGGATAGAGAGCATGTGTGCGTTGAGCGTTTCAATGCTGCCGTGGACATTTGCTGTGTTTGCTTTGTCACACGCTGCCTTCCTCTAGCCACTCACCAGTCCCTTCATTTTTTACCCCTTTAAAGACATTTTTGGACTTCTCTGGTGGTCCGCTAGTTAAGAATTCACCTTCCAAAGCAAGGGACATGGATTTGATTTCTGACTAGGGGTTAACATCCTACAAGCAACTTAGGTGGAGCAACTAAGCCCCCACAGTGTGACTACTGAGCCCTCATGCTCTGGAACCCGCATATCACAAACAAAACCTCCTGTCTGACTTAACTAAGACCCGATGCAGTCAAGTAAATACAGTTTCACTGTATTTACTTGGCTACAGGTGTTAGAGACTTCAGCGTGCATTTAATTGACTAGATCACCTCCCTGATCTGATATATTTTACAAGTACGCTGGGCTCTCCATGCAGATACAGTCACCATCAACATTCCCTTGGGATGAATATCTTCTTCCTCCATACATGAGCTTCATGATCATAACTTTTTCTTTTTTTGCTTTTGCATTACCTCCAGCACCTAGTGCAATGTCTGACACTCTATTAACGATATCACCAATATTTGTGGACTGAACACATGAAATGTCATGCTTTCTTTTATCACCAGTTTTTAGAATGGAATGCACTTAGTTGTTAACCAAGGTATCAGAATTGGAGAGTTAGTATAGTAGGTGCTGATTCAGATTAAAGAAAAATTTGATAAATCTGGGAATCTTGCTCCTTGAATAGGAAAGAAAGGCTCACTCATGCTACCTCATTTTTATTTTTAATTTGGAGTCAGTGGCCATATACTCGGGGGCTTACAGAGCACGGGCTGGAAGCCAGGAGCCTGACACCAGCTCTGAATTACTGCAGCCTTGTGAATGCTTCCTTTATCTCATTAGCAGAACAGGACCATCATATGGGCCCTGGAGTCTCCAAGACTCGTGAGGATGTTAGTATTTGTGTATCTCTACAAAACGTGAAAATCACGTTACCCTCGTGGGAAATGGGCACTAGGATCAGGATTCCAGAAAGTTCTCCTGTTCTGCCTTGCAGAGGGCAAGACACCTTTGGGTGATTGCAGAGTGGTTGGTCTGCAGGTCCTCCTGCTTGGATGGAATGGAATGCATTTAGTGTTCACCAAGGTCTCAGGAATGGAAAATTGGACTAAACTCTCCAATTGAGTATTGAGAGCTGGAGTAAATCCAGGCATCACGTTGTTGCTGTTGTTGCTGTGACTGCCCCCAGAAGCATTACCATCCCCCCAGCCTTCCAGGGTTAAGTGGTGACATCAGCTGTGCGTTCCTCTTGTCCTGCAGGAGGGTAGCTTGGTCCCTGGTCCCACCTGGGTGGCAGGCAGCTCAGCGGAAATAAGCCTCCATCCTAAGCCTGCTGGAACCTGGGGCTGAGTTCTTTCCAACTGCTAACCAGGCGCTTCAAGGCATTGTCTTTCTTGTCTCCTGGTGGTGGAAATCTCACCAGCTGCTTCATGGGGGAGGTTAATTAATGCAATTAACAATTAATGTCTTAATTGTAGATGTTTAGAGAGTCACTTTGCTGCTATTATTGTTATTATTGTCTTGTGTGGTATGCTCTGCACACTTGGACTTCTCTTTATTAAAGCAAACAAAACCATAATTAGGTGCAGCCCAATTCAAACAGTGGTGGCGGCCTGGAGCAGGAAACCATGATTCAAGAGCAAGATGTGTTCTCGACAAATATTACGCTGCCTGCCTGGTAACTGGTTGTGTGCCAGAGTGCTGTGAGCCACTTACCTGCTCCCCTATAGCCTGAACAGAGAGGGAAAACAGGATGGATGGGACAGACCATGAGACAGTCCCAGCTGGCAGTGGTCACAAAGGATGAGTCCTTGAATACACCAAGGTACAGGGTCCAAGCAGAAAGAAAGGTACCCATGCCCAAGGGCTGGGGGATGCTATGTTCCAGAAAGCCTTGGGAATTACCCAGAAGCTGCGAATTAAGAGAAAAGCCAAAGTAGGCAGTTCACTGCACTGAGTGTGGTTTCTGGAGGATTCAAAGGAAGGAAACAGAGATCAGACCAGCATTTCAAAGGCAAGCAATCAACAGAACACAGACCCAGGCCCTGACAAAGGATGGAGGCCTTGACCATGGTCTTTAGTTGTGTTTCCCAATAGCACAGCGGCTACAAAGTGAAGTTGGTGCATCAAGATGCTAATGGCGGCCTCTTTAAGTGAAATTAATGCCTCGATTGTGTGAGAAGAGCGCCCTTCATTATTCCGTGTTATATGAAGATGTGTCAGAGATTCTTCCCGGCCTCTCAGTGACACTCTTCATACAAAATTTATCTCTTTTATGGGATTGAAGCTCTTTCAGATACATATCAAAGACCTTCCCAGGCCTCCACCATGCATAATATATTCTGCAACAGTTCATAATAAATCATCCTCTGTCTCTGGCTGGTTGGCCGTGAGCAGACACAGCCACTGCCATCACATCCGTTCCCCCTTGTGCGTACCTCTCTCTGTGTTTTGTCTCCCCAAGAGAGTCCCGTAAAATGGCAAGGAGCTGGAAACACCCAGTTCTTCTTCTGCGGCTCAAGCCACTGTCTCTGTGGATGACACACAAGGCGTACTGTGAGGCAGGTTCGAGGTTCGACAATCTCCCCCTCCTTTGTTTGGTTTCCTGTTTTCATAAGTAGAGGTGGTGCAGATGCTGCCTGCAGTTCCAAAGGACTCAGACTGGGAAAGGTGGCCTGTCACCGAGGCCGTGCTACCAAGTTCAAGCTCGCTCTTCTCACGGCATGTCAGGAGAGGAGGTGCTGAGGCAAGGCACAGTGACTTTACTGGAGAAGATGGCAAACCAGTGTCTCAGAAAATGATCTTATTGGGGTCTGGATGCCAGTTTCAGTTATAGAACAGAGAAAAGAGGAGGGGAGGAAGTAAAGGAAATGGGCAATAAGTCTTACAAGCATCTCCTGGAATGGTCAGCCTCAGGGCAGGGTTGTGTTAATTTCTTCTTTCTTGCAGCCATTCACTGGCCCACAGGGTCAGGATGCTTCTCTGAACAGACACTTTGGTTTAACCGCTGGACCAAGGGGCAGGGTTCCCTGAGGTGACCTTTCTGTATGGATAGTATGCTTTTAGTGGAAACAGCAGTGGATAACAAAGGTTCAAGTAAAGGAAACAGATCCAAGTTGTCAGATTTCGTTCTTCCCTGTATCAGTTGTGTCTGAGCTGAGCACAGAAGGGTTCTATTGCATCTCGTTGAGAAGAGAAAGTGGGACAAAGGGAAGAAAGGTTACTGATGTCCAATCAAAGGGATTAGATTTTGCAGTGCTCGTAGGTCAGTGGGCTTCTGTGTGTGTCCTGCAGGTCATGACACAGAAGGGCAGGTACTTCAAAAAAGAACGAAAGAAAGAATTTCACTTTTGGTGGTGTCATTTCCAAAGGCCAATGGGTGTTGAGGGAAATTCACCTTGTGGTGAAGAAGGCTGGGTGTCCCTGCCCCGCATCAGTTTTCCTCTTCTTCCATAGGAACAGTACGCAAATTTATAGCTGGACAAACGATAGCACAGAATAAAGGTGACACTTCCCAGTCGTCCTTGCAGCTATACATGGCCCTGGGTCTAGGTTTTGGCTTTTAGTGGTATAGAAGTGTCTTAGGGCAGCTTTTGAGAACCCCTTTAAGAGGCAGCTGGTGTGTGCTCTTTGTGTATTTTTCCTTTGTCTCTTTATCCTTCCTTCTGGCTGAGCTAAGGGACATACTGGCTAGACGTGGAGCAGCCATTGTGAACCATGAGATAGAGTGGAGATCATACATAGCGAAGTTACAAAGAAGAAGGCAGCGAGTTCCCGAGGCTTCAAGCTCGCTCTTCTCACGGCATGTCAGGAGAGGAGGTGCTGAGGCAAGGCACAGTGACTTTACTGGAGAAGATGGCAAACCAGTGTCTCAGAAAATGATCTTATTGGGGTCTGGATGCCAGTTTCAGTTATAGAACAGAGAAAAGAGGAGGGGAGGAAGTAAAGGAAATGGGCAATAAGTCTTACAAGCATCTCCTGGAATGGTCAGCCTCAGGGCAGGGTTGTGTTAATTTCTTCTTTCTTGCAGCCATTCACTGGCCCACAGGGTCAGGATGCTTCTCTGAACAGACACTTTGGTTTAACCGCTGGACCAAGGGGCAGGGTTCCCTGAGGTGACCTTTCTGTATGGATAGTATGCTTTTAGTGGAAACAGCAGTGGATAACAAAGGTTCAAGTAAAGGAAACAGATCCAAGTTGTCAGATTTCGTTCTTCCCTGTATCAGTTGTGTCTGAGCTGAGCACAGAAGGGTTCTATTGCATCTCGTTGAGAAGAGAAAGTGGGACAAAGGGAAGAAAGGTTACTGATGTCCAATCAAAGGGATTAGATTTTGCAGTGCTCGTAGGTCAGTGGGCTTCTGTGTGTGTCCTGCAGGTCATGACACAGAAGGGCAGGTACTTCAAAAAAGAACGAAAGAAAGAATTTCACTTTTGGTGGTGTCATTTCCAAAGGCCAATGGGTGTTGAGGGAAATTCACCTTGTGGTGAAGAAGGCTGGGTGTCCCTGCCCCGCATCAGTTTTCCTCTTCTTCCATAGGAACAGTACGCAAATTTATAGCTGGACAAACGATAGCACAGAATAAAGGTGACACTTCCCAGTCGTCCTTGCAGCTATACATGGCCCTGGGTCTAGGTTTTGGCTTTTAGTGGTATAGAAGTGTCTTAGGGCAGCTTTTGAGAACCCCTTTAAGAGGCAGCTGGTGTGTGCTCTTTGTGTATTTTTCCTTTGTCTCTTTATCCTTCCTTCTGGCTGAGCTAAGGGACATACTGGCTAGACGTGGAGCAGCCATTGTGAACCATGAGATAGAGAGTGGAGATCATACATAGCGAAGTTACAAAGAAGAAGGCAGCGAGTTCCCGAGGCTTCATGCTCGACTGGGGACTCTGAGTTTTCTCAGAACCAGGAAGTGGCTGGGGGCTCTTCCTAACTCATTCTTCCCTTCATCCCTCCATTCACAGGTGACACAGCTGCATTGGGACCTCTCCCTGCTTCATCCTGTGCCCTCTGTCTCTCCCCTTCAAAGGGATGTCCCCCAGCAAAACTCTTGCAGGTCTAATCCTGTCCTGGGGTCAACGTCTTAGAAAACTCAGGCTGACACGGGATGTTCCTGGGAAGGCGTGAGTAGGTGAGGGTGGTGGCCATGGGAGAAGAGTCTCCTGACAGAAGGACAATCTTGTGCAAAGCCCCTGTGGTTTGAGAGACCAAGGGAGTTAGAGGAACAGACAGAAGGGCAGTGTGGCGGGAAGGCAGAGAGCAGGAGGTAGGGACAGGAGAAAAGAGCTGGAGTTGGCTCTTTCCAGTTTTTTATCCTAAATGAAAATGGATCCCATTGGAAAACTTATCGATTGGGGCATTGGGATCAGATGCGAGCAGGTTCTGAGGTGGTCCCAGAGAGAGGCTGTGTGGCATGAATGGAAGAGGGGACAGTGTAGAGCGAAGGAAGTAGATGGATCCAGAAATGGGGTAGCAGGCAAAGCACCTACAATGGGTCAGGCACCACCCTGATGATGCATCAGTAAACAGTGCTCATGTTTGAAGGTAATGGAGAAGGCATCCTAACTAAACCACTTCAGGCACATTAGGCAAGCCGCATCTATTCTGTGGATCAACATCTCCAAGGTTTGCTATCATGTGTAACTAGGATTTCACAGCTAAGATGAGAGCCTTCCAGATGCTGTTTAAGCCAACATCTGCGTTCGTGGCCCGAATCTCTGGGGAGCTGGGAATGGCTCCAGGTATCGGAGACACAATACTTAGTGGGAAGGTGATTTGATCCCTCCCCCTGCCTTCTCATCTGCCAAGAGACCAAAACATCTTTGTGTATTTTTCCTTTGTCTCTTTATCCTTCCTTCTGGCTGAGCTAAGGGACATACTGGCTAGAC
This sequence comes from Tragulus kanchil, assembly GCA_022376925.1. Lineage (NCBI taxonomy): Eukaryota > Metazoa > Chordata > Mammalia > Artiodactyla > Tragulidae > Tragulus > Tragulus kanchil. The sequence continues at coordinate 41,356,184 of JAIOJX010000031.1, read as the reverse complement.
GTGGAGCAGCCATTGTGAACCATGAGATAGAGAGTGGAGATCATACATAGCGAAGTTACAAAGAAGAAGGCAGCGAGTTCCCGAGGCTTCATGCTCGACTGGGGACTCTGAGTTTTCTCAGAACCAGGAAGTGGCTGGGGGCTCTTCCTAACTCATTCTTCCCTTCATCCCTCCATTCACAGGTGACACAGCTGCATTGGGACCTCTCCCTGCTTCATCCTGTGCCCTCTGTCTCTCCCCTTCAAAGGGATGTCCCCCAGCAAAACTCTTGCAGGTCTAATCCTGTCCTGGGGTCAACGTCTTAGAAAACTCAGGCTGACACGGGATGTTCCTGGGAAGGCGTGAGTAGGTGAGGGTGGTGGCCATGGGAGAAGAGTCTCCTGACAGAAGGACAATCTTGTGCAAAGCCCCTGTGGTTTGAGAGACCAAGGGAGTTAGAGGAACAGACAGAAGGGCAGTGTGGCGGGAAGGCAGAGAGCAGGAGGTAGGGACAGGAGAAAAGAGCTGGAGTTGGCTCTTTCCAGTTTTTTATCCTAAATGAAAATGGATCCCATTGGAAAACTTATCGATTGGGGCATTGGGATCAGATGCGAGCAGGTTCTGAGGTGGTCCCAGAGAGAGGCTGTGTGGCATGAATGGAAGAGGGGACAGTGTAGAGCGAAGGAAGTAGATGGATCCAGAAATGGGGTAGCAGGCAAAGCACCTACAATGGGTCAGGCACCACCCTGATGATGCATCAGTAAACAGTGCTCATGTTTGAAGGTAATGGAGAAGGCATCCTAACTAAACCACTTCAGGCACATTAGGCAAGCCGCATCTATTCTGTGGATCAACATCTCCAAGGTTTGCTATCATGTGTAACTAGGATTTCACAGCTAAGATGAGAGCCTTCCAGATGCTGTTTAAGCCAACATCTGCGTTCGTGGCCCGAATCTCTGGGGAGCTGGGAATGGCTCCAGGTATCGGAGACACAATACTTAGTGGGAAGGTGATTTGATCCCTCCCCCTGCCTTCTCATCTGCCAAGAGCATTTCCTGTTGTTCAATAATATCTAAATCATTGGGCTGGGGATGCTTTACTCTCTCTGGAGGCTCCAAGGTAAGGTGTATATTTACCAGATACCAGAAACATAGAAGCAAGAATTTTATAGAAATTAAAGTCCATCTGCCAGGTCTGTAGAATCAAAAGTTTCCATTTATCAGAATTTAGTCAGTGCTGAAAGTTTTGCTTGAATCCTGAGTGGGTCACTATGCACACTGAGCAAACAGCCATCCTCCACCCTTACACCCTCACTGGCATCTCATTTAATCGAGGGAAGAACTATTATCATCCTCATTTAATAGACGAGGAAACTGAGTCTTAGAATGATTAAGTAAAATTTCCAAAGTCCTACAACAACAGAGACCACATCTGAACCCTTTTGTACTTCCCAAACCAGTGCTCCTTATTGCTTTCTTTTAATCTCTTAGAAGCTGAAGACTTCCAATTGGACAGTTTTTAGAATTTACAGAGAATAAAGAATATGCCTAATAAAAATAGTCTTTAATTTATAGTGATATTATCAGTTATAGATTGTCTTCTTTGTAAGTAATCTATATTAGACTTTAACAGACAGAAATGCATTATTGGGGCAATTATTGAATAGTTCCTCAAAACTTACAAAATATAGTTCTGATCAGTTTTAGGGAGAAACAGTTTACACACAGTAACTTTTATGGATTTTTGCTGCATAGTCTGATTAGCTCAGGAAATAAGTACGATCATATACCCACTCTCACAATCAAGATCTAGGACTTCTCCATCCACTCAAAGCTTCCCTCTTCTGCTGTATATCCAGTCAACCCTTCCCTTCCTCTTTGGCTCCTATACCCACTGATCTGCTTCTTGTCATTATTGTTTTGCTTTTCCTAGAATTTTATATGCTACTGCTAAGTTGTTCAGTTATGTCTGACTCTTTGCGACCCCATGGACTGTAGTCCACCAGGCTCCTGTGTCAATGGGATTCTCCAGACCAGAATAGTGGCGTGGGTTGTCATGCCTTCCTCCAGGGGATCTTCCTGATGCAGGGATTGAGCCCACGTCTCTTATGTGTTCTGCCTTGCAGGTGTGTTCTTTACCATGAGTGCTACCTGGGAAGCCCATCATAGAATATTTAGGTTTTTTTTTTTTGAGTACGTGTCTGGTTCTTTTTATTTGCCAACATCCTTTTAAGATGCATGCAGGGCTTTCCCTGGTGGTCCAGTGGGTAAGGACACCGCCTTGCAGTGCAAGGGGCGCCGGTTCGATCCTTAGCCTGGGAAGATCCCACGTGCCGCGGAGCGGCTGGACTGATGTGTCCAATCACCGAGCTGGAGCTCTGGAGAGCATGCGCCCAGAGCCGGCACTCTGTAACGACAGACGCCACCGCGATGGGAGGCCCACAGGAGCCAAAGAACAAAGACGGATGAAAATAGAGAAATGAAAGACCAATAGTAGTGGCCCGCCCACTCCCCTCCCTCCCCAACCTGACCCCCGTCCAAAAAATAAATAAATAAATAAATCTAAAAAAAAAAAAAAAAAAAAAGAGGCATGCATTTTGTTGCATGTATTAGCACTTCCTTCCTTTCTCTTACTGAAGAGCATTCCATTGTATAAATATTGCCTGTTAATGGATATTTGGGTGATTTCCGATTTGAAGCTCTTACAAATAAAGTTGTTATAAGTATTTCCATGGGCATTTTGTGAGAACACAACTTCAACTTTCTCTTGCCTAAGAACTTAAAATTGGTGGATCACATGGAAATTACATGTTTAACTCAGTCAGAAACTGCCAAAGCATTTCCTGCAGTGGTTGCACTGTGGCAACCCCACCAGCAATGCATGAGAGTCCTGGATGGTCCAGTGCTCACCAGTGTTTGACATTGCCAGTCTTTTTTCACTTGAGCCTTTCTACTGGATACACAGCAGCAGTCAAATGCATTTAAAGATAAAGACTTCTCAGATACTCTGCATGTCACCTTCAGCTTTGCTAAAGACGGTCACAGGGTAAGAGCATCTGATAGGTCAACTTGAGGTCACCCAGATCCGCATCACCTTTTCCTGACAGGGAAGTCACCCAGGTCTCCTCAGTGGTTCAAGGGCCCAGACCCATGTCCCAATCATGTGACAATGGAAAAGGGATAGGCCTAAATTTCTAAAAAATACTGAAGTATAGTTGATTTATGGTATCCCTGGTGGCTCAGTGGTAAAAGAATCCACCTACGATGCAGGAGACCTGGGTTGGGAAGATCCCCTGGGGAAGGCAACCCATTCTAGACTTCTTGCTTGGAAATTCCCTGGAGAGAAGAGCCTGGTGGGCTACAGTCCACAGGGTTGCAAAAAACTCAGACATGACTTAGTGACTAAACAACAAATAATAGTTGATTTACAGTGTTATGTTAGTTTAAGTTGTGCAACAATTTTAGAGCTTATACTCCATTTAAAGTTACAGAAAAAAATGGGACTTCCCTGGTGGTCCAGCAGTTAAGATCCTGCACGTCCACTGTAGGGGGCATGGATTCGATCCCTGGGTAGGCAACTAATATCCTACAAGCCAGGATGCAGCCAAAAAAAAGTTATTGTGAAATATTGGCTATATTCCCTGTGCTGTACATTCATCCTTTTGTCTTATTTTATACCTGGTAGCTTGTACCTCTGAATCTCCTTCCCTGACTTGCTCCTCCCCTTGGCCTTAGTTTATCTCCTGTATGATGGAGATCATGTTGCTCCTCAACAGGGTTATGTTCAGTTTCTGGATACTGGTAGGCTTATTTATATGTGGTGATCCTTTGTGTACCATACAAACACTCTTAAAATTCAAAGTGGTTCAACATCTATGTGACGGAAGTCAAGTATGTTGATACTTTGTTAATGCAAAATAGTGAAGAAGTTCACCGAGGTGGAACTTTTTTTCCGTGTGCACCTCCTGCTTGGGTCCATGATGCTAGTCTGGCCTGCGAGGGGATTTCTATCTCCTGGACATGCTGAGATGATTAAATGAGATAATGCGTACATGTGCTTAGGATAGAGCACGGCAGAGGGTGGCATTTCAAGAAGCATTAGGATATACTTGGCGAGGAAGCAACCATCCGAATGCCAGGAGAAGTGTGTTTAGGAAGAAGATGACACAGAGTAATGATAAAGAATCCTCAGGAGGAGAAAAAGCATCCTACTAGAGCCCACCACCCTACTCCCCACCCCACTGCCCTCCCTGGAGGCGCCCACTGTTACGGTGCTGTGTATTTTACCATCTGGTCACCAGGAAAGTTCTGTGGTGTATATTTTAGATACATGGGGGTATATATACTTTCAAAGTGTTTGATGCACAAATAGGCACATGGCAAAGGGCAGAGTTTTGCTCTGGGAGTCATAGGTATATTCTACATCGTCCTTCCTCTCCACTCTCCCCACCTTTTTTCTTTTCCTTGATATGCCTTGAAAAGCTTTCCAGCTAGGGGTGCAAGCATCCCCTCTTCCTGGTGGCTACAACATCCTGTGGCACAATAGAGATATGTTAACATTTAGGTAACTGTAAAGTAGCAACCATAAACCCACCACCTCCAGGCAGCCTACCTGGGTTTATACTTGGTTTCGCCACTGGGTACAGCCTTGGTTAGCTTCCCTCACATGGTACAGGCACAACTTCGCTCAGCTTGCCTGCACCCTAGTCTTCTCCTTTGTGACCAGGTTCTCCTGTCTGTAAAAAGTGTGAGCTTGTTAAAGGCATCCGCTTCCAATAAATCAACAAGACGTCTTTACACTGTAGCTGCTGTCTAGCATGTTTCCTCTGGGGCTTGCCATGTAAAGGGATGCCATTTGAATTCCATTGAAACCTTACTTGTTCTTTTTTAAAATGTCTAGTGGATGCAGTTGAAACCTGGGCTTTAAAAATTTCCAGGTATAAGAAATTATATTTTATAGAGTTTCCTAGAATATGTCCCCTGCATGACCCACTGGGCCACTGGCAGGCTATCAGTCGGTGCCAGCGATTCGCTATTTCACCTTGGCATGTCTTTTATCAGAAATCATATGGAAACTTTTTAATTTATGGGCTTTTATTGCAATCCACAATTCACCCTGAGTCGTCTATTATTAAGTGTTCTAGAGGTTCTTATTGTGCCTTATCAAGGAATTGTATCTCAGTGCAATTCATCTGGAGTCATTCTTCACAGAGAAAATCTTTCATATTACCTTTCTCTCATCATACTACGACAACTCTTGAATACATCATTATTCCACAATAAGCTTATAAATTATTATCATTAGGCAATTTTTTGATATAATCTGATTTTATAAACTGCTTCTTTTTATTATCGTTAGAGGGAAACCAGTAAATGCATCTGTCTGTTTTGATCTACTGTGATAATAGTAATAGAAAAGCCAAGTAAGGACATCTCACTGAGCTACAGACAGACTGTATGTTCAGTTGTGTTCAGACTGGAACATTCGTGTACACATAGCCACACACCCCGATCCTCTCTTTTGGCTCCCCATTGCCACCCATAATGGTATCTTCATTGGTAATGCTGATTTATTGAAGTGTCTTCAGCTGGATTTTTTTTTTTTCTTCACGGAAGGGAGATTTAAAATGGTAAAATATGTTTTTGTTCAATATTTATTTTTTTAAAAAAATTTTATTGAGACTTCCCTGGTTGTCCAGTAGGTAGAGAGTCTACCTTGCAGTGCAAGGGGTGCTGGTTCGATCCCTGGCCTGGGAAGATACCACGTGCTGCGGAGTGGCTGGACCAGTGTGTCCAGTTACAAGCCAGCGCTCCAGAGCGCGTGTACCTGGAGCCGGTGCTCTGCAGCAACAGAGGCCACTGTGTTGGGAGGCCCACACAGGCCAAAGAACAAAGATGGATGAGCATAGATAAATAAAAGACCAATAAAAGTGGCCAAAATTTAAAAAAATAATAATAATTTTATTTATTTTTGGCTATACTGGGATTTTCTCTAGTTTTGGAAAGCTTTATGCTCTCGTTGTGGTGAGCCAGCTTCTCACTGTGGTGACTTCTCTTGTTGCAGAGCCCGAGTTTCAAGGCACATGGGCTTGAGTAGTTCTGGTTCCGGGGTTGTAAAGCAGAGGCTCAATAGTTGTGGCACACGGGCTTAGTTATTCCTGGCATGTGGGATCCTCCTGACTTGGGATTGAACCTGTGTCTCCTGTATTAGCAGGCACATTCTTTACCACTGAACTACCAGCGGAGCTCTTTTCTTCTTTTTGCCATGCCACACAGCGTGTAGGATATTAGCTCCCCAACCATGGATTGAGCCCTGGCCCCTTGCACTGGAAGCTTGGAGTCTTAACCCCCAGATGCATAGGAAAGTCCTTAAAATATTTCTAAATGGTGGATTTACTTAGAATATATGATTCAGGATGTGAAATGATAACCCTGTCTGGTCTTGGTCACGGCCTACCCTCTTACCTGTTCCTAGAGAATGAAGATCTATCTTTCTGGTGTATGGCAAAGTAAATCAGTTATACATATTCATATATCTGTTCTTCTTAGGTTCTATTCCCATATAGATCATTGCAGAGTATTGAGTAGAGCTCCCTGTGCTATACAGTAGTGGTGATATGTAGTTATCATTATATATATGTCACTCCCCATCTCTCAGTTTTTTTCTCTTCACTCCTCCCTCAATAGCCATAAATTTGTTTTCTCCATCTGTGACTTTATCTCTGTTTTGTAAGTCTGTATCATTTTTTGGATTCCACATATAAGCAAATATCATGTATTTGTCTTTGTCTGACTTCACTCAGTATGGATCTAGGAATCTCTAGGTCCAACCATGTCACTGCAAATGGCATTATTTCGTTCGTTCTTGTGGCTGAGTGATATTCTTGATTTGACATTCTATCCTCAGGCTCCAGAAGCTGTGAAGATACACATCATTTTCTTCTTTTTTTTCTCGCATTATTTTCTTCACTGTGTGTATTAATCTGAGCAGGTAGGTGGCAGAGAGGGAAAAGGAGTTTGGAGAAGTCTGCTACTTTCTCCTTTGATACCAAAGGAAGGACACCAGGATTGTCACAGCTCATGTATTTATACAAACCACACATTAGAACTTAGCCTCAGTCACCAAGGATTCTAGTATTAAGTGTCTTTTCCTTCTATCATATTCTTTGATGGAATTCACTGTATGCTCTACCAAAAAACTCGAGAGTAATTGCAACAGAAATAAATCGCAAATGATTAAGGCTTATGGAATATAAATGAGATCAGATACGTTCAGGGTGGTATGGCTGTAGACAAGGCTTTTGGAATATGGTACTCTAGCTATATAACACAGAAAAGATACAAGCACTGAACACCTGAATAAATCCATGACAGATGATGGTTTCGTGGGATCTTCTTATGCAAAGCTGCAGCTTGGTCTTTGGGGACCATTGCACTCTCCAACATGGATTGTCCCTACTGGAAGCTTGGAGTCTTACCCCCCAGATGCATAGGAAAGTCCTTAAAATATTTCTAAATGGTGGATTTACTTAGAATATATGATTCAGGATGTGAAATGATAACCCTGTCTGGTCTTGGTCACGGCCTACCCTCTTACCTGTTCCTAGAGAATGAAGATCTATCTTTCTGGTGTATGGCAAAGTAAATCAGTTATACATATTCATATATCTGTTCTTCTTAGGTTCTATTCCCATATAGATCATTGCAGAGTATTGAGTAGAGCTCCCTGTGCTATACAGTAGTGGTGATATGTAGTTATCATTATATATATGTCACTCCCCATCTCTCAGTTTTTTTCTCTTCACTCCTCCCTCAATAGCCATAAATTTGTTTTCTCCATCTGTGACTTTATCTCTGTTTTGTAAGTCTGTATCATTTTTTGGATTCCACATATAAGCAAATATCATGTATTTGTCTTTGTCTGACTTCACTCAGTATGGATCTAGGAATCTCTAGGTCCAACCATGTCACTGCAAATGGCATTATTTCGTTCGTTCTTGTGGCTGAGTGATATTCTTGATTTGACATTCTATCCTCAGGCTCCAGAAGCTGTGAAGATACACATCATTTTCTTCTTTTTTTTCTCGCATTATTTTCTTCACTGTGTGTATTAATCTGAGCAGGTAGGTGGCAGAGAGGGAAAAGGAGTTTGGAGAAGTCTGCTACTTTCTCCTTTGATACCAAAGGAAGGACACCAGGATTGTCACAGCTCATGTATTTATACAAACCACACATTAGAACTTAGCCTCAGTCACCAAGGATTCTAGTATTAAGTGTCTTTTCCTTCTATCATATTCTTTGATGGAATTCACTGTATGCTCTACCAAAAAACTCGAGAGTAATTGCAACAGAAATAAATCGCAAATGATTAAGGCTTATGGAATATAAATGAGATCAGATACGTTCAGGGTGGTATGGCTGTAGACAAGGCTTTTGGAATATGGTACTCTAGCTATATAACACAGAAAAGATACAAGCACTGAACACCTGAATAAATCCATGACAGATGATGGTTTCGTGGGATCTTCTTATGCAAAGCTGCAGCTTGGTCTTTGGGGACCATTGCACTCTCTCCAACTTCATGTTAGAATGGAAAGAATGCTCTTCCGGAAAATGCATTTATACATATTTTAACCTTAATTAGGAAGTACAGTCCTCCCTCTGTATCTGTGACGGATTGGTCTCAGAACCTTCACAGACACCAAAACCCTCAAGTGCTCAAATCCCTGACAAGACAGTGGAGCACAGTCAGCATTCACGGTGCACTTTCCATCCACAGCTGGTTGTCTAATGTCCACTTCAGGGCAAAATCACTTCTGGTTATTTTGGGTATTAGCTGAAGCTCTGTTAAGTTGATAGATCAGATCACTTTTGGGAAGAATCATTCTCATAAGATCAAGTTTTCTCAAACACGAATGTGTTTCATCTCTGTACATTTTTCTCAGTCTCATTTCATGTCTTTTACTAACATTTTCTAATGTCCATCATGAAGGTGTGCATGTCTTTTGTTGGATTTATCCCTGGGCTCTGTGTAGTGTGTTTGTTGGTATTTAAAAACATTGTGTCTTTTCGAATTCTAATCTCTAACTGGTCATTGTTTGTTGAGAGTAGCATTCATTTTGTGTGTATGTCCATCATGCATCTGAAAATCTTGCTGAATTCTTTTACATCTCATAGACTGTTTAAACATCTTCTAAAATATTCTTTGGCGATAAGCATATTGTCTACAAATAACCACATTGCTGACCCCTCTTTTAACATGGTTGCACCTTTAACTTCTTTTCCTCATCTTATTGCATTGGCTAGGACCTCCAGGAAAATGCTGAATAATATCAGGGATGAAGGGGCACTTTTATTTTACAAGCAAAGAAACAAAGCTTTGTCCTTGTCCAAGGTCATTCAGTGAATCAGAGCAGGGGCAAGGCTAGATTCTCAGTTTTACAAACTTCTCTTCCTTTTATTCTTTCTTGTTCTTTTGTTTTGGGTTAGTTAATGTATAAACAATTTGCTGTTAGAACTCTTTTGATTTTAGACCTATAAAAACCTTAAAAGAAAGTTAAATATAATCTGTGCAGGTGAAATACAACACATTAACATCTTGATACTGACATGAACCCCATGCTATTCTTTGAATATAAAAGCATGTCAGTTATTTAAAGCTTCTATCGACTAGTCTGTGAGTGTTAGAGGTTTTAAGATGATGTGGGTCTTACAAAATATGTAAGATTTACACATCGATCAAATGAAGCAAGTGCTGTGCTAGGTCTCTTTAAAAGTATGCTTTCGTGATGTCTTTCTAACAATCTCTGAGGTATATATTATTATCCTCATTTTACAAGTGAGGAAATTGAACTTGAAAGTATTAAGAATTTAAGCTTTTCTAAGTGTGCACTTCAGGCAAAATCACTTCTGTAGGGTATTAGCTGAAGCTCTGTTAAGTTGATAGATCAGATCACTTTTGGGAAGAATCATTCTCATAAGATCAAGTTTTCTCAAACACGAATGTGTTTCATCTCTGTACATTTTTCTCAGTCTCATTTCATGTCTTTTACTAACATTTTCTAATGTCCATCATGAAGGTGTGCATGTCTTTTGTTGGATTTATCCCTGGGCTCTGTGTAGTGTGTTTGTTGGTATTTAAAAACATTGTGTCTTTTCGAATTCTAATCTCTAACTGGTCATTGTTTGTTGAGAGTAGCATTCATTTTGTGTGTATGTCCATCATGCATCTGAAAATCTTGCTGAATTCTTTTACATCTCATAGACTGTTTAAACATCTTCTAAAATATTCTTTGGCGATAAGCATATTGTCTACAAATAACCACATTGCTGACCCCTCTTTTAACATGGTTGCACCTTTAACTTCTTTTCCTCATCTTATTGCATTGGCTAGGACCTCCAGGAAAATGCTGAATAATATCAGGGATGAAGGGGCACTTTTATTTTACAAGCAAAGAAACAAAGCTTTGTCCTTGTCCAAGGTCATTCAGTGAATCAGAGCAGGGGCAAGGCTAGATTCTCAGTTTTACAAACTTCTCTTCCTTTTATTCTTTCTTGTTCTTTTGTTTTGGGTTAGTTAATGTATAAACAATTTGCTGTTAGAACTCTTTTGATTTTAGACCTATAAAAACCTTAAAAGAAAGTTAAATATAATCTGTGCAGGTGAAATACAACACATTAACATCTTGATACTGACATGAACCCCATGCTATTCTTTGAATATAAAAGCATGTCAGTTATTTAAAGCTTCTATCGACTAGTCTGTGAGTGTTAGAGGTTTTAAGATGATGTGGGTCTTACAAAATATGTAAGATTTACACATCGATCAAATGAAGCAAGTGCTGTGCTAGGTCTCTTTAAAAGTATGCTTTCGTGATGTCTTTCTAACAATCTCTGAGGTATATATTATTATCCTCATTTTACAAGTGAGGAAATTGAACTTGAAAGTATTAAGTAACTTGCCCAAGGCCTCTTGTTTCTAAGTGTGCAGAGCCTGGACTCAAACCGTGGTGGGATATGGACATAGGATCTTCTTGCTGCGTATTTTGGTTACCATCATTCATACACATGGCAAATTAACATCAGATTGATTCAAATTCCATGTGGAGGATATAGGAACTAACGCTTTTGATTACTTTAGATAGATGAGCTCTTTTCATTGCATTAGCTTAGATTAAGAATGCATGGGAAAATACAGCAAATGAAGTTGTCTCTTAGTGTTGCTTCTGCATAAATATGCACAAAGTGGTAGCAAGGTCACCTCAGTAAATGTGTCCAATATGCTGGGTACCTTAAGTATTTTATATCTTATCTGCATAAGCATTTGGGAGGAAAGTCTCATCAATACCATTTTAGGGATTAGGAAACAGGAGTTCCTAGCGATTTAATAACAGCTAGGAAGGTGCATAGCTGGTCGCACCTTGCTAGACCCCATAGCCAGGTGACCAAGCTGGCTTGTCAGCTCAGAGCTGTGTTTTGGTCACACTTGATTCTCAGTGGAAAATAATGTGCTTCAACAGCTGCATTTTAAGACATCATTTCCATCGTTGTGCAGGAAGTGGAACCCAAGAGGGGCTTCTATAAACATGAGTACATGTTCCCAGACAAAGGAGGTGGTATCTCTGACAAACAGCCATTATGCAGAACATCTGCTGGGTGTTTCTCCTTGTTTTAAATAATGCACGGTGAGTTCTGATTCAGGTGTGCTCCTGGGAAGCCAGCCGCTTCGCTGCGATTTCTGTGATCCCTGGGTGTGATGAATGAGTGTATCTGTTGATCATGGAGTACACCACTTAATCAAGCACTTTGGCTTTGAATCAAATTTTCTATATTTTTGTCTATAATTATAGCTATAACCAACACTACTTAGCCTGCTTTATAATTTACGTAGTGATTCCACATTCAGTGTCTCATAAGCATTTAATCCTCAAAACAGCTCTGCTCGGCAGTCATTAATATTATCCTTGTAATAATGTGTTTGAGATTGTCCATGCATATTGACAGAGAGGGATAGCTAAGAGACATTGTTCTTCTGGAAAAGCAAGCTTTCATCTATGGTTTAATGTGCTGCTTTCGGTAATTGTGTCCAGAAAAGGTGATGGAATATAATATATGATATATACTATATGAGAGAATATATAGTGAAATATACAAAACACAAAGCATATAATATGATGTGTAATGTGTTATATATATATATATATATATATATATATATATATATATATATATGTATGAGTTAGTGGTTATTTCTGATAGTAAGAGTGCTTCATAAAAACTTCCTCATTCATTTTATATATTTTTGTATTCCTTTAATTTTTTAAAATTTAATTTTTATGCTGTTGTTGTCGTCATTCAGTTGCTATCATGTCTGATTCTTTGCAATCTCATGGACTTCCCTGTCTTTCACTATCTCCCTGAGTTTGCTCAGACTCGTATCTATTGAGTCAATAATGCCATCCAATCATTTCATCCTCTGCCACCCTCTTTCCCTCCTGCCCTTAATCTTTCCCAGCATCAGGGTCTTTTCTAAGGAGTCAGCTCTTCACATTAAGTGGCCAGAGTATTGGAGCTTCAGCTTAAGCATTAGTCTTTTTATTCTGAAATTCTGATTATTGGTTATTGGGTCTTCTGGACAGATCTGATTTTAAATATACTTTAAAATATAAATTCTCTCTCTTCTATTTTTTAAAATGAGACTTTCGTAGCTGTACTTTGTAACCTTGTATGATATAGGCATTTGTTACAGATTTGTGGTTATCACTAATAGTAAAATGGTTAGGACTTCCCTGGTGGTTCAGTGGGTAAAGAGTCTGCCTTGCAATGCAAGGGGCACTGGTCCAATCCCTGGCCTTGGAAGATCCCACGTGCCATGGAGCAGCTGGTCTGGTGTGTTCAATTATGAGCCAGCGCTCTGGAGCACATGTGCCCAGAGCTGGTGCTCTGCAATGAGAGAGGCCACTGCAATGGGAGGCCGATTAAGATGGATGAAAATAAATAAACAAAAAACCAATGAAAGAGGCCAAAATTAAAAAAAAAAGATTATTACTCATGGCAAATGGGATGCCTCCGAAGATGAAGCTTGTTTCATTTCACAGATGGAACTTTGCAGTTGAACTATCTGGTATGTCCACTCTGATGGGATTCCCATTCAATTCATTCATTCATTCAATAATTCAGCAAATGTTCTGATACTTCAGAAGTATCTATATAGTTCTGAACCATTCTGAACTTAGTGAACCATTTTAATGTGAAAACTTGCATTAAATCCTTTTGTTGCATGACTGATAATTTTTTTGTTTTTTTGGCCACTTCCATTGGTCTTTCATTCATCCACTTTCATCCATCTTTGTTCTCTGGCCCGTGTGGGCTTCCCATCGCAGTGGCCTTTATCCTCGCAGAGCAACAGCTCTGGGTGCATGCTCTCCAGAGCTCTTGCTAGGCAGTTGGACACATCAGTTCAGCCGCTCCGTGGCACATGGGATCCTCCCAGGCCAGGGATCGATCTGGCAACCCCTGCACTGTAAGGAGATGTCCTTACCCATTGGACCACCAGGGAAGCCCAATAATTTTTAAAAATTTCTGTTTTTGAGATCATTTCCTGGATTGGTTCTCTATGCATGGTACCATCTCTATCATGTCTTTGGTGGCTGTATATTTGCTCTGCTCTCTTGGGAATTACTTTGGCATTATCTCCCAACTTATTTACTGTTTAAAATCAGAACACACGCACACAAACACACAATCAGAAAACACATTTTTAATTTCCAAGAGATCTTTCTTTTATTTCTTCTATTTTTAAGGCACTCTGTTTCTGGTTTGTGGATGACTATAATCTCAAATCCCTCTAAGGATGCAAATTTGAGTATAACTCTAGAGTCTTCTGTAGTTTCCTGAATTATGTCCATTTTCTCTGGGGTCATTGCTTTCCACTCATTTTGGTGTTTCTGTTCCAGTAGTTTGTAGTTTGTATTCTCCATATACCTAGTGATCCTTGCTGGCTGTGAATTTTGAAGGAGGAGGAAAGGCGTTGATTTTTCTTGGTACTTGGTGTGCACTTTGCATCTGTTAATAGTGTTGGATGGGGAGCCTTCGAGGGGAGTGGAACTGACTGAATCACTTTAGGAGGAAGTGGTGACGATGGAGCCTTTGGGCTGGGTACCCTCAGAGGTCAGGACAGAGAGGGCATGGCTCTGGTGCCTGTACCTAGTCTAGGAGTCCTGGCTTCTGAGGCCTAGACACTTTTCTCAATTTAGAGGGAAATACTTCGAGTGCTGGCCTTCCCTTTCTCAGAGGTCAGAGGTATAGCCTGCTTGACATGCCCTCTTTGTGCTGAGTGGGGTGTGGATGCAGGGAGCAAACCATTTTGTGGTTGGGGGAGTCAATTTTGAACTCCTCCCTTTATTCAGTCCTTCTCTTCTCTTGCCCACCTTTGGGGCCTCATGGCTTTTGGGTGTCTTCTAGAAGCTCAGCCCCTTTCATTCCATCCTACCTCGTGCATTTTGAGCTATGATCTCCATACACAGGCTGACCCTTCAACATACTTCCACCTACCCAGTCCTGAAGATCTGGTTTTGGAAATCTTCTTTTGCTACATGGGATGAGGGATCTTAGTTACCCAACCAGAGGTTGAACCCACGCCCTCCGCACTGGATGCGTGGAGTCTTAACCACTGGATCACTCGAGAAGTCCAAGAAATCCTCATCCTTTGATTGCTGGTTTTCTGGCCATTAATGTTTGCTCTTAAAGAATTTTCATTTCCTGGATTGGTTCTCTATGCATTACCATCTCTATCATGTCTTTGGTGGCTGTATATTTGCTCTGCTCTCTTGGGAATTACTTTGGCATTATCTCCCAACTTATTTACTGTTTAAAATCAGAACACACGCACACAAACACACAATCAGAAAACACATTTTTAATTTCCAAGAGATCTTTCTTTTATTTCTTCTATTTTTAAGGCACTCTGTTTCTGGTTTGTGGATGACTATAATCTCAAATCCCTCTAAGGATGCAAATTTGAGTATAACTCTAGAGTCTTCTGTAGTTTCCTGAATTATGTCCATTTTCTCTGGGGTCATTGCTTTCCACTCATTTTGGTGTTTCTGTTCCAGTAGTTTGTAGTTTGTATTCTCCATATACCTAGTGATCCTTGCTGGCTGTGAATTTTGAAGGAGGAGGAAAGGCGTTGATTTTTCTTGGTACTTGGTGTGCACTTTGCATCTGTTAATAGTGTTGGATGGGGAGCCTTCGAGGGGAGTGGAACTGACTGAATCACTTTAGGAGGAAGTGGTGACGATGGAGCCTTTGGGCTGGGTACCCTCAGAGGTCAGGACAGAGAGGCATGGCTCTGGTGCCTGTACCTAGTCTAGGAGTCCTGGCTTCTGAGGCCTAGACACTTTTCTCAATTTAGAGGGAAATACTTCGAGTGCTGGCCTTCCCTTTCTCAGAGGTCAGAGGTATAGCCTGCTTGACATGCCCTCTTTGTGCTGAGTGGGGTGTGGATGCAGGGAGCAAACCATTTTGTGGTTGGGGGAGTCAATTTTGAACTCCTCCCTTTATTCAGTCCTTCTCTTCTCTTGCCCACCTTTGGGGCCTCATGGCTTTTGGGTGTCTTCTAGAAGCTCAGCCCCTTTCATTCCATCCTACCTCGTGCATTTTGAGCTATGATCTCCATACACAGGCTGACCCTTCAACATACTTCCACCTACCCAGTCCTGAAGATCTGGTTTTGGAAATCTTCTTTTGCTACATGGGATGAGGGATCTTAGTTACCCAACCAGAGGTTGAACCCACGCCCTCCGCACTGGATGCGTGGAGTCTTAACCACTGGATCACTCGAGAAGTCCAAGAAATCCTCATCCTTTGATTGCTGGTTTTCTGGCCATTAATGTTTGCTCTTAAAAGAATGCCATCTCTTTATTCTTTCCCTATTATCTTAAAGGAGGAGAAAGACACATGCTGATGCCCCATTTCTATCTACAATTTGCTCATTTTTGAAATGTCTACTTTGGCTTAATTTTCTGAAAAGCAATTTGTGCTTCTTTAGATGGATGTGCTTTAAATATTTATAGACCAAGGGAGAGACGTGGGGGAAGGCGTGAGGGGCACCTGCTGGTGGTTGTCTTGGCCCTTCTGTTGTCCCAGGTCATCGTGCTCTGGTCCCAAACCAGCACACCCTGACAAACAAGACTAAAGTCTGCCCTTGACTGACAAACTCTGCTCTGCAAGGAAGTTCTGTCTCCCTGTAGTTACTTAAACCCGACCCTTGGGAGGTCTTACTTCCTACCCCAACTAGCTTATTAACAAGTAGTCCTTTTAGTTGTTTTGATGAGAAAAGCTCTGGCGAATGCCTTTTTCCCACATGGCTCTGTTTCCAGGGCTGTTCCAGTGGCCTGGCATAGCGCATCCGGCTGGCACACTGCGGTGACGGGTCTCAGCCCAGGGGCACCTCTGTGCAGGTGGGTTTTCCATGGGGAGCCCTGCTGGGAGCATGCTTTTGGAGGATTTGGAGCCTTCCCTCTCTGCCCAGAGGAGCAGCTCTCAAAGCCACTCTTGGCTGTCATCCCTGCCTCTCAGCCCGCCCTGGTTTCCACCCGGCACCCGCCTCTCTTGATCTGTGCCCGTTTCCAGCCACTCTGAGTGGGGTCACCAATTAGAGCAAGAAACAAAAAAGTTTCCTGAGCCCACGTGGTCCCCAACCCTCCGCTTCCTGCTGCTGTCTGTGTGTGGGGGTTTCCGCCTCTGCTGACCAGCCCCCTCTGCTCTCCCTGTGCGTCCTGCTTGGCCTTCATTATTCCCCTTGGCTTGGCTTTCCTCTTCCTCTCTCCCCCCTGTAGCCACACAGAACGAGGGAGTCCCCTTTCCTGTCCCCTTTGGAGCCCTTCAGCATCTCTGCCCAGACCCGTCACCTGTGGGACCGCGGGGGATGGCACACAGCCACTCAGGCCCACAATGGGGCTCTCAGAGCAGCGGCTGGGCCTGGGCTGGGCGCCAAGACGCTGCGGAGAGAGGCCTGGCCTTGCAGGGGGAGTGAGGGCCTGGCCGTCGGAACCTCGCAGAGCCGCCCCAACTCGCTGTGGGGTCTGGGGCAAGTCACTTGACCTCTGCTCAGCTCCTCGTCCTCGAGAGGAAGTCAGGATGGCGGCCAGGGGATGCCGGCAGAATTGCCAATGAGGGCGGGAGCACGGCGACCCAGCCCCACAGCCAGCAGCTGGTTGGATGGAGGCAGTGCACCCCTCTCATACACGTACACACATATGTGTGTACGCACATTCATGCCCACATATACGTGTACTCATAGACACACATGCACGGGCACACAAGGGCACTCTGACATGTCAGTATCTACACAGGTGCACAAACATGTTTATACAGACAGGCACACAAATGTATGCTCATCACACAGGGTGTGTACATGAATGAGATTCCCAGTAAAATAGAAACAAAATGTCAACTTCTCAGAAAGAGAGCACAACGCCATATAGCTGCATCCCTGGGCGGGCACAGCTGGGGAGACAGCAGAGAAGCCAGCAAGGCCCCAGGCCTCAACGTAACAAGCCACTGGCTATGAGCCAGATTGAGTTGACAGGCTCTGGGGAGAGCTATCGGATAGTTCTCCTGCCAAAGAGGAGAATCAGGGAAGGCTGCATGGAGGCAGAGGCTCTTGGTTGACCTGGGGAGAGCCAAGGACCTGTTATTTAGCTGGGTTTGGTTTTGGAGCCACAGACCACAGCTCTGACTCAGAAACACCCACAGCTTGCATGGAAGGAGTGAAGAGAGTCCCACCCCGACCACACATTCACGATCAAACAAATGGTACTGTTGGCTTAAGTTGTTAAGCTTGTTTGTTGCTGTTCTTTATCAGTTTATTTATTTTTATTAAGACTGCTTTTTCTTCATAGCAACATAGAGCAGAAGGTATGGAGAGTTCTCTCTCCATACATGGATCTCCTTCCTCACCAACAACCGTGTTACGATGGATGAATTTATAATAAGCCATCGTCCCTGAGAGTCACTTTCCATTAAGGCTCCCTCTTGGTGTGTTCTGTTCAGTGGGTTTGGACAACTGTGTAATGACATGTGTCCACCAATTCACCCTTTTAGTGGTGCTCTTTTCTTCTTTATAATTTTATTGACTTTTTAAAATTTTTGGCTGTACTGCGTCTTCCTTGCTGCTTGGGCTTTTGTCTCATTGTGGTACACGAGCTTCTCACTGTGATGCCTTCTCGTTGTGGAGCACAGGCTCCAGGGTGTGTGGGCCTCAGGAGTTGTGGCTCCGGGGCTCTAGAGCACAGGCTCAGTAGTTGTGGCACGAGGGCTTAGTTGGTTTTGGAGCCCTGGCTTCAGGATATGACAGCCCTCAGAGTTTGCCTGGTTTTGTCAAAGCCACAAAGTGGGGTGCGGAGAGATTGGCTTCAGATCTTTCCGTCCCCAGCTACATGACCCTGGGGACTTGACTTCACCTCTCAGTGTCAGCCTCATGGAGTATGAACAGTCATAATAAAATGAGAGTGTTGTAAGGGTTAAATTAATTAGTATGATGAGACTTTGGAATGAAGCTTGGTACAGTAAAACCTCCATGTAAATATTATTTATTACTATTAACAGTGAAAAATATATTTTAAAAAAGTTTAAAAATAATTGGCCTCGTTTATTGGTTTTTTATTTATTTATTTTCATCCATCTTTATTCTTTGGCCTGTGCGGACCTCCCATTGCAGTGGCCTCTCTTGTTGCAGAGCACCAGCTCTGGGCTCATGCGCTCCAGAGTGCTGGCTCTTAGTTGGACACACCGGTCCAGCTGCTCCATGGCATGTGCGATCTTTTCAGGCCAGGGATCGAACCAGTGCCCCCCGCACTGCAAGGTGGACTCTCTACCCACTGGACCACCAGAGAAGCCCTAAATTTTTATTTATTTATTTATTTTTGACTATTCTGGGTTTTCACTGCTGCTGCAGGCTCTTTTCTAGTTGCAGGGAATGGGGGCTATTCTCTAGTAGAGAAGAGCAGGCTTCTTGTTGCGGTGACCTCTCCCATCATTTGGAAAGTGGCTGCAGCTCCGAGGCTCCATAGCACAGGCGTCCCTTAGATGGATGCATCTTTTCCATTAAGGCTCCCTCTTGGTGTGTTCTGTTCAGTGGGTTTGGACAACTGTGTAATGACATGTGTCCACCAATTCACCCTTTTAGTGGTGCTCTTTTCTTCTTTATAATTTTATTGACTTTTTAAAATTTTTGGCTGTACTGCGTCTTCCTTGCTGCTTGGGCTTTTGTCTCATTGTGGTACACGAGCTTCTCACTGTGATGCCTTCTCGTTGTGGAGCACAGGCTCCAGGGTGTGTGGGCCTCAGGAGTTGTGGCTCCGGGGCTCTAGAGCACAGGCTCAGTAGTTGTGGCACGAGGGCTTAGTTGGTTTTGGAGCCCTGGCTTCAGGATATGACAGCCCTCAGAGTTTGCCTGGTTTTGTCAAAGCCACAAAGTGGGGTGCGGAGAGATTGGCTTCAGATCTTTCCGTCCCCAGCTACATGACCCTGGGGACTTGACTTCACCTCTCAGTGTCAGCCTCATGGAGTATGAACAGTCATAATAAAATGAGAGTGTTGTAAGGGTTAAATTAATTAGTATGATGAGACTTTGGAATGAAGCTTGGTACAGTAAAACCTCCATGTAAATATTATTTATTACTATTAACAGTGAAAAATATATTTTAAAAAAGTTTAAAAATAATTGGCCTCGTTTATTGGTTTTTTATTTATTTATTTTCATCCATCTTTATTCTTTGGCCTGTGCGGACCTCCCATTGCAGTGGCCTCTCTTGTTGCAGAGCACCAGCTCTGGGCTCATGCGCTCCAGAGTGCTGGCTCTTAGTTGGACACACCGGTCCAGCTGCTCCATGGCATGTGCGATCTTTTCAGGCCAGGGATCGAACCAGTGCCCCCCGCACTGCAAGGTGGACTCTCTACCCACTGGACCACCAGAGAAGCCCTAAATTTTTATTTATTTATTTATTTTTGACTATTCTGGGTTTTCACTGCTGCTGCAGGCTCTTTTCTAGTTGCAGGGAATGGGGGCTATTCTCTAGTAGAGAAGAGCAGGCTTCTTGTTGCGGTGACCTCTCCCATCGCGGAACTTGGGCTCTAGGGCACACAAGCTTCAGTGGCTGCAGCTCCGAGGCTCCATAGCACAGGCTGTACAGTTGTGGCCCATGGGCTTAGCCGCTCTGCAGCATGTGGAATCTTCCCAGATCGGGGATTCAACCCATGTCTCCTGCATTGACAAACTCCTCACCAGTGAGTCACAATGGAAGCCCAATAAAAATACTTTTTTCTAGAAGATTTTTCAGGGGTGAGTTGCTTAGTTTTCATTAAGATTTTTGCCAACCCAAGTGCCCATCCACAGATGATTGGGTTAAGATGTGGTCCATGTATACAACGGCATATTACTCAGGCATAGAAAAAGAATGAAATACTGTCATTGGCAAAAACATGGATGGACCTAGAGAATGTTAGTGAAATAAGTCAGACAGAGAAAGACAAATACTATATGATGATACTTATCTGTGGAATCTGAAAAATAATACAAATAAATGTATAGGCAAAATAGAAACTGACTCTCAGGCATAGGAGACTTGGGTTTGATCCCTGGGTCAGGAAGATCCTCTGGAAAAGGGCATGGCAACCCACTCCTGTATTCTTGCCTAGAGAATTCCATGGACAGAGGAGTCTGGCGGGCTACAGTCCATGGAGTCACAAAGAGTCGGACACGATTTGAGTGACTAACACCTTCAGGCATAGAAATCAAAGTTGTGGTTACCAAAGGGAAGAGAGAAGAGGGGAGGGACAAATTAGGGGTATGGGATTAACAGCTACAGACCCCTCTGCATAATACAGAGAAGCAATAAAGATTTACTGCAGAGCACAGGGAATTCTACCCCATACCTTGTAATAACCTATAATGGAATATAATTTGCAAAAGAAAGGAATCACTGTGCTGTATGTATACCTGAAACTAGCACTGTATTGTAAATCAACCATCGTTCAATCAAAACTACATTAAAAATAGATTAATAGGGCTACCTGGTGGTCCGGTGGGTGGAGAGTCTGCCTTGCAGTGCTGGGGGCACTGGTTCAATCACTGGCCTGCGAAGATCCTACAAGCCGCAGAGCGGCTGGACCGGTGTGTCCAGTTGTGGGCCAGTGCTCTTCAGTGCATGTGCCCGGAGCTGGTGCTCTGCAGCCAGAGAGTTGCAGTGGGAGACCCACACAGGTCCAGGAGTAAAAATGGATGAAAGTAAATAAAGAAAGAACCAACAAAAGAGGCCAAAAATTAAAAAAAAAAAAAAGATTTGTAAAAAAATATTTTTTAAAAAAGATCAACTCAGTGTTTGCAGACTCCAACGGCTGGAGTTCCAGTGGCCCAAAGCCCCTTCCTGCGTTTCCGATCCTTGATAAGTAGAA
The DNA here is from genome assembly GCA_022376925.1 of Tragulus kanchil. Lineage (NCBI taxonomy): Eukaryota > Metazoa > Chordata > Mammalia > Artiodactyla > Tragulidae > Tragulus > Tragulus kanchil. The sequence goes on along the minus strand of JAIOJX010000031.1, from coordinate 41,334,750 downwards.
GGATGAGAATGTTAGAAGGAGCAGGATCATAGATGACAGATGGAGAAGCTGAGGCAGGTCCTGGGCTGGTCCCACCAGACAGGTAGCAGAGGCTAAGCCCCGCGCCTTCCTCTCCTGGCACCTCCAGCCCCGCCGGCCCCCGCCCGCCCCCTCTTGTGGAAGGAAGAGAAGGCGGCCGTGGCTTATAGGACAATGGGATTGGCATTCTTATCCGAAGACTGACTTCTTCCATTTAGGAAATAGGCAACGTGACTGGGGTCTCTTCTGTGGAGTCCTGGGTTGCCTCAGTACAGATGGGCTGGTCCCCGCTGGTGGAGCCGCCACTGTGGGAAGCCCTTTGGGACCAAAAGGCAGGCTTCCCCAAGGAGCACACCCTCCCACGACAGAGAGGGAGGCCCTGGCCACCCCTCGAGGACCAGGGCCTTGGACTGAAATAGGCTCCCAATGGGCAGGGCTGCCCTCCCCAGGGATAGAAACCCCCTTCTCTTCTTCCATATTGACCCATGACCGGGGTGTGGGAGAGGCATCTTAATACATTTTCAGTGGATAATGAAGCAGTTTATTTAATATTATTTGGATAACAAGCCTCCACATGAACAGGATTCGAATGTCAGTTGTCTTTGGGGAAAAAAGATTTATTGGTTGGTAAATATTGAGAAAGAAACACTGATAAAGAACAGCTTCAGCTGCAGCTTCTGCCCGGAGCAGGAGAACAGGCCTGTGTTGTATTTTGGGGCCCTGGGAAGGCAAAAAATTGTGAATGTCTTCCTTTGTTGGTGGGTGTTAAAGTGGAGACCGCTACAAATAATTTCTTATTTCTGTTCGCATAGATTTAAAATTATGTAGTTTCCCTACCTTGTTAAGTATTAAAGCGTTCTTGTTTAAGGAAAAGGCACTTAAATAATGAAGCTTATGTATCTTGTTTTCAGACATCAATATCTGGCTTTGAGTGGCACAAAGAGATGAAGGAATGTGGATTCAGAGCTCCCCGGGGACGCTTGGCAATTCTAATTCGACTCCAGACTGCAAATGGGCACAAAACTGTTGAAACTTTTGTTACAGAGAAGGCTGGGTGAACACGTGGTGTTGGGAAATTGTATTTTCTTCTTCGAGTTCTTCTGTTTCCGAATATTTAATCCCACTGTTGTCGTCTTTAGTGAAGTTCTCTTTAGTAAAGGATCTCTTTCCTGATGCTTAAGGCGACACAGACGCTGAATTCAGACAACACCAGACTGGAATGCTGGCTTTCATGGGGCCTGATGTGGGGAAAGACTGCCATCTGGTGGTCAGTGGGGGTACTTGGCACCTCGGGCCCATTCTGGCTGTGGGAAAGCCAGGGGTTGGGAAGGGAGCCTGTAAGCTGGCTTTCTGTAGGACAGGTGGGTGTCTTTATAAAACTTCCAGACCAAGGCTTCAGTGAATCTTCTGTGTGTACTCTGTCACTCCTTGAATAGGCATACAGTACCTTCTGTGTGACAATGAGGATAAAGGTTGGGGCAATCTCATGGTGACAATACAGAAATGAATGAACATGGGCCAAATGCCTCCTGCATGCCTGGCAGGGAGCCAGGAAATCCGTAAACTGTGTCCAAGGCCATCAGTATCAGAGATGATGGGCAGAGGTGGTGAGACATGGCCTGTCCTCATCTTGCAGGATATTTGGTCAGGATTTCAGACAAAGTCAAGCAAGATCCAGGGAGGTCTGATTTATCTTTTCAAACTGTTAGGTTAGCCAAAAAGTTAATCAGGTGTTTCCATAGGATGTGATGAATAATTCAAAACAAACTTTTTGCCAACCCGATTTTAAAGAACTTTGGAAATGCTTTTGTGTTGTAAAAAGAAAAAAAGACCCTGGGAAGGCAAAAATTGTGAATGTCTTCCTTTGTTGGTGGGTGTTAAAGTGGAGACCGCTACAAATAATTTCTTATTTCTGTTCGCATAGATTTAAAATTATGTAGTTTCCCTACCTTGTTAAGTATTAAAGCGTTCTTGTTTAAGGAAAAGGCACTTAAATAATGAAGCTTATGTATCTTGTTTTCAGACATCAATATCTGGCTTTGAGTGGCACAAAGAGATGAAGGAATGTGGATTCAGAGCTCCCCGGGGACGCTTGGCAATTCTAATTCGACTCCAGACTGCAAATGGGCACAAAACTGTTGAAACTTTTGTTACAGAGAAGGCTGGGTGAACACGTGGTGTTGGGAAATTGTATTTTCTTCTTCGAGTTCTTCTGTTTCCGAATATTTAATCCCACTGTTGTCGTCTTTAGTGAAGTTCTCTTTAGTAAAGGATCTCTTTCCTGATGCTTAAGGCGACACAGACGCTGAATTCAGAAAACACCAGACTGGAATGCTGGCTTTCATGGGGCCTGATGTGGGGAAAGACTGCCATCTGGTGGTCAGTGGGGGTACTTGGCACCTCGGGCCCATTCTGGCTGTGGGAAAGCCAGGGGTTGGGAAGGGAGCCTGTAAGCTGGCTTTCTGTAGGACAGGTGGGTGTCTTTATAAAACTTCCAGACCAAGGCTTCAGTGAATCTTCTGTGTGTACTCTGTCACTCCTTGAATAGGCATACAGTACCTTCTGTGTGACAATGAGGATAAAGGTTGGGGCAATCTCATGGTGACAATACAGAAATGAATGAACATGGGCCAAATGCCTCCTGCATGCCTGGCAGGGAGCCAGGAAATCCGTAAACTGTGTCCAAGGCCATCAGTATCAGAGATGATGGGCAGAGGTGGTGAGACATGGCCTGTCCTCATCTTGCAGGATATTTGGTCAGGATTTCAGACAAAGTCAAGCAAGATCCAGGGAGGTCTGATTTATCTTTTCAAACTGTTAGGTTAGCCAAAAAGTTAATCAGGTGTTTCCATAGGATGTGATGAATAATTCAAAACAAACTTTTTGCCAACCCGATTTTAAAGAACTTTGGAAATGCTTTTGTGTTGTAAAAAGAAAAAAAGAAATGAAAATCTAACAGCACAGAAATGTACAAAGAAGAAAAGATAGGACTAGAAGCCCCTGCTGGTTACCCACAATTCACACTTACCTGCCTTTCATTCTGTCCAGATGGAGATTTATTTATTTTTTGTTCACATTCTCTGTTTTATTGAAAGCTAGTTAGAAGTTAGACCAACCGTAGGTAGTTTAGAGGGAGGGGAATAAACTCCAGGATCCAATCCTTTTGGCAGTAAAGCTACCTATGGTGATGAATGAATGATGAACCTGACTGAGAAGGGTCTTTTCGGGGAAAGTATGTCTTCCTCTAGTTGCCTGGAATCAATAAACATGCAGTCAGGTTATCATCCTCTCTGGTTTGGGAGTTGCTTAAATTGCAGTTAGTCTGGCTTATGCTAGAAGACTGATTAGGCAAGAGGAATGAGCAGTGTTTCCAAAAGAGTGGATGCAGAAAGAGATGTGAGCACTCCATCATTATACTCATCCTAAAAAAGTCAAGATGTCTTCAAAGCTGCAGTTGGTATGTTGAAGTTATAGTTTCTTCCATTTTTTTTTAATTTTAAAATTGTATATTGGAGTATATCTGATTAGCAATGTTGTGATATTTTCAACCCAATGAGAGACTATCACAACCCAGCCCATTAAAAGCCACTATACCTTGAGCTCTCAGTTCCCTCTAATGGGTTTTTTGTTTATAACAGTCTCAGCTATCCCTCTCCTTTATAAGAGTTTCCTCTCCTTGGCTTTACCAGACTTGCATGTGGCTCATCACAGTTGTGTGTCTCCAAATACATCTTTTGCTGCTCTAGAATAAATTTGTTTTACTGATAAAAATAATCGGCTGCTTGCTTTAGGTAATAATTTAGATAATAATGATAATAATTGCCATTATTTATAATGACAATGATTACAAGCAATCTCATAAATAAAAAAGATTGTTGTTCAGTTGCTGAGTTGTGCTGACTCTTTTGACCCCATGGACTGCATGCCAAAAAGTTAATCAGGTGTTTCAATAGGATGTGATGAATAATTCAAAACAAACTTTTTGCCAACCCGATTTTAAAGAACTTTGGAAATGCTTTTGTGTTGTAAAAAGAAAAAAAGAAATGAAAATCTAACAGCACAGAAATGTACAAAGAAGAAAAGATAGGACTAGAAGCCCCTGCTGGTTACCCACAATTCACACTTACCTGCCTTTCATTCTGTCCAGATGGAGATTTATTTATTTTTTGTTCACATTCTCTGTTTTATTGAAAGCTAGTTAGAAGTTAGACCAACCGTAGGTAGTTTAGAGGGAGGGGAATAAACTCCAGGATCCAATCCTTTTGGCAGTAAAGCTACCTATGGTGATGAATGAATGATGAACCTGACTGAGAAGGGTCTTTTCGGGGAAAGTATGTCTTCCTCTAGTTGCCTGGAATCAATAAACATGCAGTCAGGTTATCATCCTCTCTGGTTTGGGAGTTGCTTAAATTGCAGTTAGTCTGGCTTATGCTAGAAGACTGATTAGGCAAGAGGAATGAGCAGTGTTTCCAAAAGAGTGGATGCAGAAAGAGATGTGAGCACTCCATCATTATACTCATCCTAAAAAAGTCAAGATGTCTTCAAAGCTGCAGTTGGTATGTTGAAGTTATAGTTTCTTCCATTTTTTTTTAATTTTAAAATTGTATATTGGAGTATATCTGATTAGCAATGTTGTGATATTTTCAACCCAATGAGAGACTATCACAACCCAGCCCATTAAAAGCCACTATACCTTGAGCTCTCAGTTCCCTCTAATGGGTTTTTTGTTTATAACAGTCTCAGCTATCCCTCTCCTTTATAAGAGTTTCCTCTCCTTGGCTTTACCAGACTTGCATGTGGCTCATCACAGTTGTGTGTCTCCAAATACATCTTTTGCTGCTCTAGAATAAATTTGTTTTACTGATAAAAATAATCGGCTGCTTGCTTTAGGTAATAATTTAGATAATAATGATAATAATTGCCATTATTTATAATGACAATGATTACAAGCAATCTCATAAATAAAAAAGATTGTTGTTCAGTTGCTGAGTTGTGGCTGACTCTTTTTGACCCCATGGACTGCATGCCAAGCTCTTCTGTTCTCCACTATCTCCCGGAGCTTGCTCAAGTTGAATCAATGATGCCAATCAACTATCTCATCCTCTGCTGTTCCTTTTCCTGACCTCAATGTTTTCAAGCATCAGGGTCTTTTCCAGTGAGTTGGCTCTTCGCATCAAGTGGCCAAAGTATTGGAGCTTCAGCTTTGGCATCAGTCCTTCCAATGAATATTCAGGGTAGATTTCCTTTAGGACTGACTGGTTTTATCACCTTGCTGTCCAAGGACTCTCAAGAGTCTTCTCCAGCACCACAGTTCAAAAGCATAAATTCTTCTGCAGTCAGCCTTCTTTATGGTTCAACTCTCACGTTCAAAGATGACTACTGGGAAAACCATAGCTTTGATTATGCGGACCTTTGTTGGTAAAGTGATGTCTCTGATTTTTAGTATGCTGTCAAAGTTTTTCACAACCTTTCCTTCAAAGGAGCAAGCATCTTTAAATTTCCTGACTGTGGTCACCGTCTGCAGAGATTTTGGAGCACAAGAAAATAAAATCTGTCATTGTTTCACTTTTTCCCATCTATTTGCCATGAAGTGATAGGACTGGATGCCATGATCTTAGTTTTTTAAATGTTGAGTTTAAGCATAAAAAGATATTTTATGATATTTAAAGTTTTGGTTTTGTTGTTGTTGTTATACGGGACATTAAAGTGTCTTGAGTTTTTAAATATTTTATTTATTTAATTCATTTTAAAATTGAAATCTAGGGCTTCCCTGGTGGTCCAGTGGGTAAGGACACCGCCTTGCAGTGCAGGGGGCACCGGTTCGATCCCTGGCCTGGGAAGATCCCACGTGCTGTGGAGCGGCTGGACCGATGTGTCCAATTACTGAGTCGGAGCTCTGGAGCGCATGCGCCCAGAGCCGGTGCTCTGCGACAACGGAGGCCACCGCGATGGGAGGCCCACACAGGCCGAAGAACAAAGATGGATGAAAATAGATAAACGAAAGACCAATAGAAGTGGCCCACCTGCCCCGCTCCCTCCCCAAACCCCACCCCCCAAAATAAATAAATAAAACTCTAAAAAAAAAAAATTGAAATCTAGCTGATTTACAATATTGTGTTAGTTTCAGGTGTATAGCCAAGAGGTTCATATATGTATATATATATTTTTTTTTTTCGGATTATTTTCCATTATAGGTTATTGTAAGGTATTGAATATTGTTTCCTGTGCTACACAGTATATCCTTGTTGTTTATCTCTTTTTAAAAGTTTTGTTTTTAAATTTTTATTTATTTTATTCCTTTTAGAATCAATATCTCTTTGTTTTTTTTTTTTTTTTTAAAGATTTATTTATTTATTTATTTTGGGTGGGGGTCGGGTTGGGGAGGGAGGGGAGCAGGTGGGCCACTTCTATTGGTCTTTCGTTTCTCTGTGTTCATCCGTCTTTGTTCTTTGGCTCCTGTGGGCCTCCCATCGCGGTGGCATCTGTCGTTGCAGAGCGCCGGCTCTGGGCGCGTCTGGCTCGGTAATTGGACACATCAGTCCAGCTGCTCCGCGGCACGTGGGATCTTCCCAGGCCAGGGATCGAACCGGCGCCCCTTGCACTGCAAGGCGGTGTCCTTACCCACTGGACCACCAGGGGAAGCCCATCTCTTTGTTTTTAATTTTTGTTTTATTTCTGGAGTAGAGTTGCCTTATAGTGTTGTGTTGGTTTCAAGTGTATAGCAAGGTAAATCAGTTGTACATATGCAAATATCCACTATTTTCAGATTCTTTCCCCATATAGATTGTTACAGAGTATTGAGTAGAGTCCTTGGTGCCACACAGTAGCTCCTTATTGATTATCTATTATATATATATAGTATGCATATCTGTTAACTCCATACTCTCAATTTATTCCTCTCCTCCCCTTTCCCCTTTGGTAGCCATAAATTTGTTTTCTATGTCTGAGTCTGTTTCCATCTTGTAAATAAATTCCTTTGTATTTTTTTTTAAATTTCACGAATAAGTAATATCATATGATATTTGTCTGACCCCTCGGCAGGGGTCAGGGACCATGTTTTTCACAGGAGACACTCATATAAGTGAGACCCTGGTTCTCAAGGAGGCTCCAGTCTGATGGAGACGAGTGGGGAAGGAACTGCAGACCAGATCAGCCGTGGGGTTGGCGAGGTCACACAGATGACCTGCAGGTCTGGCCTGGGAAGGAAAGGAGGCAGCTTTCCGAGGCTGAGTCACTCTGAGTGACAGTGGCCTCCTGGATCTACCCTATCCTCTCCCACACCAGCTTCCCTTCTCTGAAGAAAGGGTTTCTGTCTCGCTCATGGATCTGGAGGACAATTCAGGAAGGCATGTGAGGAACTTCCCTGGTCCAGTGGTTGAGGCTCCACTTTCCAATGCAGGGAGCATGGGTTCCATCCCTGTTTGGGGAACTAAGGTCTCACAAGGCAGGGATGCAGCACAAAAAAAAAAAAAAAAAAAAGAAAGAAAGAAAGAAAAAAGCACTGGAAAGTTGCCAAGGGAACTTTGCCAAGATCTGAACTGTCTTGTTGGCTCTGTAGTTGTAAAATAACCTGCCCTGCACAGAAGCAGACACTCAGCATGCCTGGAAGAATGATCCTACTGGCGAAAGTGCTCAGAGGACATCTGTCTGCTGAGCAAAGCCACCATCCTGGCCGACCTGGACGACATGGGCAGCAGCCTGTCCAAAGTCTCCCACTGTCCCCTGGCACATCAGAGGCAGCCACTGGAGACTTGATATCTGATGCCATTTCCCTGGAGTGGAAGGCTATTGGCCCCTGGGAACCACAGACTGCACTGATCCAAATATTTGTCCTGTTTGGCATAAAGACAAAGGCTGATTTTTCTTGGAAAGCCATCTTCTCATCCTTTGGAAACATGTCAGACTTCGTGGGGAGCTCTTTTCTTCTGGCATAGTACTTACTGTGAGACTTGCACGCTGACTCACAGAATTGTTACCTGGGTAACTGAAAGGCAAAAGGAGAAGCTGAAGATGTTGGAACTTGCCTGGCGGTCCAGTGGTTAAGCATCCACCTTGCAATGCAGGGGATGTAGGTTGAGTCTCTGGTCGGAGAACTATGATTCCACAGGCCTCAGAGTTCCCGACCCAGGAATTGAACCTGGGTCTCCTGCAGGGCAGGCCACTTACTGCCTGAGCCACCAGACAGCTAATAGACAGTATCAATTTATAAGTGACCCTGTTCTCAAGGAGGCTCCAGTCTGATGGAGACGAATGGGAAGGAACTGCAGACCAGATCAGCCGTGGGGTTGGCGAGGTCACACAGATGACCTGCAGGTCTGGCCTGGGAAGGAAAGGAGGCAGCTTTCCGAGGCTGAGTCACTCTGAGTGACAGTGGCCTCCTGGATCTACCCTATCCTCTCCCACACCAGCTTCCCTTCTCTGAAGAAAGGGTTTCTGTCTCGCTCATGGATCTGGAGGACAATTCAGGAAGGCATGTGAGGAACTTCCCTGGTCCAGTGGTTGAGGCTCCACTTTCCAATGCAGGGAGCATGGGTTCCATCCCTGTTTGGGGAACTAAGGTCTCACAAGGCAGGGATGCAGCACAAAAAAAAAAAAAAAAAAAGAAAGAAAGAAAAAAGCACTGGAAAGTTGCCAAGGGAACTTTGCCAAGATCTGAACTGTCTTGTTGGCTCTGTAGTTGTAAAATAACCTGCCCTGCACAGAAGCAGACACTCAGCATGCCTGGAAGAATGATCCTACTGGCGAAAGTGCTCAGAGGACATCTGTCTGCTGAGCAAAGCCACCATCCTGGCCGACCTGGACGACATGGGCAGCAGCCTGTCCAAAGTCTCCCACTGTCCCCTGGCACATCAGAGGCAGCCACTGGAGACTTGATATCTGATGCCATTTCCTGGAGTGGAAGGCTATTGGCCCCTGGGAACCACAGACTGCACTGATCCAAATATTTGTCCTGTTTGGCATAAAGACAAAGGCTGATTTTTCTTGGAAAGCCATCTTCTCATCCTTTGGAAACATGTCAGACTTCGTGGGGAGCTCTTTTCTTCTGGCATAGTACTTACTGTGAGACTTGCACGCTGACTCACAGAATTGTTACCTGGGTAACTGAAAGGCAAAAGGAGAAGCTGAAGATGTTGGAACTTGCCTGGCGGTCCAGTGGTTAAGCATCCACCTTGCAATGCAGGGGATGTAGGTTGAGTCTCTGGTCGGAGAACTATGATTCCACAGGCCTCAGAGTTCCCGACCCAGGAATTGAACCTGGGTCTCCTGCAGGGCAGGCCAATTCTTTACTGCCTGAGCCACCAGACAGCTAATAGACAGTATCAATTTATACTTGCTCAGTCGTCCCAGTAATGTTTCCTTGTGTGTTTGCTCCAGGATCAGACCTCACCCTGCACTTCGTTGCCTTATCTCTTTAGCGTCCTCAGTTTTAGAACTGTTCCTCTGTCTTTCCCCACCAAGACATTGACAATTTTGAGAAAAGTCCAGGCTGGTTGTTTTCAGGATGCCCCTCAACTGGGATTTGTCTGATTGTTTCCTCATGTGTAGGTTCAGATGAATAATAATAATAATAAAAAAACAGCTTTTAAGGGCCCTTAAAAGCTTCAAACGGAATGAAATCTGCTCTCAATTTCCTTCTCCACCAGGGACTTTATTGCCCCGGGGACTCCAGCCTGGAAGGCAAATCCCAGCCCTGGAAGAGATTTGAGCTAAGCTGGGTAAGGCCGGTAGCTGAGTTGTCGCTTACCATTTCCATCCGGTCATCAGGGGCCCAGACATCTTCATGGCAGCCTCGGCCAAGACTTTATTCCCATCCACCTCTCCTCTGCCTTCCCAGCCCAGCTCTGCTCTGCCCCGGGCTGACTGAGAATCACTCTGAGAGACCCAGGTGCTCGGTGGCGGCCCCATGCCTGGCAGACCCTCGTCTCATCAGCTGCTGGGACCAAGGCCAGGAAAGTGAAAAGGCATATGCAGCCCCTGTAGACAAAAAGCAATTTCCTGAGTTGGGGCTGGGCCCAGGAGGCTGCCTTTTGACACCTCTCTGACTGTATAGGCTGGGGCAGGCATTTCCCAAGTCCTAGACTCCAGGAGCCCATGTCTCTGTCTCTAAGGGGAGGAGGGCGGGGAGGAGGAGGTGGAGCAGCCACACTTCCACCTCCTAAGTCCTCAGGGTCCCCACGCAGCTATTCACTAAGCCTCGGCCTCCCAGGGGTCACAGATCCCCACACAAGGTGGCACAATTGACCTGCAAGCCTTGTAGGCAAGGTGACATCTTCCACACCCTTCTCTCCCCACTGAAGGGTGAGCACATGTCAAATTTCCCTTCATCTCTGAGAAGGATCCTGGGTGGTTGGGAGGGCTAGGGAGCACTGTTAGGGTTTCCTCTGTTCCTGTGGGGGTGGCGGCATGATTACCCCACTCCATCTCCTCTCTTCCTGGAGACAAGGCATGAGAAAGTGGCTTCACCTTTCTGGGGCTGCTTAGACAGAAGGAGAGCTTCCCAGGAGGGCAGGATGATGAGAGAGCGTGGGCTGCAGAGCGCATTTGGCCTTCTTAGTTGAAACATGGAGAAGATGCTGCCCAGAGCCCTGCCTGAGGCATGGTTTTTGACAAACACGTGGGTGCTGTAACAGCCAGATACCCTGGTTCTTGGCCTGGTGTCCCTGGGGAGCCCCCAAGGGTTCTGAGAGTCAAATTCAGAGCATCTTGAATAAGAAATAAACTTGCACCTTGATGTTCATGGAAAGATACCTACAAATTAGCATTGTCTTCAATCACAGAGGCAATGACTCACAGGGAGGTCAACAGTGCCCACGGTTTTTGTCATCAGTAGGAATCAGATATTTTCATATTATAGTCTAGTTTGTACAGGCATCTTGAAATATTGTTTAGGGTCATCATGATGGTAAGGTCATGCTAATCTTTAGACATGCAGCTTGAGGTGCTTCTTAATGGCCAATTAAAATCACAGATATTAATACATCATGTATTTGTTTTTAACATAGTTTGATAACTAGCCGTAGTTTGACATACTTGGTTTCCTCTGAATTTTTGTCTGTTTTAGTTACTGTTCTTCAAGGCATTCTGAGATGAGATTCAAGAGGTTTTACTGGAGGTGTTTTTGCACAAAAAATGTTTCAGAAATGCTGCTCTGGGTCCTCAAACTTTGAGCAATTTTGGTCTCTGAACTGGCTTTGAAGGTGGTGAGCTTTCTCTTTCTTTTCCACACTTGTGGCATGTGGGATCTTAGTTCCCTGACCAGGGATTGAACATGTACCCCCTGCACTGGTAGCATGGTATCTTAGCCTCTGAACCACCAGGGAAGACTTAAGCGCTTTCTGGACGGTGTTTTTTTTCTGCCATTCTCCTGAAATGGGATTAGTCTGTGAGGAGATAGGAGCATTGTGGGGATCTGAACTGCTCCGTCGCTTCAGACTGGTGATGACAGACGGATGTGCCAGGGACATTCAAGTGAGGAATAGAACAAATATTCTTGGTGTATCAGGGTCATTGTTCAGGGTTAGATGAGGAAAAGTCCAGTGTTGAGCTGAGGGTCAAGTTTTCAGGTGAGAGTGGAGGAACCATCCTTTTAGGAACTTGATTCGCTGTCTCATCTCTTATGTCTCCCTTTCCTGTGCTTGTTTAGAACAAAATAGGGTAACACGCCTGTAGTGTGTGCAACAACTTGCAGGATAAACATGAAATTGGCTTCTCCTGCGATCATTTTCCAGCCCCCGGAGGGTCTCTCTGTAGAAGACTCTGGAGGAAGCCCCATGACTCACGCTCATTCCCTTAAGGAGCCAGCAGGTGGCGGTAGTGGGCAGGTAAAGCCGCGCGTCCTGAGTGAGGCAGGCGGTTCTTCCTATCATTGATGCAATGGGAGTAGCTCAGAGAGAAGCACCTTTGAGTGCTTGTGTGTGTTATGCAGACACCAGCGTCTCCAGACAGCCTACTGAGCACAGATTTTATCTTTCACGGATGTTTTCTCCCCTTTGCTGAGAATGTCTGTCTGCCAAGCGGGCCACACATTTGTAACTGTCGGAATGTATCAGAGCATTCCCTGTGCGGTATGCAACTTTCAGGGGTAGTGGTCCTTGCCCTGGCAGGGCTGGTTCCATAGTGAGAACAGGGTCCACCTTCCAGGGGTGGGAGCTACCCACATACTCATTGAGCCAAATGGTACAAGCACAGACCCAAGCAATCCCCAAAGCAGTGGCTATAAGGATGCTTGGAAGGCGTGGAGCGAATGGCTGAGGCTGGGCTGCTCAGGCAAGGATTGGGGTCTAGAGACAAGTTTGAAGAAGAAAGCCCATCTGGTGGGAGGAAGTTCTGTGATGCGGGCACAAGGCAGGAGGTCCAGTGTGATGTGCTTTGACTCAAACCCAGTGAGAGAGGAGAGATTTCAGGTCAAAGAGACTGGGTGATGGGAGATGTAGACAGGGAGTTGATGGCCAGAAATAGCCACCATTGGTCCTTGAGTATCTGGAGAGGTAGCCGTTCCAGTGCTGATAACACAACGTTATCAGGAACCGGATAATCTAACAGTGCTTGACATGCCTGCTGTATTCTACCCCACGCTCCTGTTCCTGAATAAACATGCATGACCCTCTAAACTTTCTAAAGCGTTTATCAGGAAAGGCAGCATCACAAAACTGTATGATAGTCTCTGAGGGTCCTTTCTAGTGTGCCTCTCCATTGCTGTACTGAGTAGCTAAATGTTTTATTTCATGTAATTCATACAGAACCTTGAGGAGCCTGTAAGGACCAGAGATGTCCTGATTTGGGTAGAATGATTTTTTTTTTTTTTTTTTTGAGAGCAACATCTTTCAAATATCTTTAACCACAGTTCATGCAGGAACTACATTTTACAAAGTGGCCCCATGTACACATATATTGCACATGTGATTTTCATTGTATTATATCCTATATTGTTAAAAACTGCTGGGAACTGGCACATTCAAACCCAGTGATCTCAGCAATTTAATTAATGTTTAGTTTTGGCTGGGTTGTTGCTGTTGTGTGCAGGTTTTCTCTGGCTGTGGCGAGTAGGGGCTACTCTTGGTTGCAGTGCATGGCCTTCTCATTTTGGTGGCTTCTCTTGTGTAGCATGGGTTCTGGGTGTGCAGGCTCAGTCCTTGTGGCCCACAGGGTTAGTTGCTCCATAGCGTGTGGGTCTTCCCTCAAGACTAGGCGATGGTTCCATAGTGAGAACAGGGTCCACCTTCCAGGGGTGGGAGCTACCCACATACTCATTGAGCCAAATGGTACAAGCACAGACCCAAGCAATCCCCAAAGCAGTGGCTATAAGGATGCTTGGAAGGCGTGGAGCGAATGGCTGAGGCTGGGCTGCTCAGGCAAGGATTGGGGTCTAGAGACAAGTTTGAAGAAGAAAGCCCATCTGGTGGGAGGAAGTTCTGTGATGCGGGCACAAGGCAGGAGGTCCAGTGTGATGTGCTTTGACTCAAACCCAGTGAGAGAGGAGAGATTTCAGGTCAAAGAGACTGGGTGATGGGAGATGTAGACAGGGAGTTGATGGCCAGAAATAGCCACCATTGGTCCTTGAGTATCTGGAGAGGTAGCCGTTCCAGTGCTGATAACACAACGTTATCAGGAACCGGATAATCTAACAGTGCTTGACATGCCTGCTGTATTCTACCCCACGCTCCTGTTCCTGAATAAACATGCATGACCCTCTAAACTTTCTAAAGCGTTTATCAGGAAAGGCAGCATCACAAAACTGTATGATAGTCTCTGAGGGTCCTTTCTAGTGTGCCTCTCCATTGCTGTACTGAGTAGCTAAATGTTTTATTTCATGTAATTCATACAGAACCTTGAGGAGCCTGTAAGGACCAGAGATGTCCTGATTTGGGTAGAATGATTTTTTTTTTTTTTTGAGAGCAACATCTTTCAAATATCTTTAACCACAGTTCATGCAGGAACTACATTTTACAAAGTGGCCCCATGTACACATATATTGCACATGTGATTTTCATTGTATTATATCCTATATTGTTAAAAACTGCTGGGAACTGGCACATTCAAACCCAGTGATCTCAGCAATTTAATTAATGTTTAGTTTTGGCTGGGTTGTTGCTGTTGTGTGCAGGTTTTCTCTGGCTGTGGCGAGTAGGGGCTACTCTTGGTTGCAGTGCATGGCCTTCTCATTTTGGTGGCTTCTCTTGTGTAGCATGGGTTCTGGGTGTGCAGGCTCAGTCCTTGTGGCCCACAGGGTTAGTTGCTCCATAGCGTGTGGGGTCTTCCCAAACTAGGGATGGAACTCAAGCCCCCTACATTGGCAGGCAGATTCTTTACCATGGGTCCACCAGGGACATCCAGTCTGAGCAATTTGAAAAACACCAGTGGAGTTGGAAGTGAGCTTTCCTTCTTCCACTGCCCATCCTTCTCTCCAACCAAGATGCCTCTGGGTTGTCGTCCAGAAATCAGAAGCTCTCACTGGTTCAGAGACATCCGTGAACCTGCCTTTCGTGATACAATTCCCCTGTAGCTCAGATGGTAAAGAATCTTCCTGCAATGCAGGAGACCCTGGTTTGATCCCTGGGTCAGAAAGGTCCCCTGGAGAAGGGATATGCTACTCACTCCAGGATTCTTGGGCTTCCCTGGAGGTTCACATGCTAATGAATCCACCTGCAGTGTGACACCTGGGTTCATTTCCTGGAAAGGGAAAATCCCCTGGAGAAGGGAAAGGCTACGCATTCTAGTATTCTTGCCTGGAGAATTCCACAGCGCATCCATGGGTCACAAAGAGTCGGACATGACTGAGTGACTTCACTTTCACTTTAGGCAAACGTGGGTCTTTGCAGCTTCTTTAAGAAAGCACGGTGCCAAGCAGATTGAAAGAACAAATCAGAGTGTTTCAGATGAAACCAGTGACCAAGAACTTAGAAGAACTGATTTAATTTACTCACATAGAGTTTCTGTGACCGTTTTCTTAGCATTAATTGCTTTGCTTCCTTTGGACAGGTCTTACCTCTTCCTCCAACTGCATTTTCAAAGGCTTGATGTTTAGAACCTGTACTGTGTAAAGCAGGCTCCTGGTACTGATGCCAGAAACTCTTCTTAAGGGATGGGCAGGTAACAGGTCCTGTGGTCCCTCTGGGCATTGTCGGGAATGGTTCTTAGGCGATCAAGTATAATGTTAGTTTTGGCTGGGTATGTTGCTGTTTTTGGGGGCAGGTTTTCTCTGGCTGTGGCGAGTAGGGGCTACTCTTGGTTGCAGTGCATGGCCTTCTCATTTTGGTGGCTTCTCTTGTGTAGCATGGGTTCTGGGTGTGCAGGCTCAGTCCTTGTGGCCCACAGGGTTAGTTGCTCCATAGCGTGTGGGGTCTTCCCAAACTAGGGATGGAACTCAAGCCCCCTACATTGGCAGGCAGATTCTTTACCATGGGTCCACCAGGGACATCCAGTCTGAGCAATTTGAAAAACACCAGTGGAGTTGGAAGTGAGCTTTCCTTCTTCCACTGCCCATCCTTCTCTCCAACCAAGATGCCTCTGGGTTGTCGTCCAGAAATCAGAAGCTCTCACTGGTTCAGAGACATCCGTGAACCTGCCTTTCGTGATACAATTCCCCTGTAGCTCAGATGGTAAAGAATCTTCCTGCAATGCAGGAGACCCTGGTTTGATCCCTGGGTCAGAAAGGTCCCCTGGAGAAGGGATATGCTACTCACTCCAGGATTCTTGGGCTTCCCTGGAGGTTCACATGCTAATGAATCCACCTGCAGTGTGACACCTGGGTTCATTTCCTGGAAAGGGAAAATCCCCTGGAGAAGGGAAAGGCTACGCATTCTAGTATTCTTGCCTGGAGAATTCCACAGCGCATCCATGGGTCACAAAGAGTCGGACATGACTGAGTGACTTCACTTTCACTTTAGGCAAACGTGGGTCTTTGCAGCTTCTTTAAGAAAGCACGGTGCCAAGCAGATTGAAAGAACAAATCAGAGTGTTTCAGATGAAACCAGTGACCAAGAACTTAGAAGAACTGATTTAATTTACTCACATAGAGTTGCTGTGACCGTTTTCTTAGCATTAATTGCTTTGCTTCCTTTGGACAGGTCTTACCTCTTCCTCCAACTGCATTTTCAAAGGCTTGATGTTTAGAACCTGTACTGTGTAAAGCAGGCTCCTGGTACTGATGCCAGAAACTCTTCTTAAGGGATGGGCAGGTAACAGGTCCTGTGGTCCCTCTGGGCATTGTCCAGGGGAATGGTTCACAAGGCAGAACTCCAGCTTGGATCCCAGAGCTCCACTTCCTAGTGTAACTCTGTATAAATTAAATTGCCCATGTCTCAGGTTCCTCACCTGTGAAGGGGGTAATAGTAAGAATGTCTACCCCACGAGGTTATTGGGAAGATCACTTAGGAGGAAGTAACTTGTGTAGTACAGTGTGTGGCCAGGTAAGTATCACCGATTGGTACCTACAGGGCTCTCTGAAGCTCCCTGCCTGACAATACCATTTGATTAGCCTGTGTGTGTGCTTAGTCACTCAGCCATGTCTGAGACTTTACGACCCCATGGACTGTAGCCCACTAGGCTCCTCTGTCCATGGAATTTCCCATGCAAGAATACTGGAGTGGGTTACCATTTCCTTCTTCAGGGGAATCTTCCTAATCCAGGAATTGAGCCTGCATCACCTACATTGCCAGGTGGAGCCTTTACTGCTGAGCTACCAGGGAAACCCTTCATTAACCAATAACCAGCAATAGGCTGGAAGTGCTAATAAAAACACCTCCGTTTTTTTTTGGTGGGGGCGGGTTGAGGAGGGAGGCGGGCGGGCAGGCCACTTCTATTGAACACCTCTGCTTTTAAAGAACCTACAGATGTAGTCTTCTCATAAATTCTGATAGAGTTTTTTGCCAATAGACTAACTTTGGGGATCATAAAAAATATGCTGTTTTTAAAATTTTCTGTTTGTTAATAATTCAACGTGTATGAAGACAACCCAGAGTCAGTCAAATGAAAAGTACAATAGATGCATGTTAACATGCTTTAGTTCATACATCATGACGGAACCCTTAAAAGTATTGTGCCAGGGCTTCCCTGGTGGCCCAGTGGGTAAAGAGTCTGCCTTGCAGTGCAAGGGGTGCCGGTTTGATCCCTAGCACGAGAAGATCCCACGTGCCATGGAGAGGCTGGACCTGTGTGCCCAATTACGAGCCAGTGCTCTGGAACGCATGCGCCCAGAGCCGGTGCTCTGCGACAGGAGAGGCCACTGTAATGGGAGGCCCACACAGGCCAAACAAAGATGGATGAAAATATATAAATGAAAGACCAATAAAAGTGGCCAAAAATTAAAAAAAAAATTGTGTCAGTCAGATTTCAAATTGTCACCTAATAGTCATCATTTCTTAAACTCTGTAGAAGAAGACCAGAAAAAGAATAGTGGATATAAAAATCATGTACTTGTTTTAAAAGGTTTTTTTTGTTGTTGTTATGGACCATTTTTAAATGTTTAGTGAATTTGTTACAATATGATTTCTTATGTTTTGGGTTTTTCTGCCACGAGGCATGTGGGATCTTACCTTTCTGACCAGGGATAGAAGCTCTGCCCCCTGCATTGGAAGATGAAGTCCTAACCACTGGGTGGCCGGGGAAGTCCCACATAACATCAATGTAGTTTTTGCCAGATGACATCACATAGAAGAAGTTACTTTTTCTATGTCATGTAACTCTGTCAAACACACAGAGGCATGTTTTGTCTCCCAGACACTGTCCCATGGTGACTGTGTGAATGTCAGAAATGTCCTCCCCTAAAACTGTAAAAGCACCATTTGCCCTGTCTCCTTGTCCTCTGTAGGCCTGCTTTGTATTAATACTGTCCTCACAACTTCTGGTGTGACACCTGTCATGAGCTATTGGCCTGTTCTGTTGCATCAGCGTTTTCCCGTGTGTGTTAACTACACGCACAGTCTCCTCCTGTCTGCTCTGAGCATGTGAGGACAAGCCTTTGGAGGAGCTTGGGCAAGCGCTGTGTGGGGACTTAAATTTCGGCTTTGTGTGCATGAAGGCTCCCTGTCAATCAGCCCAGGGCAGCTGAGATCAGAGTAAGGAGGTGAAGGGAGGTCACAGTTCTCCTAAAAACACAATGAGAGGAGGGACTAAGGGGAGGATGTGAGAGGAAAAGCACAAGGAGACTTCTTTAACCCAATGAGTCACCAAGAACATTAGTGTAGAGAAAAACAAATATCGGGTATTAACGCCTAGTGTGAAATCTAGAAAAATGGTACTGATGAACCTATTTAGCATTTATTTTATCATTTTGTAAAAATTTTGGCCTCTTTTATTGGTTTTTTATTTATTTACCTTCATCCATCTTTATTCTCTGGCCCATGCGGGCCTCCCATTGCGGTGGCCTCTCTTGTTGCAGAGCACAGACTCTGAGCAAATGCGCTCCAGAGCACCAGCGCCTAATTGGACACACCAATCCAGCTGCTCTGACAGCATGTGGGATCTTCCTGGGCCAGGGATCGAACTGGCGCCCCCTGCACTGCAAGGTGGATTCTCTACTCACTGGACCACCAGGGAAGCCCCGGATGAACCTATTTATAGGGGAGGAATGGAGACACAGAGGTAGAAAATGGACTTATGGACATGGGGTAGGGGAGGGAGAAGGTGGGATGAACTGAGAGAGCAGCACTGACATGTGCACTACCGTGTGTACAGCAGAGAGCTGGTGGGAAGCTGCTGTGTAGCACAATGAACTCAGCTCAGAGCTCTGGGATGATCTAGGTGGTGGAACGGGGGTGGGGGAATGGGAAGGAGGCCCAAGAGGGCGGGGATATGTGGATACTTACAGCTGGTTTACGAGGTTGTACAGCAGAACCAACGCAACATTGTAAAGCAATTATCCCCCAATTAAGAATAAATTTCAAAAAATCGCCCCAAAGAATGCAGTGTTGTTTTCCAAGACTCTCGAGATTAGGGCACACTTAGTAAATGCGTGTCCCACAGATGTCCCTACCTCCTCCTGGGGTCTCTGTGTGGGAAGAATTTGCCTCTTGTGAGAGGCTCTGGTTAAGGTCACTTGGGTTGTTTTTTTTGGATTCACTGTCATACCTAGATTTTAGGCTGTTAGGAGCTGAGCCAGGGTATGTCTGGACATCACAGTTTCTTCCCTCTGTCTCGCACTTGCTAGAGATGATCCGTCACTTCCTAAGGATCTCACACACCTGCCCCCCTGCCCCATTCTCACACACCAAGTCAAGGCCCACACTCTTCCTTGCCTGGATTATGACCATGATCTTGTCTCCGAGACCTTTATTTCCTGCCTCACCCCTCCCAACGTCACCTTGGATTTGACAATAGTTTCTTTAAAAAATAACATCAAAGGCAGAGACAAAAGAAAAATACAGGAAAATTAGACTTTACCAAAATGAAAAATGTGTATGCATCAAAAGACACTATCAAGAGACACCAGGGAAGATAGCAGAGAAGGGGAGGCAGCAGGACTCCACCTGTTCACCTAGACAACGGTGGAAGAAACTGTCAGTGGAAGAAACTATCTTGGTATTTTGGAGTCTATTGGAAAGGCTAGCAGCTTCCAGGGAAAGGCTTGAATGGTGAGTCTTGGTTAATTTCAGGTAATTTCAGCTTGAGCTGGTGCCTCCGACATCTTGCCACGGAGGAAGGCAGCTATGCACTGGCTCCTGGAACAGACTGCCAGTGGCTTCCAGGAGCCAGAGTGAGTGACAGGACTTTGTTCTCCCATTGGTAGGGGCCTGGGTTCTGGTTGCTGTTTGCTCCTTGTGGTTGCGCGGGTACAGGCACAGAGGCTGGTACCTCCACTGCTGCCACCTTCTCTGGTTGAAGTGACTTCTTTTTTCCCTTTTACTTACCCCTTTCTTCCCTTTTCGGCAGACAACCATTTAAGGAATTGGACAGTCAGAAACAATCACATGTACAGGGGAATTTCAGTTGTCTAAATATAAATGAAGACCCCTTCAATTTCCCAAAGGTCATATAAACAAAATGGAAAGGCTGATAGTAAGACATTGAAAATTTTATAACTATTTGACACAACATTAATCCTTAAACTACAGTGTCATAAAAATCATACCCCACCCCCACAAAGTTCGTGGGCAAAATTCAAGAATTCTATAAAGAGAAATCAAAGGTATTTAATATTTTATATTGATCACCTTCATTGGTAAATAAAATAAACATTTAAAAAATGATAGATGAAATGATTGCTTGCCAGTTGTCATGAGAATATGCAAGACAGGTGAAAGTTGGCAAATTTTCTCCAAGAATTTGAATGCCTTTCGATTGGTGTATAGCAAAGGATGTTCATATTTTTAAGGATATAATTTCATATCCAAGGAAGTGGAGCCTATGAAATGGTTTTTTAACTGCAGAAAATGTTTTATGAGTAATTATATTCATTTTGGCATTATTGAAAATTATGAAGAATGGGCAATAGATTGAATAATTGGGGACTATTTTTGGAAAGATTCCAGTTCCTCACCTCAGGAAAAATAGCTGAAGTTAAAATTGGATACCACTTATGGTTACAATGAACTACAAAGTGTGCAGAGAAATAGACTAACATCTTCATAGTGGTTGACTCTTGCCGGAAACATTTTGACTCTCTCTTTCTGTTTTTCCTTTTACCACCCCAAAGTGTTGATAATGAACTTTGCTACTTTTCTGGTGAAGGAAACCTAACCAACAGCATTGTATAATAAGAAAACAACCTAGAACATCAGCTGATTGTATCGGAAAGGGTAGTATTTATCTTATACCCTGGTGGAGAATAAAGTCAAAGCAATCTTCTTTGTAATGCAATTGAAAACATTTGACAAAAAAAGAGGAAATTATTAGAAATAATTTTTTCATTGGAGTATAACTGATTTATAATGTTAGTTTCAGGTGTACAGCAAACTGAATCAGATCTATTTATCTTATCTATACTATAAATTTTTTTTCAGATTCTTTTCCCATATAAGTTGTTATAAAACATTGAGCAGAGTTCCCTATGCTATATAGCAGGTCCTTGTTAGTCATCTATTTTATATCTAGTAATGGGGAGTTTTAGAGTTCTTACACTTCCCCCTTTCTTGTCTTTTACAATAGCTATTGGATATTTGCCTTATAATTATTCATGATACTCATTATACTTTGCAGATGGTTATGCATTATCTGTCATGTATTTTACAAGAAAGTTGTAAAAAACCAAATGTTTAGGTCATATCATGGGGAATCTAACTGTGTAGGCAGTCATTGTTATCGCTGTAGACTCAGTTTTTTAGCCTCAGATGGTGTGGTATTTGCTTGGGTCCTGTATTCATGCTGTAAGTATTTATTGGGGCCCTTCTATATGTGGTAGATTTTTGACAGAGGGAAAAGGGGAAGTTTAATTAACAGCAGCTCCTGGGCTTCCCTGGTAGTCCAGTGGTTAAGAATCTGCCTGCCAATGCAGGGGACATGGGTTTGATCCCTGGTTTGGGAAGACCCGACATAGCACAGGGCAACTAATCTGATATGTCACAGCTACTGAGGCACGCATGCCCTAGAGCCCATGCTCTGCAACAAGAGAAATCACCATAGTGAGAAGCCTGCGCACCACAACTAGAGAGTCACCTCCATAGCTGAAGTTAAAATTGGATACCACTTAGGGTTACAATGAACTACAAAGTGTGCAGAGAAATAGACTAACATCTTCATAGTGGTTGACTCTTGCTGGAAACATTTTGACTCTCTCTTTCTGTTTTTCCTTTTACCGCCCCAAAGTGTTGATAATGAACTTTGCTACTTTTCTGGTGAAGGAAACCTAACCAACAGCATTGTATAATAAGAAAACAACCTAGAACAGCAGCGGATTGTATTGGAAAGGGTAGTATTTATCTTATACCCTGGTGGAGAATAAAGTCAAAGTAATCTTCTTTGTAATGCAATTGAAAACATTTGACCAAAAAAGAGGAAATTATTAGAAATAATTTTTTCATTGGATTATAACTGATTTATAATATGTTAGTTTCAGGTGTACAGCAAACTGAATCAGATCTATTTATCTTATCTATACTATAAATTTTTTTTCAGATTCTTTTCCCATACAAGTTGTTATAAAACATTGAGCAGAGTTCCCTATGCTATATAGCAGGTCCTTGTTAGTCATCTATTTTATATCTAGTAATGGGGAGTTTTAGAGTTCTTACACTTCCCCCTTTCTTGTCTTTTACGATAGCTATTGGATATTTGCCTTATAATTATTCATGATACTCATTATACTTTGCAGATGGTTATGCATTATCTGTCATGTATTTTACAAGAAAGTTGTAAAAAACCAAATGTTTAGGTCATATCATGGGGAATCTAACTGTGTAGGCAGTCATTGTTATCGCTGTAGACTCAGTTTTTTAGCCTCAGATGGTGTGGTATTTGCTTGGGTCCTGTATTCATGCTGTAAGTATTTATTGGGGCCCTTCTATATGTGGTAGATTTTTGACAGAGGGAAAAGGGGAAGTTTAATTAACAGCAGCTCCTGGGCTTCCCTGGTAGTCCAGTGGTTAAGAATCTGCCTGCCAATGCAGGGGACATGGGTTTGATCCCTGGTTTGGGAAGACCCGACATAGCACAGGGCAACTAATCTGATATGTCACAGCTACTGAGGCACGCATGCCCTAGAGCCCATGCTCTGCAACAAGAGAAATCACCATAGTGAGAAGCCTGCGCACCACAACTAGAGAGTCACCTCCATCGCCATGAGTACAGAAAAGTCCATGTTCAGCAACAAAGACCCAACACAGCCAAAATATAAAATAAATTAAAAAAAAAGTATTTCCTTCCTTTGCAAAATAGTAGCCCCTATTTATGGAGCACTGATGTGCATGCTGAGGGCTTTCCAATTCTTACCAAGTGGGCATGAGGGATGCCTCAGTACAGACGAGGTACCTAAGACCCAGAGAGGGAAGGGCTCCAGGTCCCAAAGCTAGAGTGGTGAACTCGGTGGTGAACCCAGGAATTGTTAGATGGCACCACACAGTCTTGTTTCCAAAGCAGAACCAGTCATGGCATTCCATGGGGGACATCGATGCCCTGTTCTGTGACTGTGGATCACGCCCCAGATGTGCCGTGCTTTCTCCTGGGCGGGCATCTACTCAAATGCCCCTCCTGGCCCTGCAGTACAAATATGCAAGGTTGATTCAACACCTAGATCCCCGAGGAGGCTTTTCTCGAAAGGCACGCTGCTCTGACAGGTTTGCTTTGGTGCCCAGATCCTATCGAGGTCTTGAACCCTCCTGGGGGAGAGGTGATGACAGGAAGGTGTGGCGCGATAGCATAGTTGTCAGCAAAGTCACCCCGGGGGCGAGGAGACTGTGCTGGCAGCCAGTTTCTGCGATGTGAAGATGCACACGCTTTTGGTTGATTGGTACACAAAGGGACCAATGAACCTGGCTTTTTCTGGCCATGCATGGCCTTAATCAGATTGCAGATTGCCAAGGTATTAAAACACTTCATAGAAACTCAAACAGCTTAGCCCTCTGGTGCCTCATCTTTTAAAACTTGCATGATAGGACAGAACGAAGTAATTTCTAAGGTTTCTCACAGACCAAAGTGTTCGTAATTTTGGTTGCATAAGACTTGGAAAGACATTTAAAATTTTGTGCTCAGCAGCTCCTGGGCTTCCCTGGTAGTCCAGTGGTTAAGAATCTGCCTGCCAATGCAGGGGACATGGGTTTGATCCCTGGTTTGGGAAGACCCGACATAGCACAGGGCAACTAATCTGATATGTCACAGCTACTGAGGCACGCATGCCCTAGAGCCCATGCTCTGCAACAAGAGAAATCACCATAGTGAGAAGCCTGCGCACCACAACTAGAGAGTCACCTCCATCGCCATGAGTACAGAAAAGTCCATGTTCAGCAACAAAGACCCAACACAGCCAAAATATAAAATAAATTAAAAAAAAAGTATTTCCTTCCTTTGCAAAATAGTAGCCCCTATTTATGGAGCACTGATGTGCATGCTGAGGGCTTTCCAATTCTTACCAAGTGGGCATGAGGGATGCCTCAGTACAGACGAGGTACCTAAGACCCAGAGAGGGAAGGGCTCCAGGTCCCAAAGCTAGAGTGGTGAACTCGGTGGTGAACCCAGGAATTGTTAGATGGCACCACACAGTCTTGTTTCCAAAGCAGAACCAGTCATGGCATTCCATGGGGGACATCGATGCCCTGTTCTGTGACTGTGGATCACGCCCCAGATGTGCCGTGCTTTCTCCTGGGCGGGCATCTACTCAAATGCCCCTCCTGGCCCTGCAGTACAAATATGCAAGGTTGATTCAACACCTAGATCCCCGAGGAGGCTTTTCTCGAAAGGCACGCTGCTCTGACAGGTTTGCTTTGGTGCCCAGATCCTATCGAGGTCTTGAACCCTCCTGGGGGAGAGGTGATGACAGGAAGGTGTGGCGCGATAGCATAGTTGTCAGCAAAGTCACCCCGGGGGCGAGGAGACTGTGCTGGCAGCCAGTTTCTGCGATGTGAAGATGCACACGCTTTTGGTTGATTGGTACACAAAGGGACCAATGAACCTGGCTTTTTCTGGCCATGCATGGCCTTAATCAGATTGCAGATTGCCAAGGTATTAAAACACTTCATAGAAACTCAAACAGCTTAGCCCTCTGGTGCCTCATCTTTTAAAACTTGCATGATAGGACAGAACGAAGTAATTTCTAAGGTTTCTCACAGACCAAAGTGTTCGTAATTTTGGTTGCATAAGACTTGGAAAGACATTTAAAATTTTGTGCTAAGTGAAAGCCAGGATTATAAACCTGATTCCCCGGGATGGTCCTAGATAGATTTAAAATAAATTATATTTGCATAGGGAAAAGGATGGGAGAGAATTCTTATAAATATTTATTGTGGGTGATCATAGGAGATATATATATTTTTATTTCTCCAGTGGTTCTGCCTACAGGGAAGACTCTGTAATAATGGACCTTCTCAATGCAGCATCTTAGAGTTAAAAAATGCTGATACAGCAACCAAGGGCGGTTTTGGATTCAACTTATCAGGGAAGGCCACAACCCTGCGTGGAGACTCACAACTTTCAAGATGCATTGGACCGAAAGGAAGCGAGTTCTGCACAGGCGATCAGGGTCTCCAGCAAGAGTAGCTTTCCAGCTTCTATCAAATATAATCAAATACAAAAGATAGCATTTGTATGAAAAATTGTGGGAAAGCATCCAATAAATATTCAGTGCAAAAATTCAGTTGCAAAGCAGCATGCCTGGTATTACCTCACTTACATAAAATTGTGCTAGTGTATTCTTGGGAAAAGAAAAAAAAAATATATATATATATACCCAAGAGTGATTATCTTTCTCTAAGTCATGCATTTCTCCAATACTTGATTAATGCACTATTTCCCTAGTCAGAAGAGGTGTATGCAGTTAATATTTATTGTTTATGCTTTTCTTGAACTTGTCTGATGGTGTTGCACCCCAGTGATGGTAGAAAGAGCTTTTCCTGCATTAGTTCCTCTCACACTCATGGGAGAGGTCGGTGAATCATCTTGATTTTAAACATGAGGGAAATAAGGCTCAGACAGGTTGCATAAAGATCCCAAGCTTTACCCATTTATTCACTCAGCATGCTCTCTCATTAGTGAAGATTTATGGATCCCTAGGTACTGTTTGAGGTTCTGGGGATACATCATGAGCAAGGTTGGCAAAGTCCCATTTATTTCGTAAAAATACTACCTTAAAAAAAAGTATTTTGATTGAACCGTGCAGCTTAGCCCTCTGGTGCCTCATTTAAAACTTGCATGATAGGACAGAACAGTAATTTCTAAGGTTTCTCACAGACCAAAGTGTTCGTAATTTTGGTTGCATAAGACTTGGAAAGACATTTAAAATTTTGTGCTAAGTGAAAGCCAGGATTATAAACCTGATTCCCCGGGATGGTCCTAGATAGATTTAAAATAAATTATATTTGCATAGGGAAAAGGATGGGAGAGAATTCTTATAAATATTTATTGTGGGTGATCATAGGAGATATATATATTTTTATTTCTCCAGTGGTTCTGCCTACAGGGAAGACTCTGTAATAATGGACCTTCTCAATGCAGCATCTTAGAGTTAAAAAATGCTGATACAGCAACCAAGGGCGGTTTTGGATTCAACTTATCAGGGAAGGCCACAACCCTGTGTGGAGACTCACAACTTTCAAGATGCATTGGACCGAAAGGAAGCGAGTTCTGCACAGGCGATCAGGGTCTCCAGCAAGAGTAGCTTTCCAGCTTCTATCAAAATAATCAAATACAAAAGATAGCATTTGTATGAAAAATTGTGGGAAAGCATCCAATAAATATTCAGTGCAAAAATTCAGTTGCAAAGCAGCATGCCTGGTATTACCTCACTTACATAAAATTGTGCTAGTGTATTCTTGGGAAAAGAAAAAAAAAATATATATATATATACCCAAGAGTGATTATCTTTCTCTAAGTCATGCATTTCTCCAATACTTGATTAATGCACTATTTCCTAGTCAGAAGAGGTGTATGCAGTTAATATTTATTGTTTATGCTTTTCTTGAACTTGTCTGATGGTGTTGCACCCCAGTGATGGTAGAAAGAGCTTTTCCTGCATTAGTTCCTCTCACACTCATGGGAGAGGTCGGTGAATCATCTTGATTTTAAACATGAGGGAAATAAGGCTCAGACAGGTTGCATAAAGATCCCAAGCTTTACCCATTTATTCACTCAGCATGCTCTCTCATTAGTGAAGATTTATGGATCCCTAGGTACTGTTTGAGGTTCTGGGGATACATCATGAGCAAGGTAGGCAAAGTCCCATTTATTTCTTAAAAATACTCCCTTAAAAAAATGTATTTTGATTGAACCGTGCAGCTTTCAAGATTCTTAGTTCACTGACCAGGGATTGAACCTGGCTGCTGGCAGTGAAAGCACCAAGTCCTAACCACTGGACTGCCAGAGAATTCCCCAAAGTTCCATTTTAGTGAGGAGGACTCACAATGAGCAACAGAGAAATACAGAGGGTGCTTCAGGCCATGATTAGCACCATAAGAAAAAGCAGAGGATGAGCATAAAGAATAATGGGGGCTGAGTGGGTCCAGGTGCCATGGTTGCCTAATCAACATCTACTCCTGTTCTTTCCCAGTTTAACAAATACATTCTGTTAAGGTGCCAAAATGGCTCACTGGAGGTGAATCCACCTTCTGCCAAAGAAATGAGATCAGTTTAAGACAAGGATGAAAATTCCATCTTCTTTTTCAGGGATTGGTTTAGGAGTAGCTATTGGAGTAAGATCTTGCCGAAGATCTGTGAGGGGAAACCTCATGTGTTGCAGTCCATGGAAGCGTCCGCTGCTCTCAATCCTTCATTGATTAAAGAAAAGGGTCTGAGGAGGAATCTCTGCCTTGATGACTCCTGCTGCCTGCCTTGAACCTGACTGTGAAAGCTGGAGCTGCGGCAATCATTTGTGATCATGCGTCACCACTCAGGATGATAAGAAGCCAAACTATTAGGATGGCAGAACAGAGAGCTAAAAAGAGCCTGATTCTTGAGAGTGTTGCTAAGCTTCCAAATCAGAGCTGGAACTATCTTCCTCTGGTCTTCTGGTTAATGGGGTTATTTAATGTCTGTATTATTAGTTGTACCTGAATGTAACCTAATACAAAAAGTTATTTTAGAATCCATAAGCTACTTCTAACTAATACAAAAAGTTGGAGGAGGGCTCTCTGAACAGGTGACATTTGAATGGTGTGAAGAAGTGAGCCAGGTTTTTAGCAGGTGTAACAGCTGGACCAGGTTGGTTTGTCCAGAATGGAAAGAAGCTTGACATGGCTGGGGCACAGGGACGTGAAGGGCAAGTGTAAAAGCGAGTGTATAATGGTTTACTGATGGTTACTGGTTAGTGACTCATCTGCTAGATTACTCTCTGTTAGCTGTTTTTTAAAGTTAGCTGAGGTTCTGGGGATACATCATGAGCAAGGTAGGCAAAGTCCCATTTATTTCTTAAAAATACTCCCTTAAAAATGTATTTTGATTGAACCGTGCAGCTTTCAAGATTCTTAGTTCACTGACCAGGGATTGAACCTGGCTGCTGGCAGTGAAAGCACCAAGTCCTAACCACTGGACTGCCAGAGAATTCCCCAAAGTTCCATTTTAGTGAGGAGGACTCACAATGAGCAACAGAGAAATACAGAGGGTGCTTCAGGCCATGATTAGCACCATAAGAAAAAGCAGAGGATGAGCATAAAGAATAATGGGGGCTGAGTGGGTCCAGGTGCCATGGTTGCCTAATCAACATCTACTCCTGTTCTTTCCCAGTTTAACAAATACATTCTGTTAAGGTGCCAAAATGGCTCACTGGAGGTGAATCCACCTTCTGCCAAAGAAATGAGATCAGTTTAAGACAAGGATGAAAATTCCATCTTCTTTTTTAGGGATTGGTTTAGGAGTAGCTATTGGAGTAAGATCTTGCCGAAGATCTGTGAGGGGAAACCTCATGTGTTGCAGTCCATGGAAGCGTCCGCTGCTCTCAATCCTTCATTGATTAAAGAAAAGGGTCTGAGGAGGAATCTCTGCCTTGATGACTCCTGCTGCCTGCCTTGAACCTGACTGTGAAAGCTGGAGCTGCGGCAATCATTTGTGATCATGCGTCACCACTCAGGATGATAAGAAGCCAAACTATTAGGATGGCAGAACAGAGAGCTAAAAAGAGCCTGATTCTTGAGAGTGTTGCTAAGCTTCCAAATCAGAGCTGGAACTATCTTCCTCTGGTCTTCTGGTTAATGGGGTTATTTAATGTCTGTATTATTAGTTGTACCTGAATGTAACCTAATACAAAAAGTTATTTTAGAATCCATAAGCTACTTCTAACTAATACAAAAAGTTGGAGGAGGGCTCTCTGAACAGGTGACATTTGAATGGTGTGAAGAAGTGAGCCAGGTTTTTAGCAGGTGTAACAGCTGGACCAGGTTGGTTTGTCCAGAATGGAAAGAAGCTTGACATGGCTGGGGCACAGGGACGTGAAGGGCAAGTGTAAAAGCGAGTGTATAATGGTTTACTGATGGTTACTGGTTAGTGACTCATCTGCTAGATTACTCTCTGTTAGCATTGTTTTCCATTAAATCTTTATTGATTGTAATTGACTGCAATTTACGAAGAAGCCCCTAGACTATTCTGTTGATTGTAAAAGGGAATGTGCAGGTGTGTCCAATTTCAGTCAAAGGGGAGGGTCTTGCACCATTGATTGGACCAGCCTTTAAAAACTGCCCTTTACCTCCAGTCGGGGCCCTCGCAGGAAACCTAGTTTCCTGCGGGTGGTTGCTGGCGCCAGCCTAATAGATCTCTTTTCCATCTACCATGAGTGGAGTTGGGTGCTTCACTGAGTGTGCCTCACAACACAAGGCTAGCAAGGGGATAGGATGCTGAAAGTGAGAATTGTGAGAGCCAGGGTTGGGGAGGGAGTGTGGATGAGACCCCAAAGGCCTGGGGGCCATACTGTGGGCTTGGCTGTGATAAGCACCATAGGAAGCTGCTGGTAGGTTTTGATTTTGGTGACATGGTGAGGTTTATAGTCTAAGAAGCTACCTTGGATCACTGTATTAGGAAGGCTGCTATGGTCCACATGGGTGATGATGCTGGCTTGGGCTAGGGTGGCAGCTGTGGAGAAATGGTCAAGTTCAGGATATGTTCTGAAGGTAGAGTTGCTTGGCTTTGATGATGGATTGTATGTGGGGACTGAAGAGAAGAGAGGAATGGAGAATGACTCCTGGGCTTCTGAAAGGTAGAGTTGCTTGGCTTTGATGGATGGATTGTATGTGGGGACTGAAGAGAGAGAGCTGGAACTATCTTCCTCTGGTCTTCTGGTTAATGGGGTTATTTAATGTCTGTATTATTAGTTGTACCTGAATGTAACCTAATACAAAAGTTATTTTAGAATCCATAAGCTACTTCTAACTAATACAAAAAGTTGGAGGAGGGCTCTCTGAACAGGTGACATTTGAATGGTGTGAAGAAGTGAGCCAGGTTTTTAGCAGGTGTAACAGCTGGACCAGGTTGGTTTGTCCAGAATGGAAAGAAGCTTGACATGGCTGGGGCACAGGGACGTGAAGGGCAAGTGTAAAAGCGAGTGTATAATGGTTTACTGATGGTTACTGGTTAGTGACTCATCTGCTAGATTACTCTCTGTTAGCATTGTTTTCCATTAAATCTTTATTGATTGTAATTGACTGCAATTTACGAAGAAGCCCCTAGACTATTCTGTTGATTGTAAAAGGGAATGTGCAGGTGTGTCCAATTTCAGTCAAAGGGGAGGGTCTTGCACCATTGATTGGACCAGCTTTTAAAAGCTGCCCTTTACCTTCAGTCGGGGCCCTCGCAGGAAACCTAGTTTCTTGCGGGTGGTCTCTGGTGCCAGCCTAATAGATCTCTTTTCCATCTACCATGAGTGGAGTTGGGTGCTTCACTGAGTGTGCCTCACAACACAAGGCTAGCAAGGGGATAGGATGCTGAAAGTGAGAATTGTGAGAGCCAGGGTTGGGGAGGGAGTGTGGATGAGACCCCAAAGGCCTGGGGGCCATACTGTGGGCTTGGCTGTGATAAGCACCATAGGAAGCTGCTGGTAGGTTTTGATTTTGGTGACATGGTGAGGTTTATAGTCTAAGAAGCTACCTTGGATCACTGTATTAGGAAGGCTGCTATGGTCCACATGGGTGATGATGCTGGCTTGGGCTAGGGTGGCAGCTGTGGAGAAATGGTCAAGTTCAGGATATGTTCTGAAGGTAGAGTTGCTTGGCTTTGATGATGGATTGTATGTGGGGACTGAAGAGAAGAGAGGAATGGAGAATGACTCCTGGGCTTTTTGCTGGAGAACCATTGGGTGAATGGAAGGGTCAGATTCCAAGAGGGGGAGATGGCAGGAGGAGTGGGTTTCGACGTGTGGCTCTGGGGTGAGGCAAGGACAGCCCCAGAAAGGATGGATTAGGGTCTGGTTCTACTTTTTATACAAGTTAATATCATGTGGTCTCCATAAAGAGTGGAACTCATTTCAAAATGGCAAGCTCACTCCTGATCCTGTCTGTTATTTGTTTAGTGATCATGTTTATCTTTATTTTTAATTAATTAATTATTCATATTTATTTGTGGTGGTGCTGGGTCTTCATTGCTGCACTTGGACCTTCTCTAATCTATAGCCTCTCATTGCAGTGACTTCTCTTGTTGGGGAGCACCGGCTCCAGATTGAGGGCTCAGTAGTTGTGGCACATGAGCTTGGTTGCCCTGAGACATGTGCAATCTTCCCAGACCAGAGATTGAACTGGTGTCCTTTGCATTGGCAGGTAGATTCTTAACCAGTGGATCATCAGGGAAGTCCCACTGTTTATTTATTCAGATCTGGATGTTTATCCCATGAGCCAGGCTAGCAGCCTTGAAGAACTCGTTTCCTCCTCTGCTCCTCTTTGGATCAAAGCTCTTTTCTCTTTCTCCAAGCTGTTGCTTCTGTGTGGGTTGGTGACACCTCCCAAGGATGAAACTGCTGGCATGATCCAAAATCTGACCTGTTCATAGGTCAGTGGGCCAAGGGTCACAGGCTTTTTGAAGACATCTGTTTATGCAGGGCTTAAGATACCACCTCTTCCAAACCATCTCATTCGAGTCACCATCAGGTTCCTTTAGGAATCTGTAAGCTTTTCCTCACCATAAGGAAACCCCAACACAGGAAAAGCACAAGAAAGTGAAAAAAAGGGTATTTTCCAGAAAAAGTGAGAAAGCCCCAATTTAGGTCACTCAGACAAAACAAGTTTTCTTTCTGTCAGAATGTTGCCCATGGTCTCATGTCTTCTCCATACAAGTGCCTACAACTGTGAGATTCCAGGGTGTTTCACTTGTCTTTTCTCTTATCTCTGATAAGCTCTTCACCTGCAGAATCTAGTTAGTAAACTAGGTATTTTTTCAACTGTATAAATATAGGGAGCATCTTTCTAAACTATTAAATATATGGGGTACCTATCACATGGCATTGATTCTGTGTCAGAGTCCCTGACAGCTTTTTCTAGCATTGTCTCCTTTTCAAAACTCCATGAAGATGTCACAGTTGTCTTCATCTTACAGATATGGAAATTGAGCCTGAGTGCAACTAACCAACCCATCAAAGTCACACAGCTTGCGAGTAGAGGAGGTGGAATTTGAAGCCAGGCCGTGTGACCCTGGAACCTGGGCTTTTTCCTTTTCCTTGCTCACGTCATGCAGCTATGGCATCTTGCTTCCCTGACCAGGAATTGAACCCAAGCCCTCGGCCTTGAAAGTGTGAAGTCCTAACCATTGGATCGCCAGGCAGTCCCCTACCCTGCACCATTAATGACTACTATTTTATCCCCTAAACATGCTGCATTCTTTCTGTGCGATTATATCATATTCTGTTGTAGATGTACTGGGATTTCTTTTTTCAAAGCCATAGGTTGCACACTTGGCCTGGGGTTTCAGTTTTCACAACAGCGGAGTGCACTGCAGTGGACGTCCTAGTGGTCAACCCTTCACTGGTTGTGGATGATCTTGAGGAACAGTGGGTAAGCCTTCCTTTCCCATGCGCATCTCTATGGCCTTGACACACATGACCAACCTGTTCTTCAGAAAGGGAGTACACACCCACCACACCATACAGAAGTCCTCTTTGCCCTCCATTTCAACACTGGGGCTCACTCAATTTTTTAATCATTGCTGATATGATAAGAAAATAATGCTGTCTCTGTTTTAATTTGTGAGTCACAGCATTTCTTTGCTCATTTGGTGTATCTCTCAGATGTATTTCTTATTAACATCCTTTGCCTTCTGAGGCTTGTCCATTTTTTAAAATAGATTGTAGAGCCCTTTATATATGCCTTGTGTGTATGTGCTCAGTTACTTCAGTCATGTCCAGCTGTTTGCAACCCTGTGGAATTTAGCCTTCCAGGCTCCACTTGTCTCTGCATCTCTTATGTTTCCTGCACTGGCAGGTGAATTCTTTATCACTAGTGCCACCTGGGAAGGTGATATTATATGATATATATATACACATATATATATGTATTATATGATATAACTTTTATAATAGTTTTTTGAGGTAGACCAGTTTTAAAGTCTTTATTGAATTTGTTACCATATTGCTTCTGTTTCATGTTTCATTTTTCCTGGCAGTGAGGCACGTGGGATCTTAGCTCTCCCACCAGGAATCAAACCCATGCCTCCTGCATTGGAAAGGTGAAGTCTTAACCACTGGACCACCAGGGAAGTCTTTCTTTCATCATATACTATAAAGGGCAAAAGCCTTGACTTTTTTCCCCCCCCTGTCTTGCGAGTAGAGGAGGTGGAATTTGAAGCCAGGCCGTGTGACCCTGGAACCTGGGCTTTTTCCTTTTCCTTGCTCACGTCATGCAGCTATGGCATCTTGCTTCCCTGACCAGGAATTGAACCCAAGCCCTCGGCCTTGAAAGTGTGAAGTCCTAACCATTGGATCGCCAGGCAGTCCCCTACCCTGCACCATTAATGACTACTATTTTATCCCCTAAACATGCTGCATTCTTTCTGTGCGATTATATCATATTCTGTTGTAGATGTACTGGGATTTCTTTTTTCAAAGCCATAGGTTGCACACTTGGCCTGGGGTTTCAGTTTTCACAACAGCGGAGTGCACTGCAGTGGACGTCCTAGTGGTCAACCCTTCACTGGTTGTGGATGATCTTGAGGAACAGTGGGTAAGCCTTCCTTTCCCATGCGCATCTCTATGGCCTTGACACACATGACCAACCTGTTCTTCAGAAAGGGAGTACACACCCACCACACCATACAGAAGTCCTCTTTGCCCTCCATTTCAACACTGGGGCTCACTCAATTTTTTAATCATTGCTGATATGATAAGAAAATAATGCTGTCTCTGTTTTAATTTGTGAGTCACAGCATTTCTTTGCTCATTTGGTGTATCTCTCAGATGTATTTCTTATTAACATCCTTTGCCTTCTGAGGCTTGTCCATTTTTTAAAATAGATTGTAGAGCCCTTTATATATGCCTTGTGTGTATGTGCTCAGTTACTTCAGTCATGTCCAGCTGTTTGCAACCCTGTGGAATTTAGCCTTCCAGGCTCCACTTGTCTCTGCATCTCTTATGTTTCCTGCACTGGCAGGTGAATTCTTTATCACTAGTGCCACCTGGGAAGGTGATATTATATGATATATATATACACATATATATATGTATTATATGATATAACTTTTATAATAGTTTTTTGAGGTAGACCAGTTTTAAAGTCTTTATTGAATTTGTTACCATATTGCTTCTGTTTCATGTTTCATTTTTCCTGGCAGTGAGGCACGTGGGATCTTAGCTCTCCCACCAGGAATCAAACCCATGCCTCCTGCATTGGAAAGGTGAAGTCTTAACCACTGGACCACCAGGGAAGTCTTTCTTTCATCATATACTATAAAGGGCAAAAGCCTTGACTCTCCCTTGCTCCCTTGTCTGCTGTGTGGCCCTGGTTTTGTCTTTAAACCTCTCTGAACCTTGGATTCTTGGTCAGTAATGAGGATCCCCCCAACTCCCTCACAGGATGGCCATGAAAAATCAATGAATCATTGTAGGGAAATCTCGTTTC
Source organism: Tragulus kanchil (assembly GCA_022376925.1). Lineage (NCBI taxonomy): Eukaryota > Metazoa > Chordata > Mammalia > Artiodactyla > Tragulidae > Tragulus > Tragulus kanchil. Next base: position 41,300,134 of record JAIOJX010000031.1, on the reverse strand, counting down.
AAGTTGCACAGTTGATGAGGTAAGGAATTATTATTATTATTGTTGGAGATATCTCAGACTGAGTATCTATGCTACAAACCTCACTCAAGGCACAGGGGTAAAAAGTGTGAATGTAACAGTGGTTTCTTTCTGAGTCCTCCCAGCTCTGCAGGGGTTCATCCCAGGAAGGGTTTGAATTGTTACAATGAAGGGTGTTTTGATGTGTGAAAGAGGATGATCTGGAGTTCCCAGCACTGACACTGAGAGGCAGGCTTTAGGGAGAGGCACAGGCATGTTCTAAGTTTATTTAGTTGCCTTAGCACATCAGGATTCTAACTAACTCTGTTGCCACATAATGAGATTGTACTGTACATTGAGGGCAGAGGGAATCCTGAAATGGGATACAACAGAAGTCCATAGCACACAGAGAGAAGATAAGAAATGGTTCACCTGTCAGTCTGGGCATGGCGGGGGGAGGCACATGAATGTGCGCGTGTTTCTATTTTCCACTTGGAGCCCAAATCCAGCAAGAGCATGTTGGATACTTTGAGGTGTTGAAGCTAACCTTCCCCATTGTGCTGTGCACGCTGGATGGAAACCATCCTGTAGGGTGGCTTGGTGACGGCGAGAAAGGTGCGGCAATGGAAAGCATGGTTGGCCAGTAGATGGCCCAGTGTTCACTTTCCTAGACTTTCCGCGTGGCACAGAAGCAACCACAATTCTCGCATGCCTGAGGATGGGGGATTTTGCATGACAGTTGTTCCAATGATCTGTTGTATTTTGCACAAAGGCTCTGTGAGTCAGGAGTTTAGAAGGACTTAGGGAGAGGTGGATGGGGGGCAAGGATGTGTCTCTGTTTTACACTACCTGTGGTCTCAGCTAGCAATTCAGAATTCTCAGGCCAGGAACCATCTCAAGGCATCTCTACTCTCCTGTCCTGGGATGGAGGATGGGAGAGGCTGCCTGGAGCACCCACGTGTGATGTCTCCATGTGGCTTGGGGTTCCTCACAACATGGCTGCCTCAGGTGGAGCTGACCTCTAACATAGCCAGTATATGGTTATAACAGGGAACGTTCTAGTAAAGGTGGAATCTCTCATAGTCTTTTTTATTTTTTTTAAAAATTTATTTATTTATTTATTTTGGTAGGGGTGGGTTGGGGAGGGAGGGGAGCAGGTGGGCCACTTCTATTGGCCTTTCATTTGTCCATTTTCATCCATTTTTGTTCTTTGGCCCATGTGGGCCTCCCATCGCAGCGGCCCCTGTCGCTGCAGAGCACTGGCTGTGGGCACATGCGCTCCAGAGCTTGGGCTCGGTAATTGGACACATCCATCCAGCCGCTCCGCTGCACGCGGGATCCTCCCAGGCCAGGGATCGAACCGGCACCCTTTGCACTGCAAGGCGGTGTCCTTACCCACTGGACCACCAGGGAAGCCCCTCTCATAGTCTTTTATAATCTGGCCTCTGAAGTCACATATGCTCACTTCAGCCATAATCCATTGATCAAGACAGCCACAAATCAGTCCAGATTCAAGGGAGAAGGATGGAGGTACCACCTCTCAGTGGAAAGAGGGTGAAAGATTTGTAGCTTTGTTGTAAAACTGTCATGAGAATATAGCTAAGCGTGTCGCAGGAGCTTGCAGTGTGGCCGGGGAAGACTCCAGTGGTGGGGAACCACTGGGCAAGAGATGAGGCTGAGGACCAACTAGAAATCAGGGACAAGGGTGTCCCAGTAGAGACAGGGGAATGGAATCAATGAGGTGAGACCCCTACCCCTTAGAGGGCTGGGGGACACTGATTTTCCAGGTGCAGAGGGGGTCCAGAACGCCTGCACAGCTTCTGGGGTGGCTCCCACAATGGGGATTCAATGAACCCAGCCGGTCCCCATTCAGGGACCAGACTTGCTGCCCTCCCCGTTTTCATAGAGTGGGCTGGATGGATTTGGCTTAGGGGGGGATGGGCAAGGATGTGTCTCTGTTTTACACTACCTGTGGTCTCAGCTAGCAATTCAGAATTCTCAGGCCAGGAACCATCTCAAGGCATCTCTACTCTCCTGTCCTGGGATGGAGGATGGGAGAGGCTGCCTGGAGCACCCACGTGTGATGTCTCCATGTGGCTTGGGGTTCCTCACAACATGGCTGCCTCAGGTGGAGCTGACCTCTAACATAGCCAGTATATGGTTATAACAGGGAACGTTCTAGTAAAGGTGGAATCTCTCATAGTCTTTTTTATTTTTTTTAAAAATTTATTTATTTATTTATTTTGGTAGGGGTGGGGAGGGAGGAGAGCAGGCGGGCCACTTCTATTGGTCTTTCATTTATCTATTTTCATCCATCTTTGTTCTTTGGCCTGTGTGGGCCTCCCATCGCAGCGGCCCCTGTCGCTGCAGAGCACTGGCTGTGGGCACATGCGCTCCAGAGCTTGGGCTCGGTAATTGGACACATCCATCCAGCCGCTCCGCTGCACGCGGGATCCTCCCAGGCCAGGGATCGAACCGGCACCCTTTGCACTGCAAGGCGGTGTCCTTACCCACTGGACCACCAGGGAAGCCCCTCTCATAGTCTTTTATAATCTGGCCTCTGAAGTCACATATGCTCACTTCAGCCATAATCCATTGATCAAGACAGCCACAAATCAGTCCAGATTCAAGGGAGAAGGATGGAGGTACCACCTCTCAGTGGAAAGAGGGTGAAAGATTTGTAGCTTTGTTGTAAAACTGTCATGAGAATATAGCTAAGCGTGTCGCAGGAGCTTGCAGTGTGGCCGGGGAAGACTCCAGTGGTGGGGAACCACTGGGCAAGAGATGAGGCTGAAGACCAACTAGAAATCAGGGACAAGGGTGTCCCAGTAGAGACAGGGGAATGGAATCAATGAGGTGAGACCCCTACCCCTTAGAGGGCTGGGGGACACTGATTTTCCAGGTGCAGAGGGGGTCCAGAACGCCCGCACAGCTTCTGGGGGTGGCTCCCACAATGGGGATTCAATGAACCCAGCCGGTCCCCATTCAGGGACCAGACTTGCTGCCCCTCAGTCTCATATGAGAGGCCTGGAGGGAGACCCCCACAGCGTTCCATCTTGCAGAGGAGGCAGGGAAGGCAAATGGGGAGACCAAGTTTGGACTCTTCTGTGTATTTCACTGGCAGAGACAATTTTAAGTGAAAAGTGATGAATGAAGCCAAAGGAGCCTGCAACACCACAAATTAGCAGCCTACATCTCCCTACAGGGATGGGCGCCAAGATGGATGAATCAGGTGCAGGAAATAAAGAAGCTGAGCTCTTTCTTCACATCTGAGCAGAGTGAATGATATCGCTCACATGCCAGCAAAGGACACTTCCCGTGTAGCATTTTTTATGATTTTTAAAAAAATTTTTGACCTCTTTTATTGTTTTTTTAAATTTGTTTGTTTTTCGTCCATCTTTATACTTTGGCCTGTGTGGGCCTCACATTGCAGTGGCCTCTCTCACTGCAGAGTACTGGCTCTGGGCGCACGCACTCTAGAGCACTGGGTCGTAATTAGACACACTGGCCCAGCGGCTCTGCAGCACCTGGGATCTTCCCAGGCCAGGGATTGAACTGGAGCCCCTTGCACTGCAAGGCAGACTCTTTACCCACTGGATCACCAGGGAAGCCCACTTTTTATGATTTTTTAAATTCATTTTCATTTAAAAGGTTATTTACTGGGACTTCCCTGGTAGATAGGTCCTGTGGTTAGGATCACTGCCAAGGGCCTGGGTTCAATTCCTGGTCAGGGGACTATGATCTTGCACGCTGAGCTATGTGATCGAAAAAATATGTTTGCTAATTTCTCTTTAGTGTGCTGTAAACTTTATAAAGGCAGATATGGAAATTTTAAAATGTGGCCATGGAGTTCTAACCCTCCTCCCACAGAGAGGCGGAGTCTGTGTTACCTCCCCAGGAACTCAGGTGGGCTTGTGATCCAGTGAGGTCACCTGTGACCTATGGGGGTGGGAAAGCGATGCCATTGGACTCCTGAGATGAGGTCACAACAGGCCTTCAGCTTCCAGATCATTCATGGGGGCACTGAACCTTGAGCCACATGCTGGGAGTCCAGGCATCCTGAGGCCTCCGTGCTGTGAGGAAGCCTAGGTCACACAAGGGAGTGAAGATGCCCCCAGGGCCCCCCAGCCTCTTGCTGCTGGATCACTTCTCAGACACAGAGGGGCAGCCACCACCCACCTGCTTCTGCCCCGTCTAGGGTCTGGGCACATAGAACCCCAGGCAGGACCAAATACACATTGCTTCATAGTCCTTAGTGTAGCTGGTCTGGCCATGGCCACAGATCTAACACAACAGTGGGACTGTCTGGCTACCTGAATAGGGATGTGTGGCATCTGTGCCCAGAGAGCCTTGACTTTGGTCAAAAGCTGGCATCTTAGGCAGCACAGAGCACCCCTGCCTCGTCCACCCACCCCCACTGCAGTCCTGGAGAGGAAGGAACATGCCCCCGGCAGGCAGGGTAGGGGACAGATACCCTCCACTTCATGCTCACCCTGGAGTGAAAGCTTTGCGATTTTCTCCACCAGACCTCTCATTTGGTAGACTTTTCCTTAAAAAGCTGCCTGAAGTCAGAGGCAATCTCCCCTCTAATGACCTTTAGCTTTACTTTCATTGCAACGGGATCTAGGCTTATGTCTCTGACACATAATTGTATATGTGAAAATAAGATTTCTTGACAGTAATAAGGAGGATAATAATAGCAAATGTTTATTGACTGCCTACCATGTTCATTAGTCCTTATTTAATTCTCACATTGCCTTTATAAGGCGGATGCAATTATAACCTATTTAACAGATGAGAACACTGGCGAACAGAGAGGTTAAGCATTTTGTTCAAGGTCACACAGTGACAGCAAAGTTTGAACTCAGCTGAATCATCAGATTATAGACATTAAATACATGCAGGTTTTTTTTTGTATAGCTTGTATACTTCAATAAAGTTCAAAAAAAAAGAAAAAGAAAACATGAGACCAGGGTGTTTGGTTGTAGCCTCCATGTTCTAGATAGCAGCCATGTAGCCTGACAACACCATCTGGCTGTGCAAACATTTAGATTTTGAATTCTGTATTTTAAAACCCCTTTCTCCACACCTTAATTGACTTCAATAAGTTCAAAAGATCACAACAGGCCTTCAGCTTCCAGATCATTCATGGGGCACTGAACCTTGAGCCACATGCTGGGAGTCCAGGCATCCTGAGGCCTCCGTGCTGTGAGGAAGCCTAGGTCACACAAGGGAGTGAAGATGCCCCCAGGGCCCCCCAGCCTCTTGCTGCTGGATCACTTCTCAGACACAGAGGGGCAGCCACCACCCACCTGCTTCTGCCCCGTCTAGGGTCTGGGCACATAGAACCCCAGGCAGGACCAAATACACATTGCTTCATAGTCCTTAGTGTAGCTGGTCTGGCCATGGCCACAGATCTAACACAACAGTGGGACTGTCTGGCTACCTGAATAGGGATGTGTGGCATCTGTGCCCAGAGAGCCTTGACTTTGGTCAAAAGCTGGCATCTTAGGCAGCACAGAGCACCCCTGCCTCGTCCACCCACCCCCACTGCAGTCCTGGAGAGGAAGGAACATGCCCCCGGCAGGCAGGGTAGGGGACAGATACCCTCCACTTCATGCTCACCCTGGAGTGAAAGCTTTGCGATTTTCTCCACCAGACCTCTCATTTGGTAGACTTTTCCTTAAAAAGCTGCCTGAAGTCAGAGGCAATCTCCCCTCTAATGACCTTTAGCTTTACTTTCATTGCAACGGGATCTAGGCTTATGTCTCTGACACATAATTGTATATGTGAAAATAAGATTTCTTGACAGTAATAAGGAGGATAATAATAGCAAATGTTTATTGACTGCCTACCATGTTCATTAGTCCTTATTTAATTCTCACATTGCCTTTATAAGGCGGATGCAATTATAACCTATTTAACAGATGAGAACACTGGCGAACAGAGAGGTTAAGCATTTTGTTCAAGGTCACACAGTGACAGCAAAGTTTGAACTCAGCTGAATCATCAGATTATAGACATTAAATACATGCAGGTTTTTTTTTGTATAGCTTGTATACTTCAATAAAGTTCAAAAAAAAAAAAAAGAAAAAGAAAAACATGAGACCAGGGTGTTTGGTTGTAGCCTCCATGTTCTAGATAGCAGCCATGTAGCCTGACAACACCATCTGGCTGTGCAAACATTTAGATTTTGAATTCGTACAAAAAGATAATTTCGTGTGCTGACACCACAGCCACTCCCCTGCTCCACACCTTAATTGACTTCTTTCCCTTGGATCTACTTTGTTTCACAAAGACAATAAACATTCACAAAATAGGACTTCAAAAACTGTTTTTTTTTTTTTTTTGTTGTTAGTGAAAAAGTTCTGTGACTTTCATGTAGCCTCTATTTCTCCAGGCTCAAGATGAACTGAAAGAGACTATTGCAAAGAGTCAGTATAGCCAGAGACTTGCCATGTTTATGAGTGCTCCCTGAAAGAAAAGACGGGGTGTCCTGATTAGGCTGTGGTTACATGACTGTGCATTTGTCAAAATCTGTACCACCATGCACTGAAAACTGAATTTTACCATATGTAAGTTAAAACAGTTAAAAATTTAAATGAGAGGGTGTAAGTATATGTATAGTATTTCAAAAGGAGACAAGGAATGTCCAGTTCTCTCAGAAGAGGCAGACCAGAAAATACGATAAATGTCTTCATCAGCTGTTCAGAAAAATACCAGTGTGCGCCAGTCATGTTTGTATCTATGAGAGCCTTTGAAGACCTATCATGTTTTACCTACTGAGGGCATGGGAGTCCCCAAGCACCCTCAAGGATGGGGGACAGTCCATTTCCATGGATTGCAAATGTTCCAAAATGCGGGGAACAAAGAAATGATGCGCTAAGCTCTTACAGGTTTTACAGTCAAGTCCCCTCTGGACCTCTTCATGGCACAACAGAGGAATGGGCTGGTTTATGATGCATGGTTATGAGGAAGAGACAGTAAACTAGATTTATTTACTGGGAATGAAAGTAGTAGGATTTTCAAGAGCTTTGGGTCACCTAAATGGAATAGATAGATCCATATCACCATCACAAGAAAAATGCTTCTTTCAACTATGTTGAAATGCCCTCCATTTTACCTTTTAAGAGCTTGAGCTTCACTCTGAAAATAAAAATCCTGTGTTCTGTCAATAGCGCAGGTCTATGATGATGATTTAAAAACCCAGTGACCTATAACTTCCTCACAGCCAGTATTTCCTGCATCTGTGGTCCCTGTTACTCTTGTTTCTCAGGTGAGGGTGGAGGTGCCAGGTTGTTAATGATCTGTTCCAGGCAGGCTTGGGAGTGAGTGACAGGAGTGAAACTGGCTAGATCCATTCGTCGGGCCACCTCCCTTCCACAGAACGTGTATTTTAAAATAAAAAAGAGCCTGACAGAGGTTTCACCCAGTTCCAAACCATTGCTTCTCCCCGAGGCGCTGGCTTTGAAGAAGGCCGTCTCCACAGGAAAGAAATCATCAGGGGGGATCAGAGGAATCCGCCCAGCTTCCAGAGAAGCCAAGGTGAAGACACGTTTTTGCATTATAAAAGTGTCTGCTTTCAAGTCCCTGTGGACACATTAAGTAGCCCACCCAGCGATTGCACACTGGATGGCCCTCATCTGTCCTGCAGACGAGATGTCAGGGTGGTGGAAATGGAAGGCTGTAGGCCTTGGGCACCAGTAGCTTTGGCCTTGGCCCCCAGGTCTCATTCGCTTCCTTGAAGGCCGAGGTGTGCATGCAGCCTTCTCGGCCGGCCGGGTTGATCTGAGCTTACACATGCTTCTCTGAGGTCCGCAGCTGCCAGAGGTCCCCAGATGTGATGTATAGGAACCGATCCCAGGCAGCTGACGGAACTCGCCCCCCCACCCCCACCCCGCCACTTCCATTTTCCTCGCTCTTGGATCTGTGTCTGTTTCAGATGTGGGGTCTTCTGCAGCTTCTCCCAAGCCAGACACCAGGCCTCGCCTGTTGGAAGCGGCCCCTGCCAAGAGTATGGGCCTGGGCTGGGAGAGTGTGAAAACTCGGCCTCTCCACCCTAAACGGCATCCCGACTCCCCCAGGCAGTGACAGCCTCTTGGCCCACTCCATTGGCAAGGCGGCCCCAGAGTCCCACCGCTTCATTGATTCATCACGTCTCCATGTGCTGTTGCCGCAGGCAGCGCGATCTCTTGGCGCTAAGCTGGCTGCTGCATTTGGAAGTGATTTGGGACTCAAAAAGGCTGCAATCGAGGGAACTCTGCAGCATGGTTGTCTTCTATTTCTGGCCACCCACTTTCTAAGCCGAGAAAGTGGAATCTGGTCCAGCTGATGCAAAGTGAAACGTTTTGAGGTCAAGAAAGGTGGGAGCCAAAAGGACAGGGCGGTGGGTGAGAAGTCTCTCCTTCCTTCTCAGCTCAACCCAGATGCCTAACTGGGCATCTAGATGCCAGCTCCCCGCTCCCTGCCGTTCTGTCTGCCTGGCCAGCATCCGTCCTCTGCCTTGATGATGATCCATCCTGAGCCCTGCAAGTTCCTAACACCCCTCCTGCTTCTACAGATATCACCCTGATTTCTTGAGCTGGACCCCGATTTGATTTCCTCTTTACCAAGAGCCCAACAGGAAATCATCAGGGGATCAGAGGAATCCGCCCAGCTTCCAGAAGCTGGATGGCCCACCCAATTAAGTAGCCCACCCAGCGATTGCACACTGGATGGCCCTCATCTGTCCTGCAGACGAGATGTCAGGGTGGTGGAAATGGAAGGCTGTAGGCCTTGGGCACCAGTAGCTTTGGCCTTGGCCCCCAGGTCTCATTCGCTTCCTTGAAGGCCGAGGTGTGCATGCAGCCTTCTCGGCCGGCCGGGTTGATCTGAGCTTACACATGCTTCTCTGAGGTCCGCAGCTGCCAGAGGTCCCCAGATGTGATGTATAGGAACCGATCCCAGGCAGCTGACGGAACTCGCCCCCCCACCCCCACCCCGCCACTTCCATTTTCCTCGCTCTTGGATCTGTGTCTGTTTCAGATGTGGGGTCTTCTGCAGCTTCTCCCAAGCCAGACACCAGGCCTCGCCTGTTGGAAGCGGCCCCTGCCAAGAGTATGGGCCTGGGCTGGGAGAGTGTGAAAACTCAGCCTCTCCACCCTAAACGGCATCCCGACTCCCCCAGGCAGTGACAGCCTCTTGGCCCACTCCATTGGCAAGGCGGCCCCAGAGTCCCACCGCTTCATCGATTCATCACGTCTCCATGTGCTGTTGCCGCAGGCAGCGCGATCTCTTGGCGCTAAGCTGGCTGCTGCATTTGGAAGTGATTTGGGACTCAAAAAGGCTGCAATTGAGGGAACTCTGCAGCATGGTTGTCTTCTATTTCTGGCCACCCACTTTCTAAGCCGAGAAAGTGGAATCTGGTCCAGCTGATGCAAAGTGAAACGTTTTGAGGTCAAGAAAGGTGGGAGCCAAAAGGACAGGGCGGTGGGTGAGAAGTCTCTCCTTCCTTCTCAGCTCAACCCAGATGCCTAACTGGGCATCTAGATGCCAGCTCCCCGCTCCCTGCTGTTCTGTCTGCTTGGCCAGCATCCGTCCTCTGCCTTGATGATGATCCATCCTGAGCCCTGCAAGTTCCTAACACCCCTCCTGCTTCTACAGATATCACCCTGATTTCTTGAGCTGGACCCCGATTTGATTTCCTCTTTACCAAGAGCCCAAGCTGCATTTCCCCTCCCCTTCCCATGAGCTCGAGCATCCCTTTGCAGAATGTTGAGGTCCTTCTTGATTCTCTCCCCTTGGGCCATTGTCCCCTCTCTCTGTTCTTCTCAAGTCCAGTCAACTTGCATTTCAACTGCACATCAGCAACAACATGTCAAATGCTGATGTTCAAAATGATTTTCCCTAATGATCCAGAAAAAGCCCATTTTCCACTAAGTTTTTCTCCACGACTTGGTTTTACATATGACTGTTGTTTGCTGTAAGGGCCAAGTCTTTCGATCAATCATGCTTCCTTTCCGACTCCCCTCTCCCTGCGGTCCTGTCCCCTCCCTTCCATGTTTATCTGCCCACCTCCCCACTCCCCCTCCTGTGGGCCGTGCCAACAGTGCAGCAGCAGGAATTTCTGGAAGGAGGCCAAATTTGGCTTCAGATCATTTCTCTTCAACACACACTGGCCTCTGAAAACCAGATTCTGTTTGTCATTTGGTTTGCTCTCCCAGCTTTGTGTCATTCCGATGGTAATGCTGATGGATTTCAAGCTTGCCTCGTAGAGGAACGCACAAGGTTTTCATAAGCACATTAATCTTAAAAGAAAAACTGTCAGATGCAAACAATACTCATATGACTGATGTTGTAAAGACACAAGCTAACTCTTAACATCCATTCCCAAAGAATATTATCTTACAGGGACCTTCATTGCCCTCAGCTCCCTTCAAACATACGTACCTGTGTGGCTGAGTTTCATGGCACCTAAAAAGCTTACTCTCCACAACAAAAGGCTGGGGGTTACTGGCATGTCTGCCTGTTTGCCAAGTCCAAATAATAGGCTCAGTGTCACATGGCCGTGTAAACAAGAGCATGATTATAAGAAATGTGTAATTTCATTAGTTTTCACACAATGTAATATAAGCAGTTCTTATTCAAACCAAACTGGAACATCGTTCTATTCCATAGTCACTAGCAAATGAGATGTCCTGCCCAAACCCTCTCCCCAGTGGACACGTCCCCAACTCAGAAGTGCATTTGCAGAAGGCATTTTCCCACTTTTATCCTGAAGTTAGCAAAATGTGTGGTATGAATTAAATGTCTGATATTGCTGTAGACGTCATTGGGAAGGGTGCCAGGCCACAATCAAGAGTGAGCTGGTAGCTTGTTTTAATTTAATGGTGTTGAAGTGTTCCACTATAATTAAGCATCTGAAAATTAAGTGGAAACAGTCATTAGGCTCAGCGATACAAAGCCACCAGACCAAAGAATATAAATTATTTCCAATGGAGACCCCCGAAGAGCACTCTGGGGTCTGAGAAGGGTTCTGCATTAGGGATTTGAGTGACAGCTGAAGATGAGGACCTTAGAAATTGATGAAGGCAGACAGCGGATGTGGGGATGCTGTGAACCCAGCCTAGTCCACCAAGGTTGATGTGGACCAGGGGCTGAGCCAGAGCTGCAGCCACACAAGCCAACCCTGTATGAGGGTGAAGGTGGCCCCATGGCTTTCGTCTTCCCTGTCTGCCCTCCTGCAGCTCTGGGGGGTTCCGCTCTGTGGAGGCCTATACCACAGCACTGGGGCCGCTCAGGAGTACACAGCCCCTGCAGCTAGAGGAAACCACAGTATTTCCCTACTTCAAACCTAAGAATCCACAAGTGCTAAGCAGGCCCTTTGCCCCCCTCCCCCAATCTCTCACGGAGGTGAAAGGTCTGGGGTGGGTATGGGCAGTGAGATAACAGCGTGTCCTCCAGACCACTCTCTGAAGCTTACGAAAATACTGCAGACACTCTGCAGGCCTAAAGTCCAAGGCCTATTTCTGCAAACCCTCAAATGGATTCATTGTCTTCAGCAGGCAAGGCAAACCTTGTTATGCTCCTTCGACAGATAAGCTGGCTGAGATTTTTGAGAAATTCAAGACTTTTCCTTGGGACATACTGCTGCTCAGTGGCTGAGCTGGCTTAAGAACTGAGGTTCTCTGATTCCAAGTTCCAAGTGTTTTATAAAATGGTGGATTGACTCCTGGTAGAACACAGTAAAATCAACTGTGCTGCCCTCAGTGGTTTTCTTTGTCACCGGGTAGCCTATTTCACAATGAACTTTCATTTATCCACAAGTTTGACTAACAAAGAACATGATGACTTGAGATCTTTAGCTAAACTCTTTGAAAATATGATGGAAACAAAGGATGCTTTCTGAGAAAATAGACAGAGGCGCCATTTCACAATCCATTTTAGGGATTTGGGGACCTGTAGCCCATGGGACCTGGGACCTCAAGTTAAAAAGAAATGAATGGATAATTGAAGCCTTCAAATTACCTCCCCCCACATGTCTTCACTTTGTAAGTCACCTCCAAGAGTCTCCTCTACCAAACATTTTTGAAAGCAGGGCTTTGCCAAAATTTCCCAGTTTTCTGTCATTACCTCTCCTCCTACCAGCCACTGCCTGGTGAGGGCACTGATGAGCAGTCAACACATTGCCAGGTGAGAAGTGAGCTATGGGCAAGAAATCTGAAGAGCCCACTGCCCAGAAATCAATTCTGAGAAAGTCCAAATGGACTGTTAGGTCTCAGAGGAGCACTAATGACTTCTGAACTGAGAAGAGTCTGTGCCCCAGTGTGCACAGCTTAGGGGTAGGTATGCACTCTTTTTTTTGGAGGGGGGGGCGTGTTGGGGAGGAAGGGGGGCGGGTGGGCCTCTTCTGTTGGTCTTTCATTTATCTATTTTCATCCATCTTTGTTCTCTGGCCTGTGTGGGCCTCCCATCGCAGTGGCCTCTGTTGTCACAGAGCACCGGCTCTGGGCGCATGCACCCTAGAGCTCCGGCTCGGTAATTGGACACATTGGTCCAGCTGCTCTGCGGCACGTGGGATCTTCCCAGGCTAGGGATCGAACTGGCGCCCCTTGCACTGCAAGGAGGTGTCCTTACCCACTGGACCACCAGGGAAGCCCGGTATGCACTCTTTAAAGCAGATGCCAGGTTCAGATCTGGACTCAGCTACTTTCTGGTTTGTGTGGCTGGGTGCAAGCTGTCCTCTTTGTACTTTGATTTCATCGTCTGCCCAATGAGGACTATGTGATGTCAGTTTAGCTTCATGGAAGATATACATACATAGGCTTTGAACAATGCCTGGCCTGAAGCAGGCACATGTCAACCAGGAGTAGACCTATTTCACAATGAACTTTCATTTATCCACAAGTTTGACTAACAAAGAACATGATGACTTGAGATCTTTAGCTAAACTCTTTGAAAATATGATGGAAACAAAGGATGCTTTCTGAGAAAATAGACAGAGGCGCCATTTCACAATCCATTTTAGGGATTTGGGGACCTGTAGCCCATGGGACCTGGGACCTCAAGTTAAAAAGAAATGAATGGATAATTGAAGCCTTCAAATTACCTCCCCCCACATGTCTTCACTTTGTAAGTCACCTCCAAGAGTCTCCTCTACCAAACATTTTTGAAAGCAGGGCTTTGCCAAAATTTCCCAGTTTTCTGTCATTACCTCTCCTCCTACCAGCCACTGCCTGGTGAGGGCACTGATGAGCAGTCAACACATTGCCAGGTGAGAAGTGAGCTATGGGCAAGAAATCTGAAGAGCCCACTGCCCAGAAATCAATTCTGAGAAAGTCCAAATGGACTGTTAGGTCTCAGAGGAGCACTAATGACTTCTGAACTGAGAAGAGTCTGTGCCCCAGTGTGCACAGCTTAGGGGTAGGTATGCACTCTTTTTTGGAGGGGCGTGTTGGGGGGGAGGAAGGGGGGCGGGTGGGCCTCTTCTGTTGGTCTTTCATTTATCTATTTTCATCCATCTTTGTTCTCTGGCCTGTGTGGGCCTCCCATCGCAGTGGCCTCTGTTGTCACAGAGCACCGGCTCTGGGCGCATGCACCCTAGAGCTCCGGCTCGGTAATTGGACACATTGGTCCAGCTGCTCTGCGGCACGTGGGATCTTCCCAGGCTAGGGATCGAACTGGCGCCCCTTGCACTGCAAGGAGGTGTCCTTACCCACTGGACCACCAGGGAAGCCCGGTATGCACTCTTTAAAGCAGATGCCAGGTTCAGATCTGGACTCAGCTACTTTCTGGTTTGTGTGGCTGGGTGCAAGCTGTCCTCTTTGTACTTTGATTTCATCGTCTGCCCAATGAGGACTATGTGATGTCAGTTTAGCTTCATGGAAGATATACATACATAGGCTTTGAACAATGCCTGGCCTGAAGCAGGCACATGAAAGCTCTCACTAGCAAGGCAAAGAAATAGCATGCCAGTTCTGGGCCGTGTGCTACTGGAGTGGGACATTGTCATGGTGAGGCAGCTGCCTCGATTGCTTTCAGCAGCCTGAGGAAGACTGACCACAAGGGTCATTCATCAGCTATGGATCGTGTGAGGCTAAACCTCCAAGTTGGCATTTCTTCCATGTTAGTTGGTGAGACTATTTCATCAAAAAGCACCCACATCAGGTTTCCCTGGTAGCTCAGTGGTAAGGAGTTCACCTGCCAGTGCAGGAGACATGGGTTTGATCCCTGATCCAGGAAGATCCACATGCTGCGGAGCAACTGAGCCCATGAGCCACAACTACTGAGCCTGTGCTCTAGAGCCTCTGAGCTGCAACTACTGAGCCCATGTGCTGTAACTATTGAAGCCCATGTGTCCTAGAGCCCAAATTCCACAACAAGAGAAGTCACTGCAACAAAAAGCCTGCTCACCTCAACTAGAGAGTAGCTCCCACTCCCTGCAACTAGAGAAGAGCCTGCAGCATCAGTGAAAACCCAGAATAGCCAAAATAAATTATTAATTAAAAGAATTGTTGAAAAAAAGCACCCATATCACCTCTTCTTAGTCCCCTTCAGCAGTCTGTCTGCACTATGTTTGCATCTTTCAGTATTTCATGCCACATCCTTCAATAGCTGGGCATTTGCTGGTTATAACTATTCTCATGTTAGAAGTTCAGCTCCCGAAGCAGCTTCTATTTCTAAGCATATAGGTACTGTTTCCTCTGATGCTCCGGCTCGGTAATTGGACACATTGGTCCAGCTGCTCTGCGGCACGTGGGATCTTCCCAGGCTAGGGATCGAACTGGCGCCCCTTGCACTGCAAGGAGGTGTCCTTACCCACTGGACCACCAGGGAAGCCCGGTATGCACTCTTTAAAGCAGATGCCAGGTTCAGATCTGGACTCAGCTACTTTCTGGTTTGTGTGGCTGGGTGCAAGCTGTCCTCTTTGTACTTTGATTTCATCGTCTGCCCAATGAGGACTATGTGATGTCAGTTTAGCTTCATGGAAGATATACATACATAGGCTTTGAACAATGCCTGGCCTGAAGCAGGCACATGAAAGCTCTCACTATCAAGGCAAAGAAATAGCATGCCAGTTCTGGGCCGTGTGCTACTGGAGTGGGACATTGTCATGGTGAGGCAGCTGCCTCGATTGCTTTCAGCAGCCTGAGGAAGACTGACCACAAGGGTCATTCATCAGCTATGGATCGTGTGGGGCTAAACCTCCAAGTTGCATTTCTTCCATGTTAGTTGGTGAGACTATTTCATCAAAAAGCACCCACATCAGGTTTCCCTGGTAGCTCAGTGGTAAGGAGTTCACCTGCCAGTGCAGGAGACATGGGTTTGATCCCTGATCCAGGAAGATCCACATGCTGCGGAGCAACTGAGCCCATGAGCCACAACTACTGAGCCTGTGCTCTAGAGCCTCTGAGCTGCAACTACTGAGCCCATGTGCTGTAACTATTGAAGCCCATGTGTCCTAGAGCCCAAATTCCACAACAAGAGAAGTCACTGCAACAAAAAGCCTGCTCACCTCAACTAGAGAGTAGCTCCCACTCCCTGCAACTAGAGAAGAGCCTGCAGCATCAGTGAAAACCCAGAATAGCCAAAATAAATTATTAATTAAAAGAATTGTTGAAAAAAAAAAGCACCCATATCACCTCTTCTTAGTCCCCTTCAGCAGTCTGTCTGCACTATGTTTGCATCTTTCAGTATTTCATGCCACATCCTTCAATAGCTGGGCATTTGCTGGTTATAACTATTCTCATGTTAGAAGTTCAGCTCCCGAAGCAGCTTCTATTTCTAAGCATATAGGTACTGTTTCCTCTGAGCACTGTTCTTTTGATTTCAAAGCATCTCATCTTCATTTTCAACTTGTTGTTTTCTTTTCAACACAGGAAGGATTTCAACTGTTAGGGTTCCAGTTCTGTTTTCATGACCCGAATTGTGAGTGTACTATAGTGCAGGTTGTTCTTAGCTGGAAATAGTAAATAACTTTTCCTCCAGTGCCCCAGAGACTATGGGAGCCTTGTTTGTCATTGGGGAGAGCTGACACCCTAGCAGGGGCCGCCATTTATTTGTGGCTGTTCTTGTCTGGGGAAGCTCTGGTGCAAGAGTAGAGACGACTTAGGACAGGTCACATGCAAGTGGTCCCCTTGATGGTGGGAGGATTCAGACCTCTTCAAACTGCCAGGAGTCATGGGGCTTAGGAAGACTGACATCTACAGAGGTCTCTATGGAGGCACATGTAGGTGAAGCCAAGGTCAAGCCGAGGTCCAAGGCATAGAGAACAGATTGGTGATTGCCAAGTGGGAGGAAGTTGGGAGAGGGATGGGGTGGGAGGTTGGGATTAAGAGATGCAAACTTTCACATACAGAATGGATAAACAACAAGGTCCTACTGTATAGGACAGGGAACTATATTCAATATCCTGTGATAAACCATCATGAAAAGAATAATGAAAAGAATGAAAAGGAGCCTGTTGTGTGGAGCTCTGATACAGCAATGACACCCATGCACCATGCCCTTCAGTATCCTCAGCCTTAGGACTCCTGTTTTGGCTTGCTTTGTTTTATTATAGTTGATTTACAATGTTGTGCTATGAATAATTTCTGCTGTACAGCAAAGTGATTCTTTTCATTCTTTTTACATTTCCATGATTGCTCAGTAAAAGAGTTTTTGCAGTTTTTGTTGTTTGAATTGTGATTCTAAAAGTCAACCCTTTCCACTAGTTGATACATCTCTCAGGTCTCCTTTCTGTATTCCATTTTTAAAAATCTATTATATGCCCTCCCATCTTCTTAGTCCCCTTCAGCAGTCTGTCTGCACTATGTTTGCATCTTTCAGTATTTCATGCCACATCCTTCAATAGCTGGGCATTTGCTGGTTATAACTATTCTCATGTTAGAAGTTCAGCTCCCGAAGCAGCTTCTATTTCTAAGCATATAGGTACTGTTTCCTCTGAGCACTGTTCTTTTGATTTCAAAGCATCTCATCTTCATTTTCAACTTGTTTTCTTTTCAACACAGGAAGGATTTCAACTGTTAGGGTTCCAGTTCTGTTTTCATGACCCGAATTGTGAGTGTACTATAGTGCAGGTTGTTCTTAGCTGGAAATAGTAAATAACTTTTCCTCCAGTGCCCCAGAGACTATGGGAGCCTTGTTTGTCATTGGGGAGAGCTGACACCCTAGCAGGGGCCGCCATTTATTTGTGGCTGTTCTTGTCTGGGGAAGCTCTGGTGCAAGAGTAGAGACGACTTAGGACAGGTCACATGCAAGTGGTCCCCTTGATGGTGGGAGGATTCAGACCTCTTCAAACTGCCAGGAGTCATGGGGCTTAGGAAGACTGACATCTACAGAGGTCTCTATGGAGGCACATGTAGGTGAAGCCAAGGTCAAGCCGAGGTCCAAGGCATAGAGAACAGATTGGTGATTGCCAAGTGGGAGGAAGTTGGGAGAGGGATGGGGTGGGAGGTTGGGATTAAGAGATGCAAACTTTCACATACAGAATGGATAAACAACAAGGTCCTACTGTATAGGACAGGGAACTATATTCAATATCCTGTGATAAACCATCATGAAAAGAATAATGAAAAGAATGAAAAGGAGCCTGTTGTGTGGAGCTCTGATACAGCAATGACACCCATGCACCATGCCCTTCAGTATCCTCAGCCTTAGGACTCCTGTTTTGGCTTGCTTTGTTTTATTATAGTTGATTTACAATGTTGTGCTATGAATAATTTCTGCTGTACAGCAAAGTGATTCTTTTCATTCTTTTTACATTTCCATGATTGCTCAGTAAAAGAGTTTTTGCAGTTTTTGTTGTTTGAATTGTGATTCTAAAAAAGTCAACCCTTTCCACTAGTTGATACATCTCTCAGGTCTCCTTTCTGTATTTCATTTTTTTTAAAATCTATTATATGCCCTCCCATCTTTCCCCCTTGCCATTTATTTACTGAATAAACTGAGTCCTTGCTTTGTAGATTTCCCCCCATTTTAGATGGGGCTAATTACATCCCTATGAGGTCGTTTAAACAACCTTTATCTTCTATGTATGGTAGGCTGGTGATGAGATCTAGAGTTTGGATCAGATTCAGGTTCACTTCTTGGGCCTGGGGCATCCTACTGCATCCCAGGGAGACACCCAGGCCTCTGTGATGTGAAGATTGTTCTAGGTTCAGATGTTGCCAGTCTTATTAGTGGACAGTTTCTCATTAGAGCTATAAAAGACCTGAAGACAATTTTTAATTTTCATCTTGTTCCAGAAAGACCTAATAGACTGGTAACAAAAACAGAGACCTCAGGGACTTCCTGGTGGTCTGGTGGTTAAGACTCAGTGCTTCTACTGCAGGGGACGAGGGTTTGAACCCTGGTTGGAGAACAAGAATCCCACAGGTCATGAAGTGTGGCTGAAGGAAAAAAAATAGAGACCTCATAGAAATATGAAAGGCCAAAGGAAGCTGGAAGTATAGATGATGTTTTCTGAACACTCACAGCCTTGAACGTGTGCTAAATGCTATGGATGCACACAAGGTGTGGCAAGCAGTGTCTTGGGCCTAACAAGATGGCATAGTAAATGATATTATTGCTGCTGTTCACTAGAACTACTTTATTCTGTTCCCAGTCTGTCTCCCAGCAAGTGTCTGGTAATCTAGGGAGAGAGTGGGTACCCCCTGTAGGACACCCTCCACCCCCCTGTCTGGGAACAGAATGACTTTGAGGGACAAGAACTGTGAAAGGGCAGCCTCTTTGACACTGAGCTGGGCCATCTGTGAAAGGGACAGGTGGGTCGACCACAGAGGCTGAACAGCAGGAAAGGACAAGTGCTGGAAGGTTCAGACTGGAGACCAGTGTAATCAAAGAGGTATTTTAGAGTGAATCCTGGGCAATCATGTATACACAGGAAGAGACAGGCGGCTGAGTGCACAGGTAAAAGACTTCCTAATCATCAAGCTAAGACTTGTTGAGGTTCTTGTGAGGGGTTCCTTTACCAGGTAACCCTCTGGAGAAAGACAGACCCACATCTCCCCCCCATACACTTGAGTTGATGCCCATGGGTGGAAGATTAAATATAAGAAGATGAAGCTAGACAAGCACCAGATGGAAGCATGAGGGAATTCTGTATGTCACAGAGCAAGGAAAAGTTTTCTAAGGGTGCCACAAAATCTAGAAAATTGAAGCAAAGCAAGAGTAATCTGACTTCTAAGCGTCAAGAATTTCTCCATGAAAAATACCATGATAAACAAAGTCAAAAAGATGTGTGAGAAACTGGGAGAAAACACATTACAGTTAAAGTGTGAATCTCCCCAATATGTGAAGATATCCTAGAGACTGAGAAAAGATTCAATAGAAAAAAATGGGTAAAGACATCTCAGATTTAAAAAAAACACACAAAAAACCATGAAAAGGCCAGAAACATGAAAAAAAGAGTTCATTTCATTCCCACGAAGAAAAATGCCAACTATAACTGTGATAATGCCCCATCCATCCCCTAACAGATGGACTGAAAAAGTTGGCCTAGAGGGTGCAAAATGGTACGACTCCTGTAGAGGACCAATGGGCAACATTTATCAGGGTGACAAATGTACATAGCTGTTGGTACTTCTGGAACTGACCCCAAAGAGGCATACCTGTGTGGCCACAAAACTGCAAAAGATTAGACACTATTAAGAGGCTGAATAAGTGCTGAACTCAGATGGTGGCTGCTGTTCACTAGAACTACTTTATTCTGTTCCCAGTCTGTCTCCCAGCAAGTGTCTGGTAATCTAGGAGAGAGTGGGTACCCCCTGTAGGACACCCTCCACCCCCCTGTCTGGGAACAGAATGACTTTGAGGGACAAGAACTGTGAAAGGGCAGCCTCTTTGACACTGAGCTGGGCCATCTGTGAAAGGGACAGGTGGGTCGACCACAGAGGCTGAACAGCAGGAAAGGACAAGTGCTGGAAGGTTCAGACTGGAGACCAGTGTAATCAAAGAGGTATTTTAGAGTGAATCCTGGGCAATCATGTATACACAGGAAGAGACAGGCGGCTGAGTGCACAGGTAAAAGACTTCCTAATCATCAAGCTAAGACTTGTTGAGGTTCTTGTGAGGGGTTCCTTTACCAGGTAACCCTCTGGAGAAAGACAGACCCACATCTCCCCCCCATACACTTGAGTTGATGCCCATGGGTGGAAGATTAAATATAAGAAGATGAAGCTAGACAAGCACCAGATGGAAGCATGAGGGAATTCTGTATGTCACAGAGCAAGGAAAAGTTTTCTAAGGGTGCCACAAAATCTAGAAAATTGAAGCAAAGCAAGAGTAATCTGACTTCTAAGCGTCAAGAATTTCTCCATGAAAAATACCATGATAAACAAAGTCAAAAAGATGTGTGAGAAACTGGGAGAAAACACATTACAGTTAAAGTGTGAATCTCCCCAATATGTGAAGATATCCTAGAGACTGAGAAAAGATTCAATAGAAAAAAATGGGTAAAGACATCTCAGATTTAAAAAAAACACACAAAAAACCATGAAAAGGCCAGAAACATGAAAAAAAGAGTTCATTTCATTCCCACAAAGAAAAATGCCAACTATAACTGTGATAATGCCCCATCCATCCCCTAACAGATGGACTGAAAAAGTTGGCCTAGAGGGTGCAAAATGGTACGACTCCTGTAGAGGACCAATGGGCAACATTTATCAGGGT
Source organism: Tragulus kanchil (assembly GCA_022376925.1). NCBI lineage: Eukaryota > Metazoa > Chordata > Mammalia > Artiodactyla > Tragulidae > Tragulus > Tragulus kanchil. Next base: position 41,279,488 of record JAIOJX010000031.1, on the reverse strand, counting down.
GACAAATGTACATAGCTGTTGGTACTTCTGGAACTGACCCCAAAGAGGCATACCTGTGTGGCCACAAAACTGCAAAAGATTAGACACTATTAAGAGGCTGAATAAGTGCTGAACTCAGATGGTGGAATATGACACAACTATTAAAAGAAGGTTGTGAGGCGTTCTCTGCTCTGACATGGGACGTTCTCCTGGACGTGTGAAAACAGCCTAGTGCAGCACAGTGAGCCTGGCCTGCTGCCTTTTGCCAGAGAAAGGGGGCAGGGAAAGACCATGCATTTTTGTTTGCATTTATTTGCATCAAAGAACACAAAACCAATGGATAAAATTGGGGCCCTGTAAATTTTAGGAGGGAACAGGGGAGGATGTGGGTGAGAACCAGACTGCTTCAAGACAACCACTTTAAATCTTTTGGGAACTTGAGTCATGTGAACGATTACTTAAGGACAAAAAGATAGAATGAAATTTTAGAGTGGTCCAAAGTCTCAAAGGTTACCCTGGTCACTTGTGGGAAGAGTTACTGTCAGGTGTGGTTGGTAGTCAAGACTCACAGACCTTGTTCATCCATCCCAGGGAGATCTCAGATGGGACACCTTTCCTTCCCTCTTGGCCCCGAGGCCACAGAAGATGAAGTTTAAAGCTGCCCCTTTTCCCAAGTGGCTGCTCCCAGTGCTAAGATGACCGGGTGGGAATTGGGGGGTGGATTTGGGGAGGAGAATGCTGGGAAAACACACCTGACTCCGAGGAGTCTGTAGGAATGAGGTTCTGTTGTTCTCCAGGGGAATATACACTAGAGGCCAGCAGGCTATGGCTTGCAGAAATTCTGCCTTTGTGCATAACTGAGATCATTTTACAATTAGCCGAGCAAAACGCCTGCCTGAGCGTCCTTCCCCTCAGCATTCTCAGGTCACAACTCCCTTGACTTCCTCCTGATTTATCACTATCTCATTAAGTCATCCTGAGATCCACGATAACGAGTATATTAAAACTGTCTATGGGAAAAAATATAATTTTTCAATGGGCAACATTTATCAGGGTGACCAAATGTAAAAAGTTGGCCTAGAGGGTGCAAAATGGTACGACTCCTGTAGAGGACCAATGGTTACTTCTGGGAACTGACCCCAAAGAGGCATACCTGTGTGGCCACAAAACTGCAAAAGATTAGACACTATTAAGAGGCTGAATAAGTGCTGAACTCAGATGGTGGAATATGACACAACTATTAAAAGAAGGTTGTGAGGCGTTCTCTGCTCTGACATGGGACGTTCTCCTGGACGTGTGAAAACAGCCTAGTGCAGCACAGTGAGCCTGGCCTGCTGCCTTTTGCCAGAGAAAGGGGGCAGGGAAAGACCATGCATTTTTGTTTGCATTTATTTGCATCAAAGAACACAAAACCAATGGATAAAATTGGGGCCCTGTAAATTTTAGGAGGGAACAGGGGAGGATGTGGGTGAGAACCAGACTGCTTCAAGACAACCACTTTAAATCTTTTGGGAACTTGAGTCATGTGAACGATTACTTAAGGACAAAAAGATAGAATGAAATTTTAGAGTGGTCCAAAGTCTCAAAGGTTACCCTGGTCACTTGTGGGAAGAGTTACTGTCAGGTGTGGTTGGTAGTCAAGACTCACAGACCTTGTTCATCCATCCCAGGGAGATCTCAGATGGGACACCTTTCCTTCCCTCTTGGCCCCGAGGCCACAGAAGATGAAGTTTAAAGCTGCCCCTTTTCCCAAGTGGCTGCTCCCAGTGCTAAGATGACCGGGTGGGAATTGGGGGGTGGATTTGGGGAGGAGAATGCTGGGAAAACACACCTGACTCCGAGGAGTCTGTAGGAATGAGGTTCTGTTGTTCTCCAGGGGAATATACACTAGAGGCCAGCAGGCTATGGCTTGCAGAAATTCTGCCTTTGTGCATAACTGAGATCATTTTACAATTAGCCGAGCAAAACGCCTGCCTGAGCGTCCTTCCCCTTCAGCATTCTCAGGTCACAACTCCCTTGACTTCCTCCTGATTTATCACTATCTCATTAAGTCATCCTGAGATCCACGATAACGAGTATATTAAAACTGTCTATGGGATTATAATCATTAATAATTATTATTGTAACATCATTTATAGAGCACTTACTATGTGGCTGGCACTGACCCAAGAGCCCGCCTTATCTTCCTGATCTCATTTAAGCCCTCTGACTTCAAGAAATGCATTCTTGGGACTTCCCTGGTGGTCCAGGGGCTACAACTCTGCTCCCAATGCAGGGGATGTGGGTTTGATCCATAGTCAGGGAAGAATTAGAGCCCGTGTGCCACAGCTCAAAATCCTGCATGCCACAACTAAGACCAGAGCAGCCAAATCAATACTAAATAGAAAGAAAGAAAAAGAGGAAAGAAATGTATTCTCTTGTATCTCCATTCTTCAGATAGTAAGACTGAGGCAACTTGCCCAGGGCGACAGGTGTCTTTGCACCATCTGTGCTCTGAAGTCAGTGCCCTCCCTGTGGGACTTGGGCCTGAGTTCCACAGCCTCCATCCTCTGGCACCCAAGCTTCCATAGCTGCCCTTTAACTTCCTGGCTCAACACTGCACAGCCTTAGCCCTCTTTCTGGCTTTCTCTGCCCTCACTTTCCACCCAGGACCCTGCTCGGGTTCCAGCCAGACTCTTTCTCTTCACTCCTGTCTTCCTGTGACCTTCCTTCACTCACCTCTTCTGGAAGGGCTCTTCCTGTCCCTCCATCACCCTCTGGGCCTCCACCTATCAAAATCCACTTTTCCAGGTACATCTCAGGTGTTAATTCCCTCCTGGCACACCCAGCGGCACCCAGCCATACATGACCTCTTTTGATTCGAAACTGGCTTCGCTCTGATTGCTCTGTCTTTGGGGAGGAGAATGCTGGGAAAACACACCTGACTCCGAGGAGTCTGTAGGAATGAGGTTCTGTTGTTCTCCAGGGGAATATACACTAGAGGCCAGCAGGCTATGGCTTGCAGAAATTCTGCCTTTGTGCATAACTGAGATCATTTTACAATTAGCCGAGCAAAACGCCTGCCTGAGCGTCCTTCCCCTTCAGCATTCTCAGGTCACAACTCCCTTGACTTCCTCCTGATTTATCACTATCTCATTAAGTCATCCTGAGATCCACGATAACGAGTATATTAAAACTGTCTATGGGATTATAATCATTAATAATTATTATTGTAACATCATTTATAGAGCACTTACTATGTGGCTGGCACTGACCCAAGAGCCCGCCTTATCTTCCTGATCTCATTTAAGCCCTCTGACTTCAAGAAATGCATTCTTGGGACTTCCCTGGTGGTCCAGGGGCTACAACTCTGCTCCCAATGCAGGGGATGTGGGTTTGATCCATAGTCAGGGAAGAATTAGAGCCCGTGTGCCACAGCTCAAAATCCTGCATGCCACAACTAAGACCAGAGCAGCCAAATCAATACTAAATAGAAAGAAAGAAAAAGAGGAAAGAAATGTATTCTCTTGTATCTCCATTCTTCAGATAGTAAGACTGAGGCAACTTGCCCAGGGCGACAGGTGTCTTTGCACCATCTGTGCTCTGAAGTCAGTGCCCTCCCTGTGGGACTTGGGCCTGAGTTCCACAGCCTCCATCCTCTGGCACCCAAGCTTCCATAGCTGCCCTTTAACTTCCTGGCTCAACACTGCACAGCCTTAGCCCTCTTTCTGGCTTTCTCTGCCCTCACTTTCCACCCAGGACCCTGCTCGGGTTCCAGCCAGACTCTTTCTCTTCACTCCTGTCTTCCTGTGACCTTCCTTCACTCACCTCTTCTGGAAGGGCTCTTCCTGTCCCTCCATCACCCTCTGGGCCTCCACCTATCAAAATCCACTTTTCCAGGTACATCTCAGGTGTTAATTCCCTCCTGGCACACCCAGCGGCACCCAGCCATACATGACCTCTTTTGATTCGAAACTGGCTTCGGCTCTGATTGCTCTGTCTACAGCCGGGCTTCAAGGTCTCCACTTCTTGAGGTCCCATGCAAACACTCTGCCTGGCCACAGGCTCAAGAAAGCAAGGTTGCATTTTTTGACATCTGGTTTTTTTTTTTTTTTTTTCTGTAAAGGGTAACAATCTTGTCTCTTAGGCCATGAACCACTTGTGCTTGTTTGGATATCAAAATCATGTTGTTTTCCAAAATAATTAGGTGAGATTGGCATTTTAGGAAGATGTGCTTTTGTGTTATTTTTTACTTTCTAGTTTTTTTTTGTTTTTTGGTCTTGCTGCATGTGAGATGTTAGTTTCCCAGCCAGGGATTGAACCTTCACCCTCTGCATTGGAAAGTAAAGTCTTAACCACTGGACTGCCAGGGAATTCCCTAAGAAGATGTAATTTTCCATGGCTGGGAGCTCCCTCTCATTTATTGCCCAGCCCCAGCAGAGGATGCACACCCAAATTTCAGAAATTATAACCAGAAAAATTAAGTCCATAAAGAGTGAAAGCTGTTGTTCCCAATCCCTGAATTACCAACCATGTGTTGATTATAGAAAGAACTTATATTTGTTCACAGGAATTACATGTTAACATAAGCTCCTAAAAGTCTGAAAATCATTTCTTTCTCAGTAGATCTAAGTTTTCCTTGTAACTGAAGCTACTTGATTAATTTGTTCAATGAAGCTATTTTTTTTAAAAGCTGGCACAAGTGTACCAACACAGTTCATGTTCCCGAGTTCTAATTTGTGGCATCCTTAGGAGGTTCTGTTGTATTTCCATTCCAGAAATTTACATATGCTGGAAACAGAGCCAGACCACATTTTAAAATCCCCTCATTTGAATGTGAGAGAGAAGGAGCCCTCTCATTTTCCTATTTGTTGTCTTCCCTTTGCTTCTCAAATTCTCAATCCGTGATGCTAATCTGAGGTGGTCTTGCTGCAGCCCAGCCAGCCAATTGTGGCCCCCCCGGGTGGGGGCTGAGTCCAATCACCTCTCCACGGAGACATCCCACTTGCTCAGAGCCTCTCTCTCAGCCCGGCAGGAGGATGGCGAGGCAGCCACCCTGGCTTCCCTCCCCACGTGATTTGGTGGCCATGATTTTATCTCTACATCTCCAAGCTTTAGCTGTGGAGCAAGGACACACCTGGAGCAACCCCACATGGTGGGCAAAGGAGGTAATGTGTGTCATGGTCCCACGGAAAGTGGGCTCAGTCAGGCTTTGTGGCAGGAGGTTTGCCGTAAGGTGTTCCTGGATCAACATCTTCAGGGCTGAGGGGCCAGGACTGGAAAGGAGAAGGGACTGCTGAGAAGGCCGTTGCTGATCCCATGTTGAGCCCTGGCCCTGGGATAGCCCTTCATGGTAGACCTCAAGGAGATTTCTGTGTCCCCACATGGGCAATCATGGGATGTGAGGTGTCTCCAGGACGGGGTGTTTCTTTGCGTGTGATGGCTGTCATCAGTGGGGAGCGGCCTCAGCTGAGACCTGTCAGCTTCCATGCTGCCAGCAGTGAGGGCTGAGGGCTCAGACCTGGGGTGGGAGGGAGGTCGGGGCAGCGTCTGACAGTGTCCACTGCTGTCCCAGAAGGTGACTGTCCCCACAGTCAACAGACGCTATCAAGTTACTCAAGCACTCTGCCCGAGCTACTCAGGTTCGAGGAAGAGCCTGGTTATCCCAAGGCGGTGACATTTTTAGAAATCAAAGTTGCTGTTTCACCAAAACCTCGGCTTGGAGTTGAGGCATTTCAGGGAACGGGAAGAAGTTAAAATATGGGTCTCCTTAAGAGAGATGCAAAGTTAGGGGGGAATGGTAGTTTGTGATAGGCAGGGAACTCAAATCCCACTCTCGTTTTGCTGGGAGCACCCCGTCACGGTGAGAGCCTCAGAGAGACAGTCTCCTGACAGCTAAGCCCAAGCTTTGGTTCACGGAGGAGCAGGCCCATTCCTGGAGGGAGCCCGCAGTACTTCCTCAAGCAGAAAAGAACAGGCTCAGAAGGCAAACAAGGAAGGGGAAAACCTCTACTTGGGCCAAAAAAAAAAAAAAAAAAGGCAAGAAAGCAAGCAGAGATATAAGATATTCTCTCTGACAAAGGAAGAGTTTCGTGTTGTTTCAGTGGTAGAGACAGAACAGGCCCGGGGGCCTGTGAGTGTGGGCCCAGCATTAAGGAAGTCAGCTGGGTAAGAACCACTGTTCTCCCAGGACAAGGGAAAACCTTGGGCCGTTGATGGATTTCCTTCTTCCTCAGCTTCCTCAGACTGTCCCATTTCCAGCTGCCACTCACCACGTCTTCGCTGTGAACCCTGGCTCCCCAGGAGCGATCCTTCGCCAGAAGGAACCGTGAAAGGAGAAACGTGGCTAACAAACAGAAACTCAGGAAATTACCTTGAAACTGTTTCCTTCCCAAGACCCAATGTAAGACAGCTTGATTTATGAACATTTCTATCAGCAAATCAGCCACTGCATGTCTCACTGATGTCCTATCAAAGAGACAAAAAAATGCACGAGTTTGTTAAAAATACAGAAAGCCAACATTAAAAGAATAAGCACCACAGATGAACCACCTGCTGTGGTGAAGCATTTTCAAAGGTCGGTCAGGCTGGGAATTCTTACAGTGACCCTGTCCTGAAGGGACTTAGGTAGAGAGCACAGATCTCAGTACGTGATAGAGCCTGGATTCCAAGCTGAGACTTCAGAGTGAATCAAAAGTCACAACTCAATCTTACCCAACTTTTCTAGAGCAGGTCCTTTTCTAAATCTGAGCTGCATGTGCATTTTGGATCCACAGATGCAGCCTCTTTAAAGAGCACATGTTTACAGAATAAAGTAAGTCAGAAAGAGAAAAACACATATTGGATATTAACACGTGTATATGCAACCTAGAAAAATGGTACAGATGATCTTATTTGCAAAGCAGAGATAGAAACACAGGCATAGAGAACAAATGTACAGATACTAAGGGAGAAAAGAGAGGACGGATGAGTTGAGAGATTGGGCTTGACATATATATCCTACTAGGTATAAAAGAGGTAACTAATGAGAACCTGCTGTATAGCACAGGGAGCTCTATTCATTGCTCTGTGATGACCTCAATGGTAAGAAAATCCAGAAAAGAGGGAATATATATTTATATGGCTGATTCATTTCGCTGCACAGCAGAAACTGACACAGCAGTAAAGCAATTATACTCCAATGAAAAAAGATTTAAAAATAAAGTGGACATGTCCATCTCGGTGTGCTCATTTCATGATGGCACTCACACACATGTTCTCCCTGTGGGTAGCAGCTTGGCTTAGCTCCCATCAGATCACGAATTCCTCCAATCTCCCAGCAGCTTAAATATCAGAGCCACAGAGAGAAGCTCTTAAGGCCAAAACAGAAGGCCCTCAGATGAACCCATCCTTGCAGAAGGAACCGTAAGGAAACGTGGCTAACAAACAGAAACTCAGGAAATTACCTTGAAACTGTTTCCTTCCCAAGACCCAATGTAAGACAGCTTGATTTATGAACATTTCTATCAGCAAATCAGCCACTGCATGTCTCACTGATGTCCTATCAAAGAGACAAAAAAATGCACGAGTTTGTTAAAAATACAGAAAGCCAACATTAAAAGAATAAGCACCACAGATGAACCACCTGCTGTGGTGAAGCATTTTCAAAGGTCGGTCAGGCTGGGAATTCTTACAGTGACCCTGTCCTGAAGGGACTTAGGTAGAGAGCACAGATCTCAGTACGTGATAGAGCCTGGATTCCAAGCTGAGACTTCAGAGTGAATCAAAAGTCACAACTCAATCTTACCCAACTTTTCTAGAGCAGGTCCTTTTCTAAATCTGAGCTGCATGTGCATTTTGGATCCACAGATGCAGCCTCTTTAAAGAGCACATGTTTACAGAATAAAGTAAGTCAGAAAGAGAAAAACACATATTGGATATTAACACGTGTATATGCAACCTAGAAAGATGGTACAGATGATCTTATTTGCAAAGCAGAGATAGAAACACAGGCATAGAGAACAAATGTACAGATACTAAGGGAGAAAAGAGAGGACGGATGAGTTGAGAGATTGGGCTTGACATATATATCCTACTAGGTATAAAAGAGGTAACTAATGAGAACCTGCTGTATAGCACAGGGAGCTCTATTCATTGCTCTGTGATGACCTCAATGGTAAGAAAATCCAGAAAAGAGGGAATATATATTTATATGGCTGATTCATTTCGCTGCACAGCAGAAACTGACACAGCAGTAAAGCAATTATACTCCAATGAAAAAAGATTTAAAAATAAAGTGGACATGTCCATCTCGGTGTGCTCATTTCATGATGGCACTCACACACATGTTCTCCCTGTGGGTAGCAGCTTGGCTTAGCTCCCATCAGATCACGAATTCCTCCAATCTCCCAGCAGCTTAAATATCAGAGCCACAGAGAGAAGCTCTTAAGGCACAAGGAGAACAGAAGGCCCTCAGATGAAATCCCATTCTCTCAGTGATGAAGGGGCAGCAGGAGCCCAGCCTAAAAAGACAGGAGGACTTGGTGTCCCGAAGAAACCAAACGGCCATTACACCTCACAGAGTGTCACTTCTCCAGACTGAAGCTCCGCTGTGGCCTGAGCCCCGGCCAACCCCTTCCAGTTACCTTGCGACCCAACTAAAAGAGAAACCAACATGAAAGTACCAGATTCGTTCTGCCCACATCAGTCGGCTGACATGGCAAACACGAACACATGTCCCACACATGCAAAGACCAGCCTCTCGCATCACGGCCTGGCTTGTATTTTGTAAGATATAATTACAGAAGGAGATTAGACCCAGCAAGAGTCTTAGCTCACCCGGAGGTGTTATTACGGAGAGTGAAATGGACAGCACCTCCAGGCTGCCCGGTCACAGAGGAGGCAATCTCTCCCCAGATGGTCTGTCAAGAGGCAATATTCCCAACACTGAGTATTTCCCAGTCAGATGGATGTTAAATTCACGTATCCACTTTGCCAAACTCTCGATGTTTAGAAACCCTGTCAAAAGTCGTTTTCTCAGCACATCCATTTGGAAGGCGTGTGCCCCGTTGCTGAGTTCTACATCTGGTATTACCTTGGGTACACTCTCTAAACCAGAAGCTTCTGGTTGTTGCTGAGAAATGCTGAATCATTTTAAAGGCATTTTAATTTTTATGGTGGCTATCATTATGATTAATTTCCCTGTGCTTTTAAGTTATTTTAACATTACCGTAGCAAGGATATATCATTGCTCTGTGATGACCTCAATGGTAAGAAAATCCAGAAAAGAGGGAATATATATTTATATGGCTGATTCATTTCGCTGCACAGCAGAAACTGACACAGCAGTAAAGCAATTATACTCCAATGAAAAAAGATTTAAAAATAAAGTGGACATGTCCATCTCGGTGTGCTCATTTCATGATGGCACTCACACACATGTTCTCCCTGTGGGTAGCAGCTTGGCTTAGCTCCCATCAGATCACGAATTCCTCCAATCTCCCAGCAGCTTAAATATCAGAGCCACAGAGAGAAGCTCTTAAGGCACAAGGAGAACAGAAGGCCCTCAGATGAAATCCCATTCTCTCAGTGATGAAGGGGCAGCAGGAGCCCAGCCTAAAAAGACAGGAGGACTTGGTGTCCCGAAGAAACCAAACGGCCATTACACCTCACAGAGTGTCACTTCTCCAGACTGAAGCTCCGCTGTGGCCTGAGCCCCGGCCAACCCCTTCCAGTTACCTTGCGACCCAACTAAAAGAGAAACCAACATGAAAGTACCAGATTCGTTCTGCCCACATCAGTCGGCTGACATGGCAAACACGAACACATGTCCCACACATGCAAAGACCAGCCTCTCGCATCACGGCCTGGCTTGTATTTTGTAAGATATAATTACAGAAGGAGATTAGACCCAGCAAGAGTCTTAGCTCACCCGGAGGTGTTATTACGGAGAGTGAAATGGACAGCACCTCCAGGCTGCCCGGTCACAGAGGAGGCAATCTCTCCCCAGATGGTCTGTCAAGAGGCAATATTCCCAACACTGAGTATTTCCCAGTCAGATGGATGTTAAATTCACGTATCCACTTTGCCAAACTCTCGATGTTTAGAAACCCTGTCAAAAGTCGTTTTCTCAGCACATCCATTTGGAAGGCGTGTGCCCCGTTGCTGAGTTCTACATCTGGTATTACCTTGGGTACACCTCTCTAAACCAGAAGCTTCTGGTTGTTGCTGAGAAATGCTGAATCATTTTAAAGGCATTTTAATTTTTATGGTGGCTATCATTATGATTAATTTCCCTGTGCTTTTAAGTTATTTTAACATTACCGTAGAACATAATGGAAACAGTATCATCTTATTAAGGTAGATTATCAAAAAGAGTTTTTTTCCCAAAGGGCCCTTTTTAAAAAATTTGGGTGTGATCCCTAAAATAGACATTTTAAGATCTTCTTAAGAGGTGCCCATGTAAGATTTTTAAAAATGAACGAGATCTCAAAGTCCCACAAGACTCTGTATTTGTTCTCTTGATCTTGTAGTGACTTAGACACAAATGTTACAGCTAAACAGGGTCTTAAAGATATGCACCTTAAAAGTCAAGGAGGTAAAGGCCATGCAGCAACAGAGTTAACTGCAGATTTTCTTGGAACTTGTTTAAAAATGAAATGCAGTTCATATTATATGCATAAGCTTAGAAAACAATCCGGATCAAATAGAGGACTCCATTCTTCACCCTTATTAGCAAGATGAGGCTAATTAAAAATGAAAAGAAGGAGTTTCCTTTAAATGATTTCTGAGACTTTGAAGAGGACAAATGAAGAATTTTTCTATTTGGTCTCCCCTTACCCTCCCCCCGAATTGACGCTTCAGTCATTATCACAAGTCAGCAATCTGGGGGGCAAGCAGCTCTGAGATTCTAAAACGCAACCCTGCAGCAGCCACTGTGAAAAAGTTTTCCTCTGCCACTGTGCATGCCCATTAAAAATGAGACCAACAGAAACAGTCATAAAAAACCCAAGTTACACTTAACCCTTAAGAAAAAATTCAGTCTTTCTTCAATGCTACAAGAAGCTTGAGGGTTACGCCCAACCTGCTACCTTACATGGTAAGAGGGTAGAGTTATTTAACCCTGTTAAAAAGGCCAGTTGGTTTCCCGCCTCCTTAACACTGAGTATTTCCCAGTCAGATGGATGTTAAATTCACGTATCCACTTTGCCAAACTCTCGATGTTTAGAAACCCTGTCAAAAGTCGTTTTCTCAGCACATCCATTTGGAAGGCGTGTGCCCGTTGCTGAGTTCTACATCTGGTATTACCTTGGGTACACCTCTCTAAACCAGAAGCTTCTGGTTGTTGCTGAGAAATGCTGAATCATTTTAAAGGCATTTTAATTTTTATGGTGGCTATCATTATGATTAATTTCCCTGTGCTTTTAAGTTATTTTAACATTACCGTAGAACATAATGGAAACAGTATCATCTTATTAAGGTAGATTATCAAAAAGAGTTTTTTCCAAGGCCTTTTAAAAATTGGATGTGATCCCTAAAATAGACATTTTAAGATCTTCTTAAGAGGTGCCCATGTAAGATTTTTAAAAATGAACGAGATCTCAAAGTCCCACAAGACTCTGTATTTGTTCTCTTGATCTTGTAGTGACTTAGACACAAATGTTACAGCTAAACAGGGTCTTAAAGATATGCACCTTAAAAGTCAAGGAGGTAAAGGCCATGCAGCAACAGAGTTAACTGCAGATTTTCTTGGAACTTGTTTAAAAATGAAATGCAGTTCATATTATATGCATAAGCTTAGAAAACAATCCGGATCAAATAGAGGACTCCATTCTTCACCCTTATTAGCAAGATGAGGCTAATTAAAAATGAAAAGAAGGAGTTTCCTTTAAATGATTTCTGAGACTTTGAAGAGGACAAATGAAGAATTTTTCTATTTGGTCTCCCCTTACCCTCCCCACGAATTGACGCTTCAGTCATTATCACAAGTCAGCAATCTGGGGGGCAAGCAGCTCTGAGATTCTAAAACGCAACCCTGCAGCAGCCACTGTGAAAAAGTTTTCCTCTGCCACTGTGCATGCCCATTAAAAATGAGACCAACAGAAACAGTCATAAAAAACCCAAGTTACACTTAACCCTTAAGAAAAAATTCAGTCTTTCTTCAATGCTACAAGAAGCTTGAGGGTTACGCCCAACCTGCTACCTTACATGGTAAGAGGGTAGAGTTATTTAACCCTGTTAAAAAGGCCAGTTGGTTTCCCGCCTCCTTGGACAATGCAGTTACTCCAACTCCCCGTTGGGCAGCACTTAAATTTGGTGCCACTTCTTCTCAAGCTCATCTTCATCAGGTCAATGGCTAAGTGGATATCTCTCTCCATGATCTCCCCACCTCCAACACCTGCCCAGTTCCCTGTGTAGACGGCTATTTAAATGGGAGGCTGTGATCGCTTGTGTGAGACAGGGGTCTTACTTTTAAAGACAGCTAACCTATGGCTGCCACCGGAGCCTGAGAAGGAGTCTTCCCTCACTTCAGTTAGTTCCAAGAGGGGCCAAAGTGACACAATGTAAAAATGCACAGGAAGGACATTTGCTCCACAGAGTCAACCAGGTTTTCATGTGTTATGTTATTACACTCACAGCAGTGAGTGAGGCATGTCAGTCACCAGCTAGTCCTATATCCTGGAAAACAGTCGCAAAGTGGGAAGCATCGAATTACATCACCCTCTCTCGAAAGGAGAGATTTTCAACCCTTAATGCACATTGGAATCACCTGGGCAGCTGTTAAAAACCCTAGGCGGCATCCTGAAAAACTCAGCTAGAATCTGCGGGTGGGAGCCAGGTATCAGAATATGCTAAGGCTCCTTTCTCCATTGACCAAAGTGCAGCCACAGGGAGAATCGGTGTCTTCAAGAAAACTTGCTTCGGTGGGACTGGCTGAGGTGGCCTCTATCCAAGGCACAAAATCTCAGCATAGATTCCAATGGCTACGCATTCAACTTATTGGGGTGCTGGGGACGTGTGCTCAGCCCACGGTGGTGATGAGGGTCCTTTCCTGCATGCAATCTGCAGACCCTGTCTAATATTTTCCATACCGGGCAATGAGATCACAAACTCCAAAACACTAAATCAAAACCGGAGGCATTACGGGTCTTCAGTAAAACTCCATAGCCCATACACAAGGGGGAGGGGGAGAAAATTAAAACCATCACTGAGCTGTGGACATGTTATATATGTATATGTAGCAGGCATTGAGATATTGCAGCAATTACAGAGAAAAGGGTATCAAGGAATAACTAGTTAAGAGTGACCAAGTAACCTGGCAGTGAAAAGTTACTCACAAGCGAAAATCTTATTTGTGCCGGAAAGAAAGTTCATCACAAGACACACTTGATTTCTGACCAAAAAAAAAAAAAAAAAAGATGTAGACGGCATTGCAGAGAGAGATAGAAGAGAGAGATAACAGAGGGGTGTTGTATGAAACATTAAATGAACACGAAGGAGACCCTACTTTGAGGAGAACATGCAATTTCAGAGGCCTTCAAGACTTCTGAGCTTACACTAAACCAATCAATCCACAAGTTTAGAACAAAGCCTTTATTCCAAAACAGCAGTGTTCCAAGTCATATGCTGAATTCAAGAAGTAAAATCCTGACCATCTGGCTATAAATGATAATTTTAAGGTTTCGAGAAATGGATAACAGAAAATGGCAGCTGGATGCCTGCTTCACGGTCTGTCTGTGTTGAAGCTGGAAACTCCCTACCACCAGGTTTCAAAATTATTTAGTGCAAACCTCCTAACTGCCCTGTTTCCAGTGCTTGAATTATGGTTTCTTTGTGTGTGTGTGTGTGTGTGCACGCACATGCGCTAAAGATTGGAGAGGACTGATCTTTAATAAGAAATCAGACAAATCCAGGTAAAGCACAACTGAATGAGTATTTTAGTTTCCAGGTCCTCCATCCATTCTTCAGGTTCCATGCCCATGGAGGATCAGAAATTTCCAAAGCATTCAAGGGGCAGCACACTTCAAGCTGGTTCCAATTAGGCTGACTGGCATGGATATCTCACACATGTCGATTTTTGTAGCAGAGCAAGTCTGATCCACAGACATCGAGAGTCCCTCACTCATGGCCACCTGTGCGAGTTACCCTGGGGCAGGACTGCTGTCGTCCTCCTGGTCCCCTTTGACAATGCCCCTTGTGTCCTCTGTACCCCTGTGGTCACTCTTAGATCTCCCCTTCTCCAAGTGTCAAGAACCTGTTCAGGAGACATGCCCCATGGACATTTTAAGTTTCCCAAATATTTCCATTTTAATATTGCTGTTTAGACACTTGGCACTGAAATATACATGTTTCTGAGAGCTCACTGCAGAGGTGGAATTTTGACCAGTGCCTGAGAACTCCTTGGAGACTTTCAGTTGATGGCCTGAAGTGAAATAGATCTAAGATCATTTTATATATGTAGAAATCTAATCTTATCTGACATGCCCATTGCCAGGGAGAGGAGAAAAATCTTGGATTTGGCACACAGGAATTGCAGAAACACTGCTCTTTCAGAAAGCTCAAAGAAACCATTTCTTCTTACAGGACTTACTGTAGTTAATTTTTGTCACCCAAATGCAGCACTTAAAACTTCAAAAAAAATGTTATAAATGTAGTAGGCACGTCCTTGCATTGCATGGTAAAAGGTATCTGAGGTCTTTGTTGGTGAAGTTCAATTTCCCTCAGTGTATTTCTAGAGGGAGTTTCTGGGCAGATTTTTTGTTTCCTGGTTTTTATCCTATGCGCCTGAACGGAATCGGGGAACTGTTTTGTTATTCACGCGAATAGTATTCATTTTGTTTTTGTCTGTTCCTTTCATTTTAGGAAAACGAACAAACATTTCTTTGCTTCTCTCTCCTTGCATTTCCAAGAACATCCTCGCCATCACCCCTCAGGGAAACGGTGCTCCTTCCCATCACTGCCGACTCGACCCATTTCCAGGCTGGTGACTGAAACGGGAGACTAGGCAACCAACTTCAAGCCCAGCGCGCTCACCAGTAGGCCAAATGGAAGCCCATGGTATTTTTTGTCCTCGGGGCTCTATTTTATTGCTACTCAGCACCATTTTCAACGCCTTCCATATAGGGTCTTGGGGGCTGTGTATGTCCCAGTCTGGAGCAGCAGGTGCAGGGCGAGACGCCCCCACCCCCCAACTTCAACCGCGCCTACCAGCCCAAGTGGAAGGGTTACCCTGGGGCAGGACTGCTGTCGTCCTCCTGGTCCCCTTGACAATGCCCCTTGTGTCCTCTGTACCCCTGTGGTCACTCTTAGATCTCCCTTCTCCAAGTGTCAAGAACCTGTTCAGGAGACATGCCCCATGGACATTTTAAGTTTCCCAAATATTTCCATTTTAATATTGCTGTTTAGACACTTGGCACTGAAATATACATGTTTCTGAGAGCTCACTGCAGAGGTGGAATTTTGACCAGTGCCTGAGAACTCCTTGGAGACTTTCAGTTGATGGCCTGAAGTGAAATAGATCTAAGATCATTTTATATATGTAGAAATCTAATCTTATCTGACATGCCCATTGCCAGGGAGAGGAGAAAAATCTTGGATTTGGCACACAGGAATTGCAGAAACACTGCTCTTTCAGAAAGCTCAAAGAAACCATTTCTTCTTACAGGACTTACTGTAGTTAATTTTTGTCACCCAAATGCAGCACTTAAAACTTCAAAAAAAATGTTATAAATGTAGTAGGCACGTCCTTGCATTGCATGGTAAAAGGTATCTGAGGTCTTTGTTGGTGAAGTTCAATTTCCCTCAGTGTATTTCTAGAGGGAGTTTCTGGGCAGATTTTTTGTTTCCTGGTTTTTATCCTATGCGCCTGAACGGAATCGGGGAACTGTTTTGTTATTCACGCGAATAGTATTCATTTTGTTTTTGTCTGTTCCTTTCATTTTAGGAAAACGAACAAACATTTCTTTGCTTCTCTCTCCTTGCATTTCCAAGAACATCCTCGCCATCACCCCTCAGGGAAACGGTGCTCCTTCCCATCACTGCCGACTCGACCCATTTCCAGGCTGGTGACTGAAACGGGAGACTAGGCAACCAACTTCAAGCCCAGCGCGCTCACCAGTAGGCCAAATGGAAGCCCATGGTATTTTTTGTCCTCGGGGCTCTATTTTATTGCTACTCAGCACCATTTTCAACGCCTTCCATATAGGGTCTTGGGGGCTGTGTATGTCCCAGTCTGGAGCAGCAGGTGCAGGGCGAGACGCACCCACTCCTTACCGGTGAGTCCGCTGGGGGCTGCCCACAAAGGGGCCAGTTCAACCGCGAGTCCTACTCCCTCCTCCCCTCCCCCAGCCCCCAACGTCGCGATCACTCCAAGCGGGGCTTTTTTGCTTTATTACACAGTTCCATTTTCGGCGAGTTAGTTCTCTATTTCCTGGGGTTTGCAATTCCTTGATCAGGCTTAGCTCTTCCTCCCTTATGTCTCCGTGGAACTGGCCGCTTCTTACTTGTTACTATATTTAAGTGTGATAAGATCGGGACGGCCCCAGCAAAACTGTGCGTGTGCGGAGGTGGGGCACAATATAACTTGTAGCCTGTCTTTTTTTTCTCTCTCTCTTTAAGCAAATTTAAAAAGAAAACGAAGAGATTCGGTTTGCTTGACTTTGCTTTCCAACCACACGACTCACGGGCACAGTGCTCTTAAAAGCACAGTAAAAGCACGGGGCGTGCGTGGAGCCAGGAGTCCCGGGAGCGCGTGCAAGCTCGCAGGCCTGGGACGCGCCGACAGGAGGGAGGCCCAGGATTCAATCCCAGCTCCCTCGGCGTCCGTGCTGGTCCGGCGGCCCCACCCGGAGGCGGCGGGGTACCCGCGTCTGGCGTCCGCCATCCGAGGGCTTGGCCCAGGATCCTTCCCGGTTGCTCTATTTTCTGCGCTCTGTTCGTCGCTGTCGCGAAACTAAAGGGCACTTGGCTTTCCGTCAGCCCAGCGGGACCTGAGCTGGGCTTCCTTCGGTAGGTTTAGGTTTTCCCTGAAACCTTTGCAATGCATGGGTGGGCCTCGGGAACCCGAGTCTGTTGCGACCAGCACATTTCGTTTGCACCTCAATAACTCCCTCAAACAACCCCATCAAAACTCAAACTGGCACAAGAAACGTGAAGTGGAGTGATTGTGGCTCCAAGGACGACCTTGTCACAGGACCTCTATCTCGCAGCCATAACTTTTGGGTTCTGGGCTCAGGCAGCAAGCCGCAGGAGTACTCACCCTCAGCCCTTTCTGCCTCGGGGAGGATCGACAACTTCTTCCCGCCTCCTGTTTGCCTTAAGCTTTTGGCATGCAACTACCTCAACCTTTTCTGCCACGGGAAACCTGCGTCAGCCCCCAAGGCCACTCAGAGATCCTCGAACCCATCCTCCGCCGGGAGGACGTCCAGCCCCAGCGGGACTCATGTTCTCCCGGAGGAGCGGGGAGCGCCCGTAGCTCGGCTGCTCCACGTACCCGGAGCGGAGCCGCTCTTCACTTTGTTTCTCCCGGCATCCAGGACGCTCAAGACAAACAGAGACAAACCCAACTCAGCAGGGACGTGGAATCCGCGAGCTTTTTACCTTTGCGGGTTCAGCGCCGACCACATCGCCGCCCCTTACCACCGAGGAGACAAAGCTGCATCCCAGGAGGTGGAAGAGTCTTTTCCTTTCCTTCTGTAAGCAGACCTTTGGGCCACTTCGCCCCAGTCCGGACTGCCGCGCACGAGTCGGTGGAGCCGTGCGGCCGGCCGACAGGGGGCGACAAACTGTAAGGTGTTTTTGGCGGCTGGCTGGGAGCAGGTTCGCCGCGAGCGTTGTGTGGTCCCGCCGCAGGCAGTGGGAGGCTGGAGGGATGCGGGTGCGGGGAATGTGGAGTGTGGAGGGAAGGTCGGTGGGCTCCGACACCCCAGGGACGTCTCCTCCTGGCGTCTCCTCCAGCCCCAAAGGTCTTCACCAAGGGGACCGGGGAGAATCTTGGGTTATGGGCTTGCACCGCCTTGTTTGCGCCCTGCGCTCTACTGACACGGGGGCGGGGGTGAGGTTTCCCTTACCGGACAGCTGGGGAGAACCGACTCTCACCGAAGCACCTGGCTTTAATTGTTCTCTGAGCGCGCCTACGGGGCGCGGGGGAGGGGAGGAGGAAGAAATGACTTTAGCTGCTTCACCTGGTTTTGGAGACGCCCTGGGTTATGGGTGCTGCGCCTCCTGCCTCTAAGAACGAAACGTTTTGGTCTTTGGCGGCTCCCGACTTGAAATTCCAGGCAACAAAATTCTCTATCAGGGGCTAACAGGTTCCAAATCACCGGGAGAGAACTGAGGGGAGGCTTTCCCACCGCTGGTGGCTTCGGAGGGCCCAGGCCCGTTGAGTGCTCAGCACTCTGCTCGGTGTCCTTTCAGAACTCCTGGCTTCGGTTTGCCCACCTTAATCCAAACCACCCTTTCCCCTTGAAACCCGACCCTGCATGGTCGTGGAGGGGCCTAATCCTCTAACTAGTCCCAGCCCCTCCCCCGCAGTGTACACTGACGCTTCTCTACCCGGTCGTGTCCTCCCTGAAGTTCCTGGAGCCCGAGGTGCAGTATGTTTTCTGTGCTCCAGAAAGGGAGACTCTTCACCTCTTTTGAACCTGTTTTTTTCTTTTCCCAAGAATCATTCTTGGAATTATCTGCCAGGGTCTGCACAGTCCTTCCCAACAGCCAGGACTAATTCAGCCCCTCCTAACTGACACATTCAGACAGGTGGATTAGGGGCCAGCGAGGCATTCTCGTCTGGCACAGTAGGGAAAGGAGCTAGGGGCTCCCACTTCGCTGCTCCCCAGGCCGTGCTGCGCCTCCAGTAACATCGCTATGCAAGAGTGGTATGAAGCTTTCTGTCGGCTCCCAAGCACCGGACTCTTGGGGCCAAGAGGGTGGTGGGCTCTTCTCTCCTCCTAAGGAAAGCTGAGAGTTCAAGGGAATCCCAGGGAACCGGGACTTTTCTTAGGCTCCCTCCAAGGCCCCTCTTTCCCCACTTCCTGCTTCTACACCTTCAGCTCAATCCCCCTGCACTTTCCTGGTCCCAGGCTCCGAACTCCCAGGACCGGTCTTCTCTCCTCCACCTGCTGTCTCCTGGACCTCACCTCAAGGCTCCCTTTGGAATTGCCACAATTAGTGACACAGGTTGGGCAATCCACAATCCATGGTGATGCAGGATAGAAAGACAAAAAAGAGGTGATGGTTAATGCTCAAGTGAAGGAGTTCAGGGCTGGGGCAGACTCCACTTACCTTAAAGGGGAAGGCCCATTTAATGGCTTAACAAAGATCCCCTGGAAGCCGCAGATACTGGGTGAAAGATGAGGCCCTCCGTCCCGCCGTGCAAGGATTTTGGATTCTGGCTGGGAAGAATGAAAGCGGCCTCGAGCGGGAGTTATAGCCTGTGACCTCTGGCGGGGCCACCCGGATGCCCCTGGGGTCCCAACAGCGCGGAGTCCCTTTTCTGGGAGTTGCAGGTCAGAATCCCTTTCTGACCAGCGTTCTTCTTCACCTCTCCGAGGGAAATGAGTTCAAGTGGGCCAGTCCGAAGGGAGACAGAAGCTAGAATGTGCGCTTCTCACATCGCTGAAATCACACCACTACCCCCAAGGAATGGATAGCTGTTAAACATTGTAAACATTTTCTGAGAGCGAGACTGGAGTGTCGACCAAAAATGGGACACTCTAGAGTCCCTTCAACGCAAATGCCTCGGGTCGGCTGACCAGGCGCCCTGCGCTACCCTGCGCTTTCTTCACTGCGGCACCCCCGCGGCGGCCTGCACACCCGGGGCTGCGGCGCGCGGGCACCGCTCTTTCCTTGCGCCTAACCAGAGAGAGGGGCTGGAGGAGTAGTCCCACACTGGCCACCCTGCCATGATCAACTTTAATCCTCGGCTATTTTAGTAGTAATGGCGGCGGAGGTTAGTAATATAGCTAAAAGAAAAACTGGTGCTACTACTAATAAATACTCATCAATTGGACATGACTAGTCAATCATTCTCAAAACCCTAGTGGTAAGGGGTTTCCAGGGAAGTGGAACAAGTGGAGGGGCCCAGGCCCGGCAGGGGCGAGGAGTGTGTGTGTGTGTGTGTGTGTGTGTGTGTGTATAGCGGGGGAAGGGTTCCAAAGGAGGGCCGAGCGGGGAGAACGGGAGGAGGAGGTAGAGTTTCAGGGCGGGGAAGGGGGCGCCGGGGCGCGCAGTGCAGTGACGGGAACCAATGAGCTGCCAACTCGCGCGTCTCCTGCGTGACTGCCGAGATTGACGTGGAGGACACGTCAAATTGATCCCCGCACTCAGCAGCCTCCCGCTCAGACGAATTTCTCCTAATCGGATGAAGTTCACCCTAGGCCTGGGGTCGCGGGCGTGGAGAGTGTCCTGGGAGCGGACGGCGGCAGCGGCGGCGGCGGCGGGCCCGGGAGCAGGCGGTGGCGCGCTCGGCGGCGGCGCACGGCGCTCTTCCAGCCCGAGGCCCGGCCGCCGCGGCTCTCGGCTCGCGCGCGCCTTCCCTCTATGCCTCTCTCGCGGCGGCGGCGCCTCAACTCTCCCGGACCGCGCCGGGCCCAGCCCCGGCCGCCTAGGCGCCAGGCAGCCGGCCGGCCCGCGCGCCATGGGTAAGGGGCGGGCGGACGGGGCGAGGGGGTTGTCCTGGCGCGCCTCCCTTTCCTCGCGCCCCCTTTCTCGGGAGACCAGGTCCCGGGTCCCGGACCGGCTACGTTCTCTGCACGCCCCCAGTCCCGAGGGTGGAGGGGGCGATCGGCGTATCGCGGGTGGGGATGTTTCAGGTAGGCGCGCCAGGAATCGGGAAAGGGCACGGAGGACTGAGACGAGCGGCGCCCCCCTCCGCCGCCCCTGCGCGCATGCCAACTCCCGGGACCGGACGCGGTCCGTTTGCTCGGATTCTGAGGAGCCGCCGGTCACCTTCGGAGGTGCCCCGGGTGGGGCCCCTGTCCCCGCGCGGCCACCCTTGGCTAACCCGCCGGTGTTCTCTCCCCTCCCCTCACTCTCGTCGGGCGCGTCCGCAGAGCAGACGTACGGCGAGGTGAACCAGCTGGGCGGCGTGTTTGTCAACGGCCGGCCCCTGCCCAACGCCATCCGCCTGCGCATCGTGGAGCTGGCGCAGCTGGGCATCCGACCCTGTGACATCAGCCGGCAGCTTCGCGTATCCCACGGTTGCGTGAGCAAGATCCTGGCGCGCTACAACGAGACGGGCTCCATCCTGCCCGGGGCCATCGGGGGCAGCAAACCGCGCGTCACCACCCCCAACGTGGTCAAGCACATCCGGGACTACAAGCAGGGCGACCCAGGCATCTTTGCCTGGGAGATCCGCGACCGGCTGCTGGCCGACGGCGTCTGTGACAAATACAACGTGCCCTCTGTGAGCTCCATCAGCCGCATCCTGCGCAACAAGATTGGCAGCCTGGCGCAGCCCGGGCCCTACGAGGCGAGCAAGCAGCCGCCGCCGCAGCCGGCGCTGCCCTACAACCACATCTACCAGTATCCCTACCCCAGCCCCGTGTCTCCCACGGGCGCCAAGATGGGCAGCCACCACGGGGTCCCGGGCACAGCGGGCCACGTCAGTATCCCCCGTTCATGGCCCTCGGCTCACTCCGTCAGCAACATCCTGGGCATCCGGACGTTTATGGAGCAAACAGGTCAGTGGCACCCGCCTTCGGTAGCCTTCCTGGAAGGGGCAGAAGTGGTGGAGGGGGCGTGCGGATGAGGGTCACTCTCGCCAGCCTCCTCCAACCAGTTTTGGCTCAGGGGAGGGCTTCGGGCTGGCTAGGGAGGCCGAGGGTCCTGGGCCTTCCGTGGGAGTCCTCGGACATCTTGAACTTTTTATGACAAATATGGAAAATATTTCCCAAATGGAAGAGCAATCGCCGACCACAAATTCGGAGGCCTGAAATTGCGCTTTTTCATTCTTGCAAGAAGTATGCAAACTCCTATCGCTAGATCTAAGCCAAACAAACCGCAGTCAATTCTGCGACCCACCAGTTCTTAAGATCTTTCAGGGTCCCTCACCATTTCCCAAAGGGCTCTGTCCTTCCCAGGCCCGAAAGCTCTTTGAGTAAAGGGCGAAGGGGCCACTTGGCCCAGTGGCTCGACTCTCCAGCAGGCCCCACAGCCTTGCGGGTCCCAGGACTGAGATCTCGGGTGGCAGGCACCTACAGGCTGTGGCCATCCTCAGGGTGAAAGTTCTGCA
The DNA here is from genome assembly GCA_022376925.1 of Tragulus kanchil. NCBI lineage: Eukaryota > Metazoa > Chordata > Mammalia > Artiodactyla > Tragulidae > Tragulus > Tragulus kanchil. Next base: position 41,257,323 of record JAIOJX010000031.1, on the reverse strand, counting down.
GTTAGAACTCTCAGAAATCTGTTGGTTGTCTCGCTGGGTGTGGAGGGAGGGGACCAGGAGAAGGGGGAGGTTAAGAGGTGGCATTGGTGCAAGGCTCTGGAGAATGGGTGAGGAGGGCCTGGACGGAGTCCTTTTCGCACTGAGTCTCTTTCCTCTGTCCCCTGCCCCCGGCAGCCTGTCAGAGGACGGCTTATTTGTTGGTAAGCAGACTCAGCAGAAGGATAAGAGGCAAACTTCGCAGAAGCCTGAGAGAGGGGAGGAGTGTTTGGAAAGAAACTGAAGGCTTAGCTCCAGCGGCTTTGGGTTGTGCCTTCAGATCGTGCACAGGCTTTGTTTCTCTTTGTGGTTCAAACCCAGCCTGGGCTGCAGGCTCGGGGCAAAGCTTTGCATGGAGTAGCTGGTGGGCAGCTGGCGGGGAGGTGACCTCGCCAGGCCTGACAACCACATCTACCAGTATCCCTACCCCAGCCCCGTGTCTCCCACGGGCGCCAAGATGGGCAGCCACCACGGGGTCCCGGGCACAGCGGGCCACGTCAGTATCCCCCGTTCATGGCCCTCGGCTCACTCCGTCAGCAACATCCTGGGCATCCGGACGTTTATGGAGCAAACAGGTCAGTGGCACCCGCCTTCGGTAGCCTTCCTGGAAGGGGCAGAAGTGGTGGAGGGGGCGTGCGGATGAGGGTCACTCTCGCCAGCCTCCTCCAACCAGTTTTGGCTCAGGGGAGGGCTTCGGGCTGGCTAGGGAGGCCGAGGGTCCTGGGCCTTCCGTGGGAGTCCTCGGACATCTTGAACTTTTTATGACAAATATGGAAAATATTTCCCAAATGGAAGAGCAATCGCCGACCACAAATTCGGAGGCCTGAAATTGCGCTTTTTCATTCTTGCAAGAAGTATGCAAACTCCTATCGCTAGATCTAAGCCAAACAAACCGCAGTCAATTCTGCGACCCACCAGTTCTTAAGATCTTTCAGGGTCCCTCACCATTTCCCAAAGGGCTCTGTCCTTCCCAGGCCCGAAAGCTCTTTGAGTAAAGGGCGAAGGGGCCACTTGGCCCAGTGGCTCGACTCTCCAGCAGGCCCCACAGCCTTGCGGGTCCCAGGACTGAGATCTCGGGTGGCAGGCACCTACAGGCTGTGGCCATCCTCAGGGTGAAAGTTCTGCAGTTAGAACTCTCAGAAATCTGTTGGTTGTCTCGCTGGGTGTGGAGGGAGGGGACCAGGAGAAGGGGCAGGTTAAGAGGTGGCATTGGTGCAAGGCTCTGGAGAATGGGTGAGGAGGGCCTGGACGGAGTCCTTTTCGCACTGAGTCTCTTTCCTCTGTCCCCTGCCCCCGGCAGCCTGTCAGAGGACGGCTTATTTGTTGGTAAGCAGACTCAGCAGAAGGATAAGAGGCAAACTTCGCAGAAGCCTGAGAGAGGGGAGGAGTGTTTGGAAAGAAACTGAAGGCTTAGCTCCAGCGGCTTTGGGTTGTGCCTTCAGATCGTGCACAGGCTTTGTTTCTCTTTGTGGTTCAAACCCAGCCTGGGCTGCAGGCTCGGGGCAAAGCTTTGCATGGAGTAGCTGGTGGGCAGCTGGCGGGGAGGTGACCTCGCCAGGCCTGAGCTCAGATCTGGAGCTTTCTCTTGTTTTCCTTTGCACACGGATGCGCGAGGAGCAGACTTGTGCCCAGAAGCTCTTGGATGGCTGGATTGATGCCTCTTTCAGGAGATGCGAGACAGAAACAGCTTCTAACCTTCCAGACACATGCAGAGACTCTGAGAAACCCGTATAATTCTCTTGAGTCTTCTGTGGATTTGAACTTGAACCTTTTGGGGAGCCGTCTCTGGACAGTAGAAAGGCATCCTGGGCTGAGGACACCCAGCCTTGGCTGCCAGCTGTCTTCTTGCCCTTGTTTCTCGGGAAGCGGGTCGAGGGCCAAGGCAAGGAGGAGCAGGCAGCCGCTCTCCTTCTGCACTGCTGGGAGTAAAAGCGAAACCTGTGGCCCCAGTGCATCTGCCCCATGGGTATTCAGGGGAGCCTTGGACTTGCCCTTGGATCCCAGCCGGGCGCTTGAAGGCACACGGGCACACCTTTGGCAGAGGCTGCCTGCGTGCCCTTCTAATCCATCCTGTGTCCCCACAGGGGCCCTGGCGGGGAGCGAAGGCACTGCCTATTCCCCGAAGATGGAAGACTGGGCCAGCGTGAACCGCTCGGCCTTCCCTGCCAGCCCCACCGTGAACGGGCTTGAGAAACCTGCCTTAGAGGCGGACATTAAATACACGCAGGTAACTGAGCATGGGGAACGGAGCTGTCCTTTATCAGGGGAGCGGAACAGTTGGGGGTGGGTTAGGGAGAAAGAGAAGAGACCCCCACTTGGGGTGAGGGCGAATTGGGGAGCGGTCAGGGTCTGGTTGCCTGGCTGTGGGTCTGCCGGCATATTTCTCTGCTTCCCTAGGCGCGCTGGCTTTCAAGAGGTGTGACTTGCCTTTTGCCAAGATATTTTTGCTAATAAAGCTGGGACTCCTTAACAGAAAAAACCGAGGATTGACTTGCTTTCTCTAAATTCCGGTTGGCGTATACCATAACCCCTTCACCTTTCATTAATAGTGTTTGGAAAGAAACTGAAGGCTTAGCTCCAGCGGCTTTGGGTTGTGCCTTCAGATCGTGCACAGGCTTTGTTTCTCTTTGTGGTTCAAACCCAGCCTGGGCTGCAGGCTCGGGGCAAAGCTTTGCATGGAGTAGCTGGTGGGCAGCTGGCGGGGAGGTGACCTCGCCAGGCCTGAGCTCAGATCTGGAGCTTTCTCTTGTTTTCCTTTGCACACGGATGCGCGAGGAGCAGACTTGTGCCCAGAAGCTCTTGGATGGCTGGATTGATGCCTCTTTCAGGAGATGCGAGACAGAAACAGCTTCTAACCTTCCAGACACATGCAGAGACTCTGAGAAACCCGTATAATTCTCTTGAGTCTTCTGTGGATTTGAACTTGAACCTTTTGGGGAGCCGTCTCTGGACAGTAGAAAGGCATCCTGGGCTGAGGACACCCAGCCTTGGCTGCCAGCTGTCTTCTTGCCCTTGTTTCTCGGGAAGCGGGTCGAGGGCCAAGGCAAGGAGGAGCAGGCAGCCGCTCTCCTTCTGCACTGCTGGGAGTAAAAGCGAAACCTGTGGCCCCAGTGCATCTGCCCCATGGGTATTCAGGGGAGCCTTGGACTTGCCCTTGGATCCCAGCCGGGCGCTTGAAGGCACACGGGCACACCTTTGGCAGAGGCTGCCTGCGTGCCCTTCTAATCCATCCTGTGTCCCCACAGGGGCCCTGGCGGGGAGCGAAGGCACTGCCTATTCCCCGAAGATGGAAGACTGGGCCAGCGTGAACCGCTCGGCCTTCCCTGCCAGCCCCACCGTGAACGGGCTTGAGAAACCTGCCTTAGAGGCGGACATTAAATACACGCAGGTAACTGAGCATGGGGAACGGAGCTGTCCTTTATCAGGGGAGCGGAACAGTTGGGGGTGGGTTAGGGAGAAAGAGAAGAGACCCCCACTTGGGGTGAGGGCGAATTGGGGAGCGGTCAGGGTCTGGTTGCCTGGCTGTGGGTCTGCCGGCATATTTCTCTGCTTCCCTAGGCGCGCTGGCTTTCAAGAGGTGTGACTTGCCTTTTGCCAAGATATTTTTGCTAATAAAGCTGGGACTCCTTAACAGAAAAAACCGAGGATTGACTTGCTTTCTCTAAATTCCGGTTGGCGTATACCATAACCCCTTCACCTTTCATTAATATTTCTAAAAGTTGGAGTGGACCTCACTTTGTCAGAGTCCTTGCCAGGACAGTTAGAGTCCTTGCAAGTCTTCGTGCAGGGATCATGGCCGGGACAGCAGGCAGAACGAGGACCCCCGCCTGGTAACTGCCTGTGCTGGGGAACCGGAAGAATTGCCTGCTGCTGACATGCTCTCTCCCTGCAGTCGGCCTCTGGCCTCTCCGCAGTGGGCGGCTTCCTCCCGGCCTGCGCCTACCCAGCCTCCAATCAGCACGGCGTGTATAGCTCGCCAGCCGGGGGCTATCTCACCCCGGGCCCGCCTTGGCCGCCGGCTCAGGGTCCCCCGCTGGCGCCCCCCGGGGCCAGCGTCACCGTGCATGGCGGGGAGCTCGCCGCGGCCGTGACCTTCAAGCATCCCAGCCGAGAAGGTGAGGGGTGCGGCCCGGGTAGGGGATGCTGCGGGAGGGGGTTCAAATGAATGCCGGCGGATTAGAAAGGATGCCAGGAAGAAAAGCAGAGAGACAGACCGAGACAGAGCAGGAGACCCAGGCAGTCGCAGAGACTGGAGTCAGACTGGCCTAGATACTTCGACCGGTTTGCACTTGAAGCCAGTAACTTCTGAGAGTAGATTAATTTTAACAGCTGTAAGCTGTGTCCCTAGAAAGGCAGGCAGAGGCTGAGAGCGGCCCCCAATTTGTATGGAGAAAATAGACCTCCCCCCCCCCCCAGTTGGATCTCATTTCTCTGTCTGCAGAAGGGTCTAGAAGGCACCTTCCTGTGGCCTTCAGGGCTGTACTTTCTATGAAGGACTGCTGGGCATCTGAGCCTGGTAGGTGGGTTGGACCTGTTTGGCACCCTTTCCACATCCTGCCGGTCTTTTCTTCCACATCTGAGTTCTTTTCTTTTTTTACTCCAAGCAGGGCCTGGTCTCTGCTTGCATTCATCTTAAACACATCCTTTGGGAAAGAACATAGCATTTCAATCATGTGTCTCTAAGGCTAGACTTTGAACTCTGTGTAATGGTTTGGGGGTCCATATTCCTGCAGGAAATGTGTCTGGGGGTTTCCACCTCCTTTGCTGCTTCTATCTCGTCCTCCCCCTCATCCTCCTCTGTAAATCTACTCTCTGATAAGCCACTGATAGAGTTGAGGTATTTGATGGTTAACAGTGCGAGGGGCATCTTCTTACATTGACCTTTGGGTTCTAATCTTTCCTATAACTCTGGAAAAGCTCGCCTGCCCTTGAATCTGCATTTTCCTCACTGAGAAAGGAATGACTAGATTTGCTAGGTTTGAATCTGCCTGCTTCTAGGTTCTCAGTACCAGAGATTTGTAACTTCAACTCCTCTAGGGAAAGGAAGGAGTCATCCCAGAGGGGGCAGCATGGGACACAGGGGTGTTTCAGGTGACCAAAGGGACCTTTAGCCGCTGACTTGCCTCATACTCGCCCAAGCATAAGTGGGGACAGGTGGTGTCCAATAGTCAGAGGACAGGAGGGTCTTCCTCTGGTCACTCACACCCAGGCAGGAAGCTTTATTTCAAAGTAGTTTCATAGTTTCATTGAGACATAACAGCATGATCCATGAAAGAGAGGTGGCAGGGAGAAGATTAGATGCTATTGTTAAGAGGCAAGCAGAGGAACAAAAGGTTTTAAAAAATATTTTCATCTTTCTTAGACCACAAGAATTCTGGGATATCAATTTACAGATATTGAGAATTAGAGCTCCTTTAAGCTTCATATTTAATTTAAATAATTTAAATTTAATCTATATAATTTAGATGTAATTTGAATTCTATCTGTTCATTTTCAGGAAAATCCAAGTAAAGGTAATTTTAAAAGTCCAGACTCAGAGTGCCTCCAAGCTTTCCCTTTAAGGACAGATAGAGCATCTCAGAGGCATGTTTTGATGAGAGCCTTGTCCTTGGATTCTAATCTGCTTGTTTTTTTCTCAACACCTGAGATTCTCTGTTGAATTAGAAATCAAAATAGAATTTACTGAATTACATTTGTGAGACTAAGTGTTTAAGCAAGTTCATTTGATTTAGAAAAGTGTAGCCACAAATTTAAATGATTTCCCTTGGGGTGACCCCAAGGAACAGGAAGACTTAGAAAAAGGACTCAGAATGATGAGGTCCTTTTGTAATAGAGTCACTCTATCCCAGGGCGTAACAACAGCTACATTAGAAACAAATTATGAAATGTAAGTAATAATCCAGAAGAAAGACTACAGTTCTGAATTCTAAGCTAAATCTAGTTAATTTGAGGTGGAAGGGGAACTCATTGGTGGTTGATTTTCTTTAGAAGATATTTTCCTTTCAGAAATATAGAGCAAGGATTTCCCAGTGGTTAAGACTCCGTGGGCTTCCACTGCAGCGGGACCTGGGTTTGATACCTGGTTGGGAAATTGAAACTTGAAAGATCCTGCATGCTGGGCGGTACAGCCAGAAACAAACAAACAGTACCATTGAATGACACTTGTATTCTTGTCCCTATAACCATTTTTCTTACTTCCTATTATAAAGCATCCTACCCATTTCTAGAACTACAGTAATAATTAGCTACATTCATTACTAAATTCATAATAATATCCTGATTCTGACAGTTCATTAAAGATCCAGGTAAACGGCCATCGAATAAATCAGGGCCATCAAATAAATCAGGTCCATCATTAAAAATGATTTCTTTAGCTGGCATACAATTTTTTCTGTTTGAACAGGAACATATAAATAATGATAATTACATAGCTACTTGGGTTATGGATTTTTACTCTTCTCATCGGCAGAAAAAAAATAGACTGGAAAAATTGCCCCCCATCCCCCAAATGCTCTTTGAAAAATTACAAAGAAAAGTAATGGAAATCACTGCCTTCAATTTTCTAACCATTGCGTACAAAATTATCTTCAAAGAAATCTGTCCCAGAGAACAATTTACTCTAATTCATTGTTCAGTTCATATGAATAGGAGGAATAGCGTTTATTGAACTTCTTCAGTAAGAAAACAGTTCTTTACTGAAAGCCATTTAGTATCATGAATGTTCAGTAAAAAATACTTCTGATCATCTAGCCCACACATGGACAATATACACATAATGTATATTATATTTTATATATGTATACACATATATTCCAATACGTCCTCCAAATCAGGTGCAGAGGAACATTAACTATTATCTTAAGACAAGCTTTACTCAAATGTCAAATGATGCATTCCAACTGATTAACTCACCTTTGGTAAAGGGTTGGAGTCTAGTTTGCCATATATGAGAAGACGGACAAAAAATTTTTAGAGTCACTCTATCCCAGGGCGTAACAACAGCTACATTAGAAACAAATTATGAAATGTAAGTAATAATCCAGAAGAAAGACTACAGTTCTGAATTCTAAGCTAAATCTAGTTAATTTGAGGTGGAAGGGGAACTCATTGGTGGTTGATTTTCTTTAGAAGATATTTTCCTTTCAGAAATATAGAGCAAGGATTTCCCAGTGGTTAAGACTCCGTGGGCTTCCACTGCAGCGGGACCTGGGTTTGATACCTGGTTGGGAAATTGAAACTTGAAAGATCCTGCATGCTGGGCGGTACAGCCAGAAACAAACAAACAGTACCATTGAATGACACTTGTATTCTTGTCCCTATAACCATTTTTCTTACTTCCTATTATAAAGCATCCTACCCATTTCTAGAACTACAGTAATAATTAGCTACATTCATTACTAAATTCATAATAATATCCTGATTCTGACAGTTCATTAAAGATCCAGGTAAACGGCCATCGAATAAATCAGGGCCATCAAATAAATCAGGTCCATCATTAAAAATGATTTCTTTAGCTGGCATACAATTTTTCTGTTTGAACAGGAACATATAAATAATGATAATTACATAGCTACTTGGGTTATGGATTTTACTCTTCTCATCGGCAGAAGAAAATAGACTGGAAAAATTGCCCCCCATCCCCCAAATGCTCTTTGAAAAATTACAAAGAAAAGTAATGGAAATCACTGCCTTCAATTTTCTAACCATTGCGTACAAAATTATCTTCAAAGAAATCTGTCCCAGAGAACAATTTACTCTAATTCATTGTTCAGTTCATATGAATAGGAGGAATAGCGTTTATTGAACTTCTTCAGTAAGAAAACAGTTCTTTACTGAAAGCCATTTAGTATCATGAATGTTCAGTAAAAAATACTTCTGATCATCTAGCCCACACATGGACAATATACACATAATGTATATTATATTTTATATATGTATACACATATATTCCAATACGTCCTCCAAATCAGGTGCAGAGGAACATTAACTATTATCTTAAGACAAGCTTTACTCAAATGTCAAATGATGCATTCCAACTGATTAACTCACCTTTGGTAAAGGGTTGGGAGTCTAGTTTGCCTATAATTTAGGTAAGAATGCATGATTTACATTTCCCATTGGTGAAAGTAAACGTTGATTCTGGAGGGGCGGGGAGCATAGGAAAGTTCCACTTTTCTACAAGTGAAGGGACACAGACATTCGGTGTAGGGATCTCCACCCCTATCCAGACAAGATCATCTCCTCCCCTTGCTCTTCTAGACAGGTGACAGATCCCTTCAGACAAATGGAATTTACCCAGTGTTTTCAGAAACCCAAAACTTCCCTGCTCTGAGGTCGTTCCCAGCCAGGTTTTGGAAAGACTAAAAATTTGGAAATCCCATTTATAAGATAGTGCATGGGCTCAAAGAAAATGTGTCTTTTATATTTGTTAGCGATAACTCGCGGCTTCTTCCAGTCATCTCTACTCCATTAGTTCTTTAAGGATCCTAATTTTTTCCAGGGGTATTAGGGGGCAGGGCGTCGGTCTGAGAACTCACCGCCGCCAACCTCCTTTGACGCAGACCTGGGAGATCCATTTCCAGAACCCCGCTGACATCTCCCCACCCCTGCCCTTCCCCGCCCCAGGATTCCTGTAGCCCTGGGATCAAAGTCCCAGCAATCTTTTTTAAAACAGCGTGTCCCCATCCTGCTCACAAAGATTAAATGAGCTTGCGGGAGCGCCTAATGTCGGCCCGAGGTTTCGAGCCCCGCAGGTCGTACCCGCGCCTGTCGCCAGGCGTCCTGCAAATGCGAATGGAGGCGCGGAGAGGTTTTGTGAGAGGAGAGGGACTGGAGGGCAAGAGCTACAAACACAGCAGCAGGATTGACCCCCAAAGAGTGGAGTGGAATCTGTCTCTGGCCTCCCGGGTGTTTATTTTTCACGAGTTCACTTTTTTCGCTTGTTTCTCAGGCAGCCGGCCCTTGGCTGAGAAGCCTCTTCTGATCATCTAGCCCACATGGACAATATACACATAATGTATATTATATTTTATATATGTATACACATATATTCCAATACGTCCTCCAAATCAGGTGCAGAGGAACATTAACTATTATCTTAAGACAAGCTTTACTCAAATGTCAAATGATGCATTCCAACTGATTAACTCACCTTTGGTAAAGGGTTGGGAGTCTAGTTTGCCTATAATTTAGGTAAGAATGCATGATTTACATTTCCCATTGGTGAAAGTAAACGTTGATTCTGGAGGGGCGGGGAGCATAGGAAAGTTCCACTTTTCTACAAGTGAAGGGACACAGACATTCGGTGTAGGGATCTCCACCCCTATCCAGACAAGATCATCTCCTCCCCTTGCTCTTCTAGACAGGTGACAGATCCCTTCAGACAAATGGAATTTACCCAGTGTTTTCAGAAACCCAAAACTTCCCTGCTCTGAGGTCGTTCCCAGCCAGGTTTTGGAAAGACTAAAAATTTGGAAATCCCATTTATAAGATAGTGCATGGGCTCAAAGAAAATGTGTCTTTTATATTTGTTAGCGATAACTCGCGGCTTCTTCCAGTCATCTCTACTCCATTAGTTCTTTAAGGATCCTAATTTTTTCCAGGGGTATTAGGGGGCAGGGCGTCGGTCTGAGAACTCACCGCCGCCAACCTCCTTTGACGCAGACCTGGGAGATCCATTTCCAGAACCCCGCTGACATCTCCCCACCCCTGCCCTTCCCCGCCCCAGGATTCCTGTAGCCCTGGGATCAAAGTCCCAGCAATCTTTTTTAAAACAGCGTGTCCCCATCCTGCTCACAAAGATTAAATGAGCTTGCGGGAGCGCCTAATGTCGGCCCGAGGTTTCGAGCCCCGCAGGTCGTACCCGCGCCTGTCGCCAGGCGTCCTGCAAATGCGAATGGAGGCGCGGAGAGGTTTTGTGAGAGGAGAGGGACTGGAGGGCAAGAGCTACAAACACAGCAGCAGGATTGACCCCCAAAGAGTGGAGTGGAATCTGTCTCTGGCCTCCCGGGTGTTTATTTTTCACGAGTTCACTTTTTTCGCTTGTTTCTCAGGCAGCCGGCCCTTGGCTGAGAAGCCTCTTCCTCCGGAGATGTTTTCTAAACAGGCCCACACCTCCGACCGTGTGTACTGGGTGGAATGAAAAGACTTGAAATCCTCGTCGGCTGGGCAGTCATCACTGTGTTTAGGAAAGAGATCTGATAGGCAGGAGAGAGCAAGGGGTCTGTCTTAAAAAGGTCTTCAGGTCCTTTCACCGCCTCTTCGAAACCAGATATGCGCGCGCGCCTTGTGCAGAAGTGTGGGCCCCGGCTCCGGCTTCGGCTCCGGCGCGGTCAAGGCGCCGTGCGCCTGTGGCAGGGCAAGAGCAGCTGCAGGCATCGGAGCTTCCCCTCGCCCCAGACTGAGGTGCCCCCAGAACCCCCTTTAAAGGAAGACATGGGGAGAGATGGAAAAGAAGCTTGAAAATAGGCACCTTTAGGTGTAAACAAGCCTGTGCCTCCTAGTGCAGGGCAAGTCGAGCGGCCGGGCGTTGAGAAAGGGAAAAACAGGGGTTGCACAATCGTGGCGTCACTTTTCTGGCTTCCAGTAGCAAAACTTGGGCTCCTTCCCGAAACCCTCAGTAACAGAGCAACGCGCAGAATGCAGCCCATTCTGGCAAGTTCACAGTCGCTGAATCCGGAGGCCCCAGGCCCCAGGACGTGCTGTACCTACAGTCATGAGTGCAGCTGGGTCCCCGGGCTGCGGGGGCAAAACGAAGTCTGCTACCTGCCTAAGGCACAGCCACGTCCCACGTGGTGGGTAGGGGGATCCAGGTCGTCCCCGACCTCCCCGAGGGGCGTCTTGGTGACCCGCGTCCGCTCGATTCCCCAGGCCCATCTCTAGCTCTGAGCTTTTGAGGGCCATGACTTGACCTGCTGGCAGCCCCTCCAACCTGGGGTGGGTGGGCGTCAGGAGGCGACGTGCCAGGATCTCACCTCCCTGCTATCTCCTGGCGACGTCTGGGATTCGTTAGCCCCCGCCCAGGGCCGGCCAGTTCTGCGCCTCCCTGCGCCTCGCGCCTGCTTTACTGACAGGTGCGAGGCAAAGGCCATTGCGAGGATCGGATCTAGGTTGTGGGGCATCTGCCGGCCGGCCCTGAGCGGAAAGCCACGGTCCAGGCTGGGCGGGCCCGCGGCTTCTGCAGGGCTGGGAAGGGTGGCCGTCGAGGTGGCACGGGGTTCCCGGCGCCCTCTCTGCCTCCTTGCAGCCCTCAGGTGTGGAGCGTTCACCGCTCCTTCTCCCGGGAACCCTGCTCTATCGGTCTCGTAGCTGCATAGGTCCCCAGGTCTCTGCTCCGCGCCGCGCCCCAAAGTGACCCCACGCCCTGTGCTTCCTCCCGCAGTGGCCGACCGGAAGCCGTCCAGCCCCGGCGGCAAGGCCCCAGATGGCCTCGGGAGCTTACACGGACTACCCATCCCGGCCTCGACCTCTTAGGGCCGCGCGTCCCAGAACCGAGCCCGAGCCCGAGCCCGAGCCCGGAGGCAGCAGCGGAGGGGCGGGCGCAGCAGGGCGCGGACCCGAGGACTCGCTGCAGTCGAGGTGCCCATCAGCCGGCTTCGTCCTGCTCCGCTCCCGGCGGCCGCGGTTCCTCAATCCCCCGGGTTTTCGGCTTCTTTGAACTTTGGCTTCAGACTCATATATCCTTGTCTCGACCTTTGCTCCAACGTGGCCTGCCTTGCCTGTTGGCCTCCAGCGTCTTTTATACTTCCTCCCGGGCTGTTCGTCACCGTCCCTCCCTCTCCCTTCCCCTCTCTTGCCTGCTGTCTCCTTTCCCCCTCCCTTTTCTTTCTCCTTCCTACTGACCCTCCTTTCTTTCCTCAACTTCGCTCTCTTCTTGTGCCTCTCTGTCTCTCCTCCTTTCCTCTTTGTGTCTTCCAGTATATGTGGTCTCATTTTTCTGTGGTCCACCCCCATGGACCACCTTCTCTCTTGGGCCTTTAGTCACTATTCAGCCTCTCTTGGCTGCTACCCTGAACCCCACCACCTTGGCGAGAGTCAGCCCCGCCCCCACTGACTGGTGAACATGACAGGTCCTGTCTTTAGCCTCCACCTCTGGCCCTGCCCATGGAGGGCCTCGAACCTGGGGATTGAAGAAGCCACCGCGTTTATTTCCAACCCTGGGACGTTAGCCCCGCCCAGGGCCGGCAGTTCTGCGCCTCCTGCCCCCGGCCCCGCCTCTCCCCTTGCCTCCTTCCCCCAGCGGAAAGCCACGGTCCAGGCTGGGCGGGCCGCGGCTTCTGCAGGGCTGGGAAGGGTGGCCGTCGAGGTGGCACGGGGTTCCCGGCGCCCTCTCTGCCTCCTTGCAGCCCTCAGGTGTGGAGCGTTCACCGCTCCTTCTCCCGGGAACCCTGCTCTATCGGTCTCGTAGCTGCATAGGTCCCCAGGTCTCTGCTCCGCGCCGCGCCCCAAAGTGACCCCACGCCCTGTGCTTCCTCCCGCAGTGGCCGACCGGAAGCCGTCCAGCCCCGGCGGCAAGGCCCCAGATGGCCTCGGGAGCTTACACGGACTACCCATCCCGGCCTCGACCTCTTAGGGCCGCGCGTCCCAGAACCGAGCCCGAGCCCGAGCCCGAGCCCGGAGGCAGCAGCGGAGGGGCGGGCGCAGCAGGGCGCGGACCCGAGGACTCGCTGCAGTCGAGGTGCCCATCAGCCGGCTTCGTCCTGCTCCGCTCCCGGCGGCCGCGGTTCCTCAATCCCCCGGGTTTTCGGCTTCTTTGAACTTTGGCTTCAGACTCATATATCCTTGTCTCGACCTTTGCTCCAACGTGGCCTGCCTTGCCTGTTGGCCTCCAGCGTCTTTTATACTTCCTCCCGGGCTGTTCGTCACCGTCCCTCCCTCTCCCTTCCCCTCTCTTGCCTGCTGTCTCCTTTCCCCCTCCCTTTTCTTTCTCCTTCCTACTGACCCTCCTTTCTTTCCTCAACTTCGCTCTCTTCTTGTGCCTCTCTGTCTCTCCTCCTTTCCTCTTTGTGTCTTCCAGTATATGTGGTCTCATTTTTCTGTGGTCCACCCCCATGGACCACCTTCTCTCTTGGGCCTTTAGTCACTATTCAGCCTCTCTTGGCTGCTACCCTGAACCCCACCACCTTGGCGAGAGTCAGCCCCGCCCCCACTGACTGGTGAACATGACAGGTCCTGTCTTTAGCCTCCACCTCTCAGGGCCCATGCCCATGGAGGGGCCTCGAACCTGGGGATTGAAGAAGCCACCGCGTTTATTTCACGTTTTAGAACAATGAATGCAAACAAGGTCTCCATGATATGCCCCTTCTCCTTTCTCTCCCAAGGACACTCCCTGGAAATATTCTTCTCTGGTGTCTTCTCGGTGCCTAAGGGCTAGGTTTCTCTTGCTTCCTCTGAGGTGATGTCACCCCAAATAAGGTTGGGGTAGGACAGGGGGCACTGAGGTCACTGGTGTTTTCTGTGGGTAGAAAACCATGCGTGCCCTGGAAGTACCCTCTTCCACTCCCCCATGCCCAGTAGGAGGGAAGACGGCATATGGGAGACATGTCTGCACTGTTACTGGTATTCAGGAGTCAGTCCATTTGTTCATTTAAACCACAAACTGCTTCTGGGTACAAAGGTGCAATCGAACTTCTGCTTTGCAAAGGGATGGGGTCAGAAAATCCCAGGCAGTGTCTTCTAGAGCAGAACACAAGCTCTGTTCACTGCTTCCAAGTTTAGGCACTCTGGTGGCAGGACCTTGGACATTAAAACTGCCGTCTTTGTGGTCAGAAAAATGTCATTGGTGAGAGTCTGACATCACCTGTTAACCATGGCTACCTTTGAATAAAGGAAATCATCTGAAATCTGCTTTGTAAGGGAGAGACAGTTTGTGTCCAGCCTGGAGTGTTGTGTAGGTCTGTCTCACTGACTTAGCCTCTGGGTTTCCAGCATAAACACTGTTAAGTGGGAATCATTTCATTGGTTTACTGCTTAGCACTTACTGTCCAGGTTGAGGTGGAAGAAAAAGGGAGAGGAAAGGACCCTTTTTAGGGAAGGTCAGGTAGAGAGGCAGAATGCAGAAACCATCCTAAAACAAAGTTAATTCTTAGAGTTTTAAAATGGGCAGAAGGCATTGAGGAACAATGGAGGACTTCTTCAGAATCAACCCCTCCCCCTTTTAAACATTTTTAAGCTAAAAAAAAATTATCACAGGCTATCAAATAACTTAGAGACTTCTCAATGCAGAGGAGTCTCTGGCTACTTGTTTTGTTTTTCCTCCCTGTGTTTGGTTTTCTAACACTGACAGCAGAGGTTTTTGAATTGAAAGTTTTTCTTGTAAAGGAAAGCTGTCTGCTTGGAGGGAACTGGTGGGAAAATTATTTTCATTGCATCTTACTGTGGTAGTACCTGTTTTGGAGGTACTATCTCCATTAATTCATCAAAATTAATGAAACGAGTATCTGCTTTTTTTTTTTTTTCATATAGAGGCTTTTCTTCCCGGGTCTTCAAAGTCCCTTGCCTACAAAAAAAGTTTCATTTAATAGACAGCAAAATTGAAGGTTAGAGACCTGGTTTATTTCTCTGGACCACATACAGCAAGCTATGGATAACAAGGTTTCGACGAGGAAACTGGGTGACACCATCTCATCAGAGAACCAGGACTGGGGCTCACGTTTGGAGCCCGGGGTCCTCAGCCTTCCATGCAAGCATTTCCAGCAGAGAGGCTCCTCATAACAATAACAGGAATAAAGCATTTAGATGAGCCTGATATGTTCAGTCATCCACAGCCTCTCACACACCCACCCTTGCTGCCTGGAGGACTAGCTGCCTTGTTTCAGGAAGAAGGCACCTCACCTTTTCTGAAGAAATAAGAGTCCATCTCTTGTTGACTGTCATTCTCTGCCCGCCCCCACCCCCACCGCCCCGCCCCTTTCCACTTCTCACGCCGTGTTTGGGTTGACTGGGATCCTGGGTGAGAAGAGCTGGAAAATGTAGCCCAGGAAGGGTGGAGGATACCCTGTGCAAAGGGTAGCACTTTCTAAGTCTGTTTCCTGTGGTTTTTCCATTGGTGTGGACACAGGACGGTCTTCCAGGTCCCTGGTTCTGCGGGCACATTCACAGTGGATGTGCAGCATCTGGTCATAGGGCCAGCACGCTGGGTCACATTCTGCAGGATGTGCTGGGCTTTCCCTTTTCTCTGGAAGCTGCGAGTCCTGGAAAGTACCAGCAAGCTCAGGTGAAGCCTCTGCTCCACTGGGCGGGGAGGGGACCTCTGACCTTGCCAAACCTCCCCGTCCTGTGAGTGAAATGTACCTTCCCAGGCTGTGACATCACTGGAAGCCTGGCATGGATTTACCACAAAGGCTAAAAACTTAGAGACTTCTCAATGCAGAGGAGTCTCTGGCTACTTGTTTTGTTTTTCCTCCTGTGTTTGGTTTTCTAACACTGACAGCAGAGGTTTTTGAATTGAAAGTTTTTCTTGTAAAGGAAAGCTGTCTGCTTGGAGGGAACTGGTGGGAAAATTATTTTCATTGCATCTTACTGTGGTAGTACCTGTTTTGGAGGTACTATCTCCATTAATTCATCAAAATTAATGAAACGAGTATCTGCTTTTTTTTTTTTTTCATATAGAGGCTTTTCTTCCCGGGTCTTCAAAGTCCCTTGCCTACAAAAAAAGTTTCATTTAATAGACAGCAAAATTGAAGGTTAGAGACCTGGTTTATTTCTCTGGACCACATACAGCAAGCTATGGATAACAAGGTTTCGACGAGGAAACTGGGTGACACCATCTCATCAGAGAACCAGGACTGGGGCTCACGTTTGGAGCCCGGGGTCCTCAGCCTTCCATGCAAGCATTTCCAGCAGAGAGGCTCCTCATAACAATAACAGGAATAAAGCATTTAGATGAGCCTGATATGTTCAGTCATCCACAGCCTCTCACACACCCACCCTTGCTGCCTGGAGGACTAGCTGCCTTGTTTCAGGAAGAAGGCACCTCACCTTTTCTGAAGAAATAAGAGTCCATCTCTTGTTGACTGTCATTCTCTGCCCGCCCCCACCCCCACCGCCCCGCCCCTTTCCACTTCTCACGCCGTGTTTGGGTTGACTGGGATCCTGGGTGAGAAGAGCTGGAAAATGTAGCCCAGGAAGGGTGGAGGATACCCTGTGCAAAGGGTAGCACTTTCTAAGTCTGTTTCCTGTGGTTTTTCCATTGGTGTGGACACAGGACGGTCTTCCAGGTCCCTGGTTCTGCGGGCACATTCACAGTGGATGTGCAGCATCTGGTCATAGGGCCAGCACGCTGGGTCACATTCTGCAGGATGTGCTGGGCTTTCCCTTTTCTCTGGAAGCTGCGAGTCCTGGAAAGTACCAGCAAGCTCAGGTGAAGCCTCTGCTCCACTGGGCGGGGAGGGGACCTCTGACCTTGCCAAACCTCCCCGTCCTGTGAGTGAAATGTACCTTCCCAGGCTGTGACATCACTGGAAGCCTGGCATGGATTTACCTGTCTGGAGATGATTATTGTTTTCACTCTTAACAAAGGATAAGGAAGTTGTTTTTATGGTTAACAGAAGGAACCCAAATTGAAACACTTTTCCAGAGAGCCCATTAAGGATTGCCATTTTTGTTTTCTGTGCCAGTGGCTCTTTGGAGATACTGGAGGGCTCATCATAAGATTACAAAGTACTATATCAGATAGAATAATTTGAAAAAGACTCACTCTTCAGAGGCAATTTGCACTAGCACCTGCCTTTTATTATTTTTTAACTTAAAAATATTTTTTTTAAATGAAGAGAAGTATCAAAAATAAACAAAAATGGCATGTAGTCACTCGAGTTACCCTTTAATCTGTCACAAGAATGAAAATAATATATGTACATCACTAGAAAATTCTAGAAGTACAGAAACATTGAAAAGTGGAAGTTTCTTCCTGTCCTCATCTCCTTCCTTAAAGGTGAATGTTGTTCCAGGCTTTTTTTCTTTTTTCTTAATGATTCCTTCCAGAAAAAAAAAATGTAGACAGCAGAACTCTGTTTCTGTGCATGGTTCATCCAGTGCTGGGCTGGGTGCACACAGATGGAGCCTGCAAGTCTGATCTTTGCACCCCACTAGCTCCAGCAGATCCACTTGATTCTTTTGAATGGATGCATATCAACAAGGTTTTATTAGAAACAGAACGTTTGTAAAAAGGCCCAGCTTCAGGCTTTAGATGAATAAAGACAGGATTTTGAGTCATTCTTAATTGGAGGAAGGTCTTAGAATGGATTGTAAGGACTTCCTTGGGGGGGGCAAGGAGTATGGAAAACAAACAAATCCAGGAAGGGTGGAGGATACCCTGTGCAAAGGGTAGCTTTCCTTTTTGGTTTCCATTGGTGTGGACACAGGACGGTCTTCCAGGTCCCTGGTTCTGCGGGCACATTCACAGTGGATGTGCAGCATCTGGTCATAGGGCCAGCACGCTGGGTCACATTCTGCAGGATGTGCTGGGCTTTCCCTTTTCTCTGGAAGCTGCGAGTCCTGGAAAGTACCAGCAAGCTCAGGTGAAGCCTCTGCTCCACTGGGCGGGGAGGGGACCTCTGACCTTGCCAAACCTCCCCGTCCTGTGAGTGAAATGTACCTTCCCAGGCTGTGACATCACTGGAAGCCTGGCATGGATTTACCTGTCTGGAGATGATTATTGTTTTCACTCTTAACAAAGGATAAGGAAGTTGTTTTTATGGTTAACAGAAGGAACCCAAATTGAAACACTTTTCCAGAGAGCCCATTAAGGATTGCCATTTTTGTTTTCTGTGCCAGTGGCTCTTTGGAGATACTGGAGGGCTCATCATAAGATTACAAAGTACTATATCAGATAGAATAATTTAAAAAAGACTCACTCTTCAGAGGCAATTTGCACTAGCACCTGCCTTTTATTATTTTTTAACTTAAAAATATTTTTTTAAATGAAGAGAAGTATCAAAAATAAACAAAAATGGCATGTAGTCACTCGAGTTACCCTTTAATCTGTCACAAGAATGAAAATAATATATGTACATCACTAGAAAATTCTAGAAGTACAGAAACATTGAAAAGTGGAAGTTTCTTCCTGTCCTCATCTCCTTCCTTAAAGGTGAATGTTGTTCCAGGCTTTTTTTCTTTTTTCTTAATGATTCCTTCCAGAAAAAAAAAATGTAGACAGCAGAACTCTGTTTCTGTGCATGGTTCATCCAGTGCTGGGCTGGGTGCACACAGATGGAGCCTGCAAGTCTGATCTTTGCACCCCACTAGCTCCAGCAGATCCACTTGATTCTTTTGAATGGATGCATATCAACAAGGTTTTATTAGAAACAGAACGTTTGTAAAAAGGCCCAGCTTCAGGCTTTAGATGAATAAAGACAGGATTTTGAGTCATTCTTAATTGGAGGAAGGTCTTAGAATGGATTGTAAGGACTTCCTTGGGAAAGGGGGTTGCTTTGGGGCAAGGAGTATGGAAAACAAACAAAAGGTGGGAGACACAGAACTTTGTCTTTCCTGAAAACATCCTGGCTTGTTCTACAGGCCACTGAAGGATGCTCAAACCTGCCAGGGATTGAAGAATGCACTTTTCCTTTCCTTCTAAAAGAGACTGTCTCCCTAGGTCAGGAAACAGAGATGAAGGCAAAGGCCTGGGGAAGACCCTTGTTTGAAGAAATACTGGATAGGAATAAAATGTCAGCATCCAATGCTGGCACGAGCATTCTTTCGACTTCTCAATTCACTTGAAATCTGTGTGGCATTAATCTTCCGATGAGGGACCCCACTTATTGACAGCTGTGTTTTGCTGCTTGCTTATTTCTTGACTCCTGTTAAGGAGGATGGGATTTATTTAATGGTCTGGGTTAAAGCCCGCTGTAGGTTTCCTGGCATCAGTTTTTTTCTAGCTAGAATTACATTGGTTGAGGTTTCTTTTCTAAAGAAACTCTACCTGCTCCATGTGAGACTGGATAATATGAATTTAAAATCTTGCCAAAAAGTGCCCAAGGAACTCAGCTGAAAGGCTTGTGCGTCCAGGCAGGCTGTGTAATGAGAAACATTTGATTCTTGTCTTTCAACGGGTAAGAATTATGCACAAAATGATATTTGGCTCTCACCTTGACCTTACTGTCTGAACTATAGCCTCACTCACTGTGCATGAGATATTTCTAGCCAAACTGCTGGATCTCAACTTAAAAAAAAAAAAAAAAACTTCTGTTTTGGAATATTTTTTTAAAGCACAGAACAAGGAGGAATCACACTGTCTTCTTTTTCAAGGCAATAAATGGAAAACCACACATTTAGTAACAATCCAAGTTGGGAATTCTGAACACTTGGAACAATTATACTCAATTTAATCTAGTCTTTTCTTTGGAGTTGAAACCAGTTGAAAGCCCCATTTCACTCTAAAGAGCTCTTCTCCAGGAGAGCAGTCTGTGACTCTTGTTGGAATACACATCTGTTTCTGGGTTGGCAAGTCCGAAAGTGGAATCCCAATTACAGTTTTCATGGGTGATGGAATTTCAACTGTATTACAATTTAACCACCTGGATTCTCTTCACTCTTTTTCTTCTTGAGGATGAAATAAGCTGATCAAGTGCTCACTCAGCTATTAAATTACATTTCCATCCTGTAACATTCTATTTCCTTTTTCTCTAGTGAGATGTATTGACCGGGTGGATTAGCTCCAGTGTCTTATGTTGGCCATACAATTTGCACTTTGGGGAAGTTCTCTCAGTTGCCGGTGGATGTGGTTTTAGTTGTAGAAGACTTAATTTTACCCCAAACAACAAACAACAAAACAAAATTCTTTTAACTAGATCATTTTAATTTCACTATAAAACTCTTTGATGAAAAAATGAGAAAGATATTTGAATGAATTAAAGGAAATATATCTGTTAAAACAGTTGCATTGGAACTTAAAGCTTATGAAACATAAAACAACAACAAAACAGAAAACAAACAAAACTCTGACAAATGAGCTGTAGTATGCTTAGCTTGATCTAAGAGGTGAAGGTATAATTTTGGCCACGAGAGGGAGCACACATTGTTTCATGAAGATAAAGATGAATATAAAGATAACACTAAATATACCAAAAATCCAGTATTCTGTTCAAGCGGTAACCTGTCCAGTTGTGAAGAACACCTGTTTATAAGAAAAGTGCTCTTTCTGTTGTGACCATACTATAATTGATAATCAAATGCATTGATTCTGGAACAGACAGGACAGGCTGGACATATAGTGAAAAAACAGATTTTCTCGGCTCATCCTCGTGGGAATGATCAAATAAATTAGATGAGATTCAAGATCCCCTTAGAGATAAATTTCACTTCTAAATTTGACTCTAATAGATGCATATATTCAGTGCTTTAAACCTAGAACAAATATGAGTTTTAAAAGCAACCTAGTTTTCAAACTGATGTCTTTAGGAAATAAGTTTTATCTATGTTTGTGTAGTTTTGGTACTTTTGATTAATTTGAGTTTGAAATCATCCCAGTTTTAAGCATCCTAGTCATCTTTTTGAAGTTCTTAATTATTTAAGATCATGCTTCACATTTAAAGAAAGGCCAGTCTTTTGTAGAGAGGTAGAAAGTGACTGTTCCTTCACTTTTGTATTTATTTTATGATAAAATCCTGAAATGTCACTTGCAGGTGGGGTAAAGAGAATTTCTCCCTTAGGTTAAACAAGGAGAGGGGGTGTGTGGAGCTCTCTGTCTTTAACTTGGGTTTGTACAGATATTAAGCTCAGACCACAAGTTGTGGAACAGCCCCCTGAAGGAGATGATTTGGGAAGAGACAGGGGTATGTGGTAGCTTAGAAGCTGGCAGGTTTGGCTTGGCTCAAATCTTGGTTTTACCATGTAGCAACTGTGTCTCTTTGGGCAAGTTTTGACAAAACTTTGTTTCCTTTTCTGTTTAATGGGACTAATAGCTCCTTCCCTGGGCAATTGTGAGGATTAAATTTGATAATATGTAAAGAACAGAGACTTGGTTTGGTTTGGGTCATGGTCATTCGTTGTTAGTGTTGTTATTATTATTTTCTTTTTTCTGTGTACTTCCCGTCAACGTTCTAGGGTGCATTTAGTCATGTCACAACCCTGCAGACCGTATTTGCTGCATCTCGGATATATGAAAGGAATAAGGCCATTGAGACTGCTAACACTAATCTCTGAATTGACCAGAACTTTCCACAATGTCGGAAGGAGCTGCCACTGCCAGCTGCTCATCAAATCTGACAGCTCTGAGACATTCACCAAGACCTTAGGAGTCTATAGTTAGACATGTAAGTGACAGCCCAGGAGCCATCATGACTGCACTCAAGAAGATTTCTGTGGCAAGTCCATTTACATTAATGTTATGTGATCATGTTTCCTCACGCCAGGAAACTAGAAACTGATGTTGAGGGACCTCAACCTACTCTGTTGCCCTCAAGGGGGTTATACAGCCTGTTGCCTTGGCTGCCCACCTCGGCACACTGATTGTGGCAGCCGTGTTGGACTTTGGGTGTGCCTTCCTGCTCTTTGCAGAGTAAATTAATTTGGAGACAAAGGCACCCCATTGCCAACTCCATTCTTTGGCCTGGGACATAAAGATATAGTACCAAAGCCTTCAAAGTGGTACTTTCAGGAGTACACAGAATGTCTTCTCTTTTGGAAGATTCCATCTGACTTTAAGGAGAGGAAATGCCCTATCCAACTCAGGTGTCCGTTTTGGAACTGGAAGTATAGGTGAAACCTTCATCTATTACTGAGGCTTAATGAGAGGAAATCCACAAGTGGTCAGAGCCTCAAGAAAACACACACCAAACTTGTGAGACAAGGTACTTTAGAAGGTTCTCTGTAGAGCACAAGTTGTGGAACAGCCCCCTGAAGGAGATGATTTGGGAAGAGACAGGGGTATGTGGTAGCTTAGAAGCTGGCAGGTTTGGCTTGGCTCAAATCTTGGTTTTACCATGTAGCAACTGTGTCTCTTTGGGCAAGTTTTGACAAAACTTTGTTTCCTTTTCTGTTTAATGGGACTAATAGCTCCTTCCCTGGGCAATTGTGAGGATTAAATTTGATAATATGTAAAGAACAGAGACTTGGTTTGGTTTGGGTCATGGTCATTCGTTGTTAGTGTTGTTATTATTATTTTCTTTTTTCTGTGTACTTCCCGTCAACGTTCTAGGGTGCATTTAGTCATGTCACAACCCTGCAGACCGTATTTGCTGCATCTCGGATATATGAAAGGAATAAGGCCATTGAGACTGCTAACACTAATCTCTGAATTGACCAGAACTTTCCACAATGTCGGAAGGAGCTGCCACTGCCAGCTGCTCATCAAATCTGACAGCTCTGAGACATTCACCAAGACCTTAGGAGTCTATAGTTAGACATGTAAGTGACAGCCCAGGAGCCATCATGACTGCACTCAAGAAGATTTCTGTGGCAAGTCCATTTACATTAATGTTATGTGATCATGTTTCGTTACGCCAGGAAACTAGAAACTGATGTTGTGGGACCTCAACCTACTCTGTTGCCCTCAATGGGGTTATACAGCCTGTTGCCTTGGCTGCCCACCTCGGCACAGTGATTGTGGCAGCGGTGTTGGACTTTGGGTGTGCCTTCCTGCTCTTTGCAGAGTAAATTAATTTGGAGACAAAGGCACCCCATTGCCAACTCCATTCTTTGGCCTGGGACATAAAGATATAGTACCAAAGCCTTCAAAGTGGTACTTTCAGGAGTACACAGAATGTCTTCTCTTTTGGAAGATTCCATCTGACTTTAAGGAGAGGAAATGCCCTATCCAACTCAGGTGTCCGTTTTGGAACTGGAAGTATAGGTGAAACCTTCATCTATTACTGAGGCTTAATGAGAGGAAATCCACAAGTGGTCAGAGCCTCAAGAAAACACACACCAAACTTGTGAGACAAGGTAACATTTAGAAGGTATCTAGCTGTAGGAGCAAGTATTTTAGTGACATTCACCTCCATCCACCCACCCAGGTCTTCCTACCTAAGGATGCTTCTTTGCTCTAGAGAGTGACAGGGCTTTATTCTCAGTGTCTGTAGCCTCATCAGCTGTGAGAGAGTGCTTGTTAACTGAATATGGCCGTTGGATTCTGACTTGTATTTCTTTGGACATTTTTTTCTCACCAACCGGATACTTCTCAAAGCAAACAAAGACATTAAAAGATTTATAAAAAGATTCTGTCACACATTGTGAAGTGCAAAGTGTAAATGAATTCTTATAAGCATATGGATTTCATTTTTCTTATAATATGCATGAATTTAAAAATTAAAAGAAAATGTTCTGGTGACAATGTGTTTTTAGTTCTCATTAAAACTTGAAAAATAATCAAAGGTGCCTGAAATATTCAAAACTGTGCAGACGCCTGCATCATATGATGTCATTTGAACCATGGCATAATGATAAATGCCCCCGCCGCTCCCCTCTCCCGCCAAGGGTGCTTTTCAGAAAGAAGCCCC
Organism: Tragulus kanchil; assembly: GCA_022376925.1. NCBI lineage: Eukaryota > Metazoa > Chordata > Mammalia > Artiodactyla > Tragulidae > Tragulus > Tragulus kanchil. Next base: position 41,233,852 of record JAIOJX010000031.1, on the reverse strand, counting down.
AGAGTGGCACTTGCCATCTGAGTGCAACTCATTTCTTCTTATACAAGCTTCCAGGCTGCTCTGCTCAGTACACTGTCACTTTGCTTTAAATTTAGGTAGCACCATCATCAAAACAGTTGGGGCTTCTTGATAGTATTTACCCTGAGGCAGAAGAGGCGTGAGAGAGGAAAAAGTGAAGGAAAGCAATGTTTGGGTCCCTATGGTTTCATGGAATCAATTCTTTCAAGAATGTAAAATAACATTTATATTTGAATCCAGCTTAGAATCAAAGATCTATCAATTCCATCAAGAATGTAGCCAATAGTTTATTTTGAACTGTCATGGTAACATAGCTTTTGAGAATTATTCAGGTTGTCCTAGGCTCAGCATCGGAAGAAATTTTGGCTGCAAGAATTTCATTCCATTGAGCTAAGTGAAAACAAATTAGCATAGATAGGTTTTTTCTTGGAAGATCTGTTTTCAGTTGTGATGTTATCAGGTGTCCGTTTTGGAACTGGAAGTATAGGTGAAACCTTCATCTATTACTGAGGCTTAATGAGAGGAAATCCACAAGTGGTCAGAGCCTCAAGAAAACACACACCAAACTTGTGAGACAAGGTAACATTTAGAAGGTATCTAGCTGTAGGAGCAAGTATTTTAGTGACATTCACCTCCATCCACCCACCCAGGTCTTCCTACCTAAGGATGCTTCTTTGCTCTAGAGAGTGACAGGGCTTTATTCTCAGTGTCTGTAGCCTCATCAGCTGTGAGAGAGTGCTTGTTAACTGAATATGGCCGTTGGATTCTGACTTGTATTTCTTTGGACATTTTTTTCTCACCAACCGGATACTTCTCAAAGCAAACAAAGACATTAAAAGATTTATAAAAAGATTCTGTCACACATTGTGAAGTGCAAAGTGTAAATGAATTCTTATAAGCATATGGATTTCATTTTTCTTATAATATGCATGAATTTAAAAATTAAAAGAAAATGTTCTGGTGACAATGTGTTTTTAGTTCTCATTAAAACTTGAAAAATAATCAAAGGTGCCTGAAATATTCAAAACTGTGCAGACGCCTGCATCATATGATGTCATTTGAACCATGGCATAATGATAAATGCCCCCGCCGCTCCCCTCTCCCGCCAAGGGTGCTTTTCAGAAAGAAGCCCCAGAGTGGCACTTGCCATCTGAGTGCAACTCATTTCTTCTTATACAAGCTTCCAGGCTGCTCTGCTCAGTACACTGTCACTTTGCTTTAAATTTAGGTAGCACCATCATCAAAACAGTTGGGGCTTCTTGATAGTATTTACCCTGAGGCAGAAGAGGCGTGAGAGAGGGAAAAAGTGAAGGGAAAGCAATGTTTGGGTCCCTATGGTTTCATGGAATCAATTCTTTCAAGAATGTAAAATAACATTTATATTTGAATCCAGCTTAGAATCAAAGATCTATCAATTCCATCAAGAATGTAGCCAATAGTTTATTTTGAACTGTCATGGTAACATAGCTTTTGAGAATTATTCAGGTTGTCCTAGGCTCAGCATCGGAAGAAATTTTGGCTGCAAGAATTTCATTCCATTGAGCTAAGTGAAAACAAATTAGCATAGATAGGTTTTTTTTCTTGGAAGATCTGTTTTCAGTTGTGATGTTATCAGTTGCTGTAACAGTGGTAAGTATTTGTCCCTTGAGAGGTCTCTTTGAAAAGTTTAATACACGTGAAAATGATAAATGGGTTAGTTAACTTCCGTTCATTTTGATCAGCATGGAGACTTTAAACTTAGGATTCCTTGGATAAAAATAAAATCCCAAACCCTCATGCATGTAAAATTTTTGTTTCAAAATAACTAGTATGGTTGAAAAAGAAGAGGTAGTATTGAGAGAAAAAGGTCTAGTCTTGAAAGAGCCATCATTTTTTAACGGGACACTCTGGTATAGGTGGAAACATGGAGTCCCATAATTGTGGCCAAGATTTTCTAGCAGAGACAGAAAGACACAGCATTGATGACATAAATGTGGAGACCACGATTTTTAAAGCCAGCATGCGGCACATCTGACCAGCTTCCTTAGCGAGCAGTCCCCAGGCGGCAGTCTAAGAGAGCACCAGAGGAAACTGCAAGGTCTCTAGCCTTGAAAGTTGAATCGCATTACTTCCACAGCCTTCTGTGGGTCAAAGCAAGTCACTAGGCCAACTCAGGTACTCAAGATGATAGAATAGTCTCCAACTCTTTGAGAACAATTGCAAAAGGGCCTGCATACCTGGGTGGGAGCAATCTATGATCAGCTTTTGTAGTCGACCACTTTAGACACCATTTACACTGTCCAGGCTGCTCTGCTCAGTACACTGTCACTTTGCTTTAAATTTAGGTAGCACCATCATCAAAACAGTTGGGGCTTCTTGATAGTATTTACCCTGAGGCAGAAGAGGCGTGAGAGAGGGAAAAAGTGAAGGGAAAGCAATGTTTGGGTCCCTATGGTTTCATGGAATCAATTCTTTCAAGAATGTAAAATAACATTTATATTTGAATCCAGCTTAGAATCAAAGATCTATCAATTCCATCAAGAATGTAGCCAATAGTTTATTTTGAACTGTCATGGTAACATAGCTTTTGAGAATTATTCAGGTTGTCCTAGGCTCAGCATCGGAAGAAATTTTGGCTGCAAGAATTTCATTCCATTGAGCTAAGTGAAAACAAATTAGCATAGATAGGTTTTTTTTCTTGGAAGATCTGTTTTCAGTTGTGATGTTATCAGTTGCTGTAACAGTGGTAAGTATTTGTCCCTTGAGAGGTCTCTTTGAAAAGTTTAATACACGTGAAAATGATAAATGGGTTAGTTAACTTCCGTTCATTTTGATCAGCATGGAGACTTTAAACTTAGGATTCCTTGGATAAAAATAAAATCCCAAACCCTCATGCATGTAAAATTTTTGTTTCAAAATAACTAGTATGGTTGAAAAAAGAAGAGGTAGTATTGAGAGAAAAAGGTCTAGTCTTGAAAGAGCCATCATTTTTTAACGGGACACTCTGGTATAGGTGGAAACATGGAGTCCCATAATTGTGGCCAAGATTTTCTAGCAGAGACAGAAAGACACAGCATTGATGACATAAATGTGGAGACCACGATTTTTAAAGCCAGCATGCGGCACATCTGACCAGCTTCCTTAGCGAGCAGTCCCCAGGCGGCAGTCTAAGAGAGCACCAGAGGAAACTGCAAGGTCTCTAGCCTTGAAAGTTGAATCGCATTACTTCCACAGCCTTCTGTGGGTCAAAGCAAGTCACTAGGCCAACTCAGGTACTCAAGATGATAGAATAGTCTCCAACTCTTTGAGAACAATTGCAAAAGGGCCTGCATACCTGGGTGGGAGCAATCTATGATCAGCTTTTGTAGTCGACCACTTTAGACACCATTTACATACATATATTTATGAATGTAGGTATTAGATATACAATATATATCACATATATGCTTATGACATATATATAGCATATGTTATATATAATATATAATGTGCATATTGTACATAATATACATGTTATATATTCTAATGAAAGTATTAGTCATTCAGCCATGTCTGACTCTTTGTGACCTCATAGACTGTGTAGCCTGCCAGGTTCCTCTGTCCATGGAATTCTCCAGGCAAGAATACTGCAATGGGTAGCCATTCCCTTCTCTAGGGTATCTTCCAGACCCAGCGATTGAACCCGGGTCTCCTGCATTGCAGGCAGATTCTTTACTGTCTGAGCCCCAGGGAAGTCTATATATAGTACTACACATATGTAATATACATTATAAATATTTATTATAAATAATGTATATGTTTATATTAATGTATCAATATATTAAAAGGATCACCAATTTGTAAGTAATTATAACAAAATATAGATTTTACAATGATATATTGACAATGTCATCTTTAATCACTTGGAAGCCACTTTAGCATGTTGTTGCAGGATTCTCGTTACAGAGCATTAACAGCCATTGTTTTTAAAAAAACATGAGATGTGGACTTGAGGGACACACCTGGTTTGTTACCAAATTAGATCTGAGTAAGAATGAATACATTTTTAAAAAAACTTTGGTCCAGTTGTCTGCATCCTGGAGGGAACATAGGAAGTATGAAAAGTTATGGATGCTTCATGTTTTATCTTAGTATTTATATATAGAAAGTAAACTGGACAATAGAGGAAGTCATATAAATATATATGTGGCTATATACATTTGTACCTTCTGGTTTGGGCTTCAATCTTGTAGTCAGTTCAATTCTTGCTTGTTTTTAGACTTGGCCCTGGGCCTGGAGGCAGCTGTGGAAGCAGATAAGGAACACATAGTGCTGTGAACAGATCATCTTAGTTTTATTTCTAGTAGGACTGAAAACAGAGGGTTAATCAAATGCCCGAGCCCTTAATTCCAGCCTTTAAACACTGTGGGGTGGAGGCAGGGCTTAAGTGTGTCCCCCAAATGCTGGCTCTGTCCACAGAGGCTGAACACCTATGTTTTTGAGATTCATTTTGCTGAATCCTTCATGTTCTATGCAAGAATTTCCTTTTTCTTTTATTTTTTATGGAGGCTTGGCATTCAGCTAAGAACTAGGAAAACAACCTGCTGTTTATACAGTGATGGGAAAACAATCCTTGTCTGTAGCTGAAAACAGAGTAGCTTTACCTCCCCCAGTCCTGAAATGTAGGCTCGCAAGTTCAGGTATATTCGAGAGTTCTGGGTCTTTTACAAGGTGAAGGCCCATTTTAAGGGCGAGTGAAGTGTGAGACCATCATCTGAGCCTCTTCCACTGACTTCCTGAATGCAGATTTTCGCTTGTGTCTTTAGAATGTGGGGCCTGGTATCACAGTGCTAGAACCATGTGGAGGCCAAGAGGGAGTTTGGGGATTCAGACCTGACTTTAGCTCCTGTTCCTGCTAACCGACCATGTTACCTGGAGGATTTAATCTGTCTCTCAGGCCTGTTTTTTATATTAATGTATCAATATATTAAAAGGATCACCAATTTGTTTTTTTTTACAATGAGATATTGACAATGTCATCTTTAATCACTTGGAAGCCACTTTAGCATGTTGTTGCAGGATTCTCGTTACAGAGCATTAACAGCCATTGTTTTTAAAAAAACATGAGATGTGGACTTGAGGGACACACCTGGTTTGTTACCAAATTAGATCTGAGTAAGAATGAATACATTTTTAAAAAAACTTTGGTCCAGTTGTCTGCATCCTGGAGGGAACATAGGAAGTATGAAAAGTTATGGATGCTTCATGTTTTATCTTAGTATTTATATATAGAAAGTAAACTGGACAATAGAGGAAGTCATATAAATATATATGTGGCTATATACATTTGTACCTTCTGGTTTGGGCTTCAATCTTGTAGTCAGTTCAATTCTTGCTTGTTTTTAGACTTGGCCCTGGGCCTGGAGGCAGCTGTGGAAGCAGATAAGGAACACATAGTGCTGTGAACAGATCATCTTAGTTTTATTTCTAGTAGGACTGAAAACAGAGGGTTAATCAAATGCCCGAGCCCTTAATTCCAGCCTTTAAACACTGTGGGGTGGAGGCAGGGCTTAAGTGTGTCCCCCAAATGCTGGCTCTGTCCACAGAGGCTGAACACCTATGTTTTTGAGATTCATTTTGCTGAATCCTTCATGTTCTATGCAAGAATTTCCTTTTTCTTTTATTTTTTATGGAGGCTTGGCATTCAGCTAAGAACTAGGAAAACAACCTGCTGTTTATACAGTGATGGGAAAACAATCCTTGTCTGTAGCTGAAAACAGAGTAGCTTTACCTCCCTCAGTCCTGAAATGTAGGCTCGCAAGTTCAGGTATATTCGAGAGTTCTGGGTCTTTTACAAGGTGAAGGCCCATTTTAAGGGCGAGTGAAGTGTGAGACCATCATCTGAGCCTCTTCCACTGACTTCCTGAATGCAGATTTTCGCTTGTGTCTTTAGAATGTGGGGCCTGGTATCACAGTGCTAGAACCATGTGGAGGCCAAGAGGGAGTTTGGGGATTCAGACCTGACTTTAGCTCCTGTTCCTGCTAACCGACCATGTTACCTGGAGGATTTAATCTGTCTCTCCTCAGGCCTGTAAACTGGGTCTGTTCAGTGCCCACCCCATGTTGCTGCCATGAGAGCTACAGCTGACCTTCCCTGTAAGTGTCCTTAACCCAGAGTCTTATAGGATGAGGATGGTCCTCATTGGCATTTGTCGTTTATTTTTGGAGCAATGTCTTTGGCATCTTCGAAGATAACAAACTTCAGGTATCACCCTCCACTTGTCTGTAGAACTTTTAGTCTGATAATCTTCTCCTTAGTTCTCCCTACCCCCATCCTAGTAGATTCAGCTAATTTGGTCAAAAAGAACACTGTCATGGGACTTCTTTGGTGGTCCAGTGGTTGGGACTTCCTTCCAATGTAAGGGGTGTGGGTTTAATCCCTGGTTGGAGGACTGGGATTCCACATGCCTCGTGGTCAAAAAACCAAAACTTAAAACAGAAACAATGTTGTAACAAATTCAATAAATACTGTGAAGAATGGTCCACATCCAAAAAAGAAAATGAAACAAAACAAAATAAAATACAGTCATGACCATTTAGCAACTCAAGCAAGAAGCTCATGAAACCTTTTTGGACTGAGTCAGTTGATCTAACTGACCGCAGGTGTTAATTTGGAAGTACTGGGCTCTATGTTCTGGACAGAGTGTTCATGGGCTTTTGACTGGTGTGGTTACACAGGGTCTCGTGTTTAGAATTACTGCATGCTTGATTTAGGGGCTTCCCAGGTTGCACAGCAGTAAAGAATCTGCCTGCCAATGCAGGAGATGAGGGTTCAATTCCTGGGTCAGGAAGATGCCCTGGAGTAGGAAATGACAACCCACTCCAGTATTCTTGCCTGGAAAATTCTATGGACTGAGGGCTTTTAGCAGGTTTACATGCCTTGGGATTGTAAAGAACTGGACAACACGCATACATACACAGTGTCCAAAATGATAGCCTGTGAGTTTTTTTAGAAATCTTGATTTGCATTTTAAAAAATTTTTAATAAAGATCATGATCATTTGCTAAGACAAAGTATTAACATATTTTTTATTTCTACGAAAAGTGGTGTAAGAGGGAATAAAGAACTGCCCAGGGCTTCCCCTGGTGGTCCAGTGGGTAAGGACACCGCCTTGCAGTGCAAGGGGCACCGGTTCGATCCCTGGCCTGGGAAGATCTCACTTGCCACGGAGCGGCTGAACTGATGTGTCCGATTACCAAGCCGGAGCTCTGGAGCGCATGTGCCCAGAGCCGGCGCTCTGCAACGACAGACGCCACTGCGATGGGAGGCCCACAGGAGCCAAAGAACAAGGACGGATGAAAATAGAGAACGAGCAATAGAAGTGGCACGCCTGCTCCCCTCCCTCCCCAACCTGACCCCCGCCCAAAAATAAATAAATAAATCTTAAAAAAAAAAAAAAAAAGAACTGTTCAAATCAATTCACTTAAGTATAAGGTATTTAAAAAATGTGAGATAAGGCCATTAAGAATAAAGAAGGTTTGCATTAAAGAGGAATTAAAAACTCAAGAAGCATAACTGTAATAGAAGAAAATAGCAAAGAATAAAGGAAGGAAGATATAAAAAAGTGAAATAAGGTAAGTAAAGTAGATAGAGAATCCTGTTAAGAAGAATATAGAAGAATAACTTTCTTTTTTTAATACAATTTTTCCTCTGTGAAACAGGAAGTTATTCTAGAAGGCTAAAGTTATTAAGATAGCATTCAGAATGAGAAAAAAAGTAGCTCAAAACATTTCACACATCAATGGTAGTAATAACGTTTTTAACCAATTCTGGAATTTGCATTTTTAAAAGTGAGGTATGGATTTTTTAAAGAAAAATATTTTAGAATTTTTTGTTAAAAAAGGCGAAATGTTAAAGTCTTCCACCATTCAAACATTTTTACCATCAATAAGACCTAGGACAATAGCATATTATTCATTCAGGGCAGGAAAAACAATGGAATGGAAAACAATGGGAAATATAATTTAAACTAGCGAATAAATAAGTGTCCATCTTAATCTAATTAAGATGACAAGAGGGAAGAGAAATATTACCAGTAGGAAAGAAATTTAGCCATATTGAAAAATTTCCCAGCAATCTAAGCCACTGGTTTTCCAATGCTTTAAGTTGGAGAACAGTTTTTGTTTTCCCCAAAGGGAATTTGTCTGCAGAAGCCCTATGTGTGCAGCGGGGAACAGAGAAATGATGGCTGTGGGTGGGACTGGACCACCCACCCTATCAGTTACACTATCTCCTTTCTCCTTTTCTCTCTTTCCAGCAGTCTCCCTTTCCAACCTAAAGCACAGATATTAACATCTGTGATAACATATTTGAAAGTCCTTGAGATCCCCACAAGGTACCCCTCTCAAATGGCCCCTTTCAGTCCACGTAACTGAGCAGGTAGTGCATTTAAACTTTCTCTGAAGTCCAGAAATATGCCCCTCAAATCATGAAGAGTCTTATCTATGTCCTGGAAAACAAACCTAAAAGCATACTGATGTTGTCTTCTCCTTAGGAAGAGTTCAGTTCCCAGAGGAAATGACCAAATTTGTTTACTGAAACCTGCATGTCATAGAGTGTGTCACCCAATTTTTTTTTGTTTTTAAATCTTTTTGAAGAGTTAATAATGCATCTGATCTCAGGTGATAATGTCCAGTACTTCAACATTATGAAGCTGAAGCTCCCATACTTTGGCACCTGATGCGAAAAGTCAATCATTGGAAAACATCCTGAGACTGGGAAAGATTGAAGGCAAGAGGAGAGGGGGCCACAGAGGTTGAGATGGTTGGATGGCATCACTGACTCAATGGACATGAGTTTGCACAAACTCCAGGAGATAGTGAAGGACAGGGAAGCCTGGCGTGCTGCAGTTCATGGGGTGGCAAAGACTCAGACGACTTAACACCTGAATAAATGTTTCTTTATCTGTGCATTGAAAGTGTTTGTGTAAGTTTGAGAACGGGTCCAGGATAGGACTTTGTTAAAAAGGCGAAATGTTAAAGTCTTCCACCATTCAAACATTTTACCATCAATAAGACCTAGGACAATAGCATATTATTCATTCAGGGCAGGAAAAACAATGGAATGGAAAACAATGGGAAATATAATTTAAACTAGCGAATAAATAAGTGTCCATCTTAATCTAATTAAGATGACAAGAGGAAGAGAAATATTACCAGTAGGAAAGAAATTTAGCCATATTGAAAAATTTCCCAGCAATCTAAGCCACTGGTTTTCCAATGCTTTAAGTTGGAGAACAGTTTTTGTTTTCCCCAAAGGGAATTTGTCTGCAGAAGCCCTATGTGTGCAGCGGGGAACAGAGAAATGATGGCTGTGGGTGGGACTGGACCACCCACCCTATCAGTTACACTATCTCCTTTCTCCTTTTCTCTCTTTCCAGCAGTCTCCCTTTCCAACCTAAAGCACAGATATTAACATCTGTGATAACATATTTGAAAGTCCTTGAGATCCCCACAAGGTACCCCTCTCAAATGGCCCCTTTCAGTCCACGTAACTGAGCAGGTAGTGCATTTAAACTTTCTCTGAAGTCCAGAAATATGCCCCTCAAATCATGAAGAGTCTTATCTATGTCCTGGAAAACAAACCTAAAAGCATACTGATGTTGTCTTCTCCTTAGGAAGAGTTCAGTTCCCAGAGGAAATGACCAAATTTGTTTACTGAAACCTGCATGTCATAGAGTGTGTCACCCAATTTTTTTTTGTTTTTAAATCTTTTTGAAGAGTTAATAATGCATCTGATCTCAGGTGATAATGTCCAGTACTTCAACATTATGAAGCTGAAGCTCCCATACTTTGGCACCTGATGCGAAAAGTCAATCATTGGAAAACATCCTGAGACTGGGAAAGATTGAAGGCAAGAGGAGAGGGGGCCACAGAGGTTGAGATGGTTGGATGGCATCACTGACTCAATGGACATGAGTTTGCACAAACTCCAGGAGATAGTGAAGGACAGGGAAGCCTGGCGTGCTGCAGTTCATGGGGTGGCAAAGACTCAGACGACTTAACACCTGAATAAATGTTTCTTTATCTGTGCATTGAAAGTGTTTGTGTAAGTTTGACGTTATTTCTTTATTCAGTATTTGGTAGATTTCACCAGTGAAGTTATTTCAGTTTGCACTTCCCCTGAGGGAATTTGTTCTTATGTATTCAATTTATTTAATATTTTTCTTGTTATAAAACTATTCAGATTTTTATTTTCTTCTTGTATCATGTTAGCAAGCTGTTTTAAAATTGGTTGTTTATACTATCCTCTTACTTTAAAAAAAAGTCATAAAATCTGCAGTGATGCACTCTTTTTCACTCCTGATACTCGTACTGTGTCCCCCTTTCTTCTTTTCTAGAAACAACTCTTGGGTTTCTAGATTTTTGTATTGTATGTGAGTTTTCTGTTTAACCAATTTCTGTTATCACCTTTTTTAAAATAAATTTTATTTTACTTTCTACTTTTACAGAGTTTTGTTGTTTACAGATATGTATGATCCCAGATTAGTCATATATATATATCCCCACCATCCCACCCCTTCAGGCCATCGCACAGCACCCCTGCAGGACCCCTTTTCTCATAACACAATGACAATAGCTATTTTTTAAACATATGATAGTATAGGTTTTCATGTGACTTCCTTTATGCCTCCCACTCACTGTTAATTCCCCACAATGTCCATATGTCTACTGTCCATGTCTATTTTTCCATCGCTTCACTGTGCATGTTATCATTACCATCCTACTAGATTCCAATTAATTTTTGGCCTCTTTCACAGGCCTGTCTATTTATTTATTTATTTTATCAATATTTATTCTTTGGTCTGTGTGGACCTTCTATTGTAGTGGCCTCTCTTGTTGCAGAGCACCGGCTCTGGGCACAGGCATTCCAGAGCGCTGGCTTCTAATTGGACACATGGGTCCAGTCACTCTGAGGCATGTGGGATCTTCCTGGGCCAGGTGTGCTGCTTGCATGGCAAGGCGGACTCTTTACCTACTGGACCACCAGAGAATCCCCGCTATCATCTGTATTATTCCCAGTTCTGTCCTTTTTGAGGGTTAAATTTGCTTTTTTTTTTTAAACCTAACTTCCGGAGTTGCTCATTAATTTTCTTCTTTTTTTTTCTAAAATATTCATTTGAGGTCATATATTTTCCCCCAACTATGAATTTCACTGAATTACACAATTTTCAGTATATTATATGTTTTTGACTGTCCAGTTCTACATAATTTCTAATTCTCACTGTGACCTCTTCTTTGGTCTATAAGGAACTTAAGAGTATATTGCTTGATTTGCAAACACTAGGGAATTTTGTGAGTGATCTTTTCCTTGCTGATTGTTAGCTTAATTCCACTCTCGTCAGAACATACCCCTTTCTGATTTAAAACCTCTGAAGTGACTTAAGATTTGTTTTAATGACACCACACTTTTTACCATTTACACCCTGCAATGTTCTGTGTATACGAATAAGTCAAATTTGCTAATTTTCTCATCTAAACCTTCTCTATCCTCTGTTCTTTTTTTTTTTTTTTTTTTTCTGTTTGCTTTGTTTCATAGCACTGTGATTGGCCTAGATGTGGTTTTCTTTGCACGTTTTTTTTTTGCCTGGAGAGTATAGCCCTTCAATATCTAAGATTTTATGTCTTACATCACTTTTGGAAAGTTTTTGGTCATTATTTTTTTTTAAAGTAATGTTTCTGCCACATTCTCTCTCACCTCTACTTCTGAGATTCCAGTTATATGATGGTATACGTCTTCCCTGCTTCCCCTGTTGCTATGTTCATTTCTGTATTTTCCTTCTTTTTCTTCTCTGTGCCTCAGTTTAATTAATTTCTACTAATCTCTCTTCCAGCACATCAAATCTTGCCTGCCCTTGAACCCAAGTATTTAGGAGTTCTTTCCTATTTATTTTTCAGTATAGAATTGACATTTAATTCTTCCTTAAAATGATTTTAATTATCTACTGAAATTTTTCCTCTTCTGTTTTCTGGAATATATTTATACTAGTTGTTTTAAAGTCCTTTGCTGGCAATTCTGTTACCTCTTTTCTCTTGGTCTGTCTTTTTTTTAGACGTGTGTCCTGTCAAACGTTGTCTGAACCCTTGGTGTGCTTAGCAATTTTCTTAAATACCAGACATTGATAAACATCAGAGGCAATCTGGGGCAGACTCTGGACAGTTTTACCTTCCTCTCTTACTGGGGGCTGCTGAAGGAGATGGACAGTGTCCTCATTCAGGCAGGAGCTGAACCCAGCCTTTATCTTGGCCAGTCTGTGTCTAGTTTGCTTTCATTTCTGGGGTGTACCCCTGACACAGTTTTGACTGTCCAGTTCTACATAATTTCTAATTCTCACTGTGACCTCTTCTTTGGTCTATAAGGAACTTAAGAGTATATTGCTTGATTTGCAAACACTAGGGAATTTTGTGAGTGATCTTTTCCTTGCTGATTGTTAGCTTAATTCCACTCTCGTCAGAACATACCCCTTTCTGATTTAAAACCTCTGAAGTGACTTAAGATTTGTTTTAATGACACCACACTTTTTACCATTTACACCCTGCAATGTTCTGTGTATACGAATAAGTCAAATTTGCTAATTTTCTCATCTAAACCTTCTCTATCCTCTGTTCTTTTTTTTTTTTTTTTTTTCTGTTTGCTTTGTTTCATAGCACTGTGATTGGCCTAGATGTGGTTTTCTTTGCACGTTTTTTTTTTGCCTGGAGAGTATAGCCCTTCAATATCTAAGATTTTATGTCTTACATCACTTTTGGAAAGTTTTTGGTCATTATTTTTTTTTAAAGTAATGTTTCTGCCACATTCTCTCTCACCTCTACTTCTGAGATTCCAGTTATATGATGGTATACGTCTTCCCTGCTTCCCCTGTTGCTATGTTCATTTCTGTATTTTCCTTCTTTTTCTTCTCTGTGCCTCAGTTTAATTAATTTCTACTAATCTCTCTTCCAGCACATCAAATCTTGCCTGCCCTTGAACCCAAGTATTTAGGAGTTCTTTCCTATTTATTTTTCAGTATAGAATTGACATTTAATTCTTCCTTAAAATGATTTTAATTATCTACTGAAATTTTTCCTCTTCTGTTTTCTGGAATATATTTATACTAGTTGTTTTAAAGTCCTTTGCTGGCAATTCTGTTACCTCTTTTCTCTTGGTCTGTCTTTTTTTTAGACGTGTGTCCTGTCAAACGTTGTCTGAACCCTTGGTGTGCTTAGCAATTTTCTTAAATACCAGACATTGATAAACATCAGAGGCAATCTGGGGCAGACTCTGGACAGTTTTACCTTCCTCTCTTACTGGGGGCTGCTGAAGGAGATGGACAGTGTCCTCATTCAGGCAGGAGCTGAACCCAGCCTTTATCTTGGCCAGTCTGTGTCTAGTTTGCTTTCATTTCTGGGGTGTACCCCTGACACAGTTCATTCCACAGTCTGCATCTTTGTCCAGGGCTTCTCCCCTTTGTTGGGATCTGTGTTTTCTCCATCCAGCTTCATGAGGCTGTGAGATCTCTTAAGCTCCATTTAGCATATCTTGGACTTCCGGTCATCACTCTCTGCTGGTTCCCACCTCCCACCCTGTACCCAGTTTCTAGGCTTCCAAGCCCTTAGAGCTGCTGCTTTGGAAACCAGAAATATCTCTGGGAGAAAGGCTGGACCAAATTCAGACCCATTTCTGATTTTCTTCTGTCTTGGATCATGCTGCCTTAAATTCCTGCTGCCTTCTTAACTCTCTGATGCCTCTGAACAGGTATTTTTTTAATATTCTACCCAAACTTTTTAGTCATTCCACATGGGATGTTTGGTTTGTCATGAGCTAGTCAACTGTAGCTGGAATCACATGTAGCATTTTCAGAAAAAGTTCTCACTTATCTGCATCTTGCCAGACGTGAATCTGGGATGAAGAGAACTGAATGATTTCCCAATGTGAGCTCTCTAGTTAAGGGTACAGCCAGGATCTGGACTGGGTCTTTGTTCAGGCTCCTCTCAAGATGCCACCCTGTGTCAGCCACATTTAATAGTTGACACCTTATTCAAGGGTCCAGAGAGAGTGTTTGGGCATAGCTGGAGGGGAGGAGTGAGACGAAGGGCAGAGTTAAGGATCAGCCAGCTTGTCTACTCACCTTGTCTGCCTCTGTTCTCATCCTGAGCTTGGTTGCAGCCACACTTCTGATGGAGACAATCCCCTTCACCAGTTGTTCAAGGACACAAGCTAAGACTTGCAGCTACATTGGTGACGAGGCCCACCAAATCCGAAGTGGTACATGCTGTAGGAAGGTGATATGTGTCAACTGTGGTCAACTGATTTAGAGAACTGGGCAAGGATCTTTATTGCCTTGGGGACATGAATGCAGTGAGGCCAATCACACCTGGGGCTGAAGACGATTGGCTTGGCCTCAAAGAAACCGAGTACATAAATGTTTTATTCAGAACGCCAGGAAGTTCTAGCCACAAACCTCCGCAGTTACCAGTTCTCTTTCTGGAGGAAATGAGCCAGCAGACTTCACCGAGAGGCTTGAAGTTTGACCCTCACTGGGAGCCGAATAGAAAACGCTACCCAGGGCCACTAAGGATGGGGAGGTAGCAGAGGGCTGAAGAGGGAAGCCAGTGTGCTATTTTGTGGAGGAGGTTAAACTATAAGCCTGATTTGAGTGGCCCCCTGCGCCATACAGCTGAGGATGAGACAGTAATGGTTGTTTCCTCATTTCTCCCTCAAAGCCATGGCAGTTGACTCACGGTGTCAAGATGGAGGCTGGGATGAGGCTCTTCCTCAAGTGCCTTCCCTCTAAAGCCTCAAGAATAAGGAATATTAACAGCAACACCCATAATCAGAACAGTCTCTTTGATGACCCATTTTCTGAGCAACATGTGTGGGATAGACTTCCTTGCTGGCCTCCCCTTATTTTCTTCTGTCTTGGATCATGCTGCCTTAAATTCCTGCTGCCTTCTTAACTCTCTGATGCCTCTGAACAGGTATTTTTTTAATATTCTACCCAAACTTTTTAGTCATTCCACATGGGATGTTTGGTTTGTCATGAGCTAGTCAACTGTAGCTGGAATCACATGTAGCATTTTCAGAAAAAGTTCTCACTTATCTGCATCTTGCCAGACGTGAATCTGGGATGAAGAGAACTGAATGATTTCCCAATGTGAGCTCTCTAGTTAAGGGTACAGCCAGGATCTGGACTGGGTCTTTGTTCAGGCTCCTCTCAAGATGCCACCCTGTGTCAGCCACATTTAATAGTTGACACCTTATTCAAGGGTCCAGAGAGAGTGTTTGGGCATAGCTGGAGGGGAGGAGTGAGACGAAGGGCAGAGTTAAGGATCAGCCAGCTTGTCTACTCACCTTGTCTGCCTCTGTTCTCATCCTGAGCTTGGTTGCAGCCACACTTCTGATGGAGACAATCCCCTTCACCAGTTGTTCAAGGACACAAGCTAAGACTTGCAGCTACATTGGTGACGAGGCCCACCAAATCCGAAGTGGTACATGCTGTAGGAAGGTGATATGTGTCAACTGTGGTCAACTGATTTAGAGAACTGGGCAAGGATCTTTATTGCCTTGGGGACATGAATGCAGTGAGGCCAATCACACCTGGGGCTGAAGACGATTGGCTTGGCCTCAAAGAAACCGAGTACATAAATGTTTTATTCAGAACGCCAGGAAGTTCTAGCCACAAACCTCCGCAGTTACCAGTTCTCTTTCTGGAGGAAATGAGCCAGCAGACTTCACCGAGAGGCTTGAAGTTTGACCCTCACTGGGAGCCGAATAGAAAACGCCACCCAGGGCCACTAAGGATGGGGAGGTAGCAGAGGGCTGAAGAGGGAAGCCAGTGTGCTATTTTGTGGAGGAGGTTAAACTATAAGCCTGATTTGAGTGGCCCCCTGCGCCATACAGCTGAGGATGAGACAGTAATGGTTGTTTCCTCATTTCTCCCTCAAAGCCATGGCAGTTGACTCACGGTGTCAAGATGGAGGCTGGGATGAGGCTCTTCCTCAAGTGCCTTCCCTCTAAAGCCTCAAGAATAAGGAATATTAACAGCAACACCCATAATCAGAACAGTCTCTTTGATGACCCATTTTCTGAGCAACATGTGTGGGATAGACACTTCCTTCCATCCTCACATTTTATCTCTTCACTTTTCAGGGGGATCAACATGGAATGGCAACTTTCAGTCTCTCTCTAGCTTCCTCTTTCCCAAACAAGGAGTTCACGTGACTAGTGATAGCTTGCTGGAATTTTAGGTTTGCCCTGTTCAGAGGTGGAGTACCTGGGTCTCAATGGCAAAACCTTAACAATACAATAAGAAGGGGGGAAGGAAGATCTATATCTATATCTTATTGTTTTCTATGTATATATATACACATAAATTATATACATTATATGTATATATACCATTACATATATATGTGTGATATATATATGTGTATATGTATATATATGTGTGTGTGTGTGTATATATATATATATATATATATATATGTATATATATATATAATTACGACTGATTTGTTCTTGTATAGCAGAAACCAGCACAAAATTGTAAAGCAATTTTCTACCAACTAAAAAATTAATAAAATTAAAAGAAAACAGAGCTGCAGCCCCACCTTCTCCTTGTCTCTTATACTGCCTCTCAATCAGAAAAACGTGCCCAGCCCCTAGTTTCCCAGTGCAGTGAGCAGCCTGGGACAAGTCCTGCTCCTCCTTCCACTCTTCTGAAACTGAGGACAGGGGACCCAGTCCCCACCTGAAGCTGGTGGCAGAGCTGTGGTGGTGGGGATCGGGGGCAGGGCATGTGGATGGAAGGCTTCTTCACTCAGGGTAGACCTGGGAACCTGCTATGGAACCTCAGTCTGAAGACGATTGGCTTGGCCTCAAAGAAACCGAGTACATAAATGTTTTATTCAGAACGCCAGGAAGTTCTAGCCACAAACCTCCGCAGTTACCAGTTCTCTTTCTGGAGGAAATGAGCCAGCAGACTTCACCGAGAGGCTTGAAGTTTGACCCTCACTGGGAGCCGAATAGAAAACGCTACCCAGGGCCACTAAGGATGGGGAGGTAGCAGAGGGCTGAAGAGGGAAGCCAGTGTGCTATTTTGTGGAGGAGGTTAAACTATAAGCCTGATTTGAGTGGCCCCCTGCGCCATACAGCTGAGGATGAGACAGTAATGGTTGTTTCCTCATTTCTCCCTCAAAGCCATGGCAGTTGACTCACGGTGTCAAGATGGAGGCTGGGATGAGGCTCTTCCTCAAGTGCCTTCCCTCTAAAGCCTCAAGAATAAGGAATATTAACAGCAACACCCATAATCAGAACAGTCTCTTTGATGACCCATTTTCTGAGCAACATGTGTGGGATAGACACTTCCTTCCATCCTCACATTTTATCTCTTCACTTTTCAGGGGGATCAACATGGAATGGCAACTTTCAGTCTCTCTCTAGCTTCCTCTTTCCCAAACAAGGAGTTCACGTGACTAGTGATAGCTTGCTGGAATTTTAGGTTTGCCCTGTTCAGAGGTGGAGTACCTGGGTCTCAATGGCAAAACCTTAACAATACAATAAGAAGGGGGGAAGGAAGATCTATATCTATATCTTATTGTTTTCTATGTATATATATACACATAAATTATATACATTATATGTATATATACCATTACATATATATGTGTGATATATATATGTGTATATGTATATATATGTGTGTGTGTGTATATATATATATATATATATATATGTATATATATATATAATTACGACTGATTTGTTCTTGTATAGCAGAAACCAGCACAAAATTGTAAAGCAATTTTCTACCAACTAAAAAATTAATAAAATTAAAAGAAAACAGAGCTGCAGCCCCACCTTCTCCTTGTCTCTTATACTGCCTCTCAATCAGAAAAACGTGCCCAGCCCCTAGTTTCCCAGTGCAGTGAGCAGCCTGGGACAAGTCCTGCTCCTCCTTCCACTCTTCTGAAACTGAGGACAGGGGACCCAGTCCCCACCTGAAGCTGGTGGCAGAGCTGTGGTGGTGGGGATCGGGGGCAGGGCATGTGGATGGAAGGCTTCTTCACTCAGGGTAGACCTGGGAACCTGCTATGGCCACACATCCAAGCTACAGCCTTCCGCCTGACTACTCCTACTGCCTAATCTCTCTCCTATGAAAGCTGTTATTTTGATCCCCCATGGGTCACGTGCCATCCTCTGTGGAGAATCCCTTGAACCTCATCCTTCACAGGAAGAACATCTGTCCCTACTTTTGCAGACACTTCACTCCCTGTGGCTAGATGTGCATTTACTGGCACTTTGACAGAAGTAGGACACACTGTTAATATTTCTTCATGTGTTGATGCATTTATTCACCGTGTAACATATAAAAGTCTGGATCAACATGTTGTGGTTGTAAAAAGGATTCTATTTTTAAGCACATCAATTTGGTATCCTAGATTTCTAAAACAGAAGTCTCAGGTCGCTTAAGTAAATGGATAAACCAGAACATTACAACCCTGAATGGCAATAAGAAAAAGAAAGGGGGAAAAAAATCACCACCACAGCAGAAGCTGGACTGGGTAATCCAAGAAAAGGTGTGTGAACAGAAGCACCATATATAATGTTGACCAGGGTTCAAGCAGCCACCAGAGCTCCTTGGAGAAAGGGGCTTCCTAAAATCGAAATAAAATAGAAAACTTCCCCTCACTCCTCATATCCTTTTTCCAGTCTTGGGTACAGAATGTATAGGGCTGTAGGTTACTTTTCTGCCAAATTTTATTATGGGAGACCTCAACATAGTTCCTCTGGGTGAACTTGGGGCTGATCCACGGGGATCTCCTAAGACTGCCTTGTTTTTTCATCAGACTCAATGCCTGGGACTTCAAGGAGTGAGAGCTCTAAGTTTTTTTTTTTTTTTTTTTTTTTTAAGATTTATTTATTTATTTATTTTTTGGGTGGGGGTCGGGTTGGGGAGGGAGGGGAGCGGTCGGGCCACTTCTATTGGTCTTTCATTTCTCTATTTTCATCCGTCCTTGTTCTTTGGCTCCTGTGGGCCTCCCATCGTGGTGGCGTCTGTCATCACAGAGCACTGGCTCTGGGCGCATGCGCGCCAGAGCTCCGGCTCGGTGATTGGACACATGGGTCCAGGCGCTCCGCGGCACGTGGGATCTTCCCAGGCTAGGGATTGAACCCGCGCCGCTTGCACTACAAGGTGGTGTCCTTACCCACTGGACCACCAGGGGAAGCCCCGCTCTAAGTTTTTTGAGGAGAAACTTCAAGACTATATGTCAGTTTGCATCCTTGTCAAAAGAGCTCCCCAGGTGGCTCAATGGTAAAGAACCCTCCTGCCAATGCCGAAGGAGATGTGGGTTTGATCTCTGGATTGAGAAGATCTCCTGGAGCAGGAAATAGCAACTTATTCCAGTATTCTTGCCTAGAGAATCCCAAGGACAGAGGAGCCTGATGGGCTATAGTCCATAGGGTTGCAAAGACTCAAACATGACTGAAGTGACTGAGCATGCATGCAGCCTTATCAAATGGCCTCATTCAAGGCAGAGACCCTAACCTTGTCCCAGGACACATGTCTGCAGTCATGGCGATGGAGATTACTTACTCTTGGAAAACTGGACAACATCTCTCTATTTTATTTTAATTTTTAAATTAAAAATATTTATTTGGTTGCAATGGATGTTAGTTGCGGCTCACGGGATCTTCACTGCAGTATGTGGGATCTTTCATTGTGGTACTCAGACTTCTTGCTAGTTCTCGCTTAGCTGCCCCATGGCATGTGGGACCTTAGTTCACTGATCAGGAATCCAATCCCCATTCCCTGCATTGGAAGGCAGATTCCCAACCATTGGACCACCAGGGAAGTCCACCATGCATCTAATTTAATTTGTAGTGGTTGAGTGGATGGGATTAAGTGATTTTGAAGTTCTGCCTACATACCATGCCTACTACCTGTTCTCCTGAGCATGTGGGTCTGTCTTGGCACTGAGTTCTTGGCACCTGGCAGGTAACAGGCACTCAGTGCTACTTGCTGAATGAAGACGAGCAATTTTCCTACCAGATGCCACCTATGCTGATACACAGGAAAGAAGAAGAATTTGCAGCCTGAAAGGGAAGAAGGACAGTGGGTCACAGGGTGCTTCTCTCTGGAAGGTGGCCTCCTCTGACAGCACCACCCACTTGTTCTGGTGTCTCTAGGCTATTCGGTATAAAATAAATAAGATAAAAGGATGAATGTAATAGAACAGGGAATATAGCCCGTATTTTACAATAACATTTTTCTTTTTTTGTCACATGGCATGGCTTGTGGGATCTTAGTTTCCCAACCATGGATTGAACCCAAGCCCTCAGCAGTGAAAATATAGAATCTTAACCACAGAACCATCAGTGAATTGGGACAGGCAGTTTCTTGAATAACATTTTAGTAAAAGTTATTGCCTACAAATACTTACAATAAAAACTTTGCACAGTATAAAAAATATTTTGTAGATCTTTCCATTATTTTCCAAATCTAACTCAGTGAATTTGGACCATGCTTTGAAATAAATGGTCAAAGAATTTGACCTATGTATTAATACACACGTTCTCACCTGTGGGATAAAGGTCTTCTCTTCCTTCTTCTTCTGAGTGTTTTTTGAAATACTGAGGCTTAAATATACTATCCTTCTCAAAGTTCGACAGACAACGAGAAAAGGCTTGTGCTCTGAAAAGGCAGAGAAGACAGTCAAAAGGTGATCAGAATGTCTTCTACATTTATTAATTACATTTCAACATTCTTCCCCTCTTGTATATAGTTTGAGGTGATATGAAATATTCAAAATGAAGAGGTCCACCTTTTAGGACAGTAAGTAATTCACGGTCCTTTCCCATGATCACTAGAGGCAGATAGAATGGGGGCCAAAGGTTTGACAGCCGGCAAAACAGGTTCGAGGTTGGTGGGAGTGGGCAGACCGGGGTGTTTGCTTTGGAAGCTGTTTGTCACTGTCAAGCACACACAGTGGTCTCTCTTTTAGCTCTGTTCAAACAGGACTAACGTTTGTCTCCTGACACTTCTCTGAAAACGGCAAATTTCTTTTATCACTGGGGTGGTTTCCAAGCTTCATATCCACTGTTGTAAAGGTGAGTTGAGTCCTAGGAGTGATTCTGTTGAGTTCTGTAACTTTCTTGTGAAAACCCATCATTTGACTTTTCAAACTAGCATCCCTTCACATCCTCTTGCTGTCTCAATACAACTTGACAATTATTTATTCTTGTGTCATATGCTTATTGAGCTCAACCTCACTGCTTAAATAATCATATTATATCCATGTATGTGATGGTGGGTCACTGATTCTTAACTATTCTTTTATTCTCTTGCTGACATGTAATAAAGGGAAAAAACTTTTTTTTTTTTGTCACATGGCATGGCTTGTGGGATCTTAGTTTCCCAACCATGGATTGAACCCAAGCCCTCAGCAGTGAAAATATAGAATCTTAACCACAGAACCATCAGTGAATTGGGACAGGCAGTTTCTTGAATAACATTTTAGTAAAAGTTATTGCCTACAAATACTTACAATAAAAACTTTGCACAGTATAAAAAATATTTTGTAGATCTTTCCATTATTTTCCAAATCTAACTCAGTGAATTTGGACCATGCTTTGAAATAAATGGTCAAAGAATTTGACCTATGTATTAATACACACGTTCTCACCTGTGGGATAAAGGTCTTCTCTTCCTTCTTCTTCTGAGTGTTTTTTGAAATACTGAGGCTTAAATATACTATCCTTCTCAAAGTTCGACAGACAACGAGAAAAGGCTTGTGCTCTGAAAAGGCAGAGAAGACAGTCAAAAGGTGATCAGAATGTCTTCTACATTTATTAATTACATTTCAACATTCTTCCCCTCTTGTATATAGTTTGAGGTGATATGAAATATTCAAAATGAAGAGGTCCACCTTTTAGGACAGTAAGTAATTCACGGTCCTTTCCCATGATCACTAGAGGCAGATAGAATGGGGGCCAAAGGTTTGACAGCCGGCAAAACAGGTTCGAGGTTGGTGGGAGTGGGCAGACCGGGGTGTTTGCTTTGGAAGCTGTTTGTCACTGTCAAGCACACACAGTGGTCTCTCTTTTAGCTCTGTTCAAACAGGACTAACGTTTGTCTCCTGACACTTCTCTGAAAACGGCAAATTTCTTTTATCACTGGGGTGGTTTCCAAGCTTCATATCCACTGTTGTAAAGGTGAGTTGAGTCCTAGGAGTGATTCTGTTGAGTTCTGTAACTTTCTTGTGAAAACCCATCATTTGACTTTTCAAACTAGCATCCCTTCACATCCTCTTGCTGTCTCAATACAACTTGACAATTATTTATTCTTGTGTCATATGCTTATTGAGCTCAACCTCACTGCTTAAATAATCATATTATATCCATGTATGTGATGGTGGGTCACTGATTCTTAAACTATTGCTGTTTATCTCTCTTCTTATAAAGGAAACTAAGAATTTAAATATATGCCAAAGATGAGATTAAGACCAGTCTTTAAAACAAGGATCTAAAACTCAAATTCAAATAGCAATTACTGTTCAGCCATTGCAGAATTATAATTTTGCTATAGCAGGGAAGAAAAGCTGCTTTTCAGTTAAGAGAGTAAAATATAAAATAATTAGAGAATTTTGTATTAAAAGTATGGGAAGAAAATGGTTAATGTATAATTGTGTGTGCATATCTTTTTGTCATGAAGGAAGTACCCAGTGGTAGAAACAGTAGAAAATATACATAGTTCCACAACAGAAGAACTACTATTTACATTTATGTATTAAAAATAACACAATTATCCCTGTATCTGAATCTTAGAATTCTAGAACTTGACAACTCATAGGCAATATTTAGTTTAAGAGTTGACAGACCATGGCCCATGGACTAAATTCCGCTGGCCTCCTGTTTGTAGGTAAGGTTTGATTGAAACACAGACTATAGGTTTACAGTCTGTTTTTGGATGCTTGGGAGCCACATCACAGAGGTGAGTAGCTGTGACAGAGACGACATGGCTGAAAAGTCTGAAGTATTTGTCATCTGTCTTTTTCCAGAAAGCATTTGCTGACTCCTGCTCTTGTTCATCTGGTAGAGATTAGATTATCGGGAGAGTCATTCGTGAACGCACTGTGATGTGCCTGGGTTTTACCTCCAGGAACTTAGAGTCTAACTGTGAAAGGAGGCATGGACATGAATACAGTTGAAAGTATAAATGACTAGGGCCACAGAGTGTGCCAGAGTTCTGGAGACACTGGGAAGGCATCATGGAGAAGGTGAAGGTCCAGCTCAGCGGGTGGTAGCATGAATGCCATGATTCTTTATCCGGGGTGTTCAAGCTTCATATCCACTGTTGTAAGGGGAGTTGAGTCCTAGGAGTGATTCTGTTGAGTTCTGTAACTTTCTTGTGAAAACCCATCATTTGACTTTTCAAACTAGCATCCCTTCACATCCTCTTGCTGTCTCAATACAACTTGACAATTATTTATTCTTGTGTCATATGCTTATTGAGCTCAACCTCACTGCTTAAATAATCATATTATATCCATGTATGTGATGGTGGGTCACTGATTCTTAAACTATTGCTGTTTATCTCTCTTCTTATAAAGGAAACTAAGAATTTAAATATATGCCAAAGATGAGATTAAGACCAGTCTTTAAAACAAGGATCTAAAACTCAAATTCAAATAGCAATTACTGTTCAGCCATTGCAGAATTATAATTTTGCTATAGCAGGGAAGAAAAGCTGCTTTTCAGTTAAGAGAGTAAAATATAAAATAATTAGAGAATTTTGTATTAAAAGTATGGGAAGAAAATGGTTAATGTATAATTGTGTGTGCATATCTTTTTGTCATGAAGGAAGTACCCAGTGGTAGAAACAGTAGAAAATATACATAGTTCCACAACAGAAGAACTACTATTTACATTTATGTATTAAAAATAACACAATTATCCCTGTATCTGAATCTTAGAATTCTAGAACTTGACAACTCATAGGCAATATTTAGTTTAAGAGTTGACAGACCATGGCCCATGGACTAAATTCCGCTGGCCTCCTGTTTGTAGGTAAGGTTTGATTGAAACACAGACTATAGGTTTACAGTCTGTTTTTGGATGCTTGGGAGCCACATCACAGAGGTGAGTAGCTGTGACAGAGACGACATGGCTGAAAAGTCTGAAGTATTTGTCATCTGTCTTTTTCCAGAAAGCATTTGCTGACTCCTGCTCTTGTTCATCTGGTAGAGATTAGATTATCGGGAGAGTCATTCGTGAACGCACTGTGATGTGCCTGGGTTTTACCTCCAGGAACTTAGAGTCTAACTGTGAAAGGGGAGGCATGGACATGAATACAGTTGAAAGTATAAAAAAATGACTAGGGCCACAGAGTGTGCCATCTGCTTTAGGATTTCCATGGAGACACTGGGAAGGCATCATGGAGAAGGTGAAGGTCCAGCTCAGCGTGATGGATGGGTAGCAGGTGATGATGCCAGAATGTCTGCAG
Source organism: Tragulus kanchil (assembly GCA_022376925.1). Classification (NCBI taxonomy): domain Eukaryota; kingdom Metazoa; phylum Chordata; class Mammalia; order Artiodactyla; family Tragulidae; genus Tragulus; species Tragulus kanchil. The sequence continues at coordinate 41,209,331 of JAIOJX010000031.1, read as the reverse complement.
AATATTCGGGACTGGGAGAGGGGAAGGTGCCAGGGATATGCATATGACTGATCTGGGAACAGACATGTCTGTGAACAACAAAACTCTGTAAAAATTTTAAAAACTATTAAATTAAATAATTAAAAAAAAGAACAGAGGTAGGAAAAGTTTAGAGATGGGGAAGCCCCTGAGCATTTGAGGACCCACAAGTAGGTCACTTGGGTTAGTACAAGGAAGTAGGAAAGAGTGGGTTGCGGGGTATGTTTGGGATGACAGGGCTGGAGGATTTGAATGTCAGCTGAGAGTGATGTGTTTGTGTGGTAGACTTAGAAAGGATGGAAGCAAAACACAGTCATGATGGAAGTTTAAGGTATATCCACAAATTTTTTGACATTTCTTCAAAGGATGAAGCTTAAATCCTCTCTCCTAGAGTATGGACTGCACTGGTCTCGGGCTTCATGGAATGTAGCAGTGTGTAGGGTGAATCTTATTAAGGCCAGCCTAGAGATGGGGAGATGGTTCGCCTCTGTCTGTGAGGATTTCCAGGCAAGAATACAGGCATATGTTGCCATTTCCTCCTCCAGGGCATCTTCCCAACCCAGCGGTCAAACCCAGATCTCTTGCCTTCACTCTGAACACATTTGTTTGGATTTCCTTTGTGGCAGAAAGTGCTAGTCCTGGGGCCTGCTGATGTCCAGGCTTATGGGCTGGTGTGCTGGCCACCATTGGTTACATTATGTTTTGTTCAAGACTCCTCAGCCCTAGGAATGTGACCTTTTGACCACTGGTTGAAGCGGGTCAGTGTGATTGAGCATTTCTGATGATCCCAAATGGATGGAACTAGCTGATATGTGTCCTTTGAGCTTCTATTAATAGGTCAGCCTTTGTTGCTTTAAGTAGATAATTTCACTACAAAGTTCTTTGGAGGAGACAGTGAATGGCTGGCACAAGGGGTATAACCTGGAAAAGATGCATAATACAGTTGAAAGTAAAAAAATGACTAGGGCCACAGAGTGTGCCATCTGCTTTAGGATTTCCATGGAGACACTGGGAAGGCATCATGGAGAAGGTGAAGGTCCAGCTCAGCGTGATGGATGGGTAGCAGGTGATGATGCCAGAATGTCTGCAGAATATTCGGGACTGGGAGAGGGGAAGGTGCCAGGGATATGCATATGACTGATCTGGGAACAGACATGTCTGTGAACAACAAAACTCTGTAAAAATTTTAAAAACTATTAAATTAAATAATTAAAAAAAAGAACAGAGGTAGGAAAAGTTTAGAGATGGGGAAGCCCCTGAGCATTTGAGGACCCACAAGTAGGTCACTTGGGTTAGTACAAGGAAGTAGGAAAGAGTGGGTTGCGGGGTATGTTTGGGATGACAGGGCTGGAGGATTTGAATGTCAGCTGAGAGTGATGTGTTTGTGTGGTAGACTTAGAAAGGATGGAAGCAAAACACAGTCATGATGGAAGTTTAAGGTATATCCACAAATTTTTTGACATTTCTTCAAAGGATGAAGCTTAAATCCTCTCTCCTAGAGTATGGACTGCACTGGTCTCGGGCTTCATGGAATGTAGCAGTGTGTAGGGTGAATCTTATTAAGGCCAGCCTAGAGATGGGGAGATGGTTCGCCTCTGTCTGTGAGGATTTCCAGGCAAGAATACAGGCATATGTTGCCATTTCCTCCTCCAGGGCATCTTCCCAACCCAGCGGTCAAACCCAGATCTCTTGCCTTCACTCTGAACACATTTGTTTGGATTTCCTTTGTGGCAGAAAGTGCTAGTCCTGGGGCCTGCTGATGTCCAGGCTTATGGGCTGGTGTGCTGGCCACCATTGGTTACATTATGTTTTGTTCAAGACTCCTCAGCCCTAGGAATGTGACCTTTTGACCACTGGTTGAAGCGGGTCAGTGTGATTGAGCATTTCTGATGATCCCAAATGGATGGAACTAGCTGATATGTGTCCTTTGAGCTTCTATTAATAGGTCAGCCTTTGTTGCTTTAAGTAGATAATTTCACTACAAAGTTCTTTGGAGGAGACAGTGAAAGGCTGGCACAAGGGGTATAACCTGGAAAAGATGCATAATAAGCACTGCATTTTGTTAGTAACAAAAATTATTACATTTAAAAATATTCAAGTGCAGTATTATTATAAAATGAGCATGTTTAAAGACCAGCTGATGATTTATAAAATCAGTTTTTTAAAGAAAAATTATTGGTTTATTCTTTATATTTCTATTATAATGAACATTTTTATATATTTGAAGTGCTTTGCTGAGTTTTTTGTATTGAGATTTTTAAATTGAGGTATAGTCGACACACAAAAGTATATTAGTTTCAGGTAGACAACATAATGATTCAAAATTTGTGTGCATTAATGACCATAAGACATCTTGTTATCACCTGTCACCATACATACTTACAAAGTATTTTTTGTTTTGTTTTATTTCTCTTGTGATGAACCTTTTTTTAAAAAAAAGATTTATTTATTTATTTATTTTGGGCGGGGGTCGGGTTGGGGAGGGAGGAGAGTGGGCGGGCCACTTCTATTGGTCTTTCATTTCTCTATTTTCATCTGTCTTTATTCTTTGGTTCCTGTGGGCCTCCCATTGCGGTAGTGTCTGTTGTTTCAGAGCACCGGCTCTGGGCGCATGCGCTCCAGAGCTCCGGCTCGGTAATTGGACACATCGGTCCAGTTGCTCCACTGCACGTGGAATCTTCCTAGGTCAGGGATCGAACCGGCGCCCCTTGCACTGCAAGGCGGTGTCCTTACCCACTGGACAACCAGGGGAAGCCCATGATGAACCTTTTAAAGTTTACTATGTTAGCAACTTTCAAATTTGCAGTACAGTATTAAGAACTGTGGGCTTCCTAGTTGGCTTGAGTGGTAAAGAATCTGCCTGCCAATGCAGGAGGCACAAGCAAGTTGGGTTCAATCCCTAGGTTGGGAAGATTCCCTGGATTAGGAAATGGTGACCCACTCCAGTACTCTTGCCTGGAAATTCCATGGACAGAGGAGCTTGGCAAACTATAGTCCATGCGGTCACAAAGAGTTGGACACAGCTGAGTGCACACATGCATTGTTAACTGTGTCCTTTGAGCTTCTATTAATAGGTCAGCCTTTGTTGCTTTAAGTAGATAATTTCACTACAAAGTTCTTTGGAGGAGACAGTGAAAGGCTGGCACAAGGGGTATAACCTGGAAAAGATGCATAATAAGCACTGCATTTTGTTAGTAACAAAAATTATTACATTTAAAAATATTCAAGTGCAGTATTATTATAAAATGAGCATGTTTAAAGACCAGCTGATGATTTATAAAATCAGTTTTTTAAAGAAAAATTATTGGTTTATTCTTTATATTTCTATTATAATGAACATTTTTATATATTTGAAGTGCTTTGCTGAGTTTTTTGTATTGAGATTTTTAAATTGAGGTATAGTCGACACACAAAAGTATATTAGTTTCAGGTAGACAACATAATGATTCAAAATTTGTGTGCATTAATGACCATAAGACATCTTGTTATCACCTGTCACCATACATACTTACAAAGTATTTTTTGTTTTGTTTTATTTCTCTTGTGATGAACCTTTTTTTAAAAAAAAGATTTATTTATTTATTTATTTTGGGCGGGGGTCGGGTTGGGGAGGGAGGAGAGTGGGCGGGCCACTTCTATTGGTCTTTCATTTCTCTATTTTCATCTGTCTTTATTCTTTGGTTCCTGTGGGCCTCCCATTGCGGTAGTGTCTGTTGTTTCAGAGCACCGGCTCTGGGCGCATGCGCTCCAGAGCTCCGGCTCGGTAATTGGACACATCGGTCCAGTTGCTCCACTGCACGTGGAATCTTCCTAGGTCAGGGATCGAACCGGCGCCCCTTGCACTGCAAGGCGGTGTCCTTACCCACTGGACAACCAGGGGAAGCCCATGATGAACCTTTTAAAGTTTACTATGTTAGCAACTTTCAAATTTGCAGTACAGTATTAAGAACTGTGGGCTTCCTAGTTGGCTTGAGTGGTAAAGAATCTGCCTGCCAATGCAGGAGGCACAAGCAAGTTGGGTTCAATCCCTAGGTTGGGAAGATTCCCTGGATTAGGAAATGGTGACCCACTCCAGTACTCTTGCCTGGAAATTCCATGGACAGAGGAGCTTGGCAAACTATAGTCCATGCGGTCACAAAGAGTTGGACACAGCTGAGTGCACACATGCATTGTTAACTGTAGTCACTATATTGTCCGTAACACCCTTAAAATCAACTTTATTTTTTTTCCAATGATGATATTAAACCTCAAATATTATCACAGCACGCAATCAAGAATTTTATTAGGAAAACTGTTAAATCTGTAGCAGAGATGAAAGATTTCTACAGCAAATTCTGTTATATCCACCACCTAGATTCTGCCATGAACATTTTACAGTTATTAGGAAAACTGTTAAATCTGTAGCAGAGATGAAAGATTTCTACAGCAGATTCTGTTATATTCACCACCTAGATTCTGCCATGAACATTTTACAGTCCTTGTTCTGTCATGTATCCATCCATCTACCCAAAGAATATGTTTATTCTTGCCTGGAAAATTCCATGGACAAAGAATGCTGGTGGGCTATAGTCAATAGGGTTGCAAAGAGTCAGACACGACTGAAGCGACTTGGCACACACAGAACAAAACAAAATGCTTTGGAAATTGCCAAGGGCTGTCATGTCAATGGAGGGGACCTTATCAAAAATCTATATAATAGATCCTTCCCAGAATTTTGTGTCCCGGGCAGACAGATTTTTTTTTTTTGACCAATTGGGACATTCCCTTCTGGCAGCTCTCAGGGGCACTATAACTCAATATGTTTGTTTCTTTGCTTTAACTTACAGGACACTCAGAGCAAAATGTCATGTTTAAGCATACTCACTATTTTTGTGTTACTTTTCAATTATAATGATTTTTTTTCACATTCAGAGCATGTTTTTATTAATTTTGAAATCTGATTCTAATGTCATCTTTGTACATTCACCTTTCATTGCAAATTGTTTTTTTTTTTTAAGGTTCCATCTACAAATAAATAAAAGATAAGTAAATGAACCAGCAAAGAAATCCCATAAACATGACCCATCTCATCTGGAGGTCGTTATCATATTTTATTAACATTAATCTGAAATGAAATTGGCCCTTAAAGATCCTGGATTAGGAAATGGTGACCCACTCCAGTACTCTTGCCTGGAAATTCCATGGACAGAGGAGCTTGGCAAACTATAGTCCATGCGGTCACAAAGAGTTGGACACAGCTGAGTGCACACATGCATTGTTAACTGTAGTCACTATATTGTCCGTAACACCCTTAAAATCAACTTTATTTTTTTTCCAATGATGATATTAAACCTCAAATATTATCACAGCACGCAATCAAGAATTTTATTAGGAAAACTGTTAAATCTGTAGCAGAGATGAAAGATTTCTACAGCAAATTCTGTTATATCCACCACCTAGATTCTGCCATGAACATTTTACAGTTATTAGGAAAACTGTTAAATCTGTAGCAGAGATGAAAGATTTCTACAGCAGATTCTGTTATATTCACCACCTAGATTCTGCCATGAACATTTTACAGTCCTTGTTCTGTCATGTATCCATCCATCTACCCAAAGAATATGTTTATTCTTGCCTGGAAAATTCCATGGACAAAGAATGCTGGTGGGCTATAGTCAATAGGGTTGCAAAGAGTCAGACACGACTGAAGCGACTTGGCACACACAGAACAAAACAAAATGCTTTGGAAATTGCCAAGGGCTGTCATGTCAATGGAGGGGACCTTATCAAAAATCTATATAATAGATCCTTCCCAGAATTTTGTTTCCCTGGCAGACAGATTTTTTTTTTTTGACCAATTGGGACATTCCCTTCTGGCAGCTCTCAGGGGCACTATAACTCAATATGTTTGTTTCTTTGCTTTAACTTACAGGACACTCAGAGCAAAATGTCATGTTTAAGCATACTCACTATTTTTGTGTTACTTTTCAATTATAATGATTTTTTTTCACATTCAGAGCATGTTTTTATTAATTTTGAAATCTGATTCTAATGTCATCTTTGTACATTCACCTTTCATTGCAAATTGTTTTTTTTTTTTAAGGTTCCATCTACAAATAAATAAAAGATAAGTAAATGAACCAGCAAAGAAATCCCATAAACATGACCCATCTCATCTGGAGGTCGTTATCATATTTTATTAACATTAATCTGAAATGAAATTTTCACTCAGATTAACAGGAACATTATCAAAGTTGCTCTTCGGGGGCAATGGAAATAAAGTAATTGTTCATTTAGGCTTAAGCTCTTTCTTATTTTATGCATATTTCTTAAAATTGATGTTTCTGTTTAGAGTAAGACTATTTTTCACATTATTACAGAGCCAGTTCACTTTTTTAAAGATAGCAAACCCTGTTTATAATATGTGGGACATTGGTAACAGAAAGTGCAAACTCAAAGAATTTGTTTTCTGTAATAATTAGTGGTAGAACCGAAGATGTAAATCTAAGCAGAACTCTCTCAAGTAGCAGGAAAACAGAGGTGGGTGGTCCAGAGCCAGGGTGGGCCCCTTAGTGTCAGTGCTCAGATCCCTCCTTTTTTATGTTCAGCACCTTTAGTTGAGGACTTGTGCTCTGTGTCACAGGATGCACCCTACGTCAGAAGACATTGTGATGCCTTCCAGGCAGGGAGAGAAAGAGGGGCAAATCGTAAAAATCAGCTGAACTCGAACTCCATTATCTGGAAAACTATCCTTACCTGGAAGGTCCAATTGGCCTATTTCTGCTTATGTCTGACTGAACCGAACTGGGTCACGTGGGTACCCCAAGCTGCAAGTGTCTGTAGAACTGAGCATTTCTTACCAATTTCTATGGTTCTTCTTCTTTTTTAAAATTAGAATATAGTTGATTTACAATGTTGTGTTAGTTTCAAGTGTACAGTAAAGTGAATCAGTTTTACATATATACATGGTACCCATATCCTTCCCAGAATTTTGTTTCCTGGCAGACAGATTTTTTTTGACCAATTGGGACATTCCTTCTGGCAGCTCTCAGGGGCACTATAACTCAATATGTTTGTTTCTTTGCTTTAACTTACAGGACACTCAGAGCAAAATGTCATGTTTAAGCATACTCACTATTTTTGTGTTACTTTTCAATTATAATGATTTTTTTTCACATTCAGAGCATGTTTTTATTAATTTTGAAATCTGATTCTAATGTCATCTTTGTACATTCACCTTTCATTGCAAATTGTTTTTTTTTTTTAAGGTTCCATCTACAAATAAATAAAAGATAAGTAAATGAACCAGCAAAGAAATCCCATAAACATGACCCATCTCATCTGGAGGTCGTTATCATATTTTATTAACATTAATCTGAAATGAAATTTTCACTCAGATTAACAGGAACATTATCAAAGTTGCTCTTCGGGGGCAATGGAAATAAAGTAATTGTTCATTTAGGCTTAAGCTCTTTCTTATTTTATGCATATTTCTTAAAATTGATGTTTCTGTTTAGAGTAAGACTATTTTTCACATTATTACAGAGCCAGTTCACTTTTTTAAAGATAGCAAACCCTGTTTATAATATGTGGGACATTGGTAACAGAAAGTGCAAACTCAAAGAATTTGTTTTCTGTAATAATTAGTGGTAGAACCGAAGATGTAAATCTAAGCAGAACTCTCTCAAGTAGCAGGAAAACAGAGGTGGGTGGTCCAGAGCCAGGGTGGGCCCCTTAGTGTCAGTGCTCAGATCCCTCCTTTTTTATGTTCAGCACCTTTAGTTGAGGACTTGTGCTCTGTGTCACAGGATGCACCCTACGTCAGAAGACATTGTGATGCCTTCCAGGCAGGGAGAGAAAGAGGGGCAAATCGTAAAAATCAGCTGAACTCGAACTCCATTATCTGGAAAACTATCCTTACCTGGAAGGTCCAATTGGCCTATTTCTGCTTATGTCTGACTGAACCGAACTGGGTCACGTGGGTACCCCAAGCTGCAAGTGTCTGTAGAACTGAGCATTTCTTACCAATTTCTATGGTTCTTCTTCTTTTTTAAAATTAGAATATAGTTGATTTACAATGTTGTGTTAGTTTCAAGTGTACAGTAAAGTGAATCAGTTTTACATATATACATGTATATGCTATATATGCTTTATTTTCAAAGATTCGTTTCCCATATAGATCATTATAGAGCACTGATTAGAGTTCCCTGTGCTTAACAATAGGTCCTTATTAGTTATCTATTTTATATATAGAAGTGTGCATTGGTCAGTCCCAATTTCCCAGTTTATTCCTAGCCCCACTTCCCCCTACCTACCCCACCAGTAGCCATTGTATGTAACTAGACGCAGTGGTGTTGGTTTAGTTACTAAATCGTGTCTGACTCTTGCGACGCCATAGATTGTTGCCTGCCAGACTCCTTTGTCCATGGGATTTCTCAGGCAAGCATGCTGGCAGGGGTTGCCATTTCCTTCTTCAGGGGACCTTCCTGACCCTGGGATTGAACCTGTGTCTCCTATATTGGAAGCAGATTCTTTACCACTGAGCCACCAGGGAAAGATGCTGTACCAAATCAAGCTGGGAGAATCGATGATGAGGACGCAGCTCGTAGAGTCTGCCACATTCCTCAACCGTTTTCTTGCTGGTCAGATTTCTGAACACCGAAGACTTTCTGGCAGTACAGTAGGGGTTTTCAGAATTGAATGAGGTATATGGAGTGGAAGGATCTTATACAGGCTTCCTTACATAATGACTGTACAGATGTTACGTTTTACTGTAACTGCTCTCGAAAAATTATATCACTTTCTAGGTTTTTCCCCTTACATAATGACTGTTTCAAAAGATGTTACTTTTTTGCCCCTTATAGATCCTTTAGCACCTTTAGTTGAGGACTTGTGCTCTGTGTCACAGGATGCACCCTACGTCAGAAGACATTGTGATGCCTTCCAGGCAGGGAGAGAAAGAGGGGCAAATCGTAAAAATCAGCTGAACTCGAACTCCATTATCTGGAAAACTATCCTTACCTGGAAGGTCCAATTGGCCTATTTCTGCTTATGTCTGACTGAACCGAACTGGGTCACGTGGGTACCCCAAGCTGCAAGTGTCTGTAGAACTGAGCATTTCTTACCAATTTCTATGGTTCTTCTTCTTTTTTAAAATTAGAATATAGTTGATTTACAATGTTGTGTTAGTTTCAAGTGTACAGTAAAGTGAATCAGTTTTACATATATACATGTATATGCTATATATGCTTTATTTTCAAAGATTCGTTTCCCATATAGATCATTATAGAGCACTGATTAGAGTTCCCTGTGCTTAACAATAGGTCCTTATTAGTTATCTATTTTATATATAGAAGTGTGCATTGGTCAGTCCCAATTTCCCAGTTTATTCCTAGCCCCACTTCCCCCTACCTACCCCACCAGTAGCCATTGTATGTAACTAGACGCAGTGGTGTTGGTTTAGTTACTAAATCGTGTCTGACTCTTGCGACGCCATAGATTGTTGCCTGCCAGACTCCTTTGTCCATGGGATTTCTCAGGCAAGCATGCTGGCAGGGGTTGCCATTTCCTTCTTCAGGGGACCTTCCTGACCCTGGGATTGAACCTGTGTCTCCTATATTGGAAGCAGATTCTTTACCACTGAGCCACCAGGGAAAGATGCTGTACCAAATCAAGCTGGGAGAATCGATGATGAGGACGCAGCTCGTAGAGTCTGCCACATTCCTCAACCGTTTTCTTGCTGGTCAGATTTCTGAACACCGAAGACTTTCTGGCAGTACAGTAGGGGTTTTCAGAATTGAATGAGGTATATGGAGTGGAAGGATCTTATACAGGCTTCCCTTACATAATGACTGTACAGATGTTACGTTTTACTGTAACTGCTCTCGAAAAATTATATCACTTTCTAGGTTTTTTTCCCCACTTAAAAAAATAACAAGCTTCTTACCCCGAAATGCACTGAATAATATACTATAAGAAGTAATTTTTTGACACTATGGTTCCAGGCAAGTGGATACACTTATCAATTTACACAATACCAGAGTCACCTGCCTAAGAACATTAACTGGGCGCCCTACTTGGTGAATCCACAATGTTTTGATCCCTGCAATCAGCCTGAACGAGGGGGTGAAGCAGCAGCATTTTCATTACGGGTCGGGTCTCTTGGATGTGGGTGCCATTCATGTGTGCTCTGAAGCACTTTTCCTGCTCAGCCTTCATTCTGCCTGGGGTTTCCCTGAACTGAACATTTACTTTTAAGTGCAATTTGTGTGTGAGATAACCCTTCTATCCCCCAAAGTTGGAAAATGAGTGACAACCATGTGCAGAATAAAGGAAGTGAGAAAAGAGTAATAAATCTGCATTACATGACATTTTATGGAAAGACTCAATCTGTCATTTTCACAGTGCTGTTTATTTACTTAGATAAAGTATCTTTGAGGTTTAGGTAACATATTTTTCTATTTATAATTTTTTGTTATTTTGCATTGGGACACATTGCATTATATTTCTCCCCATTAATATTAAAGGAAAAAGTTAAGGGTTAACGGCTTTTCATTTATGGACAGGTTTTCAAGAATGAAGTTGTTATGTGGGGATTGTTGTGTGCTGTAGATCTCTATGGGATGAACATTATATGGGGGATGATGGGGAGATCACATTTGTGCGTTGACTTAGATGCTACAAGGGGATAGATGTGGTATGCATTATCTTGTTATGTCTTCCCAGTAGCCCCAGGTGTTATTTTTGGGATTGTTGTGCTGACTCAGGGAAAGATGCTGTACCAAATCAAGCTGGGAGAATCGATGATGAGGACGCAGCTCGTAGAGTCTGCCACATTCCTCAACCGTTTTCTTGCTGGTCAGATTTCTGAACACCGAAGACTTTCTGGCAGTACAGTAGGGGTTTTCAGAATTGAATGAGGTATATGGAGTGGAAGGATCTTATACAGGCTTCCCTTACATAATGACTGTACAGATGTTACGTTTTACTGTAACTGCTCTCGAAAAATTATATCACTTTCTAGGTTTTTTTCCCCACTTAAAAAAATAACAAGCTTCTTACCCCGAAATGCACTGAATAATATACTATAAGAAGTAATTTTTTGACACTATGGTTCCAGGCAAGTGGATACACTTATCAATTTACACAATACCAGAGTCACCTGCCTAAGAACATTAACTGGGCGCCCTACTTGGTGAATCCACAATGTTTTGATCCCTGCAATCAGCCTGAACGAGGGGGTGAAGCAGCAGCATTTTCATTACGGGTCGGGTCTCTTGGATGTGGGTGCCATTCATGTGTGCTCTGAAGCACTTTTCCTGCTCAGCCTTCATTCTGCCTGGGGTTTCCTGAACTGAACATTTACTTTTAAGTGCAATTTGTGTGTGAGATAACCCTTCTATCCCCCAAAGTTGGAAAATGAGTGACAACCATGTGCAGAATAAAGGAAGTGAGAAAAGAGTAATAAATCTGCATTACATGACATTTTATGGAAAGACTCAATCTGTCATTTTCACAGTGCTGTTTATTTACTTAGATAAAGTATCTTTGAGGTTTAGGTAACATATTTTTCTATTTATAATTTTTTGTTATTTTGCATTGGGACACATTGCATTATATTTCTCCCCATTAATATTAAAGGAAAAAGTTAAGGGTTAACGGCTTTTCATTTATGGACAGGTTTTCAAGAATGAAGTTGTTATGTGGGGATTGTTGTGTGCTGTAGATCTCTATGGGATGAACATTATATGGGGGATGATGGGGAGATCACATTTGTGCGTTGACTTAGATGCTACAAGGGGATAGATGTGGTATGCATTATCTTGTTATGTCTTCCCAGTAGCCCCCAGGGGTAGGGATACTGACTGAGTCTTTCTGTGGGGAAGTTTATGTTGCTTTTCTACCCCATCAGCCTGACTGACTCAGAACTACATTTTCTGGACTCCCTTCCATGCATAGTTCTGGTGTTTGGTTGTGTGATACCAGAAGGCAGAAGGGCAGTGTCAGCCCTTAGGTGAGCTCACCTGGTGGGTGTGGGCTCCCCCAGCTCCCACCCATCTCCTCCTTCAGCTTCTCCTAGCCCTGGGCTGCATGGGTGCTGCTCTGTAATGAAGATGCCAGTTTCTTCAGAAGGTCCGCCTGTGTCATCAAGATTGCAGGTGGTGAGAAGCGATGGTCTCTAGTTGGGCCTGGTGGGTTCCTTCTGCACATCCAGCTTTTCTTCCAGATGACTCCATCTGATAATGGGGTGACTTCAAGTCCACGACCAGATAGAGGAGCAATGGCCTTTCTATACTTTTCTACCAGCACCCACATTACATTAGATTTAGATTTCTTATTCCAGGTCACTCATGAGGCTCATGACCCCTAAGTGAACCCTGACTGACACAGAAATCCTCAATTCAGAGAGGAGATGCTCCCTGAACTGGGCCTTATAGTTGCTTGGGGGACCTGAGAAAAGTGAGTGCAATTTATTCAACTTCTTGTCCTGTGACGGGCCCGGCACTCTGTGCTGTTAATGCATTTAAGCTTTAAACAGATATTATTAACATTTTATAGGTGAGGCAGTCCCTTTTTTCTTAGGGCTAGTTTTCCAAAAAAAATTTTTTTTTGCCTTAGTGCAAGCTGATGTCCAAAATTTATTTTTTATGGAGAATCTGTCGTTGTAAAAATATAACTCTGGAGACAAATTTTCAGAGAGCGGTAAATATCAGAAGCCAAGCCAAAAACTTCAGCACCCTGTTGAGACTGGGAAAAGGCAACGTTGACTTATTTTCACTTAAATTTTTGACTTGGAAAACACCCAAGGGGAATGGTTTTTCCTCTTCTCTCTCTGAGGCCTGTGACTGCCCATTTATTTCTCTAAAGCAAATGGTAGCTTAAAAGTGCTTGTGATAAATCGGTTACAAAATTCTCATGAATCATTTGTGCGTTGACTTAGATGCTACAAGGGGATAGATGTGGTATGCATTATCTTGTTATGTCTTCCCAGTAGCCCCCAGGGGTAGGGATACTGACTGAGTCTTTCTGTGGGGAAGTTTATGTTGCTTTTCTACCCCATCAGCCTGACTGACTCAGAACTACATTTTCTGGACTCCCTTCCATGCATAGTTCTGGTGTTTGGTTGTGTGATACCAGAAGGCAGAAGGGCAGTGTCAGCCCTTAGGTGAGCTCACCTGGTGGGTGTGGGCTCCCCCAGCTCCCACCCATCTCCTCCTTCAGCTTCTCCTAGCCCTGGGCTGCATGGGTGCTGCTCTGTAATGAAGATGCCAGTTTCTTCAGAAGGTCCGCCTGTGTCATCAAGATTGCAGGTGGTGAGAAGCGATGGTCTCTAGTTGGGCCTGGTGGGTTCCTTCTGCACATCCAGCTTTTCTTCCAGATGACTCCATCTGATAATGGGGTGACTTCAAGTCCACGACCAGATAGAGGAGCAATGGCCTTTCTATACTTTTCTACCAGCACCCACATTACATTAGATTTAGATTTCTTATTCCAGGTCACTCATGAGGCTCATGACCCCTAAGTGAACCCTGACTGACACAGAAATCCTCAATTCAGAGAGGAGATGCTCCCTGAACTGGGCCTTATAGTTGCTTGGGGGACCTGAGAAAAGTGAGTGCAATTTATTCAACTTCTTGTCCTGTGACGGGCCCGGCACTCTGTGCTGTTAATGCATTTAAGCTTTAAACAGATATTATTAACATTTTATAGGTGAGGCAGTCCCTTTTTTCTTAGGGCTAGTTTTCCAAAAAAAATTTTTTTTTGCCTTAGTGCAAGCTGATGTCCAAAATTTATTTTTTATGGAGAATCTGTCGTTGTAAAAATATAACTCTGGAGACAAATTTTCAGAGAGCGGTAAATATCAGAAGCCAAGCCAAAAACTTCAGCACCCTGTTGAGACTGGGAAAAGGCAACGTTGACTTATTTTCACTTAAATTTTTGACTTGGAAAACACCCAAGGGGAATGGTTTTTCCTCTTCTCTCTCTGAGGCCTGTGACTGCCCATTTATTTCTCTAAAGCAAATGGTAGCTTAAAAGTGCTTGTGATACATGGGTTACAAGATTCTACAGCTGTATATTCATTTCCCAGAATTCAGAAAAGTGCAGGTCTCAATTTGGTAAACATCACCTCCATGAAAATTAAGTTTATCCAGGTTGTATATTTGAATATTAAACATACCTTGTCATGAATTGGGATTGTTGGTCGACCAGCTGGCTGACGGTTTCTTTGTGCTGAGTCCTCCTCTTGCCTTTTTTGCTCCTCCAGGCTGGCATTCAAATGCCAGGTCCTGAGCATGTTTTGAAAGAGTACATTTGAATGCAATTACTAAGCTTCCTTTAGAAGTCTGGCAGCCCTGTCCATTATAATAATTGATAGTCCAGAAACTTGTTAGAGAGAAAGGAATTTAATCAAAGCTAAAAGTAATTTATAGAGTAAGTCCAACATACACATACTTTCTCTAAGCCTTGGTTTGATTGGTTTTCATTTTTGGGATGTGTATTTGACATTTGAAACAATTTTGGCCAATCATGCTTTCATTCAAGGCTGAGAGTTCTTTGACCTATGTATCGAAAATGAGGGTGAACACAAGAGAAATTTGGTGCCGCTGGTGACTGCTGAACTTTTGGGATCATTAAAATATACCGCTAACTGCATGAAATAAGCACATTTGACTCAGGTTTCTCCTTTGGGATGGGATTGGCCAGCTTCCCAAGAGAGAAACTTCCCTTCCCAAAGATTCTATCTCCTGTTGGACAGACTGCTTATTTGGTTATTAGTGGCTACAGCCAGCGCTCTGGGTGTCCCACACATGCCTCTCCAGTGCTTGTCTCTGATAAACTTAGGAACTCATGTCATCCGATTGGGAACTTTGTCATTCTTCCTGAACTTTTCCTGGACGTAAGACCATCTTGGCCTGAACACATGCAACCAGTAAATTCTAGGGAGTTAATCCATTAGGAAGTAGCCCTTGAACTGTGGTGGACAGGAGCTGGTGGATTGGTACACAGATGCCCCTCATGATGGACAACCATGAAGTGTTTGGTGTACAGTCCTCCATGACTAACGTTTCCATTTCATTTATGTGACCCTTGACTAGTTGCCTTCACTTCCTGAACTCAGCTCCCCTTTCTCCTGATTGCCCTGCAAATCATCTATGGATGTGAATTCTTGTCTCAGGTTCTGCTTTGGAGGAGCCCAAATCAAGATAGTGGTCTTTATCTCTTGGTCCTGCCAGGGTTGCCTTTGTGGGCTTAGCTCCAGGAGTAAGGCCTTTTGTGTTGAGTGAGCAAGTGGGTGGGTCCATCTGCAGTGGAGCCAGCCAAGAGCTGTTGGGAGAACTGAGTCCCAAGGCTAGCTTCTGCAGAGATGCTGGCTGACGGTTTCTTTGTGCTGAGTCCTCCTCTTGCCTTTTTTGCTCCTCCAGGCTGGCATTCAAATGCCAGGTCCTGAGCATGTTTTGAAAGAGTACATTTGAATGCAATTACTAAGCTTCCTTTAGAAGTCTGGCAGCCCTGTCCATTATAATAATTGATAGTCCAGAAACTTGTTAGAGAGAAAGGAATTTAATCAAAGCTAAAAGTAATTTATAGAGTAAGTCCAACATACACATACTTTCTCTAAGCCTTGGTTTGATTGGTTTTCATTTTTGGGATGTGTATTTGACATTTGAAACAATTTTGGCCAATCATGCTTTCATTCAAGGCTGAGAGTTCTTTGACCTATGTATCGAAAATGAGGGTGAACACAAGAGAAATTTGGTGCCGCTGGTGACTGCTGAACTTTTGGGATCATTAAAATATACCGCTAACTGCATGAAATAAGCACATTTGACTCAGGTTTCTCCTTTGGGATGGGATTGGCCAGCTTCCCAAGAGAGAAACTTCCCTTCCCAAAGATTCTATCTCCTGTTGGACAGACTGCTTATTTGGTTATTAGTGGCTACAGCCAGCGCTCTGGGTGTCCCACACATGCCTCTCCAGTGCTTGTCTCTGATAAACTTAGGAACTCATGTCATCCGATTGGGAACTTTGTCATTCTTCCTGAACTTTTCCTGGACGTAAGACCATCTTGGCCTGAACACATGCAACCAGTAAATTCTAGGGAGTTAATCCATTAGGAAGTAGCCCTTGAACTGTGGTGGACAGGAGCTGGTGGATTGGTACACAGATGCCCCTCATGATGGACAACCATGAAGTGTTTGGTGTACAGTCCTCCATGACTAACGTTTCCATTTCATTTATGTGACCCTTGACTAGTTGCCTTCACTTCCTGAACTCAGCTCCCCTTTCTCCTGATTGCCCTGCAAATCATCTATGGATGTGAATTCTTGTCTCAGGTTCTGCTTTGGAGGAGCCCAAATCAAGATAGTGGTCTTTATCTCTTGGTCCTGCCAGGGTTGCCTTTGTGGGCTTAGCTCCAGGAGTAAGGCCTTTTGTGTTGAGTGAGCAAGTGGGTGGGTCCATCTGCAGTGGAGCCAGCCAAGAGCTGTTGGGAGAACTGAGTCCCAAGGCTAGCTTCTGCAGAGATGAGGTAAAGATAAGAGCAGAGAACTCAGTGCACATCAGCTGGGGAAGGCTGAGTAATATTCCTTTGTATATGTGTATCATGTCTTCTTTTTTACATTCCTCTGTTGATGAACATTTAGGTTGCTTCCATGTCCTGGCTTTTGATGCATGTATCTTTTGGAATTATGGTTTTCTCTGGGTATATGCCCAGGAGTGGAACTGCTGGCTCATATGGTAGTTCTATTTTTAGCATTTTAAGGAAGCTTGTTACTGTTCAGTGTGTATACATATGACAGGGGATGGATGAAGACGAATGGAACACTGATGGTTGGGAGCAGAGGTTTAAAGACTCCAAGACACTGGTCAGGGGACTGTTAAGAATTCCTTCTTTCTCCACATACTTGATGAGGTCCTTCATTTTCCTCTATCTCTTCACTCACTGCCTTTGAAGTGGCTGCTTTTTTTTGATTTAAAAAAATTATTAATTTACTTTTGGCTGTGCTGAGTCTTTTTTGCTGTGCAGTCTTTTTCTCTAGTCTCAGAGAGTGGGGGCTACTCTTTAGGTGTGGTACTAAGGCTTCTCATTGCAGTAGTTTCTCTTGTTGCAGAGCACAGGCTCTAGGGCATGTGGGCTCATTAGCTGTGGCACACAGGCTCAGGTGGTCTGCAGTAAGTGGAATTTTCCTGGACTAGGGGTTGAACGCATGTCACCAGCATTGTCAAGTGGATTCTTATCCACTGTACTACTATGGAAACCTGAGCTGATGAATCTTTAATGGCTAGCCCACCTCTGCAAAACCCCAAGTGAATTTTTCCAGCATTCTTCACAATGATTGACAAGAGCTGTACCTGGATGTCCCATGGGTACTTTGAACTCAGCATCTCCCGAACCACATTCATTTTTGTGTCTTTTATCCTGCCCCTTACTCTCACATCTTTCCCATCTTCAGCATCATTTCCTTCAATGAAAAGCAAGTCACACACTTCCAAGCTGTGGGCTGTCCCTTCTCCCCATCTTCCACATCTGACTCCTCACCCAAACCACCTAAGCCAGTCTTCTAGGTCTTCTTGGAAGAGCCCTCTCCCTGCATTGGTGTTTCACATCCACCTTATCCCTCATTTCAGCTTTCCAAAGTTTTGTGACTCCTTCTACTACCTACCTACAACCCCATTCATGCTTCCTTAGTCTCTCTACGTGGTTAATTTGATCATGTCATTCCTGATCCTTGCCCTTGAAATCTTTGAAAGCCTTCCGTCATCTATAAATACAAGTTTCAAAGTTGTGGGTCATCATTCCAGGTCTTAGGTGTCTCAGTTTTACTTCTTTCCCAGCCTCTTTTTCTCCCCTACCTGTATGCCTATGTATTTTCCAAAGCATATTCCAAGGAGCGTGGGTACCTGGGGGTGCTCTTCTACTTGAGAGTTTCAGGGTAAGAACTCAGACAACACAGCCCACTTTGTCCCACTCTTGGATATTCAAAATGTCCTTCAGCACATTCTAGACTCAGAGAAGTTCTGAAATAAAGAAACATGTTGAATTTTGCTTCATTCAGTGTTCCCCAATGTATTTGGACATGGACTTCTTTCTCACCAGTACAGAATGGCAGCTATTATTCATATTGTGAAGCACTCGTGTTCCTGGGACACATGCCACTTTTTCTAACCACACCAGACTTGACATCTGAACACACGTCAAACTCGGACCATTTTTTTTTTTGGACTTTTCCCTCCCCCCTACCACTAAGGCTTCTCATTGCAGTAGTTTCTCTTGCAGGCCTCTAGGGCATGTGGGCTCATTAGCTGTGGCACACAGGCTCAGGTGGTCTGCAGTAAGTGGAATTTTCCTGGACTAGGGGTTGAACGCATGTCACCAGCATTGTCAAGTGGATTCTTATCCACTGTACTACTATGGAAACCTGAGCTGATGAATCTTTAATGGCTAGCCCACCTCTGCAAAACCCCAAGTGAATTTTTCCAGCATTCTTCACAATGATTGACAAGAGCTGTACCTGGATGTCCCATGGGTACTTTGAACTCAGCATCTCCCGAACCACATTCATTTTTGTGTCTTTTATCCTGCCCCTTACTCTCACATCTTTCCCATCTTCAGCATCATTTCCTTCAATGAAAAGCAAGTCACACACTTCCAAGCTGTGGGCTGTCCCTTCTCCCCATCTTCCACATCTGACTCCTCACCCAAACCACCTAAGCCAGTCTTCTAGGTCTTCTTGGAAGAGCCCTCTCCCTGCATTGGTGTTTCACATCCACCTTATCCCTCATTTCAGCTTTCCAAAGTTTTGTGACTCCTTCTACTACCTACCTACAACCCCATTCATGCTTCCTTAGTCTCTCTACGTGGTTAATTTGATCATGTCATTCCTGATCCTTGCCCTTGAAATCTTTGAAAGCCTTCCGTCATCTATAAATACAAGTTTCAAAGTTGTGGGTCATCATTCCAGGTCTTAGGTGTCTCAGTTTTACTTCTTTCCCAGCCTCTTTTTCTCCCCTACCTGTATGCCTATGTATTTTCCAAAGCATATTCCAAGGAGCGTGGGTACCTGGGGGTGCTCTTCTACTTGAGAGTTTCAGGGTAAGAACTCAGACAACACAGCCCACTTTGTCCCACTCTTGGATATTCAAAATGTCCTTCAGCACATTCTAGACTCAGAGAAGTTCTGAAATAAAGAAACATGTTGAATTTTGCTTCATTCAGTGTTCCCCAATGTATTTGGACATGGACTTCTTTCTCACCAGTACAGAATGGCAGCTATTATTCATATTGTGAAGCACTCGTGTTCCTGGGACACATGCCACTTTTTCTAACCACACCAGACTTGACATCTGAACACACGTCAAACTCCAGGACCAGAGTTGTGTTTGTTTGTTGTTTTTTCTCTCAAGCTGCTCTCTTACTTGGGAATGATTTTACCCCAGTGCCCCTCAAAGCCCTGACTCAGCCTTCAGGGTCCAGCTCAGATGCCATGCACAGCAGGAAGCCTCCCTCATGCTCACTCGCCTCCATGGCCCTCTCTCCCCGCTCCCAGCACCACGGTTACTGGAGGGATTTTCTTTCTGCCTCACCATATAATTAATTCACATTTCTGTTCAAATCCAGGATTTCTGAAGACAAAAAGACTTCATTTTTCCTTTTTGAAAATGTGATCTACAACACCATGCAACTGCATTGACCCCAAAGAGTCTGTGAGCAAATTTTTTTTTAAATTTCTGAATTGATTTCACAGTCATTTCATTGTTCTCTGTAAAGTCTATCCAAGCAACAGAGGAGCACAATTTGTTCTAGTTCAATTTGGTGCCAATCTCAGCAGGGTGGCTGGAACCTTGACATTCTGTGGAGCTGCTCTGGGTCTGTAGAATACTTGTGAGAAGTCTATGAACCCGTATGTGGGAGGGGCTTAGACTGGACCCGGAACCAGGCTGATCTCAGGATCACAGCAGTGGGTGACGCATGCCGTAAGTACATCACAGGCATCAGTCAGTTACATCCTCACAGCAGTCTTAGGAGACACTTGTTATTGCTCCCATGTCACAGGGGACAAAGCCGAGGCTGGCATCTGAGATTTGCAGTCTCATCCCAAAACCTGGGGTCTAAGGCACCGCCACATGACACTGCAGACTGAGGCAGTGAAAGTAATTGGTGGTTGTTATTTTTATTCACAGAGACTGCAAAAAATGGGGAACTCGACAGAGAATGGGGTGTCTGGAACAGAAGACAGGCATTGAATTCCATGTATGTCACCCATCACGTCTGCCTTGTGATGTCTGGGGCAAAATGATCTTGTGAAAATCTCATTTTCCTCACCTGTCAAGTGGGAGTAATCATGTTTTTACCTCAAGTGGTTCTGAGAATTAATGAGACAACACCACAGCCCAGTGTCCAGAGGGACTCAAGGTAGGATTGTGGGATGCATGGCACTCTTGAGGTCCTTGTTGTTATTATGGCCTCCTCATCATCATTGTCCTGGAGAGGATGAAGGGCTTCAGATAGACAACTCAGCTTTTTTTTTCCTAGGGTTTCCAGCCCTAAACCCATGCCATCGGGGCCCACAGCAGGAAGCCTCCCTCATGCTCACTCGCCTCCATGGCCCTCTCTCCCCGCTCCCAGCACCACGGTTACTGGAGGGATTTTCTTTCTGCCTCACCATATAATTAATTCACATTTCTGTTCAAATCCAGGATTTCTGAAGACAAAAAGACTTCATTTTTCCTTTTTGAAAATGTGATCTACAACACCATGCAACTGCATTGACCCCAAAGAGTCTGTGAGCAAATTTTTTTTTTTTAAATTTCTGAATTGATTTCACAGTCATTTCATTATTCTCTGTAAAGTCTATCCAAGCAACAGAGGAGCACAATTTGTTCTAGTTCAATTTGGTGCCAATCTCAGCAGGGTGGCTGGAACCTTGACATTCTGTGGAGCTGCTCTGGGTCTGTAGAATACTTGTGAGAAGTCTATGAACCCGTATGTGGGAGGGGCTTAGACTGGACCCGGAACCAGGCTGATCTCAGGATCACAGCAGTGGGTGACGCATGCCGTAAGTACATCACAGGCATCAGTCAGTTACATCCTCACAGCAGTCTTAGGAGACACTTGTTATTGCTCCCATGTCACAGGGGACAAAGCCGAGGCTGGCATCTGAGATTTGCAGTCTCATCCCAAAACCTGGGGTCTAAGGCACCGCCACATGACACTGCAGACTGAGGCAGTGAAAGTAATTGGTGGTTGTTATTTTTATTCACAGAGACTGCAAAAAATGGGGAACTCGACAGAGAATGGGGTGTCTGGAACAGAAGACAGGCATTGAATTCCATGTATGTCACCCATCACGTCTGCCTTGTGATGTCTGGGGCAAAATGATCTTGTGAAAATCTCATTTTCCTCACCTGTCAAGTGGGAGTAATCATGTTTTTACCTCAAGTGGTTCTGAGAATTAATGAGACAACACCACAGCCCAGTGTCCAGAGGGACTCAAGGTAGGATTGTGGGATGCATGGCACTCTTGAGGTCCTTGTTGTTATTATGGCCACCTCATCATCATTGTCCTGGAGAGGATGAAGGGCTTCAGATAGAAAACTGCCACCTCACGGTTATGCAAATTAAAGGCATTCTCAGTGATCTTTTCACTTGAGGGAGAGAAAACATCATTCAACCAGGGCCTGTCATTCCAGTTTCCTCTGAAAAACAAACAGCAAGGAAGCCTTCCCTTTGAAAAGCACTAGGACTTATGACAAAAGATACCTGGGAAAAATGGATGTCTTAATAGTGCAGGAGCAGCTACAACTGTGGGTCTATGCCTGGGTGGACATGGAGCCAAGCTGGTGAGCCATTATTAATGGTCTGTAGCGGCCTTTGGGTGGTGTCCCTGGGGCTGGGCTGGTCCTCCTCACCTGTCCCCAGCAAACCCCTGAGTGCTCCCTTGCAGGTCACTCACCCCACCATGTCCATCCTCACCTTCTACCCAAGTTGTCTGTAATCCCAGGGCAGAGCATGGCACCTCCTTCCGTGAACTCCAAACATGCCTATCTGGGTGTGTTAGCCTGGCATTCATGACCCATCACTTTTACCAACCCCCCGTCCCATTCTCCACCTGCTCCTCTTCTGCATCCATCCATCACTCAGGTCGCTCACAGCCATGATTTTACGGTGCTTGTTCACCCTCAATCTAGACCATCTTTTATCTCATTTTCCTCTGAATTAAATCTATTCCATCCCAAGATCAATCAAATGCCTTCCCTTCCAAGAAGGCCTGGCTGGTGAGTCAAGACAATAAGCTTATCACCCCAAAGCCCCCAACCCCAATCCCTGCTCCCACAGGGGATTCCTTCACCTTCCTCCACAGCCACGAGGGTGGCTGGCTTTATCTGATGATTGGATGTTGATGAGCTGGTGTTTCCAGTTCTGTTGTGAAGCCCCATCCTAAGAAGCAGCCGTGTTGGCCTACGTCTGAGCAGAGGCGAATGTGAACTTGCTTTTATGATTCTCTATCAACTTGATGGTGAACAGGAAACCCAAGCTCTCTTGTTCACTCACTGTTACTATGATCACTGGATTATGCAGCTGCAGCCCATCTGTGAGTTGATCTACAAACCCACAGCCCAGTGTCCAGAGGGACTCAAGGTAGGATTGTGGGATGCATGGCACTCTTGAGGTCCTTGTTGTTATTATGGCCACCTCATCATCATTGTCCTGGAGAGGATGAAGGGCTTCAGATAGAAAACTGCCACCTCACGGTTATGCAAATTAAAGGCATTCTCAGTGATCTTTTCACTTGAGGGAGAGAAAACATCATTCAACCAGGGCCTGTCATTCCAGTTTCCTCTGAAAAACAAACAGCAAGGAAGCCTTCCCTTTGAAAAGCACTAGGACTTATGACAAAAGATACCTGGGAAAAATGGATGTCTTAATAGTGCAGGAGCAGCTACAACTGTGGGTCTATGCCTGGGTGGACATGGAGCCAAGCTGGTGAGCCATTATTAATGGTCTGTAGCGGCCTTTGGGTGGTGTCCCTGGGGCTGGGCTGGTCCTCCTCACCTGTCCCCAGCAAACCCCTGAGTGCTCCCTTGCAGGTCACTCACCCCACCATGTCCATCCTCACCTTCTACCCAAGTTGTCTGTAATCCCAGGGCAGAGCATGGCACCTCCTTCCGTGAACTCCAAACATGCCTATCTGGGTGTGTTAGCCTGGCATTCATGACCCATCACTTTTACCAACCCCCCGTCCCATTCTCCACCTGCTCCTCTTCTGCATCCATCCATCACTCAGGTCGCTCACAGCCATGATTTTACGGTGCTTGTTCACCCTCAATCTAGACCATCTTTTATCTCATTTTCCTCTGAATTAAATCTATTCCATCCCAAGATCAATCAAATGCCTTCCCTTCCAAGAAGGCCTGGCTGGTGAGTCAAGACAATAAGCTTATCACCCCAAAGCCCCCAACCCCAATCCCTGCTCCCACAGGGGATTCCTTCACCTTCCTCCACAGCCACGAGGGTGGCTGGCTTTATCTGATGATTGGATGTTGATGAGCTGGTGTTTCCAGTTCTGTTGTGAAGCCCCATCCTAAGAAGCAGCCGTGTTGGCCTACGTCTGAGCAGAGGCGAATGTGAACTTGCTTTTATGATTCTCTATCAACTTGATGGTGAACAGGAAACCCAAGCTCTCTTGTTCACTCACTGTTACTATGATCACTGGATTATGCAGCTGCAGCCCATCTGTGAGTTGATCTACAAACCCATATCCTCTTCTGGGTCATGCAGCCAAACCTCACGTCCCAGCCTCCTTTAGGATTAGGTGGACTCATGTGCCAAGGAGTGTGAGCAGTAGCAATGCTGAACACTCTCAGGCCTTCTCTCTAAGACCTGCTGCACCATCCTCCAGGCTCTTTTGCATTTCTGTAACAACATTGGATGCCACATTTTGTAGATGAGGGTGTGGTGGCCAAATTCCGCAATGACCTCTAAGGATCTCACCTCCTGGGATTCACACTTCCCATATTCACTGGGTGTGTATCACCAATAGGGTATTATGGAAGTGGCGGTCGGACTACCAAGTAGTTCTAGGGTGGGTCCATGCAGTGGGGAGCTGAGACCCCCTGTGGGGGTATGTGATTGCTAGCACAAACCCTCAGTCATGTGATGGAAGCTTTCTTATAAGTGGTCCATACTTCAGATGAGGCACTCCTGGCTGGAATTTGAAATGCAATCTCACAAGAAACTGTGAACAGAACCACTCAGCTAAGGTGCTCTCAAATTTCTTCTCCATGGAGACTGATAATATTTATTGTTTTAAGCCACTAAATTTGGAGATAGTCAGCTACGCAGCAGTAAGCAAATTTTTGACCCCATGGACTGTACTCCACCAGGTTCATCTGTCCATGGAATTCTCCAGGCAAGAATACTGGAGTGTAGCTGTTCCTTTCTCCAGGGAATCTTCCCAACCCAGGGGTATGACCTGGATCTCCTACACTGCAGGCAGAATCTTTACCATCTGAGCCACCAGAGAAGTCCCTGGGGTTAGGCTATAATATGGAAGGACTTGAATCCCTGAATGACTTGTTGGATGGGAGCCTCACTGAGATTTCCTCCACAGCCACGAGGGTTGCTTTATCTGATGATTGGATGTTGATGAGCTGGTGTTTCCAGTTCTGTTGTGAAGCCCCATCCTAAGAAGCAGCCGTGTTGGCCTACGTCTGAGCAGAGGCGAATGTGAACTTGCTTTTATGATTCTCTATCAACTTGATGGTGAACAGGAAACCCAAGCTCTCTTGTTCACTCACTGTTACTATGATCACTGGATTATGCAGCTGCAGCCCATCTGTGAGTTGATCTACAAACCCATATCCTCTTCTGGGTCATGCAGCCAAACCTCACGTCCCAGCCTCCTTTAGGATTAGGTGGACTCATGTGCCAAGGAGTGTGAGCAGTAGCAATGCTGAACACTCTCAGGCCTTCTCTCTAAGACCTGCTGCACCATCCTCCAGGCTCTTTTGCATTTCTGTAACAACATTGGATGCCACATTTTGTAGATGAGGGTGTGGTGGCCAAATTCCGCAATGACCTCTAAGGATCTCACCTCCTGGGATTCACACTTCCCATATTCACTGGGTGTGTATCACCAATAGGGTATTATGGAAGTGGCGGTCGGACTACCAAGTAGTTCTAGGGTGGGTCCATGCAGTGGGGAGCTGAGACCCCCTGTGCGGGTATGTGAGTGCTAGCACAAACCCTCAGTCATGTGATGGAAGCTTTCTTATAAGTGGTCCATACTTCAGATGAGGCACTCCTGGCTGGAATTTGAAATGCAATCTCACAAGAAACTGTGAACAGAACCACTCAGCTAAGGTGCTCTCAAATTTCTTCTCCATGGAGACTGATAATATTTATTGTTTTAAGCCACTAAATTTGGAGATAGTCAGCTACGCAGCAGTAAGCAAATTTTTGACCCCATGGACTGTACTCCACCAGGTTCATCTGTCCATGGAATTCTCCAGGCAAGAATACTGGAGTGTAGCTGTTCCTTTCTCCAGGGAATCTTCCCAACCCAGGGGTATGACCTGGATCTCCTACACTGCAGGCAGAATCTTTACCATCTGAGCCACCAGGGAAGTCCCTGGGGTTAGGCTATAATATGGAAGGGACTTGAATCCCTGAATGACTTGTTGGATGGGAGCCTCCACTGAGATTTGGAGCTTTATCTCTAAGTGGCTTTAAATCTTATTAGCTTCATGGTACAGCTTTCTTTGTCAGATCTCATCCTATTTCTCTATTCAGGTCTTCTTTTTATAAGCTTTAGTAAAGTTTTATTATTTTCTTTACACAGGATTTGAATTTTCTTATTTATTTCTATTTCTAGACACTTGGTGTTGCCATTGTGGATTGGATTCTTTATTTTTTGTTTATTTGTTTGGCTGGCAAGTAGGAGCCTAGATGATTTGCGTATGTTTATATTCATGTTTAGTCACTCTTCTCAACTCTCACTTAGATGCAAAAAATCCCCAATTAATTGTGTATTTTCTATATAATTATGTTATGCACAGAAAACAACAGTTTGTCTATTATTTGCTAGTGTATTTTTAAAAATACTTTTTGTGCTGGTACAGGATACTTCCAACAGGATATTGAGTGGTTAGGGTGGGAGAGGTCAGTCTTGTCCTTTGAATGTATTATCATTAAGCAGGATGCTTCTTGTGATGGCTAGGGAATGGCAGTTAGCATGATATCTCCGATGTCTAATTTGCTAAACATTTTTTTTTTTAAATGAGAATTGTTTTTTAATTTTACCAAACCATTTTTGACCTCTATTGAGATTATCATATTATTTTTATAATATAATATACAAATAGAATTATTAACATAGATTTTTGTAATTTTGCATTAATCTTGAATCCTAATGGGAGGGCCATCGTTTGCAGTTAGAGGCACTCCTGGCTGGAATTGCAATCTCACAAGAAACTGTGAACAGAACCACTCAGCTAAGGTGCTCTCAAATTTCTTCTCCATGGAGACTGATAATATTTATTGTTTTAAGCCACTAAATTTGGAGATAGTCAGCTACGCAGCAGTAAGCAAATTTTTGACCCCATGGACTGTACTCCACCAGGTTCATCTGTCCATGGAATTCTCCAGGCAAGAATACTGGAGTGTAGCTGTTCCTTTCTCCAGGGAATCTTCCCAACCCAGGGGTATGACCTGGATCTCCTACACTGCAGGCAGAATCTTTACCATCTGAGCCACCAGGGCAGTCCCTGGGGTTAGGCTATAATATGGAAGGACTTGAATCCCTGAATGACTTGTTGGATGGGAGCCTCCACTGAGATTTGGAGCTTTATCTCTAAGTGGCTTTAAATCTTATTAGCTTCATGGTACAGCTTTCTTTGTCAGATCTCATCCTATTTCTCTATTCAGGTCTTCTTTTTATAAGCTTTAGTAAAGTTTTATTATTTTCTTTACACAGGATTTGAATTTTCTTATTTATTTCTATTTCTAGACACTTGGTGTTGCCATTGTGGATTGGATTCTTTATTTTTTGTTTATTTGTTTGGCTGGCAAGTAGGAGCCTAGATGATTTGCGTATGTTTATATTCATGTTTAGTCACTCTTCTCAACTCTCACTTAGATGCAAAAAATCCCCAATTAATTGTGTATTTTCTATATAATTATGTTATGCACAGAAAACAACAGTTTGTCTATTATTTGCTAGTGTATTTTTAAAAATACTTTTTGTGCTGGTACAGGATACTTCCAACAGGATATTGAGTGGTTAGGGTGGGAGAGGTCAGTCTTGTCCTTTGAATGTATTATCATTAAGCAGGATGCTTCTTGTGATGGCTAGGGAATGGCAGTTAGCATGATATCTCCGATGTCTAATTTGCTAAACATTTTTTTTTAAATGAGAATTTTTTTTTAATTTTACCAAACCATTTTTGACCTCTATTGAGATTATCATATTATTTTTATAATATAATATACAAATAGAATTATTAACATAGATTTTTGTAATTTTGCATTAATCTTGAATCCTAATGGGGAGGGCATGGTAACCCACTCCAGTATTCTTGCCTGGAGAATCCCATGGACAGAGGAGCCTGGCGGACTATAGTCTATAGGGTCACAAAGAGTCAGACATGACTGAAGTGACTTAGCTCAGCACATTCACAGGAGAGAAGAGTACATTGTTTTATTTTCTGGAGTTGTCTTTTCCTGAATTGAATAACATAGCTTATGTTAGTAAAATAAATTGGGTCCCTTTTAATTTCTTTCTGTCCTCCTGAATAACTGTACTATAATATCTGTTTTTTTTTTAAACTTTCTAAATTTAATTTTTATTATAATTCTTAAATGATTTATTATGGACCATTTTAAAGAAAGTCTTTATTGAATTTTTTATAATATTGCTTCTGGTCTATTTTTTTTTTTTTCTTTTTGTCCACAAGGCATGTGAGATCTTGGAGAAGGAAATGATAACCCACTCCAGTATTCTTGCCTGGAGAATCCATGGACAGAAGGAGCCTGGTTGGCTGCAGTCTATGGGGTCACAAAGAGTCGAACATGACTGAGCAAATTTCACACCATCTAGCCCATCATACGTAATGCCTCTCAACTGGTACTTGTTTGAGGGTTTCACTAAGTTAACTAATTCTATTTTTTTCTGCAGGAGTTGGACAGGACTTAGCAACTAAACTACAAATGGAATCTTAGTTCCCTGACCAGGAATTGAACTTGGCACTCCTGCATTAGAAGGTGAAGTTTTAACTACTGGACTGCCAGGAGGTCACTAAGATATGTTTCTTTAATGTTCTGTAGAAAATACTTTTTGTGCTGGTACAGGATACTTCCAACAGGATATTGAGTGGTTAGGGTGGGAGAGGTCAGTCTTGTCCTTTGAATGTATTATCATTAAGCAGGATGCTTCTTGTGATGGCTAGGGAATGGCAGTTAGCATGATATCTCCGATGTCTAATTTGCTAAACATTTTTTTTTTTAAATGAGAATTGTTTTTTAATTTTACCAAACCATTTTTGACCTCTATTGAGATTATCATATTATTTTTATAATATAATATACAAATAGAATTATTAACATAGATTTTTGTAATTTTGCATTAATCTTGAATCCTAATGGGGAGGGCATGGTAACCCACTCCAGTATTCTTGCCTGGAGAATCCCATGGACAGAGGAGCCTGGCGGACTATAGTCTATAGGGTCACAAAGAGTCAGACATGACTGAAGTGACTTAGCTCAGCACATTCACAGGAGAGAAGAGTACATTGTTTTATTTTCTGGAGTTGTCTTTTCCTGAATTGAATAACATAGCTTATGTTAGTAAAATAAATTGGGTCCCTTTTAATTTCTTTCTGTCCTCCTGAATAACTGTACTATAATATCTGTTTTTTTTTTAAACTTTCTAAATTTAATTTTTATTATAATTCTTAAATGATTTATTATGGACCATTTTAAAGAAAGTCTTTATTGAATTTTTTATAATATTGCTTCTGGTCTATTTTTTTTTTTTTCTTTTTGTCCACAAGGCATGTGAGATCTTGGAGAAGGAAATGATAACCCACTCCAGTATTCTTGCCTGGAGAATCCATGGACAGAAGGAGCCTGGTTGGCTGCAGTCTATGGGGTCACAAAGAGTCGAACATGACTGAGCAAATTTCACACCATCTAGCCCATCATACGTAATGCCTCTCAACTGGTACTTGTTTGAGGGTTTCACTAAGTTAACTAATTCTATTTTTTTCTGCAGGAGTTGGACAGGACTTAGCAACTAAACTACAAATGGAATCTTAGTTCCCTGACCAGGAATTGAACTTGGCACTCCCTGCATTAGAAGGTGAAGTTTTAACTACTGGACTGCCAGGAGGTCACTAAGATATGTTTCTTTAATGTTCTGTAGAACATCACCCATAATATCTGTCTGGGCCTAGTCTTTCTTTCTTTTTTCCTTTAAAAGTAAAGATCTCACTGCATTTGTGATTCCTTCCAAGGTTTGTCAGCTATTTTTAAACTTTTTCTTAAGCTAATCTTAATAACTAAAATGTCTCTCCCTCAATTCTACAATTTTTTCTTATTCCTAAACTTTTGCTTCTTCACTTCCAATTTTTTGATCAGATTTTCCAAGACTTTGTCTATTTTACTGATTTTTCAAACAAGCAGTTTTTGGTTTAATAGATTAATTCTGCTGGGCTTGGCTTACTATTTCAGTAACTTTTTATCTTTATTCATTCCTTTCATCTACTACATGTAGGTTTATTTTGATTTTTTTAAACTTCTTGAGTTAGAGGTTTAGCTAATTTATCTTCAGTTTTTTCTCCTTGTTATATAAATGCAACAATTCTATATGTTTCCCTCTGGGTATACCTTAGTCCTTCACCCCTTTGATATCAAATATTTCATAGCTTAATAGAAAAGATCATGTCATTTCTAATTTGATTTTACAGTAGCTGTTTGGATCAATGTTACACATTTTCTTTTTATTTTTTATCTGCTGAGCCCTCTTTTTATTTTTTCCTTCTTCTGATTTTATACCAATAAGGTCACCATACTGATTTTATAACATCTTCAATAGCAATTGTTTAATTGCTAAATCTTTCATGGTTTATTTTGTTCTGTTGTCCATATCTGTAACTGAGAGCAGTAGTTTGAAAATTTCTACTCTTCTAATAAGCCAGTGTCGTATTTTGGTTTTTTTTTTTTTTTTTTTTGGGTTGGGGAGGGAGGGAGGGGAGTAGGCGGGCCACTTCTATTGGTCTTTCATTTCTCTCTGTTCATCCGTCTTTGTTCTTTGGCTCCTGTGGGCCTCCCATCGCGGTGGCGTCTGTCTCAACAGAGCACCAGCTCTGAGCGCATGAGCTCCAGAGCTCCGGCTCGGTAATTGGACACATCAGTCCAGCTGCCCCGCGGCACGTGGGATCTTCCCAGGCCAGGGCTCGAACCAGGAATTGAACTTGGCACCCTGCATTAGAAGGTGAAGTTTTAACTACTGGACTGCCAGGAGGTCACTAAGATATGTTTCTTTAATGTTCTGTAGAACATCACCCATAATATCTGTCTGGGCCTAGTCTTTCTTTCTTTTTTCCTTTAAAAGTAAAGATCTCACTGCATTTGTGATTCCTTCCAAGGTTTGTCAGCTATTTTTAAACTTTTTCTTAAGCTAATCTTAATAACTAAAATGTCTCTCCCTCAATTCTACAATTTTTTCTTATTCCTAAACTTTTGCTTCTTCACTTCCAATTTTTTGATCAGATTTTCCAAGACTTTGTCTATTTTACTGATTTTTCAAACAAGCAGTTTTTGGTTTAATAGATTAATTCTGCTGGGCTTGGCTTACTATTTCAGTAACTTTTTATCTTTATTCATTCCTTTCATCTACTACATGTAGGTTTATTTTGATTTTTTTAAACTTCTTGAGTTAGAGGTTTAGCTAATTTATCTTCAGTTTTTTCTCCTTGTTATATAAATGCAACAATTCTATATGTTTCCCTCTGGGTATACCTTAGTCCTTCACCCCTTTGATATCAAATATTTCATAGCTTAATAGAAAAGATCATGTCATTTCTAATTTGATTTTACAGTAGCTGTTTGGATCAATGTTACACATTTTCTTTTTATTTTTTATCTGCTGAGCCCTCTTTTTATTTTTTCCTTCTTCTGATTTTATACCAATAAGGTCACCATACTGATTTTATAACATCTTCAATAGCAATTGTTTAATTGCTAAATCTTTCATGGTTTATTTTGTTCTGTTGTCCATATCTGTAACTGAGAGCAGTAGTTTGAAAATTTCTACTCTTCTAATAAGCCAGTGTCGTATTTTGGTTTTTTTTTTTTTTTTTTGGGTTGGGGGGGGAGGGAGGGGAGTAGGCGGGCCACTTCTATTGGTCTTTCATTTCTCTCTGTTCATCCGTCTTTGTTCTTTGGCTCCTGTGGGCCTCCCATCGCGGTGGCGTCTGTCTCAACAGAGCACCAGCTCTGAGCGCATGAGCTCCAGAGCTCCGGCTCGGTAATTGGACACATCAGTCCAGCTGCTCCGCGGCACGTGGGATCTTCCCAGGCCAGGGCTCGAACCGGCGCCCCTTGCACTGCAAGGCGGTGTCCTTACCCACTGGACCACCAGGGGAAGCCCCACATTTTGTTTTTTATCAAGTTTTGCTTTACATATTTTGAGGCTACTTTATTAGGTGCATTCAAGTTTAGCATTGTCATGACTTTTTGAAGATGTGTACATTAACTTTTTGTACTGAAATTCATTTTGTGTGATTTTAACATATTTTGTTTAGATCATTTGTAATTGATATTTGCTTGGTACTTCCTTTTCTATCCTTTCTTTCAGCATTTTTACATCCTTAACTCAAAGACATGGCTTGTGAACAGTGTCGAGCTGGACTCTGTTTTACATCAATCTCACAAGTTCCTCTTGATTTATGGCCCATTGTTGTCGTATATTGTGACTATTGGTATGTTTGAACTTGCTTATTCTCATCCTACTTTTGAATTTCTCTTTGGCCCAATTTCCTATGCTTATTTTCCTTCCTTTATTGCCACTGATTTGATGGAGTAAAGTTTCAAGATTTATTTTTCTTGTTACAGTTTTCCTCTCTCAGTGGGTTTAGAATTTATGTATTTATGTACTTTACATAGTTTATATCTGTTTTACACTATCTATTGTATTTCTGTTATTTTAATGGATCTCTAGTGATGCTGAACTCTGTGTATAGAATATAATGATGTCTAAAGCCCAGCTCAGATTATGGGAGGAGGCTGGTGGGTGGATGGAGGAGAAAGCAGGGTGTCTATGGTATACAGAAACCCCTGACTGAAGTCCGTGCAGTGGGGATGGTCTGGTGTTTGCACAGATTTTAAGCAGAAGGAAGAGGAACAGAAAGTAGAGAAGAGAGGCAAAGAGAGCAACCAGGAGCACAGAGGGCCAAATCACAGAGACTTATCTGTGCATTTTCCACTAGGACACAGCCTGTGGGCTTGCTGGGGTGTGTGTATGTGTGTGTGTGAACATATGTGAATGCACAAGTGTGTATGTGTATGTTATTGAGTGTGTGTGTGTGTGCATGTATATGTGAATGTATGAAGTGAGTGAGGGAGAGCATTTATGAGTGTGGCATGTGATTGTGTGAATGTGCGTATGTGAATGTGTATGAATGTGAGTGTGTCTGACTGTGTATGTGTGTGAGTGTGTATGTGTGTGTGTGTGGTTATGTTAGACTGAAACTGAACATGGAAGACAGAAAGCGGCTGCAGCAGGAAGAAACAGGAAAGTTGATGGGAGGGTGAACCAGGCTGCTTTTAACCTTCCTTATCACTTACAACAGCCAAATCTGCGGGAAAGAAGGGCTTTGGGGGCTGGGCCAGCAAAGGCCTCTCCCATCACAGCGGATGAAGATGTTCAAGGCAGGATCCAGATCCTGGGCCCTTTTCTGGAGACACGGGGGTCAGGAGACATTGGATTTACTTGGCTCAGAGGTGATAGGTTGACAGCAATAGTGGACTGGACCTACTAGACTTGCATGGACTCAAAAACCTCTCCTCTCCCACAGGGATAGCCCACATGACGCTATTTCTGCATTCCGTCATAGGCTCGTCGTCGTTGGTTCTCTGGCTCCTATACCAGCTATCTGTACACGCATTAATTTGTGAAGATGGTTACTGAAGAACCACCAGGTCATCTCAATGTAATCTACACTGGATTAAATTATAACCAGATTTCTTGAATTCCACGACAGTCCACGTGGTGTACAAAAGTAGAAATCAAACTGAATTTTCTCTGGTGTGACGATGAGAGTACTACTGACACATGGGCTTATGAGAAACAGACATGGTAAAACAGCAGACCCCATGGCTCACTGGCGTCTCCCCACAAGTTGGGGTTGGGAAGTCTTTCCCTGAACTGACACACAAAATGGAGTTAACTAGTCTGATTGAAAAAAAATATATTGTACTTTTTAAACTGTATTTTTTTTGTTCCTATTAATGCTAATATCTCAGTATAAGCACTTCCAGCCCCAAATGCAAAGCAGTTTTTCTTGTCTGTTTCCTATCATGGCCTACCTCATGGTGAAGGAGAAAAAGGCTGGTGTGTGCCTTATGCTTGGGAAACACCTTCCATAAAGAATGGAATTGAAAAGTGAGAAAACAATGCTCACTTTCCTGGTATCACGTGAAGACTGAAGGGATTTAAAAAATTTTTGCTTTATCATCTGACTCATCTAAATACTACTGATAACCCTGTCACATGTATAGAGCCAGCTATGAGGTGAATTAGACAAATACTATCCTACTAATTCCAGAAACACAAATTCGAAACCAAAGTTACACATGTGTTTCATTTAAATTGCCCATTTCCTGTGACTGTTTGGAAATTGTCAATTATTTTTAAAAAATCAAGTTATTTGAAGTCATTTGGAAATGCTGAAATTTCTAATGCAGGTTTCGCCACTACTCATTGGAAAGATCCTGGTAATCCGTCAGCCCACTGCCTTTTGCAGCTCCCCTGTCTTGGAATTCACAAAGATCCTTTGCCAAGTTCATAGCCTGCTTCAGCTTTATCTGGGCTTTATCATTACCCCCTTTACCCCTGCTTGTCTATATTTTCTCAGGATGCATACACAGGAGTCCTGGATCCAGGTCTCCATGGGATGGTGGTTGCCGGTTGTAGATTGGAGAGAATTTTTATATGAGATTTCTCTGAGGGTTGATCCTTCCTAGTGCCTCCAGAGCATCAAATTAGATCTATTTATAAATTCTTATTATTACATTTAAATTTTTTTCCAGGCCAGGCACATGTATGTGCCTACAAGTTGCCAGCATTTTTCACACAGAAGTTACTCAGCTCTTTTGTCGATTAATGGATTCATCAGTTAATTGATGCTTGGATCTGGGTTGCCACTACTTGCAGATGGTGGTCTGTCTTGAGCTGGTTTCTTCTTACCTTTTTTGTGAGAGATGGGTGGTACAGGGTAGCACTCCACAATTCATGGACACGCTTCCATCTCAAAGTAGTTAAAGGAACCAACTGTGACGTTGGATGGACAAGGAACCTAGCATCCCAACACCCTCTCCAGCTGTTGAACTTTTCTAAGCCCTCTTTTCTTAATGGGAAAAGAGAGCTGATATTTCTGTCTACTTCCTCAGTTTTTTTTCGTATGGATTCCATGATATATAAAAATATAATTTCTCAGTACCTAATGGATGCTAAAGAAATATTCTCTATTTTCATTTTTCATGTCTGCAAAGTCTTCATTTCTTCTTTTTTCAGTTTAAAAGCTGGAAGAAGAATGAATATGGCAATGAGCACATTCTTAAAATGACATAGGATGGTTTAGAAAAGTGGGAGATATTTATATCTAAAATCAGCACTATATAAACATGTGTGTGAGCCCAAGACACTGTATGTTCTCCAAGCATTTCCCAGAAGCATTGGGGCTCCTGCTGGGACATGGTCTTGCCAAACCCCTTTGAGAGCCAAAGATGGTCTTTTCTAAAACTCTTCTCTCCACTGGCCCAGACTATGTTCTGCCAGAAAACTGCCTGCAAGCAATTTCTTTAATCAGGTCACTAAGTGTGACCCCACTCCCCCAAGAATCAACACACCAAAAGGTGCAGCCAACTCTCAAAAGCTTTACTCATGCCTCCAGCTTTGACCAAAGAGACTTTCGTGGTGAACGTGAGAGGAGAGAGAACTTTTTAGAAACCTCAGTGGACCCTCTGCAAAGGGGAAGGGCAGGAGCCATCAGGCCTGTTTCCAGACTTGTCTCTGGCCCAGATCTTCTAAATTCATGTCCAGTCTTTGGGACAGTTTGTCTAAGAGCTGTTAGGATGACTTGGGTTTCACACAGAGTTATAAAACACTGTACGAGGTCTGATGTCTTTATTTCCCATGAAGTCTTGTTGTGGAGAAGAGGAGCACACTTGAATACCCAGTTCTAGAGGTATAGGGGCCATCATGGAGGAACATTCAGACTTCTCAGCCAAGAGAGGATAGTAACTAAGGACAACCCTCTTTTTTTCCCACATTCATTTATAAGTTTGTCCATCTATCATCTTCTCACCAGTAGGTTCTTTGACATGAGAGATATGGAACAATCTCTCTTCAAAGGCTGGCAGTGCTCCCATGAACATCAGAGGGAATATCAAGTAAATTGACAAGGCTGCTGGTGGAGCTGAAGGCACAGGGCCCCTCCAACACAGACTGTGCAGATTCGTGTCATTCTCAGCCTCTGGAGGGTGACAAGTCAGATACAGTGCATAGCCCTGTAATACGTATTATTGACTAAGCCCTCTTTTCTTAATAAAAACTATTTTTTAAAAATATAATTTTCTCAGTACCTAATGGATGCTAAAGAAATATTCTCTATTTTCATTTTTCATGTCTGCAAAGTCTTCATTTCTTCTTTTTTCAGTTTAAAAGCTGGAAGAAGAATGAATATGGCAATGAGCACATTCTTAAAATGACATAGGATGGTTTAGAAAAGTGGGAGATATTTATATCTAAAATCAGCACTATATAAACATGTGTGTGAGCCCAAGACACTGTATGTTCTCCAAGCATTTCCCAGAAGCATTGGGGCTCCTGCTGGGACATGGTCTTGCCAAACCCCTTTGAGAGCCAAAGATGGTCTTTTCTAAAACTCTTCTCCACTGGCCCAGACTATGTTCTGCCAGAAAACTGCCTGCAAGCAATTTCTTTAATCAGGTCACTAAGTGTGACCCCACTCCCCCAAGAATCAACACACCAAAAGGTGCAGCCAACTCTCAAAAGCTTTACTCATGCCTCCAGCTTTGACCAAAGAGACTTTCGTGGTGAACGTGAGAGGAGAGAGAACTTTTTAGAAACCTCAGTGGACCCTCTGCAAAGGGGAAGGGCAGGAGCCATCAGGCCTGTTTCCAGACTTGTCTCTGGCCCAGATCTTCTAAATTCATGTCCAGTCTTTGGGACAGTTTGTCTAAGAGCTGTTAGGATGACTTGGGTTTCACACAGAGTTATAAAAACACTGTACGAGGTCTGATGTCTTTATTTCCCATGAAGTCTTGTTGTGGAGAAGAGGAGCACACTTGAATACCCAGTTCTAGAGGTATAGGGGCCATCATGGAGGAACATTCAGACTTCTCAGCCAAGAGAGGATAGTAACTAAGGACAACCCTCTTTTTTTCCCACATTCATTTATAAGTTTGTCCATCTATCATCTTCTCACCAGTAGGTTCTTTGACATGAGAGATATGGAACAATCTCTCTTCAAAGGCTGGCAGTGCTCCCATGAACATCAGAGGGAATATCAAGTAAATTGACAAGGCTGCTGGTGGAGCTGAAGGCACAGGGCCCCTCCAACACAGACTGTGCAGATTCGTGTCATTCTCAGCCTCTGGAGGGGTGACAAGTCAGATACCAGCTGCATAGAGCCCTGTAATACGTATTATTGACATCTCAGTTACATAAATCAGAAATGTTACATTTCTTCTGAATCATGGGAATTCAGGTCAGTGAGAGGAGACTGACTTCATGTCGTGGAGAGGTCAGTTCAAGCTTCCTTCATCTGCTTCCCATCAGGGCACCAGTGATGACCCAGGCTGTAGTCTTCTCATGGTTGTTGAGGACTTTCAAGAAGGGTGATGAGGAAAGACGTGATGTCTTTAAAGACCTGGGTTCTGAACGGGCCTACAGTCACCTCTGCATATCTTTGTGGAACCTGACGCCCATTGGGTGAGGAAGCAAAATCCCCTCACAAAGCCAGGGTGGGAAGGAGCAAGGGTTGAGAGCAAGGATCCAACCTCTCACGTGGGATAACTTCTCAATGGCAGCACAGGAGACTCAAGATGAATCTTGCTTTCCTTGCCACTCAGATGACATGCGTCATCCAGCCCAGTGGCCCACAATGCAGATTTTATGTTAAAACCCCAATTCTAGGAACATGGGGTGCAGTCTCAAGAATTCCGAAATCCTTCTGCTCTGTGTGCCATACATCCCAGGATATAAATAACACAGTAGGAGTTTATGTGTCATGCTAATTGACCTTATTTTTTGATGATGAGAAATTAGAGCACATCGAGAATTTTCCTAGGTGACAATCTGGAAATTTATAATATACTTAAAAAAACAGAGCCTGACAGTGAGAGGATATTGCTCTTAGATTCCTTAAAGTTGTAAGGAAATGATAATAATCACATTGAAAAATCTTTTTCTTGAAATATAGTTGATTTATAATGTATTAATTTTGAGTATAAAGTGATTCAATTATATATTATACATACATATATATATATATACACACACACACACACTGTCTTTAAGATTCTTTTCCATTATAGGTTGTTATAAGATATTGAATATTGTTCCTGTGATAAACAGTAGGCTCTTGTTGCTTACCTATTTTATACATAGAAATGTATATCTATTAATCCCAAATGCTTAGTTTATCCCTCCCCTCTTCCTTTTGGTAACCTTCAGTTTGTCTTCTAGGCCTGTGAGATAATGATTACACTTGAGTAGCTCTGAAGAATTCTTCCCAGGCAGTGAGGATGGGGAATATAGAACTGGGAATATTTTAGAGGGGACAAGCCTGGCAGGTTGAATGAGGGTGTGTGTGTGTGGGTGAGGGAGGCAGGAGTTGCTGAGGGAGGAGGGACCACCAGGTAGAGCCTCAAGTTCAGGCTGGAGCACCTGGTGGGCTGGAACAGCAGGCAGGGGGAGGGTGTGGTGACACTAGCATCTGCACAGTGGCCAGGTACCAGGGGCTGAGTCAAAGGACTTGGCCAGGATCAGACAGACACTAAAGAGGTGCATGAAGATGCACTGTGAGCCTGGAGTCAGATGGGTCGCAGTTTATGGGAGAAGCAGCAGAGGGAACAGGGGCAGAGGGGTGGGGATGGGGGAAGAGGGCAAGGCTCTGGGGCAAGTATTGCTTGGGTTTCCTTTGGTGACTCGAGACTCTAGCCCTGGGTGTGAGTACCTTTCAAGATGGGGTCTTGGAGATCACTTGGAGACCCACTCCCTGCAACTAGAGAAATAGTTGAGAAACTATTATGCTGAAGCTAAAGCTCCAATACTTTGGCCACCTTATGCTAAGAGCTGACTCGTTGGAAAAGATCTGATACTGGTAAAGATTGAGGGTGAGAGGCCAAGGAGGTAACAGAGAATGAGATGATTGAATGGCATCACTGACTCAATGGGCATGAGTTTGAGTAAACTCTGCGAGATGGTGAAGGACAGGGAAGCCTGACTTGCTTCAGTCCATGGGATTGCAAAAACTTGGACATGACTTAGTGACTGAACAATAATAATAGTCCATTCATAATTTGCTCAAATAATTGCTCAAGTATTTTCATTTTGTTTTAAACAGGAATAACCTATTTGCAAAAAAACACCATAAAAATTGCCAGAATGGTCTTTTTTACTTCTGAAGATAGTTGTTTCACTTTAAGGCACCAAGGATGATTAGATTTTTGGAAGAAGAGAGAAGGTTTGAACTGGCACAAAAGCAAACCCCTGCTAGGAGGACCAGCCTCAGGACAGCTGTGGTCTATGTCAAGACAAGGCAGAGCCTTTCTTATTTTGAACAATAGCAACAACAAAACCGCTCCAAACTGAAACTGGTGAAGGACTGGGAACATTGTTTTCTTACTAATGTGAGGTTGGAAATATAGTGGCTTTCAAGTGAATTGGTCATGACCACACCAACACTTGAATGTGACTGGAGCCAGGATAGTTGGCAGATGTGTTTGGCATTTGCATGCCCACATTCAAAAATTTTCTCCTTTTTCCTACTGGCATGTTGAGGCTGATCTTACTGGAGTAGTGCAAACTGACTGCAGACACATACTACTTAGAAACATACTGTTTGATTTACTACCAGGTCTGTGGAATAGCCTGGGACCACGAAGCCTGGAGTTCTACTGAGGTCAGCTGAACTGCTCCTGAAATACACATCTATATCTGGAATCACTGTGAGCCTGGGTCAGATGGGTCGCAGTTTATGGGAGAAGCAGCAGAGGAACAGGGGCAGAGGGGTGGGGATGGGGGAAGAGGGCAAGGCTCTGGGGCAAGTATTGCTTGGGTTTCCTTTGGTGACTCGAGACTCTAGCCCTGGGTGTGAGTACCTTTCAAGATGGGGTCTTGGAGATCACTTGGAGACCCACTCCCTGCAACTAGAGAAATAGTTGAGAAACTATTATGCTGAAGCTAAAGCTCCAATACTTTGGCCACCTTATGCTAAGAGCTGACTCGTTGGAAAAGATCTGATACTGGTAAAGATTGAGGGTGAGAGGCCAAGGAGGTAACAGAGAATGAGATGATTGAATGGCATCACTGACTCAATGGGCATGAGTTTGAGTAAACTCTGCGAGATGGTGAAGGACAGGGAAGCCTGACTTGCTTCAGTCCATGGGATTGCAAAAACTTGGACATGACTTAGTGACTGAACAATAATAATAGTCCATTCATAATTTGCTCAAATAATTGCTCAAGTATTTTCATTTTGTTTTAAACAGGAATAACCTATTTGCAAAAAAACACCATAAAAATTGCCAGAATGGTCTTTTTTACTTCTGAAGATAGTTGTTTCACTTTAAGGCACCAAGGATGATTAGATTTTTGGAAGAAGAGAGAAGGTTTGAACTGGCACAAAAGCAAACCCCTGCTAGGAGGACCAGCCTCAGGACAGCTGTGGTCTATGTCAAGACAAGGCAGAGCCTTTCTTATTTTGAACAATAGCAACAACAAAACCGCTCCAAACTGAAACTGGTGAAGGACTGGGAACATTGTTTTCTTACTAATGTGAGGTTGGAAATATAGTGGCTTTCAAGTGAATTGGTCATGACCACACCAACACTTGAATGTGACTGGAGCCAGGATAGTTGGCAGATGTGTTTGGCATTTGCATGCCCACATTCAAAAATTTTTCTCCTTTTTCCTACTGGCATGTTGAGGCTGATCTTACTGGAGTAGTGCAAACTGACTGCAGACACATACTACTTAGAAACATACTGTTTGATTTACTACCAGGTCTGTGGAATAGCCTGGGACCACGAAGCCTGGAGTTCTACTGAGGTCAGCTGAACTGCTCCTGAAATACACATCTATATCTGGAATCACTGTTTGCTCTTGTAAGCAATGGGATTAGGGGACTCTTTGTTATCCAGCACCCTGGCTAATGTATCCCTGGTTGTTGTTTTTGTTCAGTTGCTAAGTCTTTGTGACCTCATGGACTGTAGCCCACCAAGTTCCCCTGTCCTGGCAAGAACACTGGAGTGGGTTGCCATTTCCTTCTTCAGATCATCTTCCCAATCCAGGAATCAAACCCACTTATCTTACATTGGCAGGAAGATTCTTTACCACTGAGCTACCTGGAAAGCTAGAGATGTATCCCTGGAGATGGGGATTTGAGAGTGAAAATAAGATCTGAAGGAAGCTTTTGAGTTGCTAGAGATACTGAGACTAGTCAAGACCTCTAATGAAAGGATGTAAACACCCTCTGAAGTCATGGCCTTACTTGGGGACTTCACTGCATTACTGATAATTACTGGGAGTACTAGATAACCCAGCACTTTGTGAGTGAACTGATCCTGAAGATCCTGCATGATGCCTTTTGGGCATTCATTGAGAGGATGTGTGGAAACTGGGGTGCATGAGTGACATGTGTGGGCTCTGGTCAGGGTACCTAGTGCTAGAGTTGCTCTTCACCATCATTTGAGGATCATCTGCCAAGAATCTTAGGACTAAAAGTGTGTGAAGTTTAAGAATTAAAGTTCCCTGATGGCCTGGTGGTTAAGATTCCAGACTTCCACTGCTGTGGCCTGGGTTCAGTGCCTGGTCAGAGAATCCAGATCTTGAAAGTTGTGTGGCTGTGCCAATCAAAAATTAAAAACAGAACAAAACAAAACCCACAGTGTAGACTCCACCTTCCTGAGCCTCCCTGTTGGGCTTTCTCCCCATCCACTTTCAGTCTGACTCAGGTCTCCTGGAATAAAGCTGCTGGTGTTTTTGGTTCCAGTCCAAGGTGGAAGCTGAAGCAGACTCTAGACGTATTCATGGGGAGCTGGTCTCTTCCAAGGGACACAAGAGCCCTGTGAGCACAGACATAATTCTATCAGGTTGGATCAAACTAAAGTCTTCGGCAGTGTTTTAGATTGTTTTTTTTTTTTTTTTTGGTAACTTTTTTTTTGAGGTTAGAAAAAAGGAATGCTTTTCAGATATTCGATGATGTCTGGCTTCATGCCAGGCCAATAAGTGAATACAACAAGATTCAATGACTTTTGGATGCTGTGCTTATCAGGAGGCATGCTACAAGGAAATGGAAGCAACAAAATCGCCTAGAAAAAAATCCTTTAGAAACATTATCTGCTCCATAAAAATGAGTTTTGGTGCACACATGTGTAACTGATGCCCAGGCAGGAGTAAGGTGGGAGGTCCATGTTGGGGAAGAGGTCTGCCCACCATTTTTCCTGAATTTACCCTCTTCTTTCTCCTGTTCCCCCTTCTTTTCAACTCTTCCCACTCCCCCAGGCCAGGCAACATCCTCACATGTTTACTTTTATCCTTTTATGTATGTCTTCCTGTTAAACCTGAAGTGTGTTTTTATTTTATGTAAAAGTGTGTTATGAGGTTGCTCTGCTTCTTGCTCTTTTCCACTGTGCACTGTAGTTTTAAGATCAATCCTTATGATCCCCACTGCTGAGTTTGTTACTATAACTTCCTGTGGTGATCATGATCCCTGAGCCTTCACCGCTGAGGTTTCCATCTCCTGGGTGGGACCCCTCAAGGTGCACAGTGTCCCCCTCTTACAGACAGGCCAAGTAGATACCTGAGTGCACATCTCTCTCTGGACCTTGTAGGGACTCCCCGGGAATTTGCTTAGAGGTGGATGTCCTGGGTCACAGGGGTTGTAGATCTGGAAGCTGAGGGATTTTATTCTTCCCTCACTCTTCCCCACACCAATTGTCCAAGTCATTCTCCATTTCAGACTGGCTCCTCTCCCCTTCTTCTCATTCCTCCTTTCCTTCATATCTGATCAGCTTCATGGGGGTCCCACTTTTGCCATGGTTCCATCACAGTTGTTTTCATTCCCACTATCACACATCTTGTTCAGGTCTTGACTTCTTTGACATACATACAGGTTTTCTGATTGGTTTCTGCCCTGCAGGGCTCTCCCCTACATGAGCTGGTTCTCTGTATGGACTTGCATCTGTTGCCTATCAGTCCTTTGCTCCCAAGCCTGCAGTGATTCCCAGACCCTCCACAAAATGACCTTGGTCTTCTGTTGCAGCCCCAAGCCCCTCCTCCAGCTAGTCTCTTTCCCCTCCCCGGTCCCTCCTGGTCACACGTGAGCAGGACTCCAACATGCTTCTTGCTGCAAACACACAGGAACCCCCATATTAGGAGGCCAGGGAAAAAGAGAAGATGGAGAAGACAGACAACATATTTTGAGTGTTCCCCCTTAATTGATGCAATTAGAAATCCCTGTTCTGCTTGTTTGTGTATCATCTCAGGTTTTCTAAAAAGGAGAAATATTTGTGAGGAAGGAAAGGTGTCCAGTTTCCCTGGTGTCATGTTCTTGGATAAGACTTTCTCTCTCTCCTTTTGCCAGCTCTGTTCTTCTGACTTAATCTCCTCCAGGGGACCTTCCCAATTCAAGGATCAAACCTGTGTCTCTTGCATTGCAAGTGGATTCTTTATCTACTGAACCAACTGGGAAGCCTGTGTGTGTGTGAGTGTGCACGTGTGTATCCACCTTGTAAAACAGACACCATCAGATTTCAAATGCTCTTTTCCACTGTGCACTGTAGTTTTAAGATCAATCCTTATGATCCCCACTGCTGAGTTTGTTACTATAACTTCCTGTGGTGATCATGATCCCTGAGCCTTCACCGCTGAGGTTTCCATCTCCTGGGTGGGACCCCTCAAGGTGCACAGTGTCCCCCTCTTACAGACAGGCCAAGTAGATACCTGAGTGCACATCTCTCTCTGGACCTTGTAGGGACTCCCCGGGAATTTGCTTAGAGGTGGATGTCCTGGGTCACAGGGGTTGTAGATCTGGAAGCTGAGGGATTTTATTCTTCCCTCACTCTTCCCCACACCAATTGTCCAAGTCATTCTCCATTTCAGACTGGCTCCTCTCCCCTTCTTCTCATTCCTCCTTTCCTTCATATCTGATCAGCTTCATGGGGGTCCCACTTTTGCCATGGTTCCATCACAGTTGTTTTCATTCCCACTATCACACATCTTGTTCAGGTCTTGACTTCTTTGACATACATACAGGTTTTCTGATTGGTTTCTGCCCTGCAGGGCTCTCCCCTACATGAGCTGGTTCTCTGTATGGACTTGCATCTGTTGCCTATCAGTCCTTTGCTCCCAAGCCTGCAGTGATTCCCAGACCCTCCACAAAATGACCTTGGTCTTCTGTTGCAGCCCCAAGCCCCTCCTCCAGCTAGTCTCTTTCCCCTCCCCGGTCCCTCCTGGTCACACGTGAGCAGGACTCCAACATGCTTCTTGCTGCAAACACACAGGAACCCCCATATTA
Source organism: Tragulus kanchil (assembly GCA_022376925.1). NCBI lineage: Eukaryota > Metazoa > Chordata > Mammalia > Artiodactyla > Tragulidae > Tragulus > Tragulus kanchil. The sequence goes on along the minus strand of JAIOJX010000031.1, from coordinate 41,165,285 downwards.
GGAGGCCAGGGAAAAAGAGAAGATGGAGAAGACAGACAACATATTTTGAGTGTTCCCCCTTAATTGATGCAATTAGAAATCCCTGTTCTGCTTGTTTGTGTATCATCTCAGGTTTTCTAAAAAGGAGAAATATTTGTGAGGAAGGAAAGGTGTCCAGTTTCCCTGGTGTCATGTTCTTGGATAAGACTTTCTCTCTCTCCTTTTGCCAGCTCTGTTCTTCTGACTTAATCTCCTCCAGGGGACCTTCCCAATTCAAGGATCAAACCTGTGTCTCTTGCATTGCAAGTGGATTCTTTATCTACTGAACCAACTGGGAAGCCTGTGTGTGTGTGAGTGTGCACGTGTGTATCCACCTTGTAAAACAGACACCATCAGATTTCAAATTGATTACTGAAGTTGGACCTAGGTTCTGAAAAATAAGTCAGGAAGGCAGACTACAGTCCATGGGGTCACAATCAGGCATGATTGACTAAACATGGCGCAGCAGATGTGTGTATATATTCACATCATTATCCATTCATCTACTGATGAACATTTAGTATGCTTGAGAGAGATTTATTTTAAAGATTGGCTTACATACTTGCAGAGCATTACAGATCTGAAGTTTGCAGGGAAAGCTGTCAGGCTTAAGTCTGAATGGATGTAGAATTCCTTCATCATCCAGGGGGACATCAGTTTTGTCTCTTAAGGTCTCCCACTGATTAGATGAGATCCATTCCCATTATAGTGGTTAATCTACTTTACTCGAAGTCTACTCATGTAAATACTAACCACACCTAACCATGGTATGACAGAAAGAGAACCATTGCAAGGTCAATCGCACCATAACCCCATACTCAGCTTTGGGCGCATATTCCAGCCTCCTACTTGTCCAGGTGGGGAAATGGTAGGAAAATTAGGACCCTACACAAAGGCAGACTCTTTTTGGGTTATAAATACCATCAACACTCCTGCTTGTCTAACCTCATGATACTTAATTTTTCAAGTCAGTACAATGATGTGTTATCTTCAGCTTGCATGTCCACTCTTCGGCTGAAGGTCCATCTATAATATGGCACACGTGAGAACCCGCCCCAATATTAGGAGGCCAGGGAAAAGAGAAGATGGAAGACAGACAACATATTTTGAGTGTTCCCCTTAATTGATGCAATTAGAAATCCCTGTTCTGCTTGTTTGTGTATCATCTCAGGTTTTCAAAAAAGGAGAAATATTTGTGAGGAAGGAAAGGTGTCCAGTTTCCCTGGTGTCATGTTCTTGGATAAGACTTTCTCTCTCTCCTTTTGCCAGCTCTGTTCTTCTGACTTAATCTCCTCCAGGGGACCTTCCCAATTCAAGGATCAAACCTGTGTCTCTTGCATTGCAAGTGGATTCTTTATCTACTGAACCAACTGGGAAGCCTGTGTGTGTGTGAGTGTGCACGTGTGTATCCACCTTGTAAAACAGACACCATCAGATTTCAAATTGATTACTGAAGTTGGACCTAGGTTCTGAAAAATAAGTCAGGAAGGCAGACTACAGTCCATGGGGTCACAATCAGGCATGATTGACTAAACATGGCGCAGCAGATGTGTGTATATATTCACATCATTATCCATTCATCTACTGATGAACATTTAGTATGCTTGAGAGAGATTTATTTTAAAGATTGGCTTACATACTTGCAGAGCATTACAGATCTGAAGTTTGCAGGGAAAGCTGTCAGGCTTAAGTCTGAATGGATGTAGAATTCCTTCATCATCCAGGGGGACATCAGTTTTGTCTCTTAAGGTCTCCCACTGATTAGATGAGATCCATTCCCATTATAGTGGTTAATCTACTTTACTCGAAGTCTACTCATGTAAATACTAACCACACCTAACCATGGTATGACAGAAAGAGAACCATTGCAAGGTCAATCGCACCATAACCCCATACTCAGCTTTGGGCGCATATTCCAGCCTCCTACTTGTCCAGGTGGGGAAATGGTAGGAAAATTAGGACCCTACACAAAGGCAGACTCTTTTTGGGTTATAAATACCATCAACACTCCTGCTTGTCTAACCTCATGATACTTAATTTTTCAAGTCAGTACAATGATGTGTTATCTTCAGCTTGCATGTCCACTCTTCGGCTGAAGGTCCATCTATAATATGGCACACTGGTGTGGGAAATCATTTACTTCCTGGATCCACATGGTCATATGTTCCTTTTGTGATACTAGAACATCAATGTGTTAAATATTTTATGTGTGTGTGTGTGGAGGGGAGGCATATGTGTCACATCTGGTCTTTCAAAAATATCAAGGAGCCAGATGTATATTCATAAGATCAGATATGTATATACACATATACACACACCCCTTTAAAATTGGAACAGCTTCATTTGCTGCCCTTGGTTTTACGGAAGGATCTTGAGAGTGAATAAAACCATAAGAAAACATATGGGAGAACAACCAAGTTGGTTATAAATACAGTCTACATTGTTTTTAACAACCTCGCAGAAGAAGGCGGAGGGAGGGAAAGAGTGTTTATTGATTGTTTACAGTTCATGCAAAGCCCTGTGCAAGGCCTTGCCCCTGGATTCTCTCATCTGATGCTAGGAAGGATCACTCGCCCACTTTCCTTAAGCTGGGGAATCAGGCTCTACAAAGTGCATAAACAAGATTGGAACTGAAGTTTGCTTTAATCTAAATACATGTGTTTCACTTCATGACACCCTATCTGCATCTCTGGCTGTGTAACAATACTCTCAGAATGCTCAGTAGCAAATTATTCACTAGGTTTTATGATAATGGTGGGCAGTGTGTAGAGACTACTTAGAAGGTCTTCTGGCAAAATTATGCTTTACAGCTTAGAATTTGGGGTATGGTGAGCAGAATGCTTCCTCCTTTCTCCTCTTGTTCTGCTTCAGGAAAATTCCTCTGCCCACACAGGGCACCTTGGACGAGATACTCCAAGACTTTCTTCTAGCTTCTCCTGTGACTAGATAGACTCTTTGTTTTCAAAAGGCCATTCCATAGGTCCTGATGGACTCGAGAAGGTCAAGTTGAGAGACTGAGGAAGTGATTTGAGATTAATTTGGAAGTATGATCAGCAGATGTTGGTGGGTGACGGAGAAAGAGGAGGAGTGAGACCAAAGAAGACTTCTGAGTTTCCGGTTTTGACTTTGGGGAAGATGGAGTCATATTTGGGTGGAAAGATAATCAGTTCCCTCTGCTTCTGTTGAGTTGGAAGCACTGTGGGCCATGTAGGTTGAGTTGGAAGTGCTGTGGGCCATGTAGGTGGAGTTCTCCAGTGGTTGAGGCTGGGGCAGAAAGGAGGGAGACCTGGCTTGAAGGAGGAGCTGGACACCTGGTTCCCAACAGGTGCTCAGTAGACACTGTGAAATGCACCTATGGGAAGGCTGCAGGAGGGCTGTACAGGAAATTGGCAGATTTGCTTCTGAAAACTCTTCTTCTCTGAAGAGATTGTTACCTGCTGTTGGGAATAGGTGGGCAGTGGTTCCTGGGGTTGAGGGGAGAGGAGAACTTCTGAACTAGGCAGCCATTACAGAGAAATGTAAAGGGGTCTGTGGGCAGCATCGAAGGCTGGATTGAGGCTGGATGCCATGAATTCATAGTGGTCGCAGCCTGTTGGGTGGTGTGACTTTGTCAGCAGAGTGTAGCCTGGGGTTGGGTCTGGTTGGTGGGAGATGGACTCATGGGTGGCTGAGCATCCACAATGGAAGGGAGCTGGTGTTGTGATTGGGATATGCTGTGAGGCCACAGGGGCCAGGGAGGAAAGGCTGCTGGAGTTGAGGACAGTGAAATTTCAGTGAGGAGGAAGAAAAGCCACACAGGTGAAGTTCAGGGAGAAAGTGGAGAGGGAAAGGCATCTGGTGAGAGTGTAGGTGTGGAGGTGAATTCCGGGGGTTCTCGGGAGGATGAGATCCCAGGGAAGTTGTCCAAGGGAAGATAGAGAGGGTGGCCCTTGAAGGTGGGTGTCCCAGGATATGAGTGTGGGAGGTAGGGCTTGTAGACCTCAGAGATACAATGCCACCAAGAGAAGTCCAGCAATGAGCAGAAGGAGGGCTCAGGATGAAGTTGTTTATGTGGGGGCTTGGGTGGGCAGCAGGAGGACCACTGCAGGATTGGGTGAGGGGTGGGAGCTGCTCCACCCATTTTAGGGGGTTCTCTGGGCTTACTTGGTGGCTTAGATGGTAAGGAGCCTTCCTGCAGTGAAGGAGACCTCAGTTCGATCCCTGGGTTGGGAAGATCCCTTGAAGAAGGGAATGGCAACTCACTCTAATCTTCTTGCCTGAAGAATTCCATGGACAGAGAAGCCTGATGGGCCACAATCCACAGAGTTGCAAGGGCAACTTAGCATGCATGCACTGGAAGCAGAGCCTGCGTCTAAGTCTTAGTGCAGGTAGCACACTTGGGGAATGTTCTTGGGGGTACAAAGAGAAACAGGGAGAGAAGAGAAGAATCCACTAATGAGTGGACAGCTCTCAGACTCAAGCCTGGGCTCACTGAGGGGTGAGAACCCCAGTGTTCATGCAGCCCTGGCTATGTGTTGCTGTGGGGTATCTACTGCTTGCACCTGTCCTTCACTGTTAGGTCAGGTGCTCTGCTGGCAGGAGTACATCCTTGAGAAAGGGCTGGAAACCTACAGTTGTGATGGTAACTGCCACAGTTGGTTGAATGTACAGCTGAGGTGCTGCCAGGGGCTTCAACTGGAGGGCAGGGAGTCCAGAAGGAACAGTTTGAGGCTGGATGCCATGAATTCATAGTGGTCGCAGCCTGGGGGAAAGGGCGGGGGCGGGGGGAGATGGACTCATGGGTGGCTGAGCATCCACAATGGAAGGGAGCTGGTGTTGTGATTGGGATATGCTGTGAGGCCACAGGGGCCAGGGAGGAAAGGCTGCTGGAGTTGAGGACAGTGAAATTTCAGTGAGGAGGAAGAAAAGCCACACAGGTGAAGTTCAGGGAGAAAGTGGAGAGGGAAAGGCATCTGGTGAGAGTGTAGGTGTGGAGGTGAATTCCGGGGGTTCTCGGGAGGATGAGAGCCCAGGGAAGTGGTCCAAGGGAAGATAGAGAGGGTGGCCCTTGAAGGTGGGTGTCCCAGGATATGAGTGTGGGAGGTAGGGCTTGTAGACCTCAGAGATACAATGCCACCAAGAGAAGTCCAGCAATGAGCAGAAGGAGGGCTCAGGATGAAGTTGTTTATGTGGGGGCTTGGGTGGGCAGCAGGAGGACCACTGCAGGATTGGGTGAGGGGTGGGAGCTGCTCCACCCATTTTAGGGGGTTCTCTGGGCTTACTTGGTGGCTTAGATGGTAAGGAGCCTTCCTGCAGTGAAGGAGACCTCAGTTCGATCCCTGGGTTGGGAAGATCCCTTGAAGAAGGGAATGGCAACTCACTCTAATCTTCTTGCCTGAAGAATTCCATGGACAGAGAAGCCTGATGGGCCACAATCCACAGAGTTGCAAGGGCAACTTAGCATGCATGCACTGGAAGCAGAGCCTGCGTCTAAGTCTTAGTGCAGGTAGCACACTTGGGGAATGTTCTTGGGGGTACAAAGAGAAACAGGGAGAGAAGAGAAGAATCCACTAATGAGTGGACAGCTCTCAGACTCAAGCCTGGGCTCACTGAGGGGTGAGAACCCCAGTGTTCATGCAGCCCTGGCTATGTGTTGCTGTGGGGTATCTACTGCTTGCACCTGTCCTTCACTGTTAGGTCAGGTGCTCTGCTGGCAGGAGTACATCCTTGAGAAAGGGCTGGAAACCTACAGTTGTGATGGTAACTGCCACAGTTGGTTGAATGTACAGCTGAGGTGCTGCCAGGGGCTTCAACTGGAGGGCAGGGAGTCCAGAAGGAACAGTTTGAGGGCAAAGAGGGGAGGAGTCAGGGCCTGAATGAGATGCTTGAGGAAGGAAGTAGCTTCTTCTGCTTCCTGACTCTTGGATAGATGAGGTTTCTGGTGACACTGCCCCGCACTGAAGGCTCTAGAGAAAGGTCACCTGTAAGTGAGAGCCAGGTTCCAACGAGAGGGGCCACACTGGATAAGAGGAGGTGTGTGCCTTAGAGAGGCATTTCAGAGGGTTCAGGGGTTTGGGTGGAGAAAGAGAAGTGACACATGGGGATAGGGAGGAAAAGCTTAGATCCCAGGGAACGCAGGGGCCTGGAGAGGGTCCTACCCTGACTGTGACCCAGCATGACAGGCACATGGTGCTGGTGGGTTTTGCTGGCCTCATGGCTCCTCTTAAAGTGTGTCCCCAAAGTTCTTGGGAGTACTGGGGACTTCTTGGAGGGAATCATCTACGGAGAATGTTCCCAGGAAACTCCAGGATGGATCTGGGAATCTTACTGTGTGTGAGAAAAAGTCGTGTCCAGATGCTGACAGGGCTGATCTCTCCGGCAGCTCCTGGGGTGAAACTGAGGCTGATATGCCCCAGGGGAAGGACCAGTGCTGAGTCTCTGTGTTCTGAGGCTCTTTCTCTGGGGTGCTTCTAATCTGTGCTGCCTAATCTACCCAAAGCGAGGCTGAGATGGACAGGGAGGCCTCCCACATATTAGTCATGGACGTGCTTTTCTAGATGACAAAATCCTTTCTTCCAGTGAGACATGATGTGACACCTACAACATACTGTTGACTTAAAAAAAAAAAACAGCGACAACCTAAAAGTTGAGAGTTATGTTTCATACAGGGAAAACTTTTAGGACTTAAGCCCAGAAGGACTTTAGCATCTCAAGTAGCCCTGAGAGAACTGCTCCAAGGAGGAGGAGGGATGGGGGAGGAGCCAGTTATATAAAAGTTTGCAATGAAAGGCAGGTAATCTGAACATCAAAAGTTTCTTCCATGAATGAAAGAAAACAAGATATCTCAAGTTAAGGAATTTAGCACTTTTCTATGTGTGGGAAGATGCAAGAGTCTGGGCTCACTGAAATCTTTCCTTTCATATGTATCTCAGCTCTCTGTGTATCCTGTGGCTTTTTCACATCCTTGGTTCCTTGGTGTTCACTGTGGGGAATGGCTGAAGCCTGATGGCTGCCAGGCCAAAAAGGTATTCTACCTGGACGCTCTCAGGGCTCAGAGCTTCACATATGGAGGGCTGAAATCGCTGACGGCTATGATATCCTTGTTTACTGATATGGCAGGAACACTCCATTTCTCGATACAAACAGATCTAGGCTGATCTGTTGGCAAACAAAATGTTCTAAGTATCAGCCACACCATGTCCTCCCCAGGTGGCCAAAGGGAACCCAGTTTGAAAACCACCCTGTGCGGAACCTGCCATCTACTGCCAGCTGGGCCTTGGTCAGATAGTCATGCAGTGAGATCCCCCGGCTCTGGGTTGTAGGGACCCAGGTGCCCCACCTGGCGTTTGGCCTGTGTGATTGAGGGCTGTGGTGAACACAGCCAGTCGGCTCTGCATGCTGGCCAACACCTGGGTTCTGTCCACAGTCTCCCTTTTATGGGGCTCAGCAGGAGAAACTCCTTGTAGGAGTTCCTGCCAGAAAAAACTGTTTTTCTCCAGAGCTGCTAGTTTTTTTTTTTTTTTTTTTTCCTTCTGTTGACTGAGAAACTCACAGTAGCATCTGTCTCCTCTGACGCTGAGCTCTGGACTGTGGTCCACCTACCTGGGCATCTGTGCAGGTAACTGGTGTTGCCTGCACTTCTCAGAATGATTGGGCTCTTGTTTTCACTTTATGTTGCTCTCTATAATTTTACTGAATCATGAACCACACTGTGTTTAAGACAGATAAAAGATTTGTCTTTGGAATTGAAATGAGCTTAGACAATTTAAGGATGTTGAAGTTTGGGCTCCCGAGAGGCAGACTCAGAGACCAGGATGTGATGTCAGCACTGATTTGGGAAGTGATTTGGGAAGGGGAGGGAGGGAACCTATATCTCAGGTGTGAGAAGCTGCAGACATTTGTGGCATCCCATACACTGTAATCCTAAGGGGCCTTCCCAGGACAGGTCTTCCCCCACGTCTTCCGCTTTAGCTCCTCTCAGAAGTACCTAGATAACCATATTTGATGCAAATTTACTGAGTTGTTTTGCAGATGTGAACACCTCCCCTTCCCTCCTACCTAAAGGAAGATGTTAATTACTTGCTGATTCTGAGCACATAGCCCCAGGCCATGGACTCCTTTGGTTAGGGCAGGAATAAGCCAGTCTCACTCAACTAGTTTTTTTGTTTTTAAATGTAAATACTATTATTTAATTTTTCTTTTGTAAAACAATGGACAAGAAATTGCTATCTCTGTGGCCCCAACCATCCTGTTAAGCACAGTGTACAGTAAACCATACTATTCAAGAATGCTAATCTCTAAGTAAAATTCAGCCACACCATGTCCTCCCAGGTGGCCAAAGGGAACCCAGTTTGAAAACCACCCTGTGCGGAACCTGCCATCTACTGCCAGCTGGGCCTTGGTCAGATAGTCATGCAGTGAGATCCCCCGGCTCTGGGTTGTAGGGACCCAGGTGCCCCACCTGGCGTTTGGCCTGTGTGATTGAGGGCTGTGGTGAACACAGCCAGTCGGCTCTGCATGCTGGCCAACACCTGGGTTCTGTCCACAGTCTCCCTTTTATGGGGCTCAGCAGGAGAAACTCCTTGTAGGAGTTCCTGCCAGAAAAAACTGTTTTTCTCCAGAGCTGCTAGTTTTTTTTTTTTTTTTTTTCCTTCTGTTGACTGAGAAACTCACAGTAGCATCTGTCTCCTCTGACGCTGAGCTCTGGACTGTGGTCCACCTACCTGGGCATCTGTGCAGGTAACTGGTGTTGCCTGCACTTCTCAGAATGATTGGGCTCTTGTTTTCACTTTATGTTGCTCTCTATAATTTTACTGAATCATGAACCACACTGTGTTTAAGACAGATAAAAGATTTGTCTTTGGAATTGAAATGAGCTTAGACAATTTAAGGATGTTGAAGTTTGGGCTCCCTAGAGGCAGACTCAGAGACCAGGATGTGATGTCAGCACTGATTTGGGAAGTGATTTGGGAAGGGGAGGGAGGGAACCTATATCTCAGGTGTGAGAAGCTGCAGACATTTGTGGCATCCCATACACTGTAATCCTAAGGGGCCTTCCCAGGACAGGTCTTCCCCCACGTCTTCCGCTTTAGCTCCTCTCAGAAGTACCTAGATAACCATATTTGATGCAAATTTACTGAGTTGTTTTGCAGATGTGAACACCTCCCCTTCCCTCCTACCTAAAGGAAGATGTTAATTACTTGCTGATTCTGAGCACATAGCCCCAGGCCATGGACTCCTTTGGTTAGGGCAGGAATAAGCCAGTCTCACTCAACTAGTTTTTTTGTTTTTAAATGTAAATACTATTATTTAATTTTTCTTTTGTAAAACAATGGACAAGAAATTGCTATCTCTGTGGCCCCAACCATCCTGTTAAGCACAGTGTACAGTAAACCATACTATTCAAGAATAAAGAAAAAAGTTTCAAGATAATCTAACATGTAGAAAGAAATAGTAAAATAAAATGATAAACATGTACATAAATCTAAATAAAAATTCTCTACAAAAAGTCAGAAAACCCCCCTCACCAAGACCCCTAAATGTCTTTGCAAATTGTGAAAACCTATGCAGATGATGATTTCTATTAGTATAGTTTATTGCTCACCAGTTTTACCCAGTACTGAGCATGGTGCATATGCAGTAGGTACGTAAAAATGCTTGTTGAACAGATCCTTGAGTTTTATGGAAAGTGTTATCACACAAAACACTAAAATCTTCACTCCCAGCACAGAGATGACTCATGATTACAGCAACCCTACCTCTCTTCAGTCGTGGGATGCAAAGTTGAATTTGGCAGGGACAAACCAGCACAGTGAAAGGTGTCGAAGAATTGCTTTAAACTTGGGAGGGCAAATACAGAAGGATAATTTACTGAGATATTAATTTGCGTGTCTGTGTGTGTGTGTGCTTTTTCCTGTTCCACCAAGGAAGTCAGACTTTTTCTTGTCCCTTGAGTACAAAATGCATATTTCTTGCACACCTGTTGGCAGTGAAGATTCATACCCCCTGCCCAGACCTCATCGTGACGGGTGGATAAATGAAATAAAATGCAATTTCTGCTTCCTAACCACCATCATAGAATCTGGAACCAGCTCACCTGATTTATGAGCACTATTTTAATTTATTCTGTGCTATTTTCACCACTTCAGAGGTAACAGGGCTCTGCATTTGTTTATGGAAATAAGTTTGTCTTGGCACAGTTTTTAAAGTTTTAATTTTTCTTAGCTACACCACAAAGCCAGTTACTGCTGTTTAATCCATTCTGTATTTGTTACTGGGCATAAGCAATGCTTCCAGAGTTATTAGTGATGCACAAACAGACATTTGGACTATGCAGGTGGGTAGCAAATGATATAAGTCATTAGCCAGCATCTGCGAGGAGGAAATCACTCCTACGAAGGAAGGTAAGTTTTTCTGGGAGCAACGCTAAATCTTCAGCTAACAGGAAACCATTTCATAATTTATAATTCACATGTGACATAGTTTACATAATTTGTAAATTACCAAATGGTTCCCCTGTGTCCATAATTTATGCATTCATTCATGGTATAACCTTACCTAATTCCTCAACATTAAAAATTTGTACTTTCAGTCCCATCAGAATGCAAAGTACTCACCAGCAGGATTACTGGTAGCTCAGTGAATGTTGGCAAGAAAACCTGTTGGCACTATATACACTCAGTGTGCTCTGGCCTAGGGTTTTCTTAGCAGTCAAGCTGGGGTTTGAACTTGTTCTTCCAATCTAATCTAATGGTTCCACAAAGTCAAACTGAGAATAGAAGGAGAACTTCTGGAAGCAACAGGGAAAGATGGAGAAGGAAAGAGAAATTTGTTGAGAGGACCCAAATCTGCTATAGAACAATAGGCAGGGTCCTGGTGTTTTGACCTGGTGGCCTTGCCCACAGCTCTCAGTGGGAGCCATGCTGGTTTTGGAAACATTAGGAAACTATTAATAAGTAGTGACATGTTTTGGCTGCAATGGGTGTGGCTTGAGGGTTCAAGAGCATTGGCTCATTGGTTGTGGTGCATGAGTTTAGCTACTCTGTGTGTGTGTAATCTTCCCAGACCAGAGATCGAACCCATGTTCCTGAACTAGTAGGCAGATTCTTAACCACCAGGGAAGTCCCAAAACATAATGACTTTTGGATCGTTGTGCTTTTGCAGTGTTTTAGAAAATTAGAAACTAAAATGGCATGGATTTCTTCATTATGTGATGGCATGTATTAGGAAAAAATTTGGGAACCTTTAAATAATTTTTCTGTTTATCATATTAACATCATTAATTCATTTTAGTTAGATGAGATATTGGCTATAAAAATCTCACCCACTAAACTGAGCTTTTCTCTTGGATTTAAAAAATTAAGTGTGTCTGTAAGTGCCTGAATTCATAGCACAAACAGACATTTGGACTATGCAGGTGGGTAGCAAATGATATAAGTCATTAGCCAGCATCTGCGAGGAGGAAATCACTCCTACGAAGGAAGGTAAGTTTTTCTGGGAGCAACGCTAAATCTTCAGCTAACAGGAAACCATTTCATAATTTATAATTCACATGTGACATAGTTTACATAATTTGTAAATTACCAAATGGTTCCCCTGTGTCCATAATTTATGCATTCATTCATGGTATAACCTTACCTAATTCCTCAACATTAAAAATTTGTACTTTCAGTCCCATCAGAATGCAAAGTACTCACCAGCAGGATTACTGGTAGCTCAGTGAATGTTGGCAAGAAAACCTGTTGGCACTATATACACTCAGTGTGCTCTGGCCTAGGGTTTTCTTAGCAGTCAAGCTGGGGTTTGAACTTGTTCTTCCAATCTAATCTAATGGTTCCACAAAGTCAAACTGAGAATAGAAGGAGAACTTCTGGAAGCAACAGGGAAAGATGGAGAAGGAAAGAGAAATTTGTTGAGAGGACCCAAATCTGCTATAGAACAATAGGCAGGGTCCTGGTGTTTTGACCTGGTGGCCTTGCCCACAGCTCTCAGTGGGAGCCATGCTGGTTTTGGAAACATTAGGAAACTATTAATAAGTAGTGACATGTTTTGGCTGCAATGGGTGTGGCTTGAGGGTTCAAGAGCATTGGCTCATTGGTTGTGGTGCATGAGTTTAGCTACTCTGTGTGTGTGTAATCTTCCCAGACCAGAGATCGAACCCATGTTCCTGAACTAGTAGGCAGATTCTTAACCACCAGGGAAGTCCCAAAACATAATGACTTTTGGATCGTTGTGCTTTTGCAGTGTTTTAGAAAATTAGAAACTAAAATGGCATGGATTTCTTCATTATGTGATGGCATGTATTAGGAAAAAATTTGGGAACCTTTAAATAATTTTTCTGTTTATCATATTAACATCATTAATTCATTTTAGTTAGATGAGATATTGGCTATAAAAATCTCACCCACTAAACTGAGCTTTTCTCTTGGATTTAAAAAATTAAGTGTGTCTGTAAGTGCCTGATTCAAGGGTAATAATTTTATTATAGAAATTTTGCAAAGCTCCATAAACTCAGAGAAGATAATACCACCCTCCGTAACCAAACTCATCATACAGAGAATGCCAAACTTACTTCTTACTTTGAAAACATCTTTTTTATCTTCAGAATGTTTAATAGAAAAGTTATATTATTTTTAATAACCTTAAAAACATATGCAAAATTAGACAGTATACTGAACTCACATGTATCCATGACTTAGCTTTAAGTGGCTCAGACAATTTGACAGTGTGTTTCATCTTCCACCTCTCAGTATTTTATTTTTATTGGAGTATTTTAAAGCAAATCATATTTGCTTTATTGTCTGTAAATACTTCAGCATAAATACATCTTTAACTGATAAAGAGTTTTGAAAAACCAAACGTCATAGCAGTATTAAGCCTACAAAGTTAAGAATAATTTCTATTATCATCTAATATCCATTTGTATTAAAATTTATCAAATTACTGCTTAGTTGGTTTCTTTGACTGGCATATTGCATTATATACGGTTTAACTTGCAAGTGTCTTTTATTTTTTAACATCTCCTTTTCTGTTTTTCTCTTATCTTTCTGTTCTCCTGTCCTGTATTTTTTTTTTTAAAGATTTATTTATTTATTTAGGTGAGGGTGGGGTGGGGAGGGAGGGAGCAGGTGGGCCACTTCTATTGGTCTTTCATTTGTCCATTTTCATCCATCTTTGTTCTTTGGCCTGTGTGGGCCTCCCATCGTGGCCTCTGCTGTTGCAGAGCTCCGGCTCGGTAATTGGACACATGGGCCTCCCATTTCCAGGCCATCGTTGTGCTTTTGCAGTGCTTTTTAAAAGGGAAGTCCCAAAACATAATGACTTTTGGATCGTTGTGCTTTTGCAGTGTTTTAGAAAATTAGAAACTAAAATGGCATGGATTTCTTCATTATGTGATGGCATGTATTAGGAAAAAATTTGGGAACCTTTAAATAATTTTTCTGTTTATCATATTAACATCATTAATTCATTTTAGTTAGATGAGATATTGGCTATAAAAATCTCACCCACTAAACTGAGCTTTTCTCTTGGATTTAAAAAATTAAGTGTGTCTGTAAGTGCCTGATTCAAGGGTAATAATTTTATTATAGAAATTTTGCAAAGCTCCATAAACTCAGAGAAGATAATACCACCCTCCGTAACCAAACTCATCATACAGAGAATGCCAAACTTACTTCTTACTTTGAAAACATCTTTTTTATCTTCAGAATGTTTAATAGAAAAGTTATATTATTTTTAATAACCTTAAAAACATATGCAAAATTAGACAGTATACTGAACTCACATGTATCCATGACTTAGCTTTAAGTGGCTCAGACAATTTGACAGTGTGTTTCATCTTCCACCTCTCAGTATTTTATTTTTATTGGAGTATTTTAAAGCAAATCATATTTGCTTTATTGTCTGTAAATACTTCAGCATAAATACATCTTTAACTGATAAAGAGTTTTGAAAAACCAAACGTCATAGCAGTATTAAGCCTACAAAGTTAAGAATAATTTCTATTATCATCTAATATCCATTTGTATTAAAATTTATCAAATTACTGCTTAGTTGGTTTCTTTGACTGGCATATTGCATTATATACGGTTTAACTTGCAAGTGTCTTTTATTTTTTAACATCTCCTTTTCTGTTTTTCTCTTATCTTTCTGTTCTCCTGTCCTGTATTTTTTTTTTTAAAGATTTATTTATTTATTTAGGTGAGGGTGGGGTGGGGAGGGAGGGGAGCAGGTGGGCCACTTCTATTGGTCTTTCATTTGTCCATTTTCATCCATCTTTGTTCTTTGGCCTGTGTGGGCCTCCCATCGCGGTGGCCTCTGCTGTTGCAGAGCTCCGGCTCGGTAATTGGACACATGGGTCCAGCCGCTCCGCAGCACGTGGGATCTTCCCAGGCCAGGGATCGAACTGGCGCCCCTTGCACTTCAAGGCGGTGTCCTTACCCACTGGACCACCAGGGAAGCCCCATTTCATACTTTTGAAAAAGAATTTATGAAGGCAAGTCACTTAGAGATTATTGATTTAGAGGTGTGAAAGATAACACCCTAAGTTTGGGAAAATTACACGTTTGTTAACTTTTTTTGCACTCATAGTTTAACAAATATCTTCCGATTTCTCACTACACTTAAAAAAATACGAAGTTAACTAGAAATGCGTTGTGGGTGTGGTTTATGGGAAAAAGAAAATTTGCAGCTCTAATCAGCTGATGCATTCTCAGAAATAAGCTTTGGCCTTCTTTTTTATTTTAGCACACACACACACACACACACACACACACACACACATATTAATATTTGTGCTTAGTTGCTCAGTTGTGTCCAAACTCTTTGCAACCCTTTCGACTGTAGCCTGCCCAGATCCTCTGTCTTTGGGATTCTCCAGGCAAGAATACTGTAGTGGGCTGCCATTTCCTTCTCCAGGGGATCTTCCTGACCCAGGGATTGAACCAAGGTCTCCAGAGTCTCCTGCATTGCAGGCAGATTCTTTTTATCCACAGAGTCATTGGGGAAGCATATATGTGTATCATTTTAGAATGATTATATTTATACTTTAGCCTACTCTTCAAGCAACATTAGTTTTAATAGCACAGAGGGCTTCACTCTGTTTTCATATATCCGCTCCATTCAGAAGGAGTATTTTCTTTTATTATGTTTCCAAACCATTGTCTGTATTTGCCATTGGCAGGAAAGGAAAAGTCCATTTGTATTAAAATTTATCAAATTACTGCTTAGTTGGTTTCTTTGACTGGCATATTGCATTATATACGGTTTAACTTGCAAGTGTCTTTTATTTTTTAACATCTCCTTTTCTGTTTTTCTCTTATCTTTCTGTTCTCCTGTCCTGTATTTTTTTTTTTAAAGATTTATTTATTTATTTAGGTGAGGGTGGGGTGGGGGGGGGGGGGAGCAGGTGGGCCACTTCTATTGGTCTTTCATTTGTCCATTTTCATCCATCTTTGTTCTTTGGCCTGTGTGGGCCTCCCATCGCGGTGGCCTCTGCTGTTGCAGAGCTCCGGCTCGGTAATTGGACACATGGGTCCAGCCGCTCCGCAGCACGTGGGATCTTCCCAGGCCAGGGATCGAACTGGCGCCCCTTGCACTTCAAGGCGGTGTCCTTACCCACTGGACCACCAGGGAAGCCCCATTTCATACTTTTGAAAAAGAATTTATGAAGGCAAGTCACTTAGAGATTATTGATTTAGAGGTGTGAAAGATAACACCCTAAGTTTGGGAAAATTACACGTTTGTTAACTTTTTTTGCACTCATAGTTTAACAAATATCTTCCGATTTCTCACTACACTTAAAAAAATACGAAGTTAACTAGAAATGCGTTGTGGGTGTGGTTTATGGGAAAAAGAAAATTTGCAGCTCTAATCAGCTGATGCATTCTCAGAAATAAGCTTTGGCCTTCTTTTTTATTTTAGCACACACACACACACACACACACACACACATATTAATATTTGTGCTTAGTTGCTCAGTTGTGTCCAAACTCTTTGCAACCCTTTCGACTGTAGCCTGCCCAGATCCTCTGTCTTTGGGATTCTCCAGGCAAGAATACTGTAGTGGGCTGCCATTTCCTTCTCCAGGGGATCTTCCTGACCCAGGGATTGAACCAAGGTCTCCAGAGTCTCCTGCATTGCAGGCAGATTCTTTTTATCCACAGAGTCATTGGGGAAGCATATATGTGTATCATTTTAGAATGATTATATTTATACTTTAGCCTACTCTTCAAGCAACATTAGTTTTAATAGCACAGAGGGCTTCACTCTGTTTTCATATATCCGCTCCATTCAGAAGGAGTATTTTCTTTTTATTATGTTTCCAAACCATTGTCTGTATTTGCTCATGACTTTGGCAGGAAAATGTGGAACAAATGTTGTCAGAGATGTATGGAGTCCAAATCATTAAGCCCCTAATGTGGTTCATTCCCTGAAATCAGGCAATCTACATCCTGGAACTAAGGACTGATGGAAACAAAATCACTGGTTTGGGCCACTTTTGAGGGATCATGACTAGCAATAGAGGTGATGGAAGAGTGAAAAAGGCAAATGGACTGATTTTTGATCATTGGGCACTTAGAAGTTTTACAAATTCAAGTCCATATGAGGTGTAACAAGCAAGTGCCTTTAAATTGGCCTCATTCTCTTGTAAAAAATCAGGAGGATCTCACTGAATCATGGCTACACATCAGGCTCTGTTCTAAGCATGTTACATGGTTTCTGTCATTTAAATCTCATCACATTTTTGGAACTTCCCTGTTGACACAGTGGTTAAGACTGATATTCCAATGCAGGAGGTGTGGATTCGATCCCTGGTTGGAAAGCTAAGATCCCTCATACCTACCTCATGGTGGAGATGTGAAAAATTAAATAAATAGAAAGACTTCATGACATTCTTATGAAGTGGGAAGTGTGTTTTTTATTTTTACTTTAGTGATGATTAGACTGAAGTCTGAAAAGGTTAAACATTATGCCTAAAGCACTCCTCTAGAAGAAGTCAAGCCAGGATGTTAATCTACATTTTATTAGTAGATCAAGAAGGAAGACATCTCAAGATACCTTAATAAAAAAAAACATGGAGAAATGTGGCTGGATTACCCTGTAATGATGAAAGATTTGGATGAAAGACCATGCAGTATTTCATGAGTAGATTCCAGCACTCAGCAGGACAAGTTGAAGAGGTTTTCAGCTAAACAGCAGAGCATAGAATAATGCACGGGTTCTAGGCACAGTGAGATGAATCAGGATACTAAATTCACTTGCACAAGGATGGGCTGCCCAAGACAAGGGAAGTTATGGGTCATTCTTTGAGTTTTGGAGAGAGTTTTGGAGAGATCTCTTGTTGAAGATGCTGAGCAAGGTCAGACATGTTTTTAGACATATTGCTGATGAATAGTAGGTCCTCTCTGGTGTGGGTGCTGTAAAGGTTCTAGAATGAGGCGTGGGGAGGCGTACTGAATGAAAAAAATCTGAAAAATTCTGATTTTCAGTGTTCTCCAAGGTTCAGGAGGAGCTGAAGGCAGATGAGAGTTTCCTGTAACAAGTCAAAAAAAATTTTTTTATTGAAGAATAATAATTTAAAACATGTAATCAGAGCACATAGGATTTTTAGGGCAGTAAAACTACTCTGTATGATACTATAATGATGGATACATGTCGTTATACATTTGTTAGAACCCATAGAGTGTAAAGCCCTAATGTAGGCTATGGACTTTGGGCAATAATGATGTGTCAATGTAGGTTCCTTAATTGTAGCAAATGTACCCTCTGATGGGAGATGTTGTTGATGGGGGAGGGCATTATTGGAGGAGGCTATATAGGGAGGTAAGGAAATCGCCATACCTTCTTGTCAATTTTCCCTGTTGACACAGTGGTTAAGACTGATATTCCAATGCAGGAGGTGTGGATTCGATCCCTGGTTGGAAAGCTAAGATCCCTCATACCTACCTCATGGTGGAGATGTGAAAAATTAAATAAATAGAAAGACTTCATGACATTCTTATGAAGTGGGAAGTGTGTTTTTTATTTTTACTTTAGTGATGATTAGACTGAAGTCTGAAAAGGTTAAACATTATGCCTAAAGCACTCCTCTAGAAGAAGTCAAGCCAGGATGTTAATCTACATTTTATTAGTAGATCAAGAAGGAAGACATCTCAAGATACCTTAATAAAAAAAAACATGGAGAAATGTGGCTGGATTACCCTGTAATGATGAAAGATTTGGATGAAAGACCATGCAGTATTTCATGAGTAGATTCCAGCACTCAGCAGGACAAGTTGAAGAGGTTTTCAGCTAAACAGCAGAGCATAGAATAATGCACGGGTTCTAGGCACAGTGAGATGAATCAGGATACTAAATTCACTTGCACAAGGATGGGCTGCCCAAGACAAGGGAAGTTATGGGTCATTCTTTGAGTTTTGGAGAGAGTTTTGGAGAGATCTCTTGTTGAAGATGCTGAGCAAGGTCAGACATGTTTTTAGACATATTGCTGATGAATAGTAGGTCCTCTCTGGTGTGGGTGCTGTAAAGGTTCTAGAATGAGGCGTGGGGAGGCGTACTGAATGAAAAAAATCTGAAAAATTCTGATTTTCAGTGTTCTCCAAGGTTCAGGAGGAGCTGAAGGCAGATGAGAGTTTCCTGTAACAAGTCAAAAAAAATTTTTTTATTGAAGAATAATAATTTAAAACATGTAATCAGAGCACATAGGATTTTTAGGGCAGTAAAACTACTCTGTATGATACTATAATGATGGATACATGTCGTTATACATTTGTTAGAACCCATAGAGTGTAAAGCCCTAATGTAGGCTATGGACTTTGGGCAATAATGATGTGTCAATGTAGGTTCCTTAATTGTAGCAAATGTACCCTCTGATGGGAGATGTTGTTGATGGGGGAGGGCATTATTGGAGGAGGCTATATAGGGAGGTAAGGGAAATCGCCATACCTTCTTGTCAATTTTCCTGTGAACCTGTAATTCTTTAAGAAAATTAAAGCCTTAAAAATTGTAAGTATAGTTTAGATATAGTAACATGGACTGTTTTAGTGTAGAGTTTTGTGAGTTTTGACAAATGCATAAGCATGCCACTGTCACAATCCACATTGAAAATAATCCCACCAGACTCTAACATTCCTTCATCTCCTCTTAGTAGACAGTGCTTTCCTCTACTCCAGCCCCTGGCCCCTGTTGATGATACTTTAACTTCCTCTAAAATGGAAAGTAGAGAACTAAATGGAATTATATAATATGTAATCTTTTTATTTATTTATTTAAAAACATACTTCATAGTTCCTCTTTTATTATGTAAATATCAATTTTACCTTTTACTGTAAGAATATAAACATCTAAAGAGGATCTTTGTTCTTATTTATACAAATTCATAAATGGTACAATTCATTGATCAAGGTCTCTGGGTTTCTTTTAACTCCAAGGTCTCTCATGTTGCTTTGGAGGATTCTAAAAAATAAACAAATGAACAAAAAATCCAACAGAAAAATATACATCTTACTCAGAAGTGATTTTTGTTTTTAAAAGCCACAAGTCCCAACCCCACCACAATAAAGAAAAGAATCTACTCCTCCATTTAGAAACAGAGTTTTTAAAAACTCACCAACTCCAGTTTTATTAACAGAATAGAGATAAGACATGAATGTCAGTCTCTGCCCGTTCACTACCCCCCCCCAGGCTCCATTGAAAAAATCTGAAAATTCTGATTTTCAGTGTTCTCCAAGGTTCAGGAGGAGCTGAAGGCAGATGAGAGTTTCCTGTAACAAGTCAAAAATTTTTTATTGAAGAATAATAATTTAAAACATGTAATCAGAGCACATAGGATTTTTAGGGCAGTAAAACTACTCTGTATGATACTATAATGATGGATACATGTCGTTATACATTTGTTAGAACCCATAGAGTGTAAAGCCCTAATGTAGGCTATGGACTTTGGGCAATAATGATGTGTCAATGTAGGTTCCTTAATTGTAGCAAATGTACCCTCTGATGGGAGATGTTGTTGATGGGGGAGGGCATTATTGGAGGAGGCTATATAGGGAGGTAAGGGAAATCGCCATACCTTCTTGTCAATTTTCCTGTGAACCTGTAATTCTTTAAGAAAATTAAAGCCTTAAAAATTGTAAGTATAGTTTAGATATAGTAACATGGACTGTTTTAGTGTAGAGTTTTGTGAGTTTTGACAAATGCATAAGCATGCCACTGTCACAATCCACATTGAAAATAATCCCACCAGACTCTAACATTCCTTCATCTCCTCTTAGTAGACAGTGCTTTCCTCTACTCCAGCCCCTGGCCCCTGTTGATGATACTTTAACTTCCTCTAAAATGGAAAGTAGAGAACTAAATGGAATTATATAATATGTAATCTTTTTATTTATTTATTTAAAAACATACTTCATAGTTCCTCTTTTATTATGTAAATATCAATTTTACCTTTTACTGTAAGAATATAAACATCTAAAGAGGATCTTTGTTCTTATTTATACAAATTCATAAATGGTACAATTCATTGATCAAGGTCTCTGGGTTTCTTTTAACTCCAAGGTCTCTCATGTTGCTTTGGAGGATTCTAAAAAATAAACAAATGAACAAAAAATCCAACAGAAAAATATACATCTTACTCAGAAGTGATTTTTGTTTTTAAAAGCCACAAGTCCCAACCCCACCACAATAAAGAAAAGAATCTACTCCTCCATTTAGAAACAGAGTTTTTAAAAACTCACCAACTCCAGTTTTATTAACAGAATAGAGATAAGACATGAATGTCAGTCTCTGCCCGTTCACATCAGGGCCTGGGGGCTCCTGCTCTTCCGCTCCCTACAAGAAGCCTCACTGGGACCTTTGCGTGGGGAAACTTGGAAGACAGGGGACAGGGCAGACTTTGCTTATAGAAGCTTTGTTTTCAAGACACAATCTGCATCTCAGACAGACAGGCAAAAAAAAAAAAAAAAATCCAGCTCTCATGTCTCCCACATTTGTGCTGTAGATTAAGACAAGATTTAGGAGCACTGGTTGGGTCCTCAAATCCTTATGGACAAGGAAACATAGTCTTTTTAGTATGACTTCTTTCACTCAGCAGAAGTTGCTGGCCCTGCCATTCTGAGCTTCATTGGTTCATTTTCTTCTATTGCTGAACAGCATCCTGTGGTATACATGAGCCACACATCTAATCCATGTAACCCTTGAAGGGCATTGAGATTGTCTCCAGTTTTGGGCAATTAAGAAAAAAATGGCTGCAACCATTGACTTGTAGCTTTCTGTGTGAACATAATGACATGGTCTGTGTGCAGGTTGGAAAAGAATTTCCAGACATGAGGCAGAATGAGAACAGAGTTTATTTGAGTGGGAGATGTTGTTATAACAGCAAGCCAGTTCAAGGGAGAGCTCACTCCTTTCGTGGGCTAGTAGCCAATTTTTATAGTCTCAAGACAGAAAATTTCTACTGGAAAAGGTGGGGGGCTTTAGGTGATTGGTTAGGATGCTATAGGGTGGTAATAGGGTGGATATTTTACCCCACATGGGGTCAAAGAACTGGTCAGTTTTGACCCAGAGGTGCATAGCAACAGTTGCTATGGGACTCAATCAGTTCCAGAGGATCTTTGTTCTTATTTATACAAATTCATAAATGGTACAATTCATTGATCAAGGTCTCTGGGTTTCTTTTAACTCCAAGGTCTCTCATGTTGCTTTGGAGGATTCTAAAAAATAAACAAATGAACAAAAAATCCAACAGAAAAATATACATCTTACTCAGAAGTGATTTTTGTTTTTAAAAGCCACAAGTCCCAACCCCACCACAATAAAGAAAAGAATCTACTCCTCCATTTAGAAACAGAGTTTTTAAAAACTCACCAACTCCAGTTTTATTAACAGAATAGAGATAAGACATGAATGTCAGTCTCTGCCCGTTCACATCAGGGCCTGGGGGCTCCTGCTCTTCCGCTCCCTACAAGAAGCCTCACTGGGACCTTTGCGTGGGGAAACTTGGAAGACAGGGGACAGGGCAGACTTTGCTTATAGAAGCTTTGTTTTCAAGACACAATCTGCATCTCAGACAGACAGGCAAAAAAAAAAAAAAAAATCCAGCTCTCATGTCTCCCACATTTGTGCTGTAGATTAAGACAAGATTTAGGAGCACTGGTTGGGTCCTCAAATCCTTATGGACAAGGAAACATAGTCTTTTTAGTATGACTTCTTTCACTCAGCAGAAGTTGCTGGCCCTGCCATTCTGAGCTTCATTGGTTCATTTTCTTCTATTGCTGAACAGCATCCTGTGGTATACATGAGCCACACATCTAATCCATGTAACCCTTGAAGGGCATTGAGATTGTCTCCAGTTTTGGGCAATTAAGAAAAAAATGGCTGCAACCATTGACTTGTAGCTTTCTGTGTGAACATAATGACATGGTCTGTGTGCAGGTTGGAAAAGAATTTCCAGACATGAGGCAGAATGAGAACAGAGTTTATTTGAGTGGGAGATGTTGTTATAACAGCAAGCCAGTTCAAGGGAGAGCTCACTCCTTTCGTGGGCTAGTAGCCAATTTTTATAGTCTCAAGACAGAAAATTTCTACTGGAAAAGGTGGGGGGCTTTAGGTGATTGGTTAGGATGCTATAGGGTGGTAATAGGGTGGATATTTTACCCCACATGGGGTCAAAGAACTGGTCAGTTTTGACCCAGAGGTGCATAGCAACAGTTGCTATGGGACTCAATCAGTTCCAGAGACTTTTGCCTTGTGACCTTGGTATAGGGCTCCACACAAGTTTTCATTTCACTTGGGCAAACACTCAGGACGGGGATTTCTGGATTCCATAGTAAGTATACATTCAGCTTTGAAAAAATAATCGTGTTTTTGAATGCATCGATTTATATTCCTGATTTGTTCTGTGATTTCAGATCTGAAGTAGATTTTAGGTCTAATTTTCCACATATTTCTATTCTCTTTTGTTTCACAAAGTAGGGAATGGGAAGATCCTGAACATCACAGAGTTTTTCAGGACTTTTAAAGACTAAATTGTTCTATACAGACATGTAGCAAGTGTCTAGGAATTTCTTTGGTGATATTTGTGCAGAAGAAATACATCGGAGCAAAGTTACCTCTCAAGAAACTGCCACGAATGTGTGCCTGTCAATTGCAAAGCTTCCATCCAAAAAGGATTTTTCTTGTTCTTTCCTGCTTAGTTTTCATTGTCCTATAGAAGATCTCAGAGTAACTTGACGCATAGCAAATATCATCCTCTAAATAGCATCAGTCCATTGTCATAAAGGCTCCTGACAGTGGTAGAACAGCACTGAAGGACACTAAATACATACTGGTATGAGGTAACGTTATGTAGGCAACACTGATGAGTGTAAGTAATATTTTTTATTATATCACATTATTAGTTCTATTTCTTACAACAATATGAAGTCATAAAAGTTACCATAATCGCTAAACTAAGCCCATCTATTTAAAGGAAAATAGTCATTTAGTGCTCTTCCCTGTTGACAGTCTTAAGTGGCTTTCAAATAAACTTGCAAGAGAGTCTGATGATTGAGGTGAAACATTTCTCTCCTTTCTTGAGTATTAGATATTTAATAATTGGTAATTTGTGGAATTTATGTTTTAGTAGTAACACAGAAAAATAATACAGAGGCAAAATAACTCTTCAAATTGGCTTCATATCTGGAGCAATTGTTTTGAAATGCCCATCTGATGAAATAAAATATTTTATATTGTGATATTTTATTTAGGAATGACAGCTTCTAAATTCTGGGGCTTTGGCTGAGATCCAAAGTCAAACAGTAGACAAGTTTGAGAGATGATGTGGTCATTAACAAACCTCATCCCTGAGCCAGGAAAGCCAACTCACCACACCAGGCTCTCAGTGACTTATTAAGCTACAAAAACTTGATGGGCCTTTTTGGATTAGTAAAGTGATCCCTTGTTGAGTTTGCAAATTGGTAATTTAAGATGATTTCTCCGCATAATATTCAGCAAACCATAAGATTTTTTGATAATTTCCAGTCTCATCAAAACATACAGATTATTGTTTTATGTGAGTCCTCTGTAATCTTAGCACAGAGTCTCCGTAAGCTGTAGGCTGAGCAGTTGGTTTCTCAGAATGGTGGGGCTTTCAGGATTGTCGAACATTGGAATGGATTCTTAATGATTCTTTGCAAGTGAGCAAGCAGTTTACAATTTCTCCTTTAAAAAGGGACACAACAATCAGTTTCGAAATGCGAACATATTGTTTTACTTAGACATTGAATAATTTCAGGTTCCATAAGAGAGATCTATGAGAACTGAGGGACTTGTTGTATTCCTTATGGATGCAGGAAAACGTGGGTCTCCTCACCACTGTGTGTCTGACCAAGATCAACTGGTGGAGGGCAGGGAAATGCTCATGATGTAGCATCTAGATAGCATATAGATGCTATGATGTAGTTGGAAATTCTAGCATCAAAATGTGCCTTTGAGTGATTGATCATTTCTTTTCCAAATATTCCTTTAACACCCACATAAAGACACAAATATATAGCCACTTCCTCAGGAGCCTGTAGATGTCCCTCCTAGCTGGGACCAATCAGTGTGTTTCAACCAGCGGCATCCTCCCCAGAAATTTGTTAGAAATGCAGATTATTGGGTCCCACCTGGATCTGTTCAGTCCCAAACTCTTGGGCAGGGGTCAGAAATCTGTGTTTTAAGGAGTCTTGCAGATTTTAAGGATTCCAGGGTGAAACTACTGCTCTGGGTAAGGTTCCTTTATAAATAAGTAAATTTGGGTTAGATCTTTTTAAAAAATCTTGAAAGCCCATTCTGCTTTTGGCTGCTGTCAAGAAGTTGGACATGCTAAAGGAACTAATACCTTTACAGGCAGCCCTCATTCAACATCTCCCAGGAGTTAGGTTTAACTATGCCAGCTAGTTACCGAGTCCAAGCTTGCTCTACACCACACTTCAGGCCAATAAATCTGAGAGACAAGTTATTGAAGCAAAAAATACAACTTTATTCATAAAGCTGAATGAAGATGCTGACCAAGAAGCTGGCATACTAATGTCTCAAAATAACCATCAGTTCCTGGGAAAAAATCTCCGCATAATATTCAGCAAACCATAAGATTTTTTGATAATTTCCAGTCTCATCAAAACATACAGATTATTGTTTTATGTGAGTCCTCTGTAATCTTAGCACAGAGTCTCCGTAAGCTGTAGGCTGAGCAGTTGGTTTCTCAGAATGGTGGGGCTTTCAGGATTGTCGAACATTGGAATGGATTCTTAATGATTCTTTGCAAGTGAGCAAGCAGTTTACAATTTCTCCTTTAAAAAGGGACACAACAATCAGTTTCGAAATGCGAACATATTGTTTTACTTAGACATTGAATAATTTCAGGTTCCATAAGAGAGATCTATGAGAACTGAGGGACTTGTTGTATTCCTTATGGATGCAGGAAAACGTGGGTCTCCTCACCACTGTGTGTCTGACCAAGATCAACTGGTGGAGGGCAGGGAAATGCTCATGATGTAGCATCTAGATAGCATATAGATGCTATGATGTAGTTGGAAATTCTAGCATCAAAATGTGCCTTTGAGTGATTGATCATTTCTTTTCCAAATATTCCTTTAACACCCACATAAAGACACAAATATATAGCCACTTCCTCAGGAGCCTGTAGATGTCCCTCCTAGCTGGGACCAATCAGTGTGTTTCAACCAGCGGCATCCTCCCCAGAAATTTGTTAGAAATGCAGATTATTGGGTCCCACCTGGATCTGTTCAGTCCCAAACTCTTGGGCAGGGGTCAGAAATCTGTGTTTTAAGGAGTCTTGCAGATTTTAAGGATTCCAGGGTGAAACTACTGCTCTGGGTAAGGTTCCTTTATAAATAAGTAAATTTGGGTTAGATCTTTTTAAAAAATCTTGAAAGCCCATTCTGCTTTTGGCTGCTGTCAAGAAGTTGGACATGCTAAAGGAACTAATACCTTTACAGGCAGCCCTCATTCAACATCTCCCAGGAGTTAGGTTTAACTATGCCAGCTAGTTACCGAGTCCAAGCTTGCTCTACACCACACTTCAGGCCAATAAATCTGAGAGACAAGTTATTGAAGCAAAAAATACAACTTTATTCATAAAGCTGAATGAAGATGCTGACCAAGAAGCTGGCATACTAATGTCTCAAAATAACCATCTTATTGGATTCTGAATGCCAGGTTTGTTCATAGAACCAGAGAGAGAAGCAGTGAAGAATTAAAGTCAAAAGGCAGACCAGGGAGGGAGAGGTGGTGAGGACGTAAAGTAAAAAGGGTCATTGGCCTTGCAAAACATCTCTGGGATGGGTCAGCCTTTGAAAGAGATCTGTTAATCTCTTCTTTCATAGGTGGGCATGGTCAGATTATCTCTCTGTGAGCTCAACAAAGGCACTTTATTTTAACAGTCAAGCTGAGAGGTATGTGGGATCTTAATTCTCCAATCAAGGATTGAACCCATGCCCCATGCATGGAAGCACAGAGTCTTAGGCACTGGACTGCCAGGGAAGTCCCAAGAACTTGGCCTTTAGAGCCAAATTTCTCTGATGGAATCTGGCTTTACCTTTCTTTGTTTGTGTGATCTTGGGTTTATTGCTAAACTTCTCTGTGCCTGTTTCCTCATCCGTAAAACAAATGTAGTTATAGCATACACCTCAGAGGATTCTTAAAAATGTGCTCAGTTGTATCCAATTCTTTGAGGCTTCAGGGATGACAGCCTGCCAGGCTCCTCTGTCTATGGAATTTTCCAGGCAAGAATATTGGAGTGGCTTTACTTCCTATTCCAGAAGATCTTCCCAACCCAGTGATTGAACTGTCAGGGCCCTTAGGATGATTTAACACATTCAAGGTGCAAAGTGGTTCCACGGAACCTATCATTAGTTTTTTTAAATTTTTTTGGGCAGGGGTCAGAAATCTGTGTTTTAAGGAGTCTTGCAGATTTTAAGGATTCCAGGGTGAAACTACTGCTCTGGGTAAGGTTCCTTT
Source organism: Tragulus kanchil (assembly GCA_022376925.1). NCBI lineage: Eukaryota > Metazoa > Chordata > Mammalia > Artiodactyla > Tragulidae > Tragulus > Tragulus kanchil. Next base: position 41,138,291 of record JAIOJX010000031.1, on the reverse strand, counting down.
ATAAATAAGTAAATTTGGGTTAGATCTTTTTAAAAAATCTTGAAAGCCCATTCTGCTTTTGGCTGCTGTCAAGAAGTTGGACATGCTAAAGGAACTAATACCTTTACAGGCAGCCCTCATTCAACATCTCCCAGGAGTTAGGTTTAACTATGCCAGCTAGTTACCGAGTCCAAGCTTGCTCTACACCACACTTCAGGCCAATAAATCTGAGAGACAAGTTATTGAAGCAAAAAATACAACTTTATTCATAAAGCTGAATGAAGATGCTGACCAAGAAGCTGGCATACTAATGTCTCAAAATAACCATCTTATTGGATTCTGAATGCCAGGTTTGTTCATAGAACCAGAGAGAGAAGCAGTGAAGAATTAAAGTCAAAAGGCAGACCAGGGAGGGAGAGGTGGTGAGGACGTAAAGTAAAAAGGGTCATTGGCCTTGCAAAACATCTCTGGGATGGGTCAGCCTTTGAAAGAGATCTGTTAATCTCTTCTTTCATAGGTGGGCATGGTCAGATTATCTCTCTGTGAGCTCAACAAAGGCACTTTATTTTAACAGTCAAGCTGAGAGGTATGTGGGATCTTAATTCTCCAATCAAGGATTGAACCCATGCCCCATGCATGGAAGCACAGAGTCTTAGGCACTGGACTGCCAGGGAAGTCCCAAGAACTTGGCCTTTAGAGCCAAATTTCTCTGATGGAATCTGGCTTTACCTTTCTTTGTTTGTGTGATCTTGGGTTTATTGCTAAACTTCTCTGTGCCTGTTTCCTCATCCGTAAAACAAATGTAGTTATAGCATACACCTCAGAGGATTCTTAAAAATGTGCTCAGTTGTATCCAATTCTTTGAGGCTTCAGGGATGACAGCCTGCCAGGCTCCTCTGTCTATGGAATTTTCCAGGCAAGAATATTGGAGTGGCTTTTTACTTCCTATTCCAGAAGATCTTCCCAACCCAGTGATTGAACTGTCAGGGCCCTTAGGATGATTTAACACATTCAAGGTGCAAAGTGGTTAGAAAAGCATCAGGCACATGGTAAGCATTTGACAAATGCTATCATTAGTAATATTGCTCTTATTTTCCTAATTTGTTGTTTTTTTCTTGGCAAGTGACTTCAGCATGATTTCAGTTCTGTTCATTCCTTTTTTCCAAAGAAATTCCTGATATTCCCCTATTGTTCTTCAGCCTGGTTATTGTGCTTGTTTGCAAATCAGGCCACGAGGCCTCACAGGGCATGAAACACTGACAAGATACGTTTTATGACCTTTCATCTAGCAGTTAACACTTACCAATTCAGAGCTTTACACAGGTATCCTATTGCATCTTCTCAATAACCTTAGGACTGAGGTGTTCATTTTTCTCTAAGGTTCAATAACTTTAGGACAGAGGTTGGGGAAACTGAAATTTGAAAAGGTGAAGCTTCTTTTCTGGACTGCCAAGCTGCTAAGTGATAGAGAAGAGATTGAAACTCAGAACTTGACTGCAGACTGTGGCTCTTAGCTCCAACACTGTACAAACAGGACTATTTCATGTTACCTCTAGATGAACAATTCTGTTTTGCTCCTGCAACACAGAATTCCCTAGATAGGTAGCTAACAGATAGCTTCCCAGGCCCAGCCCTGAGCAGGTCTAAGTCCTAAGTCCTGGGAGGCATTTCCAACAAGTCCCAGGTGATACTGGTCATGGGACCACACTTTGAGAAACATTGCTCTGTATCACAGCCCAGTTAGAACATGCTAGCAAAATAAATAAGATAAAAAAGATTTGGGACTACCACCTCATTTTCCTCATACGTTTGATACATATGATGCAGATACCACCTTTGGCATCCTTTTTTTAAAAAAATAATACATAATAGAAATTTAATAGACTAGATTCCTCTACGTAGACTCTAGACATTCCACTGTCTTCAGCATGTGGCTTCCACTCCACGGTCTAAGATGGCTACTGGAGCATCAGCCCTCACCACTGCCTTCCATTGGACAGGAAGGATGAAGGACTGAGGACGGACACACTTCTCCTTTTAAATTTCCTTGATAAATTTAATTGTCAACCCCCTCCCACAACTGTACAGTTCACCAGTGTTAAATACAGTCACACACTGCTGTGCAATGGATCTGAAGAACATTTCCGTCTTGTTCTTTGTCCAACTTTAAGAAACTATTAGCAAAATAAAAAAAATACTGAAGCATACTTTCAACAGCTGCATGTGCTAATGACTCTGTGGGGATAAGATGGGTACCTTCACATGAAAAGCTTGTCAGATTTTGGCATATCTCTCCTTAATGGCTGAATCTAAATATATCATGTAAATACCCAACAAATAACTTTTTGGATGTATTGGGTTATTATGATGATGAAAAAATGATGTAGCGGGGAAATTGCTCTCTCAAAGTTCAATTTACTTAGTCATACGCTGTATTTTTTGGATCACCCCAAATACATTTTTAAAAATTACATAGCATTGGGCTTTTGTGCCAAAAACAATGATATTAACATTTTTTGCTTTAACAGTGGAACCTTATATCAATACATTTTATGTATAACCATTTAACATATAAAATGTTGTAGAAGCAATACTGCGGAGGTCAAAGTAGGGGGGAGGGAAGGATGGAGGCTTGGAACTCCATCATTTAGCATCCTCCTCAGGGGAGGATCCCTAAAATACAGATGAGATTAAATCACTCCCCTCCAAGAACAACAAAAAGTCCTAATCTCTGAGGTCCTTAACTATTTATATGACATCACTAATAGGAGCTAATTTTAAAACTCTCAATTATTCCCAATTCGCTTATGTCTTGCTGTTTTTGAGTACTAATGGGTATTCTAGGACTCTCTTCAATTGAACCAGTGTAATGTGATGGAATGGGCTTCCCAGGTACTAAATAAGATAAAAAGATTTGGGACTACCACCTCATTTCCTCATACGTTTGATACATAGATGCAGATACCACCTTTGGCATCCTTTTAAAATAATACATAATAGAAATTTAATAGACTAGATTCCTCTACGTAGACTCTAGACATTCCACTGTCTTCAGCATGTGGCTTCCACTCCACGGTCTAAGATGGCTACTGGAGCATCAGCCCTCACCACTGCCTTCCATTGGACAGGAAGGATGAAGGACTGAGGACGGACACACTTCTCCTTTTAAATTTCCTTGATAAATTTAATTGTCAACCCCCTCCCACAACTGTACAGTTCACCAGTGTTAAATACAGTCACACACTGCTGTGCAATGGATCTGAAGAACATTTCCGTCTTGTTCTTTGTCCAACTTTAAGAAACTATTAGCAAAAAAAAAAAAAAAAAATACTGAAGCATACTTTCAACAGCTGCATGTGCTAATGACTCTGTGGGGATAAGATGGGTACCTTCACATGAAAAGCTTGTCAGATTTTGGCATATCTCTCCTTAATGGCTGAATCTAAATATATCATGTAAATACCCAACAAATAACTTTTTGGATGTATTGGGTTATTATGATGATGAAAAAATGATGTAGCGGGGAAATTGCTCTCTCAAAGTTCAATTTACTTAGTCATACGCTGTATTTTTTGGATCACCCCAAATACATTTTTAAAAATTACATAGCATTGGGCTTTTGTGCCAAAAACAATGATATTAACATTTTTTGCTTTAACAGTGGAACCTTATATCAATACATTTTATGTATAACCATTTAACATATAAAATGTTGTAGAAGCAATACTGCGGAGGTCAAAGTAGGGGGCAGGGAAGGATGGAGGCTTGGAACTCCATCATTTAGCATCCTCCTCAGGGGAGGATCCCTAAAATACAGATGAGATTAAATCACTCCCCTCCAAGAACAACAAAAAGTCCTAATCTCTGAGGTCCTTAACTATTTATATGACATCACTAATAGGAGCTAATTTTAAAACTCTCAATTATTCCCAATTCGCTTATGTCTTGCTGTTTTTGAGTACTAATGGGTATTCTAGGACTCTCTTCAATTGAACCAGTGTAATGTGATGGAATGGGCTTCCCAGGTGGCATTAGTGGCAAAGAATTTGCCTGCAAATGCAGGAGATGCAAGAGGTGCAGGTTTGATCCCTGGGTCAGGAAGATTCCCTGGAGTAGAAACTGGCGCTCCACTCTAGTATTCTTGCCTGGAAAATTCCCTGGACAGAGAAGCCTGGTAGGCTACAGTCCATAGGGTCACAAAGAGTCAAACATGGCTGAGCAACCAAGGACACACATGATGTGATGGAATAAAGACTGGCTTGGGTGTTGAGACATTTTAGCTGATCTTGGATTGTTTGCTTGTCTTTGTCAAGTGACTGTCACTTGAGAGGTGAGTTCATCTCTCATTTGTAGAATGAGGGGCTGAACTAACCAGTGCCTTTGGGTTTGTCCCTTTAAGATCTAACCTTTTTATGGTTCTTTTTCATGCCTTGATATAATGACCTTGCTGCTGAAGGAAAGATTATCTCGGGAAATATTGTCTAAAACTGAACCCTTTTCCCCAAACGTCTGGTCTAATTTCTTCCTTCTACTGGGTAAACAGACCCCCTGGGTAGGTGCCAGCTCAGGTAATTACCTTCTGCCCACTGTGATTTTCCTTGCATCGTTGTTGTTGTTCAGTCACTAAGTTATTTTTGATTCTGTAACCCATGGGCTATAGCACACCAGGCTTCCCTGCCCTTCACTATCTCCCAGAGTTTGCTCAAACCCATGTCTATTGAGTTGGTGATATCATCCAATGCTGGCATTCTGTCACCCCTTCTCCTCCTGCCTACAAAAAAATAAGAAAAAGATAAAATGTAAACTAGTGTGGATCTTATATTCTTTTTTGATCCTGTAAAGGGCTATATACATTTTGCTGCTATATGCAATTCTTTTTCTGATTTGAACGGAAACCCCAGGCAATTTTAGCATGGGTTATCTTTGAGGTGAATGTTGATTTTCTTTAAATTTATTTTTACCTACCTTATTTGAATTGTTTCATTATGTGTATGGTATATTATTTTTTATTTTAAAAGAGTTTTAATTATCAACAAGGGTTATCTGGATGGTAAGATTATAAATAACCTTTGCATTCTTCTGTGTCCATTTTTCAGAAGAATAGTCAATGAAATTATATCAATAAAGAGAACTCTGGGCTAAAATCAGCCTGGCTAAGAGTGTCCAGGCTAAGAGCAGGAGGCTTTATTTTTTTGGGCTTTGGGGCTGACTGCTGGTGGTGGGGTGGTGGGGTTGAGTCCAGGCTGGCTGGTGATGAGGCTATGGGGATGGTGGGGGTGGATGCCTGAGACCCTAAAAGTGCTTAGCAGAACAAAGAGATGGGTCAGATGTTGGTCATTTCATAAATGGTCACATTCCAAAACAGAAATCACAAAATATACCACAGCCTCAAAATTCCTTTTCTTTCTCTCTTTAGAAAAAAATTTTTGTGTGCATTTCTAATATATTTTTCTTTAAGAAAAATATGTTGAGAATTCAAAGTCACATTCACAACAAACAAAGGCATCTGGGAAGTGTGAGCACTGCTTTCACGTGGCTCCTCCACGGGGTGGCCTCATTGGATCCGGATGGGACAAGGGCGTCTGGGCGGGGCATGGGTGGGGGTGGGCAGACCTGTTCCTCTAGTCTCACCTCTTTGGTCCAGGACTACCTTCCATCCCGCTGTCCAAGCGACAGCAAAACAAAAGTCCCTGAAAACCACCGTGGCGCTTCATGGGAATTGCCAACTGTGAATGTGAGCACACACAGAGCATTGGGTTATCTCTTTGGGGGTTAAGTTACCCCATTCAGTGTGGGCTTGGGCAGACAATAGTGGGCTGGCCGCATCACAGCGATCCTTTTACCTGTGCTGGCTGCAGTGACCTCAGAGTGCAGGGGCACTTTGGAGGGTATCAGTTTCCTAAGTCAGTTCTGCAAACAAGCTCCCAACCTCAGCTTCCACCCCATGCTGAAGGAAGCCAGGCCTCCTTGTCACTCCTGGGGACAGATGAAAGGCTGGCTGCCCGACATCAGGGGGGATTCCATTGTCATGGTGTTTGCTCGTGGTCGCCAGGGCCTCCACCTAAACCTGGGCTGGAAGTTTAGGCTTCTGCAAACAGCTTCCCAACTCACTTCAATTATCAACAAGGGTTATCTGGATGGTAAGATTATAAATAACCTTTGCATTCTTCTGTGTCCATTTTTCAGAAGAATAGTCAATGAAATTATATCAATAAAGAGAACTCTGGGCTAAAATCAGCCTGGCTAAGAGTGTCCAGGCTAAGAGCAGGAGGCTTTATTTTTTTGGGCTTTGGGGCTGACTGCTGGTGGTGGGGTGGTGGGGTTGAGTCCAGGCTGGCTGGTGATGAGGCTATGGGGATGGTGGGGGTGGATGCCTGAGACCCTAAAAGTGCTTAGCAGAACAAAGAGATGGGTCAGATGTTGGTCATTTCATAAATGGTCACATTCCAAAACAGAAATCACAAAATATACCACAGCCTCAAAATTCCTTTTCTTTCTCTCTTTAGAAAAAATTTTTGTGTGCATTTCTAATATATTTTTCTTTAAGAAAAATATGTTGAGAATTCAAAGTCACATTCACAACAAACAAAGGCATCTGGGAAGTGTGAGCACTGCTTTCACGTGGCTCCTCCACGGGGTGGCCTCATTGGATCCGGATGGGACAAGGGCGTCTGGGCGGGGCATGGGTGGGGGTGGGCAGACCTGTTCCTCTAGTCTCACCTCTTTGGTCCAGGACTACCTTCCATCCCGCTGTCCAAGCGACAGCAAAACAAAAGTCCCTGAAAACCACCGTGGCGCTTCATGGGAATTGCCAACTGTGAATGTGAGCACACACAGAGCATTGGGTTATCTCTTTGGGGGTTAAGTTACCCCATTCAGTGTGGGCTTGGGCAGACAATAGTGGGCTGGCCGCATCACAGCGATCCTTTTACCTGTGCTGGCTGCAGTGACCTCAGAGTGCAGGGGCACTTTGGAGGGTATCAGTTTCCTAAGTCAGTTCTGCAAACAAGCTCCCAACCCTCAGCTTCCACCCCCATGCTGAAGGAAGCCAGGCCTCCTTGTCACTCCTGGGGACAGATGAAAGGCTGGCTGCCCGACATCAGGGGGGATTCCATTGTCATGGTGTTTGCTCGTGGTCGCCAGGGCCTCCACCTAAACCTGGGCTGGAAGGGCTCTGGTTTTCGAGTGGAGAACCACATCCTGAAAACATCAACAGCAATCACAACTTATTAGAAAAAGCACTGACCGGGCAGACAGGCTTTTGCTTCTTTGCCCCTGAATGACTCCATTTCCCACCTGCTAATACCTTGGCTGTGGGGATGCACCATTCGCTGTGTTGTCATTTTTCTTTCAAATATGGCACACCTTCCATTTCTCATTGCAAGGTACCGTGGTGACAGATGTTTAAGAATTTTATTTTCTTTTGGAAGGAACTTAGATGACAACAGGGCTGCAGTGAGAAAGATGATACAGGAAAGCCGACAACGAGGGAGCAGGGAGGGCGGGTTCTCACCTGACTGTGTCCTCAGCTCAGAGAAGGCTGACTGAGGTGGGTCTGGGGCTGATACCATTCCCTTTGCTCTGGGGACATCAGTCCTGCTGTTCATACTGTTTTACCATTGTTTTCAAACCACGCCATGCTTCCCCCTCACTGGGAAGGGTGGGGAGTGAGGCAGGACAGGAAGCGGGGCAGTCCAGTGAGGAACAGGTGACCACTGGGGGCACCTGGGGCTCATTCCCATGGAGGACTCTTTAGAAGACTGTGTAGGACATGCCTTAGATTTTTCCCAGTTGAGGGGCCAAGGTGATGAGATATTTATCCTCCAATTTCCATCTGTTACCACCTGGGGCTGCTCCTGAGGGATTAGGCCCCCAAATGTCCAGTCTCCCCTGGAACTCTGATGGCCAGAGCAAGTCCTTGGAGGAGGGTTCCATGAGCTTTCAGTCAGAATCAGGCTGCACACTCAGGACTGGCGTGTGCTCAGGACCTGGTGGCAGCATCTACCACAGCCTTCCTCATCTGTTTCCCTTGATGGTCAGAACCAGAGAATCCTGGATAAAGGACAGATCATAGATGTCTGGTGCCAAACGCATTTCATACTGAAAAAAGTGAGTTCATATCTAGAAAGATTTATTCCAGTGGGAGCTCTTGGATGAGGTAGTAGTAGTAGTAACAGCAACAATGATAACAATATAGTGGTAACACCTGCAGAAAGCATAGAAACACTTCCATAGTTTGTAAGCCTTCCAGATATATTATATCCATTAAATTCCAATACTTTGGCCCTCTGAAGAGCTAACTCACTGGAAAAGACCCTGATGCTGGGAAAGATTGAAAGCAAAAGGAGAAGGGGCAACAGAGGATGAGATGGTAAGATAGCATCACCAACTCAATGCACATGAGCCTGAGCAAATTCTGTGAGATAGTGAAGGATGGGGAGTCTGGCATACTGCAGCCCATGGGGTCACAGACAGTTGGACGTGACTTAGTGACTGAATGACAACAACATACATTTTGTCATTTTATAAGCTAATTAGAGTTTCAGAAGAAACTCACAAGTTATTTGGTGCTTATGTTATTCCCATTTTCCAGATGAGAATAAGATGCGGATGGCTAGCTCATGAGCAGCAGAGTCAGAACCAAGCACCAGCTCTCTTACTTTCAAGACTGGATGTCTAGAGTTAACAGATGATTAGAATTTTTCTACCTACTTTGGGTTCAGAGTCTGGGGAAATCAGTCTGCAGCACAAATGTTCTTTACCCCATTCTTGGTGATGGAGCCAAACCAAGAACAGGGCTGCCAATTCTAAGATACATTCAATCTTTTTCTTTCTGAATGGTTTTGAGAAGTATCAGAGTGAGAAAGTGGAATATAGCAGATTCCAGAACAGTCAGATAAATTTTCTCTTATTAATTCCACTTCATAAGTTTCAAAAATCAGTCCCAATGTTAAAATAAGCAATATGATTGTATACTTTAATCTAGAAATGGCAGAATTATCACTAGAGCTGTGTGAGGATTAAGATTAGTGACACAAAAAGCAAGAATCAAGGCTGTTCTATCTGGCATTAAAACTTTTAAATGAAACAGGGAGTATTAAAGAAAGACATGACATGTGTCTTTTTGAATTATGGTTTTTTCAGGATATCTGCCCAGAGGTGGGATTGCTGGGTCATATGGTGGTCCTATTTTTAGAGTTTTCAGGAATCCCCATCATCTCCAAAGGAATGATTTTAGGACATTTGTAGAGATCCTGATGGATGTAAAGTCTGTCACACAGAGTAAAGCATGTTAGAAAGAGAAAAACAAATATCATATATTAAAGGATATATGTAGAATCTAGAAAAATGGTACAGATGAACCTGTCTGCAGGGCAAATGTGGAGACACAGACATAGAGAATAAATATGTGGATATGGAGGGTGGGGACGGGTGGGGAGGGATGACCTGGGAGGCAGGATTGATGAATGTGCACTGCCATGTGTAGAACAGAGAGCAAGTCGGGGCCTGCTGTATAGCACAGGGAGCTCAGTTTGGTGCTCTGTGGTGACCAAGATGGATGAGATGGTGAGGAGAAGAAGGTCCAAAAGGAGGGGATCTATGTATACGTAGACCTAATTCACCTCTTTGTATAGCAGAAACAAATTCAAAATTGTAAAGCAACTATACCCCAATTCCTAGAGGAGGACATGACAACCCACTCCAGTACTCTTGCCTGGAGAATTACATGGACAGAGGAGCCTGGTGGGCTACAGTCTACAGGGTCACACAGAGTTGGATACAAATGAAGAGACTAAGCAGCGGCAGCCACATACCTCCATTAAAAAAATAAGATTGCATTTTATCACAATATGGTAGCTGATAGGTTGTGTCTACCCAAAGATATCTATCAGAAAGTAGGGGAAAAAACTCCTAACAGTGCAGGTGGAAAGGTGCTCATGGACTCTAAGGGAAAGATGGGGTTGAGTGGGGTGAGAACAGTGGGTGATCCCTTTGAGCATTAACTAAGGTTACTTGGCATGCTATTGCAGAATCTCAGTTCTCTGCAATGGTTCCCCAGAATTTAGTATTCTGTTCCTGGTAAGTTCTTATTAGCTTTTCAAAAGATCTCCCCTGACCCTATAACTTCTATTAAGAATTCCAAGTATTCCAGTGATTGTTTTAAGCTGTATGCTTTTCATTATTCCTGGTATCATTTATGCATTTTTATTCCATCCATGTTAATCCAACTGGGGAATCTTGACATGGTAGTATCTTCATTCCTTACTGCCTAGGAAGCTTGTATCAAGATGTAAGGAGCCTGCCTAACTGAGGGGATCACATCTTTCTATATGTGGAAAAACATCTCATAAGTGCAAAGTCCTGTTTCAAAAGTTAGCAAACATCGAGGTCACCTGGTTAGAACATGGATGCCTGGACAGAACCCCAGATTTTCTGATTCCATAGTGCTGTGATGAGACCTGGTAATCTGCATACTGAACACTTTGCCCGGTGATAATGTGGAGACAAAGACAAAGAGAATAAATATGGGGATAGGGGGGGGGGGGAGGGGGGGGGAGGGATGACCTGGGAGGCAGGATTGATGAATGTGCACTGCCATGTGTAGAACAGAGAGCAAGTCGGGGCCTGCTGTATAGCACAGGGAGCTCAGTTTGGTGCTCTGTGGTGACCAAGATGGATGAGATGGTGAGGAGAAGAAGGTCCAAAAGGAGGGGATCTATGTATACGTAGACCTAATTCACCTCTTTGTATAGCAGAAACAAATTCAAAATTGTAAAGCAACTATACCCCAATTCCTAGAGGAGGACATGACAACCCACTCCGGTACTCTTGCCTGGAGAATTACATGGACAGAGGAGCCTGGGGGCTACAGTCTACAGGGTCACACAGAGTTGGATACAAATGAAGAGACTAAGCAGCGCAGCCACATACCTCCATTAAAAAATAAGATTGCATTTTATCACAATATGGTAGCTGATAGGTTGTGTCTACCCAAAGATATCTATCAGAAAGTAGGGAAAAACTTCTAACAGTGCAGGTGGAAAGGTGCTCATGGACTCTAAGGGAAAGATGGGGTTGAGTGGGGTGAGAACAGTGGGTGATCCCTTTGAGCATTAACTAAGGTTACTTGGCATGCTATTGCAGAATCTCAGTTCTCTGCAATGGTTCCCCAGAATTTAGTATTCTGTTCCTGGTAAGTTCTTATTAGCTTTTCAAAAGATCTCCCCTGACCCTATAACTTCTATTAAGAATTCCAAGTATTCCAGTGATTGTTTTAAGCTGTATGCTTTTCATTATTCCTGGTATCATTTATGCATTTTTATTCCATCCATGTTAATCCAACTGGGGAATCTTGACATGGTAGTATCTTCATTCCTTACTGCCTAGGAAGCTTGTATCAAGATGTAAGGAGCCTGCCTAACTGAGGGGATCACATCTTTCTATATGTGGAAAAACATCTCATAAGTGCAAAGTCCTGTTTCAAAAGTTAGCAAACATCGAGGTCACCTGGTTAGAACATGGATGCCTGGACAGAACCCCCAGATTTTCTGATTCCATAGTGCTGTGATGAGACCTGGTAATCTGCATACTGAACACTTTGCCAGGTGATATGGGATTCTGAGGAACCCTGGGGTTGGGGAGAAGATTATATGGAGACTTCCCATCTGATGGAAGAGGGCAACTTGTTAGTATTAGAGAAGTCTTCAGGAGTAACTGACTGTAAGGCAGATTAAGGGCATGAGGTGGTGGAAGCAGATCTTTGTCCATATATCAAGTGACAGAGGTCACTGTGAACTGTCAATTACTTCTGGGAAAACTGTGTGTTATTTTTTGGCTTACGCCTTGGAAATCTGTCCATGTATTTTGTCTTTAGAGATTTAGACAGCACGAATACTCCCTGGACTAACATTCTCAAAGCAAGGAGACTGGTAGTAATGGATGGATTACCAAACTCTGAACCAGAAGCTCTGATTTCAAGACCTGGTAAGGCAGCTCCTTCCTGCCTTTTTTTTCTTTTTTCTTTTTTTTTGCTGTGTGACTTCAAGCAAGTTTCCTAACCTCTCTCAGCTTTAGTATCTTGCCTGGTCAAGTGGTGATAACATGAACAGTCCTAATCCATGCCAGGCTGCTGTGACTGTGTAAATGGAAGGAGTCGGTGTCTGTTCATGGAAGGGGTTAACCAGGAGCAGCTCAGTTTCTGCTGTGGTGGAGACGGGGTTCCGCATCTGAGCACAGGCTCAGCCCCACCGCCCCCTGCCTGGTGGATTGCCATCTGGAGCCTCACCTTGTTCCCTTTCAAGATGAACTCTCATTCCCCGGAAAAAATTTCTCAGCCTTAAAGTCACAACTTCAAAAATGCAGTGGGGACCACATTTAAAAGGTCTGGCAAATTTTTGGTTGATTTAATTTTTTTAAACTGAACTTTTAAAACAAACCCAAATATAGAGATGAAAGCCAAGAATTAAAATATACATACAAAATAGAAAACATTAATATTCTCAAGTACGATGAATTGAATAATCATCATACGGAAACAATAAAATGTGAAGTGACTCCTGTTTCTCTTAGAGGAAGCTTGTATCAAGATGTAAGGAGCCTGCCTAACTGAGGGGATCACATCTTTCTATATGTGGAAAACATCTCATAAGTGCAAAGTCCTGTTTCAAAAGTTAGCAAACATCGAGGTCACCTGGTTAGAACATGGATGCCTGGACAGAACCCCCAGATTTTCTGATTCCATAGTGCTGTGATGAGACCTGGTAATCTGCATACTGAACACTTTGCCAGGTGATATGGGATTCTGAGGAACCCTGGGGTTGGGGAGAAGATTATATGGAGACTTCCCATCTGATGGAAGAGGGCAACTTGTTAGTATTAGAGAAGTCTTCAGGAGTAACTGACTGTAAGGCAGATTAAGGGCATGAGGTGGTGGAAGCAGATCTTTGTCCATATATCAAGTGACAGAGGTCACTGTGAACTGTCAATTACTTCTGGGAAAACTGTGTGTTATTTTTTGGCTTACGCCTTGGAAATCTGTCCATGTATTTTGTCTTTAGAGATTTAGACAGCACGAATACTCCCTGGACTAACATTCTCAAAGCAAGGAGACTGGTAGTAATGGATGGATTACCAAACTCTGAACCAGAAGCTCTGATTTCAAGACCTGGTAAGGCAGCTCCTTCCTGCCTTTTTTTTCTTTTTTCTTTTTTTTTGCTGTGTGACTTCAAGCAAGTTTCCTAACCTCTCTCAGCTTTAGTATCTTGCCTGGTCAAGTGGTGATAACATGAACAGTCCTAATCCATGCCAGGCTGCTGTGACTGTGTAAATGGAAGGAGTCGGTGTCTGTTCATGGAAGGGGTTAACCAGGAGCAGCTCAGTTTCTGCTGTGGTGGAGACGGGGTTCCGCATCTGAGCACAGGCTCAGCCCCACCGCCCCCTGCCTGGTGGATTGCCATCTGGAGCCTCACCTTGTTCCCTTTCAAGATGAACTCTCATTCCCCGGAAAAAATTTCTCAGCCTTAAAGTCACAACTTCAAAAATGCAGTGGGGACCACATTTAAAAGGTCTGGCAAATTTTTGGTTGATTTAATTTTTTTAAACTGAACTTTTAAAACAAACCCAAATATAGAGATGAAAGCCAAGAATTAAAATATACATACAAAATAGAAAACATTAATATTCTCAAGTACGATGAATTGAATAATCATCATACGGAAACAATAAAATGTGAAGTGACTCAGACCAGATGATCACCGTCCGTCTCCATGATGCTGGAACATGTGGTCTGTGCAAAGACTGGGATCGGGCCAGTCTGGTGCTGGCCTCCACAGAGCCATCGTTCCCTGATCCCTCTGTGGACAAGTGCCCCATCAGCTAATTAAACAAGCTTTAACCCTAACTGGCAGAGGAGGGTGGAGAGGAGGCCAGAGAAAGTCTGTTCAATGGATTCAGGGGGTTAAATCCTATATTCAGTATGCCTTACATTAAGTCGTTTCCCCGCCCATGAGTTTTTGCTCTTTACCCTGGTAGTCAACCCATTCTAGCATCCCTTGCCCCTGACAAAGGGTCTGAAGTCCCAGAGTGGTCCACAATGCCCCTTCCTCCCTCATCCTCACCAGTTTAGGACTCTCTCTTCCAGCCTCCTACCTCCCTGTTTCCTTCAGCCTTCACTAGTTTCTCTAATGGAGACAGATTTCCCATACATCAGTATCTCTATGGCAATGTCTCCTGTTACACCTCATGCCACTGATCTTAGACATCACAACCGAGTACCCTGGGATGAAGGACATGGTTTCATGGGCCATGAGGCTAACTTCAGAAGCTGACTGGATGCCTGTGGGCTTGAAGGCAAGAGATGCCAAGGAGGCCACAGGGTGGATGCCCCTCCTACTTGGGGGTTGGTGGAATGCTCCTTTGACCAGGAAGATAGTTCGTTGGTATGGATCTGTGGAGCAGCGGGAGTGAGGAGTCATTGTGGCAGCCTTCAGGAGCTGAGGACAGGCCATGAACTTCATGGAAGGGTTAACCAGGAGCAGCTCAGTTTCTGCTGTGGTGGAGACGGGGTTCCGCATCTGAGCACAGGCTCAGCCCCACCGCCCCCTGCCTGGTGGATTGCCATCTGGAGCCTCACCTTGTTCCCTTTCAAGATGAACTCTCATTCCCCGGAAAAAATTTCTCAGCCTTAAAGTCACAACTTCAAAAATGCAGTGGGGACCACATTTAAAAGGTCTGGCAAATTTTTGGTTGATTTAATTTTTTTAAACTGAACTTTTAAAACAAACCCAAATATAGAGATGAAAGCCAAGAATTAAAATATACATACAAAATAGAAAACATTAATATTCTCAAGTACGATGAATTGAATAATCATCATACGGAAACAATAAAATGTGAAGTGACTCAGACCAGATGATCACCGTCCGTCTCCATGATGCTGGAACATGTGGTCTGTGCAAAGACTGGGATCGGGCCAGTCTGGTGCTGGCCTCCACAGAGCCATCGTTCCCTGATCCCTCTGTGGACAAGTGCCCCATCAGCTAATTAAACAAGCTTTAACCCTAACTGGCAGAGGAGGGTGGAGAGGAGGCCAGAGAAAGTCTGTTCAATGGATTCAGGGGGTTAAATCCTATATTCAGTATGCCTTACATTAAGTCGTTTCCCTGCCCATGAGTTTTTGCTCTTTACCCTGGTAGTCAACCCATTCTAGCATCCCTTGCCCCTGACAAAGGGTCTGAAGTCCCAGAGTGGTCCACAATGCCCCTTCCTCCCTCATCCTCACCAGTTTAGGACTCTCTCTTCCAGCCTCCTACCTCCCTGTTTCCTTCAGCCTTCACTAGTTTCTCTAATGGAGACAGATTTCCCATACATCAGTATCTCTATGGCAATGTCTCCTGTTACACCTCATGCCACTGATCTTAGACATCACAACCGAGTACCCTGGGATGAAGGACATGGTTTCATGGGCCATGAGGCTAACTTCAGAAGCTGACTGGATGCCTGTGGGCTTGAAGGCAAGAGATGCCAAGGAGGCCACAGGGTGGATGCCCCTCCTACTTGGGGGTTGGTGGAATGCTCCTTTGACCAGGAAGATAGTTCGTTGGTATGGATCTGTGGAGCAGCGGGAGTGAGGAGTCATTGTGGCAGCCTTCAGGAGCTGAGGACAGGCCATGAACTTCATGGGAGGCAGGATTGGATGTGATTCAGAGACTTGTTCATTCATTTAATTTTTTTTTTTTGACCACTTCTATTGCTCTTTCATTCATTTGTTTTCATCCATCTTTGTTCCCTGGCCCATGTGGGCCTCCCACTGCAGTGGTCTCTCTCGTAGCAGAGCACAGGCTCTGGGCGTATGAGCCCCAGAACTCTGGCTTGGTAGTTGGACACATAAGTTCAGCTGCTACACAGCACATGGGATTTTCCCAGGCTAGGGATCAAACTGGCACCCCTTGCACTGCAAGGTGGTGTCCTTACCCACTGGACCACCAGGGAAGCCCCCATCATTCAATTTTGATTCTAAGACAGTGCTGCTTGAACACTGCACAGCAATGATGCACGTACACTCACCCCTACATACCACTAACTGGTACAACAGTACAGACGTAGTCTAGGATTGTATGGAGCAAAAGAAATCAGATATCGAGGAGAATGTGTTGAATAAACCCTTTTACAGAAAGTTCAGTGAACTCAGGCAAAAGTCATCTCTGATGATAGATGTCTGAATGGTGGTTATTGCTGGGTGGATGTCTGCATTGATTAGAAAGAAGGTGGTGAGGGCCCACCTGAGTGATGGGAATGTTTGATGTTTTGGTCCAGGTAGATATTCACAGGAGTTGGTATTAATACGATGAATTAACACCATTGAATGGGGTAGCTAACCTGAGGGCCATTTATGCTCTTTGTGATATGACATTTCAGTCAGGAAAAAATATCAATGTCTGTGAACAACAAAGCTCTGTAAAAACTTTAAAATAAATAAATAAATAAAATTAAAAAAAAGAAAAAATATCAAATCAACCCATGTAATGTAACAGACTATAACATTATAAACAGAATTGGAATATAAAAAAGAACTTTCCTCCTTCTTGTATGCATTCTTTCAACAAATGTCCATCAAGGGTATTGGAGCCTGGTCCACACTCCCTCAGCCAGTGAGCATCCTTCCTGTATGAGAATGTGCACTCCTGACCTTGACCCTGGTGGCAGAGTGGGCTGGACATGCTGGGAACTCTGCCCTAGTGGGGGAAGGTCCTGAGATTGATGATGGAGGGAGGTGGAATGAACACCCTGATTCCTCACCCCTCAGGTGGAAGGAGGGGTGTTCTGACTGGGCTCCCAGGGGACCAAGTCCTAGTTTCTGACAGTTATAGCTTGATCTTTCTCTTGCCCTGTTTTAACTTCCTTCCCTTCCCTGCATCCCTTCCCCTTCTCTACCTCCAGCTCCTGGGGTCACATCCCAAACAAATTCCTTGCATTCATACCTTTGCCCCAGGATCTGAGTCTGGGGAGGACCTTAGCCAGGCAAAGGTGCCTGCTTGCCTCCTAGATTCACCAAGATGCAAATCCACCCTCTCACTCTCTCATACCATACAGCCCATCGGGATGAAGGAATAATTGGAAAAACATTAAAAATGAAGTGGGACAAGGACAGAGCTGGGGGAGCACAGCCTGGCGGGGAGCACGGCACCTGCAGGGGACTGCACCTGGTCCAGGAGATGCCCCAGAAACAGAGCTGAGAAAAATCTCACCCTCTTCTTTTCCAGTTCCCAAATTTCCATCTCTCTCTCTTTTCTCTTCTCTCATGCAACTCAATAGGAAAGGAGACATTCATTTATTTATGACACATCCTTATGCTCCTATAAATATCAATAAGTATATTGAATTTACCTCCCGTTTTGGTTTATTGCGCTCCCTCATCTTATATCACAGAACCAGGCCTTAGCCTCTAGAATTGGCTCCGGATGCATGGAAGCCATTTTTCATAGATACATTTTCAATTTTGCTTCCCATCTGTGTGACATACAGATCTGAGGAAAAGCAGTGCATATTTCTCAACCTTGGAGTGGGAGAGATGCCTTTCAGGGTAGCTCAGAACTACTTACCGATCGGCAGCTGGTGGAAACATGGACCAAGAGTGATCATCTGGAAATGGGCAGCTGACTCATGTTGTTGGAGCTGTCGTCTCTACTCCAGCCGCCTTTCTGCTGAACAATTCTTCAAAGCACATGCATTCAAGGCCAGGGTATTTCTCTTCTGTTTTCTGGGCTTTTCACCAAGGTGGATGGGTCACAGAGTTCTCTTGTTCAGCCTCCAGTAGAACAGTAGATGGAATGCAGGTTGTGGATTCAACGTCCCCTTTGAGATAGACTGAGGTGTCATTTCAATAGGTATTTAAGCATTTAAAGCTGTACAGCTCTGAACTGGGATGTCTGGTGAGGGAGGGTCCTACAGAAACAGTAGAACCTTGCCTATAGGTTGGCCTTTTAAACTTTTCTTTATCTTCCTTTGGGTGGTATCTGTCAGCTTTGTACAAATGTGACCCTTCACTTTACAAGCTTAGAAAATCATGCAAATATGGCAGAATGTCATGCCTCTTTTATTTGTTTAGAACATGATGTAGGAGAAAGAATACCCTTTTTATTTTTTATTTTTTATTTATTTATTTTATTTATTTATTTATTTATTTTTGTACATGTATGTTCCCAGATCAATCAGATGCATATCCCTTGACCCTCCCCCCACCCAGGTTCCCCCATCCCTCCAGACCATTGCTCCAAGTGGTTGTAGGTACTCCTATTCCCCTAGCACAATGACAATAGCTATCTTTTCCACACATGACAGTATAGGTTCCCATGTTACTCCCTCTCATTCCTTTTTATTTTTATAAGGAAAACCTTTTTTATTTTTACCACTTATCCCTTGATAAAAATTAAGACCCTGATGAGTCCTTTATTGTCGTGTGACATACTGTTATCAACTGAGAGCCTCAAAATGATAGCTGTTACCAGTTCACAGTTGTTTAGGGTGGTATCCAGGTTTGCAGTGGTTTTCTTTCTTGATTGAAAAGAAATAAAGGAAAGGTATTTTTAGTCTATCTGAGTTTAGGAAAAGAGATTTCTACCTGCCACGTAGTGAAAACGTTCTTCCCTCTAAAAACCTCATATTATTGATGTAATGTGAGATGATTTTTCTAGTAGTCACATTCTTGTACCCTCAGGGAGAGAACTCATGTCTGCAAGTGAAGTCTTGGCGAATGGCACATGAAGAATACCAGCTCAGATGCTTTGGGGCTGTGCAGAGGGCATCAACAGCAGATGTGACTGTGGGTGGGTTGTGGTTTGAATGCCACAGGGATGGACAGGTAAGGGATGTCCACGGGGAAGGGGTGCTGGGGCTGAGTCCAGGCCTGGATCAGCCGACCAGTGAGCAGGGTGGACCAAACAACTTGAACCCACAGGACTCTGCAGCTGTAGGACACATAGAACAGAGATCAGAGATCAGATAACCCTGCAGAATCAGAATGTCTGCAATGAAGTCTTACACAGATAGACTGAGGTGTCATTTCAATAGGTATTTAAGCATTTAAAGCTGTACAGCTGGGATGTCTGGTGAGTGAGGGTCCTACAGAAACAGTAGAACCTTGCCTATAGGTTGGCCTTTTAAACTTTTCTTTATCTTCCTTTGGGTGGTATCTGTCAGCTTTGTACAAATGTGACCCTTCACTTTACAAGCTTAGAAAATCATGCAAATATGGCAGAATGTCATGCCTCTTTTATTTGTTTAGAACATGATGTAGGAGAAAGAATACCCTTTTTATTTTTTATTTTTTATTTATTTATTTTATTTATTTATTTATTTATTTTTGTACATGTATGTTCCCAGATCAATCAGATGCATATCCCTTGACCCTCCCCCCACCCAGGTTCCCCCCCCCCCATCCCTCCAGACCATTGCTCCAAGTGGTTGTAGGTACTCCTATTCCCCTAGCACAATGACAATAGCTATCTTTTCCACACATGACAGTATAGGTTCCCATGTTACTCCCTCTCATTCCTTTTTATTTTTATAAGGAAAACCTTTTTTATTTTTACCACTTATCCCTTGATAAAAATTAAGACCCTGATGAGTCCTTTATTGTCGTGTGACATACTGTTATCAACTGAGAGCCTCAAAATGATAGCTGTTACCAGTTCACAGTTGTTTAGGGTGGTATCCAGGTTTGCAGTGGTTTTCTTTCTTGATTGAAAAGAAATAAAGGAAAGGTATTTTTAGTCTATCTGAGTTTAGGAAAAGAGATTTCTACCTGCCACGTAGTGAAAACGTTCTTCCCTCTAAAAACCTCATATTATTGATGTAATGTGAGATGATTTTTCTAGTAGTCACATTCTTGTACCCTCAGGGAGAGAACTCATGTCTGCAAGTGAAGTCTTGGCGAATGGCACATGAAGAATACCAGCTCAGATGCTTTGGGGCTGTGCAGAGGGCATCAACAGCAGATGTGACTGTGGGTGGGTTGTGGTTTGAATGCCACAGGGATGGACAGGTAAGGGATGTCCACGGGGAAGGGGTGCTGGGGCTGAGTCCAGGCCTGGATCAGCCGACCAGTGAGCAGGGTGGACCAAACAACTTGAACCCACAGGACTCTGCAGCTGTAGGACACATAGAACAGAGATCAGAGATCAGATAACCCTGCAGAATCAGAATGTCTGCAATGAAGTCTTACACATTTTGACAAGTATCTGTAAAAAAATTTAGAAGAGAAGATGCAGAAAAAAGCCCAGGAAATGAAAGTAGCTGATGTAGGTGGTTCTGTTCTGGTTTAGTTCTGCAGCTGGTGACTGGGACTGGGGGAGAGAGGGACTCCAGGGTAAGAATCAACTTGGTTGAACTGTCAGCTTAGAACCTGTGTGCGCGTATGTTCATGCATACACGTGTCTCTCTGTGCATGGAGGTGGGAGTGGGTGAGTGGGTGGGCGGGTGGAAGAGGTGATGGCTATAACTGGGGAGCCATCTTGAAAGACGTGATTTTATCCAGGTTCAGACTTTGAGAATGAGTCTTCTGTCTTGGGCAGGAGGTAGAAAAAAAAAAATACAACCAGGAAAAATTACTTCCAAGGATTAGTCTTAAAGAGCTGCAGTTTTGGAGAAAATTGAGAGAATTCTAAGAGCTTGGTCAAGTCAAACTGGTCCAAAGAATTATCTCAGACTTAACTCTTTGTATGTTTCCTTTCATGGCAGTTATATTGCTTTTTGCCCTAAAAAACTCACCAGGAGTTGTTAGAACATTAACCTTGAAAGAAATGTTGTCAAAGAAATATAAACAGAACAAACAAACCAGAAAACAAACAAACCGGAATTTGTGGTCTTTACAAGTGAAATTCTTCCTAAGTCTCACTCAAGCTGCAAAATTCTGAGACTCATCCATTTTACAACTTACAAAATAACATCAATATCAATAAGTTATCCTCTAAAATCCCAGAGGAAAGGATATACAAGGTATGAAAGAAGTTGGTCAAATGGATTAAAGAGTGAGCAAAATCAAGTAAAAAGATGGTTTGAATAATAACATATTGATAACAGATAATACAAACTTTTTGGATTAGCCTTCAGAGGAATTTGAATAAAAATGCATTGTTTGGAATGTGTATGCTTTGGTCTCAGTAAAAATATCCGGTTGCAGAAATATTTCATGTGGTTTGAACTAACGGCCTGGATCAGCCGACCAGTGAGCAGGGTGGACCAAACAACTTGAACCCACAGGACTCTGCAGCTGTAGGACACATAGAACAGAGATCAGAGATCAGATAACCCTGCAGAATCAGAATGTCTGCAATGAAGTCTTACACATTTTGACAAGTATCTGTAAAAAAATTTAGAAGAGAAGATGCAGAAAAAAGCCCAGGAAATGAAAGTAGCTGATGTAGGTGGTTCTGTTCTGGTTTAGTTCTGCAGCTGGTGACTGGGACTGGGGGAGAGAGGGACTCCAGGGTAAGAATCAACTTGGTTGAACTGTCAGCTTAGAACCTGTGTGCGCGTATGTTCATGCATACACGTGTCTCTCTGTGCATGGAGGTGGGAGTGGGTGAGTGGGTGGGCGGGTGGAAGAGGTGATGGCTATAACTGGGGAGCCATCTTGAAAGACGTGATTTTATCCAGGTTCAGACTTTGAGAATGAGTCTTCTGTCTTGGGCAGGAGGTAGAAAAAAAAAAATACAACCAGGAAAAATTACTTCCAAGGATTAGTCTTAAAGAGCTGCAGTTTTGGAGAAAATTGAGAGAATTCTAAGAGCTTGGTCAAGTCAAACTGGTCCAAAGAATTATCTCAGACTTAACTCTTTGTATGTTTCCTTTCATGGCAGTTATATTGCTTTTTGCCCTAAAAAACTCACCAGGAGTTGTTAGAACATTAACCTTGAAAGAAATGTTGTCAAAGAAATATAAACAGAACAAACAAACCAGAAAACAAACAAACCGGAATTTGTGGTCTTTACAAGTGAAATTCTTCCTAAGTCTCACTCAAGCTGCAAAATTCTGAGACTCATCCATTTTACAACTTACAAAATAACATCAATATCAATAAGTTATCCTCTAAAATCCCAGAGGAAAGGATATACAAGGTATGAAAGAAGTTGGTCAAATGGATTAAAGAGTGAGCAAAATCAAGTAAAAAGATGGTTTGAATAATAACATATTGATAACAGATAATACAAACTTTTTGGATTAGCCTTCAGAGGAATTTGAATAAAAATGCATTGTTTGGAATGTGTATGCTTTGGTCTCAGTAAAAATATCCGGTTGCAGAAATATTTCATGTGGTTTGAACTAACAGTCAAAAAATTAAAAATTCACTGGTATACACTAATAATGTAATTGTATATTTTGGAGGTAAGTGTAATGGCATAAGTTGTCTATAATGGAACTGATTAGAAAATGATCTCTTGGAGAAAATTTATTGCCGATCATAAGATTTTTTTGGTTTATAAAAGTGCTGGGGTTAGTCAAATCTGTAGCACCAAATGAAAGTCTGCCTTAATAAAACTGTGGTCCTGAGAACTGCGGTTTTTGGTAAGTGGGCATCTGATCCATTAAAATTATATTGGTTTATTCTTCATGCTGCCTTTTTTCCTAAAATCCATCAGCTTGAACCTTGAAGTAAGCCCTTGCCATGTATTGCTCTAATAATAGAAGAAAGACTCACAGTAATTGTTATAATGTGTCTTATTAATCAGCTGTGACATGTTCCTTCGGAAGGTTCTCATGACGGAAAAAGCAGCAGCTTAGTGTGCTTTTGCTGAAGATGGCAAGAGTCATTTTGAGAATCCGCTCTGCATAACAGAACGTAGTGATAGAAAAATATCTGCGATATTAGATCATGCAGCCAGCTGGCTGGCCACTGCCTTTTCTGTGGCGACTCCCCCAATGCTTTGTCTGGGCAAAGCTGGGCTGGACCCATGATGGGGACTCTGCCACTCTCCTTGGATGGAATCCCACGGTCTAATTGACCTCATTGTTAGGAAATTGTTCATAAAATTAGGAAACTCAGAGTAAACAGAGAACTCAGACAGAGCTCCTTCTCACAGAGGGCAATGGACATATGGAACGAGTTACCGAGAAAAGGGACTGGGGTGAAATGCACACGTGCATTCAAGTGGTTCCCATGTTTCCTTCTGCACATGGGGGAGGAGAGAGGAGGAGGCAGCTGGCAGGAAGGTGGGAGACAGATTTTGGAAGGACAGACATGTGAATAATTTGACCTATTCTTCAAATTTCTCTTGAAGTTGGTGGAATATTTCCAATGAAAGGCTGCTTTGCTACGTGTCCTCATCCCTTTTTTCCCGTTTTTTAGCTAGGATTGAAGCATTGTTTGGAATGTGTATGCTTTGGTCTCAGTAAAATATCCGTTGCAGAAATATTTCATGTGGTTTGAACTAACAGTCAAAAAATTAAAAATTCACTGGTATACACTAATAATGTAATTGTATATTTTGGAGGTAAGTGTAATGGCATAAGTTGTCTATAATGGAACTGATTAGAAAATGATCTCTTGGAGAAAATTTATTGCCGATCATAAGATTTTTTTGGTTTATAAAAGTGCTGGGGTTAGTCAAATCTGTAGCACCAAATGAAAGTCTGCCTTAATAAAACTGTGGTCCTGAGAACTGCGGTTTTTGGTAAGTGGGCATCTGATCCATTAAAATTATATTGGTTTATTCTTCATGCTGCCTTTTTTCCTAAAATCCATCAGCTTGAACCTTGAAGTAAGCCCTTGCCATGTATTGCTCTAATAATAGAAGAAAGACTCACAGTAATTGTTATAATGTGTCTTATTAATCAGCTGTGACATGTTCCTTCGGAAGGTTCTCATGACGGAAAAAGCAGCAGCTTAGTGTGCTTTTGCTGAAGATGGCAAGAGTCATTTTGAGAATCCGCTCTGCATAACAGAACGTAGTGATAGAAAAATATCTGCGATATTAGATCATGCAGCCAGCTGGCTGGCCACTGCCTTTTCTGTGGCGACTCCCCCAATGCTTTGTCTGGGCAAAGCTGGGCTGGACCCATGATGGGGACTCTGCCACTCTCCTTGGATGGAATCCCACGGTCTAATTGACCTCATTGTTAGGAAATTGTTCATAAAATTAGGAAACTCAGAGTAAACAGAGAACTCAGACAGAGCTCCTTCTCACAGAGGGCAATGGACATATGGAACGAGTTACCGAGAAAAGGGACTGGGGTGAAATGCACACGTGCATTCAAGTGGTTCCCATGTTTCCTTCTGCACATGGGGGAGGAGAGAGGAGGAGGCAGCTGGCAGGAAGGTGGGAGACAGATTTTGGAAGGACAGACATGTGAATAATTTGACCTATTCTTCAAATTTCTCTTGAAGTTGGTGGAATATTTCCAATGAAAGGCTGCTTTGCTACGTGTCCTCATCTGTTTGGAGGTGGTAGGTGGGGTACAGTTGAAATCCCAGTGACCACCTAGGTTCTGCCCATCTCTCTGTGGTAAATGGCTTCACCTCCTGATCTGAGCAGAAAGAATCAGCAGGAAGAGTGAGGGTCTCGTGCTTGCAGAAAGTCCCAGGAGACCCTGTTTTTAACTCTGTATTTATGCCTTGTTTTAAGCCAGGAAAGGGCTCTGAGGACTCTTTACCACCCTTGTGATAGGCTGGTTTCATGGGAGACCCCTTCTTCTCCTCAGGGATCCAAGGTCAGAGTTATGAGTGTATGAGCTTGCTCTGGCTGCAGTAACACAATATCACAGACTAAGCAGTTTAAAGGACAGAAATGGACTCCTGCCCAGTTCTGAGGTGGAAGTCCAAGATTAGGATGTCAGCAGGGCTGGTTTCTCCAGAGGCCTCTTTCCTTAGCATGTAGACGGCTTCTCTTCCCTGTGTCTCCAAATAGTCATCCCTCTGTGTCTGTGTCCTAATCTCTACTTCTTATGACAGCAGTCACTTTGGAATAGGGCCCCTCTCTGACCTCATTCAACCTTAGTTATCTTTATTTAAAGGCCCCATCTCCAAATGCAGTCATATTCTGTGGTTCTAGGGGTTAGGGCTCCCACATATGGATTTGGTAGCATACCTTAGGAAATCCCCTAACGAGGAGATTGAGGATGATACCAGGAAGGTGGGGAGAGCCCTGTTATAACAATAAGGGAAAGCTTTGGGGGATAGGGTATGGGCTCTGGGGGGAACCTCAAAGTCTCCCAAGAGAGAAACACCAGGCCTTAACACCCCTACCTTCCTTCTCTTCCACTAGAGTCCAGGAAGGGTTTGTGAAGAGACAAAGGGAGGACTGGGCATCATAACATGGGTGTTCCTGGAAGCTGAGGTCCCCCAACCCTTCCCCCTCCCCCCCACACCCAGCTGTGACCAGGTTTGATGTTTTCTAGGCAACAGAGTGAGGGATGAGGAGAGAATGGAGCAAGGCGAGAAAAACTTGGGATGAGAAAAACTGCCTTGACTGCAGTTTTCAAAACCAACTGTTTGAAGTTGGAGAACATTATAGGCAGAAACAAGGCTGCAGAGGATGCTCCATTAGGGGGCTGGGAAAAGGCCACTGTTGTTGACTTTCCAGGATGTAGAATTGACTGGTCTAGAAAA
This sequence comes from Tragulus kanchil, assembly GCA_022376925.1. Lineage (NCBI taxonomy): Eukaryota > Metazoa > Chordata > Mammalia > Artiodactyla > Tragulidae > Tragulus > Tragulus kanchil. The sequence goes on along the minus strand of JAIOJX010000031.1, from coordinate 41,112,709 downwards.
CATCTCAGGCCTGGAGCTCTTTCACCAGTAATGGCTGGGGCTTTAGTGTAGAACCTTGTGCTGACTGCAGTGCCCTGGGTGTGAGCCTGAAGGCGATACCTGCATGCCAGAGAGGGCATCTGCACTCTTGTCATATGTGAGGTCTAGAGCCATGGACATTTGCCTCTATTCCCCCCATGTCCACCACTTGCTATCAACTTCCAGCATTTTTCTTATTCAGTTTGCAGGTTTATCTGAGACCTGATATGTGTTCAGTTCAAGCACAAGGTCAAGAGCAGGCCAAGCTGGATGATGGCAAAGGGTCCAGAGAAGCCAGTAAAGGCAGGCCCTTTATGCAGCAGACAGGTTCCTCACCAGTCAGTGGTCTCTAGGGTAAGAAGTGGATTCTACCCAGGGCTGGGTCCTCAGCATGAGTGGACAAATTGGTTCCCACCATGCTGGACCATTTAGTCCAAGAATTTGCCCTGGAGTAGATCACCATGGTCTTTCATGCTATTCAACCAAGCTGGCCTTAACTCCAGAAGAGCTCTTTTACCAAAAGTTTTGGATCAGGCATCCATGAGAGGACTATGGGAGCATGTGCTGGCAGAACAGAGTCTGGTTTCTTGCTATGACCCTCCTGAGTTACTGGCACCGGAGCCAAGACTTGAATGTGGTGAATCCTTAGCTGACGTTACCTGTGGAATTGTCTGTGGAATGAGGGATGAGGGGCAGCAAGGGAGCTGGTTATTAAGAAGCTGAGGGGCCAGTTCAAGCTACACCTTAAAATTAAGTTGAAGGACTTGAACCCATCTAACTCCCTCATTTCCCAGAATAAGAGATTCTCCTTGGGTTGTTTCATGAACGGGGATGTTTCCTCTAGATTTTCATATGGATTTTGTGATGGAAGACCTGAGGGCCATCAAAGGCTGGCAAAAATAAAGTCTAAGTGCCTGTCAATGAGCTGTTTGGATTATAACTTCAGGGCCTGACATTAGGCTTCTGAGGCATCCGCTTCAAAGACGTCCATCTCAATAACCATATCACCAGTGACACAGCTGGATAAGGAGACAGGTTGTCCCACCCGGGAAGCTCCCCTTTCAGTAAGCCTGAATAACTCAGATAAGTGACCACTTGAAGGACCCTGGTTTCTCTTCCTGCACTTAAACTCCTGCTCTTATTTTTTTCAAATTCACCAATGTAATGTACATGCAAAACCCTCTGCACCTCACCCTTGACCTCCATAAAGGCAGGACCCCAGGTCTGTTCTTTACTCCCTCTCTTTCTCTTCCTACCCCTGTGACCTCACTGTGTGGTCCCAGACTTGTCATGTACCCCTCAGGATCTGCGAGTAAGAAACCTTGTCTTTCCAGCCTTCCCTGGTGTTTGTTACTGAGATGTCCTGCCATTGTGATAGACCCAGGAGGGTGTCTCCTATTAGTGTGACGTCACTGTGGAGGGCTCCAGCCAGGAGAGTGTTCCCGGCTCTTCCAGCCACAGCATCACTGTTGAGTCTGAGTGCAACACAAAACAAGATGGAAGGCTTATTGATTTCTACCCAGGGCTGGGTCCTCAGCATGAGTGGACAAATTGGTTCCCAATCGCATTAGTAAAATTGGAACCGTTACCCCTGTAACTCCAGAAGAGCTCTTTTACCAAAAGTTTTGGATCAGGCATCCATGAGAGGACTATGGGAGCATGTGCTGGCAGAACAGAGTCTGGTTTCTTGCTATGACCCTCCTGAGTTACTGGCACCGGAGCCAAGACTTGAATGTGGTGAATCCTTAGCTGACGTTACCTGTGGAATTGTCTGTGGAATGAGGGATGAGGGGCAGCAAGGGAGCTGGTTATTAAGAAGCTGAGGGGCCAGTTCAAGCTACACCTTAAAATTAAGTTGAAGGACTTGAACCCATCTAACTCCCTCATTTCCCAGAATAAGAGATTCTCCTTGGGTTGTTTCATGAACGGGGATGTTTCCTCTAGATTTTCATATGGATTTTGTGATGGAAGACCTGAGGGCCATCAAAGGCTGGCAAAAATAAAGTCTAAGTGCCTGTCAATGAGCTGTTTGGATTATAACTTCAGGGCCTGACATTAGGCTTCTGAGGCATCCGCTTCAAAGACGTCCATCTCAATAACCATATCACCAGTGACACAGCTGGATAAGGAGACAGGTTGTCCCACCCGGGAAGCTCCCCTTTCAGTAAGCCTGAATAACTCAGATAAGTGACCACTTGAAGGACCCTGGTTTCTCTTCCTGCACTTAAACTCCTGCTCTTATTTTTTTCAAATTCACCAATGTAATGTACATGCAAAACCCTCTGCACCTCACCCTTGACCTCCATAAAGGCAGGACCCCAGGTCTGTTCTTTACTCCCTCTCTTTCTCTTCCTACCCCTGTGACCTCACTGTGTGGTCCCAGACTTGTCATGTACCCCTCAGGATCTGCGAGTAAGAAACCTTGTCTTTCCAGCCTTCCCTGGTGTTTGTTACTGAGATGTCCTGCCATTGTGATAGACCCAGGAGGGTGTCTCCTATTAGTGTGACGTCACTGTGGAGGGCTCCAGCCAGGAGAGTGTTCCAGGCTCTTCCAGCCACAGCATCACTGTTGAGTCTGAGTGCAACACAAAACAAGATGGAAGGCATTATATGTGCCATTTCGTCATCATTGTTAATATTGTTGCTATTGTCATCACTTGAACTTAGATTTAAAGAAAGCTTTCAATGTTGGGATTTCTTGTGAGTGAAGGGAGGGCTGAGCACCCTGTCTAGGGGATCTGACACACCTCCTTCTGAGAGCCCCTTCGTGTGAGAGAGGTGGTGTCGTCCAGAGAGATGAAGATCCAGGGTTTAGTTGTAAGAAGAGAAGTTTTTCATCTGTTGGACTCAGAAGGTAGCTAGAAAGGCCACAAATTCCTGCTCACTTGGGATTTTCTGCCTGCTGCTTTATATGAATCACAGTGGAACGTAAATTAATCTGGGGAAACATATTGGAGTATTCTTCCTGTTATAGCTCAAATCTTTTCCTGAAAGATGGCTCTACCTTTGAGTTCCACTTTCCGTGGGCACTTTATGGGTTTCCCTGGTGGCTCTAGTTGTAAAGAACCCACCCGCCAATGCAGAAGACATGAGACCTGAGTTCAATCTCTAGATCAGGACGATCCTCTGGAATAGGAAACAGCAACCTGCTCCAGTATTCTTGCCTGGAGAATCCCATGGACAGAGGAGCCTGGTGGGCTGCAGTCCATGGGGCTGCAAAGAGTCAGACACCTGAGTGACTGAGCATGGAACAGCAGAGGGCACTTCATAGTAATTTTTTCCAGCTTCTGGATGGGTCAGAAGGACTTGCCTGTCTGAAAGCAAGCATTACACCTGGGCGAATTTTTTTGAACAAGGATAGTAGTTCCTTAGGTTTGAAGGTGTCATCAATGTGTTTTTTAATACATAGCACTAGAGAGTCAAGTATTTGGCAAGTTGGTTCAAATGAAAATTTCATTGATATGAGGGAGTGCTAAAAATAACTAGGGAGCTTGATTGGTTTGCTTTCTACCAGATGCATCTTTATAAATTAGGATCAGATGCTTTCTCCTTTCAGATTATAACATTTTACTTCGTTATCTTAGTACCCAAATGTGACAGTGTTACTAACAAAGTAAGAAACTAAACCATAACACTAAGATCGTCACTGTGGAGGGCTCCAGCCAGGAGAGTGTTCCAGGCTCTTCCAGCCACAGCATCACTGTTGAGTCTGAGTGCAACACAAAACAAGATGGAAGGCATTATATGTGCCATTTCGTCATCATTGTTAATATTGTTGCTATTGTCATCACTTGAACTTAGATTTAAAGAAAGCTTTCAATGTTGGGATTTCTTGTGAGTGAAGGGAGGGCTGAGCACCCTGTCTAGGGGATCTGACACACCTCCTTCTGAGAGCCCCTTCGTGTGAGAGAGGTGGTGTCGTCCAGAGAGATGAAGATCCAGGGTTTAGTTGTAAGAAGAGAAGTTTTTCATCTGTTGGACTCAGAAGGTAGCTAGAAAGGCCACAAATTCCTGCTCACTTGGGATTTTCTGCCTGCTGCTTTATATGAATCACAGTGGAACGTAAATTAATCTGGGGAAACATATTGGAGTATTCTTCCTGTTATAGCTCAAATCTTTTCCTGAAAGATGGCTCTACCTTTGAGTTCCACTTTCCGTGGGCACTTTATGGGTTTCCCTGGTGGCTCTAGTTGTAAAGAACCCACCCGCCAATGCAGAAGACATGAGACCTGAGTTCAATCTCTAGATCAGGACGATCCTCTGGAATAGGAAACAGCAACCTGCTCCAGTATTCTTGCCTGGAGAATCCCATGGACAGAGGAGCCTGGTGGGCTGCAGTCCATGGGGCTGCAAAGAGTCAGACACCTGAGTGACTGAGCATGGAACAGCAGAGGGCACTTCATAGTAATTTTTTCCAGCTTCTGGATGGGTCAGAAGGACTTGCCTGTCTGAAAGCAAGCATTACACCTGGGCGAATTTTTTTGAACAAGGATAGTAGTTCCTTAGGTTTGAAGGTGTCATCAATGTGTTTTTTAATACATAGCACTAGAGAGTCAAGTATTTGGCAAGTTGGTTCAAATGAAAATTTCATTGATATGAGGGAGTGCTAAAAATAACTAGGGAGCTTGATTGGTTTGCTTTCTACCAGATGCATCTTTATAAATTAGGATCAGATGCTTTCTCCTTTCAGATTATAACATTTTACTTCGTTATCTTAGTACCCAAATGTGACAGTGTTACTAACAAAGTAAGAAACTAAAAACCAGTAGCACAAAGCATGAAGCATGAAGAAGCCAGCAGATTGGTCAATAAGTATGACCATCGAATGTGTGTACTTGATTCAGCTGGTTCAGAAATATTTGTCCAGATTCTACCATGTCCAGTCCCTGGATAAGCACTAGTGCTACAGCAGTGTTCCTGCCATGGGCCTTTGGTTGTTATGGAACAGCAGATGAAGCATGTGTGTCGTATATCAAATGGAATTTATCAAAGGTACATAGTGACTGTTCAGAGGTAAGATGAACTGCAGAGCCAGGTGGGAGTGGGTTGTAGGAACTAGGAAACCTTCAGCAGCCCCCAAAGCTTTTCCTGATCTGTTTCTACATCTCTGTCTCTATCTCAGTGCTCTGCATCTTTTCCTGCAGAGCACCCCTTTCCCCTCTGTGTTTGCTCTGGGTCACTGAGTCTTTCTGCAGACCCACCTTCTCTACCTGTCATGAGAGGACACGGCTCGAGTTGGCCACCTTGGTTCGGAGTGACCTCTCCAAGTAAGCTCTTGCCCTGTCTGTTACAGTCCCCGTGTGTTTTACTTCCTATTCTGAGGAGGGGACACTTTATCCCTAACTGGTGGATGATTAGTCCTTGCATTGCAAACTTCTCCCTTTAAGCCACTGTGTTCCAAGGCAGATAATGTAGGATCCACTGAGGCAGCTTGAAAGCAGGACCTGATATTGCTGGAAAGCCCACTCATGCAGGTGTCTGCTGTGGATGGCAGATGGTGGCTGGAGTTGGCAGAGCTGTGGCCAGAACACCTCCGAGTGCCTGGGCTTCCTCACAGCGGGTGACTGGGGCCCAGCACAGGTACATCTCAGACAGTAGCTCATCTGTCTTCCGCCTCAGGCTCTGTGTGCCTATCTCCACAGGGGCACACACAGATAAGAGCCTTATTTACAGGTAATTCAAAAGCTAGCCTTTCTACATCCCTCATGAATTTGCAATATAGTAAAGACTCAGAGAATGTCAGCTCTGCTCATTAAAACTGTGTTTTGAAAAGATAAAAAAGGTAACTAGGGAGCTTGATTGGTTTGCTTTCTACCAGATGCATCTTTATAAATTAGGATCAGATGCTTTCTCCTTTCAGATTATAACATTTTACTTCGTTATCTTAGTACCCAAATGTGACAGTGTTACTAACAAAGTAAGAAACTAAAAACCAGTAGCACAAAGCATGAAGCATGAAGAAGCCAGCAGATTGGTCAATAAGTATGACCATCGAATGTGTGTACTTGATTCAGCTGGTTCAGAAATATTTGTCCAGATTCTACCATGTCCAGTCCCTGGATAAGCACTAGTGCTACAGCAGTGTTCCTGCCATGGGCCTTTGGTTGTTATGGAACAGCAGATGAAGCATGTGTGTCGTATATCAAATGGAATTTATCAAAGGTACATAGTGACTGTTCAGAGGTAAGATGAACTGCAGAGCCAGGTGGGAGTGGGTTGTAGGAACTAGGAAACCTTCAGCAGCCCCCAAAGCTTTTCCTGATCTGTTTCTACATCTCTGTCTCTATCTCAGTGCTCTGCATCTTTTCCTGCAGAGCACCCCTTTCCCCTCTGTGTTTGCTCTGGGTCACTGAGTCTTTCTGCAGACCCACCTTCTCTACCTGTCATGAGAGGACACGGCTCGAGTTGGCCACCTTGGTTCGGAGTGACCTCTCCAAGTAAGCTCTTGCCCTGTCTGTTACAGTCCCCGTGTGTTTTACTTCCTATTCTGAGGAGGGGACACTTTATCCCTAACTGGTGGATGATTAGTCCTTGCATTGCAAACTTCTCCCTTTAAGCCACTGTGTTCCAAGGCAGATAATGTAGGATCCACTGAGGCAGCTTGAAAGCAGGACCTGATATTGCTGGAAAGCCCACTCATGCAGGTGTCTGCTGTGGATGGCAGATGGTGGCTGGAGTTGGCAGAGCTGTGGCCAGAACACCTCCGAGTGCCTGGGCTTCCTCACAGCGGGTGACTGGGGCCCAGCACAGGTACATCTCAGACAGTAGCTCATCTGTCTTCCGCCTCAGGCTCTGTGTGCCTATCTCCACAGGGGCACACACAGATAAGAGCCTTATTTACAGGTAATTCAAAAGCTAGCCTTTCTACATCCCTCATGAATTTGCAATATAGTAAAGACTCAGAGAATGTCAGCTCTGCTCATTAAAACTGTGTTTTGAAAAGATAAAAAAGGTAACTGGGGTGTGATACAGATTTGAAGAAGGCTCTCCTTGTGTGTTTCTCCTGAACGCTGGATTAAAAGAGCAACTTGAAGAGATGCCCGTACTCCTCCACGTGGTGGTGTCGTTCTGAACACAAATGTTGCTCACAGGAGATACTGTCACCGAAAGTACTTTCTGTAGCCTTCTCTGGACACACAAACCTAATTTACAACAAAGTAAAAAGAAATGCTAAAGCCCAGGAGCTATTATAGTTTGGTTAGTATCTAAGGTATGAAGGCAAAGTGTGTGTGTGAGATGTGTGTGTGTGTGTATGTGGGTTGTGTGTGTTGTGTGCAGTGTGCAGTGTGTGTATGTGTGGTGTGTGTGTGGTGTGTGTGTGTCTATATGTGCTGTGTGTGTTGTATGTGCTTTGTGTTGTGAATGTGAGTAGGGAAGAAGCTAGGATTTTTGGAAACTGACCCCCATCCACTGAGTGGGAAGATTCCCAGCCCGCTGCTGTACTAAATACTCATATCCTGCAATGTTTGCCCTTTAATTATCCATAAACTAATTTTCATGCATACTCCAAAAGCTGCCCATCTTTTCTTTAAAGAGGAAAAATGGTCCCTGGCATGTTGGAAGGCTTTTTGAATTATTTGCTTTAAATCCTTTAAGTAAACAGATTAAACCCCTATTTGAAATGAAGTAGGTATTTACTCATGTAAATGTATTGTTTTCCTCTGCTCTTTAAGGGCAAATAGATTAAAGGACCTGGAGAGACTTTCCTGAGCAGAGTGGCTGAAATTCCTATCTTTTTCCCTCCCCCTCTCGCCCCACCTCATTTCGGCTTTCCATGGCTTCTGAAACACAGGAGAGAGAAAAGTTTTCTTTTCTAATCATTGAGCGTTCTCAAACAGGTAGTAGCATTACTGTTTCCATTTAAAAGGAAAGATTTCTTTTGTCAGCACCTTATAGTTTTCTGATGACAGGTCTTTTGCTTTCTTAGGTGGATTTACTCCTTCCTAGATATTTTATTTTTTTTTGAAGCAGTGGTAAACAGGATTGTTTCCTTAATTTCTCATTCTGCTCTTTCCCGGTTAGTGTATAGGAGGGCAGGAGATTTCTGTGTATCTATTTGTATCCTGCTGCTTCACCAAATTCATTGAGGAGCTCTAGGAGTTTTCTGGTAGTGTCTTTAGAATTTTGTGTATAGTAACTGTGTTATCTGTAAATAGTGATAGTTTTACTTCTTTTCCATTTGAATTTCTTTTATATGTTTTTCTCTAATTGCTGTGGGTAGAACTTCCAAAGCTATATTGAACAAAAGTGGTGAGAGTAGACATCCCTGTCGTGTTCCTGATCTTTGATCTTTCAGCTTTTTGCCATTGAGTATGATGTTAGCTGTGGCTTTGCCATCTATGACCTTTATTATATTGAGGTAGGTTTCCCTATGCCCACTTTCTGGAGAGTTTTTATCATAAATGGGTATTGAACTTTGTTAAAAGATTTTTCTGTATCTATTGAGATTGATCATATGGCTTTTATTCTTTAGTTTGTTAATGTATCACACTGGTTGATTTGCATTTATTGAAAAATTCCTGCATCCATGAGTATTTCCTCTTTAAAGATGGAAAAATTGGTCCCTTTTTTTGCATACTCCAAAAGCTGCCCATCTTTTCTTTAAAGAGGAAAAATGGTCCCTGGCATGTTGGAAGGCTTTTGAATTATTTGCTTTAAATCCTTTAAGTAAACAGATTAAACCCCTATTTGAAATGAAGTAGGTATTTACTCATGTAAATGTATTGTTTTCCTCTGCTCTTTAAGGGCAAATAGATTAAAGGACCTGGAGAGACTTTCCTGAGCAGAGTGGCTGAAATTCCTATCTTTTTCCCTCCCCCTCTCGCCCCACCTCATTTCGGCTTTCCATGGCTTCTGAAACACAGGAGAGAGAAAAGTTTTCTTTTCTAATCATTGAGCGTTCTCAAACAGGTAGTAGCATTACTGTTTCCATTTAAAAGGAAAGATTTCTTTTGTCAGCACCTTATCGTTTTCTGATGACAGGTCTTTTGCTTTCTTAGGTGGATTTACTCCTTCCTAGATATTTTATTTTTTTTGAAGCAGTGGTAAACAGGATTGTTTCCTTAATTTCTCATTCTGCTCTTTCCCGGTTAGTGTATAGGAGGGCAGGAGATTTCTGTGTATCTATTTGTATCCTGCTGCTTCACCAAATTCATTGAGGAGCTCTAGGAGTTTTCTGGTAGTGTCTTTAGAATTTTGTGTATAGTAACTGTGTTATCTGTAAATAGTGATAGTTTTACTTCTTTTCCATTTGAATTTCTTTTATATGTTTTTCTCTAATTGCTGTGGGTAGAACTTCCAAAGCTATATTGAACAAAAGTGGTGAGAGTAGACATCCCTGTCGTGTTCCTGATCTTTGATCTTTCAGCTTTTTGCCATTGAGTATGATGTTAGCTGTGGCTTTGCCATCTATGACCTTTATTATATTGAGGTAGGTTTCCCTATGCCCACTTTCTGGAGAGTTTTTATCATAAATGGGTATTGAACTTTGTTAAAAGATTTTTCTGTATCTATTGAGATTGATCATATGGCTTTTATTCTTTAGTTTGTTAATGTATCACACTGGTTGATTTGCATTTATTGAAAAATTCCTGCATCCATGAGTATTTCCCACTTTATTATGATGTATGACCCTTTGAATGTGTTGTTGGATTTGGTTTGCTGGAATTTTGCTGAATATTGCTTGTATGTAGACTCTTAAAATAATAGTACAAATGAATTTATTTACAAAAATATTTATTTGCAAACATTTTACAAAATATACATTTACAAAAAAATAGAGTCACAGAGATAGAAAACAAACTTACAGTTACCGAGAGGGAAGGAGGAGAAGGAAACACTGGGAGATTAGGACTGGCATATACACACTACTATATACAAAATAGATAACTAATAAGAATCTACTGTATAGCACAGTGAACTCTACTCAATACTCTGCAAAGATCTATATGGGAAAATAATTTTAAAAAAGAGTGATTATAGGTATATGTATAAGTGAATCACTTTACTGTACACCTGAAACTAACACAACATTGCAAATCAACTATGCTCAGCATGCTCATTTGCTAAGTCATGTCCAACTCTTTGTGACCTCATGGACTTTAGCCCTCCAGGCTCCTCGGACCGTGGGGTTCTCCAAGCAAGAATATTGAAGTGGGTTGCCATTTCTTACTTCAGTAAACCAACTATACTCCAATGCACATTTAAAAAAAAGGAAAAGAAAGTGGCGACTTGTCCCTTGGCCAGCAGATCCTGGCCTGGCTGGGGAGTCAGTGCACAACAGGCCAGGAGGGTTGTGCCCACTTCACTATCTGCCAGGATGTGAGATGCGTTTAAAAATAATGCTTTGTAAGTAGAAGGACAATGCACCATTGGGTTTCCTATCAATAGCTCTGTGAGTCCCTTGGTGTAAAATAGAAGGTTGATGATGATGAACGAGCAGGCACAGACGTCTATGTGCAGGCAGAGAGAGGATTTGGGAGAGTCTACTCTCAAACTTCCTAAAGGCCATTTTCAGAATTCTCAGTGGAGCAGTGTTGCCCTTTCTCCCTTCCCCTACCATACCAACTTCGCAAATGCAAATGTGACTTTTAAAGAGGCCTGTCTGGCTCTTTGAGGTTTGGGCTGGCACGATTCATTCTCACAGGAAAACAGAATTCCCACTCATTGCCACCCAAGTCCTCCCCAGCCTACCTTCCCCCAAACCAGCAGCTGAATTGCTTCCCCAGGGAGCTGGGTGAGAGGGTCAGGTCTTGTTCAGAGCCTGGGCTTCACAGGCACCAGAAATCATCAGCCAGCAGAGAGTCACACCCTCATAAACATCCTTGGCTCTGTCTCCAGATCAGGTCACTCACTACTTTGTATAGTCACGGTCCTGACTTGTGCGGTCAGGGTACACAGTTACCTTCTTTTTTATATAGTTGTGGCCCCTGATTCATGGAGTCAGGTGACACAATTACCTTCTCAGCCTTCTTGAGGCACAATTGAGGCAGCTTAGGACTTGGAATTTAAGTCTGGACTTTAGCTCAAACTTTGCCACTTGTTCATTCATTTAGTCAACAAACACCAAGAGCCGGCTGGGTCTAGGAGCTGAGTGGAGGTCTCTTCCTGATCTTGGGGCCTCCCTCTAAAGCTGCACTTTCTGTAGTGGGGGATACAGGAAGCAATGGGGGAGACCAGCTGATATATTAAAAACATCCGCCAGGGAACAATACTCGGAAAGTACAATGAAGCAAGTTACTAGAAAAATGAAACAAGAAAGACATGAAAAATAACAAGCCCCAATTTGGCTATTGTTAGATTTCACAGGCATGAAATTGCTCTGTAAAGTGGCTAAATGCTTCCTTCCCATTTCTGGGCTCTCTCTTCCTGATTGAGACAGTACATGTAATCCTGAGGAAGTAACATGAGCCTGACTTCAGGAAGTGGGCGTGAGGGAACAGCATGGGCAGTGCACCTGCTGGCCCTGGTCAACAGTACCTTCTCCTTATTTCTCTTTGCAGAGCCCCACTGTCTGCCTATGCATTCACTACCCTTGCCTTGGAGCTGGCCTCCTCTCCAGGTCTTGGGTGAGCCTGGCTGTCCTATGGGTTATCCCATAACTCTTCCCCAGTGTGGTCCAGGAGGAGGCAGCTGATGGAGTCCAGCCTGTTGAACTGCAAGGCAAGCTTTGCTGTGAGCTTCTGGGAAGCTCACTTTGTTCTTTTGAGACAGCTTCCGGAAGCAATCCCATGTCTCTCCCCTGCTAGATGGAGCCAGAAAGCATGAATCCAGATGTCTGGGCCCTGAGAAGAACCGGACTTTGGGTGGATACCGGATGGCCAAGAGAGAGGAGTAAAGCAGGGGCTTCCAGGAAGCACTGTTAATCATCCCGGGAGCCCTCCAGTTACATGAGTTGAGTGTCTTCTTTTCTATTTCCTCCCAAGTCCAAACTTCAGCTGTCTTTTCTCTTTGCAGCTTGGAGAATTCCAGTGGCTATACCGGTGTATAGAGTAGTTGTTAAAGGCAAACCAAATCATATTTTTAATATGTCTGAGCCAGGAGTGATGTTCAAAAGCAGCCAGTATAGCCTGGCCAGGGACTTGGGCTTCATATGGCCATATGGCTAGACAGGGGGACATGGTGAATCACCAGCCCTGCCTGCACAGAAGGCCACCTGAAGTCACCATCAACAGATCTTATCTTTTTTTCTTCTTTCCTTCCTGGAATAGCAACAGCTCAGGCGCATCTTGTTGGCCCCCTAACAAGATGCCAGGATTTACCACTCTGTTTGCATGCCTTCTCCTCTTTGTCAGAACCTTGTATTTTCCTTGAGGCCTTAAGGATCCAGGAGTCAGTGTGATAGAATTCTCAGTTGTAGGGGCAAACCACACAGAAGGATGGCTTTTCCCTGCCCACAGCAGGGCCAAAATTGGAGGTGGACTTGGTGCATTTCAGCCTTCTTGCCTATTCTGGCCCTTTACTTGTCTTAGCATTCTGCCTCTCTAAGAAAATATTCCATATAAAAGTTTGGGGCAACTTCCTTGGTGATGCAGTGACTAAGAATCCCTGATCCCAATGCAGGGGACTCCCCATGCCTGGGTTCCATCCCTGGTCAGGAAACTAGATTCTACAATGCTACAAATAAGTTTGAAGGCTGCAACTAAAGATCCCACATACTGCAACTAAAAAATCCCTCATGCCACCATGAAGATCTAACAGTGCATGTGCTGCAGCTAAAACATGGAACAGCCAAAGAAATAAAAAAAATAAATGCTAAAAAAAAGTTTAGTGAGCTTTAATTAATTTTAGCTTATCCTCCTTTAGAGGAGATTATTTGTGTATTTTGAGAGTCCAAGCGGAAGGGTCTGGCTGTCACTCGGATGGCATGTGGAGGGAAGGTAAAGGGATTGCTGGTAGCCTAGGTAAATGCTTCAGGTGATGTTGTCTGCCCACCCAGCATTTGACTCAGAGGCTCTTTCTGGGAAATGGAGCCATGGGAAAGCAGGAACTGGGAAGAAAGAATGAAAGAAGAAGAGGTGGAGGAAGACAAGGGACAGTCAGAAAGACAGAGGAGAGGGATGAGAAGCAGACAGAGAAGGAAACATTGCTGCGGGCCATGGTTTCCAATAGGATTGAACCGCCTTACTTGGCTCCTGCTGCCTGCTGGACCATGCTTGGTCAGAGCCACAGGTTTTATTCAAAAGATAGATGGTAAATTTCACTTGTGTGAAGAGAAACTTGAGCTGAAATCAGTGTCACATATTCTTTGTTTCCAGCCTGAGTAGTCCCACATCCCAGCTCTGGTCCCCAGTGCTGTCTCATACATTTGGATTTCTGATTAACCAACAGATGTGGGGGAAAACTGCTGGCCTGGCCAGAGAGGTCCCTTATGGCCACACGTGTGCAAATACGAAGACTCACAAATCATTGAGGCCAGCTCAGCTGTAGCTCAAGTGACCCCTGCTGCCACCTGTATCACGTGGCAGGTGAGAGTTTGTGATGTGGACAAAACTAGCTCGGGCAGGAGAGCAGAGACTTAGCTGTAGGATGAACTTGATCATATCCCTGCCTCCAATTGCTCTTTCCCACAAACTGAGGAGTGGGAATGCTGTCAGGGAGAATGTCACAGAAAATATTTTCCTACAGGGATTAATAGCAGTTTAATAAATAACTGATCAAAAATGGGACTCCTCAGATCCAGCCCAAATGTCCAAATGTTTTGAGTAAAAATGGTTGATCTGCATACAAACATGGTTCTCTTCTTATTGTGATAGTTTTTTTTTTTTTTTAATGTTTCAAAGGAGCAAGGAAAATGTTCGTGCGTTTCTCAGACATCAAATGGCTCTCAAAAATGTCAACAACATCAGTGTAAAACTAATAAAAATATGGCACAGATTTAGCACTTGTACTGAAAGGAAATATAAAAATGGGGAAAGAGAAGCATATGGAAAAGCATGTTTGGGGCTTGAGCAGATCAACCCCACATATTAAAACAAACAGAAACCAGAGCAGTTCTGGTGGAAATGTTGAAGAGGGATGACTTATTAGAGAAAAAAAAAATGATGTCCACCCCTCCCCCACTTACTTTTCCTCAGACAACATTGAAGTTGAAAATGGACTTCAGCTTTAGCCAGTACCTTTGGCAGCCTGAACAGGAGAGGGTTTCAGACCTTAATTTCTTTCCCAGCCTCCAGGGTGGGGGAAAGGCAGCTTTGGCACAGAGAGACACTGTCAGCGCAGGCCAATTCGAGAGGGATGGACACATGATCAGGAGAGATGTCTGGAAGATCTTGAGTTGGCTGCCTCTGAAACTCATTTTCTGCATCTAGAATGTGGGGCCAATAAACCCTTACTCGCAGGTTTCTTGTGAGAATTAAGTGATGTAACACATGGAAGGTGCCTGTACACAGATGACATGTAGGCCAGCTGTGTCCAATACAAACGTCTGCAATGCTAGAAATGTGCTGTGTTCTAGGCTGTTCAGCAGAGAAGCCTCCTGGGGCACTTGAAATGTGACTAGTGCTACCAAGGGTAGGTATTTTAAATTTTATTTAATTTTAAATAATTTAAAGAGCCACATGTGGGTAGTGGTACTTAATCGGATAGTTCATGTCTGGATGATGTGGCCAATGTTGATAATAATGATGATCACATGGGGTTGTGTCCACAAATTGGAGCCTCAGTTTTCCTACAGGGATTAATAGCAGTTTAATAAATAACTGATCAAAAATGGGACTCCTCAGATCCAGCCCAAATGTCCAAATGTTTTGAGTAAAAATGGTTGATCTGCATACAAACATGGTTCTCTTCTTATTGTGATAGTTTTTTTCTTTTAATGTTTCAAAGGAGCAAGGAAAATGTTCGTGCGTTTCTCAGACATCAAATGGCTCTCAAAAATGTCAACAACATCAGTGTAAAACTAATAAAAATATGGCACAGATTTAGCACTTGTACTGAAAGGAAATATAAAAATGGGGAAAGAGAAGCATATGGAAAAGCATGTTTGGGGCTTGAGCAGATCAACCCCACATATTAAAACAAACAGAAACCAGAGCAGTTCTGGTGGAAATGTTGAAGAGGGATGACTTATTAGAGAAAAAAATGATGTCCACCCCTCCCCCACTTACTTTTCCTCAGACAACATTGAAGTTGAAAATGGACTTCAGCTTTAGCCAGTACCTTTGGCAGCCTGAACAGGAGAGGGTTTCAGACCTTAATTTCTTTCCCAGCCTCCAGGGTGGGGGAAAGGCAGCTTTGGCACAGAGAGACACTGTCAGCGCAGGCCAATTCGAGAGGGATGGACACATGATCAGGAGAGATGTCTGGAAGATCTTGAGTTGGCTGCCTCTGAAACTCATTTTCTGCATCTAGAATGTGGGGCCAATAAACCCTTACTCGCAGGTTTCTTGTGAGAATTAAGTGATGTAACACATGGAAGGTGCCTGTACACAGATGACATGTAGGCCAGCTGTGTCCAATACAAACGTCTGCAATGCTAGAAATGTGCTGTGTTCTAGGCTGTTCAGCAGAGAAGCCTCCTGGGGCACTTGAAATGTGACTAGTGCTACCAAGGGTAGGTATTTTAAATTTTATTTAATTTTAAATAATTTAAAGAGCCACATGTGGGTAGTGGTACTTAATCGGATAGTTCATGTCTGGATGATGTGGCCAATGTTGATAATAATGATGATCACATGGGGTTGTGTCCACAAATTGGAGCCTCAGGTTTCATGCTCAGGGGTCTGTTGGCATATTTGGAATTCATAGGTAGAACTGAAGGCTAAACTATTCGATGAGAAATTAAGTCCTGGTCAGGTTTCTGTGCATGTGGCCACCTGCAATCAGGTTAGCTTTGAGTCTAGCTGATCTCAAATTCTGTCTTTTCCCAACCAGGCAAGAAGGATGGCCAAGGATAAATAGATATTCTCTGTGTTTAGTTCCTCAGTGTGTCTGACTCTTTGGAACCCCATGGATTGTAGCCCACCAGACTCCTCTGTCCATGGGATTCTCCAGGCAAGAATACTGGAGTGGGTTGCCATGCCCTCATCCAGGGATCTTCCCAACCCAGAGAATGAACCCAGGTTTCCCACATTGCAGAAGGATTCTTTACCATCTGAGCTACCAGGGAACTAAACATTCTTTCCTTTTTGGGCCAACCTATTTCTCTGTTCTGAGACTATTGTTTCCATTTTGAATGCTTTTATGACCTAAACTTGATGGTTCTGGGACAGAGTGTTCAGAATGACTCTCTACTTACAATGACAGCAAGGTCTCAGAATGATAGCACAATTTATAAGTTAAGTGTGGATGCTTTTATTGGGTTCAAAGATAATCAGAATGTCCCACGGATTTGAGAAAGTTTACCAGGAAGATAGTCACTAAATAGTATTCCATCTTGTGTAAGAGACTTTACTTGATGGCTGTCAGTCAGTGGATCTCACTGGGCCAAGCACATACAGTTAAAGTTCTCACCAAAGAAATGCGACAGGTTGATATCACTGAAGAATGGCCTATGCTTCGAACTTTCTTCCTCTTTGTATTTCATTCATATCTGAAAATTTACTCAAATTCTGGCCAAGGGAAAAAATAAGAGGAATGCATAGTTCTCTTCTACTAAGCTATTATAGTCTTCTAAATGAGTTAAGTGGCATAACATATTAGCATCTAGCTGATTCAATGACTTCTCCCAAAGGCAGCTCCAGGGAAGTCCCTTTGTTTGACCATATTAGATTTGTCATGTGTGGAACCATGCAGCATTTGATGATCACGGATGGGGATGATGTGGCCAATGTTGATAATAATGATGATCACATGGGGTTGTGTCCACAAATTGGAGCCTCAGGTTTCATGCTCAGGGGTCTGTTGGCATATTTGGAATTCATAGGTAGAACTGAAGGCTAAACTATTCGATGAGAAATTAAGTCCTGGTCAGGTTTCTGTGCATGTGGCCACCTGCAATCAGGTTAGCTTTGAGTCTAGCTGATCTCAAATTCTGTCTTTTCCCAACCAGGCAAGAAGGATGGCCAAGGATAAATAGATATTCTCTGTGTTTAGTTCCTCAGTGTGTCTGACTCTTTGGAACCCCATGGATTGTAGCCCACCAGACTCCTCTGTCCATGGGATTCTCCAGGCAAGAATACTGGAGTGGGTTGCCATGCCCTCATCCAGGGATCTTCCCAACCCAGAGAATGAACCCAGGTTTCCCACATTGCAGAAGGATTCTTTACCATCTGAGCTACCAGGGAACTAAACATTCTTTCCTTTTTGGGCCAACCTATTTCTCTGTTCTGAGACTATTGTTTCCATTTTGAATGCTTTTATGACCTAAACTTGATGGTTCTGGGACAGAGTGTTCAGAATGACTCTCTACTTACAATGACAGCAAGGTCTCAGAATGATAGCACAATTTATAAGTTAAGTGTGGATGCTTTTATTGGGTTCAAAGATAATCAGAATGTCCCACGGATTTGAGAAAGTTTACCAGGAAGATAGTCACTAAATAGTATTCCATCTTGTGTAAGAGACTTTACTTGATGGCTGTCAGTCAGTGGATCTCACTGGGCCAAGCACATACAGTTAAAGTTCTCACCAAAGAAATGCGACAGGTTGATATCACTGAAGAATGGCCTATGCTTCGAACTTTCTTCCTCTTTGTATTTCATTCATATCTGAAAATTTACTCAAATTCTGGCCAAGGGAAAAAATAAGAGGAATGCATAGTTCTCTTCTACTAAGCTATTATAGTCTTCTAAATGAGTTAAGTGGCATAACATATTAGCATCTAGCTGATTCAATGACTTCTCCCAAAGGCAGCTCCAGGGAAGTCCCTTTGTTTGACCATATTAGATTTGTCATGTGTGGAACCATGCAGCATTTGCCTTTCTGTGATGTCGTAGGTAAATCACTTCTAGAAAAAAGAAGTTCTAGGCTATGAAAAGTAAGATATGCAACAAGCTGTGTTCAGCATCACCTAAGACCACAGAAGAAATGAAAACCATCAGACCCATTCCAATCCAGGCATTATTCTTGTCACATCCTTATTTTCCATTTATAAAGATTGCCTCAATTATTTATTTAATCTTTTTGATTTGTCTCATCTCTATTTCTCTCCCCCCGCTCCTCCAGCCACCAGTGTTTCATGGGATTATATCTCAAAATAAGCCACTTGCGCTCAGATCTTTGAATTAGAGTAAGTTCTTTTATTTAAGCTCTAAGATAGAGCACCATATATTTACTTGTATTTGAAAGAACTAAGATTTCGAGCATGCATAATCTTGTCATTTAGAGTTTTATTCTTGTAAACTTCCCCCTTTTGCTACTCTTAGTATATGAGATTTTTCAAAAGTAAAAATAACTGTTTCTCATCCCCAAATCAACTAGTATTCATTATAAAAAAATTCCTTGGTGGTCCACTGATTAGGACTTGGTGCTTTCACTGCAGTGGCCAGGTTCAGTCCCTGGTTAGGGACTGAAATCCCCCAAGTGGCATGGAGTGGCCAAAATTTTTTGGCAAAATAGATAAAGAAGAATTATATTGCTAATACTAGAAATAGCCACCATGAAATATTTAGTATTTTTATCTTTCCATTCTTCTTTTTCTTTTGCATTTTGTGATTTTTTAGAAACAATCTCTCCTATCCCACAAGCTCTTATTATACCTTGCCCTTGACACTCATCTCATTAAGAAGTGGGATTGGGCTTCCCCTGGTGGTCCAGTGGGTAAGGACACAGCCTTGCAATGCAAGGGGCGCCGGTTCGAGCCCTGGTCTGGGAAGATCCCACGTGCCGTGGAGCGGCTGGACTGATGTGTCCAATTACTGAGCTGGAGCTCTGGGGCGCATGCGCCCAGAGCCGGTGCTCTGTGACAACAGAGGCCACCGCGATGGGAGGCCCACAGGAGCCAAAGAACAAAGACGGATGAAAATAGAGAAAAGAAAGACCAATAGAAGTGGCCCACCCACTCCCCTCCCTCCCCAACCCGACCCCCACCCAAAAAATAAATAAATAAATAAATCTTTAAAAAAAAAAAAAAAAGAAGTGGGATCTATGTCCTTTCCCCTTGAAAGTGGGCAGAACTCTGTGTCTTCCTTGACCAACAGAGTAGAGTGGAATTAATAATGCTAAGGAAATTTGGGAAGAGATTATAACAATGTCAAGCATTTGTGTCTTATTTTCTTTAGACAATCATTCAGGAAACTCAGAAGCCATGCTGTGAAGAAGCTCAAGTTAGCCACACAAACAGACCACCTCTGTAGGTGCTTTGGTTGACAGCCAGATATTAGGATGTTTCCATGCTGAAGCTGAAGCTGAAGCTCTAATACTTTGGCCACTTGATGTAAAGAGTTAACTCATTGGAAAAGGTCCTGGTGCTGCTGGGAAAGAGTAAAGGCAAAAGAAGAAGGGGGCAGCAGAGGAAGAGATGGTTAGGTAGCATCACTGACTCAAAGGACATGAATTTGAGTAAACTCTGGGAGATACTGTGGATGACAGAGGAGCTGGGTGTGCTGTAGTCCATGGGGTTGCAAAGAGTTGGACCCAACTTAGTGACTGAACAACAATGATAAATGCTATTCTAGTTCCCAGATGTCAAATCACTCTAAGACTTGTGTCTTCTTAGCTAAGGAGCCAGACACTGTGGAACAGAAAAGCAATTTATTGCTGTATCTTTTCCAAACTTAAGGCCTAGAGATTCCATGAACATAATAAAATGGTGAGTTTATGCCAGTACATTCTGGGTGCTTTGCCAGGCAGCCAACATCCTTTCTGGTTTTCAGTTTTTGTGTTCTGATTGGCTGAGGTAATTACTATCAATTCTATTGGGCTGAGCTTCTTGAGCTGGAGTATCTCATAGTCTTTGGTCAGCCTATGCATGAATGCCTTTGGGTCAGGTGACTCCGTCTGTCCTAGGTTTTCAGTTTTTCATTTTCATGAATATGGAGCTGGGCGCATGCGCCCAGAGCCGGTGCTCTGTGACAACGACCAGATGAGAGGCCCACAGGAGCCAAAGAACAAAGACGGATGAAAATAGAGAAAAGAAAGACCAATAGAAGTGGCCCGCCCGCTCCCCCCTCCCCCCAACCCGACCCCCGCCCAAAATAAATAAATAAATCTTTAAAAAAAAAAAAAAAAGAAGTGGGATCTATGTCCTTTCCCCTTGAAAGTGGGCAGAACTCTGTGTCTTCCTTGACCAACAGAGTAGAGTGGAATTAATAATGCTAAGGAAATTTGGGAAGAGATTATAACAATGTCAAGCATTTGTGTCTTATTTTCTTTAGACAATCATTCAGGAAACTCAGAAGCCATGCTGTGAAGAAGCTCAAGTTAGCCACACAAACAGACCACCTCTGTAGGTGCTTTGGTTGACAGCCAGATATTAGGATGTTTCCATGCTGAAGCTGAAGCTGAAGCTCTAATACTTTGGCCACTTGATGTAAAGAGTTAACTCATTGGAAAAGGTCCTGGTGCTGCTGGGAAAGAGTAAAGGCAAAAGAAGAAGGGGGCAGCAGAGGAAGAGATGGTTAGGTAGCATCACTGACTCAAAGGACATGAATTTGAGTAAACTCTGGGAGATACTGTGGATGACAGAGGAGCTGGGTGTGCTGTAGTCCATGGGGTTGCAAAGAGTTGGACCCAACTTAGTGACTGAACAACAATGATAAATGCTATTCTAGTTCCCAGATGTCAAATCACTCTAAGACTTGTGTCTTCTTAGCTAAGGAGCCAGACACTGTGGAACAGAAAAAGCAATTTATTGCTGTATCTTTTCCAAACTTAAGGCCTAGAGATTCCATGAACATAATAAAATGGTGAGTTTATGCCAGTACATTCTGGGTGCTTTGCCAGGCAGCCAACATCCTTTCTGGTTTTCAGTTTTTGTGTTCTGATTGGCTGAGGTAATTACTATCAATTCTATTGGGCTGAGCTTCTTGAGCTGGAGTATCTCATAGTCTTTGGTCAGCCTATGCATGAATGCCTTTGGGTCAGGTGACTCTCTGATTCAATCAGTAACAACCTTAGATAAGTTAGCAGTTGAACAAAGCGTACTCTCGTCCACTTAAAAATATAAAACAAATCTTTAGTCAATCCTAAAGGAAATCAACCGTGAATATTCATTGGAAGGAATGAGGTTGAAGCTCCAGTATTTTGGCCTCCTAATGTGAAGAGCTGACTCATTGGAAAAGACCCTGACTTTGGGAAAGATTGAAGGTAGGAGGAGACGGGACAGAGAATGTTATGGTTGGATGGCATCATCAACTCAATGGACAGGAGTTTGAGTAAACTCTAGGAGATGTTGAAGGACAGCAGCCTGGTGTGCTGCTGTCCATGGGGTTGCAAAGAACTGGACATGACTGAGTGAACAACAACAACAAAAATGTCCCAATGCATGAAAGAAATTATGTATCATACATAGAGCAGTAGGTGGTTATTATACAAAGACTGTTCTATCATTTAAAAACATGATAAAAACATTAAAAATATGAAAAATTTCATCTGTATAAAAAGAAATTCAAGGCATGATGTCACAAATTTCTTCTGTTTGTCACAGCACAGATCACAGTGTTGGAAACATAAGAAGTGCTTCTTGCTTGGTTGGTATTTTCCATCTTCAGAGAACCTGAGAATGGTTTTAGTGCGTAAGCTAACAATTTTTGTCTTTTGTTAATAAATTATGGATTTACGTAGAAAGTCATAACTTGTGCTAAGTTCAAGTATTTTTACTATGGCAGCAAGGCTATTGTTGTTGTTTAGTCACTAAGTCATGCCTGACACTTTTGTGACCCCATAGACTGTAGCCTGTCAGGGTCTTCTGTCCGTGGGATTTTCCAGGCAAGAATACTGGAGTGGGTTGCCATTTTCTTCTCCGAAGGCTATATTATATCATTGAAGAAAATGGGACATCTAACCAAATCATTGAGGCATTTCTCCCTTTGTCCTGGTACTTATCATAATTTCTCAGCTCAGGAAGATTATATTCATAACATTGTAAAGCAACGATATTCCAACACAAATTAATGTAACAAGAAGATTATATTATTTAAATTCTTCCATAGAACTATATCCTGGAAGAGAACACCCACTTTTCCTTCTGTAACCGATGTTTGTTCCTAGATCCAGTTACTCCAGGCTCCAACATCTCAACCTTTCCACCACCATTATTCCCAGAGCCCTGTCCAGCTGTCCATCTCCGTCCTTTCGCTCCAGCTGAACCTCAGTAACTCTGGGTGCTGCTGCCCATCTGTCATAACAAGTGCCTGTGTCCAGACTTTGGAGGGTGCTAGGTTTTCCAACCACAACCTGTAAAGACACCTTGGAGACAAGGCAGTGGGAAAAGTGAGTTCATACACCTTCTGCCTCTGAAGAGGCAGGTTATAAACTGAACCGGGACTCTGAGCAAAATAAATTGGGTGTCCTCATCCAAGTAAACACTGGACACGTATCCACAACATGAAGCCACTGTACGATGCAAAAACATTGGCAGGCCCTGGAGAGGGAGAGACCCAGGAGCGCCTCCAAGCCAGCAAGGAGGTGGTGAGGCTGAACTGCGCAGACAGTTCTCCCACACGCCTGGCACACAGCATCCCTCCCTGTCTTGTTTGCACGAGTCCTACATTTGCAAAAACAAAACTGAATCAGAGGCGACACTGTATCTGGTCCTGCCAGCTCAGATCTGCTCATTAATCACTGACTAACCCCGTTCCTCAGCTACACCATCATCACTGGCTGCACACAGCTGACCTTCTCCTCTGCCTCTAAAGAGTGACACATTAATTTTTATTACTAACTCTGTGTTTCAAAACTCTTTGGGGACTAGGAAACCCAGCAGGCAAATCTCTGGCCCTAGAAAGCAGTTAAACTGAATTGCAAATAAAAGGCTTAGAAAGTCCTTAAAATCACAACCTTGGCAAGAATCTCTGAGAGGAAAAATTAACTTTCTTCTCTCATCTGAGTTAACAGTGTTGGGAAAAATCAGCCTTTTCGTTGGACAAACCAGCACTACCATTTCCACAGGCAAGCTGCATTTTCAAGTTGGAAAATGTTTCTTTTTGACTCCCTCCAACCTCTTTAACTCCATCTGGACAACCAAATGTCTTGAACTTTTCCTCTTTGTATCTGAAACTAGCAAGAGAAAGGTTGTCAATCATTTACATATTAGTGAGAATTTCAGTCAGCATCTATTCCAGTACATCTACCCAGATGCATGTTTATTGAGCACCTACCCTGTACAAAACATAAAGACTAACAAAGCACAATCCCCTGTCCAGCTGTCCATCTCCGTCCTTTCGCTCCAGCTGAACCTCAGTAACTCTGGGTGCTGCTGCCCATCTGTCATAACAAGTGCCTGTGTCCAGACTTTGGAGGGTGCTAGGTTTTCCAACCACAACCTGTAAAGACACCTTGGAGACAAGGCAGTGGGAAAAGTGAGTTCATACACCTTCTGCCTCTGAAGAGGCAGGTTATAAACTGAACCGGGACTCTGAGCAAAATAAATTGGGTGTCCTCATCCAAGTAAACACTGGACACGTATCCACAACATGAAGCCACTGTACGATGCAAAAACATTGGCAGGCCCTGGAGAGGGAGAGACCCAGGAGCGCCTCCAAGCCAGCAAGGAGGTGGTGAGGCTGAACTGCGCAGACAGTTCTCCCACACGCCTGGCACACAGCATCCCTCCCTGTCTTGTTTGCACGAGTCCTACATTTGCAAAAACAAAACTGAATCAGAGGCGACACTGTATCTGGTCCTGCCAGCTCAGATCTGCTCATTAATCACTGACTAACCCCGTTCCTCAGCTACACCATCATCACTGGCTGCACACAGCTGACCTTCTCCTCTGCCTCTAAAGAGTGACACATTAATTTTTATTACTAACTCTGTGTTTCAAAACTCTTTGGGGACTAGGAAACCCAGCAGGCAAATCTCTGGCCCTAGAAAGCAGTTAAACTGAATTGCAAATAAAAGGCTTAGAAAGTCCTTAAAATCACAACCTTGGCAAGAATCTCTGAGAGGAAAAATTAACTTTCTTCTCTCATCTGAGTTAACAGTGTTGGGAAAAATCAGCCTTTTCGTTGGACAAACCAGCACTACCATTTCCACAGGCAAGCTGCATTTTCAAGTTGGAAAATGTTTCTTTTTGACTCCCTCCAACCTCTTTAACTCCATCTGGACAACCAAATGTCTTGAACTTTTCCTCTTTGTATCTGAAACTAGCAAGAGAAAGGTTGTCAATCATTTACATATTAGTGAGAATTTCAGTCAGCATCTATTCCAGTACATCTACCCAGATGCATGTTTATTGAGCACCTACCCTGTACAAAACATAAAGACTAACAAAGCACAATCCCCCTGACCTCTAAGTGCAGATGGTTAAGAAAGGGAAACAAAGAGGTGATGGAGAGCAAGGAATGATAGGAGAAGTAAAATGTGATGGAATCCAAAAGAAGAAGTATCTTTATTTATTTATTTATTCATTTACTTTGGGCGGGAGTCAGGTTGGGGAGGGAGGGGAGTGGGTGGGCCACTTCTATTGGTCTTTCGTTTATCTATTTTCATTCGTCTTCGTTCTTTGGCTCCTGTGGGCCTCCCATCCCAGTGACATCTGTCGTTGCAGAGCACCGGCTCTGGGCGCATGCGCTCCAGAGCTCCGGCTCGGTGATTGGACACATCAGTCCAGCCGCTCCGCAGCACGTGGGATCTTCCCAGGCCAGGGCTTGAACTGGCGCCCCTTGCACTGCAAGGTGGTGTCCTTACCCACTGGACCATCAGGGGAAGCCCAGGAAGAAATATCTTATGGGAAAGTTTAGAGTATGGAAAAGAGGTAATGTTTGAGTTGAGCTTCTAAAGAGCAGAACACTTTCACCAGACATGAGTGGGGTGGGTGAGTAGATGAGCAGTGCCCGCCAGAGGACAGTATATGATGTTAAAGTTGGTGAATGGACAGGACTTGCATGAGGACCCTCAGGGGCTTGGGAGTGGGTGGCCAGCATGGCAGACCAAGTGCTGTGGTGGACTGTGGATGGGAAGCCATCTGGGCCCCATCCTGCGGGATCTCAAAGGCCACAATAAGACTGGAACCATCACAGATTTGGAGTGTTGAGGTCTCTGCTTAAGGAAACTACAGCCTTGATGGCCTGGGAGCAGATGATGAGCTGATTCTAGCAGCTGAAGTGTCACTTAGGCTGAGGTGATGGAAATTAAAACCAGAAGAAAACTGGGATCACTTTGCACTTAGGATTGATCAAAATTTAAACAGTGTGGATGCTCAGAACAATGTGGGCAGATGGGCCGAAGACGACCTCCAGGTTCTCACCTGGTGACTTTACTTCTAAATATGAGATGACAAAGAAATTTCAGGCATTGTCTGCAGGTGGGAGTAAAAATATAAGGCTTTACATGGAGATTTCTGTGGTGGTCCAATGGTTAAGACTCTGACCTTCCAAAGCAGAGGGGTGGGGGCATGAGTTTGATCCCTAGTCAGAAACTAAGATCTCACGGCACAGCCAAAAAGAAGCAAAGAAACTTAAGATAGAGAACTTACTAATGGCTACCTATTCTTAACTGTCTGCAAATATTTTATTAAAAATGATGTCCCTGGATGATCTTGCTTTATTATGCCTAGCCCTGAGAGAAAGCAGTGGGTTTCCACATGTAAGGCAAGTCCAACATACATTTTTTGCCTGCAGAATATTCTGAAGTTTTCTTGAGGAGGAAAGGCTGTCCATCCTTCTGTGTGTGTGAGCACCCCTGTGTTGACTCTGGAACTCAAGGTGTTGGTGGCCGGGAGCCCGCCCTCCTACTGAGGCTGCCAGGAAAGGGAGGGGTGTGGACCTTGGCAAATGAAGCCAGAAACCAGCAACACTCAGTCTAATTTTCATTACCTTCAGGACCCAAAAAACTAAGTTAAAAGGTTTTAGTGATGAGAGGAAGTTGGAACTGAGTCCCTTTTTATTGTAAAACAAAATCAACGCAGTTCTTTATAAGTGAAGTCATCTAATCATGGACTGTAGTTTTGTGTAGTGTGTTATGTGGACTATAATGAGGGAACATGGATTTCTACCTGAGAATCACTACTTATTCCATCAGCTGGCCTCTGAACCTCAGTCTCTTCATCAGTGCTGTGATCAGAATGCTTAGGTTCCTCCTACATTCATAGGTTGAAACCCAATGTCCAAGATGATGGTATAAGGACGTGGGATTTTTTGGGAGATGATTAGGCCATGAGGGTGGAGCCCTGATGAGTGGAATTAGCACCCTTATAAATGAGGCCTCAGAGAGCTAGTTTGTTCTCTCCTTCCAGTCTGCAATCTGGAAGACCATGTTGATAGCCTGGTCTTGGACTTCCAGTCTCCAGAACTGTGACATTGTATTTCTGTTGTTTCTAAGCCACCCAGTCCCTGGTATTGCATTGTAGTTATAGACAATCAGGAAACTATGACTGATTACAATCACCTTCAACCTGGCAGGTGGACACACTGAGCAAACATACAGGCAATCAGTCACCTGGCAGTTAGTCAACCCCAGTTGTTTAATAAGAGTGGGTCCTTGGACTATGTGAGCTCAGTCTTGGTCCTCACAGTCCTGATGTTAACAGGGATACCGGGAAGCAATGCATGGGTTCTTATTAGCAGGGATGTGTCTATGTTTAGATGGGACCAGATGGCCCTGCCTGGGCTCTGGGTTTTAGAAACCCCACTGTGGCCTCTTCCATCTGTACTCCTCCCCTCAGTTGGGGGCTCCAAGAACCCAAAGCCCCTGCTGTCCTGCTCAGAGTTCAAGCCCGATTCTAGACCTGCTCTGGGTCCAGGTCTGGTGATTCCCTCCCCAGTGGCCCCTCCTTGTGGTCAAGCATGCTGGGGATCTTTCCTTCTGGGAGACTGCATCCCTGGGGTGCACACTGTAGGTCTGGCTGGGGCCAGGGTGGTGCTGGTGATTTGTGTGAAGGGAGTTGGTGAGTGTGAGGTCCCTGGTGGTGCAGGGTGGAATCAGGGATAAGAGGGGACAGGGTGGAGGGCAGCATGATCAGGGCCTAACTCTTCCTTCTGAGTTCTCTTCAGCTGGACTCTGAGAGGTCTAAGTAGTCTGAGCTCAGCCCTGGTCTTCCAAGCAGGAGGCAGGGTAGGTGGAGTAGACCAAGTGAGCCACCTTGGAACCTACGATGGTTTCCTTCCCTAATGACATCATTGCTAGTAGCACAATTACATCCCTGGGAGGGGATCCCGGGCTGCAGCATGTTGGAAACAAGCTTGTAGATGTGTTGAGATGCATTTAGGTTCCTCCTACATTCATAGGTTGAAACCCAATGTCCAAGATGATGGTATAAGGACGTGGGATTTTTTGGGAGATGATTAGGCCATGAGGGTGGAGCCCTGATGAGTGGAATTAGCACCCTTATAAATGAGGCCTCAGAGAGCTAGTTTGTTCTCTCCTTCCAGTCTGCAATCTGGAAGACCATGTTGATAGCCTGGTCTTGGACTTCCAGTCTCCAGAACTGTGACATTGTATTTCTGTTGTTTCTAAGCCACCCAGTCCCTGGTATTGCATTGTAGTTATAGACAATCAGGAAACTATGACTGATTACAATCACCTTCAACCTGGCAGGTGGACACACTGAGCAAACATACAGGCAATCAGTCACCTGGCAGTTAGTCAACCCCAGTTGTTTAATAAGAGTGGGTCCTTGGACTATGTGAGCTCAGTCTTGGTCCTCACAGTCCTGATGTTAACAGGGATACCGGGAAGCAATGCATGGGTTCTTATTAGCAGGGATGTGTCTATGTTTAGATGGGACCAGATGGCCCTGCCTGGGCTCTGGGTTTTAGAAACCCCACTGTGGCCTCTTCCATCTGTACTCCTCCCCTCAGTTGGGGGCTCCAAGAACCCAAAGCCCCTGCTGTCCTGCTCAGAGTTCAAGCCCGATTCTAGACCTGCTCTGGGTCCAGGTCTGGTGATTCCCTCCCCAGTGGCCCCTCCTTGTGGTCAAGCATGCTGGGGATCTTTCCTTCTGGGAGACTGCATCCCTGGGGTGCACACTGTAGGTCTGGCTGGGGCCAGGGTGGTGCTGGTGATTTGTGTGAAGGGAGTTGGTGAGTGTGAGGTCCCTGGTGGTGCAGGGTGGAATCAGGGATAAGAGGGGACAGGGTGGAGGGCAGCATGATCAGGGCCTAACTCTTCCTTCTGAGTTCTCTTCAGCTGGACTCTGAGAGGTCTAAGTAGTCTGAGCTCAGCCCTGGTCTTCCAAGCAGGAGGCAGGGTAGGTGGAGTAGACCAAGTGAGCCACCTTGGAACCTACGATGGTTTCCTTCCCTAATGACATCATTGCTAGTAGCACAATTACATCCCTGGGAGGGGATCCCGGGCTGCAGCATGTTGGAAACAAGCTTGTAGATGGTGTCCCTTGGGCACATTTACCTGGGTGTGTGTGACCTTGTTCAGTCCTGAGCCACATCCCAGGCTGCTTGGTATTCTGCCCTTCGAAGCTGGCATTCCTTACCTGGACTGTGCTTTATTTCCACTGTCTTCTTTTTGTTTTTCAATATAATTTAGAAAATTTTAGTTTCCAAAGTGTTTATTTATTTATACATACATTTTATTGAGGATGTCCATGGAGGTCTAGTGGTTAACACTATGCACTTCTGATACAAGGAGCATGGGTTCAATCCCTGCTTGGGGAACAAAAGTCCCACATGCTGCAGCATGTAGCTACAAAAATCAAAATTAAAAAAAAGTATTTTCATATGGTGATTGACAGTGTCATTTTAGTTTCAGGTATACAGCAAAGTGAACCAGTTATACCTATACATATATAACCACTCTTTTTTTAGATTCTTTTCTCCCATGTCTTTATAAAGTGTGCACTTACCGTCGCTACTCATTCAGGTCAGAAGTCACTTCTCTATGAATCCTTCCATTATGGCCACAGGCAGAGTGGTTCCACATCCCCTCTGCACACATCCTGTAAGTGGAGGGAACTGGTCCCAGGTCAACAGGATCTTCCAGCATGGGGACTTGATGATGCATCCTAAGGCACATTGCTCCTGTGGGAGCCTGACAGCAGTGGGAGCTCTGGAGAAGCTCTCCAAGCTGGAACAGTGCCTCTGCTCCCTGGGGTGCACACTGTAGGTCTGGCTGGGGCCAGGGTGGTGCTGGTGATTTGTGTGAAGGGAGTTGGTGAGTGTGAGGTCCCTGGTGGTGCAGGGTGGAATCAGGGATAAGAGGGGACAGGGTGGAGGGCAGCATGATCAGGGCCTAACTCTTCCTTCTGAGTTCTCTTCAGCTGGACTCTGAGAGGTCTAAGTAGTCTGAGCTCAGCCCTGGTCTTCCAAGCAGGAGGCAGGGTAGGTGGAGTAGACCAAGTGAGCCACCTTGGAACCTACGATGGTTTCCTTCCCTAATGACATCATTGCTAGTAGCACAATTACATCCCTGGGAGGGGATCCCGGGCTGCAGCATGTTGGAAACAAGCTTGTAGATGGTGTCCCTTGGGCACATTTACCTGGGTGTGTGTGACCTTGTTCAGTCCTGAGCCACATCCCAGGCTGCTTGGTATTCTGCCCTTCGAAGCTGGCATTCCTTACCTGGACTGTGCTTTATTTCCACTGTCTTCTTTTTGTTTTTCAATATAATTTAGAAAATTTTAGTTTCCAAAGTGTTTATTTATTTATACATACATTTTATTGAGGATGTCCATGGAGGTCTAGTGGTTAACACTATGCACTTCTGATACAAGGAGCATGGGTTCAATCCCTGCTTGGGGAACAAAAGTCCCACATGCTGCAGCATGTAGCTACAAAAATCAAAATGAAAAAAAATTATGGTCATATGGTGATTGACAGTGTCATGTTAGTTTCAGGTATACAGCAAAGTGAACCAGTTATACCTATACATATATAACCACTCTTTTTTTAGATTCTTTTCTCCCATGTCTTTATAAAGTGTGCACTTACCGTCGCTACTCATTCAGGTCAGAAGTCACTTCTCTATGAATCCTTCCATTATGGCCACAGGCAGAGTGGTTCCACATCCCCTCTGCACACATCCTGTAAGTGGAGGGAACTGGTCCCAGGTCAACAGGATCTTCCAGCATGGGGGACTTGATGATGCATCCTAAGGCACATTGCTCCTGTGGGAGCCTGACAGCAGTGGGAGCTCTGGAGAGAAGCTCTCCAAGCTGGAACAGTGCCTCTGCTCCCTGGGCTCCTGGGACATGAAGAGGAATAGACAAAGATATCCTCCAACTGATGTTCTAGAAGCTCCTGAATGCACCCTCTCCTGGGCTGGAGCTCACCTAACTGCCCACCCAACTGTGTAGGAGGTATTTCATTCCAAGTATCTACTGGTCCTGCCAGACCCACCCAGGGGCCTCAAGGAAGAATGATGGATAAATTGGAGATGTGATTAAAAGTTTCTAAGGGATTGAAATTCAGTATTCTGCTGTAAAGTAGGGACTTGTTTCTTAGTATGTTATGTAATATAATCTACTGAATGAGATAAAGAGATGTGAATGGTATAGTATTCAAGACAAGATAAATGAAGATTTTTTAAACATTCGGAAGACAATGATGTATCATTGTAACTTCTGTTATTCCATGGTGACTTCTCAGGCAGGCACTGGGTTTGCTTCTTTAAAACTGTACCATATTTTCAGCTCCCTGCACCTTTGTTCACATTTACAAATGCCTCCAGTGGTCCTTCCCTTCTCCTCCTCCTGGTACAATCCTCCCAAAGACAGCTCATAAATACCTATGAGCCCCCACCTGCCAGGAAGCCCTCTGTTTGCTTTCTCCCTCCCACCTACTCTGAGCTCCCACTTAATTTTTTCTCTCTCATGGAGATTTCCTCTGTGCTGTAGCAGCTCATTACTCCACTTGTTCCCTTGCCAAATGATGCGACTTTTAAAAACAGAGCCGCCATGTTATTTTCCTCCCTGGATAGACCACTTGTGGTCTCCAGAATGAGGATGGGTGCCTCTGGCATGTGGAAGGTTGACTAATCATTGATTTTCCCAGGTCTAATGCTTCCAAAGTCACATTCAGAGGGTTAGTGCTCTCCTGGGTTCTGGGACTGGTCTCCTCTTTCAAGTAGTCACTTCTGTTTTCTGTGAAGCCTCCAACCTGGCTGATCCTCTGTGGGTCTGGAAGCAAGGTCTCCTGATGTTTTCCTGGTTGTGGTCACATGTGTGTGTGATGAGAGAATATGTGGGCTTGGACTTTTCAGATTCCAGACCAAAAGGGAGATGCTGGTTCTCTTGCTGTGTACCTTGTTATAGAGTGTGGCCTGGAGCTCCCTAGTTTGGTCCAAGTCACTGATCTTCCTGGAATGAAGCGAATATTATTCAAGACATAATAAATGAAGATGTTTCCCATTTTATCCTTTCTCACTTTGTTTTTGGTGCCAATCTTTCATTCTTTGGAGTGAGTCTCATTCTAGGTGAAAAGAGATAGAACTCCATGGTTCTGTAGGATCCTGAGACCAAAGGAGAATTTCACATCTGTGTGACTGTTTGGTACTCCCGGGAGAGGGTTGGCATCAAAGTCTAATGTGACATACTGATACAGTGGGAAAAAGAGAAAAAGAAGAACAGAAATGAATATGTGAAAAAGAGAGATCAACTCAGGTCAAGACAATAAATGTAAACAGACACATAATTTTTAAGATGAAGTTGATGCTGTGGGCTCTTTCTGTTCCCCCAGCCATCTCTGAAGGGCATCTACAGAATAGATTTTCTTATCTAATTTCTTGAAGTGTTTGCAGATCACATGAGGAGCATGCTTGGCTCTCAAACTGGGCAGGTCAGAAGCGATCAGCAGGTGCTCTCCCTGACTACTGAGATGGGTGATGATGACACATATGTGGCTGGTCTACTCAAGGGGCAGTTTTGAGGGTCTGTGGCAGGACTGCCTCCAGTTGCCCATGATGGTAAGTGGCTCATTGTTGCACCCTAGATGCCTCGCTGCCCTCTCCATTCTCCTGGGATCTCTTCCTAAAACAAGTGCCCCCATCGAGGCCTGTCCCCAGGGTATGCTCTGGAAAGGAACCCAAGCCAAGACAAAGGACTTACCATACGTTCAAGATGCTAATGGAAACTCAAGCCTTGACTTTCTGAGTGTAAATCAAAACAATACAATATAAACAGACTAAAAGCCATATGCCCTTCTCAGTTGGCCCTGGCCTATTTCAGATGGATGGGTTTTGAGTTAGTTTCCTACAAAGTGCTTATTGCTCTTTAAATTCTTGGTTTTCCGGATGTGGAATATTAACACTCATCTAATAAGTTGAACTGCTTATTATTTATTAGAGAACTGGAGGAACTGGGCCCATATGTCTATGGCAACTTGACAAAGCCCAGTTAAGAGCTTGCACCTATGAATACAGGGTGGATTGCCAGAAAGTGGGCATTCCGTTTCTTGGCCAAGTTCAGCACACTGAAGCTCTGAGATGTACGGACTGTGTCTCGACCTGCTGGTATGCAAGCATTTCAAAGTTCCTAAATTTGAAGACAGGTTGGACATTTTTCTTGCACAGTTTCTGGACCTGAAGTTATTTTTCATGAAACAGTTTTGTAAAATTTATGATGCAACTGTACAATATGCCTTTTTCTTGAGATTTATCCTGTGTACAGGCAGCTCTGTAGCAAGTTGGCAGAGGGTAGTAGAAGGGACTTCTGGAGATGGTGCTGTCATTGGCTGTGGGCTTTTCATGAATCATGTGAAGAGGACCTATTCCGCACCTTAGCCTGACTGGAGAGAAGCACCCTTTTATAGGTGAAGTTTCTGGTCAAATCCTAGAGATTAAAGACCCAATACAGTCAAATAAGCAAATAAATATCAAAAAAAGAAAAAGAAATCACTTGAAATTGATTCATTAAAAATACTCATCTTCTGATTACAGATTCATTACCTAGCCCTTTAATATATGGATGGAGAAGCCAAGACCCAGAAAAACAAGTGGATTTGCTCAAGTAACCCAAACAGCTGGCTATTTCAGAGCGCTTTTTCCTTGTGTGTATGTATGTGTGTTTGTGTGAGTGCGTGTGTGTGTGTGTATGTGTGTGTACCCATGCCAGAGGGCTTGACTTTCTGAATATCCTTTTTTTTTTTTTAATTTGCAAAGAAAAAAAAATTGGATAGTTTTTTCAGACTTGACTCAAAGAGATGATATTTCAAAAAGTACTTTCTTTAAGGTATAAATGCCATGTCTGAGTGAAAATATTTGAGACCCAGAGCCAGTGATGTGTGATTTTTAAGATAGAAGGAGATGCATCCCAGTGTGGGTTTAGGTGAGCAGTGGGTTTTATCTGCTTGGCACTGTCATTATTATTGTTATAGTTCTAACACAGGCAGCTGAAAACCCAACCTTGGGAATGTCCTTCCTCTTGGGCCATCAAGGAATTCAGACAACACGGGCATAGAGGATCCGGGGTATCAAACTGACAGTTGGACCCTGGCCCTCTTCCCTTTCCTGTGTTGTCTCTGCTCCCCAGCTTTGGTTAGGAAGATGGCCCTAGCAACTCCAGAGTAATGTGGCTTCATAACCTGCAACCTCAGAAGGACAGGTTGGTTGATTCCTTGAGCCTCTTCAAGCCAGGCTTCCACCTGATCTCTTTGTAGGGTCACACTTGCACAGTTTCTGGACCTGAAGTTCTTTTTCATGAAACAGTTTTGTAAAATTTATGATGCAACTGTACAATATGCCTTTTTCTTGAGATTTATCCTGTGTACAGGCAGCTCTGTAGCAAGTTGGCAGAGGGTAGTAGAAGGGACTTCTGGAGATGGTGCTGTCATTGGCTGTGGGCTTTTCATGAATCATGTGAAGAGGACCTATTCCGCACCTTAGCCTGACTGGAGAGAAGCACCCTTTTATAGGTGAAGTTTCTGGTCAAATCCTAGAGATTAAAGACCCAATACAGTCAAATAAGCAAATAAATATCAAAAAAAGAAAAAGAAATCACTTGAAATTGATTCATTAAAAATACTCATCTTCTGATTACAGATTCATTACCTAGCCCTTTAATATATGGATGGAGAAGCCAAGACCCAGAAAAACAAGTGGATTTGCTCAAGTAACCCAAACAGCTGGCTATTTCAGAGCGCTTTTTCCTTGTGTGTATGTATGTGTGTTTGTGTGAGTGCGTGTGTGTGTGTGTATGTGTGTGTACCCATGCCAGAGGGCTTGACTTTCTGAATATCCTTTTTTTTTTTTTAATTTGCAAAGAAAAAAAAATTGGATAGTTTTTTCAGACTTGACTCAAAGAGATGATATTTCAAAAAGTACTTTCTTTAAGGTATAAATGCCATGTCTGAGTGAAAATATTTGAGACCCAGAGCCAGTGATGTGTGATTTTTAAGATAGAAGGAGATGCATCCCAGTGTGGGTTTAGGTGAGCAGTGGGTTTTATCTGCTTGGCACTGTCATTATTATTGTTATAGTTCTAACACAGGCAGCTGAAAACCCAACCTTGGGAATGTCCTTCCTCTTGGGCCATCAAGGAATTCAGACAACACGGGCATAGAGGATCCGGGGTATCAAACTGACAGTTGGACCCTGGCCCTCTTCCCTTTCCTGTGTTGTCTCTGCTCCCCAGCTTTGGTTAGGAAGATGGCCCTAGCAACTCCAGAGTAATGTGGCTTCATAACCTGCAACCTCAGAAGGACAGGTTGGTTGATTCCTTGAGCCTCTTCAAGCCAGGCTTCCACCTGATCTCTTTGTAGGGTCACACATCTCTCCTTGACTAATCACTGTGTCTTGCACGATATGCTTGGATTGGACAGGCCAAGTGAGACACTCATCTGCTGCCTGGAGGAAAAGTAATCACACACCTGGAAGCACAGGGAATGAAGCAAGGTGGAAAATCAAAGGAGGTGCATTGTACTAGCTCCAAGGGGCACAGAAATCACAACAACAATGATGACAACAGCAAGTATTAAAGATAAATTTCTGCTTTCAAATTGTTAATAGGAACACTATTACCTTGGCTTTTTATCCCTCCCCTCCATCTATATCCTTTGTCAAGGGACTTGTAACCTCCTACCTCCATGGAGACAGTCTATGACTTACCTCATGATGCTGGGCATGACCTTGTGATTTGCTTTTGTCTAGTGATATTAGGCTGGGAATAACAACATCTTAGTTCTGAGCTCATGCCTTTAGAAGCTTCACATGTTTCTACTGTTGTTCTTGAACTTCAGTTATCTGGTAAGAGAGAGGACCAGGCTGGCCTTCTTGTCCTGGGGCAGGGATGGTGGGGAGGAAAACGAGAGACCTGTGAAGTGGACCTGACTTCATTGTTGCAGCCCGAGGCAGAGCAGCCCCAGGAAACTATAGCCACAGCAAATTAAATCCTTGTGGTTGTGTGCTGCTAAAAGTTTGTTGTCGTTTATTACGCAACAAAATCTAACTGTTCAAGGGCCAACTAAGAGATGGGGGCCTCCACAATGGTTGAAATGTGTGTTTAAGATAGAAGGAGATGCATCCCAGTGTGGGTTTAGGTGAGCAGTGGGTTTTATCTGCTTGGCACTGTCATTATTATTGTTATAGTTCTAACACAGGCAGCTGAAAACCCAACCTTGGGAATGTCCTTCCTCTTGGGCCATCAAGGAATTCAGACAACACGGGCATAGAGGATCCGGGGTATCAAACTGACAGTTGGACCCTGGCCCTCTTCCCTTTCCTGTGTTGTCTCTGCTCCCCAGCTTTGGTTAGGAAGATGGCCCTAGCAACTCCAGAGTAATGTGGCTTCATAACCTGCAACCTCAGAAGGACAGGTTGGTTGATTCCTTGAGCCTCTTCAAGCCAGGCTTCCACCTGATCTCTTTGTAGGGTCACACATCTCTCCTTGACTAATCACTGTGTCTTGCACGATATGCTTGGATTGGACAGGCCAAGTGAGACACTCATCTGCTGCCTGGAGGAAAAGTAATCACACACCTGGAAGCACAGGGAATGAAGCAAGGTGGAAAATCAAAGGAGGTGCATTGTACTAGCTCCAAGGGGCACAGAAATCACAACAACAATGATGACAACAGCAAGTATTAAAGATAAATTTCTGCTTTCAAATTGTTAATAGGAACACTATTACCTTGGCTTTTTATCCCTCCCCTCCATCTATATCCTTTGTCAAGGGACTTGTAACCTCCTACCTCCATGGAGACAGTCTATGACTTACCTCATGATGCTGGGCATGACCTTGTGATTTGCTTTTGTCTAGTGATATTAGGCTGGGAATAACAACATCTTAGTTCTGAGCTCATGCCTTTAGAAGCTTCACATGTTTCTACTGTTGTTCTTGAACTTCAGTTATCTGGTAAGAGAGAGGACCAGGCTGGCCTTCTTGTCCTGGGGCAGGGATGGTGGGGAGGAAAACGAGAGACCTGTGAAGTGGACCTGACTTCATTGTTGCAGCCCGAGGCAGAGCAGCCCCAGGAAACTATAGCCACAGCAAATTAAATCCTTGTGGTTGTGTGCTGCTAAAAGTTTGTTGTCGTTTATTACGCAACAAAATCTAACTGTTCAAGGGCCAACAGAGATGGATAAAGTGTCCAGGCATCTATGAACAGAGTATAGCCTCCACAATGGTTGAAATTGTATTGTTAATATATTGCTTGATTCACGAGACCCACAGGATTACATGGCAAATGGTGGATTCTCAACAAATGTTCCCCGAATGCATGGCTACACTCAGCACACTGGTCCCTGTGCCAGACACAGAGAGAGAAAAACACGTGCAAGGGGTATGCCTTAAGAAGCTTGCATTGCATTTGGAGAGACCACATGGGTATGTCTAGCCTGCAGGAAGGGGTGAGAAAAGTGCTCATAAGTAACAGATGTAGTGATGTGAATTGGAATGAAGTGTGTTGTTAAAGATCCTCTCTGAGAGGAGGTCCAGCTCTACCCACACCTCTTGATCTTCACATTTCAGCACCTGCTGACCTGGCTTCCAATGGCCATCATTTGCATTTCTCTATCTGAGAGTTTCTCTGGTCCTCAGAGTTTGCTTTGCTCTTCTGTACAGACCAGAAGGATCAGGAAATTAATGTCAACTTGGGAACAGCAGTCTGTCAGAGACTTAAGGGAGCTGGTGTATAAATACCTCAGCTCCCTTCTCTATCATCTTGAACAGGCTATAGTCATGTCTACAGTGATTCTTGGAATTCTCCAGTGAGGTCAAGCTCCTGTTACACTCAGGATAACTTGTGTGATGATGGCTCAGGCTGTGATCGTCTTCTTCCATGTCTCTCTGTGCCCTCTGATGCCAGTACATCATGAGACTTGCAAATAAACAATTACCTGTGAATCCTTGTCTCTATTGCTTCTGGTGAAACCCCAAAAGAGATGTGAGAGAACTGTATATTTGGTTTCATTCTCATTTTAAAAATATTTGTTTATTTATTTGGTTGTGTTGGGTCTTAGTTGTCTTTCAGGGATACTTTGCCTTTAGTACAAATTCTCTAGTTGTTTCAAGAGGGTGTGAAGTGGACCTGACTTCATTGTTGCAGCCCGAGGCAGAGCAGCCCCAGGAAACTATAGCCACAGCAAATTAAATCCTTGTGGTTGTGTGCTGCTAAAAGTTTGTTGTCGTTTATTACGCAACAAAATCTAACTGTTCAAGGGCCAACAGAGATGGATAAAGTGTCCAGGCATCTATGAACAGAGTATAGCCTCCACAATGGTTGAAATTGTATTGTTAATATATTGCTTGATTCACGAGACCCACAGGATTACATGGCAAATGGTGGATTCTCAACAAATGT
The DNA here is from genome assembly GCA_022376925.1 of Tragulus kanchil. Taxonomy (NCBI): domain Eukaryota; kingdom Metazoa; phylum Chordata; class Mammalia; order Artiodactyla; family Tragulidae; genus Tragulus; species Tragulus kanchil. The sequence goes on along the minus strand of JAIOJX010000031.1, from coordinate 41,074,967 downwards.
TCCCCGAATGCATGGCTACACTCAGCACACTGGTCCCTGTGCCAGACACAGAGAGAGAAAAACACGTGCAAGGGGTATGCCTTAAGAAGCTTGCATTGCATTTGGAGAGACCACATGGGTATGTCTAGCCTGCAGGAAGGGGTGAGAAAAGTGCTCATAAGTAACAGATGTAGTGATGTGAATTGGAATGAAGTGTGTTGTTAAAGATCCTCTCTGAGAGGAGGTCCAGCTCTACCCACACCTCTTGATCTTCACATTTCAGCACCTGCTGACCTGGCTTCCAATGGCCATCATTTGCATTTCTCTATCTGAGAGTTTCTCTGGTCCTCAGAGTTTGCTTTGCTCTTCTGTACAGACCAGAAGGATCAGGAAATTAATGTCAACTTGGGAACAGCAGTCTGTCAGAGACTTAAGGGAGCTGGTGTATAAATACCTCAGCTCCCTTCTCTATCATCTTGAACAGGCTATAGTCATGTCTACAGTGATTCTTGGAATTCTCCAGTGAGGTCAAGCTCCTGTTACACTCAGGATAACTTGTGTGATGATGGCTCAGGCTGTGATCGTCTTCTTCCATGTCTCTCTGTGCCCTCTGATGCCAGTACATCATGAGACTTGCAAATAAACAATTACCTGTGAATCCTTGTCTCTATTGCTTCTGGTGAAACCCCAAAAGAGATGTGAGAGAACTGTATATTTGGTTTCATTCTCATTTTAAAAATATTTGTTTATTTATTTGGTTGTGTTGGGTCTTAGTTGTCATGCAGGGATCTTTGTTACATCATGTAGGATCTTTCCTTGAGGCTCACAAATTCTCTAGTTGTTTCAAGAGGGCTCTGTGACTGTGTCATTGTAGAATCTTGGCTCCCTGACAAGGGATCAAACTCATCTCCCCTGCAAAGCAAAGTGAATTCTTAACCACTGGACCACCACAGAAGTCCCTCATTTTATGTTACTTTTTAAAATGTATATCTCTGTCTGTAAACCAATCTGGAGCAGGCTCTCCAGCATGTTTTGTCAATGACATAAGTTTTGTTGCTTGAAGATTCTATGGACAGTAAATGCACAGAAAAGGTAAGAATGAGAAAGATGAAGAAAGAAAGTAAAAATGTTAAAATCTTGATGGCTCAACACCACATGTGATTTGGAAGGACACTATCTATTGAGTTGAAGAAGATCTGTCTATAATAAAGCATGGCTGGTTGGTGGCTTGTCCTGGGTTGTTGGTTTTACCTTGAATTTTGCTCAGAGAAGGCACGTGGGGGCAAAGAAGAGCAATGTTTCATCTGGCTCTTGGCTGTGCCTTCATTAGTAGTATTAACTTTGAGCCATGGGTACTTTTCAGGAATTTTTTTTGAAGCCATCTAGCCATTTTTCAAGGGTTAAGTGTAGTTAAAACCAGATAATATAATCCATAAATCCACTAAATTGGGCACATGTGAATTTCAATGTCACAAGACCCAGAAAACGAGCGCATGGGTAAGGACACCACCTTCCGCCTCTGCCCCCTGGATCCTTCAAAGAACGGAGGTGACATGTGACCACCAGTCACCCATCATTCTGAGGGATAATCCATTTTTTGGTTCTTACAGTGATTCTTGGAATTCTCCAGTGAGGTCAAGCTCCTGTTACACTCAGGATAACTTGTGTGATGATGGCTCAGGCTGTGATCGTCTTCTTCCATGTCTCTCTGTGCCCTCTGATGCCAGTACATCATGAGACTTGCAAATAAACAATTACCTGTGAATCCTTGTCTCTATTGCTTCTGGTGAAACCCCAAAAGAGATGTGAGAGAACTGTATATTTGGTTTCATTCTCATTTTAAAAATATTTGTTTATTTATTTGGTTGTGTTGGGTCTTAGTTGTCATGCAGGGATCTTTGTTACATCATGTAGGATCTTTCCTTGAGGCTCACAAATTCTCTAGTTGTTTCAAGAGGGCTCTGTGACTGTGTCATTGTAGAATCTTGGCTCCCTGACAAGGGATCAAACTCATCTCCCTGCAAAGCAAAGTGAATTCTTAACCACTGGACCACCACAGAAGTCCCTCATTTTATGTTACTTTTTAAAATGTATATCTCTGTCTGTAAACCAATCTGGAGCAGGCTCTCCAGCATGTTTTGTCAATGACATAAGTTTTGTTGCTTGAAGATTCTATGGACAGTAAATGCACAGAAAAGGTAAGAATGAGAAAGATGAAGAAAGAAAGTAAAAATGTTAAAATCTTGATGGCTCAACACCACATGTGATTTGGAAGGACACTATCTATTGAGTTGAAGAAGATCTGTCTATAATAAAGCATGGCTGGTTGGTGGCTTGTCCTGGGTTGTTGGTTTTACCTTGAATTTTGCTCAGAGAAGGCACGTGGGGGCAAAGAAGAGCAATGTTTCATCTGGCTCTTGGCTGTGCCTTCATTAGTAGTATTAACTTTGAGCCATGGGTACTTTTCAGGAATTTTTTTTGAAGCCATCTAGCCATTTTTCAAGGGTTAAGTGTAGTTAAAACCAGATAATATAATCCATAAATCCACTAAATTGGGCACATGTGAATTTCAATGTCACAAGACCCAGAAAACGAGCGCATGGGTAAGGACACCACCTTCCGCCTCTGCCCCCTGGATCCTTCAAAGAACGGAGGTGACATGTGACCACCAGTCACCCGAACCACTAAGGCCACAGTCCTTATTTGCATCACAAATAGGACTAAAGTCTATTCTCTTATTCAGATAGAGGAAACAAAAATATAAATAGAAGTTCTTGTCTTTTCTGTCTGTCCCGTGATTGATTGTCTCCTGTGCCACATGGGGTGGAACTTCCCATTCTGAAGATGGTGAGGATTGACGGTGAGGTATAGATGAGCAGAGATTCAGGATGGAGACAGGAAGCCAAGGCACTCTTTGGGGACCAGAAGTGGGCAAGGCAAAGATCACTAGGGAAAATGAGAAGCTTTATGAGCTCATCCCAAGGAACACTGATGCTGCCTCAGCGACCAAAGTCAGACCTCTCATTGTTAGTCAATCAGGCGAACCACCTTATTGGATATATCAGTGCACATTTTATATCATTTTCCTTTACCTCAGCTTTTGGAGGAAGAGTTTCCCCTTCAACATTTCTCCTTTTAATGCTAAAAGTGAGATCTGAAGGCAGCATGTGGAAAATTTTAGACTTGAGACCTAGAAATTCATCAGTCCTGTGGTGTGAATTCATTTGCTGCAAGAATGATTTCACCCTGCAATTTCAAAGCTTGTTGCAATTTTCATTATAATGCAAAGCAAGTACAGGCTCTTTAATTCTTTATTTATAGTGATGATAACTGTTGATTTACAGCCTTGGGGCTGATTTCTTTTCCAAATTGAGAAATGAGCATTGAGACTTTACACAGTCACAAAAATAATGGAAACATGATTTTTATTAAATTTTAGATGAAAAAAATTAAACTCTTTTTTTCCCAGTTTCAGACCAGGAGAGGTCAAACTTACCATCTGAAGTTAGTTTGTGTGTTTTTTCCCTTCTTTCTTCCTTTCTTCCTTTTTTTTTTTTTTTTTCACGGAAAAATCTCCTCATTTAAAAAACGTGTGGGTCATCAGACCCCACTCAATAAAATTTGCTTCATTGATTCTAAAAAATGTCTTATAAAGAAGCAGGAGCTGTAGGAATGTTATACATGTCCCTGGCCTCGGACGGGGCATTTTTGCAAATGAAATCTCAGTGGACGCACAGAAAAACCTAGAGGCAACTTCCTCAGAAGTGGTCTGCCTTGCTGGTGCCCCAACTGTGCTTCATAAAGTTGTCAGCCCTGAGGTCTTATTACAGAAAAGACGAAATGACGGGGACCTGCATTCCCTTTTCCATAAATCATCCTTCACCAAGGACGTTCCTGCGTTCATTAGGGGAGTCAGGCAGTGCTTGAAGCGTGTTCATGGAGGTTTTTTATAGGCTTCTTGATGAACTGGAGCTGAAGGGTTAGCTTATAAGCCAGCAATCCAAGGCCCTCTTTCTGGATGTTGAGTTTCTACTTTGTCGTCTTAGAAACTCATAGTAAAATCAAAGAGTTAATCATAATTTATAGACTCTCTCCTGCTTCCCTACGTCACCCCAGGCTGGTGACCTCAGGAAGGGCGCCAGGGTGAGGTACAATATTTCAAGGTTGGCCCTGCGGTGATGGCCTAATTTAACAGCCCCTTCAGATCTGAGCACAGGATTGCATGCTCCTTTTGTAAGTTAGAAAGAGATTCTTCAAGTCCCTCAGTCATCCCAGAGAATTTCAGATACATAAGCTTCAGAACAGAGGCTCCCACCAAGTCCATGTTTAAAGCTGCTAAGTGCCCTGAGTGCTAGAACAAACTCCTCCCTATAATAAACAGTTTGTTAAATGGATAGAGACAGGCATTTTTTCTCCAGCAAAGATAAGGTGATGGTTTAGAAGATGGAAAGAGGATGGCTGTGCAAGTTTGAAAGTTGGTGCTAAAGTAAATGATATTTTTACTCTTTGGAAAACTAAACAGGGCCCGATGTCATCGGGCAGTGGCTGGTCTTGGAGCTGAGGCCACCCATTCTGCTGCTGGCAGCTGTGCTGACGTGTCCTTGGCCCTGTGCCCCTGCCTGGCATCCTCAGCGCCTCTAAATGAGTGGGTTAGCCAAGAGGAGTGACATCAGGGGCCCATCTTTGGCTGCTGATCTAAAAGCATAAACCCAAATTCAACAGAATCAGCTTTTACAGTAAGAGGACAAAGAGCTGTCCTGTCCTTGTTAGAGCTGCTCTAAGATCGAGCACGGACGTGGGAAAGTTTGTTGTCAAGTGGCTTCTGCCACTTGTCCTCTGACTACCACTTTTCAAGAGAGATGCTCAGGGTTCCACAGCGATTCTCTACTGTAGGCTGTTTCCAGCCTGGTTGCCTGGAAGACAGTAACTAACCTCATTTAGTATCTGTCTTTCATCTTCATAAACATTCTAGTGGTGAATGACTGACATTACCCCATTGTACAGGTGAGGAAACCAAGGCCTCCAGAGGTTTAGTGGTTCGTCTGCCCAGGATGTTATACTTTGTCGAGCTGAAGGGTTAGCTTATAAGCCAGCAATCCAAGGCCCTCTTTCTGGATGTTGAGTTTCTACTTTGTCGTCTTAGAAACTCATAGTAAAATCAAAGAGTTAATCATAATTTATAGACTCTCTCCTGCTTCCCTACGTCACCCCAGGCTGGTGACCTCGGGAAAGGGGCGCCAGGGTGAGGTACAATATTTCAAGGTTGGCCCTGCGGTGATGGCCTAATTTAACAGCCCCTTCAGATCTGAGCACAGGATTGCATGCTCCTTTTGTAAGTTAGAAAGAGATTCTTCAAGTCCCTCAGTCATCCCAGAGAATTTCAGATACATAAGCTTCAGAACAGAGGCTCCCACCAAGTCCATGTTTAAAGCTGCTAAGTGCCCTGAGTGCTAGAACAAACTCCTCCCTATAATAAACAGTTTGTTAAATGGATAGAGACAGGCATTTTCTCTCCAGCAAAGATAAGGTGATGGTTTAGAAGATGGAAAGAGGATGGCTGTGCAAGTTTGAAAGTTGGTGCTAAAGTAAATGATATTTTTACTCTTTGGAAAACTAAACAGGGCCCGATGTCATCGGGCAGTGGCTGGTCTTGGAGCTGAGGCCACCCATTCTGCTGCTGGCAGCTGTGCTGACGTGTCCTTGGCCCTGTGCCCCTGCCTGGCATCCTCAGCGCCTCTAAATGAGTGGGTTAGCCAAGAGGAGTGACATCAGGGGCCCATCTTTGGCTGCTGATCTAAAAGCATAAACCCAAATTCAACAGAATCAGCTTTTACAGTAAGAGGACAAAGAGCTGTCCTGTCCTTGTTAGAGCTGCTCTAAGATCGAGCACGGACGTGGGAAAGTTTGTTGTCAAGTGGCTTCTGCCACTTGTCCTCTGACTACCACTTTTCAAGAGAGATGCTCAGGGTTCCACAGCGATTCTCTACTGTAGGCTGTTTCCAGCCTGGTTGCCTGGAAGACAGTAACTAACCTCATTTAGTATCTGTCTTTCATCTTCATAAACATTCTAGTGGTGAATGACTGACATTACCCCATTGTACAGGTGAGGAAACCAAGGCCTCCAGAGGTTTAGTGGTTCGTCTGCCCAGGATCACACAGCCAGGGAAAGCTGAGTCAGAGTTTGGGCTCAGAGCTGGTTTCAATCAGTACCCAGAGGTCTCTATCATGATGCGTACGGCTTTGAGATGGGTCTGTGCTCTGGAGAGGTCTTTCTCCTTCTTGTGCTTAACTTCTCAGTTCTGTGTAATTTGCTCTGTGAGCAAGTAGACACTGGAGTCAGACCACATGATTTTAAACCTAAAGCTCATGGGCTTTGGAAGATCTTGGGCAAGTGGCTTAGCCTCCTTGGGCCTTGTTGCTGTCATCATGGCCCACAGGCCTAGTTTGTCCAAGGCATGTGGGAAGTAGGAAAAGGGGATAACAGTAGCTCTGGTTCTTGGGGTTGTCAGGAGTTAATTGTGTGACTTCAGTGATGTAAAAGGCTGAGAGTACTGCCCAGGTTCACAGTACCAGCTTAATACATGTGAACTATTACTGCTTTTATAGCCCTTTTGTTACCCCTAAAACATGTTCTACTTGGGACTGGATGGTGGTAAAAGCTGGGACTTTTCTCTACTTAAGGAAATTCCACAAAGAAGGGACTTGCCTGGTTGTCCAGTGGTTAAGACTTGGCCTTCCAAAGCAGGAGGTGCGGATTCCATCCCTGCTTGGGGAACTAAGATCCCACATGATTTGTGGCCACAAAACCTAAAGCTTTTAATCTAGTTGTGACTTGTCTTTAGTCGTGGTGAGTGGGTACCATTCTGCAGTTGCAGTGTGTGGGGTTTTCACTGAGGTGGCCTCCCCTCTTTCTGGACTCTAGGGGTTTCATGGTTCAACAGCTGTGGTGTGTGGGTTCAGTAGTTGTGGCTCTAGAGTACAGGCTCAGTAGTTGTGGCCCACAGGCCTAGTTGCTCTGAGGCATGTGAAATTCTCCTGGACCAGAGTTTGAACCCATGTCTCCTGCATTGGCAGGTGAATTCCTTACCACTGAGCTACCAGAGAAGTCCCCTAAACAAAACAAAACAAAAACCTTAAAAAAAAAAAAAAAGGGCTAAACCAAACCACTTAGCACCTTATGGCCTTGGCATGCATCACTTCTCCCAGAATCCACCAGAATTCCCATGGTCAAATCTAGTTATGTGGCTGACTTCACTCTTGTCAGGGCCAGGAACATACTCTGGCCAACAAGTCCCATGGCAAAGAGAGGCAGGGAAGGACTGAAAACTGGAACTCCACGTAAAGAAAATGTGTGTCTACTCCAAGCCTCACAGTCATGCCCTGGGGAAGGTGATGCTGGGGAGACAATTTCTCTGAGGAGAAACTTGAGGCTCATGGAAGTTCTGTGGTTCCCAAAGTGGTCGGTTCTGGGGCTAGTCCTTGCATTCAAGTCTGTCCTGCTTTACTCAGATGTTCCGGTGAATCATGTGACAGCGAAGTTGCAAATTAAGATTCTGGCTTCCTGACAGCTTCCGATGATGGCCCGCAGTTACTGTGTGCTGACCCTATATCAGGCCTGTGGGCAGATACCTCACTGTCCACACAGACCTCCACGTGGTTGGTCTTGTTGTTATTTTGTCTCTCTTATAGATGCAGACCGCTTAATACATGTGAACTATTACTGCTTTTATAGCCCTTTGTTACCCCTAAAACATGTTCTACTTGGGACTGGATGGTGGTAAAAGCTGGGACTTTCTCTACTTAAGGAAATTCCACAAAGAAGGGACTTGCCTGGTTGTCCAGTGGTTAAGACTTGGCCTTCCAAAGCAGGAGGTGCGGATTCCATCCCTGCTTGGGGAACTAAGATCCCACATGATTTGTGGCCACAAAACCTAAAGCTTTTAATCTAGTTGTGACTTGTCTTTAGTCGTGGTGAGTGGGTACCATTCTGCAGTTGCAGTGTGTGGGGTTTTCACTGAGGTGGCCTCCCCTCTTTCTGGACTCTAGGGGTTTCATGGTTCAACAGCTGTGGTGTGTGGGTTCAGTAGTTGTGGCTCTAGAGTACAGGCTCAGTAGTTGTGGCCCACAGGCCTAGTTGCTCTGAGGCATGTGAAATTCTCCTGGACCAGAGTTTGAACCCATGTCTCCTGCATTGGCAGGTGAATTCCTTACCACTGAGCTACCAGAGAAGTCCCCTAAACAAAACAAAACAAAAACCTTAAAAAAAAAAAAAAAGGGCTAAACCAAACCACTTAGCACCTTATGGCCTTGGCATGCATCACTTCTCCCAGAATCCACCAGAATTCCCATGGTCAAATCTAGTTATGTGGCTGACTTCACTCTTGTCAGGGCCAGGAACATACTCTGGCCAACAAGTCCCATGGCAAAGAGAGGCAGGGAAGGACTGAAAACTGGAACTCCACGTAAAGAAAATGTGTGTCTACTCCAAGCCTCACAGTCATGCCCTGGGGAAGGTGATGCTGGGGAGACAATTTCTCTGAGGAGAAACTTGAGGCTCATGGAAGTTCTGTGGTTCCCAAAGTGGTCGGTTCTGGGGCTAGTCCTTGCATTCAAGTCTGTCCTGCTTTACTCAGATGTTCCGGTGAATCATGTGACAGCGAAGTTGCAAATTAAGATTCTGGCTTCCTGACAGCTTCCGATGATGGCCCGCAGTTACTGTGTGCTGACCCTATATCAGGCCTGTGGGCAGATACCTCACTGTCCACACAGACCTCCACGTGGTTGGTCTTGTTGTTATTTTGTCTCCTCTATAGATGCAGACTCATCCTCCTGCTCCCTCATGGCCTTGAGCCTTTATGAAAGAAAGCCTCACCCCTTGGCCTGCCTCGGTTTTTCTAGATGTGAGATGAGGAAACTCTGTCTTCCCTCTTTTCCTTCATGTGGTGATTTCCTTAAGTTTCAAATCGTGTGATAACAGCAGTGGTTTATTTAGAAAGGCCATGGCCTCCTTGGAAGGAAGTTCCTGCATAAATTTGAAGTGTATGGTGAGACGGTATCCTGGAGACCTATGTGTGAATAATAAACATGTCAGCACCTGCCCCCCTCCTCCCTCAGAAGTGCCGAATGAAAGGGAAGGAACATACCATACATCAAAGACCCTTAGAGGTTTACTCAGAATTCCAAGTCCCCTGGGCTAGGACCACACCTAGTACTGTGTCACATCCAATCAAAATTACAAAGCAATTGTCCAGCACGTGATGCGCAGTTGTGGGGACATCCGGGACTGCTGTACCATGGAAGCAAAATGTGGTCCAGGCACAATGGAAATCCATGGCTTATGTGTGATGAGTCCTGAGTGCTTGTTTATTAACTTAAGGCTCTGCCTAAGGCTCAGGATATGAGCAGATTTCTCCAGCAGAGAAATGATGCTGTGGGGAGTATGTAGGTGGGCCAGAGTGTAACTGAACAGGATTCTATGGAACCTTCCTAAGACAGGCCTTCCCCTATCCTGTGCTTGTGCTTCTCTCTGAAGTATCTAGGTAATAGTTTCTGATGCAAGTTTCCCAAGTTGTTTTGCAGATGTGACCACCTCGCCCACCAAATGGAAGAACTACTTGATGACCTTGAGCACACAGCCCCAGGACTCCTGGAGCCTAAAGATAATGTTGTGATCCCCTGTGATACCACCCTGCTACATCACTATCAGCCAGAGAACTGTGTACAAGTTGGTTAAAAATGCTTTGCCGAAACCCTTTGGGGAGCTTGGAGTTTTTCAGGGCATGAGCCACCACGTCACGTTGCATGGCCCTGCGATAAACCTTTCTTTGCTCCAAGCTCCAACATTACTGCACATCTGTCAGGCACACATTACAGTTGCAGTAACAATAGGGCTAAGTCAGCAGAGAAGGATGAACCTAGAACTCATAATTCTCCAGGCTAGAGTTTGGCCCAGTGCAGATTCCTCACACCCAGCTCTCAGACATCACTGGTTTTCATGGCAGAGACTACTGTACTCCCTGGGTTTTTTACACTGTGGCTCATCGAGGGCTTTCTGGAGCCTTATGTGGCACAGGCTCTTTGTGAGCTTGGTGAAAGCCCCCAGAATTGACTCAGAACTGACCTCAGATGGGCATTGGTGGATCAGAGTTCCTTGGAAGGAAGTTCCTGCATAAATTTGAAGTGTATGGTGAGACGGTATCCTGGAGACCTATGTGTGAATAATAAACATGTCAGCACCTGCCCCCCTCCTCCCTCAGAAGTGCCGAATGAAAGGGAAGGAACATACCATACATCAAAGACCCTTAGAGGTTTACTCAGAATTCCAAGTCCCCTGGGCTAGGACCACACCTAGTACTGTGTCACATCCAATCAAAATTACAAAGCAATTGTCCAGCACGTGATGCGCAGTTGTGGGGACATCCGGGACTGCTGTACCATGGAAGCAAAATGTGGTCCAGGCACAATGGAAATCCATGGCTTATGTGTGATGAGTCCTGAGTGCTTGTTTATTAACTTAAGGCTCTGCCTAAGGCTCAGGATATGAGCAGATTTCTCCAGCAGAGAAATGATGCTGTGGGGAGTATGTAGGTGGGCCAGAGTGTAACTGAACAGGATTCTATGGAACCTTCCTAAGACAGGCCTTCCCTATCCTGTGCTTGTGCTTCTCTCTGAAGTATCTAGGTAATAGTTTCTGATGCAAGTTTCCCAAGTTGTTTTGCAGATGTGACCACCTCGCCCACCAAATGGAAGAACTACTTGATGACCTTGAGCACACAGCCCCAGGACTCCTGGAGCCTAAAGATAATGTTGTGATCCCCTGTGATACCACCCTGCTACATCACTATCAGCCAGAGAACTGTGTACAAGTTGGTTAAAAATGCTTTGCCGAAACCCTTTGGGGAGCTTGGAGTTTTTCAGGGCATGAGCCACCACGTCACGTTGCATGGCCCTGCGATAAACCTTTCTTTGCTCCAAGCTCCAACATTACTGCACATCTGTCAGGCACACATTACAGTTGCAGTAACAATAGGGCTAAGTCAGCAGAGAAGGATGAACCTAGAACTCATAATTCTCCAGGCTAGAGTTTGGCCCAGTGCAGATTCCTCACACCCAGCTCTCAGACATCACTGGTTTTCATGGCAGAGACTACTGTACTCCCTGGGTTTTTTACACTGTGGCTCATCGAGGGCTTTCTGGAGCCTTATGTGGCACAGGCTCTTTGTGAGCTTGGTGAAAGCCCCCAGAATTGACTCAGAACTGACCTCAGATGGGCATTGGTGGATCAGAGTCCTGAATCCCTTGTCCCTTGGTGGGACATACAGATTCTAGACCGTCTCCTAGAGGCTTCCTCCCAGGGCTGAGCCCCAGCTGCCCTCCGTTATGATCCTTTTTAAACTTTATCTATCACCTTCCATCTCTTCCCTGTATCAGCTCCCAGACCCCTAATTCCATCTTGTCCTGCTTGGAATCACCTCTCTAAAAAGTCTCTGGTCTCAAGGTATGCTTCCCAGGTCATGTAAGCTAAGATAACATAAACCTTTTTGCCGTAAGTTCTGTGAAAGGATTGCAGACTGCATGAAGTCACACAGCACTGTTGGTTAGTAGTGCTTCAGAGCAGAGGGAGGAAGAACCAGCTCCTTAGAATGAGGCAGAGCATGAGGGCTGGACTGGTTAGGATGGGGACCAGGTGGAAATTGGGAAGGGCCAGCCAGGAGGCACAGAGAACTGCTGAGATTTAGGGGAACAGGCTGTGGGCACATGGAAATAGATCCTGGGACACTGAGATTTATTTTCAGGCAAACTGTTCTCCATGCACCCAGAGCTCCCCTGAGCAATTTCTAAGAAAAGCTTCCAAAAGTTTTAAGAATCTGGTGACCATATTTTCTGAATCAAAATATTGGGAACCAGTCTGCCAAAGGATGTTTTGTTTATGATTTGTGAATATATCTGCCCAGAAAAAGACAGAGGGAATATTTGAATTGATACTGCTCCAGAAATTCTGAGATTTGTGGTCACCATACTCAGGGGATTGTTTGCTGTAGAGGTTATAATGGGGAAAGAGGAGTTTAGATGATTATAAAAGAATTGAGTTTTCAGGGCATGAGCCACCACGTCACGTTGCATGGCCCTGCGATAAACCTTTCTTTGCTCCAAGCTCCAACATTACTGCACATCTGTCAGGCACACATTACAGTTGCAGTAACAATAGGGCTAAGTCAGCAGAGAAGGATGAACCTAGAACTCATAATTCTCCAGGCTAGAGTTTGGCCCAGTGCAGATTCCTCACACCCAGCTCTCAGACATCACTGGTTTTCATGGCAGAGACTACTGTACTCCCTGGGTTTTTTACACTGTGGCTCATCGAGGGCTTTCTGGAGCCTTATGTGGCACAGGCTCTTTGTGAGCTTGGTGAAAGCCCCCAGAATTGACTCAGAACTGACCTCAGATGGGCATTGGTGGATCAGAGTCCTGAATCCCTTGTCCCTTGGTGGGACATACAGATTCTAGACCGTCTCCTAGAGGCTTCCTCCCAGGGCTGAGCCCCAGCTGCCCTCCGTTATGATCCTTTTTAAACTTTATCTATCACCTTCCATCTCTTCCCTGTATCAGCTCCCAGACCCCTAATTCCATCTTGTCCTGCTTGGAATCACCTCTCTAAAAAGTCTCTGGTCTCAAGGTATGCTTCCCAGGTCATGTAAGCTAAGATAACATAAACCTTTTTGCCGTAAGTTCTGTGAAAGGATTGCAGACTGCATGAAGTCACACAGCACTGTTGGTTAGTAGTGCTTCATAGCAGAGGAGGAAGAACCAGCTCCTTAGAATGAGGCAGAGCATGAGGGCTGGACTGGTTAGGATGGGGACCAGGTGGAAATTGGGAAGGGCCAGCCAGGAGGCACAGAGAACTGCTGAGATTTAGGGGAACAGGCTGTGGGCACATGGAAATAGATCCTGGGACACTGAGATTTATTTTCAGGCAAACTGTTCTCCATGCACCCAGAGCTCCCCTGAGCAATTTCTAAGAAAAGCTTCCAAAAGTTTTAAGAATCTGGTGACCATATTTTCTGAATCAAAATATTGGGAACCAGTCTGCCAAAGGATGTTTTGTTTATGATTTGTGAATATATCTGCCCAGAAAAAGACAGAGGGAATATTTGAATTGATACTGCTCCAGAAATTCTGAGATTTGTGGTCACCATACTCAGGGGGTCATCTGATTTAGAGTTTCTCAACAGACTGTAGAGGTTATAATGGGGAAAGAGGAGTAAGATCAAACAGACATCAGAATATTCAAAATTAATGAGATTTTATGACAAAGATTATTTACAACAAGGGTGCTATAACTTTATTTCCTTAAATTTTGCCATGAATGAAATAGTTAAGCACTTACCTAAATATAAACTTTTATAATACACACACACACACACACACACACACACACACACACAAACCTTGATGCTTTATTTTGAAGGTGATGGGAATCAGATTCTTGGAGCAACTGACAGGGTGCAGGCTATGAAAACTTTATTCAATAATTTAACTCATATACATTCCCTTCTTCCCAACACGGGGACTTAACCCAGAAATCCTGCATTGCAGGCAGATTCTTTACCATCTGAGCCACCAGAGAAGCTCCCATATTTATTTATGGCTTAGAAGATATATATACATACATATATATAAGATATATATACATACATATATATATGTTGTGGTTGTTTTTTAGTTGCTCAGTTGAGTCTGACTCATTTGCAGTCCCATGGACTCCTGCTACAAGGTGGATTCTTAACTGCTGGACTGCCAAGGAAGTCCCTTCATCATCTTCTGCACAGGGTGTGCAATAAACCTCCTTTCACTAGTCTTCCTCACTCTCTCTTTTTCTTTCTTTATGACTATAGCACCCAAATATACTGGCCAGGGTGAGCAGGCAGAGAAGGCAACTGGGATAAATGTGTCCCACAAATGCACCCCTGTAGACTTGACTTTGTCAGGAGGACTGGAAATGAGAAGCTGCTTTTTAATTTGGAGGTGGGTGTCTTCTGTCTGCCGTTCAACTGCTCTGTGGAAAGTGTCTAGTCTGTAGGATGAGGGTGTTCTTTCCTATCCTTCTCACCAAGGGGGTTATTTTAAGAATTCTGGTGACATTTCTAAGAAAAGCTTCCATTTTCTGAATTTTCGAAAATATTGGGAACCAGTCTGCCAAAGGATGTTTTGTTTATGATTTGTGAATATATCTGCCCAGAAAAAGACAGAGGGAATATTTGAATTGATACTGCTCCAGAAATTCTGAGATTTGTGGTCACCATACTCAGGGGGTCATCTGATTTAGAGTTTCTCAACAGACTGTAGAGGTTATAATGGGGAAAGAGGAGTAAGATCAAACAGACATCAGAATATTCAAAATTAATGAGATTTTATGACAAAGATTATTTACAACAAGGGTGCTATAACTTTATTTCCTTAAATTTTGCCATGAATGAAATAGTTAAGCACTTACCTAAATATAAACTTTTATAATACACACACACACACACACACACACACACACACACACAAACCTTGATGCTTTATTTTGAAGGTGATGGGAATCAGATTCTTGGAGCAACTGACAGGGTGCAGGCTATGAAAACTTTATTCAATAATTTAACTCATATACATTCCCTTCTTCCCAACACGGGGACTTAACCCAGAAATCCTGCATTGCAGGCAGATTCTTTACCATCTGAGCCACCAGAGAAGCTCCCATATTTATTTATGGCTTAGAAGATATATATACATACATATATATAAGATATATATACATACATATATATATGTTGTGGTTGTTTTTTAGTTGCTCAGTTGAGTCTGACTCATTTGCAGTCCCATGGACTCCTGCTACAAGGTGGATTCTTAACTGCTGGACTGCCAAGGAAGTCCCTTCATCATCTTCTGCACAGGGTGTGCAATAAACCTCCTTTCACTAGTCTTCCTCACTCTCTCTTTTTCTTTCTTTATGACTATAGCACCCAAATATACTGGCCAGGGTGAGCAGGCAGAGAAGGCAACTGGGATAAATGTGTCCCACAAATGCACCCCTGTAGACTTGACTTTGTCAGGAGGACTGGAAATGAGAAGCTGCTTTTTAATTTGGAGGTGGGTGTCTTCTGTCTGCCGTTCAACTGCTCTGTGGAAAGTGTCTAGTCTGTAGGATGAGGGTGTTCTTTCCTATCCTTCTCACCTCCTGAACTGTTATAAGAATAAAAGGCAACAAAACACAAAAGGGCTTTGCACATCAGCTGAATGAGGCATGAGGGCTGCCTTTCTTCTTCCTAATCAGCATTCGTTAAGTATTCTTACTGATAGAATGCATCTTCAAATAGATACTGATGAGGGTTTTTCATAATAATGTCTAAAAAGCTATTTCACACTCATTTGGCAAATCATCACATGATTATTAGAACTGATACGTCTTTCAAAGTAGATGGTTGCACTCAGCTGAGCATATGTGGTATGTGCATGTAAAAACAGCCGAGGGAAAAGGACACTTGAAATTTTTAAAAAAGACCTTCAAAAATTGGGTCACATTTCTTTAAAGGACTCTTGGAAGTAGAATGGAGAAACAGTTAGTTCCATAGATCATTTTGTCCATTCAGTGTGCAGATTTACAACTTGGAACATGATGTAACCAAAAAAGAAAAAAAAAAACAAACAAACAAAAAACAACTCACAACAGAAATTAAAGAAATAAAACCTCCACAGCCTAAGGTTTCACTGCCTTCTAGGGTGCTAACACTCAATGGACTCCAAACCTACTTAGAAGATTGGACAGTTTGATCACACATAATGAATTTCAGCCATGAAGATGGCTTCATTAACTATTCAGAAAAGTCCTGTTTTTGTGCTTCTGCTCCTTAAAGATGCCCACAGGAAGTTCTCCTGGCCGTGCGTTGCAGGCACAGATACCCTGTTCAGACTCCTCTTCAAGGCAGGACATGCCTCCAGCTGCGGAGGTTTAAGCAGTCCCATGGGACTGCTACAAGGTGGATTCTTAACTGCTGGACTGCCAAGGAAGTCCCTTCATCATCTTCTGCACAGGGTGTGCAATAAACCTCCTTTCACTAGTCTTCCTCACTCTCTCTTTTTCTTTCTTTATGACTATAGCACCCAAATATACTGGCCAGGGTGAGCAGGCAGAGAAGGCAACTGGGATAAATGTGTCCCACAAATGCACCCCTGTAGACTTGACTTTGTCAGGAGGACTGGAAATGAGAAGCTGCTTTTTAATTTGGAGGTGGGTGTCTTCTGTCTGCCGTTCAACTGCTCTGTGGAAAGTGTCTAGTCTGTAGGATGAGGGTGTTCTTTCCTATCCTTCTCACCTCCTGAACTGTTATAAGAATAAAAGGCAACAAAACACAAAAGGGCTTTGCACATCAGCTGAATGAGGCATGAGGGCTGCCTTTCTTCTTCCTAATCAGCATTCGTTAAGTATTCTTACTGATAGAATGCATCTTCAAATAGATACTGATGAGGGTTTTTCATAATAATGTCTAAAAAGCTATTTCACACTCATTTGGCAAATCATCACATGATTATTAGAACTGATACGTCTTTCAAAGTAGATGGTTGCACTCAGCTGAGCATATGTGGTATGTGCATGTAAAAACAGCCGAGGGAAAAGGACACTTGAAATTTTTAAAAAAGACCTTCAAAAATTGGGTCACATTTCTTTAAAGGACTCTTGGAAGTAGAATGGAGAAACAGTTAGTTCCATAGATCATTTTGTCCATTCAGTGTGCAGATTTACAACTTGGAACATGATGTAACCAAAAAAGAAAAAAAAAAACAAACAAACAAAAAACAACTCACAACAGAAATTAAAGAAATAAAACCTCCACAGCCTAAGGTTTCACTGCCTTCTAGGGTGCTAACACTCAATGGACTCCAAACCTACTTAGAAGATTGGACAGTTTGATCACACATAATGAATTTCAGCCATGAAGATGGCTTCATTAACTATTCAGAAAAGTCCTGTTTTTGTGCTTCTGCTCCTTAAAGATGCCCACAGGAAGTTCTCCTGGCCGTGCGTTGCAGGCACAGATACCCTGTTCAGACTCCTCTTCAAGGCAGGACATGCCTCCAGCTGCGGAGGTTTAAGCACGGAGGTCCTCAGCTTAGGGCTCCTGCACGGTCTGCCTCAGCCACAGAGAGCAGCCTTGCCTGAGCTTGCAGTCTACCCAGGCGTCTTGTGATTGCCTGAAAAAAAGAGACTACAAGTCTGGCAGTTTCTGCCTGCCGTGTGGTGACTGGAGGACCCCACTGTAATGCTCAGGCTTTACCATGACCAGACTTCAAATAGACTTTCTCCTCTGCCCAATCCTGTGTACTCCTTTTGCCTTTCATAGGTTTCGATCCCTAATAAGCTTTTACACCCAAAGCTCTGTCTCCATACTTACTTTCAGAAACCCAAACTTCTGGAGGGAGAAAGAATCCAGGTCTTGTTACAATGAAAATGGAAAAAAAAGGAATGAGTTGTTTTTCTTTTCATTTCCTGAGAACAGGAAGATAAAGAGAACAGTGAGTAAGCCTGAATACTCCTAGTTTTTTTTTTTTTTTTTTTTTTTACTTTAACTACTCTTAGCTCTGCATGTCTGTAGCTAAGTTTGCTTTTCTGCTCCCCAACTCTGCACCTATTTTCTTCTGATGCTATGCTAAATACATCCTGTATCTGGTGTTTACCCTTATGGCACCTTCCCCTTGTAGTTACATATCAGAAAGAAGGGTGCAGAGCCACTGAACTGCCAACCTCACTTACTGGGTTACTGATACCAGTTTAGGACGATCTTTGAAACAATGCAAGAGGAAGAAATCAAGATCCTAACACCTTTGTTTCTCATTATTGACTCTTGACTTCAAGCCTTTATCTTATATAAATCCCTGGACTCCTCTGGGGTGGTGAGCACAGTTCTTGAGGCATGAGCCTACTGTGTTCCCCTCTCTGGTGGCTGAGAATTAAAGCTACCATTCTATTTCCTCCAGACTTTGCCTCTGTGTTTCCTATTTGGCTTTGGTGGGCAGAGGAAGTCAAGATTTTGTCCAGCAACAATCTCACTGAACCTTGATTTCTCACACTGGGATTCAGGCTTGGGAGATGAAAGACAGTTGTTAGACCTATGGACTTCCAGATGGAAGTGTTTGTTCTGTAGATCCTCAGCCTCACTGCTAGAAATGGTCGCATGTGCTCCTCAGAAGGGATGAGTTGTTGTGAGATGCAAG
Organism: Tragulus kanchil; assembly: GCA_022376925.1. Lineage (NCBI taxonomy): Eukaryota > Metazoa > Chordata > Mammalia > Artiodactyla > Tragulidae > Tragulus > Tragulus kanchil. The sequence continues at coordinate 41,056,736 of JAIOJX010000031.1, read as the reverse complement.
AGAGGAAGATGAAACCAACACCCACTAGAGGGTCAGAGCCTCACACATGTACGGACATGGTGAAAACAGAGTTAAATGCAGCTTGGATGTTCTAGTCCACAGTTAATTTTAGCCCTCCAGTATCCCACCATCTTGTGTGGAAATTGAAAAGTTAGTTCTTACCAATCCATGTGGAACAGGAGGCCCGATACTTAGCTTCAGTTGAAACAGAAGACCCAGCCCTTTATTCTAACACGTACTATGCCTTAATTCAGTTCTGTTTCAGGGGATATAGAAGCATGCAGAATTCTCAAACCCAGGGTATTTGAAGGATTGGCTTATTTGTTGTTTTTATTAAAAATAAAAGTTAAGGGACTTCCCTGTTGGTCCAGTGGTTAAGACTCAGAGCTTCCACTGAAGGGGAAACAAATTCAATCCCTGGTTAGGAACTAAGATCACACATGCCTCTCGGCCAAAAAGTAAAAAGCTCAATCAGTCAATCGGTTCAAGATAAAAAGAAAAACAAACAGTAAAAGTTACTAAATATGATTTAAGACTCAAACTGATAGTGTTAGTGAGGTCTATCTTTGATGCAGCAATCTTGACACCTTGTTTAGTTACACATCAGAAAGAAGGGTGCAGAGCCACTGAACTGCCAACCTCACTTACTGGGTTACTGATACCAGTTTAGGACGATCTTTGAAACAATGCAAGAGGAAGAAATCAAGATCCTAACACCTTTGTTTCTCATTATTGACTCTTGACTTCAAGCCTTTATCTTATATAAATCCCTGGACTCCTCTGGGGTGGTGAGCACAGTTCTTGAGGCATGAGCCTACTGTGTTCCCCTCTCTGGTGGCTGAGAATTAAAGCTACCATTCTATTTCCTCCAGACTTTGCCTCTGTGTTTCCTATTTGGCTTTGGTGGGCAGAGGAAGTCAAGATTTTGTCCAGCAACAATCTCACTGAACCTTGATTTCTCACACTGGGATTCAGGCTTGGGAGATGAAAGACAGTTGTTAGACCTATGGACTTCCAGATGGAAGTGTTTGTTCTGTAGATCCTCAGCCTCACTGCTAGAAATGGTCGCATGTGCTCCTCAGAAGGGATGAGTTGTTGTGAGATGCAAGAGAGGAAGATGAAACCAACACCCACTAGAGGGTCAGAGCCTCACACATGTACGGACATGGTGAAAACAGAGTTAAATGCAGCTTGGATGTTCTAGTCCACAGTTAATTTTAGCCCTCCAGTATCCCACCATCTTGTGTGGAAATTGAAAAGTTAGTTCTTACCAATCCATGTGGAACAGGAGGCCCGATACTTAGCTTCAGTTGAAACAGAAGACCCAGCCCTTTATTCTAACACGTACTATGCCTTAATTCAGTTCTGTTTCAGGGGATATAGAAGCATGCAGAATTCTCAAACCCAGGGTATTTGAAGGATTGGCTTATTTGTTGTTTTTATTAAAAATAAAAGTTAAGGGACTTCCCTGTTGGTCCAGTGGTTAAGACTCAGAGCTTCCACTGAAGGGGAAACAAATTCAATCCCTGGTTAGGAACTAAGATCACACATGCCTCTCGGCCAAAAAGTAAAAAGCTCAATCAGTCAATCGGTTCAAGATAAAAAGGAAAAAAACAAACAGTAAAAGTTACTAAATATGATTTAAGACTCAAACTGATAGTGTTAGTGAGGTCTATCCAATGATCATGCTTCCTCTCTTGCTTTTTGCGAATTCGTCTCCAAGAGGAGAGGGGGTAAACTGTGGTATGTCTAAACCTATGCTGTCCAATAGAGCTTCCCAGGTGGCTCAGCAGTAGAGAATCTGGCAATTCAGAAGACACAGGAGACTTAGGTTCGATCCCTGAGTTGAGAAGATCCCCTGGAGGAGAAAATGGCAACCCACTCCAATATTCTTATCTAGAAAATTCCATGGACAGAGAGGAACCTTGCGAGTTGCAGTCAAAGAGGTAGAAAGAGTCAGATATGGCTGAGTATGCATGCGCACTCTGTCCAATAAGTTGCTGTATGAAGTCATTTACATTCACAAAAAATAAAGAAAATTTAAAACTTTCATCACACTGGCAGCCTTTCAAGTGCTTAACTGACACACAGTTAGTGGTCACCATGCAGCAGGGCAATATGGAGTAGATCCCATCGTCATATAAAGTTCCACTGCACAAGGCTGGTGTGAACTCATCGTGGTGTCTTATTTGACTTTGTCTGTAGAATTTTTCTGGAATGATGGTAGGGCATCTAATTCTGCCCAATGTCATGTAAGAGACAGTCTTCTGGAAGATTCTGCGAAGTGCTGGTTTCCTTGAAGACACAGACATGTGGGGAAAGGATGCCCTTTGTTTGCCTTTGTTTCCTGCTTAGGAAGCTGTCCCATGAGTCGAGTATGTGGTGCATTTGGTGGGCAGGACCAGTGCTGACCTGGGGAGGGCATCAGACAGAGGACAGAGTTTGGACCCTCATGGCATTGTTTGGAGCTGAAGAGCCTGCAGATGTACAGACTTCTAGTTCTCTGGGTTTTTTTCATTTGAAGCTCTAAGGCATTCCTACCCAAAGTAAGAATTTTGGAAAAAGAAGACCATAGAGGGAAGAGACGTATTCAGAGTCCTCTTCTCCCCTCCCTCCCCCCAAGTGGGTGCTGTCCTTATGTAGTACACATTTTTACATGGCTATGATTGTGGGGTATGTGCACACACTGTCTTTGTTATTTTTTCACTTGCTTTTTCCTCTTAACAGTAAAACAATTGTGTTCATTGAAGAAAAACTAAAGAATGTAAATAATGGTAAGAAAGAAAATTAAATCATGCAGGCACTCACTATGAGAGAGAACCAGTCTTATATCAAAGTTTATCTTTACAATTTTCCACACATTTGATATACTTTGTACATTGACTTTTAAGAATTATGAATGCAGAGATCTCTACCTACCTTATACTGAAGATGACAGACAATACTACCATCCTGGGATTTGGCTGTCTTATTCTCAATTAAAAAAACCTAGGAAGGGTGGGTTTTATAGATGCAAAAATCACGACTCAGTTCCTTCATAATGAAAATGAACTTTATATTCTTTATAAAAATGTGTAAAACTGGGGATTCCCTGGTGGTCCAGTGGGTAAAGAGTCCTCCTTGCACTATAAGGGACGTCAGTTTGATCCCTGGCACGGAAAGATCCCACATGCCGCGGAGCGGCTGGACCTGTGTGTCCAATTGTGTGCCAGTGCTCTGGAGCACATGCACCCAGAGCAGGTGCTCTGCTACAAGAGAGGCCATTGCAATGGGAGACCCACATAGGCCAAAGAACAAAGATGGATGAAAATAAATAAATGAAAGACCAATAAAAAAAAGTGACCAAAAATTAAAAAAAAATGTAACACTGTAATTAAAATATATCCTCTAGACTCAGAACATTTTAAGGTGTCACACACATAGTTCTGAGTTACATCAATCTTGAACAAGGAAGTGTTTCTGTTTTTTCTTCTACAATTGCCTTATGATTAAGCTTCTGTTCCCTAAGGTTACTTCCTTATTGCAGTTTATATACTTTATTAAAAACATCAAAACCAACCAACATCACAAGAAGTGGACACACTCTCCTTATTTTATTTTTGTCTTAAAAAACATAAAAAACCCAGCAGGGACTGTTTCTGTTTTGTTTACCACTGTATCCCCAGGGCCTCCTCAGCGCAGACCTGATACACAACAAGCTTTTACCAATGGCTCACTTAGCAGTTGGAGCCCTGAGAATGAGCAGGCAAAGTATCATTGATGACCAAGGATGATCTTGGCCAAGGTCATTATGGGTGAATTACCTTGATTAAGGGAAGGGCTTTGAGAAGAAGTTTACTAATTTTCTTCAAAACATGAGAGAAAAGAAGTGAAAACAAGAGCTAACAAACAAAATAATATTTGGTGCTTTGCAGGCACTCACTATGAGAGAGAACCAGTCTTATATCAAAGTTTATCTTTACAATTTTCCACACATTTGATATACTTTGTACATTGACTTTTAAGAATTATGAATGCAGAGATCTCTACCTACCTTATACTGAAGATGACAGACAATACTACCATCCTGGGATTTGGCTGTCTTATTCTCAATTAAAAAAACCTAGGAAAGGTGGGTTTTATAGATGCAAAATCACGACTCAGTTCCTTCATAATGAAAATGAACTTTATATTCTTTATAAAAATGTGTAAAACTGGGGATTCCCTGGTGGTCCAGTGGGTAAAGAGTCCTCCTTGCACTATAAGGGACGTCAGTTTGATCCCTGGCACGGAAAGATCCCACATGCCGCGGAGCGGCTGGACCTGTGTGTCCAATTGTGTGCCAGTGCTCTGGAGCACATGCACCCAGAGCAGGTGCTCTGCTACAAGAGAGGCCATTGCAATGGGAGACCCACATAGGCCAAAGAACAAAGATGGATGAAAATAAATAAATGAAAGACCAATAAAAAAAAGTGACCAAAAATTAAAAAAAAATGTAACACTGTAATTAAAATATATCCTCTAGACTCAGAACATTTTAAGGTGTCACACACATAGTTCTGAGTTACATCAATCTTGAACAAGGAAGTGTTTCTGTTTTTTCTTCTACAATTGCCTTATGATTAAGCTTCTGTTCCCTAAGGTTACTTCCTTATTGCAGTTTATATACTTTATTAAAAACATCAAAACCAACCAACATCACAAGAAGTGGACACACTCTCCTTATTTTATTTTTGTCTTAAAAAACATAAAAAACCCAGCAGGGACTGTTTCTGTTTTGTTTACCACTGTATCCCCAGGGCCTCCTCAGCGCAGACCTGATACACAACAAGCTTTTACCAATGGCTCACTTAGCAGTTGGAGCCCTGAGAATGAGCAGGCAAAGTATCATTGATGACCAAGGATGATCTTGGCCAAGGTCATTATGGGTGAATTACCTTGATTAAGGGAAGGGCTTTGAGAAGAAGTTTACTAATTTTCTTCAAAACATGAGAGAAAAGAAGTGAAAACAAGAGCTAACAAACAAAATAATATTTGTGGACGGTGCTTTGCAAACAATTTCAAACTGCTGTGGGAGAGGAGATGAACACACACTTCCACAAAACTCTCATTCAGTCTCCATCTTTCAGTATGAGAACAATGAAACAATTTTCTGTCTAATATTTGCTGATAGTTTTTTCTTCTTGACTGCCTTCCTTAGTGGTCAGAGTCATTTGAGTGTTTCTTCCTTTCCCTAGCAATCATTCTTTATTTTGTGCTACGACTTATGTGAATAATGGCTCCTGGCTTCCTAGGCGACCCTGTGTGGCTTTCCTGGGCTGAGATAGGGAGTTGTGGCCCATACCCTCTCCATCCCCTTCTGCAGGTTCCATTCTGTTGGGATCACCCCAAGGGTCACAGGGTGAGGGAGTGGGGGGTGAAGTTTGGAAGAAGCCACAGCCTTGAGGGCCGCAGTGGTGCTGGCAGAATCCTAGAGGCACAGCTTTGCAATCTAAGCTATTTGAAAAAACAATAACTCAATTTAAGAAACAAAAGAGAGGCCATTTTTAGCTTTTTTTGAATGATCACAATGTTTTAAAACAGTTCTAAGGATTTAAAAACTGTTTTAAAACAATTCTAAGAGTTCCCAAGCCCAAGGGAGCCTTGGATAAAGACCCAGCCCTCAAGGCTGAGCCCTGGACTCAGCTCTTCTTTAGTTGGCTTGGCAACTGCTCACCCAAGTCTCACTGGCTGGTTTCGCTGAGGACAAGAACCTCATGGCTGAGCCAGGACTGGGTATCTTAGGTCGGTTCCTGGGGACCAGAGCCTGAGACAGAGAAGAGCACATGGAAGGCTCTTGTGGGGAGATGTAGCCTCAGGAAATATGGGACGTGGGACTGGGTGAAGGGTTGTGGCCAAGGCCTCAGTTGGTCCCTAAGAGCAGTGCTGGCCTCATGATGGGTGAGACCCAGCACACAAGGAAAATGCAGGGCCTTTGGTTCCAAAAGCAGGCACTGAAATATACATTTTTTCCTTTCTTCTGTTGTCTTAGATTGTCATGGTGATTTTTACTTTCTGTTTTAAGCGAAAAAAAAAAAGAGAATGCTAAACCATCAGCATAAATGTTCCCCATATCATGCATTGCCAGTTTTAAATGCAACCGTTAGAGCATTTAACTTGGATGGAGAATCACCAAAATATACGTTTTGTATTCATAGTTCATGCAAGCATATGTATTTCCTTCTAATTTTCTGATAGTTTTTTCTTCTTGACTGCCTTCCTTAGTGGTCAGAGTCATTTGAGTGTTTCTTCCTTTCCCTAGCAATCATTCTTTATTTTGTGCTACGACTTATGTGAATAATGGCTCCTGGCTTCCTAGGCGACCCTGTGTGGCTTTCCTGGGCTGAGATAGGGAGTTGTGGCCCATACCCTCTCCATCCCCTTCTGCAGGTTCCATTCTGTTGGGATCACCCCAAGGGTCACAGGGTGAGGGAGTGGGGGGTGAAGTTTGGAAGAAGCCACAGCCTTGAGGGCCGCAGTGGTGCTGGCAGAATCCTAGAGGCACAGCTTTGCAATCTAAGCTATTTGAAAAAACAATAACTCAATTTAAGAAACAAAAGAGAGGCCATTTTTAGCTTTTTTTGAATGATCACAATGTTTTAAAACAGTTCTAAGGATTTAAAAACTGTTTTAAAACAATTCTAAGAGTTCCCAAGCCCAAGGGAGCCTTGGATAAAGACCCAGCCCTCAAGGCTGAGCCCGGGACTCAGCTCTTCTTTAGTTGGCTTGGCAACTGCTCACCCAAGTCTCACTGGCTGGTTTCGCTGAGGACAAGAACCTCATGGCTGAGCCAGGACTGGGTATCTTAGGTCGGTTCCTGGGGACCAGAGCCTGAGACAGAGAAGAGCACATGGAAGGCTCTTGTGGGGAGATGTAGCCTCAGGAAATATGGGACGTGGGACTGGGTGAAGGGTTGTGGCCAAGGCCTCAGTTGGTCCCTAAGAGCAGTGCTGGCCTCATGATGGGTGAGACCCAGCACACAAGGAAAATGCAGGGCCTTTGGTTCCAAAAGCAGGCACTGAAATATACATTTTTTCCTTTCTTCTGTTGTCTTAGATTGTCATGGTGATTTTTACTTTCTGTTTTAAGCGAAAAAAAAAAAGAGAATGCTAAACCATCAGCATAAATGTTCCCCATATCATGCATTGCCAGTTTTAAATGCAACCGTTAGAGCATTTAACTTGGATGGAGAATCACCAAAATATACGTTTTGTATTCATAGTTCATGCAAGCATATGTATTTCCTTCTTATCAGAGCAGTGGAAATGCTACACAAAACTGAGTTGGTGGATTTTATTTTGCTCACTGATTCACTGAGCAAATATTTATTGAGCTACTATTTATCAAACATGGTAGAATATAGAAAAAGCCTCTGCTTTCTTGGAGTTTCTGGCCTACTGGGGGAAATGGATAATAGATAACTATATATTGTCTAATTACAGTGGATAAGTGCTTGGAATAAAAGGATCATGTAGAAGGCAACAAGGAGGGATCTACTTTTATTCGTTTCACTGCTTGAAAGTGAAAATATTAGTTGCTCAGTTGTATGCGACTCTTGTGTGATCCCATGAACTGTAGCCCACCAGGCTCTTCTGTTCAGTGAATTCTCCAGGCAAGGATATTGGAATGGGTTGCCATTCCCTTCTCTAGGGGATCTTCCTGACCCAGAGATCAAACCCAGGTCTCCTGCTTTGCAGGAAGATTCTTTACTGTTTAAGCTATCAGGGAAGTCACTGCTTGGAACAGTCCCTGATGGAGCAAACCTCCTCTCTGAGGCAGGAAGAAAAGACTGGGTGAGGTTTCTGTACTTTTAGATTTTTACCCACCAAATCTGTTCATTGTTGTTTGAGGGATGCTTCCAGGGGTAATTTCCTGCCCATACAAATGACTCAGTAAGGGGCTGAGTGTGTTACTGCAGGATGTGGAAGCCCTGCAAATGCTGTCAGTACAAATGGGAACCTAGTGCCATGGAAGGCTCTTGTGGGGAGATGTAGCCTCAGGAAATATGGGACGTGGGACTGGGTGAAGGGTTGTGGCCAAGGCCTCAGTTGGTCCCTAAGAGCAGTGCTGGCCTCATGATGGGTGAGACCCAGCACACAAGGAAAATGCAGGGCCTTTGGTTCCAAAAGCAGGCACTGAAATATACATTTTTTCCTTTCTTCTGTTGTCTTAGATTGTCATGGTGATTTTTACTTTCTGTTTTAAGCGAAAAAAAAAGAGAATGCTAAACCATCAGCATAAATGTTCCCCATATCATGCATTGCCAGTTTTAAATGCAACCGTTAGAGCATTTAACTTGGATGGAGAATCACCAAAATATACGTTTTGTATTCATAGTTCATGCAAGCATATGTATTTCCTTCTTATCAGAGCAGTGGAAATGCTACACAAAACTGAGTTGGTGGATTTTATTTTGCTCACTGATTCACTGAGCAAATATTTATTGAGCTACTATTTATCAAACATGGTAGAATATAGAAAAAGCCTCTGCTTTCTTGGAGTTTCTGGCCTACTGGGGGAAATGGATAATAGATAACTATATATTGTCTAATTACAGTGGATAAGTGCTTGGAATAAAAGGATCATGTAGAAGGCAACAAGGAGGGATCTACTTTTATTCGTTTCACTGCTTGAAAGTGAAAATATTAGTTGCTCAGTTGTATGCGACTCTTGTGTGATCCCATGAACTGTAGCCCACCAGGCTCTTCTGTTCAGTGAATTCTCCAGGCAAGGATATTGGAATGGGTTGCCATTCCCTTCTCTAGGGGATCTTCCTGACCCAGAGATCAAACCCAGGTCTCCTGCTTTGCAGGAAGATTCTTTACTGTTTAAGCTATCAGGGAAGTCACTGCTTGGAACAGTCCCTGATGGAGCAAACCTCCTCTCTGAGGCAGGAAGAAAAGACTGGGTGAGGTTTCTGTACTTTTAGATTTTTACCCACCAAATCTGTTCATTGTTGTTTGAGGGATGCTTCCAGGGGTAATTTCCTGCCCATACAAATGACTCAGTAAGGGGCTGAGTGTGTTACTGCAGGATGTGGAAGCCCTCAGTGGAGAATGCAAATGCTGTCAGTAGGGCAGCTTGGCACTCATGGGAACCTAGTGCCATGGGAGCCCGGCAGGGGCACTAACAGCCAGCCAGTGCTACAAACAGCTAACACATGTACCGTGGCGCCTGCCCCTTGGGACACACTTCATAATTGGCAGCAATCATGACCTTGCATTTGGTACTGGCCAATCATGTGTGTACATACACATATACACACCCCTTGTTTCACAATCTGTACTTAAGTTCTTTCAAGTTGCCTGTTGTTGTTCAGTTGCTAAGTCATGTCTGACTGTTTGTGACCCCATGGTCTGCAGCATGCCATGCTCCCCTGTCCTTCATGTCTTCTGGAGTTTGCTCAGATTCATGTCGCTTGAGTTGATGATAATATCTGATAATCTCTTTACTCTGTCACCCCCTTCTCTTTTCGCCTTCATTCTTTCACAGCACCAGGTCTTTTCCAATAAGTTGGCTCTTTGTATCAGGTGGTCAAAACAACTTGTTTTAAAAATTCTTTTCAATTCCCAGAACTAGTCCTTTCTGCAGTAGATGCTCAGAGGAGTGACTTGATCACTTCTCTTCTTTCTTTTGTTCTAGCTATTTTTAAAGTCAACTTTATTGAAACATTTTTCCATTTTTCGCACCATCCAACAAGTTAACTACTTCATCTTGACAGTCCTTTGTTTAGAAAAGATAACGGTAAAAATAAGCTTAGAAAAAAATGTGATGTTAGCTTCTCACTTTAGGAAGTAGAATGAGGCTCTTATTATTTGCTGGTGAACTTTAGTGTTAATGTTACTTTTTAAAAGGTTTTCCTAGGACTTAAAAAAGTTTGAAAGTAGAGATAAATTGTGCTCCTCACATGTAGGATCCTCTTTAGAATTGATGGCATAGAAATTACTGAGAAGAAAATCCCTGCCCTCAACCATGTAGTCTGCTCGTTGTTGTCATGGCGCCTTAAGCATCCTCTTTAAGAACTGACAGATAGGGACTTCCCTGGGAGTCCAGTGGTTAAGAATCTGCCTGCCAGTGCAGGGGACACAGGTTTAATATCTGATCTGGGAAGATCCCACATACTATGGGAAACTAAGCCTGTGCTCCACAATTACTGAAGCCCACGTGCCTACATCCCCTATACTCCAGAACAAGAGAAGCCCCCGCAATGAGAAGCCTGTGTACCACAACTGGAGAGTAGCAACAAAGATCCAGCATAGCCAAAATAAATAAATATATTGTATTTTTTTAAAAAAAGAACTGACAAATGGGTGTAAATGCCTTCAGAAATTTCAGAGTTTTGGCTGCATGTATTTAAAAAAAATTCTTTTTACATAAAAGCAGGATAGCTGATTCCACTTTTAGGCCTTGGTTGGCTGCCCAAATATATCCTTCAAAATTAGGCCCATTTCTTAAATATGTCTGGAGTAGCGTCAAAAAAGCATCTGAAGCCAAGGCTGGTGTGTTTTTGAAGCTTTACACAGGGAAGATCTCTAAGGATTTCTGCTATGTGGAGGCAATATTTCTGTGGAGGAAACTTGTTTCCAGGCTGACATTTTCCATCCTGGGTTTTCTACCTGCTGTGATGTGGGATGGCCAAGATGTAAAACCCCAAATGCTGGGGTTATAACACAGCTTTACTAGCCTCTGAGGGCTGGTTCTTCGGAGCCATTGTTCACGGGCGCCAGATGATCTAAGAAGATCATGGAAACCTGGCACCTTACTGCTTTTTTGGCTAACACCACCAGAGAAAATTAATTGTTATTGTTTTTGGAAACTCTCATCCAGCACACAAAATAGTAATATCAGCAATCATTATTATTATTTTTTGGCAGATGTTGGGGAATATGGGGGATGATGAACACTGTGATTTTATTGACGCTGGCCAGTTTTGGGGTAACAGAAGGGTGTTACATTGCTTTGGCTGAGAATCTTATAAATTCACAAAGCAAAAGGACTCTACTAATTTGCCTGAGTTGATGAGATGCAGTGACCTTGAGTCTCCTGTCTGATTCAATGGGACTTGAAAATCTGGAAACTCCTTGAACCACGGTTGGTTTTCCTATAAATCCTGTTGAGAACACAGTGTTGGGTCAACCCAAATCCTGCCTTTCTTCCAAATCGCTCTTCTTATAGCCTTGACACAACCTCCAGTGTCATATCTTTGATTAGCCCCAAGCCATGATCTACCATCCCTTTGTTGTGGCCAGCCATGAGCTTGAGTCTCTTTCTTGTCTAAAAATTGTAGCAGTAATTCTGAATCCTCCAAGAAGTTCCCTTAGATTGCCCCTGATTCCCCTCCAGGGAAGTCTAGTCCTGGCCCCCATCTTTCTTCTTAATGTATTGTGATTTGCTTTCCCTGTTTATTTTGTCTGCTTGCCTCTTTCATTCTATTCATAAGCATAATACCAGGTCTTACCTATCAATATGGCATTCAAGGGGCCGGTGTAATTGTCGACTTAAAAAATCCACAATGTGAGAGTTGTGAGTTATGTTTTATTTGGGGGCAAAATGAAGCCTAGGAGGCAGAACTCTAGCCTAGGAGGCAGAATTTCAGATATCTGCTTTGAGAAACTGCTCCAAAGAGGTAAGGGGGGAAGATCAGTGTATATGTGACTTTGGTGAAGGGGTAGTATATGCAATCAAGCACATATTTTAGCAGAAGGTTTCTGCTAGTCACGAGGAGCAGACATCACCATGAAGGAATTTAGTACTTTTCTAGATGTGAGGAGATGCAAGAATCAGGCTCATAAAACCAGCTCCTGAAAATACTTAGCTGTCTGAAAATCTATTCTGCCAGTTTTTCCAGAGCACAGAGGATCTCATTTCTGTTCTCCACCCTGAACTCACTTCAGGGGATGTGAAGGGAAGCAGCTGTGATTTAATTCTTGTAGAGGTAGATGGCAAGTAGTGATGATTAATAGTTGACACAGTGCTTGTGATCCTGTGGATACAAAAGAAACTTTTATGGACAGTGTGAGTCCAGAAGAGTAGGACCTCTTATTCCTAAGGCCCCAAGAACTGGGGGCTAATGCTTCAGAAAGTAGGATTAACTCTTGATGCAGCCTATGTACTAGGGCACCTGGGAAGCCTATTGTCCAGTTTTGGAGGATGCATGTTAATGTCGGGTGTTTTTTTTGGCCACTTCTATTGATCTTTCATCTATTTATCTTTGTTCTTTGGCCTGTGTGGGCCTCCCATCACAGTGGCCTCTCTCGCTGCAGAGCACCAGCTCTGCGCGCATGCGCTCCAGAGCTCCAACTTAGTAGTTGGACTTATCAGTCCAGCCGCTCCACGGCATGTGGAATCTTCCCATGCCAGGGATCGAACTGGCACCCCTGTACTGCAAAGTGGTGTCCTTACCCACTGGACCACCAGGGAAGCCCATTGTTGATTTTGATTGTCCACCATGTTTTCATTATTTAAAACAAAATTTTTGGCCTCTTTTATTGGTTTTTTATTTATTTATTTTCCCTCCATCTTTATTCTTCAACCTGTGTGGGCCTCCCATTGCAATGGCCTTTCTCATTGCAGAGCACTGGCTCTGGGCACATGCGCTCCAGAGCGCTGGCTTGCAATTGGACACACCGGTCCAGCTGCTCCATGGCACGTGGGATCTTCCTGGGCCAGGGATCGAACCGGCGCCCCTTGCACTGCAAGGCGGACTCTCTACCCACTGGACCACTAGGAAAGCCCATGTTTTCACTTCTTAACAATGCCCTGAGTTTATTCCTTTTTGGGAATTACCCTTCCTCCACAGTATATCATTTTGTAATGGGGGAAAATATAGCCACCTCCTTCTCTACCATTTAAGCAGATGGGGTCCCTAAAGTCCCTTACTTCAACTCCTTCTTTCTCACCATCTTAGAACCAATCGAGGAGCCAGCCAAGAACCTGACTTGAACTAGACTCTTACTTCAGTCACACCAACTCTAACAGAGATGCACCCAGGGAAAAAAATGCTGGTATTTACTCATTTGCAAGTCATATGGATGAGGGCATTGGTTAATTCCTGCTGTCTCAATACTTAAGGTTTTCCTATAGCTTATCCTGGTTTTATTTCCATAGTCTTCCATAAGGCTGCAAGGTACATGGTATCTCTCCCATAAATTCCTGCTGTCTGTTTAGATTTAAATTAGACATGATTGCTTTTGTTATTTGCAACCAAAGGTCACCATTATACCTTTTCCTCTATAATTGATTTGCTAAGTAACAGGTATGTTGAAATTAGTCAAGGTTTGAGTTTTTCCCCACAAAAGGAGTTCTGCACCGTGGAGTGCTTTGTAGCAGAAGGGTAAGTGAACTGAAGGCTAATTTTGTCTAAATTCCACTGAAGATTATCCAATGCAGTTGAAGACCAGATTACTCTGGAGAAAACCATTCATGCTGTGAAAGTCAAATTCAAGAAGAATTTTTTGGTCTGCTTGCCTTTTGGAGTGTAGATCTAGAACCAAGGAATCATTACTTGCTTATTTGAGTGGATGTGAGAAAAGGGAGGAAAGGCACACTTAAATCCAAAGACACGCTTAAAACAAAAGAGTCCAGACACAATCAGAGTCATCATCTCCAGGAGGAGGACAGCTGGAGGAACACATGGACTCATCAGAGAGTCAATGAAAGAAGAGAAATCTTGACCATCTCTCTCATATAACAAACAGTCTCAAGAAACACACCAAGAAGTCAGAGTCTTTTTGTTCTAGACCAGAGCCTTAGGCGGTTCAAGTCTACACAGACTTCAGAAGTATGCCAGGTATTTCATGAGACTGGTTAGGGTAGAGACCCTGTTTCACCTCTGGTCCTCATGGTAGAGGGTACAAAAACACACTGAGCAAACTACAGAGCTGCTCCACTACCAAAATGGTATCTGCTTGTATAGTTTCTGAAAATCCTACATCTGAATAAGAGTCAGGGTGGCTGCACACAGGGAGGCACTGTCAGGAAAAACACGACAGTGCCTCGGGGCAGATGGGACTGGATTGGTCCACCTAGTGGATACTGGGCGGCAGGTGGCAGGTCTCAATGAACAGGTGACCCGATGCTGAGACAAATGATGAACCTGTTTCATCACTTCCCATGCTCGACTGGGAAAAACACTGACCTTCTCTGATGAAGTTTATCATTTATAGGTGAGTCAGAGAAAGAAAGAGAAGCTGAACTTGATGGCCTGGCTAATTCAGTTAAAGAGCTAAAATATCTAGGTCAAAATAAAACAGCCATAGTGAACTTGAGCAAATGCTCAAGTTCAAAACCCCATTAAAAATTGTTTTTGGCCTCTTTTATTGATTTTTTGTTTATTTATTTTCATCCATCTTTGTTCTTTGGCCTGTGGGCCTTCCATTGCAGTGGTCTCTTTTGCTGCCAAGCACGGTTGTGGGCGCATGCTCTCCAGAGATCTGACTCGCAATTGGACACACCAGTCCAGCCACTCCACAGCACATGGGATCTTCCTGGGCCAGGGATCGAACCAGTGCCCCCTGCATTGCAAGGAGGACTCTTTACCCACAGGACCACCCAGGAAGCCCCTAAAAAACCCCATTTTTATAATTATTTCCCTTGTGAAAATTGGGGACTCTTTATTGATGAGTTGGCTTAAAATAAAAATTTCGGGAAGAAAGAAAGCAAAAAACACTTAAATCCAAAGACACGCTTAAAACAAAAGAGTCCAGACACAATCAGAGTCATCATCTCCAGGAGGAGGACAGCTGGAGGAACACATGGACTCATCAGAGAGTCAATGAAAGAAGAGAAATCTTGACCATCTCTCTCATATAACAAACAGTCTCAAGAAACACACCAAGAAGTCAGAGTCTTTTTGTTCTAGACCAGAGCCTTAGGCGGTTCAAGTCTACACAGACTTCAGAAGTATGCCAGGTATTTCATGAGACTGGTTAGGGTAGAGACCCTGTTTCACCTCTGGTCCTCATGGTAGAGGGTACAAAAACACACTGAGCAAACTACAGAGCTGCTCCACTACCAAAATGGTATCTGCTTGTATAGTTTCTGAAAATCCTACATCTGAATAAGAGTCAGGGTGGCTGCACACAGGGAGGCACTGTCAGGAAAAACACGACAGTGCCTCGGGGCAGATGGGACTGGATTGGTCCACCTAGTGGATACTGGGCGGCAGGTGGCAGGTCTCAATGAACAGGTGACCCGATGCTGAGACAAATGATGAACCTGTTTCATCACTTCCCATGCTCGACTGGGAAAAACACTGACCTTCTCTGATGAAGTTTATCATTTATAGGTGAGTCAGAGAAAGAAAGAGAAGCTGAACTTGATGGCCTGGCTAATTCAGTTAAAGAGCTAAAATATCTAGGTCAAAATAAAACAGCCATAGTGAACTTGAGCAAATGCTCAAGTTCAAAACCCCATTAAAAATTGTTTTTGGCCTCTTTTATTGATTTTTTGTTTATTTATTTTCATCCATCTTTGTTCTTTGGCCTGTGGGCCTTCCATTGCAGTGGTCTCTTTTGCTGCCAAGCACGGTTGTGGGCGCATGCTCTCCAGAGATCTGACTCGCAATTGGACACACCAGTCCAGCCACTCCACAGCACATGGGATCTTCCTGGGCCAGGGATCGAACCAGTGCCCCCTGCATTGCAAGGAGGACTCTTTACCCACAGGACCACCCAGGAAGCCCCTAAAAAACCCCATTTTTATAATTATTTCCCTTGTGAAAATTGGGGACAATTCTTTATTGATGAGTTGGCTGTGTTCCTGTTCAAAACAGGGTATTAAAAGTTTTCCTCAGCAGCTTTTGAACTGTGCATATAATTGATCAAAACTGGAGATAAACAGTGGAGTGGACTGGAGACAAATAGGGACAAGGGAAGTGTGGTAATAAGACTTGGACTTGATGCTTGAAGAGCCCAAGCCATCACAGCATGACACAGCTAGTCATCTTAGAGGGCACCTTGGAGTTTCTCGTAGGAAAGAGGGAAAGAAGTAACCAAAAGCAGTGGCATCTCCAGGCCCTGGGCTGTTCAAGGGGGAGAGGATGAAGAGAGCCGAGGTCAGGAGGGGTGGATTCGAGTCAGTTGTCCAAAGACTCACATAAAGGAGAGAGCAGCAAAGGTGTGTTCCCTTGTCCCTCTCAGCTCTCTTCCAGTTTCCTTTGATGGGTTCCTTGACAACAGGTATTGCTCAAAGAAGGGAAGAGAGGTAACAAGGCACACCACTGGGGAAAGATCTGATATAGGAAATAGCTCCCAGGACTTTCCTGGTCCAGTGGTGAAGACTCTGTGATCCTAAAGTGGGGGCCATGAGTTCCATTCCAGGTTGGAAAACTAAGATTGCACATGTTGCACTGCATGGACAAAAAGAAAAAGAAAGAAAGAAATAACTCCCTTCCTGGTGCCTTGTGAACCTTCTTGTCTCAAGCCCTGGTGCAGGGTTGGACACTGGCTCTGTTCCCAGGACCACTTGGAGGTTTATTTTCAACAGCTCCTCCAGGTTCCTTCCTAACATTTCTTTCTTCCCCTGTGAAGTGCACACATCCTCCTATCTCTCCTTTCCTGTCCCCCATTTCCTTCCTAGACTTCCTAGTACTGCTTGAAAGGGTCAGTCTTGGCTAGAGGTGCACTGTGGTTTTTGCCATATGCTTGAAGATGCCCGAGCTCAGATTTCCCAAGCAGCACAGCTGATCTGGAAAGGCAATGTCAGGGAAAGCTTCCACAACTCAGGAGCTGGGTGGGGAAGGCCAAGAGTTGGCTACAGGAGGACTCTTTACCCACAGGACCACCCAGGAAGCCCCTAAAAAACCCCATTTTTATAATTATTTCCCTTGTGAAAATTGGGGACAATTCTTTATTGATGAGTTGGCTGTGTTCCTGTTCAAAACAGGGTATTAAAAGTTTTCCTCAGCAGCTTTTGAACTGTGCATATAATTGATCAAAACTGGAGATAAACAGTGGAGTGGACTGGAGACAAATAGGGACAAGGGAAGTGTGGTAATAAGACTTGGACTTGATGCTTGAAGAGCCCAAGCCATCACAGCATGACACAGCTAGTCATCTTAGAGGGCACCTTGGAGTTTCTCGTAGGAAAGAGGGAAAGAAGTAACCAAAAGCAGTGGCATCTCCAGGCCCTGGGCTGTTCAAGGGGGAGAGGATGAAGAGAGCCGAGGTCAGGAGGGGTGGATTCGAGTCAGTTGTCCAAAGACTCACATAAAGGAGAGAGCAGCAAAGGTGTGTTCCCTTGTCCCTCTCAGCTCTCTTCCAGTTTCCTTTGATGGGTTCCTTGACAACAGGTATTGCTCAAAGAAGGGAAGAGAGGTAACAAGGCACACCACTGGGGAAAGATCTGATATAGGAAATAGCTCCCAGGACTTTCCTGGTCCAGTGGTGAAGACTCTGTGATCCTAAAGTGGGGGCCATGAGTTCCATTCCAGGTTGGAAAACTAAGATTGCACATGTTGCACTGCATGGACAAAAAGAAAAAGAAAGAAAGAAATAACTCCCTTCCTGGTGCCTTGTGAACCTTCTTGTCTCAAGCCCTGGTGCAGGGTTGGACACTGGCTCTGTTCCCAGGACCACTTGGAGGTTTATTTTCAACAGCTCCTCCAGGTTCCTTCCTAACATTTCTTTCTTCCCCTGTGAAGTGCACACATCCTCCTATCTCTCCTTTCCTGTCCCCCATTTCCTTCCTAGACTTCCTAGTACTGCTTGAAAGGGTCAGTCTTGGCTAGAGGTGCACTGTGGTTTTTGCCATATGCTTGAAGATGCCCGAGCTCAGATTTCCCAAGCAGCACAGCTGATCTGGAAAGGCAATGTCAGGGAAAGCTTCCACAACTCAGGAGCTGGGTGGGGATAAGGCCAAGAGTTGGCTACAGGAGAATGTTGCCAGATGAAGAATGAGGTGGAGGAGGTACAGGGTGGTATGCAGGTGAACTTCTTCTCAAAACCCCCCAACAAGAACACAACACCACTGGGTCCCAATTTGCAGCATTTGCCATTTCCATGGTGTAAATACTACTCTCAAGCACATGACCTGTTTCACGTTACCAGTGGTTTAGTGCCAGCCCACGAAATTCCTGACTGCTCAGCAACCAGCCCTTCTAAGCAGTCAAGAGTGCCTGGCTCAGTCCCCAGGTACTCGTGGACTCAACTTTGTTTTTTTTTTTTTTCAACTTTGTTAAAAGCAGTGCACCAAAAATCCTGGAACAAGAAGGATGCCAGGTCCACGATGCATGGAACACAAAAAATGAAATTCAAGCTCATTCCTGCATGCCATGGAAAAGAGAAGACCATGTGCACCCTTTCGGGGGTGATGGGAAAAGTTTACATTGCACCTTCCAATGCAGGGGATATAGGTTTAATCCCTTGTTGGGGAAGTAAGTTCCCACATACTGTGGGGTGCAGTCAATTTTTTTTTCAAAAGTAAGGGCCAGAGAAATTGCCCCGTGAGAGTTGGTCTCTAGTTCATGGAGTTTGGTCCAGGGAGAACTCTGCTCCTATTTGGTTCATTTGCATCTGTAAGTGTCCTGTCTTGAGACATCTCAGTGTGAGTTCCAGATTCTGGGCATGGGCTGAGCAGTGCTTTAAACCCTAGCAAATTGTGGTTGGCCACTGATTTTTCAAGTAAGTTCTTCCAAGGCAATGCCTTGCGAGAGGCCCAGAAAACAACCATTTTGAGGAAAGCAGATGTAGGAATGTAGCCTAACAAAAGCCAAACCAAATGGATAGGAAAACAAAATCAAGACCCCAAACCCCCCAATTCCTACAACAAAACCCACCATCACCACAAGAAAACATGATATAAAATAAAAACTTAAAAACAATTATTTGTATGGGCATGCAAATGTTTGCACACAGGGATGATTTTCTCTTGCTGATTTCCAAGAGGTGAATTTGTTTGAGGAGTGCTTTGGAAAGAAAAGAATCCAGGTTTAACAGCTCTGTAGGATATTTTTGAGGTGTGTGTATGATGCTGGGGCAGCGTCTGCCAGGAGCTGGTGTTCACGGTGAGGAATGAGACTTCCATACGTTTTCTGACAGACGATCAACAGATTTCACTGGAGACAGAATCCTATAGTGCTGAGAGGCAGCAAGATGGAGCTGCTGTTTTCTGTTAGTATATTTGTAAAATGATGCATCACTGAACAAACACGGACAACCCATTCGCCAAACAAGAACAGAGATACGTGTGGGTGTGCTTGTGGGTTTCCATGTGTGTCCAGATACAGACAATGGCCTTTGAATAGTTTTCCTGCTTTCATTTATATTCAACTATCATTTTTCCATTTCATTGTCTCTCAGTTACTTTTTACTCTTCATGCTTAATGTTGAACCCAACTTCTAAAATAACGTTTATCGAATCTCACTATTCTGACCAATGAAAACGGGCTTAAAAAATGCTATGGGCAGAGGGTAGAGGACAGACTGCGGGTTCCTAACGGTAAATGTGAACTCAACCTGCTTTAAAGTGTCTTTGGTCTGATCACTTTCAAATAACTTTCTCTGCCTGCTTCGGCCTATATATCGTTTCCAAAATAGCATAAAAAAGTTTTCTCATTGTATTTCAAAACGAAAAGTGTTCAGTCTACATCTGGAAATACTAAAAAATGTGCTTTCTTACAGTATTTTTTTTTTTTTAACTAGGTATGGACAAGGTTCTGACCCCTATTATTGGAACTCAAATCCAGATGGAGTTTGGTAAGGTTCTAATCATTTGAGGGGTATTCTTTTTTGAAGATTTGTACATCTTCAGGGGAATTTCTACTTTAAAGAAGTTATCATTTGTGGGAGGTCCTTTATGACGATTTTAAATAGTCTGGGGGAATTTATCTTTCTTTGAAGATGTCTATAATTCAGTGAAAATATTTGCCAACAGAGATGGTCACATTTCCCTACTACAAAAACCTCTCCTTCAAAACGAATGAGGTCCCCCTTTTAATGTACTGGCTGTAAATAAGCATGAATTTTGCACACAGGATGATTTTCTCTTGCTGATTTCCAAGAGGTGAATTTGTTTGAGGAGTGCTTTGGAAAGAAAAGAATCCAGGTTTAACAGCTCTGTAGGATATTTTTGAGGTGTGTGTATGATGCTGGGGCAGCGTCTGCCAGGAGCTGGTGTTCACGGTGAGGAATGAGACTTCCATACGTTTTCTGACAGACGATCAACAGATTTCACTGGAGACAGAATCCTATAGTGCTGAGAGGCAGCAAGATGGAGCTGCTGTTTTCTGTTAGTATATTTGTAAAATGATGCATCACTGAACAAACACGGACAACCCATTCGCCAAACAAGAACAGAGATACGTGTGGGTGTGCTTGTGGGTTTCCATGTGTGTCCAGATACAGACAATGGCCTTTGAATAGTTTTCCTGCTTTCATTTATATTCAACTATCATTTTTCCATTTCATTGTCTCTCAGTTACTTTTTACTCTTCATGCTTAATGTTGAACCCAACTTCTAAAATAACGTTTATCGAATCTCACTATTCTGACCAATGAAAACGGGCTTAAAAAATGCTATGGGCAGAGGGTAGAGGACAGACTGCGGGTTCCTAACGGTAAATGTGAACTCAACCTGCTTTAAAGTGTCTTTGGTCTGATCACTTTCAAATAACTTTCTCTGCCTGCTTCGGCCTATATATCGTTTCCAAAATAGCATAAAAAAGTTTTCTCATTGTATTTCAAAACGAAAAGTGTTCAGTCTACATCTGGAAATACTAAAAAATGTGCTTTCTTACAGTATTTTTTTTTTTTTAACTAGGTATGGACAAGGTTCTGACCCCTATTATTGGAACTCAAATCCAGATGGAGTTTGGTAAGGTTCTAATCATTTGAGGGGTATTCTTTTTTGAAGATTTGTACATCTTCAGGGGAATTTCTACTTTAAAGAAGTTATCATTTGTGGGAGGTCCTTTATGACGATTTTAAATAGTCTGGGGGAATTTATCTTTCTTTGAAGATGTCTATAATTCAGTGAAAATATTTGCCAACAGAGATGGTCACATTTCCCTACTACAAAAACCTCTCCTTCAAAAACGAATGAGGTCCCCCTTTTAATGTACTGGCTGTAAATAAGCTTAAGGGGTTTCATTCTTTTCTTTTCTAACATTGGAAACAATGAGAAGAACATTCTTGTGTTTGAGTGAAAATAAGATTTAAAGTAGCACAGGGAGACAATTGAAATAGCATAGTGATAAACACATACGTTAATATCATTGAGTTGAAGATTAAAATAGCAATGATCAAAGACAAGCCTGCTTCAATGTGTGGCATTTTTTTCTTGCAACCGATTGTGTCTTTATGGAAGCTGCATTGTCTGGAAAAAAGAAAGGTTCAAAGGCAGTTTTAAAAATGCTCAGTTAAACACTAACATCAGGATAGTTGAAAAGGTAATTGATCCATAGATGAACTAACAGCTACCAACAGCATAGTTTGTTTTTGTCAGTCTGTAGCTGACAGATCTTCCTCCTTGCTGCCCCTGACAAGGATGACTTCTATGCAGTCCCACAGCCTGGATGAAGGCAGGAGTCAGAACAAGTACAGCTTCAGAAGTTCTCAATCTCCAAGCCATTGGGCCCCTGGTAACTAACTGGTTCTTTTTAGGCTCTGGCTTTATGCTTCTCTAAGGCACTCGGCTCTGGTGACCTGGTATCTTGGCTGACCTTCGATGTTTTAATACCAATGGTGGTGCTCTAATCACGTGAGTTACAATAGTCTTGGAGTCCATTAGGCCTTCACAAATATTTATGAAGTGGCTGCAATGTGCTGGACACGGTTCTGGGTGCTTGGACTCCATCCCAGAAAAGAGGAAATGTCTGCCCTGGGCAGTCTTGCCTTCAAATGGGGGACTTGAGATCTTGAGCCGTTTAGCAAATGCCCTACCCCAGCCATTACTCACCTTGGCGGCAGCCAGTGCCAGCTGTATAGTCCTATCCCAGGAAGTCATACTGGGAGGACTTGCAGACATCTCCCTACCCTTCCCGAGCAGGATGGGTCAAAGAAGAAAGGTGTTGCTGGCTCCAGTGGCCTCACCCATCAGGGTAGTGCAAGTGGACAGGAAGCTCACTGCCCCTTTTCCTGCAAGGCACACCTCCGAAGGCACTCTGTGCTCTGATCTCAGAAACCTAAAGTCTGAGCAGCAAGTGGACAAAGGTAATGCCTTCTTGCGCTCACTGCCTAAATAAGCTTAAGGGTTTTTTTTTGGAAACAATGAGAAGAACATTCTTGTGTTTGAGTGAAAATAAGATTTAAAGTAGCACAGGGAGACAATTGAAATAGCATAGTGATAAACACATACGTTAATATCATTGAGTTGAAGATTAAAATAGCAATGATCAAAGACAAGCCTGCTTCAATGTGTGGCATTTTTTTCTTGCAACCGATTGTGTCTTTATGGAAGCTGCATTGTCTGGAAAAAAGAAAGGTTCAAAGGCAGTTTTAAAAATGCTCAGTTAAACACTAACATCAGGATAGTTGAAAAGGTAATTGATCCATAGATGAACTAACAGCTACCAACAGCATAGTTTGTTTTTGTCAGTCTGTAGCTGACAGATCTTCCTCCTTGCTGCCCCTGACAAGGATGACTTCTATGCAGTCCCACAGCCTGGATGAAGGCAGGAGTCAGAACAAGTACAGCTTCAGAAGTTCTCAATCTCCAAGCCATTGGGCCCCTGGTAACTAACTGGTTCTTTTTAGGCTCTGGCTTTATGCTTCTCTAAGGCACTCGGCTCTGGTGACCTGGTATCTTGGCTGACCTTCGATGTTTTAATACCAATGGTGGTGCTCTAATCACGTGAGTTACAATAGTCTTGGAGTCCATTAGGCCTTCACAAATATTTATGAAGTGGCTGCAATGTGCTGGACACGGTTCTGGGTGCTTGGACTCCATCCCAGAAAAGAGGAAATGTCTGCCCTGGGCAGTCTTGCCTTCAAATGGGGGACTTGAGATCTTGAGCCGTTTAGCAAATGCCCTACCCCAGCCATTACTCACCTTGGCGGCAGCCAGTGCCAGCTGTATAGTCCTATCCCAGGAAGTCATACTGGGAGGACTTGCAGACATCTCCCTACCCTTCCCGAGCAGGATGGGTCAAAGAAGAAAGGTGTTGCTGGCTCCAGTGGCCTCACCCATCAGGGTAGTGCAAGTGGACAGGAAGCTCACTGCCCCTTTTCCTGCAAGGCACACCTCCGAAGGCACTCTGTGCTCTGATCTCAGAAATCCTATCTTCACCAAACTGTTGTCTGAGCAGCAACCTTGGTGTTGCCATCAAATGGTAATGCCTTCTTGCCTGTCTCACCCTCTATCCTCCCTC
Organism: Tragulus kanchil; assembly: GCA_022376925.1. Taxonomy (NCBI): domain Eukaryota; kingdom Metazoa; phylum Chordata; class Mammalia; order Artiodactyla; family Tragulidae; genus Tragulus; species Tragulus kanchil. Next base: position 41,033,413 of record JAIOJX010000031.1, on the reverse strand, counting down.
ATTCGTGATTCCTGGAATGACTTCCTAAATAAGTGACCTGTACCTGAATGTTTGTCTGAAGCTTGCTTTCAGGGAAAGCCTAACCAGGACAGGCAACAACAACAGAATCATCAATCACTGTGTGGTATAGAAGCAGGAATATGCACAAGGTGAAATAATCGACCCGGAAATAGATTTTTTCTCAATTTCCTTTTAGGATTATTCATTGCTAGATGTACAGCCGATGCTCGTATGTTGATTTTGCATCCAGCTACTCTGTTGAATTCATTTATTACTTGTAACAGTCGTGTTAATATGTCTGATCTTTAGGATTTTCTACATATAATATTAAGACATCTGCCAGTGGATCATCTGCCATTTTCCAACCTGAATGCTCTTTATTTCTTCTTCTTACCTAATTTTTCTGGCTAGAACTTTGAATTCTACGTTGATTAAAAGTGGTGAAAGTGAGCATCTTGTCCTATTCTTCTGGCCTTTCAGCAGTGAGTATAGTATTACATGTGGGTTTTTCATATGCTTTTATCGTGTTGAGGGAGTTTCCTTCTAGTCATAGTTTATTGATTCTTCTCATCAAGAAAGTATGTTGAATTTTGTCAAACACTTTTTCTGCACTAGTCATAGATTAAATACTTTCATTTTTTTCATTATATGCATGTGAAGATTTTAATACTTGCCACTTCTCTATGGCACCTCATTTAATAAACAATAAGTATGAGAAAGGCCCCATGTGTTGCTTAGGGAGGTAGGTGCTGTGGGTTTAACAGGAGGTAGCATAATCAATTTTCTAAAAACTATTTTTATTTATTTATTTTAAATTGGGAGCATTGTTCCTTTATAATGTTGTGTTAGTTTCTGTTGTACAACATGAATCAGATATAAGTATACATATATGCCCTCCCTTTTGAACCTTCCTTCCACCCCATCCCCATCCCAACCTTCTCGGTCATTGCAGAGCACCAAGTTGAGCTCCCTGGGTTCTACAGCAGTTTTCCCACTAGCTATCTATTTTTACACGTTAGTGTATACATGGGGCTTCCCGGGTGGCTCAGCGGTAAGGAATTCACATGCCAAGGCAGGAGATGCATGTGTGAACCCTAGGGTGAGAAGATCCCCTGGAGAAGAAAACAAGGAAAATGGCTATCCACTCCAGTATTCTTGCCTGGAGAATTCCATGGACAGAGGAGCCTGGTGAGCTTCAATCCATAGCGTCATAACAGGTCGTACTCAACTGAGCAACTGAACAACCGAGCATGCACACACACAACGTACACACGTCAGTGCTACTCTGTTAATTCTTTCACTCCCCTGCAATGTCCATATGTCCATTCTCTATGTCTGTGTCTTTATTCCTGCCCTGAACATAGGTTCATTTATACTATTTTTCCAGATTCTATGTGTAAGGGTTAATATATGATATTTTTCTTTTCTTGACTTACTTCACTATATATGACAAATGTTAGGACCATCCATATCACTGATGTAGTCCATCCACCCCACGTCAATTGGAATGACCCAATGCCATTCCTTTCTCATGTAAGAGCAGTATTCCTTTTCATATATGTACCATATCTTCTTTATCCATTTCTCTGTCAATGGACATACAGGTTTCTTCCATATCCTTGCTATTGTAAATTGTGTGAAGCAGCATACTTTTTAGTCTTTGGAGGACAAGTAATTTAGTTAGAAAGAGATCTTCCCTGTTATTTATAAAACAAACTCTAGCAGCATTTAAACAGGAGAGGGTGGGTAGGTTATTACCTAAGTATTCCATAATAATTCCCAGCAGAAACATCTGAAACTCTAAGAATTCAGAGAATTTCTGATCAATTAAAAAACTCAATCTTGGCTTCCCTGGTGGTCCAGTGGGTAAAGAGTCTGCCTTGCAGTGCAAGCAGCGAGGGTTTGATCCCTGGCCCAGGAAGATTCCACATGCCACAGAACGGCTGGACCGATGCATCCAATTACCAGCCAGCACTCTGAGCACATGTGCCCAGACCCCAAAACATGAATCAGATATAAGTATACATATATGCCCTCCCTTTTGAACCTTCCTTCCACCCCATCCCCATCCCAACCTTCTCGGTCATTGCAGAGCACCAAGTTGAGCTCCCTGGGTTCTACAGCAGTTTTCCCACTAGCTATCTATTTTTACACGTTAGTGTATACATGGGGCTTCCCGGGTGGCTCAGCGGTAAGGAATTCACATGCCAAGGCAGGAGATGCATGTGTGAACCCTAGGGTGAGAAGATCCCCTGGAGAAGAAAACAAGGAAAATGGCTATCCACTCCAGTATTCTTGCCTGGAGAATTCCATGGACAGAGGAGCCTGGTGAGCTTCAATCCATAGCGTCATAACAGGTCGTACTCAACTGAGCAACTGAACAACCGAGCATGCACACACACAACGTACACACGTCAGTGCTACTCTGTTAATTCTTTCACTCCCCTGCAATGTCCATATGTCCATTCTCTATGTCTGTGTCTTTATTCCTGCCCTGAACATAGGTTCATTTATACTATTTTTCCAGATTCTATGTGTAAGGGTTAATATATGATATTTTTCTTTTCTTGACTTACTTCACTATATATGACAAATGTTAGGACCATCCATATCACTGATGTAGTCCATCCACCCCACGTCAATTGGAATGACCCAATGCCATTCCTTTCTCATGTAAGAGCAGTATTCCTTTTCATATATGTACCATATCTTCTTTATCCATTTCTCTGTCAATGGACATACAGGTTTCTTCCATATCCTTGCTATTGTAAATTGTGTGAAGCAGCATACTTTTTAGTCTTTGGAGGACAAGTAATTTAGTTAGAAAGAGATCTTCCCTGTTATTTATAAAACAAACTCTAGCAGCATTTAAACAGGAGAGGGTGGGTAGGTTATTACCTAAGTATTCCATAATAATTCCCAGCAGAAACATCTGAAACTCTAAGAATTCAGAGAATTTCTGATCAATTAAAAAACTCAATCTTGGCTTCCCTGGTGGTCCAGTGGGTAAAGAGTCTGCCTTGCAGTGCAAGCAGCGAGGGTTTGATCCCTGGCCCAGGAAGATTCCACATGCCACAGAACGGCTGGACCGATGCATCCAATTACCAGCCAGCACTCTGGAGCACATGTGCCCAGAGCCTGTGCTCTGCTACAGAAGAGGCCACTGCAATGGGAAGCCCACACAGGCCAAAGAACAAAGATGGATGAAAATAAAATAAATGAAAAACCAATAAAAAGAAAAGTGGCCAAAAATCAAAAACAAAACAAAACAAAGCTCAATCACTTTTAGGTTGGCTAGTAAACAACCTTTGCAAACTCAGACCACACTTTTCCTATCCTTTTTCCATTTAGCTTGATACAATTGAAAACTGAAGTCTGAGAGGTCAATAAGGTATGTGGGTCTGACAGCCCAAGTGAAAATAACTGGCCATTAGAAGTTACTGGACACTGAGTCATGAGGAAATGATGGTGGTTTTGTGGAAGGCAGTGGTGGATTCCTTGTTGACTGAAATTTGGGTAGGAATTAGCTGCAGAACTAAGTAACTGGATCTGTTTCTTTTTCTATAGTATGAAGAGCGTGAAAAGGCCATTTTAATGTTTTCATAGAGTGGCTTCTCTTGGAAAACATCCTCGAACATACCATGGAGCAGTGTCAACTGTAATATAAAATGTCCTAGAAATCTTGCAATTTACGAGTTAAATGGCACACCTGAGGATTACAAGGTTTTTTCCATCCACTTGTAATAGCCCAATGACTGATTTAGCAGAAAGGAAGCAAGATGGATAATCCTGGTCACCTCCTAACATTTTTCCTGTCTCGTTGACTTCAGAGATTTAGGAGTGCAGAGTGTGCAGGATTTCTTCCATATCCTTGCTATTGTAATTTTTTTGTGTGAAGCAGGGAAATACTTTTTAGTCTTTGGAGGACAAGTAATTTAGTTAGAAAGAGATCTTCCCTGTTATTTATAAAACAAACTCTAGCAGCATTTAAACAGGAGAGGGTGGGTAGGTTATTACCTAAGTATTCCATAATAATTCCCAGCAGAAACATCTGAAACTCTAAGAATTCAGAGAATTTCTGATCAATTAAAAAACTCAATCTTGGCTTCCCTGGTGGTCCAGTGGGTAAAGAGTCTGCCTTGCAGTGCAAGCAGCGAGGGTTTGATCCCTGGCCCAGGAAGATTCCACATGCCACAGAACGGCTGGACCGATGCATCCAATTACCAGCCAGCACTCTGGAGCACATGTGCCCAGAGCCTGTGCTCTGCTACAGAAGAGGCCACTGCAATGGGAAGCCCACACAGGCCAAAGAACAAAGATGGATGAAAATAAAATAAATGAAAAACCAATAAAAAGAAAAGTGGCCAAAAATCAAAAACAAAACAAAACAAAGCTCAATCACTTTTAGGTTGGCTAGTAAACAACCTTTGCAAACTCAGACCACACTTTTCCTATCCTTTTTCCATTTAGCTTGATACAATTGAAAACTGAAGTCTGAGAGGTCAATAAGGTATGTGGGTCTGACAGCCCAAGTGAAAATAACTGGCCATTAGAAGTTACTGGACACTGAGTCATGAGGAAATGATGGTGGTTTTGTGGAAGGCAGTGGTGGATTCCTTGTTGACTGAAATTTGGGTAGGAATTAGCTGCAGAACTAAGTAACTGGATCTGTTTCTTTTTCTATAGTATGAAGAGCGTGAAAAGGCCATTTTAATGTTTTCATAGAGTGGCTTCTCTTGGAAAACATCCTCGAACATACCATGGAGCAGTGTCAACTGTAATATAAAATGTCCTAGAAATCTTGCAATTTACGAGTTAAATGGCACACCTGAGGATTACAAGGTTTTTTCCATCCACTTGTAATAGCCCAATGACTGATTTAGCAGAAAGGAAGCAAGATGGATAATCCTGGTCACCTCCTAACATTTTTCCTGTCTCGTTGACTTCAGAGATTTAGGAGTGCAGAGTGTGCAGGATTTGTACATCTCTTTGGTGATATTTTAGAGTAAGACTCAAGAGACGAAGAGGAAGAATGATCCTCAGGTACGTATCCATATTCCATTATTTTCAAGCAGCTTTATTTTTCAGATAGCAAGCTCTCTACTGCTTAGCTGTTTTTCATGAACTGCTTGTAAATATACAAGGGCTTCTGGATACTGTGTTTTCTTCTATGTTGATACCTTTGCCTTGAAAACTGAGGAATAAGGAACAGCAGAAGGGAGTTTCAGGTTCTGAATTATTTCTTAATTTCCCTTTCCAATTTCAGCTTTATTCGCTTGCTTTTAAGCCTGTAAATGGGAATAATAATTGTAAGAGTATTTTTTCCTTAGGCTACTGTGAGGATTTTCTGTAACAATGTAAAGTAGTGGACAGATAGCATCACTGACTCAATGGACATGACTTGGTGCAAACTCTGGGAGACAGTGGAAGACAGTGGAACCTGGCATGCTGCAGTCTATGAGACTGCAAAGAGTCAACATGACTTAGCACTTGAAAACAAAGCATATAGTTAACATCTGTTATTTTACTATACACTTAGCTAGCTATCTTTAGTACATTCAATCACCTGCATAAAAACAATTTTTAAGATTCACATAATGTTTGTATATTGCAATAAAGAGTAATCTCTTGTGTGTAGAGGTTATGTAATCAACTGTTTGGCTGCAAAGGATGCTAAAGTAGTCTTTTCTTATTGACTTTAAGAAATTAAGTTACTTTGCCCTGTTCTCTCTTATTTTTTAAAAATATATGCAATGTCGGGTTTCCCTGGTGGTCCAGTGGGTAAGGACACCGCCCTGCAGTACAAGGGGTGCCAGTTCGATCCCCGGCCTGGGAAGATCCCACATGCCGCGGAGTGGCTGGACCGATGTGTCCAACTACTGAGCTGGAGCTCTGGAGCGTGTGCGTCCAGAGCCAATGCTCTGCAACAACAGAGGCCACTGCGATGGGAGGCCCACATGGGCCAAAGAGCAAAAGATGAATGAAAATAGACTAATGAAAGACCAATAGGCCTGCCCACCCCCTCCCTCCCCACCCCCTAAATAAATAAATAAATAAAAATGTTAAAAAAAATATGCAACATCTCACGGTCTCTCTCTATGAATGTATTTATGCAGGACATGAAATTCAGAAGAACGGATGCTGTCTGGATATTTGTATTTTAAAACGTGTTGGTTCCATCATAGTTGCCAGCAGCCCCAGCACTGACTCAAGACTCTGGAAAAGAAGTCACTCCCCTCAATACCCTGACTGATTCTCAGATGCATCCCCAGGTGTTTCTGGAGTAATGGACTTAAAAGCACAGGGTGCCGGATTTTAAGTGTGAATTTTTCTGCTGTTTTTGCCTCATAGCCTCTTATTTCACTGAGTTCCAGAGAACACAGTTTGGATTGTTCAGCTTGAAAACATTGATGGGTCAGGAAGGATAGCTAAGGAAAGTATGAAAGTGTTCATTGTATAAATATGCCTCCATTCTCCTTGTAGGCGTGACTGTAAGCCCTGACAGCCCATAGTTATCTATTCTTATCAAACTCTCTTTCCATATTTAAGATGGAAATTAAATTAAATACCGTGGGTTTATGGAGTTGGTCTAGTAAATGAATTCTTTGTGGTCTGAGTGTACTTCACTTTTTTGCATGGTGGTGCTCAAAAGGTTTTGTGAATATCAACTACTGAAAAGATGTCGGGAACGTGACAGAGAAGCTCAGAGAAAAAAAAAATGGAAATGATCAAATAAAACAGGAACAGAGTATCTTTCTTCCTATTGGTTTGATATAAATTGGAATCTGTGTGTAACACCCATGGTCAATGAAGTCCAAGGAAATAGACTCTCTCACACTTTGCCTTGAAGTGTCAACCCACATACTTTTCAGCTATCAGAATCTTAGAAAAAGTGCCAGGTGCAAACATTCTCTTTTAGAAATTTAATCTATGGAAATAATCTGCAGGAAGATGTAGCTGTAAGGATATTTTGCCACAGATCTGTTTATAGCAGGGAAAAACTCAAACAAGTTGATATATCTAATAATAGGGAAGTACAACCATGCAACAGAATATAGAAAAGCCAGTAAAACTATGTTACCAAGGAACATAAAATGTTTATGATAATATGAGGGGAAAAAGTAGTATAGATTATAAAACAGCCTTACAGTTTTAGCCCACTTTGGTTAAATTTTGGTTGACTTTAATGTTTATATTATATTTTGGAAATATTTATATTGAAATAACAGTAGCTATATTTAATGGCAATTTGAATGATGCTAGTTATCCTTTCTGATTTATTATGTGTTTTTGTCAAACTGCCACAATGAACATGTACTTTTTGCAACATGAGCAAAGAATGGTGCTTTTTTGAGAACAGTGAGCATATTTTATTTTTTTACTCAGGGATTCCAAATTCTCTGGGCTGAGATTCAGATTGTGAAATGTCAGCTAGCAAACATAATAGAGAAATCTAATTGTTATAGTGGCTGATTTGCTTCTCAGTTAAGTGGATTAGTTTTCTAAAGCCATCTAGATGAATTTCTGAGTAAAGATCAACTCTTTAAAAACATATCCTTTCCTTTTGTTTGCAATTACTGCTTTAAAGATTAAAATTAATCTGGGGACTGTAAGCCCTGACAGCCCATAGTTATCTATTCTTATCAAACTCTCTTTCCATATTTAAGATGGAAATTAAATTAAATACCGTGGGTTTATGGAGTTGGTCTAGTAAATGAATTCTTTGTGGTCTGAGTGTACTTCACTTTTTTGCATGGTGGTGCTCAAAAGGTTTTGTGAATATCAACTACTGAAAAGATGTCGGGAACGTGACAGAGAAACTCAGAGAAAAAAAAAATGGAAATGATCAAATAAAACAGGAACAGAGTATCTTTCTTCCTATTGGTTTGATATAAATTGGAATCTGTGTGTAACACCCATGGTCAATGAAGTCCAAGGGAATAGACTCTCTCACACTTTGCCTTGAAGTGTCAACCCACATACTTTTCAGCTATCAGAATCTTAGAAAAAGTGCCAGGTGCAAACATTCTCTTTTAGAAATTTAATCTATGGAAATAATCTGCAGGAAGATGTAGCTGTAAGGATATTTTGCCACAGATCTGTTTATAGCAGGGAAAAACTCAAACAAGTTGATATATCTAATAATAGGGAAGTACAACCATGCAACAGAATATAGAAAAGCCAGTAAAACTATGTTACCAAGGAACATAAAATGTTTATGATAATATGAGGGGAAAAAGTAGTATAGATTATAAAACAGCCTTACAGTTTTAGCCCACTTTGGTTAAATTTTGGTTGACTTTAATGTTTATATTATATTTTGGAAATATTTATATTGAAATAACAGTAGCTATATTTAATGGCAATTTGAATGATGCTAGTTATCCTTTCTGATTTATTATGTGTTTTTGTCAAACTGCCACAATGAACATGTACTTTTTGCAACATGAGCAAAGAATGGTGCTTTTTTGAGAACAGTGAGCATATTTTATTTTTTTACTCAGGGATTCCAAATTCTCTGGGCTGAGATTCAGATTGTGAAATGTCAGCTAGCAAACATAATAGAGAAATCTAATTGTTATAGTGGCTGATTTGCTTCTCAGTTAAGTGGATTAGTTTTCTAAAGCCATCTAGATGAATTTCTGAGTAAAGATCAACTCTTTAAAAAAAACATATCCTTTCCTTTTGTTAAATGAAAACAATAATACTGATGTGCTTATAAAGGATAAATGAAAATTATGGGGCAATAAACTTGGGTAAGCTTGTTGAGAAAACATTTATGAATAAATTCTTTTCAAAGGGCTTTGGCCAACATTGCTTCAAACCCTAAATCTGTCTTGTCCCTCTGGGTGTTCTGTTATGAATGAAAAAACAGAAAGACTAAAATAAGAAATCCTCCTCGCCATCTCACATAGGCACCTTGTCACTGCTCTCTATAGAGTCATGTTAACTCCTGGGTTCTAGCCAAGAGTTGCTTCTTAAGTATTTGCCAATATTTCAATATTTTTCTTAAAATAAGATGATGGAGACCCAAATGATTTATTCAAATGTGTTACCTAAAACACAGTTTCCTAAGCATGAAGTTAAGGTTAGTTGAACAGAGCAGGAATTTTCATGCCCTGGGCACAGAAATCTGGTGAATGATGAAAGAATCTCGACCATTGGTTTGAATTTACTAATATTGGTGGATTCTTTAAAGTTTGGAGTAGCTTATATTACAATTCTTTTCTAAGGAAACTGAAGAACTTTATACCTAATGTTTAGTGATTGGGGTTCTGATTTTCTCCTGGTTCTTGTGTCATTGCAAGGTGGATAGCAAAGAGCTTTGAACAACCCACCGATTGCTGTAAGAATGGCAGCAAAAAATGTAAGCGAAAAAGTGTAAATTCACTACAATTTGTTCCCTTTGAGAAAGATTGGAAATACCTGAGAACCCAAGTGGAACAATCTCTGCTCATCAATTTCCCTGCCCTGGAGACCACAGGGTATCAGACTCTACTGTTTTCTTCTCTTGAATCTCTTACCTTGGTGCATGTTGCAAACTTTTGTAACAAAGTGATGAACTCATCATGCATTGCAATCATCCTGACAAAGACAGGTCATTTACATCATTCCTGTGGTTGGGAAATGGTATAGAGAACATCTTCCTTGTTCTTTTCTCTGGAAATAAATTTTGTTTAATACTTATATTAAGGACATTGGAGTTCACTTTATTAAAAGTTCTATTTTCCTTTTGTTAAATGAAAACAATAATACTGATGTGCTTATAAAGGATAAATGAAAATTATGGGGCAATAAACTTGGGTAAGCTTGTTGAGAAAACATTTATGAATAAATTCTTTTCAAAGGGCTTTGGCCAACATTGCTTCAAACCCTAAATCTGTCTTGTCCCTCTGGGTGTTCTGTTATGAATGAAAAAACAGAAAGACTAAAATAAGAAATCCTCCTCGCCATCTCACATAGGCACCTTGTCACTGCTCTCTATAGAGTCATGTTAACTCCTGGGTTCTAGCCAAGAGTTGCTTCTTAAGTATTTGCCAATATTTCAATATTTTTCTTAAAATAAGATGATGGAGACCCAAATGATTTATTCAAATGTGTTACCTAAAACACAGTTTCCTAAGCATGAAGTTAAGGTTAGTTGAACAGAGCAGGAATTTTCATGCCCTGGGCACAGAAATCTGGTGAATGATGAAAGAATCTCGACCATTGGTTTGAATTTACTAATATTGGTGGATTCTTTAAAGTTTGGAGTAGCTTATATTACAATTCTTTTCTAAGGAAACTGAAGAACTTTATACCTAATGTTTAGTGATTGGGGTTCTGATTTTCTCCTGGTTCTTGTGTCATTGCAAGGTGGATAGCAAAGAGCTTTGAACAACCCACCGATTGCTGTAAGAATGGCAGCAAAAAATGTAAGCGAAAAAGTGTAAATTCACTACAATTTGTTCCCTTTGAGAAAGATTGGAAATACCTGAGAACCCAAGTGGAACAATCTCTGCTCATCAATTTCCCTGCCCTGGAGACCACAGGGTATCAGACTCTACTGTTTTCTTCTCTTGAATCTCTTACCTTGGTGCATGTTGCAAACTTTTGTAACAAAGTGATGAACTCATCATGCATTGCAATCATCCTGACAAAGACAGGTCATTTACATCATTCCTGTGGTTGGGAAATGGTATAGAGAACATCTTCCTTGTTCTTTTCTCTGGAAATAAATTTTGTTTAATACTTATATTAAGGACATTGGAGTTCACTTTATTAAAAAGTTCTATTTTCCTTAAGAGCTTAAATCAAATGATAGTATATTTCTATTCTTAGAAAAACTTACCTGAAGTTATTAAAGTACTTTTTTAATCAGTACATGCAAGCATCCTTAATTATAAGATACTTTCCTCCTTGATTCAAGCCAGTTTTATAGTTTGTGTGTGTTTGCGCGTGTTTCTCTCCCATTATCTGTCTTCATGAGCTGCCTGAAGGCCATAGGTCCTTTACCTGAGCAGAAAAAAATTCACTCTAGGTAACAAATATCTAACTTTCAAGTCCACCCTGGAATTTCTACCTTTGACTTATCTATCATTTCTGGCTTGTGCTTCTAAAATAATACATATCACATATCTTAACCATAACTGAAGCCATGTAAAAATAGTGTTTTTGGAGCCATGAGTCTGTGAATCTTCTCTAGTTCTCAGTAGAGGCAGCCATGAAAATTCTCAGTACTCCATGTATTAGGTTTCCCCACCTCCTTTGCAAGGAACATCTTTTGTCATACAAAACGGGGACAATTTGTTGTTTGAGAGACAGTGAAACAGTTGAAAGAGATGCAGGATCGCAGCGCATAACATATCCGCTCCTAAGGGTGGAAGAAGCTAGAAAAAGTTTTCTATCACTAATTCCATGAGGCAATCCCTAGAACAAAGGCCCCAAGACTGCCCAGACAGGCTCTTTGTTTTGAGAAGATCCCTCAAAGAACAGCTCTCCTGGTTCTTGTGTCATTGCAAGGTGGAAAAACCACCACCGATTGCTGTAAGAATGGCAGCAAAAATGTAAGCGAAAAGTGTAAATTCACTACAATTGTTCTTTGAGAAAGATTGGAAATACCTGAGAACCCAAGTGGAACAATCTCTGCTCATCAATTTCCCTGCCCTGGAGACCACAGGGTATCAGACTCTACTGTTTTCTTCTCTTGAATCTCTTACCTTGGTGCATGTTGCAAACTTTTGTAACAAAGTGATGAACTCATCATGCATTGCAATCATCCTGACAAAGACAGGTCATTTACATCATTCCTGTGGTTGGGAAATGGTATAGAGAACATCTTCCTTGTTCTTTTCTCTGGAAATAAATTTTGTTTAATACTTATATTAAGGACATTGGAGTTCACTTTATTAAAAAGTTCTATTTTCCTTAAGAGCTTAAATCAAATGATAGTATATTTCTATTCTTAGAAAAACTTACCTGAAGTTATTAAAGTACTTTTTTAATCAGTACATGCAAGCATCCTTAATTATAAGATACTTTCCTCCTTGATTCAAGCCAGTTTTATAGTTTGTGTGTGTGTGCGTGTTTCTCTCCCATTATCTGTCTTCATGAGCTGCCTGAAGGCCATAGGTCCTTTACCTGAGCAGAAAAAAATTCACTCTAGGTAACAAATATCTAACTTTCAAGTCCACCCTGGAATTTCTACCTTTGACTTATCTATCATTTCTGGCTTGTGCTTCTAAAATAATACATATCACATATCTTAACCATAACTGAAGCCATGTAAAAATAGTGTTTTTGGAGCCATGAGTCTGTGAATCTTCTCTAGTTCTCAGTAGAGGCAGCCATGAAAATTCTCAGTACTCCATGTATTAGGTTTCCCCACCTCCTTTGCAAGGAACATCTTTTGTCATACAAAACGGGGACAATTTGTTGTTTGAGAGACAGTGAAACAGTTGAAAGAGATGCAGGATCGCATCTCATAACATATCCTCTCCTAAGGGTGGAAGAAGCTAGAAAAAAAGTTTTCTATCACTAATTCCATGAGGCAATCCCTAGAACAAAGGCCCCAAGACTGCCCAGACAGGCTCTTTGTTTTGAGAAGATCCCTCAAAAGAACAGCTCTCCCCTGGATCCCACTTCATTTGGGATTCACCAAGATGAACAGCCCCTCCAGGAGTCTCAGGCTGGTGGCTCAGACTTTCAACACGTGCTAATCCATGCTTCTTGGTCCTCACTCTCAGAGACTACCGGTGACTCATTCCAAGAGTCCAGGTGTGGAGGGAGAGGTCTGCAGAGGAAACAAACAGGTTTGAAATTTACGTTTGTCTCAGGCCACATGTTCTCAATGACTTCTGGGCTGCACAGATATTAATCTCTGGGACCATATGTCTGAAACTTTTCATCACTGGGGAACAGCTGAAAGTAGTTGGTGGTGCTTCATGTGCCTCATGTTAGGTGTTGGAAGTATAGCCAGAGAAGGACCATGTGTTTCTGGGCTCATGGGACTGGAGGAGAATGGCCTGCATATCCTCTGACTTTTGAGTATGGTTGAATGGCTGCAGTGGCTAAGTATCAAGCAAGTGTATTTCCCACAAGTAAGGGTTGCGGTAGATAGTAGGAACTGATGCAACCTTTGTAGGACCATCCTGTATCCTCTGTTTCCCTGGAGAATCACCCATCAGCAAGAATAGAGCATCACCCATGGGCAAGATTATTTTTTTTCAGATTGTGTTTCCCCAAAAGTATAATATGCTAAAGATAACCCAAAACAAAAAATAAATAATGTATTGTGTCTATGGAAGTGACCAGAGTTGCTGAATTTCATAAAGATACAATTATCTCTCCAGGAGAAACTTCTTATTTCATAGAGTTAAGAGCAGTAGTTGGTTAACCATTTGGGCAAGATTATTTTTTTCAGATTGTGTTAAATCACATATCTTAACCATAACTGAAGCCATGTAAAAATAGTGTTTTTGGAGCCATGAGTCTGTGAATCTTCTCTAGTTCTCAGTAGAGGCAGCCATGAAAATTCTCAGTACTCCATGTATTAGGTTTCCCACCTCCTTTGCAAGGAACATCTTTTGTCATACAAAACGGGACAATTTGTTGTTTGAGAGACAGTGAAACAGTTGAAAGAGATGCAGGATCGCATCTCATAACATATCCTCTCCTAAGGGTGGAAGAAGCTAGAAAAAGTTTTCTATCACTAATTCCATGAGGCAATCCCTAGAACAAAGGCCCCAAGACTGCCCAGACAGGCTCTTTGTTTTGAGAAGATCCCTCAAAAGAACAGCTCTCCCCTGGATCCCACTTCATTTGGGATTCACCAAGATGAACAGCCCCTCCAGGAGTCTCAGGCTGGTGGCTCAGACTTTCAACACGTGCTAATCCATGCTTCTTGGTCCTCACTCTCAGAGACTACCGGTGACTCATTCCAAGAGTCCAGGTGTGGAGGGAGAGGTCTGCAGAGGAAACAAACAGGTTTGAAATTTACGTTTGTCTCAGGCCACATGTTCTCAATGACTTCTGGGCTGCACAGATATTAATCTCTGGGACCATATGTCTGAAACTTTTCATCACTGGGGAACAGCTGAAAGTAGTTGGTGGTGCTTCATGTGCCTCATGTTAGGTGTTGGAAGTATAGCCAGAGAAGGACCATGTGTTTCTGGGCTCATGGGACTGGAGGAGAATGGCCTGCATATCCTCTGACTTTTGAGTATGGTTGAATGGCTGCAGTGGCTAAGTATCAAGCAAGTGTATTTCCCACAAGTAAGGGTTGCGGTAGATAGTAGGAACTGATGCAACCTTTGTAGGACCATCCTGTATCCTCTGTTTCCCTGGAGAATCACCCATCAGCAAGAATAGAGCATCACCCATGGGCAAGATTATTTTTTTTCAGATTGTGTTTCCCCAAAAGTATAATATGCTAAAGATAACCCAAAACAAAAAATAAATAATGTATTGTGTCTATGGAAGTGACCAGAGTTGCTGAATTTCATAAAGATACAATTATCTCTCTCCAGGAGAAAAACTTCTTATTTCATAGAGTTAAGAGCAGTAGTTGGTTAACACAAGTATTTGATTTTGGGGGGTATTCATAAAAATGATGCATACGTACCCCTAATATTTTCATTTAACTTAGAGCATCTGCTTACATACCCATTTATCAGTCTTTTGATGTAGGGCCAACCCTTTGCTTTGAGGGTGTGTTAGTTAGTCGGAATTCCATTTTGCCTTTCTTGCAAAGACCACATCCATAAATATATCTTTTTCAATTTCTGGTTTGGATTTCTCTAAAGCAGAGCAAGAATTGAAAGAGATATGGGTGCAAGATCATTTTATATTTTGTGTGATGCATACTCTATCCCTGCATTAATTATTTAAGGCACACTAAATTTAAGGCATTTTAATAACTCATTTTAATTCAGTCTGTTCAAAGCATTCAACGGAGCATTTATAAATCCAAGACTCTCTTTTTTATCCACTCAAATTTTATCAGTCTGTGTAATACTTATTTAAATTTAATAATGACTACAATTTGTATAAAGTATTTGGAAATAAACACAACTGATAATTATGACACACACAAACCTATTGTTGGGTAAATAGGTCCTGAGGATTGAAGAGGAACCAGATAGATTTGAAGGTCCTCTGTGGACATCAGTTAGTATATTTAGAGAAAATAGAATTAGTTGACTTAGTGAAATCTTCAAGCAAGTAGCAATTAAGGCACATTATATATGATCAGCTATATAGTATGAACGTTGCTCAGTTGTGTCCAACTCTTTGTGACCCCATGGACTGTAGCCTGCCAGGCTCCTCTGTCCATAGGATTTTCCAAATAAGAATACTAGAGTGGGTTGCCATTTCCTCTTCCAGGGAATCTTTCCAACCCAGGGATTGAACTTGCATCTCTTGCATCTCCTTCACTGGCAGGTGGATTCTTTACCAATGAGTCACCCATGGGCAAGATTATTTTTTTCAGATTGTGTTTCCCCAAAAGTATAATATGCTAAAGATAACCCAAAACAAAAAATAAATAATGTATTGTGTCTATGGAAGTGACCAGAGTTGCTGAATTTCATAAAGATACAATTATCTCTCTCAGGAGAAAACTTCTTATTTCATAGAGTTAAGAGCAGTAGTTGGTTAACACAAGTATTTGATTTTGGGGGTATTCATAAAAATGATGCATACGTACCCTAATATTTTCATTTAACTTAGAGCATCTGCTTACATACCCATTTATCAGTCTTTTGATGTAGGGCCAACCCTTTGCTTTGAGGGTGTGTTAGTTAGTCGGAATTCCATTTTGCCTTTCTTGCAAAGACCACATCCATAAATATATCTTTTCAATTTCTGGTTTGGATTTCTCTAAAGCAGAGCAAGAATTGAAAGAGATATGGGTGCAAGATCATTTTATATTTTGTGTGATGCATACTCTATCCCTGCATTAATTATTTAAGGCACACTAAATTTAAGGCATTTTAATAACTCATTTTAATTCAGTCTGTTCAAAGCATTCAACGGAGCATTTATAAATCCAAGACTCTCTTTTTTATCCACTCAAATTTTATCAGTCTGTGTAATACTTATTTAAATTTAATAATGACTACAATTTGTATAAAGTATTTGGAAATAAACACAACTGATAATTATGACACACACAAACCTATTGTTGGGTAAATAGGTCCTGAGGATTGAAGAGGAACCAGATAGATTTGAAGGTCCTCTGTGGACATCAGTTAGTATATTTAGAGAAAATAGAATTAGTTGACTTAGTGAAATCTTCAAGCAAGTAGCAATTAAGGCACATTATATATGATCAGCTATATAGTATGAACGTTGCTCAGTTGTGTCCAACTCTTTGTGACCCCATGGACTGTAGCCTGCCAGGCTCCTCTGTCCATAGGATTTTCCAAATAAGAATACTAGAGTGGGTTGCCATTTCCTCTTCCAGGGAATCTTTCCAACCCAGGGATTGAACTTGCATCTCTTGCATCTCCTTCACTGGCAGGTGGATTCTTTACCAATGAGTCACTCGATAAAATGTTTTTTAAACTTTCTGGGAGTGAATTAAACATTTTTGAATTACACATGTAGCTCACATTATATTTCCAATACACAGTGATGTCCTAGAATCTCAAGTTGGACAAAAGATGAGTAGAATGGACATCAGTTAGTAATATGTATTTTCTATGTAGGATCTGGAAAATTAAAATGTTCTAGTGAACAAGTACATACTTTAATGAAAGTTCTCAAGAGAAAACAGGAGCTAAATAGCATTATCCCAGAAAACCCAGAATCCACCGAAGGATACCTATTATAGGGGTCTTTGGCAGTCTGATTCTTAGAAGGTAAAGGGTTTTTTTTTTTTTTTTAAACCTGTTTTAAGTGAATTTAGACTGTAGACTATAAGTACTCCACCTTCTGCCTGTTCTCTCCCTTCCTCTCAGGAGCAAATGCAGGGGTTCCCTGGACCCCCAGCCTGGGAGGGAAGAGCCTCGTCCTTTGTCATGGTGGTATGTTACCTGTTAAGAATGTCTAGGATTTCCTTGGGCTGTCAGTCTATATAGCAGAGGAAGCTTGTTTTTCAGGACAGGACCAACTCCCAGCCCCAAAGCCAAATGGCCATTCTGGTCCTTGTCTGGCTTTTGTGTTTTGAGTTGAATGTTGAATTAACCAGCTGCTTCTCCACCCTACTCACACTGTCCATCTTTTGGACAAATCTGTTAGTTCTTTGGACCACACAAGTGAAAAGCGTACTTGCAAATAACTCTTCTGCCCTCTGAATTCACTTTAACAGCCCTCCAAGGAAGTAAGGTCGCAAGTTCACCGATGGCAGGAAGGGCCCACTGGTGGCCTGAGCGATCCCACACGTTCACTGTCCCATTCCTAATTCATAAAGATCCCACAGTGCCGGTGGAGCCCAATGGCTTTTCCATGTGTTTGGTATTTTTAGTTCTAAGCACTGTCTTCAGCGCTCCTTCAACATGTGTTCGAGAAAGACCCAGTGGCCCCATATTAAGATAATTATTTTCACTGCTGTTTTGAGATACTGCAGTGGTGCACCAAGAAACTTCCTACCCAGTAACCTGCACAGTTGGTTAAACAAAAATTGATCCCTAGTCAATCCAGTGGCTCTAATACATTGTAGAGAAATGCATGATTTCATCACCTACAGTATAAGCACCAAAGGGAACTTTCTGACCTCACTGGAGGTGTTGATTCCCTGCGTAATAAATGGACTGGCTGTCGGCTGGTGCTAAGCAATCAGTGATCTCACGAGGCTCACTGCTGCTATAAACAGGAACAACACAAGATGGAGTGGTGGGGACCTGTGGGGGAGAGGTGGGGCATGAAATTCTGCCCGTAGTGAGCAGCAGTGCCCAGAATCCATATTAACAGACTTAAACATAAATTAACCTCTATAAATCTCAAGCTTGTTGCTTTACTGACATATATGTCTTGCCAAAGTATTATGCTCTTGAAAGAGCTGTGTAAGCATTAGGGCCATTGAAATTTTGTTGCCAAAAACCCCTTCTGCCTGTTCTCTCCCTTCCTCTCAGGAGCAAATGCAGGGGTTCCCTGGACCCCCAGCCTGGGAGGGAAGAGCCTCGTCCTTTGTCATGGTGGTATGTTACCTGTTAAGAATGTCTAGGATTTCCTTGGGCTGTCAGTCTATATAGCAGAGGAAGCTTGTTTTTCAGGACAGGACCAACTCCCAGCCCCAAAGCCAAATGGCCATTCTGGTCCTTGTCTGGCTTTTGTGTTTTGAGTTGAATGTTGAATTAACCAGCTGCTTCTCCACCCTACTCACACTGTCCATCTTTTGGACAAATCTGTTAGTTCTTTGGACCACACAAGTGAAAAGCGTACTTGCAAATAACTCTTCTGCCCTCTGAATTCACTTTAACAGCCCTCCAAGGAAGTAAGGTCGCAAGTTCACCGATGGCAGGAAGGGCCCACTGGTGGCCTGAGCGATCCCACACGTTCACTGTCCCATTCCTAATTCATAAAGATCCCACAGTGCCGGTGGAGCCCAATGGCTTTTCCATGTGTTTGGTATTTTTAGTTCTAAGCACTGTCTTCAGCGCTCCTTCAACATGTGTTCGAGAAAGACCCAGTGGCCCCATATTAAGATAATTATTTTCACTGCTGTTTTGAGATACTGCAGTGGTGCACCAAGAAACTTCCTACCCAGTAACCTGCACAGTTGGTTAAACAAAAATTGATCCCTAGTCAATCCAGTGGCTCTAATACATTGTAGAGAAATGCATGATTTCATCACCTACAGTATAAGCACCAAAGGGAACTTTCTGACCTCACTGGAGGTGTTGATTCCCTGCGTAATAAATGGACTGGCTGTCGGCTGGTGCTAAGCAATCAGTGATCTCACGAGGCTCACTGCTGCTATAAACAGGAACAACACAAGATGGAGTGGTGGGGACCTGTGGGGGAGAGGTGGGGCATGAAATTCTGCCCGTAGTGAGCAGCAGTGCCCAGAATCCATATTAACAGACTTAAACATAAATTAACCTCTATAAATCTCAAGCTTGTTGCTTTACTGACATATATGTCTTGCCAAAGTATTATGCTCTTGAAAGAGCTGTGTAAGCAGATTAAATGGTTTCTGTCCTTGGGAATGTGGAAGGTTTTATTTGTTTTGTTAAGAGACTTTTACATATTCTTATGTTATGCAGCAAACAGATGTCCAGGGTAAAGGCTTCTGACCAATTTCAACATTTCTTAGCTGAAACTGAGGTCCAGTGTCTGCAACTCGTGTCAACTTCAACTTGTCGGGCAGCACCTGACAAAACCATGCGTCTGGTAATGCTCCGTCTGATGGCTCTGTGGTGTGACTTTTAATGGCAGGACTGAGGAAACCGAGATAAATTAAAACCTAATTGGGTACGTTAACAGTTTTAGCAGTTGGTCCAGATGGATCCCAGGAGGACACTTGAAAAGATATTACAGGGGAGCTTCTGTTGCAAGACATCACTGCAGAATGTGACCTGCACATCCTCTTTCCAATCCATTTCTCAAGGTTGAGTTTTCTTTACATTTTGTATGTGATGTTCCCTGAGTGTAAATGACAAATTTACCCTTCCACCCCAGACTTGTTCAGTCCATGATGGGGGGTCAGGATTTAAATGTCTTGACTCAAAAGTCACAGAACGTTCATCAGAGAGAGAGGAAGTTCCTCAGGGGGACGGCTCCACACTAGCAGTGCTCTTCTGGCAGAAATTACAAGAAGCAGTGTCTTCAAAGTTCTCCATTGCTTCTGCTATCCAGTAACCATCACTTGAAGATTTGATTTTGTTCCTTGAGCTAACCTGCTAGGGAGAAAACTTCCTGTATGCCTTGTAAGGAAAACAGAATTAATTTCACTTAAGTCTTCCATCAAGTCTAGCCTCTGTGATTTTTTTTTTTCTTTGCCATTGTCCATTGGCTGCTGACTTGGAGCAAACTGGAAAAAGTGAAGGCTTGGATGCAGATTTTTTTTCTGTTTCTTTGAAACAGAACCTCTTCAATATTTGAATAATTGCTCAAGATCAGCAGGGTGTCAGTGCTCTAGAGGGAGTTGAGAAAGAATTCTAAGAAGATGCCCCTTTTTCTTGCAGTGGGAGAAAACCTGGGAAGGGAATTCTTGGGGGGGTCTGGTGATGTATCCTAAGTGGATTTCACATGGCTGATAGTGTTATTGAGCCCAAGCTTGTTGCATGACAGGCCAATAAATTGAGAGATGGACAACCTAAAAGGATTAATCCCCCAAATATACAAAGAGTTCATACAGCTCAATATACATATATACATATATATGTATATAATGTAAAACTCAATCCAAAAATGGGAATAAGACCGAAATAGATATTCCTCCAAAAAGGGCATATGATGGCTGAAAGGTACATGAAAGCATGCTCAATATTGCTGATTATTAGAGAAATGTAAATCAAAACTACCATGAGCTACCACCTCGCATCAGTCATAATGGCTATCATTAAAAAATCTACAGATAAATGTTGGAGAAGATGTGGAGAAACGGGGGCTATTTCACACTGTTGGTGGGAATATGGCATATCAATGGGAGATTTCTATTTCAATTAATGTACAATCCAGTTTTCCAAGTTTGAATGACGTCCTTATGGAGGAAGGTAGCTGACATCAGCAGCCTCCACTATTTTGTGTTTTCTTTACAAAAGGAAAGGAAACTCTTTCTCCTTTTAAAAAGGACCAATAGTCATCTCCCTTTCCGTTTAATGCTCTATAGCCGTGCAGAGGCTGGTCATGTGCTGGAGCAGTATCATTCCATTTAGGGTAGGACAGGAAGGAAGTAAACAGAGAGAGTAATCTGAAACCAGAGAAACCTGTCTCCAAAGATGCAATGTGTCTTCAAAGTTCTCCTTTCCAGTAACCATCACTTGAAGATTTGATTTTGTTCCTTGAGCTAACCTGCTAGGGAGAAAACTTCCTGTATGCCTTGTAAGGAAAACAGAATTAATTTCACTTAAGTCTTCCATCAAGTCTAGCCTCTGTGATTTTTTTTTTTCTTTGCCATTGTCCATTGGCTGCTGACTTGGAGCAAACTGGAAAAAGTGAAGGCTTGGATGCAGATTTTTTTTCTGTTTCTTTGAAACAGAACCTCTTCAATATTTGAATAATTGCTCAAGATCAGCAGGGTGTCAGTGCTCTAGAGGGAGTTGAGAAAGAATTCTAAGAAGATGCCCCTTTTTCTTGCAGTGGGAGAAAACCTGGGAAGGGAATTCTTGGGGGGGTCTGGTGATGTATCCTAAGTGGATTTCACATGGCTGATAGTGTTATTGAGCCCAAGCTTGTTGCATGACAGGCCAATAAATTGAGAGATGGACAACCTAAAAGGATTAATCCCCCAAATATACAAAGAGTTCATACAGCTCAATATACATATATACATATATATGTATATAATGTAAACTCAATCCAAAAATGGGAATAAGACCGAAATAGATATTCCTCCAAAAAGGGCATATGATGGCTGAAAGGTACATGAAAGCATGCTCAATATTGCTGATTATTAGAGAAATGTAAATCAAAACTACCATGAGCTACCACCTCGCATCAGTCATAATGGCTATCATTAAAAAATCTACAGATAAATGTTGGAGAAGATGTGGAGAAACGGGGGCTATTTCACACTGTTGGTGGGAATATGGCATATCAATGGGAGATTTCTATTTCAATTAATGTACAATCCAGTTTTCCAAGTTTGAATGAACGTCCTTATGGAGGAAGGTAGCTGACATCAGCAGCCTCCACTATTTTGTGTTTTCTTTACAAAAGGAAAGGAAACTCTTTCTCCTTTTAAAAAGGACCAATAGTCATCTCCCTTTCCGTTTAATGCTCTATAGCCGTGCAGAGGCTGGTCATGTGCTGGAGCAGTATCATTCCATTTAGGGTAGGACAGGAAGGAAGTAAACAGAGAGAGTAATCTGAAACCAGAGAAACCTGTCTCCAAAGATGCAATGTGTTTTCAGATAAGCTGCCTTTTTATAGGACTCCGAAGAAAAAGGGAAGGGCCTCATGGAGACTTCTCTGTAAACCCTTTACCCATTGTTCCTCCACCTTTGCCATCTCTTTCCCTTTCTGAAGAGGAGACCCCAAAGGATGCCCATAGTCTATCCTATTGGTCTCTGCCTGGCCATGCCTGTGTTTGTACAGTCAGCTGATGAGAGTGCGATTAAGCATGCGTGCTCAGTCGCATCCATTGTGTCTGACTCTTTGCAATCCCATGGACTATAGCCCTCCAGGGTCCTCTGTCCGTGGGATTTTCCAGACAAGAATATGCTATTTCCTCCTCCAGGGGATCTTCCCGACCCAGGGACAGAATCATCGCCTCTCATGTCTCCTGCATAGGGGTGGATTCTTTACCACTGGCACCACCTGGAAAGCCCTGTGCATTTAAGAAGTGATTTGATTGCTCCAGTTTCAAAACTTTGGAATGGCACAGTCTGAAGAGCTCTCAATTTGAATAAGGCCTAAACTAGTTTGGAAGGAAGCCCTGGGCTTGAAGTTATGAGTGCTAAAACTCAAAGAACTTCAAAAGACAAAATTATGTTATATATTCAACATTCCTATCATATGTGACTGTGTATGCATGTGTCTAAGTGTGTGTGTGTTACATGTATATGCTTAAATGTATGTGTGATGTGTATGTGTGTGTGTATGCCTTGTGTATATGTCTGTGTTTATGTATGTGTATGTGTGTGTGTGTGTGTGTGTGTGCGCGCGCTAAATTGCTTCAGTCCTGTCCAACTCTTTGTATTTCATGGACTGTAGCTTGCCAGACTCCTCTGTCTATGGTATTCTCCAGGCAAGAGTACTGGATTGGGTTGCTGTGCCCTCCTCCAGGTGATTCCCAACTCAGGGATCGAATCTGTTTTTGTGTGTGGATCACAGAGTGCTTTTATTATAGTGTGAAGGCTTCTCAACACCTATGTGACTGCACAGCTGGGGACAGGCAGCCCGTGGGACCTTGGAGGCTTCACCAGGGGTTCATTTCTTCTTGGCCTCTCCTTTCTTCGGTTCTTGTTTCAGTTTGTTATCAGCCAGGGTGGCCTTAATGGCGTCTTCAGCCAGCATGGAGCAGTGCAGTTTCACAGGTGGGAGGCGCACTTCCTTGGCAATGTCTATGTTCTTGATGGTCAAGGTTTCTTCCACTGTCTTCCCCTTTATGTATTTGGTGGCTAATGAGCTGCAGGTGAGTGCAGAGCCACAGCCAAATGTTTTTAACCTGGTGTTCACAATCCTCTCCTTTTCATCCACTTGAATCTGTAATTTCATGACATCACCACATGCTTGGAGCCCCTACCAATCCAGTTCCAACATTTTTAAATGTCTTGTCAAGGGATCCCATGTTTTGGGGATTTTCATAAGAATCAACCACCTTCTTGTGATAAAGCTGAGCAGGAGCTGACAGCTCCTGGGTGGTCAGGCACAGGCCCTGGAGCAGGGGGCGATGCTGCCCACCCCAGACAGCGGGCTCCAGCTGCTGCCATCTTGTGGGCTGGCCAAATCTGTTCTATGTCTTGTATTGGCAGGTGAGTTCTTTACCACTAGTGCCACCAGGGAAGCCTGTGTGCATGTGTGTGGATGTAAATATGTATGCTGTGAGTGTGTTGTGCGTGTGTTGGGGAAGCTGGGGTGGCGGGTGAAGAGGATCAGACCCTCATGTAGACTTTTCCTAAATCATGGTTTGTGCCTAGTTCTTATCTACCCCTTCCCACTTCACTTGGTTGAGAATTACTGATAAAATGACAGTTTCTTATGGGTCTGTGTGATTTCTCCAAAACATGGGTTGGGGAATAAAATAAGGGTAGGAACCACTGCATGGAATTATCCTGAGGAAAGGCTGGAGCTCAGAGAAACTAAATGATGCTTCCTAAGTCACACAGCAAATCCAGGGCCAAACCTGGTCCTCCTGCTCTCCTTCCAGACTCTGCCTCACCTTATCACATGCCTGGGATCAGAACATGGCAGCTTGTCTCCTCTGGGTCATAGTCCCAGGCACATGCACAGTCAGGTATGAATTCTTATGTTAAAGCATAAAATTTTATTTCCTTGATACCAAAGGAAACAAGCATCATAAACTAAGTATTTCCTCCTAAATGCATTTTCTCCTTTATATGAGCTATGTGGGTGACTGTTTCTAGTACAATTCTGCTCCAGCCACTCTAATGAGGAAGTTGAGAGATGCTGACCTCTGGTCACTGGGTGAGCATACTGTTAACTTTGACTCTGGATGGCACTAGGTAGGTATAGGCCCTTTCTACCACGGGTTTCTTCCACTTTTTATGTATTTGGTGGCTAATGAGCTGCAGGTGAGTGCAGAGCCACAGCCAAATGTTTTTAACCTGGTGTTCACAATCCTCTCCTTTTCATCCACTTGAATCTGTAATTTCATGACATCACCACATGCTTGGAGCCCCTACCAATCCAGTTCCAACATTTTTAAATGTCTTGTCAAGGGATCCCATGTTTTGGGGATTTTCATAAGAATCAACCACCTTCTTGTGATAAAGCTGAGCAGGAGCTGACAGCTCCTGGGTGGTCAGGCACAGGCCCTGGAGCAGGGGGCGATGCTGCCCACCCCAGACAGCGGGCTCCAGCTGCTGCCATCTTGTGGGCTGGCCAAATCTGTTCTATGTCTTGTATTGGCAGGTGAGTTCTTTACCACTAGTGCCACCAGGGAAGCCTGTGTGCATGTGTGTGGATGTAAATATGTATGCTGTGAGTGTGTTGTGCGTGTGTTGGGGAAGCTGGGGTGGCGGGTGAAGAGGATCAGACCCTCATGTAGACTTTTCCTAAATCATGGTTTGTGCCTAGTTCTTATCTACCCCTTCCCACTTCACTTGGTTGAGAATTACTGATAAAATGACAGTTTCTTATGGGTCTGTGTGATTTCTCCAAAACATGGGTTGGGGAATAAAATAAGGGTAGGAACCACTGCATGGAATTATCCTGAGGAAAGGCTGGAGCTCAGAGAAACTAAATGATGCTTCCTAAGTCAC
This sequence comes from Tragulus kanchil, assembly GCA_022376925.1. Classification (NCBI taxonomy): domain Eukaryota; kingdom Metazoa; phylum Chordata; class Mammalia; order Artiodactyla; family Tragulidae; genus Tragulus; species Tragulus kanchil. Next base: position 41,008,382 of record JAIOJX010000031.1, on the reverse strand, counting down.
ACAGCAAATCCAGGGCCAAACCTGGTCCTCCTGCTCTCCTTCCAGACTCTGCCTCACCTTATCACATGCCTGGGATCAGAACATGGCAGCTTGTCTCCTCTGGGTCATAGTCCCAGGCACATGCACAGTCAGGTATGAATTCTTATGTTAAAGCATAAAATTTTATTTCCTTGATACCAAAGGAAACAAGCATCATAAACTAAGTATTTCCTCCTAAATGCATTTTCTCCTTTATATGAGCTATGTGGGTGACTGTTTCTAGTACAATTCTGCTCCAGCCACTCTAATGAGGAAGTTGAGAGATGCTGACCTCTGGTCACTGGGTGAGCATACTGTTAACTTTGACTCTGGATGGCACTAGGTAGGTATAGGCCCTTTCTACCACGGGAGCTCACTGGTGTTGGGGTGGGGCCATCTGGACTTGGTGACTCAAGGTTTTGTGGGGACTGACTCAGTACAACAACTTTTCCTGGGCTAGGAAGACCACTAATATTACTTTCCATAGAGGAAGACCACTAATATTACTTTCCATAGAGTTTTGTGGGAGATTTTAAGAGTGTGAGTTCTACACCCTGGGCTTTGGTGTATATGCTTTGCTGTGTCAGTTGAACCCATTCCTGTCTATTTTCTTTTTGCAATTGGGAACACATGTAACAATTCATGGGTTGGACATTTTGTGACTTATGTTAACAACTGTTTTTTTTTTTTTCCTTTGGTATTAAGAGTGAGCACGTGTCCACCTGCTCTTGACTCTGGGTTGGTAAGTGATGGATCCTGGGTCATCTGCTTCCCTTGTTCCAGCATCTCAGCACTGAGCCTCCTACTCACCTCCCCACCTCCTGACTTACCTTTTTCAATCTACTCTTTCTCTGTAACCAGAAGCATCCTTCTGAGATAAGAACACAGATAGCTTTTTTCCTCTTGCTGGAGCCTGTCATTGACTCCTACTGGTTCCGGATTAAGACTTAAACTCCTGGTCAAGGCTCACAAGGGCCTGTGTCATCCAGCCAATGGCCTCACCTTTGGCCCCATTCAGCACTGCTCTCTCCATACTCTCTGTGCACCAGCCTTTTTAAGTGACTTCCTGTGGCTTGAACTTATGGCCTTCTCAGAACTTCACCTGTAGTTTTCTTTCTTCACTGCTTCTGGCCATGGAAGACCACTTTGCTGGCCCAATTTCTTCATTCCTCCCACTGTCCGTGTACCTGCAACGGATTCCTTGTGGGTAGAGCAGTTGACTCTGGTCTTGAACAGATGACTTGCTGTGGCCAATTGCATGTGGATCTGCAAAATGCTCCTCCAGGTATGAATTCTTATGTTAAAGCATAAAATTTTATTTCCTTGATACCAAAGGAAACAAGCATCATAAACTAAGTATTTCCTCCTAAATGCATTTTCTCCTTTATATGAGCTATGTGGGTGACTGTTTCTAGTACAATTCTGCTCCAGCCACTCTAATGAGGAAGTTGAGAGATGCTGACCTCTGGTCACTGGGTGAGCATACTGTTAACTTTGACTCTGGATGGCACTAGGTAGGTATAGGCCCTTTCTACCACGGGAGCTCACTGGTGTTGGGGTGGGGCCATCTGGACTTGGTGACTCAAGGTTTTGTGGGGACTGACTCAGTACAACAACTTTTCCTGGGCTAGGAAGACCACTAATATTACTTTCCATAGAGGAAGACCACTAATATTACTTTCCATAGAGTTTTGTGGGAGATTTTAAGAGTGTGAGTTCTACACCCTGGGCTTTGGTGTATATGCTTTGCTGTGTCAGTTGAACCCATTCCTGTCTATTTTCTTTTTGCAATTGGGAACACATGTAACAATTCATGGGTTGGACATTTTGTGACTTATGTTAACAACTGTTTTTTTTTTTTTTCCTTTGGTATTAAGAGTGAGCACGTGTCCACCTGCTCTTGACTCTGGGTTGGTAAGTGATGGATCCTGGGTCATCTGCTTCCCTTGTTCCAGCATCTCAGCACTGAGCCTCCTACTCACCTCCCCACCTCCTGACTTACCTTTTTCAATCTACTCTTTCTCTGTAACCAGAAGCATCCTTCTGAGATAAGAACACAGATAGCTTTTTTCCTCTTGCTGGAGCCTGTCATTGACTCCTACTGGTTCCGGATTAAGACTTAAACTCCTGGTCAAGGCTCACAAGGGCCTGTGTCATCCAGCCAATGGCCTCACCTTTGGCCCCATTCAGCACTGCTCTCTCCATACTCTCTGTGCACCAGCCTTTTTAAGTGACTTCCTGTGGCTTGAACTTATGGCCTTCTCAGAACTTCACCTGTAGTTTTCTTTCTTCACTGCTTCTGGCCATGGAAGACCACTTTGCTGGCCCAATTTCTTCATTCCTCCCACTGTCCGTGTACCTGCAACGGATTCCTTGTGGGTAGAGCAGTTGACTCTGGTCTTGAACAGATGACTTGCTGTGGCCAATTGCATGTGGATCTGCAAAATGCTCCTCCAGGTGTCGTTGGTGGAAGGAGTTCATCTCAAATCCAGGGCCACGTCCAGTGGAGGTCAGGATCTCAGGACGTTTTAGAAAGCATTCATTTTTATAATAGAGAAAAAAGAGATAAGGTCCATTTCATTTCTATTAAGGTCATTTTTCAGAAAATATTTTTTCAGTTTTCCTTTATTTTGTTCACAAGCACTAATGTATATCAGCCAAATGAGTGGAAAAGTCTGTATTCAAAGATGACCTGAAATAAGTATAGACTCGGAGTCATAGTCTGTCCAGGTACCAACTGAGGGCCACCTCCACAATCATGAGTTTTAGGGAAAATTGTTTCCAAGTTCTCATGGGAACGCATAATGGAAATACAATGGGATTTTACTTTAAAAAGACAGGTATTCAGGTTTTGGCATGCCAGTTACCAATGTTGTTATCCTGGCCAGCCTGTATATTCTCAGAGCCTTATGAATAAGTCAGAATCCACAAGAAGAACTAGTCAACATGATGGTAAAATATTGAACAGCCAATTGGAGGTCATTTGTACTTTATAATATTTGAGATGTGTTTTCTGCAGCTTGGAATCAATGATAATTGAATGCATGCATCTTTTGGCTCTACATTTTCTGTGCTATTTTTTGTTAGAAAAGCTTTTTTTTTTTTCTCTATGTGGCACAGAATTGGTTTAAAAAAAAAAGTAACCAGAAGCATCCTTCTGAGATAAGAACACAGATAGCTTTTTTCCTCTTGCTGGAGCCTGTCATTGACTCCTACTGGTTCCGGATTAAGACTTAAACTCCTGGTCAAGGCTCACAAGGGCCTGTGTCATCCAGCCAATGGCCTCACCTTTGGCCCCATTCAGCACTGCTCTCTCCATACTCTCTGTGCACCAGCCTTTTTAAGTGACTTCCTGTGGCTTGAACTTATGGCCTTCTCAGAACTTCACCTGTAGTTTTCTTTCTTCACTGCTTCTGGCCATGGAAGACCACTTTGCTGGCCCAATTTCTTCATTCCTCCCACTGTCCGTGTACCTGCAACGGATTCCTTGTGGGTAGAGCAGTTGACTCTGGTCTTGAACAGATGACTTGCTGTGGCCAATTGCATGTGGATCTGCAAAATGCTCCTCCAGGTGTCGTTGGTGGAAGGAGTTCATCTCAAATCCAGGGCCACGTCCAGTGGAGGTCAGGATCTCAGGACGTTTTAGAAAGCATTCATTTTTATAATAGAGAAAAAAGAGATAAGGTCCATTTCATTTCTATTAAGGTCATTTTTCAGAAAATATTTTTTCAGTTTTCCTTTATTTTGTTCACAAGCACTAATGTATATCAGCCAAATGAGTGGAAAAGTCTGTATTCAAAGATGACCTGAAATAAGTATAGACTCGGAGTCATAGTCTGTCCAGGTACCAACTGAGGGCCACCTCCACAATCATGAGTTTTAGGGAAAATTGTTTCCAAGTTCTCATGGGAACGCATAATGGAAATACAATGGGATTTTACTTTAAAAAGACAGGTATTCAGGTTTTGGCATGCCAGTTACCAATGTTGTTATCCTGGCCAGCCTGTATATTCTCAGAGCCTTATGAATAAGTCAGAATCCACAAGAAGAACTAGTCAACATGATGGTAAAATATTGAACAGCCAATTGGAGGTCATTTGTACTTTATAATATTTGAGATGTGTTTTCTGCAGCTTGGAATCAATGATAATTGAATGCATGCATCTTTTGGCTCTACATTTTCTGTGCTATTTTTTGTTAGAAAAGCTTTTTTTTTTTTCTCTATGTGGCACAGAATGTGGAGTTTCTGAGAAAAGAAAGAATTACCCACATCTCCATTTGGAATTGATTTCATGGGTGGGATGCCCCAAGTGAGCCAGCTTTTATGAAAGCAATGACAAGGTCGCTGAAGGCAAAACTACGAATAGGAAGTAGCCTGGCCAGTTCAGCTACATTTAACAATGGGATGTGGTGTTAAAGCAGTTAATCTGTTCCAAGAACTTCATCATCTGACACAAGCCAATGACTCAGGAGGCATATATGTGGTCTTCGGATAAAGTGGCTGTACGTGTAAACTGAAAGAGCCAGGTCACTCAACTCCACAAAGCTATGGAGCCCAGGTGACCCAGCTGTGGGACCCTGGTGTGTAACAATCCCCTTTCCTCCTGGAGAAGGAAATGGCAACCCACCCCAGTATTCTTGCCTGTGAAATTCCATGGGCAGAGGAACCTGGTAGGCTACAGTGTATGGGACCTCAAAGAGTCGGACATGACTGAACAACTAACACTTTCACTTTTTCACCTGTTTTAATTTTTAAAATTCTCTATTTAAATTACTGATCTAATTCTTAGTATATTTAAATGCATCAAATGTCATAAAATTTAGAATTTCCAAGTAGCCAACTTCATAGACTTCTCAAAAAAAAAAAAAAAATTTGCCTCTTCTATTACTGAACCAGCATGATGCCACGAGTTCGGAGTGTCTAGTGGCCATGTACACCTGCAAGTGTCTACACTGGAGAAGGGAGCATCTTTGAGGCCATAAGCCTGGATTTGTGAGTGTGTTGGAAGCACAGAGAGCATCTGTGCTAGTGAGCTCATGGCGGTGATTGCTCACAAACATTAATTATTGTTGTTGACATGACCTGAAGGGTACCCAGAGGACTGATGAGGCTTATACATATTTTAATTGCAGTAAGATTTAGGTTGCATGTTGTCCAAAACAAAAAGCATTGGAAGAGGTAAACGTCCTCTCTTGACTGAGAAAATAGCATCATCTTAGCCTAAGCTTGTCTTTCCTATTAGTGAGTCAGCATGTGTAGATGCCCAGAGGCACAGAGATGGGTGCCACCACCGTGGATGGGCCTTGGGGTGATCCAGACCAGGTCTTAGACTGCCATGTCTTGCAGAGATTTCCTGTCACCTTGCAGAGGGGCCAATAGGTGGGAAGTCGAATCAGTGCCTTGGGGTGAGCCTGATCTCCATTTGGAATTGATTTCATGGGTGGGATGCCCCAAGTGAGCCAGCTTTTATGAAAGCAATGACAAGGTCGCTGAAGGCAAAACTACGAATAGGAAGTAGCCTGGCCAGTTCAGCTACATTTAACAATGGGATGTGGTGTTAAAGCAGTTAATCTGTTCCAAGAACTTCATCATCTGACACAAGCCAATGACTCAGGAGGCATATATGTGGTCTTCGGATAAAGTGGCTGTACGTGTAAACTGAAAGAGCCAGGTCACTCAACTCCACAAAGCTATGGAGCCCAGGTGACCCAGCTGTGGGACCCTGGTGTGTAACAATCCCCTTTCCTCCTGGAGAAGGAAATGGCAACCCACCCCAGTATTCTTGCCTGTGAAATTCCATGGGCAGAGGAACCTGGTAGGCTACAGTGTATGGGACCTCAAAGAGTCGGACATGACTGAACAACTAACACTTTCACTTTTTCACCTGTTTTAATTTTTAAAATTCTCTATTTAAATTACTGATCTAATTCTTAGTATATTTAAATGCATCAAATGTCATAAAATTTAGAATTTCCAAGTAGCCAACTTCATAGACTTCTCAAAAAAAAAAAAAAAATTTGCCTCTTCTATTACTGAACCAGCATGATGCCACGAGTTCGGAGTGTCTAGTGGCCATGTACACCTGCAAGTGTCTACACTGGAGAAGGGAGCATCTTTGAGGCCATAAGCCTGGATTTGTGAGTGTGTTGGAAGCACAGAGAGCATCTGTGCTAGTGAGCTCATGGCGGGTGATTGCTCACAAACATTAATTATTGTTGTTGACATGACCTGAAGGGTACCCAGAGGACTGATGAGGCTTATACATATTTTAATTGCAGTAAGATTTAGGTTGCATGTTGTCCAAAACAAAAAGCATTGGAAGAGGTAAACGTCCTCTCTTGACTGAGAAAATAGCATCATCTTAGCCTAAGCTTGTCTTTCCTATTAGTGAGTCAGCATGTGTAGATGCCCAGAGGCACAGAGATGGGTGCCACCACCGTGGATGGGCCTTGGGGTGATCCGCAGACCAGGTCTTAGACTGCCATGTCTTGCAGAGATTTCCTGTCACCTTGCAGAGGGGCCAATAGGTGGGAAGTCGAATCAGTGCACACCTGTATGACTAGAGTTAAAAGTGACTTGAGAGAAGCACGAGGGGTCCAGGCAGCAGGGGCTGAGGCAGAAGCTGGAAGTGTCACCGAATTCAAACCTTCTGAGGGAATCCACAGTGGAAATGAGAGTCAGGCCCATGCCCGGGAAAGCCAAGGGGCTGTGTTCTGCCATGTCTGATGGAGGCTCCACTTTGGGACTTTTTTATGACTCCCCATGGGATCATCAATTCCTTTTTATTCCTAGTGAAACTTGTTCATGTTTGGTTTCTGTCCCTTGCACCTGAAATAATTCTGATGGGATCTGAATGCAGAGTCACCCTGGGGGATGGGAGTGGGACGTGTGTATCAACAGAATGCATTTCAGAAAGTTGGAGGGTTCAAGGTTGCCTTGCTCTTGTGTACGGCAGAGTGGCCCCCAGTAGGGTCAACCTAGCAGATGTACATGGATCCCATCTCTAGTACTGAGAGGTGAAAGGTGGAGGGCTTGGTGGATGTCTTATTATGTGAGGGGCATTTTGGAGTCTGGCATTGGGGCATAAGGGTTTAGGCTGTTAAGTCTGAGACTTCGATGCCTGTCGCCCTGTGCAGTGGCTGTCCTGATTGTCAGGAGCAGAGGCAGAGGGGCAGATCTGTTCCATTACTGGGGACTCATGTGGCAGATTAAGAGAAAGCATCACATCTCCTACACCTTGTTTTCCCAAATCTCATTCCCAGAAGTCTCAATGGGAATCCAGGCCAGAACTGAGGCTAAAATCATTATTTCCAGGGATAACTTGTGTCCATTTTGGAGCTGATTCCCAGAACTTGATCTGAATTTCATTTATCACCATGCATGGAACTCTTACTGCATGCCAACAATAAGTTATCGTAGATTTTCTCAACTCACCTACAATCTAGGGACAAATAGGGTGATGAGGATGGGTAGAAAAATGTAACATTAAGGATGGAACAGAGGCACAATGATTCAAACAACTCAGTGGATGGGCCTTGGGGTGATCCGCAGACCAGGTCTTAGACTGCCATGTCTTGCAGAGATTTCCTGTCACCTTGCAGAGGGGCCAATAGGTGGGAAGTCGAATCAGTGCACACCTGTATGACTAGAGTTAAAAGTGACTTGAGAGAAGCACGAGGGGTCCAGGCAGCAGGGGCTGAGGCAGAAGCTGGAAGTGTCACCGAATTCAAACCTTCTGAGGGAATCCACAGTGGAAATGAGAGTCAGGCCCATGCCCGGGAAAGCCAAGGGGCTGTGTTCTGCCATGTCTGATGGAGGCTCCACTTTGGGACTTTTTTATGACTCCCCATGGGATCATCAATTCCTTTTTATTCCTAGTGAAACTTGTTCATGTTTGGTTTCTGTCCCTTGCACCTGAAATAATTCTGATGGGATCTGAATGCAGAGTCACCCTGGGGGATGGGAGTGGGACGTGTGTATCAACAGAATGCATTTCAGAAAGTTGGAGGGTTCAAGGTTGCCTTGCTCTTGTGTACGGCAGAGTGGCCCCCAGTAGGGTCAACCTAGCAGATGTACATGGATCCCATCTCTAGTACTGAGAGGTGAAAGGTGGAGGGCTTGGTGGATGTCTTATTATGTGAGGGGCATTTTGGAGTCTGGCATTGGGGCATAAGGGTTTAGGCTGTTACGTCTGAGACTTCGATGCCTGCCGCCCTGTGCAGTGGCTGTCCTGATTGTCAGGAGCAGAGGCAGAGGGGCAGATCTGTTCCATTACTGGGGACTCATGTGGCAGATTAAGAGAAAGCATCACATCTCCTACACCTTGTTTTCCCAAATCTCATTCCCAGAAGTCTCAATGGGAATCCAGGCCAGAACTGAGGCTAAAATCATTATTTCCAGGGATAACTTGTGTCCATTTTGGAGCTGATTCCCAGAACTTGATCTGAATTTCATTTATCACCATGCATGGAACTCTTACTGCATGCCAACAATAAGTTATCGTAGATTTTCTCAACTCACCTACAATCTAGGGGACAAATAGGGTGATGAGGATGGGTAGAAAAATGTAACATTAAGGATGGAACAGAGGCACAATGATTCAACAACTGCTGAGTTGTCAGAAAGAATGGAGACCAGGAGACAGTGAAACATCTTCAAAGCATCAAAAGGGAAAAAAAATAAACTATCAAAGTAGAATTTCATATTAAGCAAAAACATCTTGCAAGAATGCAGGCAAAATCAGGATGTTTTAAGATAAAAGAATCAACCACAACACATCCCTCCAAAAAGGACTTCTTCAGACTGAAGAGAAATAATACCAGATGTAAGGTTCCTTCTGTAGGAAGGTAAGAATTAATAAATAGGTGGGTAAAAACATTTAAGAGAATAGTTGGTTTTCCTCATTTATTCAAAATACATATTACTGTCTGAAGTGGGGACTGGGAAAGTACAGCCTGTGCCTAAATTCAGCCCACTGCTTATTTTTGTGGTAGTTTAGTTGCTTGGTCGTGCCCAACTCTTTGCGACCCCTTGGACTGTAGTTTATTTTTGTAAATAAAGCTTTATGGGAACACAGTTGTATTCATTCTTTTTCCTATTGTTTGAGGCTGCTTCTGTGATATAACAGCAGAGCTGTGTAGCAAGGCTTACATTGTACAGCCCCGGAACCTCAAATATTTGGCTCTTCACAGAAAACATTTGTCAACCCCTGGTTTAAAGCAAAAATAGTAACACTGGAAGTTATAAAATGTAGGGATGTAAGACATATGACCACCACCTGGACCGTGTGGTCACAAAGCTCTTACCATCAAAGCAAAGGGACAGTGTTAACTCTGACAGATAGACATCGAGGATATTTTCATCTCTAGCACAACCGCTGAGCAATAATGCCAAGAGGCGTAGCTATGTAGCAAATAGGCACATTAAAATCCTGATCTTTCCTGGTGGTCCAGTGGGTAGAGAGTCTGCCTTGCAGTGCAAGGAGCACCGGTTCAATCCCTGGCCTGGGAAGATCCCACATGACACAGAGTGACTGGACTGGTGTATTCAATTATGAGCCAGTGCTCTGGAGTGCATGTGCCCAGAGTCAGTCAGCCCACGTACGAATTTAACTATTGGGACAAATAGGGTGATGAGGATGGGTAGAAAAATGTAACATTAAGGATGGAACAGAGGCACAATGATTCAACAACTGCTGAGTTGTCAGAAAGAATGGAGACCAGGAGACAGTGAAACATCTTCAAAGCATCAAAAGGGAAAAAAAATAAACTATCAAAGTAGAATTTCATATTAAGCAAAAACATCTTGCAAGAATGCAGGCAAAATCAGGATGTTTTAAGATAAAAGAATCAACCACAACACATCCCTCCAAAAAGGACTTCTTCAGACTGAAGAGAAATAATACCAGATGTAAGGTTCCTTCTGTAGGAAGGTAAGAATTAATAAATAGGTGGGTAAAAACATTTAAGAGAATAGTTGGTTTTCCTCATTTATTCAAAATACATATTACTGTCTGAAGTGGGGACTGGGAAAGTACAGCCTGTGCCTAAATTCAGCCCACTGCTTATTTTTGTGGTAGTTTAGTTGCTTGGTCGTGCCCAACTCTTTGCGACCCCTTGGACTGTAGTTTATTTTTGTAAATAAAGCTTTATGGGAACACAGTTGTATTCATTCTTTTTCCTATTGTTTGAGGCTGCTTCTGTGATATAACAGCAGAGCTGTGTAGCAAGGCTTACATTGTACAGCCCCGGAACCTCAAATATTTGGCTCTTCACAGAAAACATTTGTCAACCCCTGGTTTAAAGCAAAAATAGTAACACTGGAAGTTATAAAATGTAGGGATGTAAGACATATGACCACCACCTGGACCGTGTGGTCACAAAGCTCTTACCATCAAAGCAAAGGGACAGTGTTAACTCTGACAGATAGACATCGAGGATATTTTCATCTCTAGCACAACCGCTGAGCAATAATGCCAAGAGGCGTAGCTATGTAGCAAATAGGCACATTAAAATCCTGATCTTTCCTGGTGGTCCAGTGGGTAGAGAGTCTGCCTTGCAGTGCAAGGAGCACCGGTTCAATCCCTGGCCTGGGAAGATCCCACATGACACAGAGTGACTGGACTGGTGTATTCAATTATGAGCCAGTGCTCTGGAGTGCATGTGCCCAGAGTCAGCGCTCAGCAACGAGAGGCCACTGCAATGGGAGACCCACACAAGCCATTAATGATGGATGAAAATAAATAAATAAAAAACCAATAACAGAGGCCAAAATTTAAAAAAAGAAAGGAATCCTAATATCAAAGAACCTGCAATCCATTGTGTATCACCCCCAGTCACATGTCAATTAGTGGTTCCTCATCCCCAGCTTTTGCTTGAACCACCTGTGTGTGCTCCCAGCCCCCAAGATAATTAACTGCAAAAAGAGGAGCATGTTTGGTAATTCATATTAAATAGTTTTAAAGATACATTTTTAAAAAATGAAATATAGTTGATTTACAATATTGGGTCAATTTCTGTGTAAAGCAAAGTGATTCAGATGTATGTATGTATGTGTATATATATATATATATATATATATATATATATATATATATATACATTCTTTTTTATGTTCTTTTCCATTATGATTTATCATAGGATACTGAATATAGGTCTCTGTGCTCTACAGTAATTACAAAGTGTTTTAATAGAAAATTGACACATTGGAAGAACCAATCTCTTGATGCATGAGAGACTTTGTTTTCCCTCGCTGACACTTGGAAAATCTGATAAAGACATTGGGTACTGGCCGGGGTAATTTACCGTCTTCATGTTTGTTTTGGGTTCAGGCCCCTGGTGACCCATAAAAAGTTGTGGCTCTCCTGAGAGAATGGAATAATAAAGCACAGACTTTCTTGAAGGCTTTTTCTTATTTTTCAAACATGCCTTAGTTATTTGTTATCACCTAGAGCCATGAAATATTTTTAAAAGATGTGCTCTTTGAAAAGAGGAACTTCCTTTCTCTTTGTAAGGATATGCTGGGATAAGTGCTGTTTCTTATTGTAGTTTTTGAAACATTTATGATATTTTAAATATCCTATGCCTCCAAAAGTAAGTCCACCACCTGGACCGTGTGGTCACAAAGCTCTTACCATCAAAGCAAAGGGACAGTGTTAACTCTGACAGATAGACATCGAGGATATTTTCATCTCTAGCACAACCGCTGAGCAATAATGCCAAGAGGCGTAGCTATGTAGCAAATAGGCACATTAAAATCCTGATCTTTCCTGGTGGTCCAGTGGGTAGAGAGTCTGCCTTGCAGTGCAAGGAGCACCGGTTCAATCCCTGGCCTGGGAAGATCCCACATGACACAGAGTGACTGGACTGGTGTATTCAATTATGAGCCAGTGCTCTGGAGTGCATGTGCCCAGAGTCAGCGCTCAGCAACGAGAGGCCACTGCAATGGGAGACCCACACAAGCCATTAATGATGGATGAAAATAAATAAATAAAAAACCAATAACAGAGGCCAAAATTTAAAAAAAGAAAGGAATCCTAATATCAAAGAACCTGCAATCCATTGTGTATCACCCCCAGTCACATGTCAATTAGTGGTTCCTCATCCCCAGCTTTTGCTTGAACCACCTGTGTGTGCTCCCAGCCCCCAAGATAATTAACTGCAAAAAGAGGAGCATGTTTGGTAATTCATATTAAATAGTTTTAAAGATACATTTTTAAAAAATGAAATATAGTTGATTTACAATATTGGGTCAATTTCTGTGTAAAGCAAAGTGATTCAGATGTATGTATGTATGTGTATATATATATATATATATATATATATATATATATATATATATACATTCTTTTTTATGTTCTTTTCCATTATGATTTATCATAGGATACTGAATATAGGTCTCTGTGCTCTACAGTAATTACAAAGTGTTTTAATAGAAAATTGACACATTGGAAGAACCAATCTCTTGATGCATGAGAGACTTTGTTTTCCCTCGCTGACACTTGGAAAATCTGATAAAGACATTGGGTACTGGCCGGGGTAATTTACCGTCTTCATGTTTGTTTTGGGTTCAGGCCCCTGGTGACCCATAAAAAGTTGTGGCTCTCCTGAGAGAATGGAATAATAAAGCACAGACTTTCTTGAAGGCTTTTTCTTATTTTTCAAACATGCCTTAGTTATTTGTTATCACCTAGAGCCATGAAATATTTTTTAAAAGATGTGCTCTTTGAAAAGAGGACCTTCCTTTCTCTTTGTAAGGATATGCTGGGATAAGTGCTGTTTCTTATTGTAGTTTTTGAAACATTTATGATATTTTAAATATCCTATGCCTCCAAAAGTAAGTGAAATAACCTTAGATTTCTATTTAATAGCTTTCTTACTAGATTCTCATAAATCATTCAAACATGTTGCAGAAGACTGTTCTGTAAACAGAAACATGTAAACTATTTTGAAGTTTCTCATAATAACAAGAGTTGTGAAAGGAAATTGTGAATGTTTGAAAAGTGGTTTCTCTGATAAGATCAGGTGATATGCCAGTGCCAACTCTGATGGGATTATTTCCCAGGACACATTGCCCTTTTGTTCCTAAAGGTCAGGATTCAATTTCTCCTCCCTGCAAAATGGGTTTTTAATAAAAGCTGTACAGTGAAATATCTGAAAACTGATTTCAAGTCAGCCAGCTGTCAGGGTTCCTCCTGAAGCCAAAGGGCACCCATGAGCAGCTTCCAAGGAAGCACTTTTAGGTCTCCCTGAAGGGCACTGGGGGGACCTCGGCCCTTGTGGTGGTTTTCAGCCCCACAGCATCACAAGCTACACAACTCAGGCCTCACTGCCCAGTGAGGACTTGTTTGATGTCCCTCAAAATGAATTCTAAACTGGTTTATCCACAAAATTTCATGCTTTATAAACAAAATGTGCAGTTTACTGCCTCATCAGAAATGATGTCATTTTCCGAAGCATGACGTTATATTGTATATTTTCCATTCTGTTTCTTAATAAACATCCCACAGGACTGGGGTGATCTAGTTAAGTGAGTATAGAATTCAAGAGTCAGTATTCAGTACAAGGACTTTAGTGAGTGACTGACACTGGCATTGGTATTCTTTCCTGGAGAATTCCACGGACAGAGGAGCCTGGTGGGCCACAGTCCATGGGGTCACAAAGAGTCAGACATGGCTGAGCGAATGAGGTACTGGGTAAGAACTATCCAGTTTAATCCTTGTATCCTTATAATGGAGACAATAATATTTATCTTTGTTTTAAACTGGGGCATGGGGTAATTAAGGAACAGTCCAGATCACAGTCAGCAATATACCAATGGAATTTCTACCCAGGAAGCCTGACCTTCACCCAGGAGCCCACCTTCTTACTCACCGTCTAGTTAGCAGGAACTGACATGCTCCACAGGCTAACATTCAAATGTTGTAAATATTTACTTGCAATGGATGATTGGTTATAAAGCAACTATTAGTGAACCTCAGATATATTGGGGCAAAAGAGAACTGTTGTTTGCTACCAACTTCTCCACCTCCACTGTGACCGTCACAGTCTTTACTGTAGCTTGTTGAATGATAATTGAAACTGCAATGGCATTTCCTCAAAAGTACAAGTGGAGTGAAAAAGAACATGATGGGACTTTTCTGTGGAAATCTGGGGAGGCTGCCCGGAGGAGGTGAGATTTGCTTGGGACTTTGAACAATGGAACAAGTGACACTTTGAAGAACAAAGGCCATATAGTGTTGGTAAAATAAGAAAAACATTGGACCAGGAGTGAAAATATAATTTTTAAAAATAAAAATCTAGGCTTATTTATAGCTTTGCCAATTGCTAGCTGGGAACTTTGGCCAAATCATTCAATTTCTTTGTACTTTAACTTCCCCAGTTTAAAAAATGGAAAACTGCATCTTGGGATTCTAGTAAGAATGTAGTAAGATCATATATTGAAAATAATTTGTTGATTAAAGAAAGTGAAAGTGTTAGTTGTTCAGTCATATTTGACTCTTTGTAACCCTTTGGGCTATAGCTGCCAGGTTCTTGTCCATGGAATTCTCCAGGCAAGAATAGCGGAGTGGGTAGTCATTCTTTCTCCAGGGGATCTTCCCCACCCAGGGATCTAACCTGAGTCTCCTGCATTGCAGGCAGATTCTTTACTGTATGAGACACCAGAGAAGCCCATTTGCTAGTGAAGAGTCTATAAAATATTGAGTTTTCTTACTTGTTGTTCAGTTGTTAAGAAATGGTGTTTAAGGAAAAGAAAAAACAAAAACAACATGAGCAAAGACACAAACAAACAAATCTGTTAGAAATGTCTTAAAGTTCCACGGACAGAGGAGCCTGGTGGGCCACAGTCCCTGGGGTCACAAAGAGTCAGACATGGCTGAGCGAATGAGGTACTGGGTAAGAACTATGTTTAATCCTTGTATCCTTATAATGGAGACAATAATATTTATCTTTGTTTTAAACTGGGGCATGGGGTAATTAAGGAACAGTCCAGATCACAGTCAGCAATATACCAATGGAATTTCTACCCAGGAAGCCTGACCTTCACCCAGGAGCCCACCTTCTTACTCACCGTCTAGTTAGCAGGAACTGACATGCTCCACAGGCTAACATTCAAATGTTGTAAATATTTACTTGCAATGGATGATTGGTTATAAAGCAACTATTAGTGAACCTCAGATATATTGGGGCAAAAGAGAACTGTTGTTTGCTACCAACTTCTCCACCTCCACTGTGACCGTCACAGTCTTTACTGTAGCTTGTTGAATGATAATTGAAACTGCAATGGCATTTCCTCAAAAGTACAAGTGGAGTGAAAAAGAACATGATGGGACTTTTCTGTGGAAATCTGGGGAGGCTGCCCGGAGGAGGTGAGATTTGCTTGGGACTTTGAACAATGGAACAAGTGACACTTTGAAGAACAAAGGCCATATAGTGTTGGTAAAATAAGAAAAACATTGGACCAGGAGTGAAAATATAATTTTTAAAAATAAAAATCTAGGCTTATTTATAGCTTTGCCAATTGCTAGCTGGGAACTTTGGCCAAATCATTCAATTTCTTTGTACTTTAACTTCCCCAGTTTAAAAAATGGAAAACTGCATCTTGGGATTCTAGTAAGAATGTAGTAAGATCATATATTGAAAATAATTTGTTGATTAAAGAAAGTGAAAGTGTTAGTTGTTCAGTCATATTTGACTCTTTGTAACCCTTTGGGCTATAGCTGCCAGGTTCTTGTCCATGGAATTCTCCAGGCAAGAATAGCGGAGTGGGTAGTCATTCTTTCTCCAGGGGATCTTCCCCACCCAGGGATCTAACCTGAGTCTCCTGCATTGCAGGCAGATTCTTTACTGTATGAGACACCAGAGAAGCCCATTTGCTAGTGAAGAGTCTATAAAATATTGAGTTTTCTTACTTGTTGTTCAGTTGTTAAGAAATGGTGTTTAAGGAAAAGAAAAAACAAAAACAACATGAGCAAAGACACAAAACAAGCACTTTATAAATCTCTAGTAAATGCCCGAGAATGTCTGTGCTGGATACCTGTTATTTGCTGGGCACTTTGCACTTAATTGTTTCATTTCAACAAAAATATCTGTCCATTTCATTAGACATGTTGCAGCTCTCTCCTTACCTCTGGAGAGTGTCAGCACTGTGGTTTTTTTTTTTTCTCTTTATATTCCAGAGTCTGTAAGAATGCTTGGCACATAGTAAGTACACAGGACATACTCACTGAATGAAACCTCAGCATTATCTGGCACATGGTAGAGACTTCAACTGTTCCAAACAAAATTGAAATAGGTGGAAAGATGGATGCATGGCTAGAAACAACCTCCATCTTGGACCATGGGCTTGTAACAGAAATAGTGCATAGACATACTGTATTTCTCAATGCCATGGACCCCTCCTCTTTGCTTCATTTGGTGTGTTTTGCATGTTGAAATGGATGTGCCTTGATCTCTTCCATGCAGTCCTCAGGCAGCAGAGCTCCAGGCTCCCTGCAGCTGCAACCCTCAGTGATGGACTGATGTCCCCTCTTTGAAAATGGCAAGTCCCTCTTTGAGAAGCTTTCCAGTCTCTCTCCCTACATAAGTGCATATATGAGCTGCCCACTGGCACCAGAGATTTCACACCCCTGTCAGACATCACAACTGGTTTTCCTTCCAAAGTTGCAATTGTGGTGGTGTGGATGTGTGAGAATGTAAGCCTGGTCAAGATTTTGCCTCAATCCAGATGACATTGCTTCATACTGGGGACGGAAGAGAGCTAAAAGGAAATATTTCTTTTCCAGAGGGTGTCGCTATGGGTGATCACCATGAGGCCAAGGCCAGATGCATTGTCCAACTAACAGCCTTTCCAGCATCCTGGGAGTTGAAAAACTTGAGAGAAACTGCTAGAAACAACAGAGTGACAGCAAAAGATTATACCCAGTCATCAAGTTTGTGTTTCTAGCTTCCCCAAGCCCTTTGTGAGGGAGACCCAAGAAGAGAAATTTATAATAAATAACAAAACAGCGGGAGGAAAAATGACAAGTCAACCTCCTAGGTCCCTCTAGTTAACTTCTATGTTGCAGGACAAAGAGAAGGGCCTCCTAATACCACAAACTGACTTATATGTGACAAATCAGATTAAAGCTAACCTGAAGCAGCCAAGCCTTATGGGTTGACAGGGGATTAACAGCGCATTGGTATTGTCTTTTTTCCCAGGATGAAATGACACATTGTCCACCACTAAACCATGCAATGAAATCAATCACAATGCTTTTCTAGTATTTACAAGACTGTCAAAGTCACCACTATGGAAGCAGACACAGATGTGTGATGAAAATGATCAAGTGAATGCCACTTGATGGGATATCTTGCCATGGTTTCAATGTGAACAAGTTTAGAAGTTTATTACCTGAGGATAAAATCCTGTGTGGTTCTTGCTGATGTAAGTCATCAAACTCTCTTAATGCTTTTCCTTTAATATATACATTTGGAGAAGATTATTTCTTGGAAATGAAAGTAACTTATACATAAAATCTTTCCAAATCTGTCAGAGGATCAACATGCAAGGGATAAAGAAGTGCACCTCTTTGTAATCAGCTATTATAGCCATCAAATGTAATCACCCTGAGCTGTGGTTGCTGCCACATATGTGAGTGTGTGTGTCAGTATAACTACAAGGGGAAGTGGTTTCTTGGATGAAAAGTTAGTGTGCATGATTTCCAAAACATGCAATATTTATAATTAATCTACATATTTGGCTTAGGTGAAGATGTTGACAGGGTGGTAATTTACAGTGAATTCAAATTTGTGAGTGATGTTTCTAAAGTACCAAAGCTCTGGCCTCCAATCTGCCTATGAAAGGGGCCCTTTCCATATCGCCCTGCTCTCCATGCAAACGTTGTTGTTGCTTAGCCACTAAGTTGTGTCTGACTCTGCAACCCCCTGGACTGTAGCCCACCAGGTTCCTCTGTCCATGGGATTCTCCAGGTAAGAATGCTAGAGTAGGTTTCCATTTCCTTCTCCAGGGGATCTTCCTGACCCAGGGTTTGAACCTGAGTCTCCTGGATTGGCAGGTGGATTCTTTACCACTGAGCCACCAGAGTCAGTTGAACAGGACGAAAAGAGCCTTATACCCAGACAAGTTACTATGTGACCAAAATTTAAAAAAAGGAAATTAACCTCCTAGGTCCCTCTAGTTAACTTCTATGTTGCAGGACAAAGAGAAGGGCCTCCTAATACCACAAACTGACTTATATGTGACAAATCAGATTAAAGCTAACCTGAAGCAGCCAAGCCTTATGGGTTGACAGGGGATTAACAGCGCATTGGTATTGTCTTTTTTCCCAGGATGAAATGACACATTGTCCACCACTAAACCATGCAATGAAATCAATCACCATGCTTTTCTAGTATTTACAAGACTGTCAAAGTCACCACTATGGAAGCAGACACAGATGTGTGATGAAAATGATCAAGTGAATGCCACTTGATGGGATATCTTGCCATGGTTTCAATGTGAACAAGTTTAGAAGTTTATTACCTGAGGATAAAATCCTGTGTGGTTCTTGCTGATGTAAGTCATCAAACTCTCTTAATGCTTTTCCTTTAATATATACATTTGGAGAAGATTATTTCTTGGAAATGAAAGTAACTTATACATAAAATCTTTCCAAATCTGTCAGAGGATCAACATGCAAGGGATAAAGAAGTGCACCTCTTTGTAATCAGCTATTATAGCCATCAAATGTAATCACCCTGAGCTGTGGTTGCTGCCACATATGTGAGTGTGTGTGTCAGTATAACTACAAGGGGAAGTGGTTTCTTGGATGAAAAGTTAGTGTGCATGATTTCCAAAACATGCAATATTTATAATTAATCTACATATTTGGCTTAGGTGAAGATGTTGACAGGGTGGTAATTTACAGTGAATTCAAATTTGTGAGTGATGTTTCTAAAGTACCAAAGCTCTGGCCTCCAATCTGCCTATGAAAGGGGCCCTTTCCATATCGCCCTGCTCTCCATGCAAACGTTGTTGTTGCTTAGCCACTAAGTTGTGTCTGACTCTGCAACCCCCTGGACTGTAGCCCACCAGGCTCCTCTGTCCATGGGATTCTCCAGGTAAGAATGCTAGAGTAGGTTTCCATTTCCTTCTCCAGGGGATCTTCCTGACCCAGGGTTTGAACCTGAGTCTCCTGGATTGGCAGGTGGATTCTTTACCACTGAGCCACCAGAGAAGATTCCCATGCAGAGATAGCTGATTTTAAATATCAGTGTGTGTTACCACACCCTGTGTTCTCAGGCTTGGTGGGTTGGCCATTCTGTTAATGAGAAGAAGGTCCCAGGCTCCTTCTTCCATGGACTCAGATGTTGTACAGAGTAAAAGTCCTTTTCAGCAGTATAATCAACATTCCTATCCTGTCTGGAGAATGTGCCCTTGTCCACAGAAATGGAGGAGCCTGAGTGGGCAGATGATTATAAATCCAACATGGCTCCTGGAGGTCCAATGTAGTTGACCATTATTGTTGCTGGGGAATTGGGAATGTTTGTGGTGGTCTTAACAAGGGTATATACAGAATGCATTTGTTCCCAGCATGAATTGTCAAAGGCATTCACTTCTTCTTTGCTCTAGTGAACAGAAAGAACATTGGAAGCCCAGAGGCAGCTCTGTCACTCTGATGGCTTCAGCCATCCCTCCGGTCTCCATTTGATAATAATGCAAGGGGTGCCTTCCTGTCCACCTTGTAACTCAGACTCCATCCAGAAGGTCTTGTTTTGATGGTCCCCACAGACATGAGGAGCAAGAAGTGGGGTCACAACGGGTAAACCATTCATCATGGAAATGAAAAATCATGTAGTTATTTTCTGGCAAAGCACAGGTCATGTGAAACCACACTAATCACCTTAATCCTGGTAAGAAAATCTTGAACTAGAGAAATTCATTCCTTAACTTTGTTTTGATGGTCCCACTTAGTGTGCATGATTTCCAAAACATGCAATATTTATAATTAATCTACATATTTGGCTTAGGTGAAGATGTTGACAGGGTGGTAATTTACAGTGAATTCAAATTTGTGAGTGATGTTTCTAAAGTACCAAAGCTCTGGCCTCCAATCTGCCTATGAAAGGGGCCCTTTCCATATCGCCCTGCTCTCCATGCAAACGTTGTTGTTGCTTAGCCACTAAGTTGTGTCTGACTCTGCAACCCCATGGACTGTAGCCCACCAGGCTCTTCTGTCCATGGGATTCTCCAGGTAAGAATGCTAGAGTAGGTTTCCATTTCCTTCTCCAGGGGATCTTCCTGACCCAGGGTTTGAACCTGAGTCTCCTGGATTGGCAGGTGGATTCTTTACCACTGAGCCACCAGAGAAGATTCCCATGCAGAGATAGCTGATTTTAAATATCAGTGTGTGTTACCACACCCTGTGTTCTCAGGCTTGGTGGGTTGGCCATTCTGTTAATGAGAAGAAGGTCCCAGGCTCCTTCTTCCATGGACTCAGATGTTGTACAGAGTAAAAGTCCTTTTCAGCAGTATAATCAACATTCCTATCCTGTCTGGAGAATGTGCCCTTGTCCACAGAAATGGAGGAGCCTGAGTGGGCAGATGATTATAAATCCAACATGGCTCCTGGAGGTCCAATGTAGTTGACCATTATTGTTGCTGGGGAATTGGGAATGTTTGTGGTGGTCTTAACAAGGGTATATACAGAATGCATTTGTTCCCAGCATGAATTGTCAAAGGCATTCACTTCTTCTTTGCTCTAGTGAACAGAAAGAACATTGGAAGCCCAGAGGCAGCTCTGTCACTCTGATGGCTTCAGCCATCCCTCCGGTCTCCATTTGATAATAATGCAAGGGGTGCCTTCCTGTCCACCTTGTAACTCAGACTCCATCCAGAAGGTCTTGTTTTGATGGTCCCCACAGACATGAGGAGCAAGAAGTGGGGTCACAACGGGTAAACCATTCATCATGGAAATGAAAAATCATGTAGTTATTTTCTGGCAAAGCACAGGTCATGTGAAACCACACTAATCACCTTAATCCTGGTAAGAAAATCTTGAACTAGAGAAATTCATTCCTTAACTTAATTCCCCAAGCAAGTTCTTCCTGCCCCACAACAAATGGGGCGATGAGTTTTATGGTCACAGTAAATGTGCAAAAAAATGTGTCACTGTGAAGATTTCTACCTAGAAGGTTGTTTGGGATTCTAGTGACTTAAAAAATGGAATGAAATTGTTCTCAAAGCCCGCCTTCATTAAACTTCAAGCTATATTTAATGTTCTGTTGATTGTATTTATGTCATTATGCATGTGCATTTTGATTTCATGTTTAATCAGCCATCACTGATGGTTGACACTCTGCTAATCCAATGCTTCTCTAAATGGTAAGGGCCAGGTTTTGAGAATGTCAAATCTATCATGAATCCATGTGTGGTCCTAGTGTACACGACCTGTGTCCACATGGCACCACATCCTTGGATGGCAGGAAGCTAATCTATAGTCATTTCAGTGATGAGTATACTGACAACATATTTGGATGTTGCAACAATGTAAAAGTGCAACAGAAATTCTAAATATGTCTGGCTGGCATTTGTTTACTTTGCTGCAAACCAATGGCCGGCTAGGTAACAACATGGCAATGGTTGAAGCCCACACTTTGGTGCTGTTCAACCTCCCACCTGCTTGACGTTCTTCGAGTGGTGGGGGAAATTCCTGGGGGAATTGTTAAGGTTGACTGGGCAGGGATGCTGTATTCAGAGTGGTGCTTTCTGAAGATTATCCATCTGGAATTCAGTACAGATCCAAGGTTGACTTTGAGGGAAGCAGGGACTTCTCCAGCCTGATGTAAATCAGGCAAGAGTTTATGAAGCACTAAAGGACAGAGTGAAAGGTGATGCACAGGAATCTGTGACCTATGTGTCAACTATTCAAGGTGTTTTGTATAGAGACAGGACAGCACAGGACTGTTGGAGCTTAGAAATCCAGTGGCTTCTGGAAGTTTCTCAGGAATCACAGAGGGGAGAGCAATGCCCTTTTATAGGAGACAAGACTCAAGTCTAGATAAATCCACTTGTTAAAAAGGAGAGAGAGAAATTCTAACTCTTTACATGGAAGTGCCTAATTGGTCGACTATTACTGCTGTTGCTGTTGTTGTTTAGTTGCTAGGTCATGTCTTACTCTTTGTGATCTCATGGACTGTAGCCCACCAGGCTCCTCTGTCCATGGGATTTCCCAGCCAAGAATACTGAAGTAGGTTGCCATTTCCTTCTCTAGGGGATCTCCCTGGCCCAGGCTCGACCTCACATCCCTTGTATTGGCAGATGGGTACTTTATTATTGAGCCACCAGAGAAGCCCTCTCAACTATTACTAGTTACCAGCAAATTTAAATTGTTTAAAAATCACATGTCTCAAACAAAAACAAAAAATCAACCAACCATCCAACCATCATTATGACCATCACCACCAACAAAACACATGAATGAGTAGCTAGGATGTGACCCTTGAAAACTCTCTTGTCTGAAGATAATTCAAAACCTGTTAATTTTATATTTGTAGAAATAGGGAAATATATGATGACATGAGTAGTGGAATTTCCATATATTCTTAAGATACATTAGACGTCAAATAAGTGTCAAAATTACAGTATAGCTTCAGCTACCCCAAACTTGAGAAATTATTCTCCTTTCCTTGTTCCTGAGAGGAAAATTTTGAGAAGTGGAATGTAATGTTAGTAGTTTTGTGAGAACATGCTCAAAGTGCTGAGTCATGGGGGTTTTTTGTTTGTTTTTTTAAGTTAAAACACCTACAGGGATTTAAATATACTATCTAAAATATTTCACGTTAGAATAAAAGTAAGAGTAGACAATTTTAAGGAAACCCCCACATAAATAAATAGCTATATAATTATATTATTCTGAAGACATTTTGATATAAGTCTGTTCTTAATATCCATTCATATAAGGCATTCTTCTGAGAGACTGTGGTATTTGGCTTTATGGGGAAATTTTGCACTGAAAATTGGTAAAGAAACTTTGCCAGATGCACTTACATTTCTCTCTAGGACCTTAGCTAGAGGTTAGCATGGCCCCTGCCTCTCTGGCTGCGAGCTGACTAGAAATCCAGTGGCTTCTGGAAGTTTCTCAGGAATCACAGAGGGGAGAGCAATGCCCTTTTATAGGAGACAAGACTCAAGTCTAGATAAATCCACTTGTTAAAAAGGAGAGAGAGAAATTCTAACTCTTTACATGGAAGTGCCTAATTGGTCGACTATTACTGCTGTTGCTGTTGTTGTTTAGTTGCTAGGTCATGTCTTACTCTTTGTGATCTCATGGACTGTAGCCCACCAGGCTCCTCTGTCCATGGGATTTCCCAGCCAAGAATACTGAAGTAGGTTGCCATTTCCTTCTCTAGGGGATCTCCCTGGCCCAGGCTCGACCTCACATCCCTTGTATTGGCAGATGGGTACTTTATTATTGAGCCACCAGAGAAGCCCTCTCAACTATTACTAGTTACCAGCAAATTTAAATTGTTTAAAAATCACATGTCTCAAACACAAAAAATCAACCAACCATCCAACCATCATTATGACCATCACCACCAACAAAACACATGAATGAGTAGCTAGGATGTGACCCTTGAAAACTCTCTTGTCTGAAGATAATTCAAAACCTGTTAATTTTATATTTGTAGAAATAGGGAAATATATGATGACATGAGTAGTGGAATTTCCATATATTCTTAAGATACATTAGACGTCAAATAAGTGTCAAAATTACAGTATAGCTTCAGCTACCCCAAACTTGAGAAATTATTCTCCTTTCCTTGTTCCTGAGAGGAAAATTTTGAGAAGTGGAATGTAATGTTAGTAGTTTTGTGAGAACATGCTCAAAGTGCTGAGTCATGGGGGTTTTTTGTTTGTTTTTTTAAGTTAAAACACCTACAGGGATTTAAATATACTATCTAAAATATTTCACGTTAGAATAAAAGTAAGAGTAGACAATTTTAAGGAAACCCCCACATAAATAAATAGCTATATAATTATATTATTCTGAAGACATTTTGATATAAGTCTGTTCTTAATATCCATTCATATAAGGCGCATTCTTCTGAGAGACTGTGGTATTTGGCTTTATGGGGAAATTTTGCACTGAAAATTGGTAAAGAAACTTTTGCCAGATGCACTTACATTTCTCTCTAGGACCTTAGCTAGAGGTTAGCATGGCCCCTGCCTCTCTGGCTGCGAGCTGACTGGCTGAGACATGACATGCCTATGACAGGTGAGTCCGTAGACTCTGTCACTTTTATATCCTTGCTAACTCATTCCTTGCAGGCAGCCCACCAGCCCCTCCTAGCCACCTGTGTGCAAGAGAAGGTTTTGTTGCTTCTGAAGCCAAAAAAAATGTGTATGGAAGGTGCCAGGGGTGACCTGGGGGTATGATCTAACAAGGAGTGATATCAGCTGGTGGGTGACATCAGCCATGAGAAACTGTCTTTGCATAGAGACTAGCTTCCAGGCCAGTGGGACCTTACCAGGCACTAAACTCCAAAGGCGGCAGAAGTGCAAAGAAAATCTGAAAAGATCAGGATGGGCTCTGGGTCTGTCTTAGGCTGGTATCTCCCGAAAGGAAACCCTGAGCCAAGAATTTGAGTGTAAGTGCTTTGTCTGGGATATGAATGAAATAATAGCAAGAAAGCGATACAGGAAAGAAAAGGAAGCCCCTCAAAGGTGCATCATGAAGTGGGTAGACCATGAACAGGTAGAGCTCAACTTTTGAGAGAAATTCTAGATCTGAGGGTTACTCCACCTGAGGGGAAAGAGCAGGAGTGTCTTTTCACCCAAAGGCTGAAAAGACTTAACAGAAGAAAGCAGGTCCCAGCAGAAGAATGGGTGTCAGGGGTAGTGCTTTATAGGCTAAGAGCAGGGGGACCAAGGAGCCCCCAAGCAGCATCAGCTGTGGGACCTTCAGGGTTCCTAAAGCACCCAGGGCCCATGAGGCAGAAGGAACCAACCACGCATGGTAGGGCTCACTATGCAAGGTAGGCATTCTGAGATCCTTTCTAGTTGCAAATTTTTGGATACGTACATTGAAATTAAACTTTCTTCTATCACCACCTCTTCCTCCTTCACTTTTTAAAATAATGATAGTATTTATTTTTAATTGATTGATGAGTACTTTACCATATTTGTTTGATTTCTGTCCTACATCAATATGACTAAGCCATAGATGTACATGTCCCCTCCCTCTTAAAAATCATCAGGTGCCCTGGATTTTCTGGTGCACTGGGTCCATTCTTCATCTGCCGGGAATCTTAATGCTTAAAAGGTGGGGCCCTGGATAGTATTTCCATTACATTTCTCTCTAGGACCTTAGCTAGAGGTTAGCATGGCCCCTGCCTCTCTGGCTGCGAGCTGACTGGCTGAACATGCCTAAAAAATGTCACTTTTATATCCTTGCTAACTCATTCCTTGCAGGCAGCCCACCAGCCCCTCCTAGCCACCTGTGTGCAAGAGAAGGTTTTGTTGCTTCTGAAGCAAAAAAAATGTGTATGGAAGGTGCCAGGGTGACCTGGGGTATGATCTAACAAGGAGTGATATCAGCTGGTGGGTGACATCAGCCATGAGAAACTGTCTTTGCATAGAGACTAGCTTCCAGGCCAGTGGGACCTTACCAGGCACTAAACTCCAAAGGCGGCAGAAGTGCAAAGAAAATCTGAAAAGATCAGGATGGGCTCTGGGTCTGTCTTAGGCTGGTATCTCCCGAAAGGAAACCCTGAGCCAAGAATTTGAGTGTAAGTGCTTTGTCTGGGATATGAATGAAATAATAGCAAGAAAGCGATACAGGAAAGAAAAGGAAGCCCCTCAAAGGTGCATCATGAAGTGGGTAGACCATGAACAGGTAGAGCTCAACTTTTGAGAGAAATTCTAGATCTGAGGGTTACTCCACCTGAGGGGAAAGAGCAGGAGTGTCTTTTCACCCAAAGGCTGAAAAGACTTAACAGAAGAAAGCAGGTCCCAGCAGAAGAATGGGTGTCAGGGGTAGTGCTTTATAGGCTAAGAGCAGGGGACCAAGGAGCCCCCAAGCAGCATCAGCTGTGGGACCTTCAGGGTTCCTAAAGCACCCAGGGCCCATGAGGCAGAAGGAACCAACCACGCATGGTAGGGCTCACTATGCAAGGTAGGCATTCTGAGATCCTTTCTAGTTGCAAATTTTTGGATACGTACATTGAAATTAAACTTTCTTCTATCACCACCTCTTCCTCCTTCACTTTTTAAAATAATGATAGTATTTATTTTTAATTGATTGATGAGTACTTTACCATATTTGTTTGATTTCTGTCCTACATCAATATGACTAAGCCATAGATGTACATGTCCCCTCCCTCTTAAAAATCATCAGGTGCCCTGGATTTTCTGGTGCACTGGGTCCATTCTTCATCTGCCTTATGTAGTTGATGACTGCTGACAGAACATAGAAGTAGCATAAAATGACATGAAGGTGGGGACTTCCATGGCAGTACAGAGGTTAAGACTTTGCCTTCCAGTACAGGGGGTATGGGTATGATCCCTATTTGGGGAGCTAAGATCTCACATGGCCATAAAACCAAAACCTAAAATAGTAGCAATATTGTGATAAATTCAGTAAAGACTTTTAAAATGGTCCATGTAAAAAAAAACAAAAACAAACAAACAAATAAAAAAAAAACATCAAAACTTGAAAAATATGACACCAAAATGTCCACTGGACATTGAGACTCAAAGTCATTTCCCAGTTGAGCACTAACAAGTGGGATGTGATGAAGGGAGGGCTATGCTAATGACCACAGTCACACCAGTAGGGGCTCCAGGCCACCTTCTTCTTTAACTCTGTTGCAGCAACCACTTTTCTCCTGGAGAACCCTCCTTCCCTGCCCCAATCATTCTGGCTTGGAGCAAAGGCAGACGATAGCATTTTTGGGGGTCTGAAGGGTACATGGCACCACTCTGAGTGTTTTGTATGTAGCTAGCTCGCATTCATCCAAACATGGCTTTCTGAGATCTAGCCTCTCATTAACATTATTTTGAAGATGAGGATAATGCCTTTATTTTGCAGGAGAACATTTTCTCCTTTATTTTGCAGGAGAAGCTAGGTGATTTGCCCGTGTCACACACAGCTAACCCCAGAGCTGAGCTAAACTCAGCCTTTTGTCTACAGAGGCTGCCCTGGGGTCACCGGCTACTGGTAGCACCAGAGGATCACTCACTGGTGAGGGGAGAAAATTGCTAACATGGTTTTGGAAAAAAATTTTCCTAAACCAGGCCCATGGGGGATTGGTAGGCATTCTGAGATCCTTTCTAGTTGCAAATTTTTGGATACATTGAAATTAAACTTTCTTCTATCACCACCTCTTCCTCCTTCACTTTTTAAAAT
This sequence comes from Tragulus kanchil, assembly GCA_022376925.1. Lineage (NCBI taxonomy): Eukaryota > Metazoa > Chordata > Mammalia > Artiodactyla > Tragulidae > Tragulus > Tragulus kanchil. The sequence continues at coordinate 40,980,975 of JAIOJX010000031.1, read as the reverse complement.
AATGATAGTATTTATTTTTAATTGATTGATGAGTACTTTACCATATTTGTTTGATTTCTGTCCTACATCAATATGACTAAGCCATAGATGTACATGTCCCCTCCCTCTTAAAAATCATCAGGTGCCCTGGATTTTCTGGTGCACTGGGTCCATTCTTCATCTGCCTTATGTAGTTGATGACTGCTGACAGAACATAGAAGTAGCATAAAATGACATGAAGGTGGGGACTTCCATGGCAGTACAGAGGTTAAGACTTTGCCTTCCAGTACAGGGGGTATGGGTATGATCCCTATTTGGGGAGCTAAGATCTCACATGGCCATAAAACCAAAACCTAAAATAGTAGCAATATTGTGATAAATTCAGTAAAGACTTTTAAAATGGTCCATGTAAAAAAAAACAAAAACAAACAAACAAATAAAAAAAAAACATCAAAACTTGAAAAATATGACACCAAAATGTCCACTGGACATTGAGACTCAAAGTCATTTCCCAGTTGAGCACTAACAAGTGGGATGTGATGAAGGGAGGGCTATGCTAATGACCACAGTCACACCAGTAGGGGCTCCAGGCCACCTTCTTCTTTAACTCTGTTGCAGCAACCACTTTTCTCCTGGAGAACCCTCCTTCCCTGCCCCAATCATTCTGGCTTGGAGCAAAGGCAGACGATAGCATTTTTGGGGGTCTGAAGGGTACATGGCACCACTCTGAGTGTTTTGTATGTAGCTAGCTCGCATTCATCCAAACATGGCTTTCTGAGATCTAGCCTCTCATTAACATTATTTTGAAGATGAGGATAATGCCTTTATTTTGCAGGAGAACATTTTCTCCTTTATTTTGCAGGAGAAGCTAGGTGATTTGCCCGTGTCACACACAGCTAACCCCAGAGCTGAGCTAAACTCAGCCTTTTGTCTACAGAGGCTGCCCTGGGGTCACCGGCTACTGGTAGCACCAGAGGATCACTCACTGGTGAGGGGAGAAAATTGCTAACATGGTTTTGTTGGCAACAAGTCACAAAGGTCTCCTCCAGCAGCGATCTCACTGCAATCTCCCATTTGATATCAGAAAGAACATGGGCATTTGCAGACAATCTACCCAGAAAGCAAGCAGGAGATTCTTGAATCTGGGGCAGAGGTGGGAATGAGCCCCTTACATTTGGAAGGTGATGGACTTAGGGAATCAGTCGAGGGTTGGGTGCAGGAGAACTCCTCCTAACATGCTGCTTTTGTTGACTTGGCATCTGGAGATGGTTAGCCAGGGATCCCAGATCTTCCCTCTTTCTCTTGAGGTCCAGCTGTAGGAGTCTGGGTGGGTCGTAAATTTGGAGACTCTTGGGCAGCACATTTAAGTGAAAGGGTTGCACAAACCCAGATGGGAAAACCCAGATTCTGAGCCTGGAGCCATGGAACAGCCTCTTTCCCATCTGTGTTTTACAGTGAAGATACTGTGCACATCTTTGTCATCAACATTCCAAGGACGAATTTTGAAAAAAAGAAACATGATTTACGTGGGTTGTTTGCCCTGAAGTTTTCACAGGAGGTGACAGCTCTCTCTCCCAGGCAGCGACTTCCAAAGAAGGCCAGGAATATCCTTCCACTTATGGAATTTGTCCTTCCCAAATCTCTCTGGACTTGGGCTTCAAAACTTTGGACTTTTTCAAATCCTGTTTCTTTTTCTTTCCCCATTTGTTGTTCTTTATCTCCAACTTCATTCCAAGTGATGTTCCGGCTGGTGAACTTGGAGGGCCCTTTTCATTTCTTCCCTTTTGACTGACCTCAGGCAAAATGTTTGTCTTGAGACACATGATATTTAGGGAGTTGATTTAAAATTCCCTGTAAGCAAGCTTCTCTCAGTTTTTATGCAAGGGAAGAACTTCCACATGGACTGGTAATCATTTCAAAACTAACCCCAGACTTTCAATTAATGATCCAGAGAACAATGATTCCTTCTGGACACTGAATCACTAATGTGCACAGCGCATCCTGAGTGTGCAGGATTTTGTTGCATTTCTTTTTGGTTGAACAACACAATGTGCCCTAAGAATCACAGTTTCCATGCACTGAGTTAAATCCTGAATAAAAAGAAATGCAGTCTGACATGCTCTAGAGCCTTTAAACTTTCCTGATGCGCCTGCCACCCCTGGGGTCTACCTCAGTCATCTGTCTGGATGCTCACAAGATACTGTTTCATTTTCAGACTCAGATAATTCACTGTCTCAAGTTAGTACTACACAGAGCAATTTGTTCTAAATTCATTAAGATTAACATGCAAAGCAGCTGCAGGAAATTATACAACTGCAAAGCATTTCAGAAAAATGTTCTGATGTGATATCTGGACTGTTTGATCCGGAAACAAAGGGAAATCATGATCTTGTTGGCCACAGCCTGACTAAAAAAGATTTTTGCTTTTCTTAATCAACATTTGTCATCCAAGTTATTTTTATTCCAGTGACATTGGTGCTCGCCAATGATTTTGAGTTGATAATAAGAACCATGTTCGTGGATTGGAAGTGCATGGCCAGTATTAGTAAGGATTGCATAACTGCATCCCTTTGTGTTTGGAATGACCTCTGAAAATAAGAATTTGCCAAAACCCGGGTGGAATCACGAAGGAAAAAAGGAATCTTCTCATCTATAGAATGGGGTGAAGCACAGGAGGTACATCTCCAGGCAGCGACTTCCAAAGAAGGCCAGGAATATCCTTCCACTTATGGAATTTGTCCTTCCCAAATCTCTCTGGACTTGGGCTTCAAAACTTTGGACTTTTTCAAATCCTGTTTCTTTTCTTTCCCCATTTGTTGTTCTTTATCTCCAACTTCATTCCAAGTGATGTTCCGGCTGGTGAACTTGGAGGGCCCTTTTCATTTCTTCCCTTTTGACTGACCTCAGGCAAAATGTTTGTCTTGAGACACATGATATTTAGGGAGTTGATTTAAAATTCCCTGTAAGCAAGCTTCTCTCAGTTTTTATGCAAGGGAAGAACTTCCACATGGACTGGTAATCATTTCAAAACTAACCCCAGACTTTCAATTAATGATCCAGAGAACAATGATTCCTTCTGGACACTGAATCACTAATGTGCACAGCGCATCCTGAGTGTGCAGGATTTTGTTGCATTTCTTTTTGGTTGAACAACACAATGTGCCCTAAGAATCACAGTTTCCATGCACTGAGTTAAATCCTGAATAAAAAGAAATGCAGTCTGACATGCTCTAGAGCCTTTAAACTTTCCTGATGCGCCTGCCACCCCTGGGGTCTACCTCAGTCATCTGTCTGGATGCTCACAAGATACTGTTTCATTTTCAGACTCAGATAATTCACTGTCTCAAGTTAGTACTACACAGAGCAATTTGTTCTAAATTCATTAAGATTAACATGCAAAGCAGCTGCAGGAAATTATACAACTGCAAAGCATTTCAGAAAAATGTTCTGATGTGATATCTGGACTGTTTGATCCGGAAACAAAGGGAAATCATGATCTTGTTGGCCACAGCCTGACTAAAAAAGATTTTTGCTTTTCTTAATCAACATTTGTCATCCAAGTTATTTTTATTCCAGTGACATTGGTGCTCGCCAATGATTTTGAGTTGATAATAAGAACCATGTTCGTGGATTGGAAGTGCATGGCCAGTATTAGTAAGGATTGCATAACTGCATCCCTTTGTGTTTGGAATGACCTCTGAAAATAAGAATTTGCCAAAACCCGGGTGGAATCACGAAGGAAAAAAGGAATCTTCTCATCTATAGAATGGGGTGAATAAGGAATAAAATATGATGGCGTGAAATGAATTGGGGCTGTGTAATCACAGAAAACAAAGGTTATATGGTCTTTGATGTAAAACAATTACCAAGAACTCCAGTACAGCCCAGAGTATTTGGCGATTCAGTCAAAATGACCTTTCTGAAGGAATGTGAGTTTTGTGGGGTTCAGAACTCAGTCCAACTCTTGGGTTTTGAAGTTTTGAAACAACTTGAAACCTTGTACATTGCCAGTTTGGGATCTGTGTGTTTAAAAAATTCTTGATGAAAGAACGGTGGGTTTCTGAGAAAAGGAGCAGTGGAAGATCAGATAAGCAGGCCTGGACCACCAGGACATCCGACTTCTGCAAGGCCCGTCCCTCTCTCCAACCTTCTCTACTTTCTGTCTGCACACCAAATGTGCACCAGATGTGCAAAACCAGTGTGCGGCCTGTTCTGATTTGGGATTTATGCTCATCTTGCATCTACTTTCTAACTGTGAGGTACCCAGAGTCATGGGGGAGTGGTGGAAGGTTGGATTAACTGGCCCTGTCTTCGAGAGCTGCTGATGTGAGATTTAGGAGCCATGAAAAGTGACTCCTCAGAACTCTTGAAATTCCCATTATTAATAACTCCTCTGTGGCAAAGACTCTGAAAGAATAGAGACATCCCAAGTGACTGTGGGAATTTCCCTGGTGGCTCAGATAGTAAAGAATCTGCCTGTGATGCAGGAGATCTTTTTGTTTTGGCCACAGCCTAAATTCATTAAGATTAACATGCAAAGCAGCTGCAGGAAATTATACAACTGCAAAGCATTTCAGAAAAATGTTCTGATGTGATATCTGGACTGTTTGATCCGGAAACAAAGGGAAATCATGATCTTGTTGGCCACAGCCTGACTAAAAAAGATTTTTGCTTTTCTTAATCAACATTTGTCATCCAAGTTATTTTTATTCCAGTGACATTGGTGCTCGCCAATGATTTTGAGTTGATAATAAGAACCATGTTCGTGGATTGGAAGTGCATGGCCAGTATTAGTAAGGATTGCATAACTGCATCCCTTTGTGTTTGGAATGACCTCTGAAAATAAGAATTTGCCAAAACCCGGGTGGAATCACGAAGGAAAAAAGGAATCTTCTCATCTATAGAATGGGGTGAATAAGGAATAAAATATGATGGCGTGAAATGAATTGGGGCTGTGTAATCACAGAAAACAAAGGTTATATGGTCTTTGATGTAAAACAATTACCAAGAACTCCAGTACAGCCCAGAGTATTTGGCGATTCAGTCAAAATGACCTTTCTGAAGGAATGTGAGTTTTGTGGGGTTCAGAACTCAGTCCAACTCTTGGGTTTTGAAGTTTTGAAACAACTTGAAACCTTGTACATTGCCAGTTTGGGATCTGTGTGTTTAAAAAATTCTTGATGAAAGAACGGTGGGTTTCTGAGAAAAGGAGCAGTGGAAGATCAGATAAGCAGGCCTGGACCACCAGGACATCCGACTTCTGCAAGGCCCGTCCCTCTCTCCAACCTTCTCTACTTTCTGTCTGCACACCAAATGTGCACCAGATGTGCAAAACCAGTGTGCGGCCTGTTCTGATTTGGGATTTATGCTCATCTTGCATCTACTTTCTAACTGTGAGGTACCCAGAGTCATGGGGGAGTGGTGGAAGGTTGGATTAACTGGCCCTGTCTTCGAGAGCTGCTGATGTGAGATTTAGGAGCCATGAAAAGTGACTCCTCAGAACTCTTGAAATTCCCATTATTAATAACTCCTCTGTGGCAAAGACTCTGAAAGAATAGAGACATCCCAAGTGACTGTGGGAATTTCCCTGGTGGCTCAGATAGTAAAGAATCTGCCTGTGATGCAGGAGACCCAGGTTCGATCCCTGGGTTGGGAAGATTCCCTAGAGAATAGAATGACAGTCCACTCCAATATTCTTACCTGGAGAATTCCATGGACAGAGGAGCCTGGCAGGCGACAGTCCATGGAGTCACAAAGAGTTGGACACGACTGAAGCAACTTAAAAAAAAAAAAAAAAAGTGAGAGCAACTTAAAAAAAAAAGTGAGTATGGCAGGGGAGTATTACCTGTCTCACTGCTGAATGGCCAACCCTACATCTGGAAACTATGAGGCTATGGGGCTATGGGGGGTCTACAGATGTGGGGTTTGTGAGGCCTGAGTGTCTGAGATTCTGAGAGGGCAGGGGAGGTTGGGGGGTCTAAAGGTCTGAGGTCTGGGGGAACTGGATGAAGATGATCTTGTTCTGGTTTCAGAGGTAGCAGGGAAAGTCCTGGAACCTGGGTGTGGAGGGGGCATGGGGTTGGAAGGGCTATGATGGGAGCAGTGCCTTCAGGGGGAGCTGGGAGCTGTGGAAGGGCAGCAAGAACTTGAAATCAGAGACTGTGTGGGAGCCAGACAGGTAGGAAGTGTCTAAAACTCAAGCTCTTTAACTCAAGTGTCTTTCTACACCATCTCTGGTTCTATCTTTAAACAGGCTTACTGGTTGCTTTTTCATCGAACTGCCCGTGTACCTCTGGATCCTCTAGAGATTTGCTTTGCTGTTTCTGAGATTTCTAACGTAAAGAATGAAAGTTGGTGAATATAGGAATCTCATTTACTTGCATCTCATTTACTTGGATGTTCATGAGCCCCGCCCTTAACATGTGGAGTTGAGGGGTGGGGCTTTACATGGAGGCCCACCCGCCAAAAGAAATACTTAAAGGTTATAAATCAAACTGGCAAGCTGTTCAGTAAAACAGTTTCTATTCTTCCACGTTGACAAATACATCTTCCCAATGATAAAACAGAAAAGTGTGTGTCAACTATAATTTTTATGTGGTAGAAATTCAGTAAACTATCAAAGATCATGAATTTCATCATAGTTTGTGAAGGTTTATTTTTTAACTTTTGATAAAGTAAAAGTGTATGTGAACTGTTTAACAAAGCAATCTCCCAGGAAAATAAAAAGAGGAGAAATTGGAATGAGGAATGAAAAACATTTGCAATTATGAAAGGGAAGCTATGGGTATAAATCATCTTCAAATAAGTTTCTACAGTGAGTATTTTGTGCCAGGTATTTTGTTGTTGTTGTTTAGTTACTAATTTGTGTCCAACTCTTTTGGAACCCCATGGACTGCCGCCAGCCAGGGTCCTTCTGTCTGTGGGATTTCCCAGATAAGAATACTGGAGTAGGGTGCCATTTCTTTCTCTAGGGGATCTTCCCTGCCCAGGGATCGAATCCCATGTCTTCTGCATTGACTAGAGGAATCTTTACCACTGAGCAACCTGGGAAGCCAGTACCAGGTATTTAGGTGTGCAATAAAACAAAGACATGCACAATTCATGGATAAACTATCCATTCTTAAAAAGTTCTTTCTGTCATTTCAGCAAAATCACTAATCCTAATTTTTAAAGTCAAGATTTTTATTAGTATTTATAGAAATTAATGCTAAGTTGGCCAACTGTCCAGTCAATCATGGTTCTTCAATAGTCCTCAGAAACAATTTCAATTTTGAAATTGAAATTTTCATCTGCTGAGGCCAAGCAAATGGATTTTCAGTACAATTCTGCAAGGGATATTTACATGGCACGTCAAATTCAAATATTTTCATGTTGTCACACATGATACACTAGTGATAAGAGCATATTACTTATTTAATATAGTTATTAAAACATATTTAATGTCATCATATAGCTTGCTATCACCTATATCAAAATTTTCACTCTTTTTAGTGATATCTAGATCCATGCATTTCAGATGTATGGTTTGCATGTTCTACCTTCAATTTTTTCAGTGCTGGGATATTAGAAAGCAAGGTCAAGACAATCTATTATTCAATTTATCAAAATCTTTCTTCAAGAAACTATGAAAGTGAAGTGAAAGTGTAATAGCTCTGTTGTGTCCAGCTCTTTGCAATCGCATAGACCGTCAGGCACCTCTGTCCATGGAATTCTCTAGGCAAGAATATTGGAATGGGTAGCCATTCCCTTCTCTGGGGGACTGTCCTGATCCAGGGATTGAACCCAGGTCTTTCACATTGCAGGCAGATTCTTTACCATCTGACCCACCAGGAGAGCTTATCTATAAAATACTCATTGTAGAAACTTATTTGAAGATGATTTGTACCCATAGCTTCCCTGTCATAATTACAAATGTTTTTCATTCCTCATTCCAATTTCTCCTTTTTTTATTATCCTGGGAGATTACTTTGTTAAAGAGTTCACATACACTTTTATTTTATCTAAAGTTAAAAAATAAACCTTTACAAAGTAAAATAGCCAAACTAGGATTTGTTCTATTATTATTAACATTAATAGTAACCACAATTCATACCAAATGAAGAGAGTGCAGATTTAAGACTAAGTCTATTTTATTTCAAAGACCGTGATTCTCTCTTAGAGCATCTTTCACTTTTTATTGAACTTTTCTGATACATTTTTCCTTTTGTGTAAATTAAATATGATTTCTTTATCAGCGTTCAGTCAGCATCCTGTTTGTGTGACCCAAAGAAGTCATAAAGTTAGAATTGATAGTGTTTCATCAAGATGTTCCATTTTGGGACAAGTCCAGAAAATGTCATATACAATTTTGAATCTCTCCGAAGAATGTCATTGCTATTGGCCTAGCTGAGACCACGTTTCACAGTAACAAATTCAAACCATGTGCCATGCATGGCAAGAGGAATGCTTCTGGTTTTCAGCCAAATTTATGGCCCTACATCTTTTTCTTTACCAACCATGTCAGCACCATTATCATAGATTTGTCCTGGACAATCTTTGAAATTGTTTGAATAAAGCTGACATTTAAATATTGAATTTTATAAAAATGTAGCCAAATGTTTCAATGATATTTTCATAAAATAAAACCCATCACAATTCTAGCATCTAACTTGATGCTCACTTAATGGCATATTTGTGTGTACAACTTTAAGTGTCATGTGATGTTTTTAAACCTGCAAAACTCCTCAGCTCTTTGCAATCGCATAGACCGTCAGGCACCTCTGTCCATGGAATTCTCTAGGCAAGAATATTGGAATGGGTAGCCATTCCCTTCTCTGGGGGACTGTCCTGATCCAGGGATTGAACCCAGGTCTTTCACATTGCAGGCAGATTCTTTACCATCTGACCCACCAGGAGAGCTTATCTATAAAATACTCATTGTAGAAACTTATTTGAAGATGATTTGTACCCATAGCTTCCCTGTCATAATTACAAATGTTTTTCATTCCTCATTCCAATTTCTCCTTTTTTTATTATCCTGGGAGATTACTTTGTTAAAGAGTTCACATACACTTTTATTTTATCTAAAGTTAAAAAATAAACCTTTACAAAGTAAAATAGCCAAACTAGGATTTGTTCTATTATTATTAACATTAATAGTAACCACAATTCATACCAAATGAAGAGAGTGCAGATTTAAGACTAAGTCTATTTTATTTCAAAGACCGTGATTCTCTCTTAGAGCATCTTTCACTTTTTATTGAACTTTTCTGATACATTTTTCCTTTTGTGTAAATTAAATATGATTTCTTTATCAGCGTTCAGTCAGCATCCTGTTTGTGTGACCCAAAGAAGTCATAAAGTTAGAATTGATAGTGTTTCATCAAGATGTTCCATTTTGGGACAAGTCCAGAAAATGTCATATACAATTTTGAATCTCTCCGAAGAATGTCATTGCTATTGGCCTAGCTGAGACCACGTTTCACAGTAACAAATTCAAACCATGTGCCATGCATGGCAAGAGGAATGCTTCTGGTTTTCAGCCAAATTTATGGCCCTACATCTTTTTCTTTACCAACCATGTCAGCACCATTATCATAGATTTGTCCTGGACAATCTTTGAAATTGTTTGAATAAAGCTGACATTTAAATATTGAATTTTATAAAAATGTAGCCAAATGTTTCAATGATATTTTCATAAAATAAAACCCATCACAATTCTAGCATCTAACTTGATGCTCACTTAATGGCATATTTGTGTGTACAACTTTAAGTGTCATGTGATGTTTTTAAACCTGCAAAACTCCTCAGCTGTTTCTTGCAACGGTTGTGATGATGGCTGAATACACATGGACCTCTGGATCCAGTGGTTGATATGTAGAGAGGAGTAAGGAAACAAATCCTCCGCCTTCGGGTTCATTCTGTCTGAGGAAGAATTCCAGATTAACTGATTGATTTTTTTTATCTCCAGCCAAGTGCTTCCACTACTCAAATTCTTTCTGCTTCTGGGCAGTGTATGTTTCTGATTTTGACAATCCTAAGATTCAAAATCTCGGTGACTTCTGGGCATGGCTGCCTTTTGTTTCAAGTACTTAGGGCAAAAGAAGTGCGGTCATCTGATCAAACTCTCTGGCTGCAATCTGATTGCGAGAACAGTTTTCCCAGCCAGCTGGCCAGACAGAAGACCCAGGCGTGTCCCTGATATTGAGTCCAAGGTAGTGATGCTCTCAGAAAGACAGCCTTGTGTTCTCGTGGGCCGGATGCTGGAACCAGATGATAAAAACTTTTCTTTCTTGCTTTTCTGTTGCATTTACGGGGAACAGTGCCTGATTCAACTTAGCACTTAGCAAATATTTGTTGAATAGATAATAATAACAATGGTAATAATAACAATTCTACATCTAGATTTTTTTTGTAGGATGATTCTGCAGCTGATATGAGAATGTGTTCAGTATGTAAAGTGTAGAAAATAATGGAAGACAAACATTTCATTTATAGAGCGATCATATATCTGGTTAAATTGTGGACCTGTAGGTCAAAATCAGTCTTCTAGTGGATTCTAAATAACTTACCCTGGTCAGTGACTGTTGATTATGATGTGCATCTACTCAGATTCAGAATGAAATTATCCCAGCTTTCTTTTTTTGCAACTATGTTCATGGATACGGGGGGCAACAATGAGGAGCAATAAGAGATGCTTGTGAGTTTAAGAGTTTGAAACTCAATAAAGGAGAAAGGAAAAGAAAAAGATCAGAACCCATGGTAGATACTGGAAGCAGATCTAAGTTACTTAGCTAAGGTCAGGCTGTCCTCTGATCTCTCAATATAAAGCTACGGAACATTCAGGAAGGGTTTTATCACAATTCTAGCATCTAACTTGATGCTCACTTAATGGCATATTTGTGTGTACAACTTTAAGTGTCATGTGATGTTTTTAAACCTGCAAAACTCCTCAGCTGTTTCTTGCAACGGTTGTGATGATGGCTGAATACACATGGACCTCTGGATCCAGTGGTTGATATGTAGAGAGGAGTAAGGAAACAAATCCTCCGCCTTCGGGTTCATTCTGTCTGAGGAAGAATTCCAGATTAACTGATTGATTTTTTTTATCTCCAGCCAAGTGCTTCCACTACTCAAATTCTTTCTGCTTCTGGGCAGTGTATGTTTCTGATTTTGACAATCCTAAGATTCAAAATCTCGGTGACTTCTGGGCATGGCTGCCTTTTGTTTCAAGTACTTAGGGCAAAAGAAGTGCGGTCATCTGATCAAACTCTCTGGCTGCAATCTGATTGCGAGAACAGTTTTCCCAGCCAGCTGGCCAGACAGAAGACCCAGGCGTGTCCCTGATATTGAGTCCAAGGTAGTGATGCTCTCAGAAAGACAGCCTTGTGTTCTCGTGGGCCGGATGCTGGAACCAGATGATAAAAACTTTTCTTTCTTGCTTTTCTGTTGCATTTACGGGGAACAGTGCCTGATTCAACTTAGCACTTAGCAAATATTTGTTGAATAGATAATAATAACAATGGTAATAATAACAATTCTACATCTAGATTTTTTTTGTAGGATGATTCTGCAGCTGATATGAGAATGTGTTCAGTATGTAAAGTGTAGAAAATAATGGAAGACAAACATTTCATTTATAGAGCGATCATATATCTGGTTAAATTGTGGACCTGTAGGTCAAAATCAGTCTTCTAGTGGATTCTAAATAACTTACCCTGGTCAGTGACTGTTGATTATGATGTGCATCTACTCAGATTCAGAATGAAATTATCCCAGCTTTCTTTTTTTGCAACTATGTTCATGGATACGGGGGGCAACAATGAGGAGCAATAAGAGATGCTTGTGAGTTTAAGAGTTTGAAACTCAATAAAGGAGAAAGGAAAAGAAAAAGATCAGAACCCATGGTAGATACTGGAAGCAGATCTAAGTTACTTAGCTAAGGTCAGGCTGTCCTCTGATCTCTCAATATAAAGCTACGGAACATTCAGGAAGGGTTTTCCTAGTGGTTCAGTGGCAAAGAATCCATCTACCAAAGCAAGAGACATGAGTTTGATCCCTGGGTCAAGAAGATCCCCTAGAGAAGGAAATTACAACCTATTCCAGTATTGTCTGGGAAATCCCATGGACAGAGGAACCTGGTGGGCTATAGTCCATGAGATCACAAAGAATAAGACACGACCTAGCAACTAAGCAACAACAACTTTTCTACGTAAGGGAAGATGCAGGACCCTGAGGGTCATTGAAATCACTTCTTTGATATGCACCTTTACTATCTGGGGGCCACTATCCTGCTTTTCTTCATTCCAAATCCCCCTCAGGATGCACAGTCTGGCTGCAGTGGCTGAGATCTTGATGGCCACAACATCCTTTGTTTCCTGATATGGTAGGTGACAATTCCCATCCATGGCCTTCTGTAGTAACAATGTCAGGTCCCATCAGCACTGACAAAATGATTAAAGGGGATATTTTAAGTATTTAATACTCATGAAGCAGGCAGTCTCCATTCACAAGGGTTCAGAGAACCACAGAGTCAGGTAGAAGTCACGACACTTTTGTAGGACCAAGAATAAGCAACAGGAAAAGCAAAATAGGATACGAAAGAGGAGCAAGGAGCCCAGAGCTGGCTTGGCATCTATGGATTGCCTGACTGGTTAAGCCAAACACTTATAAGGACACTTAAAACTTACGTAAATTTCAGGATGCTGAGTAGCACCCAGGAGAGGAGAAGCTACTTCTTGGACCTAGAAAGTTTTTTCATCATCAGTGATGATTTCAATCACATCCTTTGTCTTGGCCTGAGCACTTTCTCTCATGGTCAGAACCAGGTGCTTGGCAACTGGCAGATTCAGAATGAAATTATCCCAGCTTTCTTTTTTTGCAACTATGTTCATGGATACGGGGGGCAACAATGAGGAGCAATAAGAGATGCTTGTGAGTTTAAGAGTTTGAAACTCAATAAAGGAGAAAGGAAAAGAAAAAGATCAGAACCCATGGTAGATACTGGAAGCAGATCTAAGTTACTTAGCTAAGGTCAGGCTGTCCTCTGATCTCTCAATATAAAGCTACGGAACATTCAGGAAGGGTTTTCCTAGTGGTTCAGTGGCAAAGAATCCATCTACCAAAGCAAGAGACATGAGTTTGATCCCTGGGTCAAGAAGATCCCCTAGAGAAGGAAATTACAACCTATTCCAGTATTGTCTGGGAAATCCCATGGACAGAGGAACCTGGTGGGCTATAGTCCATGAGATCACAAAGAATAAGACACGACCTAGCAACTAAGCAACAACAACTTTTCTACGTAAGGGAAGATGCAGGACCCTGAGGGTCATTGAAATCACTTCTTTGATATGCACCTTTACTATCTGGGGGCCACTATCCTGCTTTTCTTCATTCCAAATCCCCCTCAGGATGCACAGTCTGGCTGCAGTGGCTGAGATCTTGATGGCCACAACATCCTTTGTTTCCTGATATGGTAGGTGACAATTCCCATCCATGGCCTTCTGTAGTAACAATGTCAGGTCCCATCAGCACTGACAAAATGATTAAAGGGGATATTTTAAGTATTTAATACTCATGAAGCAGGCAGTCTCCATTCACAAGGGTTCAGAGAACCACAGAGTCAGGTAGAAGTCACGACACTTTTGTAGGACCAAGAATAAGCAACAGGAAAAGCAAAATAGGATACGAAAGAGGAGCAAGGAGCCCAGAGCTGGCTTGGCATCTATGGATTGCCTGACTGGTTAAGCCAAACACTTATAAGGACACTTAAAACTTACGTAAATTTCAGGATGCTGAGTAGCACCCAGGAGAGGAGAAGCTACTTCTTGGACCTAGAAAGTTTTTTCATCATCAGTGATGATTTCAATCACATCCTTTGTCTTGGCCTGAGCACTTTCTCTCATGGTCAGAACCAGGTGCTAGAAAGAGCTGGGAGTATCAACTGCTCCCTCTACCCCAGTAATGGACAGAAACTGAGGTATCCATACCTCAGCTCCCTCTCCCTTGGGGAAAGAATCAGGGGAAACCAGGGAGTTACGTTCTAACTGTCCCTGGCTGTCCTACTTCCCACTTCACTGCCTCATGTTCTCATCAGGGTCCCATACCCTCACCTCCTGCTCTCATTTCCCAGCCTGGCTGAGCTTGGGATCAGAAAAGAAAGACCCCAGGCAACTCTGTTGTTTTTGTTGCTGACTACATGATTCCTATTATCTTCTGTCTTGAAAACAGAGTCAACAGATGGGAAAGACTATGAACCCAAGACCAAATTATTCTTCTGGAGCTCAGAGTGGTTCCCACAGTAAGCTCTTTCCTGAAGCCAATGCTTAAGGAACATATTGGCCCCTAAATACTTGCGCTCATGCTCTTACCACTGTAGCATCATGAGAAGAAAACATCACACACCACCTGCGCACCACAACTAGAGAGTTACCCTGAGTCTCTGCAACTAGAGAAAGCCCACACACAGCAACAAAGACCCAGCACAGTCAAAAATTAATTAATTAAATAAAAATGAATTCCTCGAATACTTTAAAAAAGAGAGAGAATGAGAATCACTTGTTATTGAAGAATAAAAATCTCAAAGCATTTTCAAAGAGTTCATAAAATCACTGATTGGTTGCCTTGGGATTCTCTACCACCCAAAGTTGGGTAAAATCAGAGGGATTGAGGTCAGCACTGACAAAATGATTAAAGGGGATATTTTAAGTATTTAATACTCATGAAGCAGGCAGTCTCCATTCACAAGGGTTCAGAGAACCACAGAGTCAGGTAGAAGTCACGACACTTTTGTAGGACCAAGAATAAGCAACAGGAAAAGCAAAATAGGATACGAAAGAGGAGCAAGGAGCCCAGAGCTGGCTTGGCATCTATGGATTGCCTGACTGGTTAAGCCAAACACTTATAAGGACACTTAAAACTTACGTAAATTTCAGGATGCTGAGTAGCACCCAGGAGAGGAGAAGCTACTTCTTGGACCTAGAAAGTTTTTTCATCATCAGTGATGATTTCAATCACATCCTTTGTCTTGGCCTGAGCACTTTCTCTCATGGTCAGAACCAGGTGCTAGAAAGAGCTGGGAGTATCAACTGCTCCCTCTACCCCAGTAATGGACAGAAACTGAGGTATCCATACCTCAGCTCCCTCTCCCTTGGGGAAAGAATCAGGGGAAACCAGGGAGTTACGTTCTAACTGTCCCTGGCTGTCCTACTTCCCACTTCACTGCCTCATGTTCTCATCAGGGTCCCATACCCTCACCTCCTGCTCTCATTTCCCAGCCTGGCTGAGCTTGGGATCAGAAAAGAAAGACCCCAGGCAACTCTGTTGTTTTTGTTGCTGACTACATGATTCCTATTATCTTCTGTCTTGAAAACAGAGTCAACAGATGGGAAAGACTATGAACCCAAGACCAAATTATTCTTCTGGAGCTCAGAGTGGTTCCCACAGTAAGCTCTTTCCTGAAGCCAATGCTTAAGGAACATATTGGCCCCTAAATACTTGCGCTCATGCTCTTACCACTGTAGCATCATGAGAAGAAAACATCACACACCACCTGCGCACCACAACTAGAGAGTTACCCTGAGTCTCTGCAACTAGAGAAAGCCCACACACAGCAACAAAGACCCAGCACAGTCAAAAATTAATTAATTAAATAAAAATGAATTCCTCGAATACTTTAAAAAAGAGAGAGAATGAGAATCACTTGTTATTGAAGAATAAAAATCTCAAAGCATTTTCAAAGAGTTCATAAAATCACTGATTGGTTGCCTTGGGATTCTCTACCACCCAAAGTTGGGTAAAATCAGAGGGTAATTTGGCTAGGCTTGGTGACCATTTAAAAATTGCAGTTTTTCATTTGGATAGTATTTACTAAAATGGGCTATGTCCTATAGATAATATTAGTTATACTCCTAACCATCAGAAGGTCCTTCTCTTCTCCAGGGAATCTTCCCAACCCAAGGATTGAACCTGGGTCTCCTACATTGCAGGCAGATTCTTTACCATCTGAGCCACCAGGAAAGCCCCTCAAAAGACCTGAAGGGGCTGGAAATAAAATATTTTCTCAGGAAAAATCTGTGGTAAGGATAGGCAAAAATGGCATCAGGCCAACTGTGTCAAACCATGCATCAAACTTATGAGGTCAGGAAAAATTGAAAACACATTTGGAGAAGTTAATTCCCCTTAATTTCGAAACCCATGTGTATTTCAAGGGAAATTTAATCCGTGTGTTTCTAATTCATTTACACTCAACTCATCAAAATGTTATTTTGAAAGAATTATTTCATTTTCATATCCAGGAAATACTATGAATCCCTTTAACAAGATTCTTGAAGACCTGAAAAAAGTGTCTTTCAGTTAGTAGTCATGTTTAGTCTGCCCTAAACAGGACTTATAAACAAAGGTAGGGAAAAACTGCATCTTTCTAAAGCTAGTCACTCACTCCCAGATTCCAGCCACTGTATTTTTTGCTGTGTTAGGCACTTTTGGTTAAGGGCACCGTGTAATTTTTGATTCCACCTCATTCTTCACCATTCTAACAGTGAATTCCTCGGAGACCTGTTACATTCAACATAGGATGAGCTGACCTCCTCCAGCTTTGGTTTTCCTTAAGGGATGGGTGTATAAGTCGATAGACTACAAGTATTTATTTACTTATTGGGGCCACTTTTATTGGTCTTTCATCTATTTATTTTCATCCATCTTTGTTCTTTTGGCCTGTGTGGGCCTCCCATTGCAGTGGCCTCTCTCGTTGCATAGCACTGGCTCTGGGCACCTGCGCTCCAGAGCTCCAGCTTGGTAGTTGGACACATTGGTCCAGCCGTTCCGTGGCATGTGGGATCATCCCAGGCAAGGGATAGAACCGGCACCCTCTGCACTGCAAGGCAGTGTCCTTACCCACTGGACCACCAGGGAAGGCTGACTCCAAGTATTTAAGTAAAGGTATCATTACGGGTTGGATCTAGCAGAGATTGTAAGTTTCCCTGTTCTATTAAGAAGAGTCCAGAGATGAAGAATCTGGCTAAGCAAGAGAAACCCTGGGAAAGAAGGGACAAAGGAAGTGAGCAACTTTACACAATTAATTTAATTTGTCAAGAAATCTAGTGGATGAGATTAGCTATAATTTTGCATACAATTTCTGGGATGAGAAACAAAAGCACTTTTATGAAATCAAAGCCTGGAAGGGCAGCAAATAAAACATTAGTCTTAAACATGGAAGAAAAGAGCATTAATTTTCCTTGTTTCTGTTTCTAAAATAAGACATTTAGTAGAAGGCTCCAAGTCAAAATGTGTTCACAGCACCTGATGAAATCAATGTGCAGGGAGAGAAATCCCTACAGTTGCTGAGAGCAAAGGTAGAAATAGAAAGCTGTTTGGATTTGGTTTATAACCAGCAGGGGAAAGAGAATTTTTTTAACTTTCCTCCTTGGAGGGGAGGGTAGGGTTCCGAGCAGTAGTGGCCAAGCTGAGGATCTTGAGTGATGACCTACTCAGAGATCCCGCCTACAGTGCCCATCATTGCTTGCTACTTGTGCATTTTCAGTAAGTCCTCAGATGGTGGGAGCTTTTGTAAGAGATTCCAGAGTGAATTAACACGCAGGCTTTCTTTACACTTGCAACAGGAGAGGAAGTCCCTGGGTCTTATGAGGTCTGTAACAGGAAGCTATGGCAGGTGAATAGCAGTTGGTGGCATCCAGCTTCCTGTCAATAGGCCCCAAGGTGACAGTGGAGATCTGTAAAGCGACCATCTGTGAGCTCTTTCTCCTCATAGTAAATGCTAATTTAATTTCTTTTTTTTTTCCCCTGGTGGTGGGTGGAGGTTCTGAAGGGCAGGTCTTGAGAAGGTTGCTACAAGTATTGGTTCATGAGCTCCCTATGTTAGGTATCAGAGAAACTCACCAAATCCATGAGGAAGACATGTTGATTCTCAAGATCTGGGTCAAGGAAAGCATGACCTTGAAGTAGCCTTACCCATATGTCCCTTTGCCCCGAGGCTGCTTGGGGAAAAATGTCACCCAACTCAGGAAACCTTAACACCTGAAGAAGACAACTGTGGGTCTCTCTCTGTTCACCTCTAATGCTTTGAGGAAAATGGTAGAAGAGTTTCCCAAATACCACAGGACAGTAAGATTTAATGATCCCTGGTTTCTTCTTCTTCTTTTTTTTTTTTTTATAAAAGATTTATTTATTTATTTTGGGCGGGGGTCGGGTTAGGGAGGGAGGGGAGGGGGCGGGCTATTTCTATCGGTCTTTCATTTCTCTATCTTCATCCGTCTTTCTTCTTTGGCTCCTGTGGGCCTCCCATCACGGTGGCGTCTGTCGCTGAAGAGCTCCGGCTCTGGGCGCATGCGCTCCAGAGCTCCGGCTCGGCAATTGGACACATCGGTCCAGCCGCTCCGCAGCACGTGGGATCTTCCCAGGCCAGGGATCGAACTGGCGCCCCTTGCACTGCAAGGTGGTGTCCTTATCCAATGGATCACCAGGGGAAGCCCCCCTGGTTTCTTCTTGAAGATGATAATTAAAACTGGTATAACAGGACAGTTTATGAATTTCAGTCATTCAGGGAGTGTCTCTGGCAATTTCAGCGGAAATAAATGTGAGGAAAAATGGACCTTAAAATCCTAAAGTTAATTACCCACAGAAATATCTTTCCTTTCTGTTTTCTTTGTGAAGTGTAGAAAGTTCATGATGATGAAGATTTTTTTTAAATGTAGTACTGTTTTATTTTGAAATTTTTAATATTTAGATTTGTTAATTTAGTTTGGCTGCACCGGGTCTTAGTTGTAGCATGTAAGCTCTTAGTTTCCATGTGAGGTATCTAGTTCCCAAACCAGGGATCAAGCCTAGGCCACTTGAATTTGGAGTATGCTAAACGGGGCTCATTTAATTTTTTTTTTCCTGGTGGTGGGTGGAGGTTCTGAAGGGCAGGTCTTGAGAAGGTTGCTACAAGTATTGGTTCATGAGCTCCCTATGTTAGGTATCAGAGAAACTCACCAAATCCATGAGGAAGACATGTTGATTCTCAAGATCTGGGTCAAGGAAAGCATGACCTTGAAGTAGCCTTACCCATATGTCCCTTTGCCCCGAGGCTGCTTGGGGAAAAATGTCACCCAACTCAGGAAACCTTAACACCTGAAGAAGACAACTGTGGGTCTCTCTCTGTTCACCTCTAATGCTTTGAGGAAAATGGTAGAAGAGTTTCCCAAATACCACAGGACAGTAAGATTTAATGATCCCTGGTTTCTTCTTCTTCTTTTTTTTTTTTTTATAAAAGATTTATTTATTTATTTTGGGCGGGGGTCGGGTTAGGGAGGGAGGGGAGGGGGCGGGCTATTTCTATCGGTCTTTCATTTCTCTATCTTCATCCGTCTTTCTTCTTTGGCTCCTGTGGGCCTCCCATCACGGTGGCGTCTGTCGCTGAAGAGCTCCGGCTCTGGGCGCATGCGCTCCAGAGCTCCGGCTCGGCAATTGGACACATCGGTCCAGCCGCTCCGCAGCACGTGGGATCTTCCCAGGCCAGGGATCGAACTGGCGCCCCTTGCACTGCAAGGTGGTGTCCTTATCCAATGGATCACCAGGGGAAGCCCCCCTGGTTTCTTCTTGAAGATGATAATTAAAACTGGTATAACAGGACAGTTTATGAATTTCAGTCATTCAGGGAGTGTCTCTGGCAATTTCAGCGGAAATAAATGTGAGGAAAAATGGACCTTAAAATCCTAAAGTTAATTACCCACAGAAATATCTTTCCTTTCTGTTTTCTTTGTGAAGTGTAGAAAGTTCATGATGATGAAGATTTTTTTTAAATGTAGTACTGTTTTATTTTGAAATTTTTAATATTTAGATTTGTTAATTTAGTTTGGCTGCACCGGGTCTTAGTTGTAGCATGTAAGCTCTTAGTTTCCATGTGAGGTATCTAGTTCCCAAACCAGGGATCAAGCCTAGGCCACTTGAATTTGGAGTTTGAAGTCTTAGCCACTAGACCATCATGGAAGCTCTGATAATGAGGATTTCAATTGCAATGAAAGCATAAGTGAATGTGTTAGCTGTTCAGGCTAAGTTAGTTGCTCTTTGTGACCCCATGGACTGTAGCCTGATGGGCTCCTCTGTCCATGGAATTTTCCAGACAAGAATACTGGAATGGATTGCCATTCTCTCCTCTAGGGGATCTTCCTGACCCAGGGACTGAAGCTGGGTCTCCTGCATTGCAGGCAGATTATTTACTGTCTGAACCACCCTTAATCGCAATGGCTCCTCTTTATACATAAACTCAGTTTTCTCTCTTTTTAAATTATCTATTTATTTATTTATATAGATGTGCTGGGTCTTTGTTGCTGAGTGTGGGCTTTCTCTAGTTGGGGCATGTAAGGATCCTCTCTAGCTACAGTGCTCAGGCTTTTCATGGCAGTAGCCCTTGGTGCAGAGCACTGGTGCTATGGCACTCAGGCTTCAGTAGTTGTGGTGCACATGATTAGTCATCTTGTGGCACGTGGAATCTTTCTGGACCAGGGATAGAACCTGTGTCCCCTGAGTTGGCAGGCATATTCTTAACCACTGGGCCATCAGGAAGTCCCAGTTTCCTTATATAGATAATAATTATAATTATAAATGGTCATGCCAATATATTTCTTCAGATATGATGAAGTATGACAGTTAATCATGGTAGGTTCTATAAAGACCAGAACAGGGCCCAGAAGACACTCTGGAAATGTTAGCTGCATCTCACCTACACGGATACACAAATTTCTGAGCTCAGTGGTATAGCCAGCTAGTATTAGGTTTCATGTTATTATGTGCTGGTTTTGAAAGGTAATTCTGTGTTAATGACTTGGTGCTCAATTCAATCTCTAAGATATCTTCTTCCAAATTCAAATTTAATCATAAACATATGGCCTGCTTCTTATTTAACACTAAAAGGAACGAGTGTATGATCATAGGTTTATATTTTGGAACATGCTCTGGTGGCCATTACAATCAAAGTATTTAATTCCTGATTGGAGTATCTAGTTCCCAAACCAGGGAGCAAGACTAGGCCACTTGAATTTGGAGTTTGAAGTCTTAGCCACTAGACCATCATGGAAGCTCTGATAATGAGGATTTCAATTGCAATGAAAGCATAAGTGAATGTGTTAGCTGTTCAGGCTAAGTTAGTTGCTCTTTGTGACCCCATGGACTGTAGCCTGATGGGCTCCTCTGTCCATGGAATTTTCCAGACAAGAATACTGGAATGGATTGCCATTCTCTCCTCTAGGGGATCTTCCTGACCCAGGGACTGAAGCTGGGTCTCCTGCATTGCAGGCAGATTATTTACTGTCTGAACCACCCTTAATCGCAATGGCTCCTCTTTATACATAAACTCAGTTTTCTCTCTTTTAAATTATCTATTTATTTATTTATATAGATGTGCTGGGTCTTTGTTGCTGAGTGTGGGCTTTCTCTAGTTGGGGCATGTAAGGATCCTCTCTAGCTACAGTGCTCAGGCTTTTCATGGCAGTAGCCCTTGGTGCAGAGCACTGGTGCTATGGCACTCAGGCTTCAGTAGTTGTGGTGCACATGATTAGTCATCTTGTGGCACGTGGAATCTTTCTGGACCAGGGATAGAACCTGTGTCCCCTGAGTTGGCAGGCATATTCTTAACCACTGGGCCATCAGGAAGTCCCAGTTTCCTTATATAGATAATAATTATAATTATAAATGGTCATGCCAATATATTTCTTCAGATATGATGAAGTATGACAGTTAATCATGGTAGGTTCTATAAAGACCAGAACAGGGCCCAGAAGACACTCTGGAAATGTTAGCTGCATCTCACCTACACGGATACACAAATTTCTGAGCTCAGTGGTATAGCCAGCTAGTATTAGGTTTCATGTTATTATGTGCTGGTTTTGAAAGGTAATTCTGTGTTAATGACTTGGTGCTCAATTCAATCTCTAAGATATCTTCTTCCAAATTCAAATTTAATCATAAACATATGGCCTGCTTCTTATTTAACACTAAAAAGGAACGAGTGTATGATAATAGGTTTATATGTTTTGGGAAAATGCTCTGGTGGCCATTACAATCAGTATAATTCCTGAATATTTTTTTGCACATCTGCTTCTGAAGAATTGATTGGAAGTAATGAAATGCCCTTGTCGATCTTTGTTTTGTTTAGATTTGATTACCTTATTAAAATTGAGAATGTGATTTTTATTTTCTTCATCAAACTCCACAACTGTGTGGTATGGATGGTTATAAAAGAAATAAAATGCAGATCTGATGTTAAGGCAGGTCTTGCTGCCCATGCTGCTTTCCCAAGGGCAAGGGTTCCACAACAATTC
Organism: Tragulus kanchil; assembly: GCA_022376925.1. Classification (NCBI taxonomy): domain Eukaryota; kingdom Metazoa; phylum Chordata; class Mammalia; order Artiodactyla; family Tragulidae; genus Tragulus; species Tragulus kanchil. Next base: position 40,958,701 of record JAIOJX010000031.1, on the reverse strand, counting down.
ATCAGGACTCTGGGGGTGAGGGTGGGTGGGTAGGGGAGGGAGGCTGCTTAATGGAGGAGCAATGATGCCATTTTCTCATACCTAGCCTGGGAATCTGTAGCTGAATAAATGTGATAGTATGAAGTGCCTTAAAGTCACTGAGCAGGTGTTCTTGGCGAAAGAAAGGGAGCTAAACCTTGCTGGGGGCCTTGATTCTGCTCTCAGGGGATGATTCTGGGCTAGCAATCCCCTTCCCCCTACTTCCTTTTGCATTCTCCTTCCTCTGCCATTGGCCTTTTCCTTCTTAAGGACTCTCATCTGTAGGTTCTAATCTCTTGAAGTTTTGTGTTAGGAACACAAACCTGCCAGCTGCTGGCGCCTGGCTGGAATTTCCAACAGCAGTCTCTCTCCTCCATGCCCACACTTCCAGTTCCCATCTCTTCATGTAGAGTGTTGGCTTGTATGCCTATGAGACTGGTACCTCTTAAGGTCATAGCTCCTTATTCCAAATGAGTCTCCTCTGACCTCTGTATGGTAAACAGTGAGGGAAACAGTTAATCATGGTAGGTTCTATAAAGACCAGAACAGGGCCCAGAAGACACTCTGGAAATGTTAGCTGCATCTCACCTACACGGATACACAAATTTCTGAGCTCAGTGGTATAGCCAGCTAGTATTAGGTTTCATGTTATTATGTGCTGGTTTTGAAAGGTAATTCTGTGTTAATGACTTGGTGCTCAATTCAATCTCTAAGATATCTTCTTCCAAATTCAAATTTAATCATAAACATATGGCCTGCTTCTTATTTAACACTAAAAAGGAACGAGTGTATGATCATAGGTTTATATTTTTGGAACATGCTCTGGTGGCCATTACAATCAGTATAATTCCTGAATATTTTTTTGCACATCTGCTTCTGAAGAATTGATTGGAAGTAATGAAATGCCCTTGTCGATCTTTGTTTTGTTTAGATTTGATTACCTTATTAAAATTGAGAATGTGATTTTTATTTTCTTCATCAAACTCCACAACTGTGTGGTATGGATGGTTATAAAAGAAATAAAATGCAGATCTGATGTTAAGGCAGGTCTTGCTGCCCATGCTGCTTTCCCAAGGGCAAGGGTTCCACAACAATTCATCAGGACTCTGGGGGTGAGGGTGGGTGGGTAGGGGAGGGAGGCTGCTTAATGGAGGAGCAATGATGCCATTTTCTCATACCTAGCCTGGGAATCTGTAGCTGAATAAATGTGATAGTATGAAGTGCCTTAAAGTCACTGAGCAGGTGTTCTTGGCGAAAGAAAGGGAGCTAAACCTTGCTGGGGGCCTTGATTCTGCTCTCAGGGGATGATTCTGGGCTAGCAATCCCCTTCCCCCTACTTCCTTTTGCATTCTCCTTCCTCTGCCATTGGCCTTTTCCTTCTTAAGGACTCTCATCTGTAGGTTCTAATCTCTTGAAGTTTTGTGTTAGGAACACAAACCTGCCAGCTGCTGGCGCCTGGCTGGAATTTCCAACAGCAGTCTCTCTCCTCCATGCCCACACTTCCAGTTCCCATCTCTTCATGTAGAGTGTTGGCTTGTATGCCTATGAGACTGGTACCTCTTAAGGTCATAGCTCCTTATTGGCGTACAGATGAGTGAGTGACCTGTGATCTCTGCAGTGAAGTCTATCACACCTTTAGAAAAGCCTGATGCCTGGCTTTACCCTGAGGGATGTTTGTCTATGGATTTGGGAATGAAGCTGGGGCTGGGGAGTGTTCATCGATTCCCAGACAATACTGTTGTGCAGCCAGACTTGAGAATTACTACCCTGATTGACTCTGTATTTGAAACACATTGGCTCTAATTAAAAGCCCAAGCTTCTTAGTTGTTGGACAGAGTCCTTCAGACCTGATTCTCTCTGCAATTTCCCTGCTTAGGCCTGGCCACCTGACTTTTAGATGCACTGAACTCCAACCAGACTCCTATCTCCTGCTGGTTTCCCCAAATCCCTTCATTCTGGGAGCAAGTCCACAACAATCTGACAGCACTGAGCAGACTCCTTCTGGCTCCCTCCTTCCTATGATACTGAGAAATTTCCATCCTTTTGCAATATGGTAGTTAATATGCTCTTCTAATTATCCTCCTCCAGAAGATGGTGGTTTTCTATGGGAAAGGGGCTGCATCTTTTTCACAGGAATATTGTCAGTGCTTCCTTGAAATTGTTTGCTCAGTGAATACGTGTTGAATAAATGAATAAATACATTATGAGTGAATGAGTGCATGAATGAATGAATGAATTTATGAATGAACACCATGCAGCCACAATTGTGTGCTGTTGAGTCCACCACTGAGATTTGCTAATGTTTTCCACCTTGTTGTACAGATTTCAGACTCTCTGCTCCCTCATAATGACTCTTAGAGTGGGAAGTGTGTGTAAGTATGTATTCATCTGTGCGTGCATAGGTGTGTATATGTGTGTGTGCATGTGTATGTGGGGAAGGGGATGTATGGACCAAGCTTGTGAACCTTCCCTCCTTGTCCCTGAGGATGCCCACCCCACAGATGGCTTCCACTCAGGTGACCTGGCCAGTCCTCTGCACACACTCTGAGTGGCTGGGGCATCCGAGTTCTGACTGGAGATTGAATGCTGGCTGGAGCTCCTTGCTCTTGGCCTTGGATGGAGTCAGGTTGAGAACTGGTAGTACAGGACAGGTTTCATTCTGGATGTTCCTTTTGGAAAGGGGCTGCCTTTTGAAAAGATGACACCACAGGCTGGGGACTGAGACAGTCCCCATCAACACCTGAAGGAGGCACTGCTCACTTGCTTGCTGAGTTGGCATTTCCTTCTCACTTTGAAAGACAGACCTTGGTCATTCTCTCTGAAGTCCAATGCTGGGCATAGGGTGGCTCTTAGTAAACATCACATCGATCTATAATAAATTAGTGATTATTTGATTGATTGACAGATTTAATAATCCATGGACTTGTAGTGAACATCTGATGATTTTGTCCTAAGAGAGCTGCATTTCTGTTGTAGGTCATTGTCCATCATTCAGAAATTAGAGACAGCTGACCTTCTGTTTGTCATGCATGGATCCTGCTTCAGAGGGAGGTCACTAGAATTCATGTCAAAGGTTCTGAGGGTCAGGAAGTCTCTTATCAATGCCTGACCTGCCCAAGGCACCAGTGACTAGCTTTGTGGGGCTATGAACAGTAGAAATGTGGCTAATGTGCTTGAAAAGCTAAATTTGTAATTTTGTTTAATTATTCATTTTCAAATTAAATTTAAGAATGGATATACTGGAAACAACTTGGGTAGGTAAATCTATCTTTACAACTGTCAATTTTATGAACCCTCAACAGAGCCCAAAAATATTTCTGGTGAAATTTTATCAACCTCATTGAAATGAGCAGTAAAGGTCAAGGACTTACTGGATTGCCAAGATCCAGTAGGAGATCAAGAAATTGAGAAAGCAGAATATCATCAATAATTTGGTGAGGGTGGGGTTAGTTCGATGTCGAAGTGGTAATAATTTGAGATACACTGAGTTCCCTATAACAAATTACAAGTTCATTATACCTTTTCTTTTCACTTTTTTGTAAACTTGGCTACTGGAAATGTTGCTGTTGCCTTTGTGAGTCGAGTTGTGAGTCTGTGAGACAGGCCTGCATAGGACTTGCAGGAGGCAATCTTGTTCTGAGCCCCCAGGAGATCTAGGGTGTGGCCTTGTCTCCACCCCAGAGCATCTGTAGTGGAAACTTTGCTCTGAAAGAAACAGGAAGCATCCTGGGTGGCCTGTGAGGGTTTGCTTATTGTTTGTGCATTCGGTGACAGCAAGGATGGTGTTAATCTTGAGCTGTGTGAAGTGTGACATTCACATGCTCAAGGTCATGAGCAGAGATTAAGTGTTAAAAATGGCTGATGCAGTGGTTAGTTTATGTGTTAATTTGACTGGCCCGAGGGATGCCCAGAGACTGGTCATTTCTGGGTATATCTGGGAGAGGGTTTTAACCAGAGATTAGCATTAACTCAGAACCAGGTGGCTCAGTGGGTAAAGAATCCACCTGCAATGCAGGAGACACAACAGGCGTGAGTTTGATCCCTGGATCAAGAACATCCCTTGGAGGAGGTTGTAGCAACCCATTCCAGTATTCTTGCCTGGAGAATCCCATGAACAGAGGAGCCTGGTGGGCTACAGTTCATAGGGTTGCAAAGAGTTGTATGTGACTGAAGTGACTGAGCATGCATGCATGCAGCAGATTGAGTAAAGATTACCCTCACCATTGTGGGAGGCATCATCTAATCCTTTGGGGGACTGAGTGCAACCAAAAGGCTAAGAAAGGATGAATTCTCTCTTTCTGAGTGGGGATGTCCATATCCTCCTTCTCTTTAATATTGGAACACCTGGTTCTTGGGCCTTGAACTTGCAGTGAATTATAGCCCTGACTTCTCTGGGTTTCCAGCTTGCTGATGGTGGACAATGGGACTTTTCATCTTTCATCATTGTGTGAGACTATTCCTGTAATGAATCTCCTCACAAGTACTTATATGAATATTTCTATATGTTATAATTGCTCTGTTTCTTTGGACAACAATACCTGACACCCAGGCACTCTCCAGGGTTTTAGGTTCAGTATGGCATCACATTCTGTCAGCAATAAGCTGGACAGCATAGGTAGCTTCTGTTATTATCACATTTTATATAGAGAGGCCAAGGATCAGAGTAGTTAAATGGCTCAAAGTCATAATTTTGAATGTGAGTTTGTCTAGTCCCAGTCCTTTCCCTTTCATGGCTTTATTATGTTTTGCTTTACTTAAGCTAAGACAGAGACAATGTGTGTGTGATTATGAGTATGAATATATTTATATGATTTAAAAAAAATATTCATTTATTTGGCTGCATCTGGTCCTAGTTCTAGCAAGCAGGATCTGCGTTGCATCATTTGTGGTCTTTGATTGCAGTGTGAGGGCTCAGTAGTTGCCCCTTGGCATGTGGGATCTTAGTTCTTTGACTAGGGATCAGATCTCCATCTCCTACAATGGGAAGGCCAGATTTCTGGGTATATCTGGGAGAGGGTTTTAACCAGAGATTAGCATTAACTCAGAACCAGGTGGCTCAGTGGGTAAGAATCCACCTGCAATGCAGGAGACACAACAGGCGTGAGTTTGATCCCTGGATCAAGAACATCCCTTGGAGGAGGTTGTAGCAACCCATTCCAGTATTCTTGCCTGGAGAATCCCATGAACAGAGGAGCCTGGTGGGCTACAGTTCATAGGGTTGCAAAGAGTTGTATGTGACTGAAGTGACTGAGCATGCATGCATGCAGCAGATTGAGTAAAGATTACCCTCACCATTGTGGGAGGCATCATCTAATCCTTTGGGGGACTGAGTGCAACCAAAAGGCTAAGAAAGGATGAATTCTCTCTTTCTGAGTGGGGATGTCCATATCCTCCTTCTCTTTAATATTGGAACACCTGGTTCTTGGGCCTTGAACTTGCAGTGAATTATAGCCCTGACTTCTCTGGGTTTCCAGCTTGCTGATGGTGGACAATGGGACTTTTCATCTTTCATCATTGTGTGAGACTATTCCTGTAATGAATCTCCTCACAAGTACTTATATGAATATTTCTATATGTTATAATTGCTCTGTTTCTTTGGACAACAATACCTGACACCCAGGCACTCTCCAGGGTTTTAGGTTCAGTATGGCATCACATTCTGTCAGCAATAAGCTGGACAGCATAGGTAGCTTCTGTTATTATCACATTTTATATATAGAGAGGCCAAGGATCAGAGTAGTTAAATGGCTCAAAGTCATAATTTTGAATGTGAGTTTGTCTAGTCCCAGTCCTTTCCCTTTCATGGCTTTATTATGTTTTGCTTTACTTAAGCTAAGACAGAGACAATGTGTGTGTGATTATGAGTATGAATATATTTATATGATTTAAAAAAAATATTCATTTATTTGGCTGCATCTGGTCCTAGTTCTAGCAAGCAGGATCTGCGTTGCATCATTTGTGGTCTTTGATTGCAGTGTGAGGGCTCAGTAGTTGCCCCTTGGCATGTGGGATCTTAGTTCTTTGACTAGGGATCAGATCTCCATCTCCTACAATGCAAGGCAGATTCTCAGCCACTGAACCACCAAAAAAGCCCCTGTTTATGTGTTTTAATCTATTTGAAATTAAGGTGGAAGTAGCATGCCCTTTGCCTGCTGAATACTTTGGTCAATATTTCCTAAGAAAATGGGTATTCCTTTATGTAGCCAGAATCTAGTCATCACACGTTCGACATTGACATAGTACTCTTGCTCAATTCGTGTTGTGTGCCCAATCACTCAGTCATTTCCTACTCTTTGTGACCCCATGGATTGTATAGCCTGCCTACCAGGCTCTGCTGTTCATGGAATTTTCTAGGTAAAGAATACTGGATGAGTTGCCATTTCCTACTCCAAGGGATCTTCCCTATCCAGGGATGAAACCTGCCTTTCCTGTGTCTCCTGCATTGACAGGTGAATTCTTTCTTTTTTTTTTTATTTTGGGCGGGGGTCGGGTTGGGGAGGGAGGGGGATGGGCAGGCCACTTCTATTGGTCTTTCATTTCTCTGTTTTTCATCCGTCTTTGTTCTTTGGCTCCTGTGGGCCTCCCACCGCGGTGGCCTCTGTTGTCGCAGAGCACCGGCTCTGGGCGCATGCGCTCCGGAGCTCCGGCTCACTGATTGGACACATCAGTCCAGCCGCTCCGCGGCACGTGGGATCTTCCCAGGCCAGGGATCGAACCGGCGCCCCTTGCACTGCAAGGCGGTGTCCTTATCCACTGGACCACCAGGGGAAGCCCCAGACAGGTGAATTCTTCATCTACTTGCCACCTGAGAAGTCCCTTTAAATTTTGTCAGTTCTCCCGTGAAGTAATGCATTTAGAGCAATGCTCTTTTTAGTTTTCTTTGGTTTTGGACAGCTCCTCAGTCTTTTGGTATGATGTGACATTGGCATAACTGAGAAGTACAGGCCAATTTATTTTATAGAATGTTTATCCATTGGGCTTTGATCCTTTGAAGATCTAAAAAAATAGCTAGAGAGACTGGTGCCAGAGGAAGTGCAGGACATCCACTCTCCTCCATTTCTCCCTTTGAAACCTGGGCAAGTGCCCAGGAAAACTCACTAGGGACCTCAGGAAGCAAATTGTTAGAGTTGTGCTGCCTTGGACTATAGGGAAGTAACTGTCACTCTTTATCTCTGTCCTTTTCCCATGGGCTCTGATGCAGAAGCAGGCACAGAAGAACCCGTGAGAGCAGAGGAACCAGGAGCTGAAAAATGCTGGAGATATGGGGTAGAGGCTTAGAGTCACGAGGGCCCTGTGTAAAAAGCACAGGAGGATACTGAGAGCTGACAAGAGATGGAGTTTCACCCAGTCCTGGACTAGCCCCAGGGAGGAGCAAGTGAAACGGCACTGCCAAAGCTTTTTGTTGCCTTCTGAGTTTATTTTTCTAATTAACAGACTTTATTTTTAGAGCACTTCTAGGCTTATAGAAATTTGAGCAGATGGTACATAGAGTACCCATATGCCTCCTCCCACCTCCAAATTTCCCCTGTTATTAGCATCCTGCATTGGTGTGGAACATTTATTACAGATGAGGAACCAACACTAGCACATTATTATTAACTCACATCCGTGGTTCATGGTAGGGTTCCCTCTTGGCACCGTGTTTTCTATGGGTTTGGACAAAAGTATCGTGACCATGCCCGTGTCACACAAAAGTCCCTCTGCCTTAAAAATCCCCTGTGCTTCACCCAGTCATCCCTCTCCATTCCCTCTGACCCTTGGCAACTCCACTGTTTTAATGTTTCCATAGTTTTACCTTTTCCAGAATGTCATATGTGAAAGTCGCTCAGTTGTGTCCAATTCTATGTGATCCATGGACAAGCCATGGCATTCTGTAGGCAAGGATACTGGAGTAGGCAGCCTTTTCCTTCTCTAGGAGATCTTTCCAACCAAGGGATCGAACCCAGGTCTCCCACATTGCAGGCGGATTCTTCGCCGTCTGAGCCACCAGGGAATCCCAGAATGTTGTATAGTTGGAATCCTATAGTATGTAGCTTTTTTCAAATTGGCTTCTTTCACTTAGCAATGCTTATTTAAAGTTCTTCTAGTCTTTTTTTGGCTTAATCTCATTTCTATTATTAAATACTATTCCATTGTATGGGTACACTGCTTTTTCATCTTTTGAAGAACATCTTGGTTGTTTCAAGACTTTGGCAATAATGAATAAAGTTGCTCTAAACATTCATGGGTGGGTTTTTGTATGGATGTACATGTTAAACTTATTTGAGTACATACCAAGGACTGTGACTGCAGAATGATATGATAAGGCAATGTTTAGTTTTGCAAGAAACTGCCAAACTGTCTGCACTGTTTTACATTTTCATCTGCAAAAAATAAGAGTTCCTGATACTCCAAATCCTGGCCAACATTTAGTATCATTGGTCTAAAAAAAATTGTAGTTACTTTAATAAATGTTCAATGAATGGTACCTCTTCACTGTTTTAATGTGTAATTCCTTAATGACATAAGATGTTGAATCCTTTTATCAGAAATGTGTTTTGCAAATTGTTTTTCCCAGTCTTCAGTTTTTCTTTTATTTTTGAAATAGTCTTTTGCAGAGCAGAAGTTTTTCATTTTAATAAAGTCCAATTTGTCAGTTTCTTTCTTTCATTATACATTTGGTATTGTTCCTAAAAATTCATTGCCAAAGTCAAGATCACCTATAATTTATCCTATGCTATCATCTAGAAATTTTATAGTTTTGTATTTTGCATTTAGGTCTATGATCACTATGTGAAAGCTCTATGTCCAGATTTTCAAATTTTTTTGCATTGATGTCCAATCATGCCAGCAATGTCTACTGAAAAACTATCGTTTCTCCATGGAATTGCCCTACAAAACTTTGAAAACTGAAATGACATCGAAACCACAGTCCACAAAAGACAAACTGGAATCTAACCAGGTCAAATTCTGCTAAAATAAAAACATCAACATCCCATTCTCTATGGGATGAAAGCAAGATCCAGAGTTTTACAACAAACTAAATACGATTTTTAAGATATATTTCAAAATTACTCAGTACATGAAGAATTGGGAAAACCTCTGTGGCGTGAGTAAAGACCATCAACAGATGACAACGATCCCACAAATTTGCAGGCGGATTCTTCGTAGCCACCAGGGAATCCCAGAATGTTGTATAGTTGGAATCCTATAGTATGTAGCTTTTTTCAAATTGGCTTCTTTCACTTAGCAATGCTTATTTAAAGTTCTTCTAGTCTTTTTTTGGCTTAATCTCATTTCTATTATTAAATACTATTCCATTGTATGGGTACACTGCTTTTTCATCTTTTGAAGAACATCTTGGTTGTTTCAAGACTTTGGCAATAATGAATAAAGTTGCTCTAAACATTCATGGGTGGGTTTTTGTATGGATGTACATGTTAAACTTATTTGAGTACATACCAAGGACTGTGACTGCAGAATGATATGATAAGGCAATGTTTAGTTTTGCAAGAAACTGCCAAACTGTCTGCACTGTTTTACATTTTCATCTGCAAAAAATAAGAGTTCCTGATACTCCAAATCCTGGCCAACATTTAGTATCATTGGTCTAAAAAAAATTGTAGTTACTTTAATAAATGTTCAATGAATGGTACCTCTTCACTGTTTTAATGTGTAATTCCTTAATGACATAAGATGTTGAATCCTTTTATCAGAAATGTGTTTTGCAAATTGTTTTTCCCAGTCTTCAGTTTTTCTTTTATTTTTGAAATAGTCTTTTGCAGAGCAGAAGTTTTTCATTTTAATAAAGTCCAATTTGTCAGTTTCTTTCTTTCATTATACATTTGGTATTGTTCCTAAAAATTCATTGCCAAAGTCAAGATCACCTATAATTTATCCTATGCTATCATCTAGAAATTTTATAGTTTTGTATTTTGCATTTAGGTCTATGATCACTATGTGAAAGCTCTATGTCCAGATTTTCAAATTTTTTTGCATTGATGTCCAATCATGCCAGCAATGTCTACTGAAAAACTATCGTTTCTCCATGGAATTGCCCTACAAAACTTTGAAAACTGAAATGACATCGAAACCACAGTCCACAAAAGACAAACTGGAATCTAACCAGGTCAAATTCTGCTAAAATAAAAACATCAACATCCCATTCTCTATGGGATGAAAGCAAGATCCAGAGTTTTACAACAAACTAAATACGATTTTTAAGATATATTTCAAAATTACTCAGTACATGAAGAATTGGGAAAACCTCTGTGGCGTGAGTAAAGACCATCAACAGATGACAACACACGCTGGACTTGATCAACAAAGGTTTTAAAGCAGCTATTGTAGAACTGTTGCCCTAAATCAACTGAATGTTCGGCAAGTGAATGGAAAAACAGAAGGTCCCAGGAAACAGTAGTTACAAAGAAAATATGAGGGACTTCCCTGGCAGTTCAGTGGTTAAGACTTTGCCTTCTCGTGCAGAAGGTGTGGATTCGATCCTTCATCTAGGAGATAAAATCCCACTTGCCTTGTGGGTGGGAATACCCCTCAAAAGAAAACATAGAACAGTAGCAGTGCTGTAACAAATTCAATAAAAAGACTTTAAAAGTGCTCCACATCCAAAAAAAAAGAAAGAAAAACTTAAAAAGAAAGTATGAAATTAATAGATGTATTTAGTAAGAGTAAAGAGATGGAAAAAAAGAGTCATTAAAATTTAAGACAAATCAATATGTTAACTGCCCTTTGCTCAGAAAGCTGCCTGTTAAACAACATTCTTTGAGAAATTCTTCTGGACGTTTCAGAATTCCTTATAGAACAACTACCCTGGGCTTTTATCTTACATATCAGGATTGGCTTTCAAGAAAAACACATTGCCAGTCCTCTCAACGACCTGTCTCCCCAGCCAGACCCTGAGAGTGAGTGGGGCATCTCACACGAGTGAGGTTACCTGGCTGTGATGCAGCCCAATATGAACAAGATGGAAAAGAACAGCAGGGCCCCAGAGGCTTAACAGATTTCACATTGCACCCTGGCAGCATCAGGCTCCAGAGTGCTGGTGAACATGAGATGCAGCTGCGGATAGATTTGGGCAATCTGCCCATGCTGGTGGCAGGATGGTGCTCAGACAGCCTTGTTCAACTGGTTCACTGTCAGCTCCCAGGACCGTCCTCATGTCTGCAGCCCCAGCTTGGCCAGGCACAGGCTACCTCCTGAGTGAAGGTCCAGGAAGGCTGCCTGTTCATGTCAGTGCAATCTTGAGCTGGCGGTCTCTTCCCCATGCATGTACTACCATCTGGGACAACTTAGCCCTTGTCTGTTAGGGCCTTTGAAGCTTTGATCACAGGAGAAGGGAAAACATGTTAAAACTGAGCCGACTGCCATGCTTGGGACACCAGTGTCATCTTCTTCCTCTCTCTCTTTTTTTCAATCCGAATATTTTTGATCATCTTCATAGATGACTGGTGAAGGGAAGTGGAATGGATTCTAGAATTCTTTCTCTTGAATGGAATGAGCCCCACGTATGGCTAATTTCCGGTTGTCATTAAAACAGTTTGTGAACGCAATCATGTCGGTGAAAGATTTATTTCAGTTCTCTTGCTCTGTTTTCATTCACTGAGTGCAGAAAGAAGTTGAGATATCAAAGCATTAGTGACAGCATAAATGTGGATAATGTAATTTTCCCACTTTCTTAGTGCTGTGGCCCCTCCCCACCTCCAACATTATTTCCTTGAGAAACAGTCATGGGTATAAATAAACCTTGTTGTTGTTATTCTTAATAGCTAATTTTACATGTTCGATTAATAGGATATTAAGTCTTTTTTGAAAAGATCCTTATGATGGTCTATTGTGATAGATAGTAGCAATGTTCCTATTGTTGTAGTCAAATGGAACTGAATCTGTTCCGTAGTGGTAAGTAGTGGTGCGGATGGCTAGGTTACAAAGTTGTATTCGTTTTGTGAAGGCTCAGGGAAGGTGTTAGGGGCTCAGGGCAGGTGCTGACCTACCTTAAACAGAAGCTGATATTTCTTCCAAGCATGATGTAACTCTGTTAAATGGGTTCTAAACCTTTTGGTCTCATCAGACCCCCTATTTTGAAACCATTAGACTGCATATTTCCAGACATATCTCAAATTCCCCAGTTGATATAGGCTAAGCTTTGTCCACATAGAGTCAAAAGAGGCGGGTCAGACACCTCCCCAACCTGACGGTGAAAATCTTAACGAACTGGGTTTTTCCTGCACAAGATGGTGACTGGAGTTCTAGCTCTTACCTAAATTCTTTGATGGGAATCCAAGTATTATGTATCCTCATCCTCTGTGTCTTAGGGGTCTACCAGAGTGCTGAAGGGGTGCCCAACATCCCACAGACAAGGGTCTCAGAGCTGTTGTGCAGATTTCCAAACAACATGCTCTCTCTGGCCTCCTGTCACATCAAGTCATCTGAGTGCCTCTCTTCTCTCTTCCAAAGCAGCCTTGTCCCTTTCTCCTCCCTCCTTCCTTCTTACTCACAAGGGACCGCTCTTTCTGATCATTAAATTTCTCTGCTTAGATCACAGGTCAGTTCACATCCTTCGGGCCACCAGACAAGGGAGCATAGTTAGTTTTCCTTTCCCTGGCCCCTGTGATGGGCAGAGGCAGAGGGGCAGTTCCTTGCCATTCTGCTTTGAAGATCCTACTGCTGTTCGATTCTCAGCCCGTTTCTCTCCTAGTTTGAGCCACCTATGTGACTTATGCTGTGTGGAGTTCTGTAGTGTGGATAATTTACGGCCCTTACCCAGTCAAAACCACAACTTGATGTGTGCAATTTTTCATGTGTTGACTCTGGTGGTTTGAATGGGTGGGCTTGTTAATGCACAGATGGCTGGACCCAGGGTTTCTGCAGGTCTTGGATGGAGCCCCAAAAGGCACATTTCTAACAGATTCCTGGGTGAATAGCGGAATCCCATTTTGAGAACAACTGTTCTAGAACACCTCTGCCCTAAGAGCACCTTCATTCTTTGCTGTGCTGTGGGAATTTCTCTACTGTGGTCCTGTTATCCTGCAGCTCCTCTTCTGATCCATCAAGGTTTGGATGGTGTGTGGAGGGAAGAGGTTGTCTTTGGGGAGTGGAGAGGAGACAGGACAGCTGTAGGTGTCAGGAATGTCATTGGCTTGGGGGGCTCAGCAAGGCTGACAGGACAGCAATGCCCGCTCCTCAGAGCCCCTCCCAAAAAACTGGACGATATCTCAACCCCAGTTGATATAGGCTAAGCTTTGTCCACATAGAGTCAAAAGAGGCGGGTCAGACACCTCCCCAACCTGACGGTGAAAATCTTAACGAACTGGGTTTTTCCTGCACAAGATGGTGACTGGAGTTCTAGCTCTTACCTAAATTCTTTGATGGGAATCCAAGTATTATGTATCCTCATCCTCTGTGTCTTAGGGGTCTACCAGAGTGCTGAAGGGGTGCCCAACATCCCACAGACAAGGGTCTCAGAGCTGTTGTGCAGATTTCCAAACAACATGCTCTCTCTGGCCTCCTGTCACATCAAGTCATCTGAGTGCCTCTCTTCTCTTCCAAAGCAGCCTTGTCCCTTTCTCCTCCCTCCTTCCTTCTTACTCACAAGGGACCGCTCTTTCTGATCATTAAATTTCTCTGCTTAGATCACAGGTCAGTTCACATCCTTCGGGCCACCAGACAAGGGAGCATAGTTAGTTTTCCTTTCCCTGGCCCCTGTGATGGGCAGAGGCAGAGGGGCAGTTCCTTGCCATTCTGCTTTGAAGATCCTACTGCTGTTCGATTCTCAGCCCGTTTCTCTCCTAGTTTGAGCCACCTATGTGACTTATGCTGTGTGGAGTTCTGTAGTGTGGATAATTTACGGCCCTTACCCAGTCAAAACCACAACTTGATGTGTGCAATTTTTCATGTGTTGACTCTGGTGGTTTGAATGGGTGGGCTTGTTAATGCACAGATGGCTGGACCCAGGGTTTCTGCAGGTCTTGGATGGAGCCCCAAAAGGCACATTTCTAACAGATTCCTGGGTGAATAGCGGAATCCCATTTTGAGAACAACTGTTCTAGAACACCTCTGCCCTAAGAGCACCTTCATTCTTTGCTGTGCTGTGGGAATTTCTCTACTGTGGTCCTGTTATCCTGCAGCTCCTCTTCTGATCCATCAAGGTTTGGATGGTGTGTGGAGGGAAGAGGTTGTCTTTGGGGAGTGGAGAGGAGACAGGACAGCTGTAGGTGTCAGGAATGTCATTGGCTTGGGGAGCTCAGCAAGGCTGACAGGACAGCAATGCCCCGCTCCTCAGAGCCTCCCAGGGAGCTTGGGCAGCAGAGCCATTAAGTAAAAATCATCAGGAAACATTGACATTGGATCCCCATTCAATGTTTGCTTTACAAACTTGGAATGCTCACTCCATCCAGAAACCTCAAAATTACTCTGCCATTAACACCTGTGGTGAGTGGCAGGGCTTGCATCACTAGAATGACTGGAGGAACATGGCTGCCTCACCTTCAACGGAGGAGGTATTCAGAGTTAATGAGGGACCAATGCTCAGTGTGATACACCACAAATTTTCTCTTGCACGCCTCCACTGTCTGTGATGCCTCCATCAAACTCTTTACAAAAGATGTTTTCAGAGGCCAAACGTCAACTTTAGCACTGTGGGTGTCACCCGGAAACAGGGAGGGGAAAAGAGTTTGCATTGTTGGCAGAGGATCATTCACACACAATGGCATGGCTCACGTATTTTATTCGAGGGATCAGACCACACAGCATTTACACTCAATCTTTGTGTCGAGTCAGATTGGATGGAAAGGATAATCTGTTGGAACAAATGGCTCAGTAACTCTGAAGGCAGCTGTTGGTGACTCAGGACACTGTGGGTTATGGGCAGCCTGGAGAGTGGTCTGAACTTCTTGCCCCTCCTGGGTCTATATCAGGACATCAAAAGCCTAACTCTAGAATGTTTTGGACATGCCACAAGAGGCTTTATAGGTCTGGAAATAGTCACAATGTGTTTCTGGTCACCACCAGGGTTTCTGCAGGTCTTGGATGGAGCCCCAAAAGGCACATTTCTAACAGATTCCTGGGTGAATAGCGGAATCCCATTTTGAGAACAACTGTTCTAGAACACCTCTGCCCTAAGAGCACCTTCATTCTTTGCTGTGCTGTGGGAATTTCTCTACTGTGGTCCTGTTATCCTGCAGCTCCTCTTCTGATCCATCAAGGTTTGGATGGTGTGTGGAGGGAAGAGGTTGTCTTTGGGGAGTGGAGAGGAGACAGGACAGCTGTAGGTGTCAGGAATGTCATTGGCTTGGGGAGCTCAGCAAGGCTGACAGGACAGCAATGCCCCGCTCCTCAGAGCCTCCCAGGGAGCTTGGGCAGCAGAGCCATTAAGTAAAAATCATCAGGAAACATTGACATTGGATCCCCATTCAATGTTTGCTTTACAAACTTGGAATGCTCACTCCATCCAGAAACCTCAAAATTACTCTGCCATTAACACCTGTGGTGAGTGGCAGGGCTTGCATCACTAGAATGACTGGAGGAACATGGCTGCCTCACCTTCAACGGAGGAGGTATTCAGAGTTAATGAGGGACCAATGCTCAGTGTGATACACCACAAATTTTCTCTTGCACGCCTCCACTGTCTGTGATGCCTCCATCAAACTCTTTACAAAAGATGTTTTCAGAGGCCAAACGTCAACTTTAGCACTGTGGGTGTCACCCGGAAACAGGGAGGGGAAAAGAGTTTGCATTGTTGGCAGAGGATCATTCACACACAATGGCATGGCTCACGTATTTTATTCGAGGGATCAGACCACACAGCATTTACACTCAATCTTTGTGTCGAGTCAGATTGGATGGAAAGGATAATCTGTTGGAACAAATGGCTCAGTAACTCTGAAGGCAGCTGTTGGTGACTCAGGACACTGTGGGTTATGGGCAGCCTGGAGAGTGGTCTGAACTTCTTGCCCCTCCTGGGTCTATATCAGGACATCAAAAGCCTAACTCTAGAATGTTTTGGACATGCCACAAGAGGCTTTATAGGTCTGGAAATAGTCACAATGTGTTTCTGGTCACCACCAGAGTGCAGGTGGCCATGACCTTTCTCATAATGGACACGTGGCTTTGTTCAGCTCTGGTGTCAGCGATGGATGGGTGATGCTGATGAACAGACAGTCCAGACTCAGCAATGTCTCCATATGGTTTCTTCAAGAATTTGGAGGATGTGTTTACTTATCATGATTTATTGTAGCCTAGAGCTCTTTAAAGGTGTTTTCTAGTGTATCTTTTCAATGTCCTTCTGTAACCAAAAGTAGGGCCTGACTGCTCTCCATGTGAAAGGCAATAAAGAAGCCAGGTTGATGGAAAGGAAATTTTTGCTTTATTTTGGATGCCAGTAACTGGGGATGGGAGGAGGGGTATGTATGTACCTGTTCAAAGGTCAACCTACCCCCCCCCCCACCTCCCGCAAAACTGACAGTGGACAAGAGCTCTATTATAGACTGAAGGAGGGGGCTACATGCAGAAACAGCACAACCACCACTGACAGTCATCTTCACATTGTCAGTGGATGGTCTGACCAACATCATTTTGTTTTAAGTACAGTTAATCTTCAGTTCCAGTATCAGTTTGCTTCCATTTCTTGAGGCAAATTCTTGGAATTGTGACAGCTTCTGTTCATGGCTGCAGTCTGGTCAATATGTCGTTAACTTCTCCACCTGTTGGGGGCTTCAGTATCTACAAGACAGCTCACAGGATATGGGTCAGAATTTTATCTATAGCTCTTGAGAAGGAACCAAAGGCGCTTGACTTTGTTTAATGAATCAACTATTATTGTTTTGTGTCCTTTAACTGCTTTCCCTTGTTTCTGAGTATTCTCACTTCTTTGATTAAACTTATTCTTTGGCTAAAATTTTTTACAGACAAAAGGCAGGTCAATGGCATGGCAGACATGAGCCATAGGGTCCTGCTCTGTTTCATCTTGAAGGAGGTTGGTGTTACAAAAATATCCCTTTTGAATGTTTAACTATTATTTAGCACACGTGACTATTATGAAGATGAATAGCAATAATTATTCTAAGAACTTTCCAAATATTAACTCATTTACTTCTCAGACCAACCTAATGAAATCAGTGCCATTTCTATGTGAGGAAAACTGAGCCATCATCTGTAACCTGCCCAGGGTCATGAAGCTGGTAGGCAATGTACCTGGAGCTGGAAGCCAGGAATTCAAATATCACACCCTGTACTCTTTAACTATTTCCCAGGACACTCAGTGGTAAAGAATCCACCTGCTGATGCAGAACATGGGGGAGACATGAGTTCAATTCCTGGGTTGGGAAGATCCTCTGGAGGAGGAAATGACAACCTATTCCAGTATATTTGCCTGGGAAATCCTATGGACGGAGGAGCTGGGTAGGTTACAATCCATGGGTGGCAAAGAATTGTATACAATGGAGTGACTTGAGTATTCATGCACTCTCTTAAACTAAGACATGAAACTACCAATTGTTTTGCCCATGAGATTTGATTGACAGAAACCACTTGGAAACTTGTTATGGAACCTGCTGGAATCAAAAGCACATGTGTGTGTCTAGACAGAGACCAAAGCAAGTACTTCTTCAAAGCCTCTTACTTATTAATATTTCCATTGTTGTAGAATCAATAGATCCCTTAGCACAGCCTTCATCTTCACATTGTCAGTGGATGGTCTGACCAACATCATTTTGTTTTAAGTACAGTTAATCTTCAGTTCCAGTATCAGTTTGCTTCCTTTCTTGAGGCAAATTCTTGGAATTGTGACAGCTTCTGTTCATGGCTGCAGTCTGGTCAATATGTCGTTAACTTCTCCACCTGTTGGGGGCTTCAGTATCTACAAGACAGCTCACAGGATATGGGTCAGAATTTTATCTATAGCTCTTGAGAAGGAACCAAAGGCGCTTGACTTTGTTTAATGAATCAACTATTATTGTTTTGTGTCCTTTAACTGCTTTCCCTTGTTTCTGAGTATTCTCACTTCTTTGATTAAACTTATTCTTTGGCTAAAATTTTTTACAGACAAAAGGCAGGTCAATGGCATGGCAGACATGAGCCATAGGGTCCTGCTCTGTTTCATCTTGAAGGAGGTTGGTGTTACAAAAATATCCCTTTTGAATGTTTAACTATTATTTAGCACACGTGACTATTATGAAGATGAATAGCAATAATTATTCTAAGAACTTTCCAAATATTAACTCATTTACTTCTCAGACCAACCTAATGAAATCAGTGCCATTTCTATGTGAGGAAAACTGAGCCATCATCTGTAACCTGCCCAGGGTCATGAAGCTGGTAGGCAATGTACCTGGAGCTGGAAGCCAGGAATTCAAATATCACACCCTGTACTCTTTAACTATTTCCCAGGACACTCAGTGGTAAAGAATCCACCTGCTGATGCAGAACATGGGGGAGACATGAGTTCAATTCCTGGGTTGGGAAGATCCTCTGGAGGAGGAAATGACAACCTATTCCAGTATATTTGCCTGGGAAATCCTATGGACGGAGGAGCTGGGTAGGTTACAATCCATGGGTGGCAAAGAATTGTATACAATGGAGTGACTTGAGTATTCATGCACTCTCTTAAACTAAGACATGAAACTACCAATTGTTTTGCCCATGAGATTTGATTGACAGAAACCACTTGGAAACTTGTTATGGAACCTGCTGGAATCAAAAGCACATGTGTGTGTCTAGACAGAGACCAAAGCAAGTACTTCTTCAAAGCCTCTTACTTATTAATATTTCCATTGTTGTAGAATCAATAGATCCCTTAGCACAGCCTTCCTAGGTTGTCTCCATCCTCAGTCACGTAGGACCACTCTATGCTCTCCAAGGGCATCACACTTTGTCCCTTTGTATATAGCATCACTTCATCCTTAAAGGAGACTACCTTCCCACACCCTGCTTGCACACCTTTTAACTTGGGCAAATTCCTTTCGTGTGTATGCGCTTTCAGTTATGTCTGAGGTTGAGAAATATCAAAAAATGTCAGATATGCAGATGACACCACCCTAATGACAGAAAGTGAAGAGGAATTAAAGAGTCTTTTAATGAAGGTGTAAGAAGAGACTGAATAAACTGGCTTAAAAACTCAACATTTGAAAAAAAAAATCATGGCATCCAGCCTCATCATTTCTTGGCAAATAGATGGGGAAAAAAACAGTGTCATATTTTATTTTCTTGGGCTCCAAAATCACTACAGATGGAGACTGCAGCCATGAAATTAAAAGATGTTTGCTCCTTGGGAAAAAAAAAAAAAACTATGAAAAACCTAGATAGCATACTAAAAAGCAGAGACATCACTTTGCTGACAAAAGTCCATATAGTCAGAGTTATGATTTTTCTAGTTGTCATGAATGGATGTGAGAGTTGGACCAGCTGAGCACTGAAGAATTGGTGGTTTTGAACTGTGATCCTAGAGAAGACTCTTGAGAGTTTTGGTCAGTAAGGAAATCAAATTAGTCAATCCTAAAGGAAATCAGTCCTGAGTGTTCATTGGAAGGGCTGATGCTGAAGCTCAGGCTCCAATACTTTGGTCACTGGAAGGACAGAATGAACTCATTAGAAAAGACCCTGATGCTGGGAAAGACTGAGGGCAGGAGAAGAAGGGGGCAACAAAGAATGAGATGGTTAGATGGGATCAGTGATCCAATGGACATGAGTTTGAGCAAACTCTGGGAGATAGTGAAGGACAGGTAAACCTGGTATGTTGCAATTCCTGGGGTCACAAAGAGTCAGATATGAACTTAATGACTGAATAACAGTAAAAAACTGATACAATGATTCTTGAACCTTCAGGCCTATGAAGTGTAGTCCAGGACTGCTAGAGTGCTCATGTTGGTTATTTCCACCCCTGCCTGTTTGTATCAATGAGCCATATAAATAAATATCACTTGTGCTTTGCCTTTCTCTGAGCTGCTCTGTGAACAGGGAGCTGATCCATGTGAACTTCCTTGCCCGGGTTCCCTTAAAGAAGATCCAAGAGTAGGACGAGAGGCAGAATATTTCTTACTTGACTTTTTCCCTAACTTGGGACTGCAGTCTGGCAGCAGCATCCTTCCCTCCAGAGCCAGGGCTAACCTGGCAGCCCCTCTTCTGGTCCACATAGCCCATTGTTCTTGGTCTCAGGGACCTCCCTAGCTCTCATTGGGTTGCTCTGCCTATGGTTCTATGTGTCACTCCATCAAAATCTCCATGTTTGAAACATAGTGTGAATCCTGTCTCCTGCTGGGACCCCAGCCCGTGGAGCCCCTTCCTCCCTCATTACATCTGGGCCTAGTTTTCCAGCTCACCAGTGGTCACTACACACAGAGCCTACATCCCCATTTATAGGAACACAAGACATCTTTGAACATATTGGAATTCTAATGCGAGCTCAAAGGTTCATCAGATTCTTTTTTTAATATATAGATTTTAATTTTTTTCAAATTTTATTTATTGGAGAATAATTCCTTTACTGTGTTATGACGGCCTCTGCTGTATATCAATGCAAATCAGTCATCATAATTATATATATATATTCCCTCCCTCTTGAGCTTCCCCCTCATTCCAACCCTCTAGGTTATCATAGAGTACCAGCTTGGGCTCTCTGTGTTATATAGCAGCTTCTTGCTAGTTACAAATTTTACATATTTTATAGTATGCATGTCAGTGCTACTTCCTAGCCTCTCCTTCCCCTGCTGTGTCCACAAGTCTGTTCTCTACCTCTGTTTTCTATTCTCTGACGGAGAAGGGGCAAAAAATGAGATGGTTAGATGGGATCAGTGATCCAATGGACATGAGTTTGAGCAAACTCTGGGAGATAGTGAAGGACAGGTAAACCTGGTATGTTGCAATTCCTGGGGTCACAAAGAGTCAGATATGAACTTAATGACTGAATAACAGTAAAAAACTGATACAATGATTCTTGAACCTTCAGGCCTATGAAGTGTAGTCCAGGACTGCTAGAGTGCTCATGTTGGTTATTTCCACCCCTGCCTGTTTGTATCAATGAGCCATATAAATAAATATCACTTGTGCTTTGCCTTTCTCTGAGCTGCTCTGTGAACAGGGAGCTGATCCATGTGAACTTCCTTGCCCGGGTTCCCTTAAAGAAGATCCAAGAGTAGGACGAGAGGCAGAATATTTCTTACTTGAGTTTTTCCCTAACTTGGGACTGCAGTCTGGCAGCAGCATCCTTCCCTCCAGAGCCAGGGCTAACCTGGCAGCCCCTCTTCTGGTCCACATAGCCCATTGTTCTTGGTCTCAGGGACCTCCCTAGCTCTCATTGGGTTGCTCTGCCTATGGTTCTATGTGTCACTCCATCAAAATCTCCATGTTTGAAACATAGTGTGAATCCTGTCTCCTGCTGGGACCCCAGCCCGTGGAGCCCCTTCCTCCCTCATTACATCTGGGCCTAGTTTTCCAGCTCACCAGTGGTCACTACACACAGAGCCTACATCCCCATTTATAGGAACACAAGACATCTTTGAACATATTGGAATTCTAATGCGAGCTCAAAGGTTCATCAGATTCTTTTTTTTTAATATATAGATTTTAATTTTTTTCAAATTTTATTTATTGGAGAATAATTCCTTTACTGTGTTATGACGGCCTCTGCTGTATATCAATGCAAATCAGTCATCATAATTATATATATATATTCCCTCCCTCTTGAGCTTCCCCCTCATTCCAACCCTCTAGGTTATCATAGAGTACCAGCTTGGGCTCTCTGTGTTATATAGCAGCTTCTTGCTAGTTACAAATTTTACATATTTTATAGTATGCATGTCAGTGCTACTTCCTAGCCTCTCCTTCCCCTGCTGTGTCCACAAGTCTGTTCTCTACCTCTGATTCTTCACTTATTCTCTGTGATTAGGCTCATTGGGCTTCCTTGGTGGCTCAGATGGTAAAAAATCTGCCTGCAATGTAGGAGACCCAGGTGCGATCTCTGGGTCAGGAAGATTCCCTGGAGAAGGAAATGACAATCCACTTCAGTATTCTTGCCTGGAAAATTCCATGGACAGAGGAGCCTGGCGGGCTACCATCCATGGGGTTGCAAAAAGTCAGGCATGGCTGAGCAACTAACACACACAAACCAACTGTACTTCAATAAAAAGAATTATTATTGAATATTTGAAAAGAATTATTATTGAATTATTATTGGGAGGGGGTTGAGGAGGGAGGGGACCAGGGATATACATATGATTAATCTGGGATTATACATATCTATAAACAACAAAACTGTAAAAGTAAAAAGTAAAATAAAAATAATTATTAAAAAAGTAAAAAAAGTACAATAAATCTGTTCTTGGTTTAAGGAAAAAAGAGAATTATTTTAATTTTAAAAAAAAGGACACCTGCCTGAAAGATATTTAACATGACTTGGTGCCCATTGTGTAGACAAAACAACCAGCAAAGGCTAAGCGTCTCCGTCCTGATTCTCACAGCTTTAAAAGGGCTCAGCCCTCCTTCCCATGGTCCCCCTCAGGTGTTGCAACAGGTTCAGAGGCCCCCTCCACTTTTTGGTCCACAAGCCCATCAGGAAGACAGTGGGGCATGGAGTGCCTCACCAGTGGTCACTACACACAGAGCCTACATCCCCATTTATAGGAACACAAGACATCTTTGAACATATTGGAATTCTAATGCGAGCTCAAAGGTTCATCAGATTCTTTTTTTAATATATAGATTTTAATTTTTTTCAAATTTTATTTATTGGAGAATAATTCCTTTACTGTGTTATGACGGCCTCTGCTGTATATCAATGCAAATCAGTCATCATAATTATATATATATATTCCCTCCCTCTTGAGCTTCCCCCTCATTCCAACCCTCTAGGTTATCATAGAGTACCAGCTTGGGCTCTCTGTGTTATATAGCAGCTTCTTGCTAGTTACAAATTTTACATATTTTATAGTATGCATGTCAGTGCTACTTCCTAGCCTCTCCTTCCCCTGCTGTGTCCACAAGTCTGTTCTCTACCTCTGATTCTTCACTTATTCTCTGTGATTAGGCTCATTGGGCTTCCTTGGTGGCTCAGATGGTAAAAAATCTGCCTGCAATGTAGGAGACCCAGGTGCGATCTCTGGGTCAGGAAGATTCCCTGGAGAAGGAAATGACAATCCACTTCAGTATTCTTGCCTGGAAAATTCCATGGACAGAGGAGCCTGGCGGGCTACCATCCATGGGGTTGCAAAAAGTCAGGCATGGCTGAGCAACTAACACACACAAACCAACTGTACTTCAATAAAAAGAATTATTATTGAATATTTGAAAAGAATTATTATTGAATTATTATTGGGAGGGGGTTGAGGAGGGAGGGGACCAGGGATATACATATGATTAATCTGGGATTATACATATCTATAAACAACAAAACTGTAAAAGTAAAAAGTAAAATAAAAATAATTATTAAAAAAAAGTAAAAAAAAAAAGTACAATAAATCTGTTCTTGGTTTAAGGAAAAAAGAGAATTATTTTAATTTTAAAAAAAAGGACACCTGCCTGAAAGATATTTAACATGACTTGGTGCCCATTGTGTAGACAAAACAACCAGCAAAGGCTAAGCGTCTCCGTCCTGATTCTCACAGCTTTAAAAGGGCTCAGCCCTCCTTCCCATGGTCCCCCTCAGGTGTTGCAACAGGTTCAGAGGCCCCCTCCACTTTTTGGTCCACAAGCCCATCAGGAAGACAGTGGGGCATGGAGTGCCTCACCCCAGAAGGGCTCGTAGCTGCGTGGAGAAGGTCAGTTCCCAACACCCAGCCCACCCTCTCTTAACAAAACCACATGGGCTGTTTTCCTTTGCCTCCTTGAATTGCTCAGCTCTTCTTGACTCAGACACCGCTGATGCCTTTCCCAGGATACACACCCACCTGTTCCCTGAGCCAAGTGGTGTCAGGCATGTGGCTTTCCTTGGAATGCTCAGTCACCTCGGAGCACTGGCTCCCCAGGGCTTTTGTGTAGACAGATTCCCACACCATGCCGCCTGTGAGTCTCTAAGGCCTGAAGCTGCCAAAGACTGCAGGTTTTCTTTAACTGCCTTATGCTGGGCACAGTTGACAAGAAAGAGAAATTCAGGCTTGTAAAGTTTGACCCTTCTTCATGGTTAACCTGTTTTAGAGCTAACCAAGGCATACAGGTCCTGAGAAAACATGCGAATATTCAAGGACAACCAATGCTGCCTACACTCACTTGTTTTCGTAGGATATTTTTATTTTTACTACTTTTTAAAAATAATTTTTATTGGAGTATAGTTGCTTTACTCTATCTAATACACTGTGGTGACCTGAATGGGAAGGAAGTCCAAAAGGCTGGGTGTATATGTGTATGTAACTAAGTGGGTATATATATGGCTGACTGATTTTACTGAATAGCAGAAACTAACACACTCACTTTGGGGCCTTCTCCTTCTTCATTTCCCTCTCCCTTCCCCTCCTCGTCCTCTTCTTCTTCTCCTCCTCTTCAACAAACCACTTCTTTCTGGTGCATAATAAAGTAAACAGAAAATGAACAAGCCGTGGAATTTCAAGGGGAGTGTTTCAAGCTAGAAATCTGAGGGAGGAGAAAAGGCCACAGAAACAGGGTAAACAGTTAAGGTGAATATTTTAGACCAAAATAGCCAGTCGCTTGGGAGATGGATAACAGTGCTGCTAACAGGGAAAAGTGGATGAAACTAACCACAAGAGGGCTTGGAGATAGCAAAGTATTTCATTTTTTTTGTTGTGTCTCTTCAAAAACAGGTATGATGCCAGGTTGCGCTTTGTTAGAGCCAACGTTTGAGGTTTCAGTCTGTGGCTACTGCATCTGGGTTTTACATTAGATGTTGGTTATAAAATGTGCTTTTCTCAGTACTTATGTATATACACATATATATGTGAATATATATATGTATATGTATATATATATATATATATATATATATATATCACAGTAATATATATCACAGTAATGTCTATATGTACTTCTTTTCTTGTTGAACCATGATAGTAAAAATGATTAGTGGAGTTGAAATCTGCAGCCATACCCAGATCGCTCACTACAGTGTTTAGGATCGCTGAAATATGCAATAATTGATTTTAACATGCGCTGTAATTGGTTCCAGATGCATCGCTGTCAACTGTGATGCATCATAATTAAACTGACATGTTCAAAAACTGGCCACTGAAATGAGCACTCACTGAATTTCCTGACTGTGTGCAGCTGCTGCTTCTCTGACTCCCTGGGTTTCCCACTCAGAATCCACATCGCTGGGTTTCATTTGTCTGCTGGTCTCTTCCTTGTTTTCTCTGTTTCACCTCCTCAAATTTTCAGTGCCCTTCCTTAGTGAATTCAGGCTCTTTCTCCACATTCGTGTTCACATAGTCACATATTTCGACAATGATAGATTGATCTGCGATTTCCTAAGTCATTATATATCAGAACGAAAATCGTGAGAATAGTCAAGAACTCGATATAAAATAAGGCACAGCAACAGATCCATAAACGTTTTATATTTTCGTGTGTCCACCCCCAGTTGAGCCATGCTTGAACTCTTACTAGGAAATGCACTTGAAAGAAGAAAGCGTAGTGGGCCACATGTGTCCTCCTCCTGTCCCACGGTATATAAGTGCAAATGTTCTTATGACCATCTTCCTTTCTAATTCCTATGGTCATCAGAATACTGATGGTCTTATCTCAGTAGCCTGATCATCTTTCTTTTTTAAAAGCAATATGATAGTAGTTGAAAGGGCATTGAACTAGGGTCTGGGGGCCCTGGAGTCTAGTTTTACTTAGTGACTACTAACAGAGTTGACAGAGCCTCCAAGTGTCAGCTTTTTTTCCTGTAAAAATGGGAATGATAATACTTTAACAGGTTTAGAACAATAGATGAGGATCTAAAATCATGAATAGATTCAAGGCCCTTTAGTTTCTGAAATCTAGATTCTGAATCAGCATGTAACATGTCTGTCTTTGGACTTTGTGTTAGTGAAATTTATTGTTGTGACTTAATAAAGAACCTCATCTCTTCCCTGCCACTGCCCTAGCCCCAGTGCTGCATCTTCTGTGATCTGTTAGTCACATGGGTGGGTCGTGTGATGGCAAAATATTTAATAATAAAAGTTAGTTCATACACATCTGTAATTGATAAGAGTGGCATTGACTGTGATTCTCCACAGTGCTGTCTCTGCAAGGAGGAGCAGCGTAGTTATTTCCCTATCATTTCCATAGAGGGCAACATCCTTCCACTGATTTTAGTCATGTGAACCTAATGGAGCTCTCATATTTGCTTATGGGAAGTTAAGGCTGACCAATCGTGATGACTCTTTTGTCTGTCAACAAAGCATAGTCCCAGCTTTGGATACCATCCTCCCCTGGTAAAGCTAATAAATTTCCAGGAAGGACAAATGATCACATAGACTTTAAGGGAAGAAGAATAAGCCAAGGAACCCTGACAAAGCTGGATCAATTAAAGTTCTTCCATGAGTTTTGACAGCCAAAAGTCATGAGACAAGCTTTTTTCTTCCTAGGAAATGAGCATTGAGGATATAAGCCTGGTGATTCCCCATCACAAGAGGATGCCATGCCATTCACCAATGAAGGAAGGTAAGATTGAGGTTCACACATGGGGAGGACAGAGTTAATGGAAAATGGTAATAAATGGCTTTGGAAACTGGCAGGTGAGTCTATCAGATGATTTCTACTCTAGTTTCCATTGTCTGATTCTTCGGTAAAATCTTAGTGAAAGTCAAACAACCAGGGATTAAGGGAGAACTGGATTGAAGGGCTCCTTTATCTCCCTCTGTCTTCCCAAGCTTCCCTTTCTTAAGGGAAGAATTTTTATTTATGTACAAGTTCTGAGTAGGAGACTGACAACTGCTTCCTAGATGTCCTGACAAGGATCCCTTGGCTTCCAGAGTGTTCCTATCTACTCCACTCCCTGGTCAACATAATCTTGAGGCCATAAGACTTTCCTAAGAGTTTGAGAAACCTTTTGGTGGTATGTGGTACATCTTCAGTGCTTCTCAAAATTGGGGTGCTTGTAGAAACAGATTGCTGGGCCTGACCCACCAAAATTCTGATCCAGTAGATCTGTTTGGGTGGAGAGCTTGTATTTTGAGGAAGTTCCCAGGGTATAGTGAGGCTTTTGGTCAGTGGACCACACTCTGAGAATCACTGCTAGAATGAATATCAGATTGGACTGTTGGAAGACCTAGGTCTTGTCCCCATAGGCAACTCCTTAAGCTGCTGTGGGTCTCACATTAACCATCTCTAAGATGGTAGATTGATCCAGGTGATCTTTAGTTTTTCTTTAACATGCTCTAAGTCTACTAATCATTCATCAAACAGTTCATCCGGTCCCATTGGGGAAGACTATACCATCATTACGGTCCTTGTGAGGCTTTATCTTTTTCTTTTAAGACAGCTATGGCTTTAAAAGACGACATCTAACCTCTGCAAAAATGGTGGAGATGGTCCGAGAGCAGCCATAGGATGGAGTAACTATAAGATGTTGTCAATTTCAAGGCCCTGACAAATCACTCTTCAATCAAGTAATGTTTTTCACTTGAAGGATATATGGTCTTATAATAGTTTGTTCATGAATCAGACACTCCTTCTAGAATTGAGGCAGTACCAAACGCAGCGATGGGAAGAGTTTAGAGGCAGGAAAAGACAATTCCTCAGCACAAAGAGTGCCTCCCAACCCCTCTTCTGCCATGTTCTGTTTCCTCCCAGCAGCCTCTGGGCATGCAGCCAGGTTAAGATTTGAGAGGTTACGTCCAGAGCCCATTGTCTGATTCTTCGGTAAAATCTTAGTGAAAGTCAAACAACCAGGGATTAAGGGAGAACTGGATTGAAGGGCTCCTTTATCTCCCTCTGTCTTCCCAAGCTTCCCTTTCTTAAGGGAAGAATTTTTATTTATGTACAAGTTCTGAGTAGGAGACTGACAACTGCTTCCTAGATGTCCTGACAAGGATCCCTTGGCTTCCAGAGTGTTCCTATCTACTCCACTCCCTGGTCAACATAATCTTGAGGCCATAAGACTTTCCTAAGAGTTTGAGAAACCTTTTGGTGGTATGTGGTACATCTTCAGTGCTTCTCAAAATTGGGGTGCTTGTAGAAACAGATTGCTGGGCCTGACCCACCAAAATTCTGATCCAGTAGATCTGTTTGGGTGGAGAGCTTGTATTTTGAGGAAGTTCCCAGGGTATAGTGAGGCTTTTGGTCAGTGGACCACACTCTGAGAATCACTGCTAGAATGAATATCAGATTGGACTGTTGGAAGACCTAGGTCTTGTCCCCATAGGCAACTCCTTAAGCTGCTGTGGGTCTCACATTAACCATCTCTAAGATGGTAGATTGATCCAGGTGATCTTTAGTTTTTCTTTAACATGCTCTAAGTCTACTAATCATTCATCAAACAGTTCATCCGGTCCCATTGGGGAAGACTATACCATCATTACGGTCCTTGTGAGGCTTTATCTTTTTCTTTTAAGACAGCTATGGCTTTAAAAGACGACATCTAACCTCTGCAAAATGGTGGAGATGGTCCGAGAGCAGCCATAGGATGGAGTAACTATAAGATGTTGTCAATTTCAAGGCCCTGACAAATCACTCTTCAATCAAGTAATGTTTTTCACTTGAAGGATATATGGTCTTATAATAGTTTGTTCATGAATCAGACACTCCTTCTAGAATTGAGGCAGTACCAAACGCAGCGATGGGAAGAGTTTAGAGGCAGGAAAAGACAATTCCTCAGCACAAAGAGTGCCTCCCAACCCCTCTTCTGCCATGTTCTGTTTCCTCCCAGCAGCCTCTGGGCATGCAGCCAGGTTAAGATTTGAGAGGTTACGTCCAGAGCCCATGTGTGTTGTTAGAGAAGAGATAGTTGTGGCTGTTTCTAGGAGACCCCACTTAAATTTGAAAAGAAAGAGAGAAAAGGACATATTTAGAGAGATCTTCTAGACTGAGAAAGAGAAAAATCATGGAGTCCTCCAGCCATTACTCTGTGACTCCAAGTGCCTGCACAAAAGTCCACCCCACAGAGCAACCTCAAATAACTGGTTTATGAGTGTGAACAGGAAACCTTGGCTGTAACACGGTTTCATTTCCCCTTCCTTTACTTCTGAGGAAGGGTAATTGATGAATGTAAAGAAAAAGAGAGAAACAATCTGGGAAATACCTCTTTTCACATAAATGCACATTTGTGACAGCCTTCTTAAGGATGCTAACCAATAAGAACTGTAGAACATTTGTTAATTCATTTAATATACATATATCAGGTACTCAACACCTCCTAGTAGTGTGGCAGGCAGCAGGAAGTCAAGCTGTAACAAGATCATGTCCACAGTTTAGGGGCTTCCAGTTTCGATGGAAAGATGCCAGGTAAGCAGGCAATTTCGAGAGTTCTAAAAGGAATGAACCCCAGGAACCAGGAGAGAGGCACAGTCTTCAAGGAGGTGGGTACCAGCAAAGGTCCCCTGTTGAGAGTGATGGGCTCAAGAGGTTGGGTCATACATCCTAAAGGTATTCTTTTCAGACACAGGCTTGAAGAGGTGAGTTCATGAAACTCCAATAGTTTGGTAGGATCCCTGGTTCAGACTGAGGTTGGAAGGGAATGCACAGCACCTGCTGAGTGTATTTTGACACACTGGCCCAGAACTGTTTCCTTTTCTCCAAGGCTTTGATTTTTATTGCTGAGATGCACTGAGGGATCATGGAATTAAATTCCATTGGGAGCAAAGAAACTGGGTGGTCTCAGCATCCTTCTCTCCCGTTGACTTTTTCCTCCCTGCTCCCTTGCTCATGTTCTTTTATGATGCTTTTCCCACTTCTCAGGCAGGATTTCTTATTTTTGGGTTTCCTTTGAGTTAGCAGAAAAATCTGTTTCCTCCCCCAGCAGCCTCTGGGCATGCAGCCAGGTTAAGATTTGAGAGGTTACGTCCAGAGCCCATGTGTGTTGTTAGAGAAGAGATAGTTGTGGCTGTTTCTAGGAGACCCCACTTAAATTTGAAAAGAAAGAGAGAAAAGGACATATTTAGAGAGATCTTCTAGACTGAGAAAGAGAAAAATCATGGAGTCCTCCAGCCATTACTCTGTGACTCCAAGTGCCTGCACAAAAGTCCACCCCACAGAGCAACCTCAAATAACTGGTTTATGAGTGTGAACAGGAAACCTTGGCTGTAACACGGTTTCATTTCCCCTTCCTTTACTTCTGAGGAAGGGTAATTGATGAATGTAAAGAAAAAGAGAGAAACAATCTGGGAAATACCTCTTTTCACATAAATGCACATTTGTGACAGCCTTCTTAAGGATGCTAACCAATAAGAACTGTAGAACATTTGTTAATTCATTTAATATACATATATCAGGTACTCAACACCTCCTAGTAGTGTGGCAGGCAGCAGGAAGTCAAGCTGTAACAAGATCATGTCCACAGTTTAGGGGCTTCCAGTTTCGATGGAAAGATGCCAGGTAAGCAGGCAATTTCGAGAGTTCTAAAAGGAATGAACCCCAGGAACCAGGAGAGAGGCACAGTCTTCAAGGAGGTGGGTACCAGCAAAGGTCCCCTGTTGAGAGTGATGGGCTCAAGAGGTTGGGTCATACATCCTAAAGGTATTCTTTTCAGACACAGGCTTGAAGAGGTGAGTTCATGAAACTCCAATAGTTTGGTAGGATCCCTGGTTCAGACTGAGGTTGGAAGGGAATGCACAGCACCTGCTGAGTGTATTTTGACACACTGGCCCAGAACTGTTTCCTTTTCTCCAAGGCTTTGATTTTTATTGCTGAGATGCACTGAGGGATCATGGAATTAAATTCCATTGGGAGCAAAGAAACTGGGTGGTCTCAGCATCCTTCTCTCCCGTTGACTTTTTCCTCCCTGCTCCCTTGCTCATGTTCTTTTATGATGCTTTTCCCACTTCTCAGGCAGGGATGCTCCATCACCTCCTTCCACAGCCCCTTCTCTTCTGGTTTTCCTTTGAAGCTTTTGGTGGCCTCTTTCCATTTATTAAATAGATGAAATAAGCATAATTAATATCTGGAGGGGCTTCCCAGTTGGCACAGTGGTAAAGAATCTGCCCGACAATGCACAGAGACACAGGAGATGTGGGTCCAATCCCTGGTGGGTTGAGAAGGTCTCCTGGAGGAGGAAATGGCAACCCACTCCAGTATTCTTGCCAGGAAGATCTCAGGGGCAGAAGAGCCTGGTGGGCTACAGTCCATGGAATTGCAAAAAAGTCAGACACAGCTGAATGTCTGAGTTCAATGTCTGTAGAGAAATGAGATATCTAGAGGAGGAGAAGGGAGACTCAGGAGTCTGCTATAAGTTGAAGAATGATTTTTCTGTATTGGAGGACCTGGCTCTTCTTAAATGATGGTTGATGAAATCACATTAGGCCAAATTAGTTTTAGGTTCGTGAGTCTTTCTTCCCTAAAGGGAAGAACCTTTTTGTGGTAGAAGAACTTTTTCTAAAGGACCCCAAAATCTTTCTGGTACATTCTCCATCTTTATAGTTGTCAATTAACTGAATTCTTTCTGGAAAATGGAATCACTGGAAAGACAAATCTATACCCTAGAAGAGTTTAACCAGTTTTGGAAATAATAAGACCTTCATGGTTGCCATCATTTTCAACATAACCATCACTCTGTTGAGTATTGGGTACCATGTGTCACTGGGAAGGCATATAACTTTAAATCACAATTCTGGCTCTCAAGAGACAGGTCATATTGGAAGGCTGGCATCCACATGCAAAGGTTTATGAAAATAAATGGTGGCTCTTGGGTGCTTCTCCGGTGGTCCAATGGGTGAAGAATCCACCTTGCAGTGCAGGGATCACCAGTTCGATCCCTGGTCTGGGAGGATCCCATGTGTCATGGACCAGTGGGACCAGTGTGTCCAATTGCGAGCCAGTGCTCTGGAGCGCATGTGTCCAGAACCAGTGCTCTACAACAGGAGAGGTCACTGTGATGGGAGATCCACACAGGCCAAAGAGTAAAGGATAGATGAAAATAAATGGATGGAAGATCAATGAAAAGGGGCCAAAAATTTTAAAAAAAGAAAGTGGCTCTTGGGAAGTCATCATAGCCTTATGAATGGCTTACAAGGCTCCTGCACACCATTCTGCACATTTTCACGTTTCAGAATCCAGCAGGCATTGAATGCATCCCTGTCTCAAGGTGACTAGTCAGAGAAGTGAAGCTTCTGTTTTAATTCTCTTTAGCATTTTGGTTTCAGCTTGAGAACTTTCAAAGGGACAACCTGATTTGGGCCAAATTTGATATATTACTAGAAGCTATCAGGTTACATGTAACATTCCATATGTTTTTTAGGCTGATATTTTGTAAAAAGTGTTCTGCAATGAAGCCAAGTACAGGCTATAGTATGAACATCAACATAACCCATGCCCTGCCAAAATAAGAACTACTCCTCCACATAATTTCAGCGGAACAGAAATTCAAGAGACCAGGAATCGAACATTTGGATAGTTCAGCCACTCACAGGCTGTCTTCATGTGAGCATCTCTGGGCTGTGAAAGCTGTGAGGAGGACGCACCAGGGACCCCTCTGTGAGCATCTCCAGCAGACTTACCAGGATGAGTGCCATTGTTTATACCTGTGCTTCTTACCCTGCCTGTGCATGTGAATTGTTGATATCGTGTGAGATTCATGTTCAGATCCAGCGGGTCTAGGTGGACCTGAGCTCCTGGTGGCCAGCAAGCACTCAGTCATGCTGGTGCCTCCGTCCTTGGGCTACCTGTGTGATGTAAGTTTAGAATAAGGTGGAATGATGTTAGAACGGGCAGCATGAAGACAAGGGCTCATCTGTTCAAAAAATTGAAAATTGATGGCTAGATGCCGATGCTCCTGGTGGCTGGTGGTGGAATCAGATCCCTAGGATCAAACAGGCCAGACCTATCCCCTTGGGCTGCCTCTGGCATTGAACCTGGCTCCATTTCAGGCCTTCCTGACCTCCTGAGCTCTCCCATTGTGCAGGGTCAGGACTCTGGAAGGAAGGATGTTGTAGCAGAGAGGTGACACACTGCACCCCCACCCCAACCTGACAGATGATCCAGATCTTCCCAGAGCTCAGGGTGCCCAGGGCCTAACTCTCCTGGAGGGGGTATGCCCCTGTCCTTCTACTCCCCAAATGATGACCCTCCATCTGCTTGTGGGCAGCTGGTACATGAACAAAAAAGGACCACTTCAGATTAGCCTGCCTACATGGAGAAGAATCCAGAACCTAGTTTCTACTCTCCTTTGGTGGGCTACTTCTGAGAAGGCTTAGGACCCTGCCCTCTTCCAGGAAGCCCCTTGACTCCCTAAAGTTGCCTCAGTGTTTTCTCTCCCAAGTAGGAGAAAAGAGGGGAGCTCTAGGCCTATGTTTCTCAGACTCTAATGTACACGGAATCAGCTGGGGAAATATTAGTATCAGATCCCATTGGTGAGTCTGGGTGGAGCCCAGGAATCTGCATTTTTAACACGGTCCCAGGTCATGCTGATGCTGCCGCTGCTTGCATCATCTCCAGGAACGAGGGGCACAGAAACTCCATGACCATCCTCAAGCACCCCCTGAGCCAAAGATGAAGGCTCTGTCAGGATCAGGGCTGCTGGCCTCAAGGTGCTGGCAACTGTGTA
Source organism: Tragulus kanchil (assembly GCA_022376925.1). NCBI lineage: Eukaryota > Metazoa > Chordata > Mammalia > Artiodactyla > Tragulidae > Tragulus > Tragulus kanchil. The sequence continues at coordinate 40,925,073 of JAIOJX010000031.1, read as the reverse complement.
AGATGTGAATCTCAGTATCAAGTGAGGTGGGGCAGGCACAACAGCGTCTTTCATTGTATTACTAGTAACTGCAGCTGCCAGTGCAGGTTCCAAACCTGGTATGTTGACGATGGTGTCACTGATCTGTGTTGGGAAAGCTTCTGACTCCTCAACCCTCAGCTCTCTCCTGCCTCTTGCTGGCATGTTCTGAGCTCTGGGGCCAATTTCCAAATTCCCAAAGTTCAACTGTGGAAAAAACCAACTAATCTCCTGGAAAATCTCCTGATGTGCATTTTTCTTTAAAACTCCAGACTGACTTTAAGTTTAGCACTCTCTAGACTGTGCTCACCCGGCATTATGGTTGTGGATGCACGTTGCTCTGTTTCCTAGAGAACTCCCCTCCCCACCTTCCCCCTACCCCCACCCCGCCACCCCGCCCAGTATTGATACCAGATTCAGGATGGAATTTGTCAGGACAGGTCATGTGTTCCTCCTACGCCATTAACTTGGTTAGTGCATTGGAAATAGGAAGGCTGATCCTCACATGATATCCTAGCTGTCAGGCCTGATTTGAGTCAGCTCAATGAGCGACTTCTCATTGAGTATTCCATATCAAAGGTTGGGATAATAGAATTATAGGACATTAGGATTTCCAATCTGGAAGGGTCCCTGGAGATCATTTAGTGCTGCCTGCTCACTTTACAAATGAGGAAACTATATTTTTCACTCTTAAGAACTTGAGTAAATACCCAACTTCTGAAACGCGCATGCACGTGCCTTTGCTATTCCTGCATAGGGAGTCCCATGTTGGGGCAAAAGATGCCCCAAGCTGGGCACTCCTATTTATTTGATCTTGGATTTTGCTTCCTCAAAGCCTGTTATAGCCACCCTCTGGACTGCACTCACTTTGTGATCATATGAAAATGTCTTCGCTCCTGACAATAGTTAGGGGAGAAGTGTGATGCTTTTGCTTAAAGGACACTTTATACAGTTTAATAGTAACTGCATATCTGGCATTTATAACAGATGTTATTTTAGTGCAGGCAACTTTTTCTAAGTCATGTAGCCGGATTTTAGCTGCTGAAATTTTCTGTATCATTTGGTGATCATATTTCATTTCAGACTTTTGAACCCAACAGATTGTCCACCTGGATTTCATTTTGCCACATTTTATTGATGGCCTGACTCAGATCTTTCAAGTTTGTGCTCATTCAGCTGCCAGTGCAGGTTCCAAACCTGGTATGTTGACGATGGTGTCACTGATCTGTGTTGGGAAAGCTTCTGACTCCTCAACCCTCAGCTCTCTCCTGCCTCTTGCTGGCATGTTCTGAGCTCTGGGGCCAATTTCCAAATTCCCAAAGTTCAACTGTGGAAAACCAACTAATCTCCTGGAAAATCTCCTGATGTGCATTTTTCTTTAAAACTCCAGACTGACTTTAAGTTTAGCACTCTCTAGACTGTGCTCACCCGGCATTATGGTTGTGGATGCACGTTGCTCTGTTTCCTAGAGAACTCCCTCCCACCTTCCCCTACCCCCACCCCGCCACCCCCGCCCAGTATTGATACCAGATTCAGGATGGAATTTGTCAGGACAGGTCATGTGTTCCTCCTACGCCATTAACTTGGTTAGTGCATTGGAAATAGGAAGGCTGATCCTCACATGATATCCTAGCTGTCAGGCCTGATTTGAGTCAGCTCAATGAGCGACTTCTCATTGAGTATTCCATATCAAAGGTTGGGATAATAGAATTATAGGACATTAGGATTTCCAATCTGGAAGGGTCCCTGGAGATCATTTAGTGCTGCCTGCTCACTTTACAAATGAGGAAACTATATTTTTCACTCTTAAGAACTTGAGTAAATACCCAACTTCTGAAACGCGCATGCACGTGCCTTTGCTATTCCTGCATAGGGAGTCCCATGTTGGGGCAAAAGATGCCCCAAGCTGGGCACTCCTATTTATTTGATCTTGGATTTTGCTTCCTCAAAGCCTGTTATAGCCACCCTCTGGACTGCACTCACTTTGTGATCATATGAAAATGTCTTCGCTCCTGACAATAGTTAGGGGAGAAGTGTGATGCTTTTGCTTAAAGGACACTTTATACAGTTTAATAGTAACTGCATATCTGGCATTTATAACAGATGTTATTTTAGTGCAGGCAACTTTTTCTAAGTCATGTAGCCGGATTTTAGCTGCTGAAATTTTCTGTATCATTTGGTGATCATATTTCATTTCAGACTTTTGAACCCAACAGATTGTCCACCTGGATTTCATTTTGCCACATTTTATTGATGGCCTGACTCAGATCTTTCAAGTTTGTGCTCATTGACCTTGAAGGAGTAGCTTGTTGTTTAAATTTTATGACACAGAAATGTAAACTGCCTGCAAATTATGTAACACAATGGTGATGAACAATGAATGAAGACTTTTCATTAATATTGATTGCCTGGAGTTAAGGGATTAATAAGAACTGTTACACTGGACCCATTCCTGGGACAAAAATCCCAAATGAACTTTACTACAAGCACATGTGGAACGAGTGAGAACCATATCTGTGTGTGCAAATCCGAGCTCTGTATAGAGATATTGCACTGTTGCCCTATGACTTCCTGTCGCTGCTTTAGTTTTGGGAAGAAGGGAATCTTCCTCCTCCCAGCCCTGTTTTTCTGGGTGACCTAAGACAGCCACACCCATCAGCATGACCCATCACCCACGACCTGACTGACAGGGATGGAAACCACAGAGAAAAGGAAAATAAAAACACCATGTCTTGGAAAACAAGGAGAATCTGAGAAATGGTCACAGTCTAGAGGAGGCAAAGCAAACGTGACAACTGATGCCATGTGAGGTCCTGGTGGAGTCCTGAGACAGAGAAGGACCAGAGAGGAAAACCAAGGAAAGCTAGCTTGCATGAGGGCTTGAGTTCATAATGATGGATCGGTACTGACCCTTGAGTTGTGATAAATGTAACACATTAGTGTAAAATGTTGACATTAGAGGAACTGGGTTTTGGGTGTATGTGAACTTTCTTTACTATGGATATCTTCACTACTTTTCTGTAAATCTGAAACTATTCTAAAATTAGAAATGTATTAAAAATAATCCTTCGATGTCATGTTCATTCAGCTACGATGGAAATGTCACTAGAAAAACTGACATCAAGTGAGTCGTGTCAGGCTTTCACCTCCAGCATCTCCTCAAATCCTTAGAACACCTCTATGAGATATGTATTATTCTCCCCACATCACAGCTTTGAATGAGAAAACAGTGAGCATGTATACTGATCATGAATCTGATTTGTGTGAATCTGAGGTCCGGAGAGAATAATCTCCTATGTGGTGATTAAAATTCCCAACTCAAACGTGGCAGAGCTGCGATCTGAACCTTGTTCATCTGGCTCTAAGGACATGTTTATTTCAGTTCCCCACTAGGTCCCCAGGATCCTGGCCTCAGGGGTGGAACAGAGGCTGGGAACTTTGGGAGCAACTGGTGGAAACAGGCTGTGTGAACGCTGCTGCTCCATGTCTGTCATCTGGGGCCATCGGAGTTTTCTGGGGAGGCCATTTCAGCCTCTACTTTCCTTAAGGGCTGGAGTCCAGGCCAGTTCTAGATTTCATCCCACAAATATTAAAAAAGAAAAAAAGCTCCTCCTGTCGTGACAGTCCAGGTTGGAGGAGCAGGTGCTGGCTGTGGCAGCAACACAGAGACTCTTCTGGAGGGAAGTGTAGACGACTTCAAGTGATCCCGGCAAACACGTGCAGATCCTCTTTCAGAATCTCCATCCCTGCCTGTGCATCTGTGTCATCAGGGGCCTAAGAAGGTCCAGAGCTCTGGTCCCTGAGCTCCTGAGTCAGAAAATGAAAAGCGGGTCCAGAAATCTGTATTCGAAATTGTGTGTTGGTGATTTTGCCATGAACCACTGAGGTTCCAAATCTGAACCTCAGAAGGCCCACTCTTGTTCTTTCCTGAAGGGAATGCAAACCCCACTCCACACTCTTGCCTTTAGATATGCTAGACTAACGTGAGTAGCTTGCATGAGGGCTTGAGTTCATAATGATGGATCGGTACTGACCCTTGAGTTGTGATAAATGTAACACATTAGTGTAAAATGTTGACATTAGAGGAACTGGGTTTTGGGTGTATGTGAACTTTCTTTACTATGGATATCTTCACTACTTTTCTGTAAATCTGAAACTATTCTAAAATTAGAAATGTATTAAAAATAATCCTTCGATGTCATGTTCATTCAGCTACGATGGAAATGTCACTAGAAAAACTGACATCAAGTGAGTCGTGTCAGGCTTTCACCTCCAGCATCTCCTCAAATCCTTAGAACACCTCTATGAGATATGTATTATTCTCCCCACATCACAGCTTTGAATGAGAAAACAGTGAGCATGTATACTGATCATGAATCTGATTTGTGTGAATCTGAGGTCCGGAGAGAATAATCTCCTATGTGGTGATTAAAATTCCCAACTCAAACGTGGCAGAGCTGCGATCTGAACCTTGTTCATCTGGCTCTAAGGACATGTTTATTTCAGTTCCCCACTAGGTCCCCAGGATCCTGGCCTCAGGGGTGGAACAGAGGCTGGGAACTTTGGGAGCAACTGGTGGAAACAGGCTGTGTGAACGCTGCTGCTCCATGTCTGTCATCTGGGGCCATCGGAGTTTTCTGGGGAGGCCATTTCAGCCTCTACTTTCCTTAAGGGCTGGAGTCCAGGCCAGTTCTAGATTTCATCCCACAAATATTAAAAAAGAAAAAAAGCTCCTCCTGTCGTGACAGTCCAGGTTGGAGGAGCAGGTGCTGGCTGTGGCAGCAACACAGAGACTCTTCTGGAGGGAAGTGTAGACGACTTCAAGTGATCCCGGCAAACACGTGCAGATCCTCTTTCAGAATCTCCATCCCTGCCTGTGCATCTGTGTCATCAGGGGCCTAAGAAGGTCCAGAGCTCTGGTCCCTGAGCTCCTGAGTCAGAAAATGAAAAGCGGGTCCAGAAATCTGTATTCGAAATTGTGTGTTGGTGATTTTGCCATGAACCACTGAGGTTCCAAATCTGAACCTCAGAAGGCCCACTCTTGTTCTTTCCTGAAGGGAATGCAAACCCCACTCCACACTCTTGCCTGTTGAGTAATTTACTGTCTAGACTAACAGTCCACAAATGATACCTGTGGCTAAATGGCTCATAGCTCCACCTATTTTGTAAATAAAGTTTTATTGAACCCAGCCACAGTATGTGTTAATGGGCAGTCTCTAGTTGCTTTCTTGCTCCTATGGCATAGTTGGGTAATTGTGACAGAGGCCATATGGCCTAAAAACCCTTAAAATAATTATCCAGCCCTTTAAGGAAGAAGTCTGCTGAGCTATGATGGGGAAGATGGGAAGGTATCTGAACTAATAATCACAGTAAAATGCAAAGGGATTCCCACTCTTATCAAGTTTCAGAGCACCTAAGAAGCCCCTGGGATGCTTATCTAAAAATCTGCAGCCTGAGGCCCACCTCTAGAGATTCTGTTTGAGCAGGTCAGGTTGAGACTCAGAAATACCCATTGTTAACAATGCTTTGAGCACACAATCCTACACATTTAGAATATTGATGCTGACAGCAGCTTGTCCTGGGTCTCTAGCCATCTCCAGAGGCTTAGATGTGTCTAATTATTGCTGCATATTATATTTGGACCTAAGTTTCTAAAATAAAACTATATTCCACTAATTATCAAAACAAGGAATTAAAAGTCTTAACTCTGTTTATTCAAGATGTGAATAGAAAACAGAGAGAAGAATGGGGCAAGAAACAGATGAACAGAAATTCAGTAAGCAATAGAAAACAGAGAGAAGATGATGAATACCATTCTATTCCCACAAATATTAAAAGGAAAAAAAGCTCCTCCTGTCGTGACAGTCCAGGTTGGAGGAGCAGGTGCTGGCTGTGGCAGCAACACAGAGACTCTTCTGGAGGGAAGTGTAGACGACTTCAAGTGATCCCGGCAAACACGTGCAGATCCTCTTTCAGAATCTCCATCCCTGCCTGTGCATCTGTGTCATCAGGGGCCTAAGAAGGTCCAGAGCTCTGGTCCCTGAGCTCCTGAGTCAGAAAATGAAAAGCGGGTCCAGAAATCTGTATTCGAAATTGTGTGTTGGTGATTTTGCCATGAACCACTGAGGTTCCAAATCTGAACCTCAGAAGGCCCACTCTTGTTCTTTCCTGAAGGGAATGCAAACCCCACTCCACACTCTTGCCTGTTGAGTAATTTACTGTCTAGACTAACAGTCCACAAATGATACCTGTGGCTAAATGGCTCATAGCTCCACCTATTTTGTAAATAAAGTTTTATTGAACCCAGCCACAGTATGTGTTAATGGGCAGTCTCTAGTTGCTTTCTTGCTCCTATGGCATAGTTGGGTAATTGTGACAGAGGCCATATGGCCTAAAAACCCTTAAAATAATTATCCAGCCCTTTAAGGAAGAAGTCTGCTGAGCTATGATGGGGAAGATGGGAAGGTATCTGAACTAATAATCACAGTAAAATGCAAAGGGATTCCCACTCTTATCAAGTTTCAGAGCACCTAAGAAGCCCCTGGGATGCTTATCTAAAAATCTGCAGCCTGAGGCCCACCTCTAGAGATTCTGTTTGAGCAGGTCAGGTTGAGACTCAGAAATACCCATTGTTAACAATGCTTTGAGCACACAATCCTACACATTTAGAATATTGATGCTGACAGCAGCTTGTCCTGGGTCTCTAGCCATCTCCAGAGGCTTAGATGTGTCTAATTATTGCTGCATATTATATTTGGACCTAAGTTTCTAAAATAAAACTATATTCCACTAATTATCAAAACAAGGAATTAAAAGTCTTAACTCTGTTTATTCAAGATGTGAATAGAAAACAGAGAGAAGAATGGGGCAAGAAACAGATGAACAGAAATTCAGTAAGCATCTGATGAGAAATTTAGTGAACATCTGATGACCTGCTTTTGAGAGCTTCATTGAGGTAGACAGGAGAGGAAAATCAACTGTACTTATTGTAGCAAACAGTACTTATTTAAAGTAAATGATGGGATATGCTTTTCTGTATGAGACCAGCATCACAATGAAGATAATGCATAAAACTTCCTTGTGCAAATTTATAATACCTCCCCTGTCCCTTCTTTCAACTATCGACTATCACTCCATAATCACCTATCTGTTTTCTGGCATTCTAGACCTATAGATGAGCTTGTATTCTCTAGAATTTTATATAAATAAGAATCATATGGGTTGTAGGCTTTCTTAGTTGAATTTCTTTCACTCACTATAATTTTTCTGATATGCATCCATGCTGTTACACATATTACGGTATTACTCCTTTTTGTTACTGAGTAACAGTCTGTTGAATGATCATACTACAATTTGTCTGTGCATTTACTTGTGGATGGTTATTTGGTAGTAGCCCAGCTTTAGGCAAATACAAATAAAGTGCTGCTGTGCTGTGCTTAGTCACTCAGTTGTGTTTGACTCTTTGAGACCCCATGGATTGTAGCCTGCCAGGGTCTTCTGTCCATGGGATTCTCCAGGCAAGAATAGTGGAATGGGTTGACATTTCCTTCTCCAAGAAGGAGATAAAACTAGTCAGTCCTAAAGGACATCAACCCTGAATATTCATTGGAAGGACAGATGCTGAAACTGATGTAAAGACCAATACTTTGGTCACTTGATGCAGAGCCAACTCATTGGAAAAGATTCTGATGTTGGGAAAGATTGAAGACAGGAGGAGGAGAGGGCAACTAAGGATGAGATGGTTAGATAGCATCACTGACTCAATGGACATGAATTTAAGAAAACTCTGGGAGATAGTGGAATCAGAGGAGCCTGCTGTGCTACAGCCCATAGGGCTGCCAAGAGTCAGACACAACTTAGTGACTGAACAACAGCAACAACAACAACAACGTGCATCCATTTTTATGTCACATACTACTGAAAGTCTTTTAGGAATTGATGACTGTCAAGCCAAGTGATAAGGTATAATTCATATTGCAGGCCCTAAAAGCATTCAAAACTTTTGTGGGCTTCTACATGTAGAATACTTGGATTTCTATGTATAACAGTATTTTTTCCCCTCCTTGTCCATTTGTTAAGGTTATGATGAAAAGTGCAAGTGATAGTTTCTTAGTTGTGTCCAACTTTTTGCAACTCATAAACTGTAGCCCGCCAGGTTCCTCTGTCAATGGGATTTCCTAGACAAGAATACCGGAGTAGGTTGCCATGCCCTCCTCCAGGGGATCTTCCTGGTCCAGAGATCAAACTGGGTCTCCTACATTGCAGGTGGATTCTTTACCATCTGAGCTACCAAGGAAGCCCAAGGTTCTGATATACATGCATTATCTTTTGCCCCTTCCCTGTGATGTGATCCAGCTATCAACAGTCACAGAGAAGGAAGGACAGACAAACTTGGGTCTTATCTCTATGCCCTGATCTCCAATGAGACAGCACAATCTTCCAGTACTATCACACTGACCAGTATGATGGCTCCCATGCTGTAGAGTCCCTGCCAGGCAGACACACAGGGTTGAATTGCCAATGAGACCAAGGCAGCTTTGCAGCTTCTACATCATCAGTTTCCTTGCTGAGTGGCTAGGCAGCACAGATGAGCCACAACAAATAAAAAGCAGCTTAACTTATCAATATGCTTTCTTTTCTTTGCTGCAGGAGGCACATAGCTAAGGATAAACTCAAAACATGTCAGGAGGGACATAAAATCCTTTTCTTTCTCATAGTCACGTTTATGTAGTTTCAAGCACTTTCAGATTGTTACAAGTTAAAATGATTGTGTCCATCTTGTGAGTTTCTTTTTCTTCTTTTTGATTTGCCTTCTTTGCCATATGATTTTATAAAACCCCATGTGCTTTGTGAAAATATGGACATGAATTTAAGAAAACTCTGGGAGATAGTGGAATCAGAGGAGCCTGCTGTGCTACAGCCCATAGGGCTGCCAAGAGTCAGACACAACTTAGTGACTGAACAACAGCAACAACAACAACAACGTGCATCCATTTTTATGTCACATACTACTGAAAGTCTTTTAGGAATTGATGACTGTCAAGCCAAGTGATAAGGTATAATTCATATTGCAGGCCCTAAAAGCATTCAAAACTTTTGTGGGCTTCTACATGTAGAATACTTGGATTTCTATGTATAACAGTATTTTTTCCCCTCCTTGTCCATTTGTTAAGGTTATGATGAAAAGTGCAAGTGATAGTTTCTTAGTTGTGTCCAACTTTTTGCAACTCATAAACTGTAGCCCGCCAGGTTCCTCTGTCAATGGGATTTCCTAGACAAGAATACCGGAGTAGGTTGCCATGCCCTCCTCCAGGGGATCTTCCTGGTCCAGAGATCAAACTGGGTCTCCTACATTGCAGGTGGATTCTTTACCATCTGAGCTACCAAGGAAGCCCAAGGTTCTGATATACATGCATTATCTTTTGCCCCTTCCCTGTGATGTGATCCAGCTATCAACAGTCACAGAGAAGGAAGGACAGACAAACTTGGGTCTTATCTCTATGCCCTGATCTCCAATGAGACAGCACAATCTTCCAGTACTATCACACTGACCAGTATGATGGCTCCCATGCTGTAGAGTCCCTGCCAGGCAGACACACAGGGTTGAATTGCCAATGAGACCAAGGCAGCTTTGCAGCTTCTACATCATCAGTTTCCTTGCTGAGTGGCTAGGCAGCACAGATGAGCCACAACAAATAAAAAGCAGCTTAACTTATCAATATGCTTTCTTTTCTTTGCTGCAGGAGGCACATAGCTAAGGATAAACTCAAAACATGTCAGGAGGGACATAAAATCCTTTTCTTTCTCATAGTCACGTTTATGTAGTTTCAAGCACTTTCAGATTGTTACAAGTTAAAAATGATTGTGTCCATCTTGTGAGTTTCTTTTTCTTCTTTTTGATTTGCCTTCTTTGCCATATGATTTTATAAAACCCCATGTGCTTTGTGAAAATATAGATTGGAAATGTCTAGAGATGCAATTATTGGACCATGTCCCTGCAAATGCAACAATATGTCATTAATCAAAAAATAATTATACTTTCTGATGAATCACCTTTTCTATTAGTGCTCTGCCTTTTAGCCCTGCCTAATGAAAACAATATATGGAACCTTGCTCAATGCTCTGGCAGAGCCATTCTTTTAAGGGGGTGACATTTCGGTCCAGTTTCCACTAATGGAGGTTGGAGGCACATGGAGGCAGTGTGTATTTCTGATTCTATTGTAGCCTGAAGTTAATTTGGGGGCAAGCAAAGAAGATCAAGGACAGGAGCTCTGGCCACAGAGGAGCCAGGGTAGAAGAGGTCTTAACTTTCAGGACCATTTTTGGGAGCCACTGTATATATTCTTGAGTTGTTTTGAGAAACCAAGGTTCTTCTGCACACAAATGTCTTAGGATTCAGAGGAAATTCTGAATCACTCGAGAACTGAATATTTACAGAGAGGCTGATCCCACCCTCACACCTCCCTCTCACTCTAATATTGACTCCACCTGTGCCTGCCGTAGCTCAGTTCTCGTGTTACAGTCATGGGTTCCCTGACTGAAGTCATAACTCGTGGGGATTCTACTGTTGCCTGACTCTCCTCAGTTCATGGCTTCAGGCAAGATCTGAGACATTCGCCATCAGCATTTTTTTTTTTTTTTGAAATAGTCTGAGAAGAGGCTAAAAGTCACACTATGGTCTGACGCCTGCAAGTCCTCACCCACCAGTATTTCATTCAACCACAGGATTTCTCAGTGAGTCACACCGTCAGGGTCTTAATCTGTTTGAGCTTCTATGATAAAATACTGCACACTGGGGGGCTTATAAACAATAGAGATTTATTTCTGGTAGTTCTGGTAGCTGGAAGTCCAAGGTCATGGCATCAGCACAGTCAGGTTCTGGTGAGGAGGCTCTTGCTTGTTCATACCTGGCATCTTCTCACTGTGTCCTTAGATGATAGAATGGGGGCAGGGGGGTCTCTTTGATAAAGGCACTGAAGACTTCCTGGAAGACCCACCGTCACAGCACAATCAGCTTCCAAAGATCCTCTTCCTATTACCATCCCATTTGTACATTAGATTGGAAATGTCTAGAGATGCAATTATTGGACCATGTCCCTGCAAATGCAACAATATGTCATTAATCAAAAAATAATTATACTTTCTGATGAATCACCTTTTCTATTAGTGCTCTGCCTTTTAGCCCTGCCTAATGAAAACAATATATGGAACCTTGCTCAATGCTCTGGCAGAGCCATTCTTTTAAGGGGGTGACATTTCGGTCCAGTTTCCACTAATGGAGGTTGGAGGCACATGGAGGCAGTGTGTATTTCTGATTCTATTGTAGCCTGAAGTTAATTTGGGGGCAAGCAAAGAAGATCAAGGACAGGAGCTCTGGCCACAGAGGAGCCAGGGTAGAAGAGGTCTTAACTTTCAGGACCATTTTTGGGAGCCACTGTATATATTCTTGAGTTGTTTTGAGAAACCAAGGTTCTTCTGCACACAAATGTCTTAGGATTCAGAGGAAATTCTGAATCACTCGAGAACTGAATATTTACAGAGAGGCTGATCCCACCCTCACACCCTCCCTCTCACTCTAATATTGACTCCACCTGTGCCTGCCGTAGCTCAGTTCTCGTGTTACAGTCATGGGTTCCCTGACTGAAGTCATAACTCGTGGGGATTCTACTGTTGCCTGACTCTCCTCAGTTCATGGCTTCAGGCAAGATCTGAGACATTCGCCATCAGCATTTTTTTTTTTTTTTGAAATAGTCTGAGAAGAGGCTAAAAGTCACACTATGGTCTGACGCCTGCAAGTCCTCACCCACCAGTATTTCATTCAACCACAGGATTTCTCAGTGAGTCACACCGTCAGGGTCTTAATCTGTTTGAGCTTCTATGATAAAATACTGCACACTGGGGGGCTTATAAACAATAGAGATTTATTTCTGGTAGTTCTGGTAGCTGGAAGTCCAAGGTCATGGCATCAGCACAGTCAGGTTCTGGTGAGGAGGCTCTTGCTTGTTCATACCTGGCATCTTCTCACTGTGTCCTTAGATGATAGAATGGGGGCAGGGGGGTCTCTTTGATAAAGGCACTGAAGACTTCCTGGAAGACCCACCGTCACAGCACAATCAGCTTCCAAAGATCCCTCTTCCTATTACCATCCCATTTGTACATTAGATTTCAACATATGAATTTTAGGGAGACACAAATCTTCAGATCATAGCCTGCAAGGAGATTTTGGAAGATATAACAGAGATGCTTGAGGGGCACGAGGGAAAATGGTGTCTTTATGTTGTCTAGTGTGCATTGTTTCTGCCTATTTATGCTCAGGTGCTCAGGTCAGAGTGATGAGTGTCAGATTAGCCTGTAAATATTTAAACTACCTGAGCTGTGAGTCAGCGTGTTTTCACAAGAATTCCATTTAATGCTATCCAGTCTAATGTGTACTTCAGTTTGAAACTCCTGAGGAAGGTTCATTAATTTTATTTAGTATAGTGTTACATGAAGATAACCTGCTGTGGTATTCTTGCCTGAAAAATCCCATGGACAGAGGAGCCTGGTGGGCTACAGTCCATGGGGTCACATAGAGTCAGCTGTGACTGAGCCACTGAGCTCACACATTCACATGGAGTAAGTATATAGATGGGTTTCTAGTTATGATGGTCCAACTCACAACTTTTCGACTTTGCAAGGGTACAAAAGTGATAGGTATTCAATTGAGACTATATTTTGACTTTTGATCTTTTCCCCTGATATGATAGGGGACTTTTGATCTTGTCCCTGGCTAGTGACACGGGGTCCAGTCCTCCTGCGACGCTGGGCAGTGGCAGGAGTCACAGCTCCTAGTCAGCCCACCATCACTGAGGAAACAACCCATACACTTACGACTATCTGCACCCACTCACTCTGCTTTCACTTTCAATATTGTATTCAATACATTACACTAGACATTCCATACTTTATCATAATATGGGCTTTATGATAGACAGCTTTGCCCAACTATAGGCTAATCTAAGCATTCTGAGCACTCTTAAGGTGGGCTAAGCTGTGATGTTTGTTATGTTAGGTGCTTTAAATGCATCTTCAACTGACGATATTTTCAACTTAAGATGGGTTTACGGGGATGTAATCCCAATGTGGGTCTTCCCAAGTGGCTCTATGGTAAAGATCCACCTACCATTGCGGGAGACGCAGGAGACTTGGGTTGAATCCTTGGTTAGGAAGATCCCCTGGAGTAGAAAATGGCAGCAAACTCCAGTATCCTTGCCTGGAAAATTCCGTAGCCAGGGAAGCATGGTGGGCTATAGTCCATGGGGTTGCATAGAGTCAGACACAACTGAGCACACATTATATGTCAAGGAGGATCTGTATTAATATTTTCTTGCAAAAATAGTTGCAAAATATAGATGATAGATCAGATTTTGGCCCATTTGGCAAATACCTTTTGTGTCAGTGAACTGTAAATCTTAATAGATGAGAATATGTTTATTTGGTTGAATGCTTCCCTTCAAAATAACACAGAAGGATTATGCATGTGTTGGTAGGAATAACCCGGAGAAGCAAATAATACACACAAGCCTTCATACCAGGGAAGACGGTTATGCTATAAATACTTTCAGATGAGCTTTCCTTTGAGTGACTGTTTAGTTATCTGGTTTTAAGTAGTTTTTATTCAGTAACTTTGGTTCTGTTCCTTATTAACAAACATTTATTGTGTTTTCACTTAAAGTAAACTTGACTTTAAAAAATGGAAAGAAATTTTGATCCTGTTAGTTTTCTTTTGTAAATAAGTATTTACCCAAAGCATAAAATTTCCATTTGAACTACAGAGACTTTAGATTGAAGAAATGTTCCAAGTCATAGCATATTTCTGTGGTATGGCTACTCACTCAGATGTCATTGTAAAACATACATGTTGTGATGATTAGTACTAAATATATAAATAAATAAAATGTCACATACCAGCACACTTATTCTAAGGGTGTGGGATATATTTTTTTTAAAAATTCCAGTTTTACTAAGACTGCCTACTATTAGAATAACTAAAACAGCAAGAATTTTCTGAGATATCTGATTGATTGTCTGCCATTCATGATTTTTTCTGTGATTAATTAAATTTGGCTATGTATGCGAAAAAACTGAAAAAGACACCTGAGTGTTAAATGCAGACTTTTTACAATTAGGACACTAATACTTAAACATTTATTAAATTTATTAAACTAACAGAATTACTAGTCACTGTAAAGTAACATAGTTCATGAAAAACCTTTTAGTGGTAAAGATCCACCTACCATTGCGGAGACAGGAGACTTGGGTTGAATCCTTGGTTAGGAAGATCCCTGGGTAGAAAATGGCAGCAAACTCCAGTATCCTTGCCTGGAAAATTCCGTAGCCAGGGAAGCATGGTGGGCTATAGTCCATGGGGTTGCATAGAGTCAGACACAACTGAGCACACATTATATGTCAAGGAGGATCTGTATTAATATTTTCTTGCAAAAATAGTTGCAAAATATAGATGATAGATCAGATTTTGGCCCATTTGGCAAATACCTTTTGTGTCAGTGAACTGTAAATCTTAATAGATGAGAATATGTTTATTTGGTTGAATGCTTCCCTTCAAAATAACACAGAAGGATTATGCATGTGTTGGTAGGAATAACCCGGAGAAGCAAATAATACACACAAGCCTTCATACCAGGGAAGACGGTTATGCTATAAATACTTTCAGATGAGCTTTCCTTTGAGTGACTGTTTAGTTATCTGGTTTTAAGTAGTTTTTATTCAGTAACTTTGGTTCTGTTCCTTATTAACAAACATTTATTGTGTTTTCACTTAAAGTAAACTTGACTTTAAAAAATGGAAAGAAATTTTGATCCTGTTAGTTTTCTTTTGTAAATAAGTATTTACCCAAAGCATAAAATTTCCATTTGAACTACAGAGACTTTAGATTGAAGAAATGTTCCAAGTCATAGCATATTTCTGTGGTATGGCTACTCACTCAGATGTCATTGTAAAACATACATGTTGTGATGATTAGTACTAAATATATAAATAAATAAAATGTCACATACCAGCACACTTATTCTAAGGGTGTGGGATATATTTTTTTTAAAAATTCCAGTTTTACTAAGACTGCCTACTATTAGAATAACTAAAACAGCAAGAATTTTCTGAGATATCTGATTGATTGTCTGCCATTCATGATTTTTTCTGTGATTAATTAAATTTGGCTATGTATGCGAAAAAACTGAAAAAGACACCTGAGTGTTAAATGCAGACTTTTTACAATTAGGACACTAATACTTAAACATTTATTAAATTTATTAAACTAACAGAATTACTAGTCACTGTAAAGTAACATAGTTCATGTTAAACATTTTTAATTACCTTTAAATTAGCAAATAATTTCTTTAAAAATTTATTTTGGCTGCACAACACAGCATGTGGGATCTTAGATCCCTGACCAGGAATCAAACTCATATGCCCTGCACTGGTCCCAACAACTGGACTGCCGGAGTAGTCCCTCAGCAAGTAATTTCCAGAGAATTACCCCATGACAGTAGGCAAAGCTTTGATGGTAATGCTATCTATTTCAATCCTGGTTATAAAACCAAAAACTGGAAATGATATAGATGCCCAGAATTGGGGCATTAGTTAGAAATTCTGTTATAAAAGGCAATTTCATGTTGAGCCAGAATGCAGGTCCTGTATATATCCTTTACCCAACCTGACTGTGTTATTTTCAATTCCTAGAATAGATACATTCAATGTCCATCTAGTTTCTAAATGTAGGGGATTTTTTGTGTTATGTCCATACTGATACCTGTACATATACACATGTGCACATATCTATGTATAAGTGTAGGTATGTACTTTACATTTTATGTATATTTTATAGAAATATATTTTATGCATATGTAATTAAAGGTGCAATGAATCACAAAATATTGTAAATGTTCCCTGAGAAAAAAATGCAAATGTTGAAAAAACCATGAAAATTCAAGAATGCTTTTAGAAACACAAATCAGAACACAGAGAGAAGGAAGAAAATGAATGGCAGGCCCCACTGGGAAATAATGCTTTGTTACCTGAGAACCTGTCTTCATGACTTCTGGAGGAAAATTAATTTGTCTTTACTCACATATTTTGCTTCAGTGCTTCCACTGATTAAAACCCCCAGGTCCTCTGAAGCCAAGCCTGTCTCTGAGGTTGGCAGAGGCACAGCCCACAAACCTTCCTCTGCTGTCCCCCTTTGCTTTGAGGATATAAGGCATGAAATTCAGAGAAACATTTGGCTGGGGCCTGAGCTTCATTACTTTCAGGATGGATGGGTCACAATGTGTTGGAGGTAGCCCATGCTTGTTAATTTTGGTTTGTAATATATTTGGAGTCTCTACCTTTATTAAATTTATTAAACTAACAGAATTACTAGTCACTGTAAAGTAACATAGTTCATGTTAAACATTTTTAATTACCTTTAAATTAGCAAATAATTTCTTTAAAAATTTATTTTGGCTGCACAACACAGCATGTGGGATCTTAGATCCCTGACCAGGAATCAAACTCATATGCCCTGCACTGGTCCCAACAACTGGACTGCCGGAGTAGTCCCTCAGCAAGTAATTTCCAGAGAATTACCCCATGACAGTAGGCAAAGCTTTGATGGTAATGCTATCTATTTCAATCCTGGTTATAAAACCAAAAACTGGAAATGATATAGATGCCCAGAATTGGGGCATTAGTTAGAAATTCTGTTATAAAAGGCAATTTCATGTTGAGCCAGAATGCAGGTCCTGTATATATCCTTTACCCAACCTGACTGTGTTATTTTCAATTCCTAGAATAGATACATTCAATGTCCATCTAGTTTCTAAATGTAGGGGATTTTTTGTGTTATGTCCATACTGATACCTGTACATATACACATGTGCACATATCTATGTATAAGTGTAGGTATGTACTTTACATTTTATGTATATTTTATAGAAATATATTTTATGCATATGTAATTAAAGGTGCAATGAATCACAAAATATTGTAAATGTTCCCTGAGATAAAAATGCAAATGTTGAAAAACCATGAAAATTCAAGAATGCTTTTAGAAACACAAATCAGAACACAGAGAGAAGGAAGAAAATGAATGGCAGGCCCCACTGGGAAATAATGCTTTGTTACCTGAGAACCTGTCTTCATGACTTCTGGAGGAAAATTAATTTGTCTTTACTCACATATTTTGCTTCAGTGCTTCCACTGATTAAAACCCCCAGGTCCTCTGAAGCCAAGCCTGTCTCTGAGGTTGGCAGAGGCACAGCCCACAAACCTTCCTCTGCTGTCCCCCTTTGCTTTGAGGATATAAGGCATGAAATTCAGAGAAACATTTGGCTGGGGCCTGAGCTTCATTACTTTCAGGATGGATGGGTCACAATGTGTTGGAGGTAGCCCATGCTTGTTAATTTTGGTTTGTAATATTTTGGAGTTCTACAATGGAATCTCTCTTTTGCAAGTGAAAAGGTAGTACTGTTTACATGCAGTATTTCATTCCTTTAGCCACACAATGACACTGTTTTTATGTGTTTTTATTTCTTTCTCCTTTCTTAAGAAACCTATTTAAATTTTTTTTTTTGGCTGAACGTCAGGGCATGTGGACCTGCCACCCCTGCAGTCAGAGCATGGACTCTTAACCACTGGACCGCCAGGAAAGTCCAGATAAAAATCTATTTTTATCTTTGAGTGTAAAGTCCACCTTATGTAGATAGCATATGGTTAGGCCTCACTTTTTTTTTTTTTAATTCAGTTTGACAAGCTCGGACTTTTGATTGGATTTACTTAATCCATCCACCTTTAATTGTATTATTGATATAGTTAGTTTGCATCTACCATTTTAATTTTTGATTTCTATGTCATATAGTTTCTTTTATCCTGTTTGTTGCTTTCTCTTTTTAAAATTTTTAAAAATTTTCACAGAGTTGTGTTGTTTACTGCCACACATCGACCTGAATCTGCCAAAGGTATATAGGTATATATATGATCCCCCATATAGCTCTTTTGTCTCATATACTTTTGTTTTCCTATTCTGCCTGCACTTTATTTTGTCAGGTGAATGTTTTCTGATGTAGTGTGTTAGTTTCTCTATTTAGAGATGGTATGGTATTTTCTGAGAGTGTTTTAATGGCCACTCTAGGGTGTGTTATTTACATCTTTTTTTGTGGGGGGGGGGTGGAGAATGAGGTGGTGGGGGGCGGGTGGGCCACTTCTATTGGTCTTTCATTTGTCTATTTTTCATCCATCTTTGTTCTTTGGCCCGTGTGGGCGTCCCATCACGGTGGCCTCTGTTGTCGCAGAGCACCGGCTCTGGGCGCATGCGCTCCAGAGCTCCGGCTCGGTAATAGGACACATCGGCCGCTCTGCGGCATGTGGGATCTTCCCAGGCCAGGGATCCAACCGGTGCCCCTTGCACTGCAAGGTGGTGTCCTTACCCACTGGACCACCAGGGAAGCCCTGTTATTTACATCTTAACATATCAGAATCAACTTCTGATTTACTCTTGCATAATTGTGGTTATATAAGGTTTCCCTGGTGGCACCAGTGGTAAAGAACCTGTCTGACAATGCAGCAGATGTAAGAGGCATGGGTTTGATCCTTGGGTCAGGAAGATCCCCTGGAGGAGGGCATGGCAGTCCACTCTAGTATTCTTGCTTGGAAAATCCCATGGACGGAGGACCCTGGTGAGCTACAGTTCATGAGGTCACAAAGAGTTGGGCATGACTGAAGGACCCTGGTGAGCTACAGTTCATGAGGTCACAAAGAGTTGGGCATGACTGAAGCAACTTAGCGTGCACTCGCAGAAACATTACTCCTATATAGATAATTTCCTTCACTTTTCATGATACTGTTATACCTATTATATCTATTAATGTTATATACCCAAGAGCTCATTATTATAATTATGATTTTATCATCTGTAGTCTCTTCCTTAAGCGTAGGAAGTGTCTTTGTATTCTCCACTCCTTTTGTGATGTTATCAGCCAGTGTATTATATATATATTATATTTCTGTGTATACTAAACCAGATACTACATTATATATACATTGTTTTATACATTTGATTTAAAAATATGAAGAAATGAGAAAGACATGTATTTATACTATTTCATATAATGAAAAAATTACCTTTACTTATGTTTTTGTTTTCTGTGTATGTATGAATCCAAATTCATAAGCTGAGGCAGGATGAGAAATGACATTTTGCTCCTTCTGGGAAGAAAGCCCTCTGCCTGGATGCTGGTGGAGGGGTGGAAGGGAATGGAACCCTGTGTTTTCTGTGACAGCTTTCTGGAGCAGAGTTTGAACCTTGCTGAACTGGAACAAGGGAAGAGACAGGGGTCATGGTTCATGTACCATACACTTTCTTATAGGAGTTTCATGAATTTTCCTTAATAGATGTTTCTTCATTTGCTATTTGCCCTTAGGACCACATCTAGAAGCTTTGAATTTTTTTTTTTTTTTTTAATAATTGTCATCCGTTTCCTTGGAGAGGTCATCAGAACTCCTTGTATTGTCATGCCAGGTGTTGATTTCCTGATCTTCACTTTTTCCCCATTTTTGACACTTTGTTAATTTAGAAATATGAAGGTATGCTGAAGAAAGTTAAAAAGGGAGAATTTCTTGAAATACCAATTTCCTGACATTTTGAAACAATTAGAAATAGAGACTTTGGGTCTCCCCTTTTGTAAGAGGCATGGGTTTGATCCTTGGGTCAGGAAGATCCCCTGGAGGAGGGCATGGCAGTCCACTCTAGTATTCTTGCTTGGAAAATCCCATGGACGGAGGACCCTGGTGAGCTACAGTTCATGAGGTCACAAAGAGTTGGGCATGACTGAAGGACCCTGGTGAGCTACAGTTCATGAGGTCACAAAGAGTTGGGCATGACTGAAGCAACTTAGCGTGCACTCGCAGAAACATTACTCCTATATAGATAATTTCCTTCACTTTTCATGATACTGTTATACCTATTATATCTATTAATGTTATATACCCAAGAGCTCATTATTATAATTATGATTTTATCATCTGTAGTCTCTTCCTTAAGCGTAGGAAGTGTCTTTGTATTCTCCACTCCTTTTGTGATGTTATCAGCCAGTGTATTATATATATATTATATTTCTGTGTATACTAAACCAGATACTACATTATATATACATTGTTTTATACATTTGATTTAAAAATATGAAGAAATGAGAAAGACATGTATTTATACTATTTCATATAATGAAAAAATTACCTTTACTTATGTTTTTGTTTTCTGTGTATGTATGAATCCAAATTCATAAGCTGAGGCAGGATGAGAAATGACATTTTGCTCCTTCTGGGAAGAAAGCCCTCTGCCTGGATGCTGGTGGAGGGGTGGAAGGGAATGGAACCCTGTGTTTTCTGTGACAGCTTTCTGGAGCAGAGTTTGAACCTTGCTGAACTGGAACAAGGGAAGAGACAGGGGTCATGGTTCATGTACCATACACTTTCTTATAGGAGTTTCATGAATTTTCCTTAATAGATGTTTCTTCATTTGCTATTTGCCCTTAGGACCACATCTAGAAGCTTTGAATTTTTTTTTTTTTTTTTAATAATTGTCATCCGTTTCCTTGGAGAGGTCATCAGAACTCCTTGTATTGTCATGCCAGGTGTTGATTTCCCCTGATCTTCACTTTTTCCCCCATTTTTTGACACTTTGTTAATTTAGAAATATGAAGGTATGCTGAAGAAAGTTAAAAAAAGGGAGAATTTCTTGAAATACCAATTTCCCTGACGGATGTCATCTTAGAAACAATTAGAAATAGAGACTTTTGTGCTGCCAAGATTCTCCCACTTACCTCTGCTTAAAACTAGAAGTTCACTGAATAATAATAAGTAGCTTATATTTATGTACTGTATATTATGCCCAAAGCACTCCTGTAGGCACTTTTTAGATATTTGCTTATGTAGCCTCTATATAACCATAAGAATTAGCTATATAATTATACCCCATTTTATAGATGATATAACTGAGGCATAAAAAATTTTGTTTCTCTCTCTGCTTCATTCTTTTCCTTCAACCCAGTAAATTTTGGCTGTCTAAGTTTCCTTTTCTTCTTGACTTTATTTCCTATTTCTAATTTGAGAAATTCTAAGAAAAGATTGGCCTCAATTAGGTCAAATGTCCATCTATCTATAGTCAAGTATCCCTAGTCTTCAGTTTTGAAAGATAATTTGTTGGCTGTGAGATTCTTGGTTGACAGACTTGTTTTGAAAACTTTTGTCTGCTGGATTAGACCTCTGGCTCCCATCAAAGGCCGTTTCTATTTTCTGCCATTTTCCTGGCTAAGGGTCACATTGTCTCGTTTATTTGTGTCTCTCTCTCCCTCAGTCTCTCTCTCCCTCTGAAAGTTGGGCTTTTAAAATCATATATTGTATTTGTCTTTCTCTTTCTGACTTACTTCACTCTGTATAATAGGCTCTAGGTTGGTAGATCAGCTGGTAAAGAATTTGCCTAGAATGTGAGAGACCTGGGTTTGATCCCTGGATTGGGAAAATCCCCTGGAGAAGGGAAGGGCTACACACTCCAGTATTCTTACCTGGAGAATTCTATGGCTTGTCCATGGGATCAAAAAGAGTTGGACATGACTGAGCGACTTTCACTTTATCTGTCTCATTTGCTGTGTGACACAGGGTGTTCAACTCAGTGCTCTGTGACAACCTTAGAGGGGTGGGATGGAGTGGGAGATGGAAGGAGGGGTCCAAGAGGGGGAGGACATATGTACACCTGTGACTGATTAGTGTTGATATATGGCAGAGGCCAATACAATATTGTAAAGCAATGATCCTGCAATAAAAAGGCACACAAATACACACACATACACATATTGTAGCAACTCTGGATTTGCAGTAGTGATCCCTTCTTTTCCTCAGGGACTTGTTGCTGATGTTTCTGTTTTGTTACTTTATTTATTTAATGGTTTGTCTTGATTAATTCTGTGAATTCTACTTCCTCCAAAGTGTGTTGTCTGTGAAGTCACCGCTCAGTGACCCCCGCCCTGGCTGCCATGTTTTTATTTTTAAGCTGAGATTCCTAGAAGTCACCAATGGCTCAGCATAGCTTAACATTCAGCCAGTAACTTTCCAGAGTGCAAGTTCTTCGTCCTTTGCTGGTAGATCTGTGTGTACCTTCGGGAATGCTTTCAAGCCTGTGTCACATTCAGCCAGGGACTAGTAGCCCTCAAAGGCTCAGTCTAGTTTTGTAATTAAATTCTTAAAAAATTTTTAAAAATAAAAATCCTTTTTCAATATAAAAGTAAATAGAAAAATATAACCATGAATGGAGAAATTTCTCACAGTATGGAACTTAATTGCCCCACAATGGATCCAAAAATACAACTATGAAACAATGCGTTGGTTTTGCAAAGGAGAATGTTGTTCTAAAATTTAAGTGGGGGGGCTTCCCCTGGTGGTCCAGTGGGTAAGGACACCGCCTTGCAGTGCAAGGGGCGCTGGTTCGAGCCCTGGCCTGGGAAGATCCCATGTGCCGCGGAGCGGCTGGACTGATGTGTCCAATCACCGAGCCGGAGCTCTGGAGCACATGCGCCCAGAGCCAGTGCTCTGCAAAGACAGACGCCACCGTGACGGAAGGCCCACAGGAGCCAAAGAACAAAGACGGATGAACATAGAGAAACGAAAGATCAATAGAAGTGGCCCGCCCACTCCCCTCCCTCCCCAACCCGACCCCCGCCCAAAGTAAATAAATAAATAAATCTTTAAAAAAATAAAAAAAAAAATAAAAATAAAAAAATAAAATTTAAGTGGGTGTGACAGAGACTGTATCTTTAAAATAATAGAAATGGAAATCGATGTGAGCTGCCCAACTAAATCTGTAATTATTACAATGAGACTCTAATCAGAGGTGTTCTGACAAGTGAGCTGCATGAGTTCCTGGCAGCCCTGGTTTGTTCTAGAATACCAGACAGGCTTCATTTCTCTTTTGAAAATACTGTCATCCAACTCTACCATCTTTGGGAATGAATTTCCCACCACTCTACTCTATACAGAGTTTTTATTCTTTCCCTTCCCAACCCATCCCTGAGTATTTTGGAGTTTTTGAGCAGTCTCCAAAATGGGGATGCCCTTTTTCCTTTGACTTTCTGTCTGGTGGAGCAAGTTGTGCTGGGGAGAGGGCTCTTTTGGCATCTCTAAACACTGGGCTGTTTGGCTTTCTGTTCCTGATATTGAAGACAGAGAAATTAAGGACAAATCTCATATCTGCCCTTGAGTCCCTCTGTGTTGGTGAGCTTTACCTCATATGCAAGGAAGTTTGCAAAGAGCTATAAGAAGCTCCAGGGGGGCTGAACCATCTTTGGGAAGGGTCCATGCTGTGAGTCAGCTCTCCACATAGGGAGCTGACCCCTGGTCTTGGGGCTTAATGGTTTGATAAGGATTTTGTTTTTCTTCAAGAAGCTATATTTCATGTTACAGTTTTGAGTTGTCTTTATTCCTCATCTTGGAGTTGTCTCTGTGTTAAGTAGGGGAGAGTCCTCTCTGCTTCTGGGGCTTTCCTGGTGGCTCTGTTGGTAAAGAACCTGCTTGCAATGCAGGAGGTTCAATCCCAGGGTCCTGAAGATCCCCTAGAGAAGGAAATGCCAACCCATTTCAGTATTCTTGCCTAGAGAATCCCATGGACAAAGGAGCCTGATGGACTACAGTCTATGGGGTTGAGAAGAGTTGGACACAACTGAGCACCTAACACCACCCCCTCACCCCCACCCCACCACACACACACATACTTCTCTGCATCTGACTGCAGTTGGCTTCACCGTGAGCTCTCAGGACCCATCTGCCAACACTGGTTCGTCACTCTGCTGGCTGCGGACTCTAAGCTCCGCAAGGTCCCCGGCCTTCAGCCTCTACACAAGGCCGGGAAATGAGGCTTACTGTTCCCAGGGGACCATCTGCTTCCCCATCCTCTAAATTTTCCCCTAACTCCAGCTTTAGTTTTCAACAAACCTTAGCTGGTAGCCAAGAAAAATACTCTTAAGAAAGCCCCTTCAAAACTGAAAGGGATAACAATCATAAATTAAAAAATAATTATAATGAAGCAGGAAGTCTAATCTTCTTCCCCTGTCTCCATCTGCCACCTGTGCAGAGGCTCTGAGGGTGCCCTCTGCCACCCCCAGAAGCAAGTTCCTGGGCTTTGGGCACACGACATGTGCAGAGGAGGGAAAAATTCTGGCTTTGACTTGAGGCCTCTCACTCAAACCTGAGAGGAAAGTCTGTGTAGGACTCTTGGTTTCCCCAAAGGAGAGAAAATGAGAAGGCACTTCCTATCCATTAAAGTATCCAAAACATTGCCGCAGAAAGTTAAGCTGGTCCAGATGCTAAGTGCGTTAAGTAAAGAAGCTCAGAAACCTTGTAGACTGCCAAAAAAATGTTAGGGTTGTACTTCATCTCGGCCATTTCCAGCTGGTTCTAAGAGCAGCAACAAATTTACTTGTAAAGATCAAGAGCTAAGCTTGGGTCCTGGGAGGCTGGCCC
The DNA here is from genome assembly GCA_022376925.1 of Tragulus kanchil. Lineage (NCBI taxonomy): Eukaryota > Metazoa > Chordata > Mammalia > Artiodactyla > Tragulidae > Tragulus > Tragulus kanchil. The sequence continues at coordinate 40,900,515 of JAIOJX010000031.1, read as the reverse complement.
TCTCTCCTCCTTCTGTTCACACAAGGAACATTCTGGAGAAGATATGAATGGGAATCAAAGAGGTCCAGAGTGCCTCCTCCAGAAAGGAGAGACTCACACCTGGAGGAAGCAGCCTGCTGTCTGGAGACAGCCACTCTTTGGGGTTCCATGTGCCAGTCTAGAAGAGAGAAAGCCAAGGAAGCAATAAATCAGTGCAAAGAAGTTCACTACTTTAGGAAAAGAAAAGATCTCAAATATCAACAAATGCATAAGTAATAGCAGAGGCATTTCTTGCTCCATCAACGTTGTAAATGAAATACATGTTAAAACCCTGGCCGGTATCATTGACAGAGCACCATGATGCACAGGCTTTGCTTTTGTGCTTAGTTGGGTAACTGCACTGCATATCCTACTGTGTAGCAAGGCAAAAAATAACTGAACCACGTTAGAGGTGTACCAGGAAAGTCCGTGAGCTTGTGAGTAGGCAGTGAGATGCTGTTTCCCAAAAAGGGTCTGAGCTGTGAGGATTGTTCTAAGTAAACTGTTTTCTTCAGGAATATGTCATGGAAAGTTTAATACAAAGGAGCACAAAGTGAAAAAAAAAGTTTTGCCACGTCTATCAGTCTTTCATTTGTTTCCATCTTTTGTTCTTTGGGCGGTGTGGGCCTCCCATCACAGTGGTCTCTCTTGCTCGAGCATGTTGGGCCATCGAAGCAAGTTTTTCCTGCCCACTTGCAGAGGCTCTGAGGGTGCCCTCTGCCACCCCAGAAGCAAGTTCCTGGGCTTTGGGCACACGACATGTGCAGAGGAGGGAAAAATTCTGGCTTTGACTTGAGGCCTCTCACTCAAACCTGAGAGGAAAGTCTGTGTAGGACTCTTGGTTTCCCCAAAGGAGAGAAAATGAGAAGGCACTTCCTATCCATTAAAGTATCCAAAACATTGCCGCAGAAAGTTAAGCTGGTCCAGATGCTAAGTGCGTTAAGTAAAGAAGCTCAGAAACCTTGTAGACTGCCAAAAATGTTAGGGTTGTACTTCATCTCGGCCATTTCCAGCTGGTTCTAAGAGCAGCAACAAATTTACTTGTAAAGATCAAGAGCTAAGCTTGGGTCCTGGGAGGCTGGCCCTCTCTCCTCCTTCTGTTCACACAAGGAACATTCTGGAGAAGATATGAATGGGAATCAAAGAGGTCCAGAGTGCCTCCTCCAGAAAGGAGAGACTCACACCTGGAGGAAGCAGCCTGCTGTCTGGAGACAGCCACTCTTTGGGGTTCCATGTGCCAGTCTAGAAGAGAGAAAGCCAAGGAAGCAATAAATCAGTGCAAAGAAGTTCACTACTTTAGGAAAAGAAAAGATCTCAAATATCAACAAATGCATAAGTAATAGCAGAGGCATTTCTTGCTCCATCAACGTTGTAAATGAAATACATGTTAAAACCCTGGCCGGTATCATTGACAGAGCACCATGATGCACAGGCTTTGCTTTTGTGCTTAGTTGGGTAACTGCACTGCATATCCTACTGTGTAGCAAGGCAAAAAATAACTGAACCACGTTAGAGGTGTACCAGGAAAGTCCGTGAGCTTGTGAGTAGGCAGTGAGATGCTGTTTCCCAAAAAGGGTCTGAGCTGTGAGGATTGTTCTAAGTAAACTGTTTTCTTCAGGAATATGTCATGGAAAGTTTAATACAAAGGAGCACAAAGTGAAAAAAAAAAATTTTGCCACTTCTATCAGTCTTTCATTTGTTTCCATCTTTTGTTCTTTGGCCGGTGTGGGCCTCCCATCACAGTGGTCTCTCTTGCTGCAGAGCACTCGTTCTGGGCGCATGCGCTCCAGAGCTCTGGCTCGGTAGTTGAACACATCCGTCCAGCTGGTCTGCAGTGCATGGGATCTTCCCAGGCCAAGGATCAAACTGGCGTCCCCTGCACTGCAAGGCAGTGTCCTTACCCACTGGACCACCAAGGAAGCCCCCACAGAGTGAAATTTTTAAAAATGTTGCCATTTGCTTATATTAAGACATACAAAGTGGGACTTTCCTGGTGATCAAGTGGTTAAGAATTTCCCTGCCAATGCAGAGAACACAGGTTCTACCCCTGGTCTGGAAAGATTCCACAGGCCATGGACCAACTAAGCATGTGCACTACAACTACTGAAGAGCATGTACCCTAGAGCCTGGGCTCTGCAACAAGAGAAACCACCCCAATGAGAAGCCCACGCATGGCAACTAAAGAGTAATCCCTGCTTGCCACAACTAGAGAAAGTCTACATGCAGAAGTAAAGACCCAGCACAGTCAAAAATAATACAAATTTAGAAAAGACGTACTAGATTATATAGGTTGATTTCATTCTCAAGAAATAATCCCTTTAATGATATCATTTTTACTAATCTATAGGAAGTAGATTGTTGATAGAAACATTAATTTTTCATTTGCATTTGGCAATGAGGGTGATGTTCAGATAGTGTTCCCTTTTCTGGCAAAGGTAGCATTGCATTCTTCTTCTTGTCAGAAGGTTTCTCTCTTTTCCTTTAAAAAATTTTTAAGTTAGGTATAGTAGCATCTGAATTAGTGGGTGAGGTTACCGCAGACAATCTTATGAAGATGTGGTAGAATCCTAGGATCATAAAAGGCACTCTTTTCCCTACGGCATGCCATGCTTCCATCCTCCTAATGAATGCTTTTCATCAGAAGAAATGATGACCTTGGATTCCTGCCTTAATTGAATTGGTGCTCACGGTGGACTGGATCATGTTCAAAGACGGCAAGATTAGATATTCGTCTGTACTTGGATTTTCAAGTGGAGCTTTCTGAGTTTTCTCTGTTCAGTATTCACTACAGTTGACTGGATTCCTGAGGGGGTGGGGAAATCTGTATTGTATTTGTGCAAAATTACAAAATATCAGTGGTCTAGATCTTCCGTTATATGCTTTCCCTAATTTTCTTTTTATTACCCTTTGCATAATTGGAAGGCAAGACAGCCTGCCAATTACAGGGGCCACTGAGAAACACAAACAGCCACGAAGCACCAGCGGGTCTGCATTTCCTGCGGTTCCAGCCATCGTACTGCTGCTCAGAAAAGCGCCTGCCACTTATTGACAATTACAGATCTCAGGGAAGAGACCAGGATGTCTGGACCTACTGACCCATGTGTGGAAGTGAGCCCATGTGGCGAAAATGAGAAAACAAAAAATATTCATGGTTGAATCTATTGGCCACATTGTTAAGGTCAAAAATCTAACAACCTAGGGCCAGATTCAATAAAAATCTGTCTGGCTTTTATGCCAAGCCATGCAGGCCTGGAAAAATCAATTTTGCGTAACTTGTAAAGTCTTCCCCGGTCAAGGCACAGTCAGCATTCCTTGCCATTCTTGCTCCCAGAGCTGGTGTGGGGGACGGCTGGGAGGACTTGGGGTGGCCAAGAGGATGGAGGCTCTGTGTAGGTTCTAGGAGACACCCAGGAAAGAGAAAGGGGAGAACATTGACTGTTGCCCATTGTCATGCTGTGCATGTGCATGCCTGGCATGATTGTTCATTCATTTTTCCGTGTATTCATCAGATCTTTGGGGGGCCCCCTCTGTGCCAAGTGCTTTGCTCTAGGCTGGGAATATCCAGATGAAAACACATGTCCCTGATGAGGCCATAATGGCAATGTATAGTCGTGAGGATTCTTTAAAGGGATGCTGAGGACCCATGGGAGCATCAAAAATGAGGCATCTCATTAAGTCAGGAGGATAAGAGCCTGTTGGAAAATGTGTCTCCCCGGACGGGACAGGTGAGATCAGCCTTGAGGTTTGGATACAGAACACTGGTACGGGGAAGGTTGAGCATCTTTGACTGAGAGCACTGGGAGCAATAGTGTGGAGGTAAGTGTGTGTGTGCGTGTGTGTGTGTGTGTGTATACTGTGTGAGAGAGAGACAGAGACAGAGACAGAGGGAGAGAGAGACATAGAGACAGAAAAACAGGAAGACAGAGAAAGTGGCAGAGAAAGGAATGCCCTCCTCTACAGGAAGTGAAGCAGATACACTGGAGGTGAAAAATCGAAGTCACCAGTATGTTTAAACACAGTATATGCACATTATCATCACATTTTAGGAAGAACCTGGCAATATGTGGAAAATGAACTGGGGCAAAGACAGAAGAGAATTGAACGGGGGCAGCTGTATTCATAGTTTACCCTCTGGACCCTGAGGCTGGGTGGAGAGGCAGCAGAGTGAGAACTGTGTCCACTCTTGCTGATGAGACAAGGGGAAGGGCTGTGCAGGGTGGGAAGGAGATGAGGGGACAGGCGGATGTGAAGGGCAAGAGAACAGCTTTGGTTGTGCATTTATGGTGGCAGCACTGGTGGGCATTTGGGAGCATCATCCTAGGTTGAGGATAAAGTGAAGGTCGTTATTTTGAGGTGATAGTTGTAATTTGAGGTGTGAATGGGGAAAGAGACCAAAGAGAAAACATCAACTAGAAAGAGCTAAATCCTGAGGTCAAGGCCCTGGCAAGGACCTGGGTCATGCAGAGGTCTGGAGAAACTCAGGGGGTCCCTGGGGGTGGGCATAGAGGGAAATGAGCCAGTAGAGAAGAAGGTCCTTGAATGCAAGGGAAGAGAAAGTTCCAAGAGAGTGGAGGTGAGTGTCACATTTGCAGAACAGTCCAGCAAGGAAAGGTGTGAGTAACTATCTTTACCTAGGCTGGGTTGGAGGCCCATGGCCCTATCAGGATGTCAGTTTTCCTGTCACATGGGTCAGCTCCATCTCCTGCCATTAAGTACCTCTTCAAATGCATCTCCATCAATTATCCCCCACAGGTCCACATGAGAAAGCAATTGGCTGCTATCAGGACTACTGGGAAACTTGGAGTCTCTGGGTGGGCTTCATTAATCTATCTATCTAGATATCACCCCCTTTTTAAAATTGAGATATAGTTGGGTTTACAATATTATATTATTAATAGTTTCAGGTGTACAACATAATGACTATAGTAATTTTAAAGATTATGCTGCATTAATAGTTATTTTAAAATGCTAGATATGTTCCCTGCTTATATCCTTGAGTTTATTTATTTCATACATAGTAGTTTGTACCTCTTAATGTCCACCTGCTATCTTGCCCCTCCCCCCATTCTATTTCCCCACAGGTAACTATTAGTTTGCTCTCTATGTATCTGTGAGTCTGTTTCTGTTTTGTTATATTCACTAGTTTGTTTTATTTTTTAGGTGCCACATATAAATGATATCATACAGTATCTGTCTTTATTGGCCCAAGTTATTTCACTACACATAATACTCTCCAGGTCCATCCATGTTGTTGCCAAAGACAACATTTCATTTTTCACAGCTGAGTAATATTCCACTGCATGTATATATCACAACTTCTTTATTCATTCATCTGCTATTGGACACTTAGGTTGCCTCTATATCTGACAACTTAAGTAATGCTGCTATGAACACTAGAGCACGTGCATCTTTTTGAACAAGTGTTTTTTGTTTGGATAAATACCCAACAGTTGAATTGCTGGGTCATATGGTGATCCTATTTCCAATTTTTGAGAAATCCATACTGTTCTCCACAGTGACTGCATCAATTTATATTCCAATCAACAGTGTAACGGTTTTCTCCACACACCCACCAGCATTTGCTATTTTTGATCTTTTGCTGAAAGTCATTCGGGCAAATGTGAAGTGATATCTTGCAGTAATTTTGATTTATATTTCTTTGATGATTAGTGATGTTAAGCATTTTTTCATGTGCCTGTTGGCTACATGTACGTCTTCTTCTGAAAAAACACCTACTCAAGCCTTCTGCCCATTTCTAAATATTATTTTTATGTATTTATTTGGCTACACTGGGTGTTAGTTGTGACACGTGGGATCTAGTTTCCTGACCAGGACAGAACCCAGGAACCCAGGGCTCCCGTGCTGGGATCATGGAGTCTCAGCCACTGAACCACCACGGAAGTACCTTCTGCCCATTTTTAATTGAGTTTTTTGATACAGAGTTGTATGAGCTGTTTATATAGTTTGGATGGGAAACTTGAGTCTCTGGGTGGGCTTCATTAATCTATCTATCTAGATATCACCCCCTTTTTAAAATTGAGATATAGTTGGGTTTACAATATTATATTATTAATAGTTTCAGGTGTACAACATAATGACTATAGTAATTTTAAAGATTATGCTGCATTAATAGTTATTTTAAAATGCTAGATATGTTCCCTGCTTATATCCTTGAGTTTATTTATTTCATACATAGTAGTTTGTACCTCTTAATGTCCACCTGCTATCTTGCCCCTCCCCCCATTCTATTTCCCCACAGGTAACTATTAGTTTGCTCTCTATGTATCTGTGAGTCTGTTTCTGTTTTGTTATATTCACTAGTTTGTTTTATTTTTTAGGTGCCACATATAAATGATATCATACAGTATCTGTCTTTATTGGCCCAAGTTATTTCACTACACATAATACTCTCCAGGTCCATCCATGTTGTTGCCAAAGACAACATTTCATTTTTCACAGCTGAGTAATATTCCACTGCATGTATATATCACAACTTCTTTATTCATTCATCTGCTATTGGACACTTAGGTTGCCTCTATATCTGACAACTTAAGTAATGCTGCTATGAACACTAGAGCACGTGCATCTTTTTGAACAAGTGTTTTTTGTTTGGATAAATACCCAACAGTTGAATTGCTGGGTCATATGGTGATCCTATTTCCAATTTTTGAGAAATCCATACTGTTCTCCACAGTGACTGCATCAATTTATATTCCAATCAACAGTGTAACGGTTTTCTCCACACACCCACCAGCATTTGCTATTTTTGATCTTTTGCTGAAAGTCATTCGGGCAAATGTGAAGTGATATCTTGCAGTAATTTTGATTTATATTTCTTTGATGATTAGTGATGTTAAGCATTTTTTCATGTGCCTGTTGGCTACATGTACGTCTTCTTCTGAAAAAACACCTACTCAAGCCTTCTGCCCATTTCTAAATATTATTTTTATGTATTTATTTGGCTACACTGGGTGTTAGTTGTGACACGTGGGATCTAGTTTCCTGACCAGGGACAGAACCCAGGAACCCAGGGCTCCCGTGCTGGGATCATGGAGTCTCAGCCACTGAACCACCACGGAAGTACCTTCTGCCCATTTTTAATTGAGTTTTTTGATACAGAGTTGTATGAGCTGTTTATATAGTTTGGATATTAACCCCTCATCAGCTGTATGCTTTTAAATCTTTCCTCCAGTTCAGTAGGATGTGTTTTCATTTTGTAGATGCTTCCTTCATGGGCAGCCATTTAAATTCCGCTAATTTCATGTCACACCAAAGGAGAAGGGAGACCTCTGGACCTTGCCATTTTCTCAGGCCCACCTGGAGAGCAAAGCCAGACAAAGCAACTCGATTCTTCCATGTCTCTTGACCTCTCTTCCTGCTGCCAGCAAGGTCTCCACTGGCTTGTGGGCAGGAGAGTTAATGCCCACTGCACGCTGGCTCCCAGCACCCCACACCATCAGGAAATGGAGTGGAGATGGGACCGGAGTAAACTCCTTGGCTTCCTGGATGCCTCCAGGAACAACTGAGCATCTTCTGCTCATTCTGAGGTGCGTTTGGATTCACGGGATTGAGGCCTCCGCACCTGTAGCAGGTCCACACCCTCTTTCTTGGCATTTTTTTCTCCTTTCTTGTTTGTTTTCCCAGGGCACTCTCTCCAGAGTCCTGGGATCATGTCTCTAAGCAACTCCCCGTGCCCACGTCCTTGTTACAGGGTCACTTTTCACCCAACTTAAGACTACTCTAGGGTCTATGGCTGTGCCAACTTCCCCATTTGCTGGATGGAATGTGCACTGGGGCTTGTGTGCACAGGAGGCGTAGGATGGAAACTGGTGTCCCTGATGCAGATTAAACTCTTTGCTTCAGTGTGGTGCTACTTCCGATGGCAACAAACCTGCTCAGCAGAACCGCTGGAGAGAGGAGACTTTGCTTGGACTTGTAAGCCCTGTTCCCTGACGGCTATAGGGGAGGTGTGTGGGTGGCTTAGGGGGTGGGTGAGGGAGTGAGAATTTGAGTCAGTCAACATCCAGGTGTGAGGCGGGGAGGACAGGGGTGTGTGTGTGTGTGTGTGTGTGTGTGTGTGTGTAGCGTATTCCACAGTGGAAAAGTTAGAGGCCATTTCAGACTCAGGGTGAAGTCAAACACACCATAAACTGAGAGTGAGGTGTGCCAGGTTAGAAGCCTGTATGGTGGGCCTCTGAGAGTGCGTGGTCACCAAGACTAGGAGGGACTGCAGAGGCAATGATGGTGGCATCTTCCCGCTTCCTGTGTTGCACACTCAGGGCCAGGCAGGGGGCGGACCAGCACCAGGGTCTCCCATCCAGGAATGGGGACCTTCGTCCTCCAGGGCAACCCCCTCCTGTGGGTCCTGGGCTGGCTGCCCTTGGAGGCACAAGGACCATATTCCTGTTTCCCACCTGGAAGGCTGGTGCCAGGACAGACCCCGCCTCAGTGAGCAGAAGCCGCCTGACGGTGGAAGGCCTCCGTCCCCTTACCACCAAGCAGACAACTGGGCTCCATTGATTCACCATGGAGGCACAAGGCCGATAACTCACCACGAAGCCAGTGGAGCAGAGAAAATATTTGTCTAAAGATTAACAGGGCAGCCCCTCTGGATTTCCAAAGTGCAGGGCCTGACAGGCTCCAGGCTTTAAACACCTTGGGCCAGACAGGGGAACCACAGGCCAGGCCTGTGTATGTGTGTGTGAGTGTGTTCCATTCCCGATCACCCCAGCACCTGGAGGTTTTAGGCAGGCAATGCCTGTGATCACTGAGGAGCCTGCTTTGTTAGCAGCAGGACAGGCTCTTACTGCTGCCATGGAAACTGGGCAGGGCTTTGGTGAGATGCTCTGGGAGGCTGGGCTTGGCTTATTGAGTCAATGGTCAGGTTTGTTGTTTCTAAGTGAGAACTTCTACCCCTGGGAAGAAGAGGGATCTCATGCTTCTGGGATGCCCCAGGAAACAGTTCAAAAAACCCTGAAGTGTCTTTTATTTATTTATTTTTGGGGGGAGGGTGGGAGGGAGGGGTGGGCAGGCCACCTGTCCATTGGTCTTTCATTTGTTTATTGGTGTGTGGGTGGCTTAGGGGGTGGGTGAGGGAGTGAGAATTTGAGTCAGTCAACATCCAGGTGTGAGGCGGGGAGGACAGGGGTGTGTGTGTGTGTGTGTGTGTGTGTGTGTGTAGCGTATTCCACAGTGGAAAAGTTAGAGGCCATTTCAGACTCAGGGTGAAGTCAAACACACCATAAACTGAGAGTGAGGTGTGCCAGGTTAGAAGCCTGTATGGTGGGCCTCTGAGAGTGCGTGGTCACCAAGACTAGGAGGGACTGCAGAGGCAATGATGGTGGCATCTTCCCGCTTCCTGTGTTGCACACTCAGGGCCAGGCAGGGGGCGGACCAGCACCAGGGTCTCCCATCCAGGAATGGGGACCTTCGTCCTCCAGGGCAACCCCCTCCTGTGGGTCCTGGGCTGGCTGCCCTTGGAGGCACAAGGACCATATTCCTGTTTCCCACCTGGAAGGCTGGTGCCAGGACAGACCCCGCCTCAGTGAGCAGAAGCCGCCTGACGGTGGAAGGCCTCCGTCCCCTTACCACCAAGCAGACAACTGGGCTCCATTGATTCACCATGGAGGCACAAGGCCGATAACTCACCACGAAGCCAGTGGAGCAGAGAAAATATTTGTCTAAAGATTAACAGGGCAGCCCCTCTGGATTTCCAAAGTGCAGGGCCTGACAGGCTCCAGGCTTTAAACACCTTGGGCCAGACAGGGGAACCACAGGCCAGGCCTGTGTATGTGTGTGTGAGTGTGTTCCATTCCCGATCACCCCAGCACCTGGAGGTTTTAGGCAGGCAATGCCTGTGATCACTGAGGAGCCTGCTTTGTTAGCAGCAGGACAGGCTCTTACTGCTGCCATGGAAACTGGGCAGGGCTTTGGTGAGATGCTCTGGGAGGCTGGGCTTGGCTTATTGAGTCAATGGTCAGGTTTGTTGTTTCTAAGTGAGAACTTCTACCCCTGGGAAGAAGAGGGATCTCATGCTTCTGGGATGCCCCAGGAAACAGTTCAAAAAACCCTGAAGTGTCTTTTATTTATTTATTTTTGGGGGGAGGGTGGGGAGGGAGGGGGGTGGGCAGGCCACTTCCATTGGTCTTTCATTTGTTTATTTTCTTCCATCTTTGTTCTTTGGCCCGTGGGGGCCTCCCATCGCGGTGGCCTCTGTTGTCACAGAGCACCGCCTCTGGGTGCATGCGCTCCAGAGCTCCAGCTTGGTAATTGGACACATCGGTCAAGCCGCTCCGCGGCACGTGGGATCTTCCCAGGCCAGGGCTGGAACTGGCGCCCCTTGCACTGCAAGGCAGTGTCCTTACCCAGTGGACCACCAGGGAAACCCCCTGAAGTGTCTTTTAAGCCTGCTTCTTTTCTTCTATATTATTATTTTTTTAATTTTTAAAACTTTTTTGAATGAAATACTACATTCCACAATACTTTACAATTTTCAAAATTTCACACAATCTCATAATAACTTTTTCTTAATCCCCTACACCTATATTACCCCTCCCTTCTTCCCTATACACACAGGTAACCACTAGTTTGTTCTTTAGATCCTGAATCCGCTTCATTTGTGTTTTATTCACTAGTCTGTTGTATTTTTTGGATTGCACATATAAGTGATATCATATAGTATTTGTCTTTCTCTGGCTTATTTCACTGAGCATAACGCCCTCCAAGTCCACCCATGTTGCTACAAATGGCAATATTTCATTCAATTTACGGCTGGGTAGTATTCCATCATATACATATGTACCACAGCTTTTTCATCCATTCATCTCTTTTTGGGGCGGGGGGTGAAGTGGGGAGGGGGTAGCAGGCGAGCCACTTCCGTTGGTCTTTCATTCCTCTATTTTCATCCATCTTTGCTCTTCGGCCCGTGTGGGCCTCCCATCGCAGTGGCCTCTGTTGTCGCAGAGCACCGGCTCTGGGCGCATGCGCTCCAGAACTCCGGCTCCGTAATTGGACACATCGGTCCAGCCGCTCCGCGGCACGTGGAATCCTCCAGGGCCAGGGATCGAGCCGGCGCCCCCTGCACTGCAAGGCGGTGTCCCTACCCACTGGACCACCAGGGAAGCCCCATCCATTCATCTCTTAATGGATACTTAGGCTGTTTTCATACCTTAACAATTATAAATGACACTGCTATGAACATCAGGATGCATATATCTTTGTGAAGTAGTGGTTCTTTTTTTCAGATACATATCCAAGGTTGGAGTTCTTGGGTTTTGAATTTTGAAAATTGAGGTATATTCTGCATAGGTTTGTGTTAGTGTAATACAATATTGTGAATTTCTTGTTATGAGACAGCAGTGCCCTGGATTGTTCTGCGTTTTCATGTTCTTGGCATATGACCTTGTTCCTTCAGCTTTCCCAGCATGAGCAGCAAAGGACCTGGGCCCTGGGCCATTTTATCTGGTTCTGTAACTAAGTGATTCTATAAATTTGACACAATCATCAGAGCCCTATTGTCTTCCTTTTCTTCATCTCCTAAAGGTGGGTGGAGGGTGGGAAGCGGGTAGAGTGTTCAAAAGATGAACTTCTCAAGTTTCTATGCTAATTACAGTGAGACTGATTTTCGATGATTTTGGAAACATGTTCTCATCAACTGATTATTAGAAGTGGATCTACAAAATGTATTGAAGAGCGTGAGATCTCAAAGGAATGACATCGTTAGGCAAACTCCACTCCCAGGGTCTTCCCTGAAGACACCAACAAGCTGGGAGCCTGAAGGGAGACAGAGAGTAACTTAAAACAACCGATGTACTAGCTGAAATGCCAAGAAGAGGGCTGCTTTCTCTGGGATTGGCTTTGGGTGTATGTTTTCCGTAGCTGGGAGGAGAAGCAGGGCCAGGAAGTGAGAAAGCATAACTTCTTGGATGATTTTAATTTTGATATAATTCCAACATATGTAAAGTGTCCAAGCCATGTTTTTCCCCTGAACATTTGAGAATATGTTAAAGATGTCTTCATGATGTCCTTTTTGGCTCAGATTGTAAAGAATCTGCTTGCAATGTGGAAGACCTGGGTTCAATCCCTAGGTAGGGAAGATCCCTCAGAGGAGGGCAATCCACTCCAGTATTCTTGCCTGGAGAATTCCATCGACAGAGCAGCCTGACGGGCCACAGTCCATGGGGTCACAAAGAGTCAGTCACGAGTGAGTGAGTAACACACACTACGCAAGCCACATTTTTTCCTTGAACATTTGAGAATAAGTTAAAGATGACTTTGTCATGTCCTTTTTCTCCAGGTACTTCAGGGTGCCTTTGCTAAGAACCAAAGGTATCCCCTTACATAACCATAGTACCATGGTTGGTTGGGAGACTCAGCACTGATACGACACTATTTCTGGGTTTATAGCCCACATTTGAGTTTGCTAGTGGTTCCAGTAAACTGCTAGTGGCTGTCAGAGTTTATTTGGGTTTGAATTTTGAAAATTGAGGTATATTCTGCATAGGTTTGTGTTAGTGTAATACAATATTGTGAATTTCTTGTTATGAGACAGCAGTGCCCTGGATTGTTCTGCGTTTTCATGTTCTTGGCATATGACCTTGTTCCTTCAGCTTTCCCAGCATGAGCAGCAAAGGACCTGGGCCCTGGGCCATTTTATCTGGTTCTGTAACTAAGTGATTCTATAAATTTGACACAATCATCAGAGCCCTATTGTCTTCCTTTTCTTCATCTCCTAAAGGTGGGTGGAGGGTGGGAAGCGGGTAGAGTGTTCAAAAGATGAACTTCTCAAGTTTCTATGCTAATTACAGTGAGACTGATTTTCGATGATTTTGGAAACATGTTCTCATCAACTGATTATTAGAAGTGGATCTACAAAATGTATTGAAGAGCGTGAGATCTCAAAGGAATGACATCGTTAGGCAAACTCCACTCCCAGGGTCTTCCCTGAAGACACCAACAAGCTGGGAGCCTGAAGGGAGACAGAGAGTAACTTAAAACAACCGATGTACTAGCTGAAATGCCAAGAAGAGGGCTGCTTTCTCTGGGATTGGCTTTGGGTGTATGTTTTCCGTAGCTGGGAGGAGAAGCAGGGCCAGGAAGTGAGAAAGCATAACTTCTTGGATGATTTTAATTTTGATATAATTCCAACATATGTAAAGTGTCCAAGCCATGTTTTTCCCCTGAACATTTGAGAATATGTTAAAGATGTCTTCATGATGTCCTTTTGGCTCAGATTGTAAAGAATCTGCTTGCAATGTGGAAGACCTGGGTTCAATCCCTAGGTAGGGAAGATCCCTCAGAGGAGGGCAATCCACTCCAGTATTCTTGCCTGGAGAATTCCATCGACAGAGCAGCCTGACGGGCCACAGTCCATGGGGTCACAAAGAGTCAGTCACGAGTGAGTGAGTAACACACACTACGCAAGCCACATTTTTTCCTTGAACATTTGAGAATAAGTTAAAGATGACTTTGTCATGTCCTTTTTCTCCAGGTACTTCAGGGTGCCTTTGCTAAGAACCAAAGGTATCCCCTTACATAACCATAGTACCATGGTTGGTTGGGAGACTCAGCACTGATACGACACTATTTCTGGGTTTATAGCCCACATTTGAGTTTGCTAGTGGTTCCAGTAAACTGCTAGTGGCTGTCAGAGCAGATTCAGTCTCCTGGTCCAGAGGCCACATAGGACATTTATTTTGTTATCTCTCTTGAACTTCATTTAGTTGGGAACAATTCCTCACTGTTTGCTGGCTTCCTGACTGTGATTTTTTTAAGGGTCCTAGCTGATTATTGAATGGATGCCGCTCACTTTTCAGAACTAAATTCATGTTATGCATTTTGGGCAAAAATACCCCATAAAGTAACATGCATCCAACCAGGAGAGATGTACAGTTGGTTTGTCCCATGATAGGGGAGATCATTTCGTCACTTGGTTAAGGTAGTTATAAAATACTTATAAATTTGCAGAACATGTAAATACGATCCATGAATTAAATACACTGCATGGTTCAGACGGGTCCTTCTCCTGATGAACTTCAGAAGACACGCAGCCCCATGCAATACCGCCACCTGCTGATATAAAGGAGGAGTTTCTTTCCTTTCAAGTCCCTGAATGTGGCTTGTATTTTGATGCCTTCCAAATGCTTGTTGTGGTGGTTGTTACTGTTTAGTCGCTCAGTCGTGTCTCCTTTTTTTTTTATTTTTTTGCAACCTTATAGACTGTAGCCTGCCGGGATCCTCTATTCATGGGATTTCGCATGGGAGGATACTGGAGTGGGTTGCCATTTCCTTCTCTAGGGGACCAATCCAGGAATTGAATCTGTACCTCCTGCATTGGCAGGCAGATTCTTTCCCACTGAGCCAGCAGGGACAACCCTTACGAATGTTACTTAAGGTTAAATCTAACCTTGTCAGAGATGTAGCTGGTTATATAGTGGAGCCTGGGCTGCAGTTTTGAGGGAAGTTTCACTCAGAAATGCTGAGTGAAAGATGATAATGGGAATTTTGACGTTATTGAGACCTAGGGAAGTCATTCTGCATTATACCTGAGCTAACTTGAATTGTATACAGCTACATTAGCCTGGTTTTGGTCTATCCAACATCCATTGTCCATCTGCTTTAATTAGTAGAGAAAAGCACACCTTGAGCAAAAGTAAAGAATTTCCATGCTAAAAATAAAGATTAAATGCCCGCATTTCTAAGACTCGCGTGCTGCTCTTCCTTTGAAGATAAGACTCCCTTCCCAGGTGCAAGGCCATGCTGATTTTTGGGGTAGATATGTATATTTGTCCCTTGAAAAATATCCCTGATTGATTCAATATTCTTTATTCTGACAAGATATAAAAACCAGGCTGAAAACCCTATTTCTCTGGAGCAGGTTGTCAGAGTCATTTGGGAAATGGACTCCTGGGCTATTCCTTGGTTTGACTCAAGTAAAACTCTTTTCTATTCTTCTTTTTTGGGGGGAGGGGGCCTCTTTTATTGGTCCTTCATTTATTTATTTTCATCCATCTTAATTCTTTGGCATGTATGAGCCTCCCATCGCTGTGGCCTCTCTCATTGTGGAGTGCCAGCTCTGGGCGCATGCGCTCCAGAAAGCTGGCTCGTAATTGGACACACGGGTCCAGCAGCTCTGCAGCAAATGGGATCTTCCTGGGCCAGGGATCGAACTGGCGCCCCTTGCACTGCAAGGCGGACTCTTTACCCACTGGACTACCAGGGAAGGACTCTTTTCTATTCTTATTATAGATTATTTATTGATTATTTTCATTGGCAAAGGGAAGCTTCTGAAAAGATGGGCTCAGCGGATTCCATGGTGGTCACAGGAGATCAGTTCCCCAGAGTACTATACACCCTCTGAATCATGGAAGGGCCCAGGGCTGCTGTTGCCTGCTCTTCCCCAGGTAACATCTGACAGTCTCCTAGGCAGATGCGGGAGGGTAGCCAGCCCTCACTGGTCCTGCTACAACCACCCAAAGCCAAATCTCACCACTAATTTTGCTTTCTTCCTTATAACATAGTTTCTTATAAACTTTAACTTGGTCCAGCATTTACCTCATTGCTTGATCGGTTATATAGTGGAGCCTGGGCTGCAGTTTTGAGGGAAGTTTCACTCAGAAATGCTGAGTGAAAGATGATAATGGGAATTTTGACGTTATTGAGACCTAGGGAAGTCATTCTGCATTATACCTGAGCTAACTTGAATTGTATACAGCTACATTAGCCTGGTTTTGGTCTATCCAACATCCATTGTCCATCTGCTTTAATTAGTAGAGAAAAGCACACCTTGAGCAAAAGTAAAGAATTTCCATGCTAAAAATAAAGATTAAATGCCCGCATTTCTAAGACTCGCGTGCTGCTCTTCCTTTGAAGATAAGACTCCCTTCCCAGGTGCAAGGCCATGCTGATTTTTGGGGTAGATATGTATATTTGTCCCTTGAAAAATATCCCTGATTGATTCAATATTCTTTATTCTGACAAGATATAAAAACCAGGCTGAAAACCCTATTTCTCTGGAGCAGGTTGTCAGAGTCATTTGGGAAATGGACTCCTGGGCTATTCCTTGGTTTGACTCAAGTAAAACTCTTTTCTATTCTTCTTTTTTGGGGGGAGGGGGCCTCTTTTATTGGTCCTTCATTTATTTATTTTCATCCATCTTAATTCTTTGGCATGTATGAGCCTCCCATCGCTGTGGCCTCTCTCATTGTGGAGTGCCAGCTCTGGGCGCATGCGCTCCAGAAAGCTGGCTCGTAATTGGACACACGGGTCCAGCAGCTCTGCAGCAAATGGGATCTTCCTGGGCCAGGGATCGAACTGGCGCCCCTTGCACTGCAAGGCGGACTCTTTACCCACTGGACTACCAGGGAAGGACTCTTTTCTATTCTTATTATAGATTATTTATTGATTATTTTCATTGGCAAAGGGAAGCTTCTGAAAAGATGGGCTCAGCGGATTCCATGGTGGTCACAGGAGATCAGTTCCCCAGAGTACTATACACCCTCTGAATCATGGAAGGGCCCAGGGCTGCTGTTGCCTGCTCTTCCCCAGGTAACATCTGACAGTCTCCTAGGCAGATGCGGGAGGGTAGCCAGCCCTCACTGGTCCTGCTACAACCACCCAAAGCCAAATCTCACCACTAATTTTGCTTTCTTCCTTATAACATAGTTTCTTATAAACTTTAACTTGGTCCAGCATTTTCCTCATTGCTTGTCTGGAAATAATAAGAACTGTTTGTTTCGCTCTATAATTTGAGAGAAAGCTTGGCATTCCCATCCCACCATGGAAAACACTCTGGAACAATCCCTGTCATCTTCCAATCATGCTGGTCACTGACTAACGGTTTTCTTCAAAGAGATTTTTGATCTCCTCTCTGCTAATCAGAAGTCTGAACATGCAAATCATACCAGATAAATGGAACAGTCCAAGTCTAGTGTGTTTTCTGTTTCACCACCTGGTTTTATGGTATTCCTTCAAGAGTGGAAGGACATGAGAGCCACTGATGATATTCACATTTGAACTGAGTTATTTAGCTCCTGTTATTGGCCATCCTTCACTCACCAGAGCTCAGACTCGGTCTGAAAGAGGGAGAGGGGATTTTGGTTCTGGAGTTAAGAGTTGGAAGAGTTAACGGTGAATACGGATGCCTAAACCAAGAATATCTGAAATGATCATCTGGGTCTTCATGAATCATACCTGCTGTCTAGATGGATGGATTAGTCAGTCGAATGTATAGACTATAGCCAGAATTCCAGGCATTGTATTTACTGTGAACAAATACATACAGGAACATAAAAAAACAGAGAAAACGTCATGCCCATGAGGAAGGATTGGAAGTCCAGGAAGCGCTGGGTTTAGAAAACAGTCAAGATTAAGGGGACAAGACGGCCATATGCAACTATTTTAGTATCTTACACAGAGAGTCTGAACTCCAGGGCAAGGACTCTTCGAACTGGCGCCCCTTGCACTGCAAGGCGGACTCTTTACCCACTGGACTACCAGGGAAGGACTCTTTTCTATTCTTATTATAGATTATTTATTGATTATTTTCATTGGCAAAGGGAAGCTTCTGAAAAGATGGGCTCAGCGGATTCCATGGTGGTCACAGGAGATCAGTTCCCCAGAGTACTATACACCCTCTGAATCATGGAAGGGCCCAGGGCTGCTGTTGCCTGCTCTTCCCCAGGTAACATCTGACAGTCTCCTAGGCAGATGCGGGAGGGTAGCCAGCCCTCACTGGTCCTGCTACAACCACCCAAAGCCAAATCTCACCACTAATTTTGCTTTCTTCCTTATAACATAGTTTCTTATAAACTTTAACTTGGTCCAGCATTTTCCTCATTGCTTGTCTGGAAATAATAAGAACTGTTTGTTTCGCTCTATAATTTGAGAGAAAGCTTGGCATTCCCATCCCACCATGGAAAACACTCTGGAACAATCCCTGTCATCTTCCAATCATGCTGGTCACTGACTAACGGTTTTCTTCAAAGAGATTTTTGATCTCCTCTCTGCTAATCAGAAGTCTGAACATGCAAATCATACCAGATAAATGGAACAGTCCAAGTCTAGTGTGTTTTCTGTTTCACCACCTGGTTTTATGGTATTCCTTCAAGAGTGGAAGGACATGAGAGCCACTGATGATATTCACATTTGAACTGAGTTATTTAGCTCCTGTTATTGGCCATCCTTCACTCACCAGAGCTCAGACTCGGTCTGAAAGAGGGAGAGGGGATTTTGGTTCTGGAGTTAAGAGTTGGAAGAGTTAACGGTGAATACGGATGCCTAAACCAAGAATATCTGAAATGATCATCTGGGTCTTCATGAATCATACCTGCTGTCTAGATGGATGGATTAGTCAGTCGAATGTATAGACTATAGCCAGAATTCCAGGCATTGTATTTACTGTGAACAAATACATACAGGAACATAAAAAAACAGAGAAAACGTCATGCCCATGAGGAAGGATTGGAAGTCCAGGAAGCGCTGGGTTTAGAAAACAGTCAAGATTAAGGGGACAAGACGGCCATATGCAACTATTTTAGTATCTTACACAGAGAGTCTGAACTCCAGGTTCTCTTTAACTCAGACATAAAAATAACACTAGTGAAGTTTCAGAGGGGTAAGTGCTGCCCGATTATGAAAAATGAAACACATTTCTAGCAATGTCCAAGGATGGTTTGGGATGCTCTGGGACACAGTTATAGGAAAGGTATGTGGAACCAGGTCATAAGACCGTAGTGTCCCATTTATATTGAGATCCTATAATTTAAAGATCTTCTAACATTTAATCTATGGCCTGATGTAATCCATGGTCAACTTTTTAATCTTTAAAATTTAAATACGTAAGTGAATAGAAATAAATTGGTCCAATTCTTTCATCCAAACTCAAGCCCAGGGTCATGCAAGTGACATTAGATTCATTTGTCCTAAAAATTATGGAACACATGAAAAAGCATATTTATAAGCAAAATGAAAATCTTTTAACAGCAGCTCTTTTGAAAAGAATTTGGCACTGTGTAAAGGCTACATTTCTACTAAAGGCTTAAATTTAATTATGGTATGATCAAGTTTAATTATTCCTAGAAAAATTCTCTACTTCATAAATTATTTAGCAGTCATTATGTTGGGCTCACTAAATTAGCACTTTGCAGTCCATGGAAAAATCCCTAGTGGGAAAAGAAATAACTCATTTGTTCTTGAGCATTTTGGCTGCTATTAGATTGTATCTTAGGAAATCATTTGACCATTTTTAATTCAAAATTTTATTTAAAAAGTAGAGATTCACATGCAGTTGTAAGAAATGATACAGAAAGAGTCCATGTATGCCTTACCCAGTCTCTCTCAATGGTAACATCTTACAGAACGATAGTACATTTTTGATCTGCAAAATGGTGGTTTTATGGGATTCAACCTAATAAGCCCAAAACCACAAGTTTGACTGGATTAGGTTATGTGGATATACACCACATTTGTAAAGCATTCAAGTAACTTTGACAACATTGCTGTCTAGATGGATGGATTAGTCAGTCGAATGTATAGACTATAGCCAGAATTCCAGGCATTGTATTTACTGTGAACAAATACATACAGGAACATAAAAAAACAGAGAAAACGTCATGCCCATGAGGAAGGATTGGAAGTCCAGGAAGCGCTGGGTTTAGAAAACAGTCAAGATTAAGGGGACAAGACGGCCATATGCAACTATTTTAGTATCTTACACAGAGAGTCTGAACTCCAGGTTCTCTTTAACTCAGACATAAAAATAACACTAGTGAAGTTTCAGAGGGGTAAGTGCTGCCCGATTATGAAAAATGAAACACATTTCTAGCAATGTCCAAGGATGGTTTGGGATGCTCTGGGACACAGTTATAGGAAAGGTATGTGGAACCAGGTCATAAGACCGTAGTGTCCCATTTATATTGAGATCCTATAATTTAAAGATCTTCTAACATTTAATCTATGGCCTGATGTAATCCATGGTCAATTTTTTAATCTTTAAAATTTAAATACGTAAGTGAATAGAAATAAATTGGTCCAATTCTTTCATCCAAACTCAAGCCCAGGGTCATGCAAGTGACATTAGATTCATTTGTCCTAAAAATTATGGAACACATGAAAAAGCATATTTATAAGCAAAATGAAAATCTTTTAACAGCAGCTCTTTTTGAAAAGAATTTGGCACTGTGTAAAGGCTACATTTCTACTAAAGGCTTAAATTTAATTATGGTATGATCAAGTTTAATTATTCCTAGAAAAATTCTCTACTTCATAAATTATTTAGCAGTCATTATGTTGGGCTCACTAAATTAGCACTTTGCAGTCCATGGAAAAATCCCTAGTGGGAAAAGAAATAACTCATTTGTTCTTGAGCATTTTGGCTGCTATTAGATTGTATCTTAGGAAATCATTTGACCATTTTTAATTCAAAATTTTATTTAAAAAGTAGAGATTCACATGCAGTTGTAAGAAATGATACAGAAAGAGTCCATGTATGCCTTACCCAGTCTCTCTCAATGGTAACATCTTACAGAACGATAGTACATTTTTGATCTGCAAAATGGTGGTTTTATGGGATTCAACCTAATAAGCCCAAAACCACAAGTTTGACTGGATTAGGTTATGTGGATATACCCCACATTTGTAAAGCATTCAAGTAACTTTGACAACATTGAAACCTGGGCCATGACAGTGGTAATGTGTGTGGGTTAGGTTATGGAAGAGGAGAGGTTTCAGTGGAGACACTGGCAGCAGGAGAACATGACTGATGGTTGGATTTTAAGAGATGCTGCAGAAGGATCAAGAAAATAAGCCTTGAGACATAGATGTGGTGCCTTTGGGTGAAGGGGAACTGGAGACACGAATACTAGGCACAACTCAAAGGCCAAAGTGATCAAGGGGATGGGGAAGCAGAAGCAGCCCAGGATGCTGCTATGGTTCAGTCCTCGGACTGAGAGGAGAATGCTAACTGAGAGTGACAAATGGCAGGTGCAGCAGAGGTTGGATGGCAAGGAGCTGGGAGAATCAATAAGAGGTTCACCCAGAAGAGGAGAAGGACAATCTCCCCCTGGCCCACCTCACATGAAGAGATAGAATGTGTGAGATGACCTTGGCATTTGAAAGTAAACAAGAAGGGGGGGTGAATTGTAAAATTTACTGGTTTTCAAGTGTATTAAAAATAATGCAGCCTCTTGTCTGTTTCGGCCCTGAATCTCATGCAGAATACTGAAGCAGCAAAATATGAGATAAGAACTGGTCTTGTTGAAATGAGAGTAACACCTGTCTTCAGTCTCTCCTGCCTAGAAGTGGCCCCAGTTTTATGTTCCAAAGCCGAGTTTCCACAGATGCACTGGAAAAGGACAGAATCCATAATGGAATAACATGGGTAAAATATGTCAACCCTTTAAATTCTGCTTTCAGCTAAAATACTGAGGATAAACTGTTTGATTTAACATTTTTTTTCCCCCCCAGGGAAAAGAAATAACTCATTGTTTGAGCATTTTGGCTGCTATTAGATTGTATCTTAGGAAATCATTTGACCATTTTTAATTCAAAATTTTATTTAAAAAGTAGAGATTCACATGCAGTTGTAAGAAATGATACAGAAAGAGTCCATGTATGCCTTACCCAGTCTCTCTCAATGGTAACATCTTACAGAACGATAGTACATTTTTGATCTGCAAAATGGTGGTTTTATGGGATTCAACCTAATAAGCCCAAAACCACAAGTTTGACTGGATTAGGTTATGTGGATATACCCCACATTTGTAAAGCATTCAAGTAACTTTGACAACATTGAAACCTGGGCCATGACAGTGGTAATGTGTGTGGGTTAGGTTATGGAAGAGGAGAGGTTTCAGTGGAGACACTGGCAGCAGGAGAACATGACTGATGGTTGGATTTTAAGAGATGCTGCAGAAGGATCAAGAAAATAAGCCTTGAGACATAGATGTGGTGCCTTTGGGTGAAGGGGAACTGGAGACACGAATACTAGGCACAACTCAAAGGCCAAAGTGATCAAGGGGATGGGGAAGCAGAAGCAGCCCAGGATGCTGCTATGGTTCAGTCCTCGGACTGAGAGGAGAATGCTAACTGAGAGTGACAAATGGCAGGTGCAGCAGAGGTTGGATGGCAAGGAGCTGGGAGAATCAATAAGAGGTTCACCCAGAAGAGGAGAAGGACAATCTCCCCCTGGCCCACCTCACATGAAGAGATAGAATGTGTGAGATGACCTTGGCATTTGAAAGTAAACAAGAAGGGGGGGTGAATTGTAAAATTTACTGGTTTTCAAGTGTATTAAAAATAATGCAGCCTCTTGTCTGTTTCGGCCCTGAATCTCATGCAGAATACTGAAGCAGCAAAAATATGAGATAAGAACTGGTCTTGTTGAAATGAGAGTAACACCTGTCTTCAGTCTCTCCTGCCTAGAAGTGGCCCCAGTTTTATGTTCCAAAGCCCGGAGTTTCCACAGATGCACTGGAAAAAGGACAGAATCCATAATGGAATAACATGGGTAAAATATGTCAACCCTTTAAATTCTGCTTTTATCAGGCTATGAAATTTAATTCTCATATTATTCTGTTTTTAGGCAAATAAACTGAGACTGCAAAGGATTTCATTGATTTCAAAGAGAGACTGAAAGCCACAGAGTGAACTGAAACAGAGACGAATAGGTCATCTGAATATTGTCATGATAGCAATTGGTCCTCTGAACACAGAATGGGAACAATCTGGCCCCTGACAAACACCCAAGAGAGTTCAGTTGATTGTGAGCACATCTTGAGGCAAAATGTTAGGGGCTGCAATGAAATTTTAGCCTGGATTAATAAAGACCTAATATTCAGGTCCAGAAACATGACTGTCCCACTGTTCAGGCTGGCTGACTACCTCTGGAGTAGGGCCTTTACTGTGAGCTCCAGATTCAGGAATGCCAGAGACACGGTGAAAAAAAAACCATGCAGATGAGGATAAATAGGACAGGAATGGCCATGGAGTTGACTTGCTTTAAGTGTTTGTTCAAGGAGAGAAGGGAGGAGAGCAGAGCAAGGTGAGGAAAAAGGAGGTGTGGAGGAAGGGTAGGGATGAGCAGAACATATAAAGTGATGACATGTGGCAATAATTTAGAGAGCCTTTATTTCAGAAATGGAGATGAATAAGCTGAAAGGGAGAGAACTTGTGAAAGAGGACAAGCATATGGAGGGTAGGAGAAGCAGATAAGGCTCGTGATGGCTGCACCACTGTCTTTGGGGTTCAAGCCATCCTCTGTGGTTGTCAAGGTTTAAAGTTCCTGCCATCACCCAGGTGCTTAAGTGAGAGTTCCAGTACTCTGCACTACAGTCCTGAATCCCCACCTCAAATTCCCTTGGGTGTTACACATGTGAGTATTCCAACATAAATATTTATAAGGGAAAGGACTTCAGAAAACACAATCTGTGTTTGGTATTCCACAGAACCACTCACCCCCTTGCCTCCCTCTTTACCCTGCCACTCCCTCCTTCCCACTCCTTACTTTCCTTTCCTTACTTCTTTTCTCCCTCCTCCTTCTTATCCTCCTTGCCTTCCTTCCTTCTTTCTTCCCTTCCTTCCTCTTCCTGTCTCTATCTCCTCCCCTCCACCTTCTCTTCTTTCCTTCTCCTCTGATTTTTAAATGGTTTTTAATTTTTACCATATGCTCACTGAACACTACTATGTCCCATACCCTTCACTACATTGCTTTGTAAACAGATGTGACTCTGTCCCTGTGTAGTTTATGAGAATATAGAGAAGACAGACCTCGATCAAATGTGTCACTGTCATAGACAATAAGTCGGGTTTCCTCTGTTATTGTAGAAGTTGAACACAGAATGGGAACAATCTGGCCCCTGACAAACACCCAAGAGAGTTCAGTTGATTGTGAGCACATCTTGAGGCAAAATGTTAGGGGCTGCAATGAAATTTTAGCCTGGATTAATAAAGACCTAATATTCAGGTCCAGAAACATGACTGTCCCACTGTTCAGGCTGGCTGACTACCTCTGGAGTAGGGCCTTTACTGTGAGCTCCAGATTCAGGAATGCCAGAGACACGGTGAAAAAAAAACCATGCAGATGAGGATAAATAGGACAGGAATGGCCATGGAGTTGACTTGCTTTAAGTGTTTGTTCAAGGAGAGAAGGGAGGAGAGCAGAGCAAGGTGAGGAAAAAGGAGGTGTGGAGGAAGGGTAGGGATGAGCAGAACATATAAAGTGATGACATGTGGCAATAATTTAGAGAGCCTTTATTTCAGAAATGGAGATGAATAAGCTGAAAGGGAGAGAACTTGTGAAAGAGGACAAGCATATGGAGGGTAGGAGAAGCAGATAAGGCTCGTGATGGCTGCACCACTGTCTTTGGGGTTCAAGCCATCCTCTGTGGTTGTCAAGGTTTAAAGTTCCTGCCATCACCCAGGTGCTTAAGTGAGAGTTCCAGTACTCTGCACTACAGTCCTGAATCCCCACCTCAAATTCCCTTGGGTGTTACACACATGTGAGTATTCCAACATAAATATTTATAAGGGAAAGGACTTCAGAAAACACAATCTGTGTTTGG
This sequence comes from Tragulus kanchil, assembly GCA_022376925.1. Lineage (NCBI taxonomy): Eukaryota > Metazoa > Chordata > Mammalia > Artiodactyla > Tragulidae > Tragulus > Tragulus kanchil. The sequence goes on along the minus strand of JAIOJX010000031.1, from coordinate 40,875,940 downwards.
TATTCCACAGAACCACTCACCCCCTTGCCTCCCTCTTTACCCTGCCACTCCCTCCTTCCCACTCCTTACTTTCCTTTCCTTACTTCTTTTCTCCCTCCTCCTTCTTATCCTCCTTGCCTTCCTTCCTTCTTTCTTCCCTTCCTTCCTCTTCCTGTCTCTATCTCCTCCCCTCCACCTTCTCTTCTTTCCTTCTCCTCTGATTTTTAAATGGTTTTTAATTTTTACCATATGCTCACTGAACACTACTATGTCCCATACCCTTCACTACATTGCTTTGTAAACAGATGTGACTCTGTCCCTGTGTAGTTTATGAGAATATAGAGAAGACAGACCTCGATCAAATGTGTCACTGTCATAGACAATAAGTCGGGTTTCCTCTGTTATTGTAGAAGTTGAACATTCAGACTCATGTCTATGGTGGGTGTGAAACCTGTAGCCCTCTTAACCTAGGTAGGAAAACCAATGCATATAATGTGTGTGTATGTGTGTATAGGGAGAATTGTGTGTGTGTGTGTGTGTGTGTGTGTATTTATTTAGTTCTCTGGTCTCTATAACCCAGTTGAAGAATTTGATCTATTCATTTTCAGCCATCAAGATCAGTCTAATTTCTTAGTCTAATTCAGTAATGTAAACTTGGTACATTTTGTTCAAGGTTCTTTCTATTCAGGGCTCACTCCCTCCTCTTCCTCCTTGGAGTGGTACCCAAGATTCTGGGAACTTAAGCCCATTATGGCCTCGCGGCTGGCTGGGGTGGGGAGGAATGTGGGTTCTTCTGGGCCTTTGGAAGGACATAGCTCATCTCACAGGGGCTCTTGGTGGAGAGCCCTAGGTCCCACAGTTGTTTCCATGGATGGTGGTTGTCACATCTGCCTTCATGCACCTTTTAGGTAGAAGCCAGCGGTTATTCTCCAATTCCTTGAAATTCTCAAAGAATCTCCACTTGAACTCATATATGAATTTTATTTTTCTTTAATCCACCAAATTCAGCATATATCTTTATTAATGCCTTCCTTTTTCCTTTATTAATCTATTTATCCCTTCTAGTTTACTAGGTTAATTTCATGTCATTTGATTTTGTTTTTTATTTTTTATCCATTAAAATGTCTATAAATTTTATTTTGAATACAGTATTTACCCCATGGCATGAATTAAAATTTATTGTTTTCTGATCATTATTATTGCTGAGAAGACTAAATTGGATGTTTAACATTCCCTCTCATTAATTTCAATGTTTTATATCTCAGACTCCAAGGGGTTAGATTTTACTGTTGTCGTCTGTATGTTTAATGTTTGTATCAATGTCTGTGCTGGTTGCAATTATAAACCTGTATTTATAAAATTTCTACTTTTTGAAAGATGTGAAGATTCTTCATGAATATGCTGTAATTTTATATTTGCATAAATGTTCCATGGATATTGAAGAAAAAGCTTGTATTGAGTTTAAGATTATAAATAGATATCCTATAGATCCATGTTTCCTATAAACTTTATCTCTCAAATATATCTCCAGTTCCTACTCTATACATCTTATACGCCCAGAACCTACAACCAAAGCTGGAAGTGTCCATGCTTATGGTTTTGGGGTGTTCAGGTTTAGGATTCTCTGGAACCCCAAATCAAATAGGACAGTAGCTGCCACTGACAAGAGCTAAAGTCAGCCATGACCTTCACCCCCATTGCCTTATGTCCCTTGTCCATGTGAAATTTGCTGTCATGAAGTGTGGAGTCCAACAAGGTTAGTTTTTTCCATTTGGTTAGCTTTTGTCTCAAGCACCAGCCAGAAGGTAAAATTATTAGAAGGACATTATTGAGACTCCATCTTTCTACTAGTTTGCATTTGTATACTATCCTTTATCCATCATTTAATTTTCAACAGCCTTCCTTTTACAGATCGTCAAGTTGATTAGTGCAGTTTTTCCATCTAAATTGAGAAATTTTTGTATCAATAGAGATAATTAACCCATTTTGGCTTACTGTCTAAATTAGTAATTGGTCTTTGTCAGTTACTTGGTAATGCTTCTTTAATGAATCCTTTGTTTTCTCTTATATATATGGAACATTTATGGAACATTTCCATTTGAATGTTTAAGATGCATGTCAAATCCAATGTGTCTCAAACATAGCTCTGTGCTCCCAAACACCCTCTAAAGTTCATCCCATCTCATTCGACGAATGAATGGATAAAAAAATCTGGTACATATATACAATGGAGTACTTCTCAGCTATAAAAAGAAATGCAGAAGAATCAGCCCTAATGAGATGGATGAATCTAGAACCTATTATGAAAAGTGAAGTAAGTCAAAAAGAGAAAACAAGTACAGTATACTAACACATATATAATAGAATCTAGTAAGATAGTAATGATAACACACTCAGTGAAGCAATAGAAAAACAGACATAGAGAACGGACATATGGGCATTGTGGGAAATGAACAGTGGGTGGGAGGCGTAGAGAGAGTAACTTGGAAACCTATACTATCATATGTGAAAAAGATACCTATTGTCATTGTGCTGTGCGGATAGGGAATCCTGCAGGGGTGTGGTGCAATGGCCTGGACAGGTGGGATGGGGCAGACTTGTTGGGGGGAGGGGAGGAAGCCAGGGATATGCATATGACTGATCTGGGAATATACATGTCTGTGAACAACAGAACTCTGTAAAAATTTTAAAAAAAAAGGTGCCACCTCTAACATACCTCAGAGTTATCTTTTGCTCCTGTCATTCTCTGAAAACCTACATTTAACCTATCTGTATTGTGTTTGTTCAACCTGAGGTACCCAAAGTACATCCCAAAGCTGACTGCTCTGTCCATCTCTTCAGCCTTACATCAAGCCCAATCCGTCGCTATTTCTTGTGGTTAGCTTTTGTCTCAAGCACCAGCCAGAAGGTAAAATTATTAGAAGGACATTATTGAGACTCCATCTTTCTACTAGTTTGCATTTGTATACTATCCTTTATCCATCATTTAATTTTCAACAGCCTTCCTTTTACAGATCGTCAAGTTGATTAGTGCAGTTTTTCCATCTAAATTGAGAAATTTTTGTATCAATAGAGATAATTAACCCATTTTGGCTTACTGTCTAAATTAGTAATTGGTCTTTGTCAGTTACTTGGTAATGCTTCTTTAATGAATCCTTTGTTTTCTCTTATATATATGGAACATTTATGGAACATTTCCATTTGAATGTTTAAGATGCATGTCAAATCCAATGTGTCTCAAACATAGCTCTGTGCTCCCAAACACCCTCTAAAGTTCATCCCATCTCATTCGACGAATGAATGGATAAAAAAATCTGGTACATATATACAATGGAGTACTTCTCAGCTATAAAAAGAAATGCAGAAGAATCAGCCCTAATGAGATGGATGAATCTAGAACCTATTATGAAAAGTGAAGTAAGTCAAAAAGAGAAAAACAAGTACAGTATACTAACACATATATAATAGAATCTAGTAAGATAGTAATGATAACACACTCAGTGAAGCAATAGAAAAACAGACATAGAGAACGGACATATGGGCATTGTGGGAAATGAACAGTGGGTGGGAGGCGTAGAGAGAGTAACTTGGAAACCTATACTATCATATGTGAAAAAGATACCTATTGTCATTGTGCTGTGCGGATAGGGAATCCTGCAGGGGTGTGGTGCAATGGCCTGGACAGGTGGGATGGGGCAGACTTGTTGGGGGGAGGGGAGGAAGCCAGGGATATGCATATGACTGATCTGGGAATATACATGTCTGTGAACAACAGAACTCTGTAAAAATTTTAAAAAAAAAGGTGCCACCTCTAACATACCTCAGAGTTATCTTTTGCTCCTGTCATTCTCTGAAAACCTACATTTAACCTATCTGTATTGTGTTTGTTCAACCTGAGGTACCCAAAGTACATCCCAAAGCTGACTGCTCTGTCCATCTCTTCAGCCTTACATCAAGCCCAATCCGTCGCTATTTCTTGTGGAGTTCCTGCTAAAGAGTCCTATCTGATCAATTGTACTCAATCAATGCTCACTGAGTTCTTATGATGTGGCAGATGTTGGATAGGTATTAGGGATACATCCATGGATAAGACACAAACGCAACTTACTTTCTCAGGAGTGGTGACAGGCCATGAAGAAAATTGTGTGTGCCTTAATGTTTGTGTGTGTGTCATACATGGAGGCATTTTGGAGAAAAAAATAAAGAAAATGGGATAAAGTGGAGACATGAGAAAGCTGTGCTTTCAAATGAAGTGCTCAGAAAGATATCACTTCATGGAAGAAGTGTACATTGGGATAAGAATTTGCATTACAAATTAAAACCACAATGAGATACCACCTCACACCTGTCAGAATGGCCATCATCAACAAATCGACAGACAACAAATGCTGGAGAGGGTGTGGAGAAAAGGGAACCCTCTTGCATTGCTGGTGGGAATGTAAATTAATACAACCTCTATGGAAGACAATATGGAGATTCCTTAAAAAACTAAAAATAGAAGCACCCTATGACCCAGCAATCCCACTATTAGGCCTATATCCTGATGAAATCAAAACTGAAAGAGGCACCTGTACCCCAATGTTCATTGCAGCTCTCTATACAATAGCCAGAACATGGAAGCAACCTAGATGTCCATCGACAAACGAATGGATCCAAAAGCTCTGGTACATATACACAATGGAATACTACTCAGCTGTTAAAAGAAATGCAGAAGACTCAGTCCTAATGAGGTGGCTGGCTCTAGAACCTATCATAAAAAGTGAAGTAAGTCAAAAAGAGAAAGACAAGTATAGTATACTAACTCATATATATGGGATCTAGTAAGATGGTCATGATAGCACACACAGTGAACTCATGAAAAAACAGAGAATAGACATAAAGACATTGTGGAGACCGAACAATGGGAGGGAGTAACATGGGAACCTATACTGTCATGTGTAGAAAAGATAGCTATTGTCATTGTGCTGGGGAATAGGAGTACCTACAACCACTTGGAGCAATGGTCTGGAGGGATGGGGGAACCTGGGTGGGGGGAGGGTCAAGGGATATGCATCTGATTGATCTGGGAACATACATGTACAAAAATAAATAAATAAATAAATAAATAAAAAGAATTTGCATTAGTGTAAACTACGCAGTAGGTGAGGGAGTGAACTGTGTGGGACCCAGACATAAAGCCGACCTCATGGTAGGCAAGTGGGTGAGGCAGAGTGAGGGGGCAAGTGCCACGAGGTCCAGACAGTTAGGGCTGGGCGCAGACCATACTTCAAGGCCATGGGAAGGACTTGAGCCTGTGATGGGTCAGTGAGGGGCAAGTCATAAAGGTTTTTGCTATGGTCAGTTTAACTTGAAATGAAAACAAACTTTAAACTTTAGGATGGTTTTAGATTTGTGGATATGTTGTAAAGCTGGTGCAGGTAGCCCAACACAACATATTTCCAGTTTCCCTTGTGTATCACTGCACGCCGCTGTGGTATGTTGGCCACACATGGAGCCAGTGTGGCTCCATTACACCTAACTCCACTCCATACATATTTGGAAGTTCGCCACTCCCCGCTTTTTTCTATCCCAAGATTCCATCCAAGATGTCATGTCATATCTGATAGTCATGGGTCCTTAGTTTCCTCTGGATATTTCCTCAGAGCTCCCTTGTTTTTGATGACTTGACATTTGGGTTTGCCTCACATTTTCTCATAGTTAAGCTAAAGTTTTTGAGCGGTGGTGTTAGTTGCTCAGTTGTGTCCAACTCTTTGCAACCTCATGGACAATGGAGTACTTCTCAGCTGTAAAAAGAAATGCAGAAGAATCAGCCAAGAATCAGGCAAGGGGCTCTTTCTAACCTGGGGATTGATCTCCCATATTTCAGGCAATTTCTTTACTGTCTGAGCCACCAGGGAGGGAACAAAAAAAAAAAAATTAAAGTAAAACAAATAATAACAAAAACACCCCTTGAGGAATTATAAAGTATATCTCTTTAAAAAAATGCTAAAGAGAAAAACTAAGGAAATGGTACAAAATATTTCAAATAAAAGCACCCTATATAAAATCTAGTGGTGTGCACCCCAAGCTGTACTTCAAGGACAAATTTATAATAAATAACCTAGTATTTTAAATATGGGAGCTTTCCCAGGTAGCTCAGTGATAAAGAAACTGCCCACAAAGCAGAAGACACAGGTTCAAGCCCTGAGTCAGGAAGATCCCCTGGAGAAGGAAATGGCAACCCATTCCAATATTCTTGGCTGGAGAATTCCATGGACAGAGGAGCCTGGTGGGCTACAGTCCATAAGGTTGCAAAAGAGTCTGACATGACTGAGTGACTAAATAGCAGTACATTTCAAATCCAAAAGGTGGGAAGCAGAATATAAAAACCTACATCAAGCAGTAGGAAGGAAATTGATAAAAAACTAATTTAATAAATAAAGAAAAATGAGAATTAATTGATATGGTCAAATGCTATTTTAAAAGAACAATAAAACAGTGAGAGAGGGAAGTACACATATAAATAATACCAGGAACAGATACTATTAACAAAAAAGATGCAGAAGTATTTTTAAAAATTATCAGGGTCAATCTAAACAACTTTATACCAGTAATTTTTTTAGAAACTCATGAAACAGACAATTTTTTAGGAAACTATCATTGTCAAGACTGGTATTAGAAGGAGATTTCCAAGAAGACTCCCAACCAAAAAACTTAATAATGAAAAGTGAAATGGTGATTCACAATAGCTCAGCCCCTGAGACTCAGGCTCAGGTGATTTTTCTAGCAACTGTTAGCAGAAACTGTTTCTTGTGAAACATATTTTTCCATTCTATCTTAACTATTTCTGCAAAAAAAAAAGAAAGAAAAACACAACATCTTTTAAAGTTGTGCAGCATGAGTCACTTTATAGGACTGAAGAATACTCTTAAGGAACCTAGAAACTAAAAACACAAAGATGCATGCCTTTATTTCATAACTCTAAATACAGCAACAGAAGAATATGTTTCCCCGCTGGTTTCACTTCAAGGAAACAAAGTCATCTTTATGTTAATACAAATTCATCTTTGTGGTTAATACAGTTTGAAGGAATTCTCATTCTAAATGTAGAATAAGCCAGCGTGATACTTCCATTGGCTCCTTTTGCACTCAGCCTACAGTTACAATTGTTTCAGAAATGGATATTAAGGCAGAGATTTCTTTCTAAATGCAGGGAGGAGTATTTTAGGAGAGAATCACACGAACTAATTTTTTTTTTCCTGAGTAGCTATTTTTTTTATTAGAGTATAGTTGCTTTATAATGTGTTCATTTCTGCTGTACAACAGTGTGAATCTGTCCTGTGTATACATATATCTTCCTCTTGAGTGCCACCCCTACCCCCACAATCCCATCCTTTAGGTCATCACAGAGCACTGAGCTGAGTTCCCACTAGCAAGAACACACGGGTGGTCTGCCATGTGTCAGGCATTGTGGCAGGCTCAGGAAAACATAATTTGATGGGCAAGTTGAAAGTATCTTTCCCACATCCAAGAGGTGCCATTAGGTAGGGACCTGAACTAACATCGCCTGGAACAGAGCAAGCAGGTCTGAGGTCTGGGTTGGAACTATGCATTTGTGTGCTGTTGACATATAAGTGATAATGGAAGCTGGGAATTAGATGAGATAATTTGAGTCTTAGATTCTAGGATGAGGACATTGCCTAAGAGCGAAAAATTAAGGAGTCCCTGGGAACACCCCTGAGGAGCATACTTTAAATGGATATGTTGGCAACTTAGATCAAAAAAGTAATTTTTAGAAACTCATGAAACAGACAATTTTTTAGGAAACTATCATTGTCAAGACTGGTATTAGAAGGAGATTTCCAAGAAGACTCCCAACCAAAAAACTTAATAATGAAAAGTGAAATGGTGATTCACAATAGCTCAGCCCCTGAGACTCAGGCTCAGGTGATTTTTCTAGCAACTGTTAGCAGAAACTGTTTCTTGTGAAACATATTTTTCCATTCTATCTTAACTATTTCTGCAAAAAAAAAAGAAAGAAAAACACAACATCTTTTAAAGTTGTGCAGCATGAGTCACTTTATAGGACTGAAGAATACTCTTAAGGAACCTAGAAACTAAAAACACAAAGATGCATGCCTTTATTTCATAACTCTAAATACAGCAACAGAAGAATATGTTTCCCTGCTGGTTTCACTTCAAGGAAACAAAGTCATCTTTGCGGTTAATACAAATTCATCTTTGTGGTTAATACAGTTTGAAGGAATTCTCATTCTAAATGTAGAATAAGCCAGCGTGATACTTCCATTGGCTCCTTTTGCACTCAGCCTACAGTTACAATTGTTTCAGAAATGGATATTAAGGCAGAGATTTCTTTCTAAATGCAGGGAGGAGTATTTTAGGAGAGAATCACACGAACTAATTTTTTTTTTCCTGAGTAGCTATTTTTTTTATTAGAGTATAGTTGCTTTATAATGTGTTCATTTCTGCTGTACAACAGTGTGAATCTGTCCTGTGTATACATATATCTTCCTCTTGAGTGCCACCCCTACCCCCACAATCCCATCCTTTAGGTCATCACAGAGCACTGAGCTGAGTTCCCACTAGCAAGAACACACGGGTGGTCTGCCATGTGTCAGGCATTGTGGCAGGCTCAGGAAAACATAATTTGATGGGCAAGTTGAAAGTATCTTTCCCACATCCAAGAGGTGCCATTAGGTAGGGACCTGAACTAACATCGCCTGGAACAGAGCAAGCAGGTCTGAGGTCTGGGTTGGAACTATGCATTTGTGTGCTGTTGACATATAAGTGATAATGGAAGCTGGGAATTAGATGAGATAATTTGAGTCTTAGATTCTAGGATGAGGACATTGCCTAAGAGCGAAAAATTAAGGAGTCCCTGGGAACACCCCTGAGGAGCATCACCTTTTAAATGGATATGTTCAAAAGAAGATACCAGAGACTTCCCTTGGTGGTTCAGTGGTTAAAAATCTGCCTTGCAATGCGAGGAGTTGTGGGTTCAATCCCTGGTCGGGCTAACTAAGATTTCACATGCCTAGGAGCAACTAAGCCCATTTGTCATAACTAACTGAACCTGCAAGATCCAGAGCCTGAACACCACCAGAGTCAGTGTATCACATCGAAAGATCTGCATAACTCAACTAAAACCTGATACAGCCAAATAAATAAAAGAAGACGAAAACACCAGAATGAGAATCCAGAGAAAGAACCAGGAGAGAAGTAGGGGGAAAACAGGGAAGAATTGTGCCCCAGAATAAAAGAAGGCAGAGTGTGGAGGTTAGCAGGATTGAATTGATTCAAGAGATCAAGTCTGATGAGGCCTGAGTAATATCTCTTCTGGCATGGGAGTTACCACTGGCTGTTCCGTTAGCATTATGGTGTCAGAGGCCAGTCTGGAGTTAGTGAAGGGTGAGTGAAATGGGAGGAAACTGAGATGGTGTTTGGAGTGCTCTATTGAGGAAACCAGGAGCCCAAATTTGAATCCTGACACTACCATTTATTAGTTGGTGAGTTAGGCAGATCACCCTCTGTGACTCAGTTGACTCATGGGACGATGTAGGATCTGCTTCATGGAATGTGGGTGAGGTCTGCATAAGACAGTATGTGGAAAGTGTTTTTGTAAATGCCTGGGCTTAATAAATGTTAACTTCAGTGAAAATTATACCTGGGACTCAGGGAGATTTCTAAGTCTTTCTTTCTCTCGTTTCCTCCTCACCTTCTCTTTTCTCCTTACCCCTTCTCCTCCTTTTTCTTTTTTAATGACACACTTGAGCATTAGCCTCCAATGCTACATTTTTATTTTTTCTAGGGAACCAAACTCATTTTTCCAGGTTATGTGAGAAGTGCTGATGATTTCACACACATATATACACTGGACATTTTTTAAAACAGAGTCAGTAAACCAAGTAAAAAGGGTATATGCAAGCAACCAAATGGTGCCTAAAACTTGATGAGTATTTTAAACATAACTTTGATACTATAATGGTTATCTCTGAAGCAAATATTTTTTCTGAAAAATATTACTCTTCTTCCAGAAAAATGAAAAATGGGAGTTGTTTTGAATTGAGAGCTGTAGGCTGGAAGAACCTCTTCTTGAAGCTGATTTGAAATCATATTTGTTTTAAATATTTATTTATTTTAATTGGAGGATAATTATTTTACAATATTGTGATGTCTCTTTCATATATCAACATGAATCAGTCATAGGTATACATGTGTACGCCTCCATCCTGAACCCCTCTCCCACCTCCCTCCTCACCCCATGTACTTATTAAAAGTAGGATATGCAGAAGACTCAGTCCTAATGAGGTGACCAGCTCTAGAACCTATCATAAAAAGTGAAGTAAGTCAAAAAGAGAAAGACAAGTACAGTATACTAACTCATATATATGGAATCTAGTAAGATGGTCATGATAACACACGCAGTGAACTCATGGAACAAAGAATAGACATAAGGACATTGCGGAGAACCAACAGTGAGAGACAGGCATAGAGGAAGTAACATAGAAACCTATACTGGCACGTATGGAAAAGACAGCTATTGTCATTGTGCTAAGGGAATAGGAGTGCCTACGATCACTTGGGGTGATGGTCCGGAGGGATGGGAGGGGGGGAACTGAGGGGGAGGACAGGGATATGCATATGAATGATCCGGGAACATACATGTCTTTGAACAACAAAACTCTGCAAAATCTTTAAGAAATTTTTAAAAAGTAGGATATGAGTATTTACAGAGATACGTATGCATACTTTTCTACTATTACTCTATCTTTATTTGTTTAGCACATTTTCTTCACCTGGTAGAGAACCCGTGGTACTAAGGAATGTGAGATGCCGACAAGCACGTTCACTGAGGGCTTGGTTGCTGGGGAAAGGATGCAGGAACAGAGCCACAGGAAGCCATGGGTAAGGACCCTTGCAGATGCTTCAGCCGGCAGCAGCTGTGCAGAGTACTGTCCCAGGGCAAGGCTGTCCAGTGGTCTTTCTGATCCAGGTCTTGGGGGATGAGTTCTCAAACTGGGAAAAAAACAACAAACACCCTGGGATCCTGGCACAATTTATGCAAAGACTCAGATGCATGAAGGGAAATGAAAACTGGGGAGACATGGGGGGAATTCCTGCAGCCAGAGAGTGCCACTATTGAGTGCAGGGCCCTGTCCTAAGCCTCCATCAATCTTCTAAACCATTTTCCCCCAACCATCTTGTGATGCTTGGTGACCATTTTATTTCTACTCCCTGACAGTTTGAATTTCTAGGCTATGTTTCCCCAGGGCATATTTAGGTAGAATGCCAGTATAAGTTTATTTAATAATCATGTGTTGGCTGCAGGCCAAAGCAGGGCTTGTAAACACCTTTATAAAGCCAGGAGAACCTTCTTGGGTTCTTCAGAGTACTAAATCTGTCTTGCACAAGATGGACGTTAAATGTACCCCTGCTATGCCACTGTGACAGCAGATGTGGGGAATGTTTAACATAAGCAGTTGTTGTGATAAAAGTTTAGGGTAGAGAGTAAGCTGGAAAAATAAGAACAAGTAACAAGAACTTTTGGAGAAATCTGCTTCATGTTTTCTGGGTTTTTGTTTGTTTGTTTTAAGGACAGGCAGAAACTGGCTGAGTAGTCTAGAGTTTGAAAGTGATGTCACAGCGGCATTGCGATTTTCCAGAGTGCTGCTGGACAGGCATGGACTTTGTGCTTTCAAGGGTCTGGCTTGGTTTTCATGGAGTCGGGAGTGTCATCCCTGGCCCTTGGCAGAGTTTTCCGGAGAGAGGCTGAGTCGAAGGGACTTTGATGCTTTATGTTTTCTGATGACTGTTAAGTGAGGGATTCCCCGAATGAAGTTTTCATGGCTGGGCCATTCTCTGTAATTGAAACTGCTATGTAAAAAAAAAAAAAAAAAATGTCAACAGTTCCTGCCGCTTGCCGTGCATCCCAGAGGACCGTGGAGATTCTAAGTTATCCCTGCAACTTAAAAGAAGTATAATCACAGAGGTTGTGAAGGAGCAGCTGGTTTGCAAAGCTGCTTTGGGTAAACCTGTCACAGCTCATGAGTAAACAGAATCTGAATACAGACGCTGCACGTAGGGGAAATCAATTGCTTTTTTCTACAAAATAAAAGGAAGAGTTTTGCTCAGGGCGATGTGACGATGCCTTGCAACTGTTTTGCATTAAGGGCAACTTTCTTCTTGCTTTCTCGCCGCCCAACTTGCCTTTCTTCTATAGCGAGCCGCTGAGGTTGTGTATTGTGCACTGGGAATATCTAAACTGGAAATAATTAAAATATATATTTCATTTATAGTGGGCCTTATGTGAGGAGAAGGAAAGATTGCCACAGCTTCCTGACTATATGAGTTAATGATGTGTTCTGCATTTTCTTAATTTTCCACATTTTAACAGGCTCTGTTCCTTATTTGGGGGCAGGGAACTCTGAGAGGCATGGGATGCAGACTTGCTTGGGCAGAAACTTTCAGCTTGCAAGAACACGAGAGGATGGCATGGAGAAGGTCAAGGTAATCATGTGGTTCCTGGACATGAGTTTCCTCCAGTTTCTCCCTTCAGTGTCAGAGCTAGCTTATTTTCAAGGTTAAGTTAGGGGCTGGAGATTGGGCGAAAGGCATTGTGGTATTCCATTAGAGCGTATTTTTAGAAGATGATCAACAAGTGGATTTTTAAAGTGAAGTTCAAACAACAGTTACAAATAAAAGAAAGCACAGGTTTCCTACAGCAAAAATAACAAACCCACGACAGTAAGGGGTGAGGGGGTGTTATGAGTACATTAGATATATGTTCACAGTGGAATGCAGTTGTTGGTAGATTAGGGCAAATGACCATCTTTCAGAATTAACTTTGACATAATTTTGATGGGGACTAAGCAAGCATAAACAGAGCCAGGAGGGGAATACAAAGGCTAAATTGGTTCTAAATCTTGGGGCTTATTTGTATGACTGGGTTGCATGACTGAAACTTAAAAAGCAAAGGGTGTCTCGCATAGAGTTAAAAGTGTGCTTTTGGTCATGGTTAACTATAAAGAGAAGAAATATGAAAGTAATTCCCAACATGTTTAGAGACACGAACTCTGTGGGGAAATAAAAAAAAAGTCAGGATGCATTCTTATTTATCCTGTGATTTTGCAAATTGCAAAGAAATATTATTTCTAGAAAAATAGACTCAAAGTGATATCTAAAGGCAATGGATCAAAAAATAAAACATGAAACATTTAATCCAAGATAATCCCAATGAAAAGTCAGTGACAGTATGAAACTGTACTGTCCTCAGTTGCCACCCACAGCCTCAGGCTCAGAGCTGGGACTGGAGGGCAGATTATGAGCCTTTGCTTTCAAATTGCCTGGTCTCCTGGCTCTAGACAGCAGATTTCTCCGAAATTACATTCTGACTATATGAGTTAATGATGTGTTCTGCATTTTCTTAATTTTCCACATTTTAACAGGCTCTGTTCCTTATTTGGGGGCAGGGAACTCTGAGAGGCATGGGATGCAGACTTGCTTGGGCAGAAACTTTCAGCTTGCAAGAACACGAGAGGATGGCATGGAGAAGGTCAAGGTAATCATGTGGTTCCTGGACATGAGTTTCCTCCAGTTTCTCCCTTCAGTGTCAGAGCTAGCTTATTTTCAAGGTTAAGTTAGGGGCTGGAGATTGGGCGAAAGGCATTGTGGTATTCCATTAGAGCGTATTTTTAGAAGATGATCAACAAGTGGATTTTTAAAGTGAAGTTCAAACAACAGTTACAAATAAAAGAAAGCACAGGTTTCCTACAGCAAAAATAACAAACCCACGACAGTAAGGGGTGAGGGGGTGTTATGAGTACATTAGATATATGTTCACAGTGGAATGCAGTTGTTGGTAGATTAGGGCAAATGACCATCTTTCAGAATTAACTTTGACATAATTTTGATGGGGACTAAGCAAGCATAAACAGAGCCAGGAGGGGAATACAAAGGCTAAATTGGTTCTAAATCTTGGGGCTTATTTGTATGACTGGGTTGCATGACTGAAACTTAAAAAGCAAAGGGTGTCTCGCATAGAGTTAAAAGTGTGCTTTTGGTCATGGTTAACTATAAAGAGAAGAAATATGAAAGTAATTCCCAACATGTTTAGAGACACGAACTCTGTGGGGAAATAAAAAAGTCAGGATGCATTCTTATTTATCCTGTGATTTTGCAAATTGCAAAGAAATATTATTTCTAGAAAAATAGACTCAAAGTGATATCTAAAGGCAATGGATCAAAAAATAAAACATGAAACATTTAATCCAAGATAATCCCAATGAAAAGTCAGTGACAGTATGAAACTGTACTGTCCTCAGTTGCCACCCACAGCCTCAGGCTCAGAGCTGGGACTGGAGGGCAGATTATGAGCCTTTGCTTTCAAATTGCCTGGTCTCCTGGCTCTAGACAGCAGATTTCTCCGAAATTACATTCTGACATCCCTGCCTAACCAGATGATTATGAATGTCCATCTTGTTGAATGGAATCTGAATTTACAAAGACTGATCAGAAGAAAAGAGACAATTTCTGATGTTTGGGAAAAGAGGAACAAATACGGAGAAAGTGAATTGATTCTGTGTTAGATTGAAATCTTCCAAAAACTGACCCTGAGACAAGAATTTGAGCATGGGTGGTTTACTAGGAGCTAATCCCAGGAAGATATAAGGAGGCAGGATGAGAGAGAGGTGAGTGGAAGAAGCAGTGACGGCATCGGGAAAATAAGGGTCATCTCTTAGCCTTCTCTGTCTGCTAATAGAGTGTAGGTGCGGGGCAGTAGAAAGTCTCTGCTTTGAAGGGATGAGAGCAGCTTTGTCTGTCTGACAGGAGCCAAATACCCAGAGCTGGCTTAGGGCTGGTTGGAGCACATTGGTGGGAGGCTAAGACACACTCAGAATCTTCATGTAAATCTACTGTGACCTTCTTATTCCTTCGGAACAGACTGCTTTACCCCAAACCAGATCCCTCTGATTTTTGGAATCAGGCACTACTTGTTCTGGAGAGATGCCAGGCAAGAGGAAAGATATGTGCAAAAACATGTACATATCTGGTAAAATAGATACACAAATGGTTGCATCATGTATGACACATGCCTTACTAACGGTGAATCGGGCATTGGCTTTGTTCATTTTATTATCCTATCATTGCAGACAATTCTTCACAATTACTTTGCCCATGCTTCCTGACTAGGAGGAAAGGGTGCTGGGAAGCGCATCTTGCTAAGTTAGCAGACCTTTTGCATCTCTATATTTCTCCTGTATTCCATCCTTTTTTATCCTTAAAGGTGTGTGATCTTCATGTCATCAAAAGACAACTGAGATGCAAGAGCAACCTTGTGTGGAAAAAATTATCCCATCTTTCTCTGTCATCACCCCTTCCCATCCCACACTCAGCATGCTGGCCCTTTTACTTAACAAGGAATGAACTGCCGTGACCAGCAGGGATGGTTGGACACTAGCAAGGGACATTGACTCATCTCCTATCTGCATCCATAACCCCACTCTCCTACCTGCAAATCCAGGTTTTTGTTTATGATTAGAATGGATAAGAATTTTAAGTCTTCATGTTGTACTCACTAGGTGCCACAGCAGCCCCAGAGAAGAACACGGAATAAATGGTTTGAATTAATTATCTTAGTCCCTGCTCAGGACTAAGATAGTTGAACCCATGCTCCCCCTTCCCCCCATCCCTGTACTGGAAACTCAGAGTCTTAATCACTGGACCACCAGGGAAGTTGAGTCAATGATTTGTCACTCAAATAGCCTTAGTAGCTGCAAAGGAAAGTACTCTTGTCCTAGTCTCCCCGAGTATCAAAGAGCAAAAGCTACAGAAGCAACTTGAAACTTGTGTTTTCCTGCTGATTAATCTTCCTCTTCTCTAGACAAGGCCTATGAGAGCTGACTTTTACTTCTGGGGACCTGGCATAATGAAGTCTACAAACTTGCTGAGCGACTGGTGGAGATCTGACTTCATCCTTCTACCAAAAGCAAGGTCCACATGGTCCTCAGCAGTGGTCAGGAAGAAGAAGAGGCATTTACTATCTTAGTGAGAGAGCCAAGGGCTGATTTTGATTTATGCCCTTCTCAATGCTCCATGGCAATGAGTATATACACCGCTATAAAAGTAAGAAAGGATTGTTAATTTTAAGTCCTGACCTTATAGGTGATTCATCAATGTGACCTGGCACACTACCCATAGATTTCATGTATATTGGCTTTCCATGTTTCACGGTAAGTAACTGGTCTGCACCCTCTGTTATGGACTGAATCAAGCCCTCCTTCCACCCCCAAACTGTATTTGAAGATAAAGTCTTTACAGAAGTAATTAAGGTTAAATGAGGTCATAAGGGTGAGTCACAAATCCAATGGAATTCATGTCCTTATTAGGAAGAGGAAGAGGCACCAGTGATGTCTCTTCTACCTGCTTGTGGAAGAAAGACTTTGTCAGGAATCAGTAAGAAGATGGTCTTCTCTAGGCCAGGAAGAGAGGCCTTGGCAGATGCCAACCGTCATAGTGCTTTGATCTTGAACTTGAATTTTTTCCAGAATTGTGAAAACATAAACTTCTTTTGTTCAAGCCACTCAGCCTGTGCACAGGTAGCTGTCATGGAAGCACTGGCAGGCTAATGCTAGTATATCTCCATCTGATTTTTTTTTTTTTTTTGGTCAGATTCTATCATTCTGTAGAGTTAGGGATGAAGTGTGTATGAATTTGGTTTCATCTCTTCTGCTATTTTGGAACCTTCTCTGAAAACATTTTTCTGTGACTTTGCATGAACCAAAATTTATATCTTTTTGAAAAAAATCAGTTGCATAGAATTGGAGTGGGAATGCCTTTCAACTTCAAGACATTTGAGATCCCTGATGTTGAGAAGACCTTCCTTTGGCAGTGCTAAAGAGGCACATGTGCTGTAGAGGTTTTGATCCTTCATTGTGGAGCTGATGAGGCTGAGGACATGTAGATACTGGATGACTCATTTACAGGAGTAAAGGAATCAAAATGTCCTATAAGTTCCCTCCTCATAGCTACTTTAAGATACTTTGGGGCCAGATCAAATGTTCCCTGTTGGAGACCAAACAAAATAGTCTGAATCAAGTACATATTTGAAGACTGTGTGCAGTATGCTTCATGGGAATATGGTTCTATGGACCGGGAGAACCATCAATAAGCTGAGAGACTGAGACTTCCCTAGTCGTCCAGTAATTAAGACTTCGCCTTCTAAGGTAGGAGGTGTGAGTTCCATCCCTGGTTAGGGAGCTAAGATCCCAGATGCCTTGAGGCCAAAAACCAAAACATAAAACAAAAACAGTGTTGTAACAAATTCAATAAAGACTTTAAAAATAGTCCACATCAAAAATATAATCTTTAAAAAAATGAAGTTGAAAGGCTAGTAAGTTGCCATTGTGCTATGCAGACACATGGATG
This sequence comes from Tragulus kanchil, assembly GCA_022376925.1. Lineage (NCBI taxonomy): Eukaryota > Metazoa > Chordata > Mammalia > Artiodactyla > Tragulidae > Tragulus > Tragulus kanchil. Next base: position 40,858,537 of record JAIOJX010000031.1, on the reverse strand, counting down.
CTAGATGAATACTTGCTGCTATCACCAGAGATGTGAATCTGAAACTCGTGACCACTGAGGCCAACACATCCTAACATCTTTGGTAATAAAAAGTGTGGTCCTACTCACTCAGTTGACTTTCTAGGACTCAGTAAGTAGAGGTGGAATTAAAACGTAGGACCGAATTGCAATTGTATAAATATTTAACTTGGCTTTCCCAGTAGCTCAGTGGTAAAGAATCCTCGTGCAATGCAGGAGATGCTGGAGATATGGATTCAATGCCTGGGTTAGGAAGATCCCCTGGAGGAGGAAATGGCAACCCATTCCAGTATTCTTGCCATGTCCAATCCCCTGGACAGAGGAACCTGCTGGGCGATAGCGCATGGGGCTGCAAAGAGTCAGGTGTGACTGAGCAACTGAGCACCAACATGTAATTCAATTGAAAACATTTTGGCAGTCACGGAGGTGTCATATTTAGATATTTCTGAAAGGAAGAACTTGCCGACCTACCATGAGGATAGACAGCATTTCTGGAATCTTCTGAAACGTTTGTAGTGGAGCAGGCAGCCCCTGGTCAGTGATGGAGTGTATTGGTTCTAACTGTTTCTACAAACCTCTGGAGTTTCTTTTTATTTTTTCAGGACTGACCTGCAGGCTGGTGCTCTTTCTACCTGATCTTCTTCCCTTCCCTGCCTTGTATCACAGGAGACCTGCAGAATGATCAGGTTTACTTCCAATAAACCTTTTGCACTTATAACTGCCTTGGCATTAGCTTTCTGAAGGACCCAATTAATAGTCACTGAATAAGGTAAAATAATGCATAGTTCTCCTCTGACTAAGTTCACCTCTGACTTAAAAAAAAAAAAAAACTTCAGTTATTTTGCCAATTATCTCTTTTAAAAATATTTGTTTATTTATTTTAAAAAGAAAAAAATGGACCATGGATGCGTGGCATGTGGGATTCTAATTCCTTGACCAGGGGTCAACCCATGTTCCCTGTGTTGTGAGTGTGGAGTCTTAATTGGGCAACCAGGGAAGTCCCTCACCTTTGGCTTTTAAGGTAGTCTCTTACTTCACTGTATCCAGTTAAAGGGCCAGGATAACCATAGAAGAACCTACAGTTTTTTCTGGGAGAAGGTGAGCTTGCTATTACATTTGAGAGCCAGCAAATAGCTTTCCATTTTTTTTTCTCTGTCTAACTCAGTTGACTTTCTAGGACTCAGTAAGTAGAGGTGGAATTAAAACGTAGGACCGAATTGCAATTGTATAAATATTTAACTTGGCTTTCCCAGTAGCTCAGTGGTAAAGAATCCTCGTGCAATGCAGGAGATGCTGGAGATATGGATTCAATGCCTGGGTTAGGAAGATCCCCTGGAGGAGGAAATGGCAACCCATTCCAGTATTCTTGCCATGTCCAATCCCCTGGACAGAGGAACCTGCTGGGCGATAGCGCATGGGGCTGCAAAGAGTCAGGTGTGACTGAGCAACTGAGCACCAACATGTAATTCAATTGAAAACATTTTGGCAGTCACGGAGGTGTCATATTTAGATATTTCTGAAAGGAAGAACTTGCCGACCTACCATGAGGATAGACAGCATTTCTGGAATCTTCTGAAACGTTTGTAGTGGAGCAGGCAGCCCCTGGTCAGTGATGGAGTGTATTGGTTCTAACTGTTTCTACAAACCTCTGGAGTTTCTTTTTATTTTTTCAGGACTGACCTGCAGGCTGGTGCTCTTTCTACCTGATCTTCTTCCCTTCCCTGCCTTGTATCACAGGAGACCTGCAGAATGATCAGGTTTACTTCCAATAAACCTTTTGCACTTATAACTGCCTTGGCATTAGCTTTCTGAAGGACCCAATTAATAGTCACTGAATAAGGTAAAATAATGCATAGTTCTCCTCTGACTAAGTTCACCTCTGACTTAAAAAAAAAAAAACTTCAGTTATTTTGCCAATTATCTCTTTTAAAAATATTTGTTTATTTATTTTAAAAAGAAAAAAATGGACCATGGATGCGTGGCATGTGGGATTCTAATTCCTTGACCAGGGGTCAACCCATGTTCCCTGTGTTGTGAGTGTGGAGTCTTAATTGGGCAACCAGGGAAGTCCCTCACCTTTGGCTTTTAAGGTAGTCTCTTACTTCACTGTATCCAGTTAAAGGGCCAGGATAACCATAGAAGAACCTACAGTTTTTTCTGGGAGAAGGTGAGCTTGCTATTACATTTGAGAGCCAGCAAATAGCTTTCCATTTTTTTTTCTCTGTCTAACTCCCTAATTTCTAAAGCTTCTAAGTGTCAGGAATTTATTTTGTATTTGAAATATGATAATAATTATCTGTTGGGCTCTTTGTAGTTGTATGACCAAAGAAGTATCACACAGCAATCTGGGTTACTTTAAGTCAAATGACTCAAGCTTCAGTTGAATTTCATATGGCAATATTTTAACCATAAGTGTCACAAAGGAGTTCCATCATGGAAAGATTTAATCACAGTACTGATAGTGTCGGACTTTGGTCAAAAGCAAAGCATCATATGTGAATATATATATTTTTGCTGTCTTTAGATCTCTCAGAAGGGTAGCAGCCACCATGCCCAAGAAGAAGAAAGGTCATGGATGGTTCATTTCTTACTTGTGCTCTGATATGCAGCCTCTCTCTATGGAAAAAAAAGCAGGGGAGGTGAACAGGATTCAAGAAAGACTAGCTTCAAATATAATCATCAGTAAGCACTGCTATATAAGATGACAGCAACCACTCCTGGGAATTCAGAGGCAACATATCAGCTTGTTATGTTGGGTATACACTAAATCCAAGGGCAGAATTGTGGATGTGCTGGAATCTGCAGGTACCTTGAGTTTGGATCATTATGAAAGGGTCGATCTGGGTCTTAATAGTTGGTTTAACACTCAGAAGACCACACTGTCTGCCAAAGCAGGCTGAAAAAGAAAAATAGTTCTGCATATGTGATATCATATTTCTAAAAACACAATTAAGAAAACAGGCCTTGGGCTTCCCTGGTGGTCCAATGAATAAAGAGTCCACCCTGCAGTGCAGGGGGCGCCAGTTCAATCCCTTGTTCAGGAAGATCCTACGTGCAGCGGAACGGCTGGACTGGTGTGTCCAATTAGGAGTCATTGCTCTGGAGCACATGCACCCAGAGCTGGTGTTCTGCAACGAGAGAGACCATGGCAATGGGAGGCCCACACAGGCCAAAGAATAAAGATGGATGAAAATAAATAAATAAAAAACCAGTGAAAGAGGCCAAATTAAAAATAATAATAATTAAAAAAGAGAAAACAGGTTTCAATGAATGATGAAAGCACATGAACATGTGAATCTACCCTTGTTCAGTAAAAGTTATTTTGAACTGAGAGGTAGTCTGTATTTCAGATGTTAAGATGTGGTTTAATTTCTAAAATTTGCATACAGATACAAAAGCTAGTGGTTGGCATGTTTTTTCAGGACTAGATGAAAATAAAATCCCTGGAATAAAAATCCTTCCTCTTTCTAGCTGTATGTTTCCTGATAAGCTAATTAACCTTTCTGAACCTCTGTTTTCTCATGTATAAAAATAGTGACACTGGTACCCAGCTAATGGAACTGTGCAGGTGTATATGCTCAGAATGAACTTTGAACAAGTGATTCCAGACATAAATGGTGATAAGGTGATGGTGAATAAAATGCAAAAGTATATATGAGATGTGGGAAAATTACTTGAATTCTTATTTACAGTAACCATATTGTTTCTTGAAACTATTTTTCTAAACCTAAAATATAAAAATCTCTAGCCTGGTCAAGTAAAAGAAAAGTAATAAAGTGTTATAATAATAATAATTTGAATCAGTGGGGTTCATTTAATGATGTGAATAGGGGTATCCTGAGAACCTTTAAGATAACTAAATTTATTTGAATATTGACTGTAGGATTTGGTCCATTACTGTGTTCGAAGATACGTTTCTTAAATACTTCCCAAGTACCTACACTTGGTTCCATCCCCCCAGATCTCAAGAGTATTAATAAATCTACTCAGTGAGTGGTTTTTATTTCTTCTTTTTTTTTAATTCTGAGAAGAAAACTTGAAGATCATGTTGAAATCGAGCCAGATGGTCCAATCTGACTTTTCACATTAGGTGAATGCTCATAATTTACTCTATGCTGAAGCAACCACAAAAGCAGAAATCATGGTGAATGGCCTCCAAGAACATCAAATCCAAATATTCTCAGGGGTTTTATGTTCTGTCAAACATTTCATCAAATGGCATGAGAAACATATCTTTCATGTCCCTTTCATTTTTAGAAAGGCTGTATCCTTTATATTACAGGAAAGTAGTTTTGATATGTGTTTTAAATTACTGCCTATAATAACAGTCTCTGGAAATGCATCTTTCACTTTTTTAAGTCAATCCAAAGTTTCTCCCATAAGCATAGTTTATTCATTTAATTCTCTTTCAGATAAAACTTTAAAAATCTGAAATCTCTTCCATCTTAAATAAAACAAAGAAACCCTTTTAATTTTAGGCATGCATGACTTTTTCATCCTTTCTACTGGATGGAATTTTTTAAAAATTGATGAATAGGCAACATATAGTAGGTCAAGATGATAACTAATCTGATTTTAAAAAAAGAAACGTGGACTTGCACAGCAGAAGAATTGGGAAATGTGTTATCTAAATATGTCATGGAATATATGGACTTTAATATGTAACATATGTGAAGTTTAATCATTAAGCAATGAATTCCTCTTCTGAGGTCCGTATGGTGAGTATCAATGAATATAATGTCTTTTTGAGTTGAATGAAATGCCCAAGACCAATCTCTCAAGATTTAATTACCTACTTAAAAGTCCCCAGAGTTCTTGAAGGAAGCCCCAAGAGCCATAGATCAAGCTCCTTGATGGTGTGCATTGGAAGGGAAGCCTTCAGCAAGGGGTCAGGTCTACCTGGAATTTTGAAGTGGGCAACATGGGGAAGAGAGCCCTCCCTGCCCCCATTCATTTATACCCTTGTGGATCTCACAGGCCCAAGGGTCCAACCTCCTGATGATGACATTGATGGTGCTGTGAATAATTGAATAGTAACAACATTCACTTTCAATGAATGAAATTGCATTGAGGCAGAAGGGAATGAGGTCACACGATGAGGAGAAGTGGAGGTGGAGGGGGGCTCAAAAGGGTCCAAACCACCTGATGAGACCTGGGGAATGAAGATCATGTTGAAATCGAGCCAGATGGTCCAATCTGACTTTTCACATTAGGTGAATGCTCATAATTTACTCTATGCTGAAGCAACCACAAAAGCAGAAATCATGGTGAATGGCCTCCAAGAACATCAAATCCAAATATTCTCAGGGGTTTTATGTTCTGTCAAACATTTCATCAAATGGCATGAGAAACATATCTTTCATGTCCCTTTCATTTTTAGAAAGGCTGTATCCTTTATATTACAGGAAAGTAGTTTTGATATGTGTTTTAAATTACTGCCTATAATAACAGTCTCTGGAAATGCATCTTTCACTTTTTTAAGTCAATCCAAAGTTTCTCCCATAAGCATAGTTTATTCATTTAATTCTCTTTCAGATAAAACTTTAAAAATCTGAAATCTCTTCCATCTTAAATAAAACAAAGAAACCCTTTTAATTTTAGGCATGCATGACTTTTTCATCCTTTCTACTGGATGGAATTTTTTAAAAATTGATGAATAGGCAACATATAGTAGGTCAAGATGATAACTAATCTGATTTTAAAAAAAGAAACGTGGACTTGCACAGCAGAAGAATTGGGAAATGTGTTATCTAAATATGTCATGGAATATATGGACTTTAATATGTAACATATGTGAAGTTTAATCATTAAGCAATGAATTCCTCTTCTGAGGTCCGTATGGTGAGTATCAATGAATATAATGTCTTTTTGAGTTGAATGAAATGCCCAAGACCAATCTCTCAAGATTTAATTACCTACTTAAAAGTCCCCAGAGTTCTTGAAGGAAGCCCCAAGAGCCATAGATCAAGCTCCTTGATGGTGTGCATTGGAAGGGAAGCCTTCAGCAAGGGGTCAGGTCTACCTGGAATTTTGAAGTGGGCAACATGGGGAAGAGAGCCCTCCCTGCCCCCATTCATTTATACCCTTGTGGATCTCACAGGCCCAAGGGTCCAACCTCCTGATGATGACATTGATGGTGCTGTGAATAATTGAATAGTAACAACATTCACTTTCAATGAATGAAATTGCATTGAGGCAGAAGGGAATGAGGTCACACGATGAGGAGAAGTGGAGGTGGAGGGTGGGTCTGTCTCAGATAGAATCTTCAGGAAAGGCTCTTCTAAGAAGATGCCACCTGAGCTGAGACCCAATGGAAAGGAGGAGCCACCCTGAAGGAACAGCACATGTCATCCCCTGAGGTGGGACATGGCTTGGCAAGCAAGAGCAATGGGGCCAGTGTAGTCAGAGGGCAGGGATCAAGGGATGGAGTGACCAGCTGGACTGAGAGGTCATACTTGGGACTTTGGAAGAGAATTCATGAGAAATGCAGAATGCTGGATAGCTGCATAAGCTGATTTATTATTTTAAAAGATTTCTCTATCAACAATTCAAGATGGAAGAGCCTCCATTTAGGAAGTCCTATCCCTCAACCCCTAGTTATGGTTGATGGTGGTGTGAACCATGCTGGGGACAGTGAGGTGGCAGGTAATGAGCTGATAGGACCAGCTAGAGATGTCAATATGTGGGATAAGAAAAGGGAAGGTTTCAGTCTTGGGAACCTAGCTGGTCAAGTGTGCAAGGAATGAGTGGGGAATTTGGGAGAGGAAGGGGTTTTACAGATGATGTTCAGGAGATTTATTTTAGATATAATTGATTTTGAGATAACATTTGGCCAACCAAGGGCCAGATTTCCAGCAGGCAGATTAGACACCGGTCCATTGCTTTATTTGCAATTCAAGAATCCATACATCTCCAAGAAATGAAGCTTTTTTTTCATAACTCTCTTGACTTATTTGAACCAACAAATGAGCCAGTTCTTATTTATCACTCTGGGGCCATTCATACCTTGGAAGCAGTTATGGATGTCTGTTCACAGAATGCACCTCTGGCCCCACTGGGGTGCAATGTGCTGTGTGCACCAGATTAATTTTCTAAAATTCCCAAGGTTGAAATCTATTTGCCTCTCTCCCCTGCCCCCAGGATTTGCATGAGGATCTATGGGTTTCTGTAAAGTCTGGAAGTAAATAGAAAGGATCATTCTGGAGAGGCACAGTTGGGACTTGGACCCCTCAAGGGGTAAGGAGGAAGGGGTGGATTTGAAAAAGTCATGATCATGCTTTGAAGTTTCAGTGGGATGTTCAGTAAGAAGACTCTCACTCCTTGGAAACTCCAACATGCCCATGAAGAACTGGTGAAAGACTGTAGGCTCTCCCTATTGGCATCACCCAGCCCTGAGAGGTGTGAATTTAGCTCAACAGCTAAACTCTGGGAAGACATCCCATGCCATCAGAGGTCATGATTTTAATGGTTCAACACAGCCCTTTGACCAGGATTTTCAGGGATTGCTTTCTATGCTATTTGGTTATTAATTATGACTTAGAAATCATTTTATGTTATGAAGTGCTTTTTATGCATTAAGACCAGCATAAATTTTCCCATAACATTTTGGGTCTAATGTGCTGTGGTTCTTTACTTTTTAAAAAATGTATCAAATTACATTCAAGTTGAGCTCCCACTCACCAGCCTAGGTAAGAAACCCAAGATCCATGAATTCTGGGGGGACTCTTTCTCCATGCTCTCCCTCGGTTCCAGAGAGCCTCAGGGATAACTCAGTTGGCAGAAATGGGGGAATCTTGGTCTTCACATCATTACCATTGCTCCTGGCTCAGGCTCCCTAGTCCATCTGAGGTTGGTCAGCTTCCTGCAAGCCATATCCACCCCTGATCCTGGAGCCTGGCATTTGATGCTGCACCTTCATCATCCGTGTGGCCCCTACTCCATGGGATTCACTGGTGTAGGTAGGAGTTGGAGTAGGCTGGCCTTTACCATACATCTCCAAGAAATGAAGCTTTTTTCATAACTCTCTTGACTTATTTGAACCAACAAATGAGCCAGTTCTTATTTATCACTCTGGGGCCATTCATACCTTGGAAGCAGTTATGGATGTCTGTTCACAGAATGCACCTCTGGCCCCACTGGGGTGCAATGTGCTGTGTGCACCAGATTAATTTTCTAAAATTCCCAAGGTTGAAATCTATTTGCCTCTCTCCCCTGCCCCCAGGATTTGCATGAGGATCTATGGGTTTCTGTAAAGTCTGGAAGTAAATAGAAAGGATCATTCTGAGAGGCACAGTTGGGACTTGGACCCCTCAAGGGGTAAGGAGGAAGGGGTGGATTTGAAAAAGTCATGATCATGCTTTGAAGTTTCAGTGGGATGTTCAGTAAGAAGACTCTCACTCCTTGGAAACTCCAACATGCCCATGAAGAACTGGTGAAAGACTGTAGGCTCTCCCTATTGGCATCACCCAGCCCTGAGAGGTGTGAATTTAGCTCAACAGCTAAACTCTGGGAAGACATCCCATGCCATCAGAGGTCATGATTTTAATGGTTCAACACAGCCCTTTGACCAGGATTTTCAGGGATTGCTTTCTATGCTATTTGGTTATTAATTATGACTTAGAAATCATTTTATGTTATGAAGTGCTTTTTATGCATTAAGACCAGCATAAATTTTCCCATAACATTTTGGGTCTAATGTGCTGTGGTTCTTTACTTTTTAAAAAATGTATCAAATTACATTCAAGTTGAGCTCCCACTCACCAGCCTAGGTAAGAAACCCAAGATCCATGAATTCTGGGGGGACTCTTTCTCCATGCTCTCCCTCGGTTCCAGAGAGCCTCAGGGATAACTCAGTTGGCAGAAATGGGGGAATCTTGGTCTTCACATCATTACCATTGCTCCTGGCTCAGGCTCCCTAGTCCATCTGAGGTTGGTCAGCTTCCTGCAAGCCATATCCACCCCTGATCCTGGAGCCTGGCATTTGATGCTGCACCTTCATCATCCGTGTGGCCCCTACTCCATGGGATTCACTGGTGTAGGTAGGAGTTGGAGTAGGCTGGCCTTTACCATTGGTGAAACATTGCCCTTCTGTGCAGTGACATCTTCCCTGGAAGCAGACTTCTCCAGTCTCTGACCACGAAAGTCCAAGCTTCTGTCCACATTGCCAGCCTGGATTATCCTCCCATCCTTGTTCTGCTCCAAGGTAGGAGGAAGGTGCACTTTGCTCCAGAAAAATCATAGCATTGACATTGCTATGTTATTTAACCACCAAGTGGTGTCCAATTTTTGTGACCCCTTTGGACTGTAGGCTCCCAGGCTCCTCTGTCCATGGGATTTCCCAGGCAAGAATATTGTGGTGGGTTGCCTTTTCCTTCTCTAGGGGATCTTTCCAACCTAGGGATCGAAATCTGTGTCTCCTGCATTAGCAGGCAGATTCTTTACTGCTTACCCACCAGGGAAACCCTATCACTACGTTCGCAGCATATAAAACCTAAGTTCAGTAGAATTGACACAAAGATAAGGAGAGGAAAAGGTTTGAGGATGTAAAACTATAGGGAATAAGCAAGATTTCTTTTACCTAGTTGTGCGATGTTCCAGAAGTTTCCTCAGTGGTTCAAAGTGATGATATGCAATTTTCAAGAAACAACCACGTTTATGTCTCTAAGCTCTTACTCAGTGAGACATTTTGAAAAAAATTGAAATAATGTCATGAAGCCATGTAAATGATGAGGAGTGTTTTGTTTTTAAAATGCACTCCTCTGGGCTTCCCTGGTGGTCCAGTGGGTAAGGACACTGCCTTGCAGTGCAAGCAGCGCCAGTTTGATCCCTGACCTGGGAAGATCCCATGTGCCGTGGAGCACTAGGACCAATGCGTCCAACTACTGAGCTGGAGCTCTGGAGTGCGTGTACCCAGGGCCAGTGCTCTACAGCGAGAGAGGCTACTGTGATGGGAGGCCCACACAGGCCAAAGAACAAAAACGGATGAAACTAGATGAATGAAAGACCAATAGAAGTGCCCCCACAAAAAATTTGCAAATGGGGAACCCTTTTTAAAGGCTCAGGCTCCTAGTCCATCTGAGGTTGGTCAGCTTCCTGCAAGCCATATCCACCCCTGATCCTGGAGCCTGGCATTTGATGCTGCACCTTCATCATCCGTGTGGCCCCTACTCCATGGGATTCACTGGTGTAGGTAGGAGTTGGAGTAGGCTGGCCTTTACCATTGGTGAAACATTGCCCTTCTGTGCAGTGACATCTTCCCTGGAAGCAGACTTCTCCAGTCTCTGACCACGAAAGTCCAAGCTTCTGTCCACATTGCCAGCCTGGATTATCCTCCCATCCTTGTTCTGCTCCAAGGTAGGAGGAAGGTGCACTTTGCTCCAGAAAAATCATAGCATTGACATTGCTATGTTATTTAACCACCAAGTGGTGTCCAATTTTTGTGACCCCTTTGGACTGTAGGCTCCCAGGCTCCTCTGTCCATGGGATTTCCCAGGCAAGAATATTGTGGTGGGTTGCCTTTTCCTTCTCTAGGGGATCTTTCCAACCTAGGGATCGAAATCTGTGTCTCCTGCATTAGCAGGCAGATTCTTTACTGCTTACCCACCAGGGAAACCCTATCACTACGTTCGCAGCATATAAAACCTAAGTTCAGTAGAATTGACACAAAGATAAGGAGAGGAAAAGGTTTGAGGATGTAAAACTATAGGGAATAAGCAAGATTTCTTTTACCTAGTTGTGCGATGTTCCAGAAGTTTCCTCAGTGGTTCAAAGTGATGATATGCAATTTTCAAGAAACAACCACGTTTATGTCTCTAAGCTCTTACTCAGTGAGACATTTTGAAAAAAATTGAAATAATGTCATGAAGCCATGTAAATGATGAGGAGTGTTTTGTTTTTAAAATGCACTCCTCTGGGCTTCCCTGGTGGTCCAGTGGGTAAGGACACTGCCTTGCAGTGCAAGCAGCGCCAGTTTGATCCCTGACCTGGGAAGATCCCATGTGCCGTGGAGCACTAGGACCAATGCGTCCAACTACTGAGCTGGAGCTCTGGAGTGCGTGTACCCAGGGCCAGTGCTCTACAGCGAGAGAGGCTACTGTGATGGGAGGCCCACACAGGCCAAAGAACAAAAACGGATGAAACTAGATGAATGAAAGACCAATAGAAGTGCCCCCCCCCACAAAAAAATTTGCACTCCTCCTTCACGGCTCTTGTCCCCACAATTAATATGCACCAATTGTAGAACAATTTAAAAATACAGAAAGTGCTAGAAAGAATAAGTCAGGACTTCCCTGGTGGTCTAGTGGTTAGAGCTACATACTTTCATTGCAGGGGGCACAGGTTCGATCCCAGATTAGGGAAGTAAGGTCCCATAAGACTCATGGCATAATTGAAAAAGTAAAAAAGAGAGAATCATATTGCCTGTAATATTTCCTGTAATCGCCTCATGGGGATAGCCTTTGTGAGATTTTAGACTTTCCTTCCAGCTATGTCTCTAATTCTGGCTCTGCATCCTGTATTTCTGTATTGACATAGCTGAGGTCTTAGAGTATGTGCAGACTGTGTCTTGTTTTCCTTTCAATAATTTTGAATTGTCATGGTTCATTCTCAGGAAATATGTCTAAAAATGAAGTGAGGATGCTAATCTTATGGTTTACACCCAGAACTGGATGAGTAGGCCTCTCTCTTCTAGCCAAACACATTCAGTCTCAAAGAGCCCCATGAGCATAAAAAGAGGCTAAGAATAAAACAAAAATATAATCTTTGTTTCATGGTGACAGTTAGAGGAACTGACTTTCTCTCAATTGTTTCCCCCTCATTTTGCAGTTTTTGTAGCTCTCTCATTAAAGTCTGACTATATTTCTAATTTTTTCCATGGAATAAACAGTTTGAAGTCAAAGACCTTGGTCAAAGACCATGAAATTGTTGGTCAGCATTTGCTATTATGACACTTTTTCCTGAAAATGATATATCATCATCTTAAAATTTGGAGAATACAGAAAAAGGAACCTGTAAAATGAATAACAAAAAATTCATAAATATTCCTATAACCTAGAGAAAATTAGTCATTACTGTGACATCTATAATTCCATGTGATTTTGTGAACGTATGTTTCTACTTCTTTTATTAATATTACTTACTGTTAATTGCATTTTCTTATGTCATTAAATATTATTTGAAAACATAATGTTAATGACCTGATGCATCTCACACATCATAACATATTGAGCTGTTTCCTTTCACTGGCTTTACTGAGCTGTTTCACCATTCTTCACTTTCTCAAACACCAGGGCCACCAACACCCCCAAGTTCTGTCTTTGAACCTCTACCTCAGCCCTGTGTCAAGGATGAGGGCATTGAAACTGGGACACACACAGAGGCCTCTTCAGGCCATCCCTCTAGCAACTTGCAAGAGGTGCCTCTCTGGGTGGGTATGCCTCCTCTGAGAGGACCATTTAGAGAAAAGAAACCCCTTTCTAGAGTTGGTACAGACTTTTCAGATACAGAGTGGGGTGAGCAGGGTGTGGGCAAGGTTTATGCACCCACTTCCTGGCCCGTGTGCCTTTCTTTGCAGTCAACAACGTGGTTAACCTTACACAGCTGTTGTGCTGCATATGACTTTTTAACCAAAGTAAAAATCTGAGACAGAACTGGTTAGCAAATCCAAATGGGGTCAAGTCAAATTCTTCTGCTCCTTTAGCTGCTTCAAAACACCCTCCTGATCAGGTCAAGAGGCCAACAGCCTGGGGTTTCTAAAGCTCTGGTTATGTGATATTCACGATGAGGCACTGAGCAGAGTACATTTCATTTCTGAAAAAGCAGTCACGATGGTATTATCTAAAGATTCCATTCAGGTAATTGGATGTCTTGTCTGGCTTTCTAATGTACTCAAACTTTGTGATATTAAAAAATCTTAAGTTATGGATTGCAGTTTTAAAAAAAGTTACTGTGGTCTTTGGAATCCTTGGAGAATGTCCTCTCAGCCGGTTCAACCAGGCAAATTGTTAAAACAGCAAACATCTCGAACACGACCTTAACATCCATCATCTGTGAGGGGAACAACTCTAAGCCAGTTATTTTATAGATCACTGCTGGGTTTGACATGCCAGCAGGGTGTCTTGGAATTTTGTCCTAAACTTCTCTTATTTTTCCTTTCAAAATTGGAAGGCGGCTTGCACCCAAAGGTAGATAGAGGATGGGAAAGTGACAGTGAAATGGAAACTGAAGAGTTTGCATGTCCATTATATGTCCTTTACACCAGTCCTTTCTGTTGTGTATCTTGGCACTTGGTATTTAGACATAGTTGAGTTGATCTTTGCAAAGTTGAAAGTTAATTCAAAGCCATGCATTCAGAAAGAGACTGAAAAGCAATTGTAATTTTTCATCCCTCAATTTTTGAACAGAGACTTTGTTATAATAATTGATTTAAACTGAATTTCCCCGCTGAAAACTGGGTCTAAAATGTGGCCTTCACAGAAAAGTCCTTGGCTGATTAAACAGCACCTGTTCAGCAGACAGAAATGGGAGCATTCCTTCAGGTCTGGTGCAGCGTCCACTGGACTTGGTCTGCACTTTCAATCTTGAAATAATCTTAGACTTAAAACTTTTGAAAGGGTACAATATGCCTATACATCTTCACCCTAGAGTTGGTACAGACTTTTCAGATACAGAGTGGGGTGAGCAGGGTGTGGGCAAGGTTTATGCACCCACTTCCTGGCCCGTGTGCCTTTCTTTGCAGTCAACAACGTGGTTAACCTTACACAGCTGTTGTGCTGCATATGACTTTTTAACCAAAGTAAAAATCTGAGACAGAACTGGTTAGCAAATCCAAATGGGGTCAAGTCAAATTCTTCTGCTCCTTTAGCTGCTTCAAAACACCCTCCTGATCAGGTCAAGAGGCCAACAGCCTGGGGTTTCTAAAGCTCTGGTTATGTGATATTCACGATGAGGCACTGAGCAGAGTACATTTCATTTCTGAAAAAGCAGTCACGATGGTATTATCTAAAGATTCCATTCAGGTAATTGGATGTCTTGTCTGGCTTTCTAATGTACTCAAACTTTGTGATATTAAAAAATCTTAAGTTATGGATTGCAGTTTTAAAAAAAGTTACTGTGGTCTTTGGAATCCTTGGAGAATGTCCTCTCAGCCGGTTCAACCAGGCAAATTGTTAAAAACAGCAAACATCTCGAACACGACCTTAACATCCATCATCTGTGAGGGGAACAACTCTAAGCCAGTTATTTTATAGATCACTGCTGGGTTTGACATGCCAGCAGGGTGTCTTGGAATTTTGTCCTAAACTTCTCTTATTTTTCCTTTCAAAATTGGAAGGCGGCTTGCACCCAAAGGTAGATAGAGGATGGGAAAGTGACAGTGAAATGGAAACTGAAGAGTTTGCATGTCCATTATATGTCCTTTACACCAGTCCTTTCTGTTGTGTATCTTGGCACTTGGTATTTAGACATAGTTGAGTTGATCTTTGCAAAGTTGAAAGTTAATTCAAAGCCATGCATTCAGAAAGAGACTGAAAAGCAATTGTAATTTTTCATCCCTCAATTTTTGAACAGAGACTTTGTTATAATAATTGATTTAAACTGAATTTCCCCGCTGAAAACTGGGTCTAAAATGTGGCCTTCACAGAAAAGTCCTTGGCTGATTAAACAGCACCTGTTCAGCAGACAGAAATGGGAGCATTCCTTCAGGTCTGGTGCAGCGTCCACTGGACTTGGTCTGCACTTTCAATCTTGAAATAATCTTAGACTTAAAACTTTTGAAAGGGTACAAATAATGCCTATACATCTTCACCCATTTTCTCCAAACTCAGCGTTTTAACCCATTTCTGTTATTGTTCTGGTTTTCTCCTCAGTGTTTACTTTCTAAAAAATAAGAGAGTTCTCATAGGTAACCATGGCACAATGTCTACATCAGGAAATTGGTATTAATGCAATATTGCTATTTAACCTGAACCTTTATTCTGTTCTTGCCTGCTGAACTTGCCCTCATCCACATAGGAACAGCCGACTGCGGAACCTCTAAAGTGAAAGTGAAAGTCAAGTCGCTCAGTCTAGTCTGACTCTTTGTGACCCCATGGATGAGCCATGAAATTCTCCAGGCAAGAATACTAAACAGGGTGGTCTATTACTTCTCCAGGGAATCTTCCAGACCCAGAGTCTCTTGCATTACAGGTGGAGTCTTGATCATCTAAGACTCCAGGGAAGCTCTGAGCCTCTAAGATAACATCTTAAGAACGACAGATCATCAGACACGGCATCGCCTCTGTCACCTTCCTGTCAAAAACGAAAATAAGCAAAGAAACCTGCATCTAGTTTTGAGGAAACATCAAACAAACCCAGAGTGAGGGGCATCCCAGAGCATAACAGGACAGTCATCTTAAAAAGTTCCAAGGTCACCAGTACCCAACAAGCAGGTAACGACCTCAACAGAGACCAAAGGGGAAGTTGTTCCGAATGTGCAGCTTGGCAGCTTGTCTGAATTGTTTATGTAGATAAAGATTACTTAAATGACCTAACAACTGAACAGGGTCCCAAGAAAGCAAATCCTCACTCATTCTTAAGAAACTCAAAGGGCACTTGGGCAAACACATCCATGCTTGGTCCCATGTTGACAATGCAGACAGCTTTGATTGGCATTGAAACTTGTCAAATGTTAGCCTTTGGTGCAGGAATGATCAAGCCCTGAAGCCCGAAAGAGACTGAAAAGCAATTGTAATTTTTCATCCTCAATTTTTGAACAGAGACTTTGTTATAATAATTGATTTAAACTGAATTTCCCCGCTGAAAACTGGGTCTAAAATGTGGCCTTCACAGAAAAGTCCTTGGCTGATTAAACAGCACCTGTTCAGCAGACAGAAATGGGAGCATTCCTTCAGGTCTGGTGCAGCGTCCACTGGACTTGGTCTGCACTTTCAATCTTGAAATAATCTTAGACTTAAAACTTTTGAAAGGGTACAAATAATGCCTATACATCTTCACCCATTTTCTCCAAACTCAGCGTTTTAACCCATTTCTGTTATTGTTCTGGTTTTCTCCTCAGTGTTTACTTTCTAAAAAATAAGAGAGTTCTCATAGGTAACCATGGCACAATGTCTACATCAGGAAATTGGTATTAATGCAATATTGCTATTTAACCTGAACCTTTATTCTGTTCTTGCCTGCTGAACTTGCCCTCATCCACATAGGAACAGCCGATCTGGAACCTCTAAAGTGAAAGTGAAAGTCAAGTCGCTCAGTCTAGTCTGACTCTTTGTGACCCCATGGATGAGCCATGAAATTCTCCAGGCAAGAATACTAAACAGGGTGGTCTATTACTTCTCCAGGGAATCTTCCAGACCCAGAGTCTCTTGCATTACAGGTGGAGTCTTGATCATCTAAGACTCCAGGGAAGCTCTGAGCCTCTAAGATAACATCTTAAGAACGACAGATCATCAGACACGGCATCGCCTCTGTCACCTTCCTGTCAAAAACGAAAATAAGCAAAGAAACCTGCATCTAGTTTTGAGGAAACATCAAACAAACCCAGAGTGAGGGGCATCCCAGAGCATAACAGGACAGTCATCTTAAAAAGTTCCAAGGTCACCAGTACCCAACAAGCAGGTAACGACCTCAACAGAGACCAAAGGGGAAGTTGTTCCGAATGTGCAGCTTGGCAGCTTGTCTGAATTGTTTATGTAGATAAAGATTACTTAAATGACCTAACAACTGAACAGGGTCCCAAGAAAGCAAATCCTCACTCATTCTTAAGAAACTCAAAGGGCACTTGGGCAAACACATCCATGCTTGGTCCCATGTTGACAATGCAGACAGCTTTGATTGGCATTGAAACTTGTCAAATGTTAGCCTTTGGTGCAGGAATGATCAAGCCCTGAAGCCCAAGAACCTAGCCATGGGTCTAGTCATGGGTCTCTGTGTGACCACCAGAGCCTGCAGGACTCCCTGCCCTTGCACTCCTGGCTTCAAAGTCAGAGCAGAGCGTCTTAGGGACAGTGGAAAAAGCAGAGAGGTTTCCAGCTTTTCCACATCACAGTGCACTGAGAACCATCACATTTGTACAGAGTAGCAACAGGGAGATCTCGGGGCATTTATAGAGTGCTTGGTGCAATTTTCATTATGTGTTCTTTATGTTATAGAATTATGATAGGAAAAATAAAATATGAGCCCTTTAGAAAAGTTTGTAAACAGAAAATTTGTATAAATCTTCCACATAAAATACTTTATTTTTATCCCCAGCTTCCCCAACCTCATATTTTAATGAGAAACTTGAATTTGCCCCTGTAAACTAACTTCATCAGGTTTTATGCTTGATAATGGCTTTATGAAATTCCCCATTAGCCACAGACCCAGGTTTCTTGGGTCTTAAGTTTATACAGTTCAAGAAAGAGGGAGAACAGAAAATTTTAAATATAAAAACCAGGTACAAAATTCATATTTCTTTAGAATGAGAAAAGAAAATTCCTAATATATGACTGGAGACTTGGAGATATAAGACCTCTTGCTCTACAATTTGTTTAGATCATTATCAGAACTGCTCATGTAGCTAATGCTGTGTTTAAAACCTAGCCTCCCCTCCCAGCCTTTTTGTGACCCCCCTGTGACTCTGCCAGGAATCACAAGGCTGGTGAAGGTCAAACATCTTGGACCTTACCCAGGTTACCTTCTCAAGAATTCTACTTTCTTATAGTCATTGTAAATCAGAAAGTTTGTTCACTCAAGTAGATA
The DNA here is from genome assembly GCA_022376925.1 of Tragulus kanchil. NCBI lineage: Eukaryota > Metazoa > Chordata > Mammalia > Artiodactyla > Tragulidae > Tragulus > Tragulus kanchil. The sequence continues at coordinate 40,840,786 of JAIOJX010000031.1, read as the reverse complement.
ATAAAAAATAACCATGGTACATCATTCAAAAATGTACAGCAGGTGAACTATTAAAGACCCCAAAGTTTCTGCTTTTCCTTAATAGAAAAATAAACTATTACAATTTCATATGATAATAAGCAAGAATACTCAAGTGGGTTAACATTTCATCTTCCAGGGGATCTGCCTGACTCTGGGATTGAACCTGTGTCTCCTTCCTCTCCTGCATGGCTGGTGAATTCTTCACCTATGTGAGTCACTTGGGAAGCCCACTGAATTTAAGAAAAGCATACATAATAAAACGAAAATGATCAAGTAGCTCCTTTTTGGCATAGAAATTCTAAGTGAAAATGCCCTTCCGTGTGGACTGAACAGCAGAGAGACCACAGTGGAGTGAAAGAAGTAAGTGGCTTTATAGAAGACTGCCAAACTCTCAGGAACTGACTTCTCTCAGCAATTTCCCTGCTTCCATTGCAGGATGGTGTAAAGGAGCCCCTGTGACTCAGAATGAGCGACTGGGAGCCTGGGCGCATGTGGTCACGGAGGCTGTTGTGTTATTCACCAAACCAACTTCGCATGAATTCCTACTTCTCTGTTGTTAGGAGCACCAGATCAAATGTGAGCAGTTCTTTGTTGGTGGAGGAGGGTTTGTGTTTATTTTTCTTTTTTAGGTGATGATAGATATGTCTAGATATGTCTGGTATATCAAGTTCACCTGTAAGGGGAGGCATTGGTAAACACCACACATTTTTATCATTACAACTCAGTTAATTCCAGAAATAAGCATGTAAGTCAGCTTCATTCCCTGAGGCCTTGAGGGAATAAGCTCTCTCCCACCTTTCTATTAGATAGTAAAGAATCTGCTTGCAATGCAGGAGACCTGAGTTTGATCCCTAGGTCAGGAAGATCCCCTGGAGAAGGGAATGGAAACCCACTCCAGTATTCTTGCCTAGAGAATTCCACAGACAGAGGAGCCTGGCAGGCTACAGTCCATGAGGTCACAAAGAGTTGGACACAGGCTAAGCCACCAACACTCTCACTTCACTTTAATCTTTCCATTGACATCCATGTTTACCTGGATCAAAAACAGTCAGAAAGGGGAACATAGCACCAATTGTCATGTAGTGACAACCTTCAGCAACACATAAGACTGAGAATATCTTTGCATGGAGGAAGGTTGAGTTATTTGCAGATTGGATTTATTAACACCTCGTGGATTGTTTTGCTTTATTTTATTTGCATACACGAATAATTGATTTGTCTTTAGCAGTAACTGATGGAGTCCCTTTTTCTTTTTATTAACCTTCCTGGGTATCCATCCAGCTTTTGCCCTTCAGGCCCCTCTACACTCAAACCACAAGCCAAGACAGCTCCCCAGTTTGATCTTCCCTAGGGGATGGCTCTGAGCTCGGCTTTCCTGTCTCCCCTCATCAGCGGGATTTATACAGCTTTCCTACTCCACGCTACAGAGCGTTCTAACTTGCCACAGTTTAATGGCCAAACTTCACATTTAAAATATTGTGGATCCAAGAAGAGGAAAATAAATTCCAATAATGGGCAACTGAGACCTTGTGACCGGCTCTGCCTCTGATGCAAACTTGTGGAAGGCAGCTGGGCTCTTTGCAGTGGGATCTATAGAGCATGTGGTTTTCTAAGGGAAGATTTCTCTTCACCCTGTTTCTCGAGGTGAAGGAGTCTTTTGGGGAGATATTTTTTTAGAATTCTGAGGTCAGTAAACTCTTACCACTCTTGTAAGGGCACCCCCTTTGCTAAAGGTGCAGTGAAAGTGCAAGAAAGCCCCATTTTCACAAATCCTTTGTTCATACAGGCTTGCCAATCACCATATAGACTGAAATCATAAACACAATTTTCCTCCTGCTCTTCTGAGTTTCAAAACCCTACCAATAATTCAGCCAGATCACCCATTAGAGTAAACCAAACAAATGCAGCTCTTTTTTTTGAGTAAAGAATCTGCTTGCAATGCAGGAGACCTGAGTTTGATCCCTAGGTCAGGAAGATCCCCTGGAGAAGGGAATGGAAACCCACTCCAGTATTCTTGCCTAGAGAATTCCACAGACAGAGGAGCCTGGCAGGCTACAGTCCATGAGGTCACAAAGAGTTGGACACAGGCTAAGCCACCAACACTCTCACTTCACTTTAATCTTTCCATTGACATCCATGTTTACCTGGATCAAAAACAGTCAGAAAGGGGAACATAGCACCAATTGTCATGTAGTGACAACCTTCAGCAACACATAAGACTGAGAATATCTTTGCATGGAGGAAGGTTGAGTTATTTGCAGATTGGATTTATTAACACCTCGTGGATTGTTTTGCTTTATTTTATTTGCATACACGAATAATTGATTTGTCTTTAGCAGTAACTGATGGAGTCCCTTGTTCTTGGTATTAACCTTCCTGGGTATCCATCCAGCTTTTGCCCTTCAGGCCCCTCTACACTCAAACCACAAGCCAAGACAGCTCCCCAGTTTGATCTTCCCTAGGGGATGGCTCTGAGCTCGGCTTTCCTGTCTCCCCTCATCAGCGGGATTTATACAGCTTTCCTACTCCACGCTACAGAGCGTTCTAACTTGCCACAGTTTAATGGCCAAACTTCACATTTAAAATATTGTGGATCCAAGAAGAGGAAAATAAATTCCAATAATGGGCAACTGAGACCTTGTGACCGGCTCTGCCTCTGATGCAAACTTGTGGAAGGCAGCTGGGCTCTTTGCAGTGGGATCTATAGAGCATGTGGTTTTCTAAGGGAAGATTTCTCTTCACCCTGTTTCTCGAGGTGAAGGAGTCTTTTGGGGAGATATTTTTTTAGAATTCTGAGGTCAGTAAACTCTTACCACTCTTGTAAGGGCACCCCCTTTGCTAAAGGTGCAGTGAAAGTGCAAGAAAGCCCCATTTTCACAAATCCTTTGTTCATACAGGCTTGCCAATCACCATATAGACTGAAATCATAAACACAATTTTCCTCCTGCTCTTCTGAGTTTCAAAACCCTACCAATAATTCAGCCAGATCACCCATTAGAGTAAACCAAACAAATGGAGAAGAAACAGCATGTAAAAACAGAAATTAAAAAAAAATGATTTCTTAAGTTGAGTAAAAAGCATTTTACTGACACACACATCTACCAAAACAGATTAAAAAGAAAAATAGGCTGATTGTGAAGCTAATATATATTTTATCTAGATACATTAGGTCATTTCCTTCAAGTTCTTAAAAGCTGTTACTATGTATTTGCTTGATGTCTCTGATCTAATATTTTACAGGAGGCTGGGTATGTATTTTTCAGAATTGGAAAAAATAGTGTACTAATTTTAAAATAAACAGAACAAATGCCTTCTCCCCATTTAGTAATATGCTTTTGCACTAGCCTTCCTGAAACCATTTCCATCTGCAACTTTATCTTTAGAAGTTTTAATAATTTTTTTAATTTTGCCACTTGATTTTGACGAGTGCTGTTGGCAATGGATTCAGATGGCAGGGCTCCGGTTTAATCAACTGCGAGCAGCTTCCATTACCTTTGGTTTGAGAAGTCAATAGGAGGAGAGCAGAAACTCAGTGGCACTTTCTCTTCTCTTTCAAACATATGTTCTTATTTAATAACTTCTCCCTCAAATAAAATAAGCCTGTAGTTATTGGTGGTCAGTTTCACATAATAGGAGCTACTACAGTTTCCCATTAAAGAAAAATACAAGGCTGCAATAAAACAAACCGTGAGTCACTATATTGGGTATGAAGTAATAAACCAGGGTTCTAATGATAGTTCCTATGATGTGCCTTATAGGAAAATGACCTTGATTGCTGTGTTTAGTCTGGGGTGGGACTTCTCAGCTTAGTGGTACAGAAACCAATATGCAATCAAATTCCACTTCTCTGCTCTGTGTTCTTATAGCAACTAGAAGGTTTTACCCTCAGCGATGATCATAGCCATAATTGAGTACATAATGTACCATTTAATATCTCAGTCTTATGTAAAAATGTACCTATGGGCAAGGGCAAGAGTTGCTTAGTTTCAACAGCTGCTTTACTGAAGGCATGGTTATAGAAGCAAGGCCAAAAGAATGGAAAAAAGCAGAGGAGAGAAGGAAGAAAGGAAAAGAGAGGGAGAGAGAGAAGGAATAAAGGAAAAGATAAAGAGAGAAAGGCAAGTGGGGAAAAACGAAAGACAGAGACTATGAAAGAAACACAAAGAAGAAAAATGAAAGTAGAAAAGAGAAAGACAAAAGAGCAAGAGAAAAAAAACTGAATTATTGGGAACCTACCATCTTAAGATTCTGCCAAGCTCCTTCAGTTTACGTCTCAGAATACCCATATCGAGTAGGTATTTCCAACTTCAGTTATCTTTTTAAGGCAAGTAAACCATAGCACTACTGGTAAAGCATTTCCAAAGCTCGGCTCCAAAATGCTCTGTGCTGCACCTTGCCGCCAGCATGAAACACAATATTCTTCCTCAGCTCTTCAATACACAGAAGCAGTAAAGAAAGCAAAGGTATTCCAACCAGAAAGTGTTGCTGAGTGCTGGGTGCCGGGGCCCTGCCCCCTTTCTGGAGTTCAGTTGGCTGGGAACCCATGGGGTGATGCACCCCGAGAATAAGAGATGAAGACAGAACATCATTATCCCTGGCAGGAACCGTATTTCTCCACCGACCTAAGAACTGTTGTTGGACACGGGTTCCAGTCCCCTGGAAATGATATTGCATGGCTGGGGAGTTTCTCTTAAAGATGCAATAATTCACGGCTGGATATTAACCAGATCTATGACATACGGGGCTGCCACATCATCTTCTCATTTCACTGGCTCTAACCTTGCCGAACATTTCTAATACAGCAGGGGTGGGTCCGATCCCCCCGTGATAAACCCCACGCAGGCAAATGACCTTGATTGCTGTGTTTAGTCTGGGGTGGGACTTCTCAGCTTAGTGGTACAGAAACCAATATGCAATCAAATTCCACTTCTCTGCTCTGTGTTCTTATAGCAACTAGAAGGTTTTACCCTCAGCGATGATCATAGCCATAATTGAGTACATAATGTACCATTTAATATCTCAGTCTTATGTAAAAATGTACCTATGGGCAAGGGCAAGAGTTGCTTAGTTTCAACAGCTGCTTTACTGAAGGCATGGTTATAGAAGCAAGGCCAAAAGAATGGAAAAAAGCAGAGGAGAGAAGGAAGAAAGGAAAAGAGAGGGAGAGAGAGAAGGAATAAAGGAAAAGATAAAGAGAGAAAGGCAAGTGGGGAAAAACGAAAGACAGAGACTATGAAAGAAACACAAAGAAGAAAAATGAAAGTAGAAAAGAGAAAGACAAAAGAGCAAGAGAAAAAAAACTGAATTATTGGGAACCTACCATCTTAAGATTCTGCCAAGCTCCTTCAGTTTACGTCTCAGAATACCCATATCGAGTAGGTATTTCCAACTTCAGTTATCTTTTTAAGGCAAGTAAACCATAGCACTACTGGTAAAGCATTTCCAAAGCTCGGCTCCAAAATGCTCTGTGCTGCACCTTGCCGCCAGCATGAAACACAATATTCTTCCTCAGCTCTTCAATACACAGAAGCAGTAAAGAAAGCAAAGGTATTCCAACCAGAAAGTGTTGCTGAGTGCTGGGTGCCGGGGCCCTGCCCCGTTTCTGCGGGTTCAGTTGGCTGGGAACCCATGGGGTGATACACCCCGAGAATAAGAGATGAAGACAGAACATCATTATCCCTGGCAGGAACCGTATTTCTCCACCGACCTAAGAACTGTTGTTGGACACGGGTTCCAGTCCCCTGGAAATGATATTGCATGGCTGGGGAGTTTCTCTTAAAGATGCAATAATTCACGGCTGGATATTAACCAGATCTATGACATACGGGGCTGCCACATCATCTTCTCATTTCACTGGCTCTAACCTTGCCGAACATTTCTAATACAGCAGGGGTGTTGGGTGAAATACGACTTTCTGATTGAATGAATGCCTGCGGGCCTCCGTGATAAACACCAGCTCAAGCGCACTGTGGCTTCTAACTGGAGGACAAGTGCCTGACCCTTCAGATGAGTTAGCAGCAACCCCCTCCCCACACCTCCCGCTCCTAACCAAATTATCTCTGTGTATTTTTCATCACATCTGACTGTGACCAATAATTTTTGTATGGCAAACATCAGTGTTTTCGTCTGCCTTGCACGGTGGTGATTTTTTGCTGTCGCTTCGCATTCAGGCGCCGGGCTGCATTTAACTTTAAGGCAGTTTTAATAGAAGGTGAGTTTGAAAGAAACATTTGCTGTGTGGCGGGATTGATATAAACCCAGCAGCATGGAATAGTTAAAGTCCATCCACCTTATCGCGGTGGCTTCCCCTACCTTTTTATTACCTTTGTTGGGTTCCTATGGCTAACATATTTCATTTTCTCCTGGTGTATTTTTCCAGCACTAAAGCTCTGCTTTTTTTAGGTCTACCTAGAAAATTTTCAGTTACATCATTTGCACAACTATGTTGATGTTAACATTGAAAAACCTCTTTGCTTGCGGCTGTATATTTTATTTGGCTAAAAATGGCTCATGTCTAATACATTACATGTCCTCTGGTGATACTCTTTAAGCGAGAAATTCCAAAACTCACAAATACCGAAGAACCAAAAGTTCCAAAGCGGTGCATGAACGCTAAACATGCAATATATCTCCTCCTTTTCCAAACAGAAAGAGATTTCTCTCTGATTTGTTTGATAAATTTGACCCAAGATTTCCATTTGCAGTTATTGGAGTTCCTACTGTTTTTCTGCGTGTTGGTGGGCCGAGGCCTAATCACCCCAAAGCCCCATGGAGACCATAAATTACAGCGATGAGGCGAAGCTTTGTGCTGCTTGGGCTGCAGGAGAAGACCGTTTTGCTGCAGCCTATTTTGACAGGCATGAATTTAATTCATTGTTTTATGACAGACGGGAAAAGTGTACATGCTCATAGTACTGATTTATGGTACGGGAAAAGTGTAAAAAATGGCCTTAGGCTGACCCTTAAAAGCAGGGGGGAAATACGACTTTCTGATTGAATGAATGCCTGCGGGCCTCCGTGATAAACACCAGCTCAAGCGCACTGTGGCTTCTAACTGGAGGACAAGTGCCTGACCCTTCAGATGAGTTAGCAGCAACCCCCTCCCCACACCTCCCGCTCCTAACCAAATTATCTCTGTGTATTTTTCATCACATCTGACTGTGACCAATAATTTTTGTATGGCAAACATCAGTGTTTTCGTCTGCCTTGCACGGTGGTGATTTTTTGCTGTCGCTTCGCATTCAGGCGCCGGGCTGCATTTAACTTTAAGGCAGTTTTAATAGAAGGTGAGTTTGAAAGAAACATTTGCTGTGTGGCGGGATTGATATAAACCCAGCAGCATGGAATAGTTAAAGTCCATCCACCTTATCGCGGTGGCTTCCCCTACCTTTTTATTACCTTTGTTGGGTTCCTATGGCTAACATATTTCATTTTCTCCTGGTGTATTTTTCCAGCACTAAAGCTCTGCTTTTTTTAGGTCTACCTAGAAAATTTTCAGTTACATCATTTGCACAACTATGTTGATGTTAACATTGAAAAACCTCTTTGCTTGCGGCTGTATATTTTATTTGGCTAAAAATGGCTCATGTCTAATACATTACATGTCCTCTGGTGATACTCTTTAAGCGAGAAATTCCAAAACTCACAAATACCGAAGAACCAAAAGTTCCAAAGCGGTGCATGAACGCTAAACATGCAATATATCTCCTCCTTTTCCAAACAGAAAGAGATTTCTCTCTGATTTGTTTGATAAATTTGACCCAAGATTTCCATTTGCAGTTATTGGAGTTCCTACTGTTTTTCTGCGTGTTGGTGGGCCGAGGCCTAATCACCCCAAAGCCCCATGGAGACCATAAATTACAGCGATGAGGCGAAGCTTTGTGCTGCTTGGGCTGCAGGAGAAGACCGTTTTGCTGCAGCCTATTTTGACAGGCATGAATTTAATTCATTGTTTTATGACAGACGGGAAAAGTGTACATGCTCATAGTACTGATTTATGGTCATTTGGGTCTGGAGGATTCTATAATTTGCAACTAATGTGAAAACAGATGGATAGGCAGACACCAAAGGTTAGGCTGACCCCTGAGTTCTCTCCCCTGGTTGCAAATGGCGTCCATATGCGTCCAGTCTCTCTGGGTGAGGTCTATGCGGGTCGGCCAGACGCCATAGAGCCTGCTGCACTGTTCTTTTCTTTCCTGAGTAAGTCAGTGAAAGTGAAATTTGGGAAACATTTCTAACCTTGGCATTCCAAGAATCATTCTGTGCCTTTTCCTCGTGTGGTGTTCTTCCTTCTCTCTTCTTTCTTTTTACATGAGAAAGCACTTTTCTAAGGTTTACAGATTATCTTCCGTATTAGCCCAACACGTAATAGCATATAGAGGTGTTGCTGGATGTTTTCATTTCAATTGACAAATTTATTTTAAGGGAATGATTGATTGAAAGTCATCAGCTGGAGAGTTCCAAAGGAAATGCCTCAAGTTGGGGACGAGCAAGCATTTTTGTGAGAAACGTGTTTTACTTAAAGGAATCACTACCTTACAAATCATTTTGCGTTTTTAGAAAATAAATGGGTTATCAAGTAAACTTACTGCATTGATGCTAACAGTTTTTAAATATATTTTTGACTATTAAATGACTTCATCAAAGAAGCAACAGCAGTGATTACTTCTCTTTTGGAAGAAAGAAAGGAGTTTTAGACCTATAGTAACAAGATAAATCCATTGTGAATTTTAGTTGAACTAGTACTTGTCATCTTTTAACAAATATAATGTTAAGAAATTATATATACTTCTGTTATTGATTTTCTTGTCCAGCTATTATAACATTATTCTTAACTTCATTTTATGATTTTAGTTTTAATTTCAATCTTAAAATTAAACAGATCATTTTATTATTTTTTAAAATTTTTATTTTACTTTTTACTTTTACAGAGCTTTGTTGTTTACAGATATGTATGATCCCAGATTAGTCATATGTATACCACCCCCATCCTACCCCTCAAGGCCATTGCACAGCGCCCCTGCAGGATCCCCTTTTCTCACAGTACAATGACAATAGCTTTTTTTTTTCCAATATGACAGTATAGGTTTCATGCTACTTCCTTTACGCCTCCCACCCACTAAACAGATCATTTTACTTCAGAAGATAAAGTTGTGTTTAATTCCACTTTCTTTTGAAAAGTGGAAATACAGATTGCTGATCCCTAAATAAGACTACAAAATCCAGATATAATTAGAGCCTGTTTTAGTCTTGAGAAAATTAGCATTTTGACAATAAAAGTCAAAAGACATACTGTTTCATAGTGTTAAAATATTTCTTTATTGTTTAATTCCATTTTAAAATTGCTTGTGACCCAGTCTAATGGCTACACTGGAGGTTTAACCAATGCAACATGATTCGTGTTGGTCCAATCAGCAGGATATTTGCAACTTCACATGGTGCTGTGAAGACAGCAGTGTTTAACCTCATTTGACATTTCAACCTTTGTACACTTACCCCAGGAAGGGAAAATTTTAAGTGACTGATAACTAATTTTAATTGGCATATAAAAAAAATAAACCAAGCACACCAGAGGAGTATTTTCTTAAGGCTATGGTCTACTTGACCATGGGGATTCCCTGGTGGCTCAGAGAGTAAAGAATCTGCCTGCAGTGCAGGAGACCTGAGTTTGATCCCTGGGTTGGGAAGATTCCCTGGAGAAGGGAATGACTACCCACACCAGTTTTTTTGCTTTGACAATTCCATGAAAAGAGGAGCCTAGTGGACTACAATCCAGGAGATTGCAAAGAGTTGGACACAACTAAGTGACTGACACTACTCTACCATCAGCTTCCTTTTAACTATGGAAAGAAGCCCATGTGTGTAGATTTTTTCCATGCTTCACTTCCTGAGATGCCATTTTCATTATTTTTTAATTTATTTTAATTTTTTCATTTGGCTGTGCAGGGTCTTAGTTGCAGCATGTAGGGACTTTGATCTTCATGGAAGAATGCAAAACTTACTTGTGGCATGTGAGATCTAGTTCTCTGACCAGGGATCAAGTCTGGACCCACTGCCTTGGCAACCACAGGACCGACCACCAGGGGAGTCCTGCTATTTTCACTTTGGACAAGAGTTGCCACCATCTCACTGTTGGGTCATACGGGAGTGGCTTCCCCAGAAGATACTAAGAAGAGTCACATGCAAAAGTCCATGAAAGGACAAAGGTCAACATCTGACCTTACAGACTTGGCCCAAATTTTATTTTTGTTAAGGATTCAGATGGTTGATGTAAAACGGCTTATTCACAGTATCACTGGACATCAAAATCCAGATATAATTAGAGCCTGTTTTAGTCTTGAGAAAATTAGCATTTTGACAATAAAAGTCAAAAGACATACTGTTTCATAGTGTTAAAATATTTCTTTATTGTTTAATTCCATTTTAAAATTGCTTGTGACCCAGTCTAATGGCTACACTGGAGGTTTAACCAATGCAACATGATTCGTGTTGGTCCAATCAGCAGGATATTTGCAACTTCACATGGTGCTGTGAAGACAGCAGTGTTTAACCTCATTTGACATTTCAACCTTTGTACACTTACCCCAGGAAGGGAAAATTTTAAGTGACTGATAACTAATTTTAATTGGCATATAAAAAAAATAAACCAAGCACACCAGAGGAGTATTTTCTTAAGGCTATGGTCTACTTGACCATGGGGATTCCCTGGTGGCTCAGAGAGTAAAGAATCTGCCTGCAGTGCAGGAGACCTGAGTTTGATCCCTGGGTTGGGAAGATTCCCTGGAGAAGGGAATGACTACCCACACCAGTTTTTTTGCTTTGACAATTCCATGAAAAGAGGAGCCTAGTGGACTACAATCCAGGAGATTGCAAAGAGTTGGACACAACTAAGTGACTGACACTACTCAACCATAAGCTCCTTTTTAACTATGGAAAGAAGCCCATGTGTGTAGATTTTTTCCATGCTTCACTTCCTGAGATGCCATTTTCATTATTTTTTAATTTATTTTAATTTTTTCATTTGGCTGTGCAGGGTCTTAGTTGCAGCATGTAGGGACTTTGATCTTCATGGAAGAATGCAAAACTTACTTGTGGCATGTGAGATCTAGTTCTCTGACCAGGGATCAAGTCTGGACCCACTGCCTTGGCAACCACAGGACCGACCACCAGGGGAGTCCTGCTATTTTCACTTTGGACAAGAGTTGCCACCATCTCACTGTTGGGTCATACGGGAGTGGCTTCCCCAGAAGATACTAAGAAGAGTCACATGCAAAAGTCCATGAAAGGACAAAGGTCAACATCTGACCTTACAGACTTGGCCCAAATTTTATTTTTGTTAAGGATTCAGATGGTTGATGTAAAACGGCTTATTCACAGTATCACTGGACATCAAAACCAGTATTAGTACCAGGGCCTTCTTTTTATCAGGTACCTTTTGGAGCTATAGTCATTTTTATTTATCTATTCAGGTCAATTGTCTGGAAAGGGCCATATCTGGACTCTGAATATTGGGGAAGGAAAGGCAGCAGTGATTGGTGGCCCTGTGGAGGCACCCCTCAGCCCTGCTCTTGGCCTTCAGACCCCCACCTCTCCCTGACTACACCTCACTTTGCTTCATCTTCCAGAACTCGGTCTCCTCCCCAACATCTTCATGTTCGTCATCAGTGTTTAGTGCTGGGACTGGATGGTGGGCTTTTGCAGAGGACCCTGTCTCCCTGGCATCGTGAGCTCTCCTGGCTTCCCCTGAGTTTGCTGTGTATCTCTCTCTCAAGCATCACACTGTCTGGGAGCCTGACCTGATTATATTGACTCTTTTTTTTCTGCCTCTAAGACATCATTTATTTTCATCCATCTGTTTTCTTTGGCCTGTGTGGGTCTCCCATAGCAGTGGCCTCTGTCGCTGCAGAGCACTGGCTCTGGATGCATGAGCTCCAAAGCACTGACTTGTAAGTGGACACACTAGTCCAACCGCTCCACAGCACATGGGATCTTCCCAGCCCAGGGATTGAACCAGTGCCCCTTGCACTGCAAGGTGGACTCCTTACCCACTGGACCACCAGGGAAGCCCTGATTATATTAACTTTTAAAATTCTATTATTGAAAGAGAAAAGAAGCACCATATATTAATGCATATATGCAGAATCTGAAAAAAAATGATATAGATGATATTATTTACAAGACAGAAACAGAGATAACCGATGTATAGAACAAACATATTGATATCAAAAAAAAACTTACCGGCATAAAATAGATAACTTGTGGCATGTGAGATCTAGTTCTCTGACCAGGGATCAAGTCTGGACCCACTGCCTTGGCAACCACAGGACCGACCACCAGGGAGTCCTGCTATTTTCACTTTGGACAAGAGTTGCCACCATCTCACTGTTGGGTCATACGGGAGTGGCTTCCCCAGAAGATACTAAGAAGAGTCACATGCAAAAGTCCATGAAAGGACAAAGGTCAACATCTGACCTTACAGACTTGGCCCAAATTTTATTTTTGTTAAGGATTCAGATGGTTGATGTAAAACGGCTTATTCACAGTATCACTGGACATCAAAACCAGTATTAGTACCAGGGCCTTCTTTTTATCAGGTACCTTTTGGAGCTATAGTCATTTTTATTTATCTATTCAGGTCAATTGTCTGGAAAGGGCCATATCTGGACTCTGAATATTGGGGAAGGAAAGGCAGCAGTGATTGGTGGCCCTGTGGAGGCACCCCTCAGCCCTGCTCTTGGCCTTCAGACCCCCACCTCTCCCTGACTACACCTCACTTTGCTTCATCTTCCAGAACTCGGTCTCCTCCCCAACATCTTCATGTTCGTCATCAGTGTTTAGTGCTGGGACTGGATGGTGGGCTTTTGCAGAGGACCCTGTCTCCCTGGCATCGTGAGCTCTCCTGGCTTCCCCTGAGTTTGCTGTGTATCTCTCTCTCAAGCATCACACTGTCTGGGAGCCTGACCTGATTATATTGACTCTTTTTTTTCTGCCTCTAAGACATCATTTATTTTCATCCATCTGTTTTCTTTGGCCTGTGTGGGTCTCCCATAGCAGTGGCCTCTGTCGCTGCAGAGCACTGGCTCTGGATGCATGAGCTCCAAAGCACTGACTTGTAAGTGGACACACTAGTCCAACCGCTCCACAGCACATGGGATCTTCCCAGCCCAGGGATTGAACCAGTGCCCCTTGCACTGCAAGGTGGACTCCTTACCCACTGGACCACCAGGGAAGCCCTGATTATATTAACTTTTAAAATTCTATTATTGAAAGAGAAAAGAAGCACCATATATTAATGCATATATGCAGAATCTGAAAAAAAATGATATAGATGATCTTATTTACAAAACAGAAACAGAGATAACAGATGTATAGAACAAACATATTGATATCAGGAGGGAGGAGGGATGAGATGAATTGGGAGATTGGTATTGATTTCTATACACTATTGGTACTATAAAATAGATAACTAATGCAAACCTACTGTATAGCACAGAGAACTCTACTCAGTCATCTGTGGTGACCTAAATGGGAAGGAAACTCAAAAAGAGGGGATATATATATGTGTATAGCTGATTAACTTTGCTCTACATTAGAAACTAACACAACATTGTAAAGCAACTGTATCCCAATAAAAATCTTTTTAAAAAATTCCATGACCTACGTCAGTGCCTGGAATACAGGAGTTATTCAATAAAAAGCAGTGGAAAGTTGAATATGTTTAAAGAAATTTGCTCCTAAGTCAACTACATAATGACAAATGTCAGTCAGAATGCTTCAGATCACGGAATAAATTAATGATAAATCTAGAACATGCACATTATATAAAGGATTTAAGAGAAGTAAGAACTATAGGTGGGGAAACTAATTCTGTGAATTGAATTAAAACATTTTAGCCCTCCTGGCATTTTTTTTTGATGGCTCAAACAATAGATACATACAGCCCTTTGGATAGTCCTTCTAACAAATCACACAAAATGAAAGCTAACTTCTCTGCTTCGTCCTCTGCCTACTTTCTGGCTCTGAAGGCACTAAGGTTCACAATTTATAAATGTCTCATACTTTCTTCTTTCTATTTACAAAAGCTTATATGGTATATGCAAGCAAGCCATTCTATCTTGGTTTGTATGTTTTATTTTAACTAAGTAGTATCTCCCATAGCAGTGGCCTCTGTCGCTGCATGCATGAGCTCCAAAGCACTGACTTGTAAGTGGACACACTAGTCCAACCGCTCCACAGCACATGGGATCTTCCCAGCCCAGGGATTGAACCAGTGCCCCTTGCACTGCAAGGTGGACTCCTTACCCACTGGACCACCAGGGAAGCCCTGATTATATTAACTTTTAAAATTCTATTATTGAAAGAGAAAAGAAGCACCATATATTAATGCATATATGCAGAATCTGAAAAAAAATGATATAGATGATCTTATTTACAAAACAGAAACAGAGATAACAGATGTATAGAACAAACATATTGATATCAGGAGGGAGGAGGGATGAGATGAATTGGGAGATTGGTATTGATTTCTATACACTATTGGTACTATAAAATAGATAACTAATGCAAACCTACTGTATAGCACAGAGAACTCTACTCAGTCATCTGTGGTGACCTAAATGGGAAGGAAACTCAAAAAGAGGGGATATATATATGTGTATAGCTGATTAACTTTGCTCTACATTAGAAACTAACACAACATTGTAAAGCAACTGTATCCCAATAAAAATCTTTTTAAAAAATTCCATGACCTACGTCAGTGCCTGGAATACAGGAGTTATTCAATAAAAAGCAGTGGAAAGTTGAATATGTTTAAAGAAATTTGCTCCTAAGTCAACTACATAATGACAAATGTCAGTCAGAATGCTTCAGATCACGGAATAAATTAATGATAAATCTAGAACATGCACATTATATAAAGGATTTAAGAGAAGTAAGAACTATAGGTGGGGAAACTAATTCTGTGAATTGAATTAAAACATTTTAGCCCTCCTGGCATTTTTTTTTTGATGGCTCAAACAATAGATACATACAGCCCTTTGGATAGTCCTTCTAACAAATCACACAAAATGAAAGCTAACTTCTCTGCTTCGTCCTCTGCCTACTTTCTGGCTCTGAAGGCACTAAGGTTCACAATTTATAAATGTCTCATACTTTCTTCTTTCTATTTACAAAAGCTTATATGGTATATGCAAGCAAGCCATTCTATCTTGGTTTGTATGTTTTTATTTTTAACTAAATAAGTAGCTAACGCTTACAATGTTCCAAGATTTTTCTAAGCACTGAACATGCTTTATTTATCTGATGATCAGAGCAGCCCTGGGTGATAAGTAGTCGCGTAGCACCAGTCCTCGAAATGTCAAGACCAAGGACGTTGAAGGAGGTGCCCAGGACAGTGACTGATACTCAGAGGATAGGAATGCAGGCAGCCTGGGTCCAGGCCCTGCCCTCTACCTGTGTCCCCTGCCACACTGAAAATGAGAACAAACCTGATGGACCACTTCGTAACTTTTTTTTCCCACTCCATGTCTTGGATATTATTTCATGTCCTTACGTAGAGATATAACTCATTTTTAAAGTTACAAGTTAATATTCCGTAGCATTGATGTATGCTAATTTATTTTGCCATTCAACATCCATGAATATTTAGGTTGATTCCAGTCTTTCATTATTAGAAACTTACAGCAAAGATTCTTGTATACTCTTTGTGTGTAAAATGGCAGTATCTCTACTTAACATACCTAAAAGTGAAATGCTGGGCTTGGGGAATGTACATGACATGTTAATAGATGTTTAACTTCCATTCAGAAAGACTTCGCCAGCATTTCCAGCAACCGACCTTATTTATTATCTTTTTTTTGGAAATGAGTATGAAAAGCAATAGTTGATAGTTTTAACTTGCATTGCCCTAATTATATCTGGATTTATTTTTGCCACTTGATTTGTAGATGTTCTAGATATATTCTGGACACTAAGTCTATACATGGAACAGATATTAACGCATCTCCTCATTCTGTTATCTGTCCTTGACCTTTGCTGACTCCTATTATGCCATCGTTTTAATTTTACTTAGTTATTTATTTTGGCCACGCTGTACAACATACCGGATTTTAGTTCCTCAGGAGTTGAGTCCCGCCCCCTGCAGTGGAAGCATGGAGTTCTAACCACTGGACCACCAGGGAAGTGCCCCATTGTTTTAAAGGTTTATGGAAACAAATATTTTCTATGATTTTTATACTGCTTAAGGAATTCTTCCCTACCTGTTTTAATTGGACTTTTTTATTATTACACAATGGCACTGAGATTTGTTTTATTTATTTATTGGCTTTTTAATATAAGTGTTATTCTGAAATTTGTTAAGGTTTATAGTGTAGGTATACTATATACTACTCAATTTCCCAAATGGATTGATTGAATAATTCTTTTGTCCTTCACTGACCTGGAATACTACTTTACCATCCATTCAATAAACATGACTTCTATTCTGATAATTGTAGTTATATTAGCAAATAAAAGATAGAGAAAAGACAGAACTCATCAGAGTACATTAAATTAGTGTGTAGTATTTTGATGATTTCTCCTCAACCTTGGTATTACTTTGTATAGCTGACTTTTCCCCCACTCATTTCTTACGCTATTGTAAACATTTTCATATATCATTAATTTTGCAGTTAAAGCAACAGTGGAATATTAGGTCTGGTATTAAATTAGCAAAGACTTATAAAAACACAATACTTAGATGGTGAAACTGGAGATTGATTGAACTTGATGCTGCTGCTGGTAGCAATGGTTTGGTATCCTTCAATTTAAAAAAGTAAATTACTTAAAACAATAAACACGCACACACACACACACACACACACACACAACCAGGAAAGTTCAAGAAATAAAACAAAAACATTGTAAAATAATTGAACGGTATTGTGCTATTTATGTGTCTTGATCTAATAGTTTGCTTTGAAGATATGTATCTGAAGGGAATAAGCAGAGATGGAATCAAAGATATCAAAGATTAATATAAAACCTGTGGCAAATATTTTTATAAGACTAAAGGTTATGAAAACTCTTAACTGTTCAACAAGGAGGATGGTTGGACAAAGCCAGCACATTCCTGGAGTGAGGTACATTGACTTAGAGGAGTGAGCACTGTGAACCTGGCTGAACAGTCACAGGAGCCCTCTGGCCCAGGGGAGGTTGGCACTGTCTGCACCCCTAATGTTTGGCTGGGACTCTGGCTGCTCATGCTGAGTCGGGAGTACAAGTGACGCATGTCGTTTCCAGGCCAGAACATTTAACTGCCCAAAAGAAACACTCCAGGGTTAGCAAGGAGACCAGCAATGTTTGAAATAACACGCTGAGAGATGATAATCAGGAAACAACTCCTGCTAACGATGTTACAGGAAGAACAAAATCAACTAGATGCTAGATTTGTTTCTTTTGCTTTATTTTTTACATCATTAAATCTTTTAAAGTTTTGTTTATTTATTTTTTGGGCTATCCTGGTCTCCGTTGCTATGCTGACTTTCTCTAGGTGCAGAGAGCTACTTTCTAGGTACCATGCACAGGTTTCTCATTGCTCTGAATTCTCCCATTGGGGAGAACAGGCTCTGTCTAGAATGTAGGTTCAGTCATTGTGGCACATGGGCTCAGCTTAAATTAGTGTGTAGTATTTTGATGATTTCTCCTCAACCTTGGTATTACTTTGTATAGCTGACTTTTCCCCCACTCATTTCTTACGCTATTGTAAACATTTTCATATATCATTAATTTTGCAGTTAAAGCAACAGTGGAATATTAGGTCTGGTATTAAATTAGCAAAGACTTATAAAAACACAATACTTAGATGGTGAAACTGGAGATTGATTGAACTTGATGCTGCTGCTGGTAGCAATGGTTTGGTATCCTTCAATTTAAAAAAGTAAATTACTTAAAACAATAAACACGCACACACACACACACACACACACACACAACCAGGAAAGTTCAAGAAATAAAACAAAAACATTGTAAAATAATTGAACGGTATTGTGCTATTTATGTGTCTTGATCTAATAGTTTGCTTTGAAGATATGTATCTGAAGGGAATAAGCAGAGATGGAATCAAAGATATCAAAGATTAATATAAAACCTGTGGCAAATATTTTTATAAGACTAAAGGTTATGAAAACTCTTAACTGTTCAACAAGGAGGATGGTTGGACAAAGCCAGCACATTCCTGGAGTGAGGTACATTGACTTAGAGGAGTGAGCACTGTGAACCTGGCTGAACAGTCACAGGAGCCCTCTGGCCCAGGGGAGGTTGGCACTGTCTGCACCCCTAATGTTTGGCTGGGACTCTGGCTGCTCATGCTGAGTCGGGAGTACAAGTGACGCATGTCGTTTCCAGGCCAGAACATTTAACTGCCCAAAAGAAACACTCCAGGGTTAGCAAGGAGACCAGCAATGTTTGAAATAACACGCTGAGAGATGATAATCAGGAAACAACTCCTGCTAACGATGTTACAGGAAGAACAAAATCAACTAGATGCTAGATTTGTTTCTTTTGCTTTATTTTTTACATCATTAAATCTTTTAAAGTTTTGTTTATTTATTTTTTTGGGGTATCCTGGTCTCCGTTGCTATGCTGACTTTCTCTAGGTGCAGAGAGCTACTTTCTAGGTACCATGCACAGGTTTCTCATTGCTCTGAATTCTCCCATTGGGGAGAACAGGCTCTGTCTAGAATGTAGGTTCAGTCATTGTGGCACATGGGCTCAGCTGCCCAGCAGCACTGTGAAGTCCTTCCAGACCAGGAATGATCGAACTGTGTCACCAGCACTGGCAGGCGGATTCCCAACCACTGGACCACCTGGGAACTCCTGTGTTTTTTTACTTTAACCTTTACTTCCTGTTGCTTTGTTCATTAAAAGGCATAATGGATCCTCTCAGGGAACCCTGCTCCCACTGCCTGAATGTTAAACAAGAGTGCCTTTGTTTAGGGAGATATCCGACCCTGTCCACCTGTGAATGGCTGCAAAAAAAAAAAAAAAAAAATTAACAAACCCTCTCCTCAATGCTGGCCAAGCCAAGAGATATTTGGCAAGATTAATGACCTTTCACTTTCTCAACTACTCCCACTCTGTGTTTTAGAAAAGAAAAAGACATCCAGACCCTATAAGATGATTTTTTGAGACTAGTCTGCCATCTTCTCAGTCTGCTGGCTTTCCATTATAGTCACCGTGTGTTGGTGTAGAAAATAATGTGACAGATACTGAAAAAAAACCCACCAAAACATTAAGTTTTTACCTTTGGATAAATTCTCCTATATTTATTTTTGTATTTTCTAAAGCAATTGCATATTATTTTATTATTATAAAACCTGTTTTTAGATCTTGTCATCATACTTTATAAGATTTCAATATTTAAATACACAAATAAATATAGCCTCTTCTTTTTGAATACAAGATATAATTTTCCATTGTTTCCAGGAGACAAATTGTAATTGTACACGTGAGCCAGAAAAAGAAACACTCCAGGGTTAGCAAGGAGACCAGCAATGTTTGAAATAACACGCTGAGAGATGATAATCAGGAAACAACTCCTGCTAACGATGTTACAGGAAGAACAAAATCAACTAGATGCTAGATTTGTTTCTTTTGCTTTATTTTTTACATCATTAAATCTTTTAAAGTTTTGTTTATTTATTTTTTGGGCTATCCTGGTCTCCGTTGCTATGCTGACTTTCTCTAGGTGCAGAGAGCTACTTTCTAGGTACCATGCACAGGTTTCTCATTGCTCTGAATTCTCCCATTGGGGAGAACAGGCTCTGTCTAGAATGTAGGTTCAGTCATTGTGGCACATGGGCTCAGCTGCCCAGCAGCACTGTGAAGTCCTTCCAGACCAGGAATGATCGAACTGTGTCACCAGCACTGGCAGGCGGATTCCCAACCACTGGACCACCTGGGAACTCCTGTGTTTTTTTACTTTAACCTTTACTTCCTGTTGCTTTGTTCATTAAAAGGCATAATGGATCCTCTCAGGGAACCCTGCTCCCACTGCCTGAATGTTAAACAAGAGTGCCTTTGTTTAGGGAGATATCCGACCCTGTCCACCTGTGAATGGCTGCAAAAAAAAAAAAAAAAAAATTAACAAACCCTCTCCTCAATGCTGGCCAAGCCAAGAGATATTTGGCAAGATTAATGACCTTTCACTTTCTCAACTACTCCCACTCTGTGTTTTAGAAAAGAAAAAGACATCCAGACCCTATAAGATGATTTTTTGAGACTAGTCTGCCATCTTCTCAGTCTGCTGGCTTTCCATTATAGTCACCGTGTGTTGGTGTAGAAAATAATGTGACAGATACTGAAAAAAAACCCACCAAAACATTAAGTTTTTACCTTTGGATAAATTCTCCTATATTTATTTTTGTATTTTCTAAAGCAATTGCATATTATTTTATTATTATAAAACCTGTTTTTAGATCTTGTCATCATACTTTATAAGATTTCAATATTTAAATACACAAATAAATATAGCCTCTTCTTTTTGAATACAAGATATAATTTTCCATTGTTTCCAGGAGACAGTGATTATCATAGTATGTAATTTTTACCTAGTGGATCAATTGTTCCCAAAGGATTGATAGTAAAATCAATTACATTTACTAACATTAACCATCATTTCACTGCAAGACTTTTCAGGGCATTTACTCTGCTAATGATCATTGTGGATTCCAACATTAATTGGTCCTAGACTTCTGTGTTCTAAGGAAGCACTGCATTACAATACATTTTTTTTTTAATTTGGCCTCTTTTCATTGGCTTTTTATATATTTATTTCATCCATCTTTATTCTTTGGCCTCTGGAGGCCTCCGATTCCTGGGGCTTCTCTCGTTGCAGAGCACCGGCTCTGGGCGCATGCGCTCCAGAGCGCTGACGGGTAATTGGACACACAGGCCTGTTTCGCCGGCATGTGGAATCTTCCCCGCCAGAGATCCTTATTGGTGAGATTGGGGTCATACTAGTAGTCACAGCATAGAGGTATTCTGAGGATTAACTGAACAATATGACAGTTTTAGTATATTGTCTGGTCCACAGCATGAGCTCAATGAATGATAACCAATATTATTATTGTTTAAAGGTCCATTTCTATAAAATGCCATTTAGAAAAATTGGGAGTAGGGAAAGAGTAGAGCTAAGGAATCCAGAGCAATTTGATTTCAATCAAAGGACAGATTATTTGGGGGCACATCTCTATATCATTTTGTTGTCATGATTTTTGTAAACTCATCTGTCTAGATTCCCAACACCTTGTTCATATTACCGATTTCAAAGCGTCCTCATCTCCACTCTTCTCCCCACGAATGGCAGCCCCACATTCTCACCCTAAATATGATCTGGAAGACAATGGCAACTGATAGATAACTGATAGTTACAACTGATAAGAGTCTGCCCTTCTTTACATGAACAGCAGGAGTCACCCTACCCTGCTGCCCCAGCTGGTCCCCAGGGCTTCACATTTATGTAAACCACCAATGGAACAATTTCTGTTTCAATGAAAACCTACAGTTCTCTGTCCATGGAATTCTCCAGGCAAGAATACTGGAGTGGGTAGCCTTTCCCTTCTCCAGGGAATCTTCCCAACCCAGGATCAAGCCTAGGTCTCCTGCATTGCAGGCAGATTTTTTACTGTCTGAGCAACCAAGGAAGCCCCAACAAGATGATTAGAATCTGGAACTCCATGGGAAATTTCACCCTTTCTAAGTATGAAATAGAGCTTCTCTGACCCTGATTGGGACTACTCTATGGTAAGTGTTGGAAGGAAATGATCTTTTACAAGATGAAAAAGCAAAAATGGCAAAGTCTCTTCTGACTTTTCCTGGAGGTTTCTGAGGCATTTCCCCAAAGATTTCTGATTAGTTCCCTAACCTTTCAAAACCTGTTCATTGTGCCAGAGAAGGAAATGTACCTACGATTGCTCACTGGGGTAGTATTTAAGTCAAGACTGGATTTCAAGCTCAATTTAAGCACAACGTTTTACATTTTTTTAAGAAGAAAATTTTCCTTGTGAAAATGCTGCTTTTCTTATAGAGAGGTCCATAAACATGCTTTGACAACTTTCAAAAGGCTTAAATGTGAGCTTATATTTCTAAATGTAGCTCATCAAATCTATTTTAGATCTATACATGTTCTTTACCATGCACTGAAATCCTCCATCCTTTCCCATTATTCTTTCTCACATAAGCAAACTTCATTTTAATGTGCTTTGCTTTATCACACTTTGAAAATACTAAATTTTTGACAGATTGAAGGTCTTTGCCTTGAATAAACTATTGGCACTGTTTTCCTATAGTGACATCTACTTGCTTCATGTCTCTGTGCCACATTTTGGTAATTCTTGCAATATCTCAAACTTTTCCATTATTATGACTTTTAATGGTGATCCGAAATCAGTGAGATTTGATATTACTATTGCAAAAGATTATACCTCGCTCACTAAAGGTTCAGATGGTGCTTATCTCTGGGAAACCAAAAGATTTGCATGACATCATCCATTGCAATATTTCTTTATTGTGGTGGCTTGGAGTGAAATCTGCAATATCTCTGGGATATGCCAGTGTTTTGGCATAATTTAATCCCACCCACAAAAAAGCACCTCAGTATGTGCAAGATGTGGTATATAATATTGTCCATCCTTTTTTGCCCAGCATGCTGTGGAAGAACAGCTGTTGGCTTGTCGTGGGTTCAGACTTCCAGCTGGTAAGGGACACCAGTGCTCTCCTCCTCTCTGAGCTGCTGCCTGGTGTTGAAAAAACCATGGTGCTCTGGATCACCAAGAACATGAAGATTAATGCTGTTAAAAAAATGTCCTTACTTTTTCAGTGAGCTGAACTAAACACATATATATATGTATATATATATATATATGTATGTATGTATAAACATGCATACTACATTTTATTTTTCCATTTATAGGTCAATGGACATTTGGGATGCTTCCACATCTGACTATTGTGATTGATATTGCTATGAATACTGGTATATGAAAATATTTTGAGTCCTTGCTTTCAATTCTTCTGTATCAACACCAAGAATTGGAATTGTTGGAACATTCTGGTCACTCTAACTTTTTAAGGACCCACCATACACTATTTTCCACAGCAAGGGCACCATTTTACATTCCCAATACCAAAGCACAAGGGTTCCAATTTCAGCATATCCTGACCAACACTTGTTGTTTTTGACTTTTAAAGGACAATCCAACAGCAATGGGCACCATTTTACATTCCCAGCTATCTATTAGTCTATACATGTTCTTTACCATGCACTGAAATCCTCCATCCTTTCCCATTATTCTTTCTCACATAAGCAAACTTCATTTTAATGTGCTTTGCTTTATCACACTTTGAAAATACTAAATTTTTGACAGATTGAAGGTCTTTGCCTTGAATAAACTATTGGCACTGTTTTCCTATAGTGACATCTACTTGCTTCATGTCTCTGTGCCACATTTTGGTAATTCTTGCAATATCTCAAACTTTTCCATTATTATGACTTTTAATGGTGATCCGAAATCAGTGAGATTTGATATTACTATTGCAAAAGATTATACCTCGCTCACTAAAGGTTCAGATGGTGCTTATCTCTGGGAAACCAAAAGATTTGCATGACATCATCCATTGCAATATTTCTTTATTGTGGTGGCTTGGAGTGAAATCTGCAATATCTCTGGGATATGCCAGTGTTTTGGCATAATTTAATCCCACCCACAAAAAAGCACCTCAGTATGTGCAAGATGTGGTATATAATATTGTCCATCCTTTTTTGCCCAGCATGCTGTGGAAGAACAGCTGTTGGCTTGTCGTGGGTTCAGACTTCCAGCTGGTAAGGGACACCAGTGCTCTCCTCCTCTCTGAGCTGCTGCCTGGTGTTGAAAAAGCCATGGTGCTCTGGATCACCAAGAACATGAAGATTAATGCTGTTAAAAAAATGTCCTTACTTTTTCAGTGAGCTGAACTAAACACATATATATATGTATATATATATATATATGTATGTATGTATAAACATGCATACTACATTTTATTTTTCCATTTATAGGTCAATGGACATTTGGGATGCTTCCACATCTGACTATTGTGATTGATATTGCTATGAATACTGGTATATGAAAATATTTTGAGTCCTTGCTTTCAATTCTTCTGTATCAACACCAAGAATTGGAATTGTTGGAACATTCTGGTCACTCTAACTTTTTAAGGACCCACCATACACTATTTTCCACAGCAAGGGCACCATTTTACATTCCCAATACCAAAGCACAAGGGTTCCAATTTCAGCATATCCTGACCAACACTTGTTGTTTTTGACTTTTTAAAGGACAATCATCATTTTAATAGCTGTGAAGTAAGAACTTCCCTGGCTGTCCAATGGTTAAGACTTCGCCTTACAATGCAGAGATGTGTGTTCCATATGCTCAGGGAACTAAGATCCCACACGCCTTACAGCCAAAACAAAACAAAACAAAGCATAAATAGATGCAATATTGTAACAAGCTCAATAATAACTTTAAAAATGGTCGACATTAAATAAAATAGCTGTGAAGTGGTAATTCATTGTGGCTTTAATTTGCATTTCCTTAATAATTAGTGAGACTGAGTATCTTTTTATAAGTTTATTGGTGTATAGCTTCTTTGGAAATATATATATATTCAAGTCCTTTACCCAGTTTTTACTTGAGTTGCTTTGTTTTTTGTTGTTCTTATCAAAGTAGGAAAATTTAGATTTATACCTTAGTTGTGATTAATTCTAATTGTCACTTCAAAAACTAAAAAAAAAAAAACACAAATATTGTAATGGATCATATTTAACTTCATTGTTGAAATGATTGTTGAAGACAATACATTTTTGGTTGGTGAAAGAAGATTTATTTTTCATGTAACTCACTCCGTATGAATCGTGTACTTCTATATTTAGTGGAATTCTCCTTTTCCACAGGTGTTGCTTTAGGACTTCCACAATCAGAGAACAAAGTTGAGAAAAAACTGTTTTCCTGCCTTCTGTTGGCTCATTTCTCCTTGCTGTGACATGGCAGTGTTACCAGCAACAGGATCTTCTCTGTTTGTTTTGGAAATGCACCTGCCAACCTGGCCTGGGCATGATGGACTGTAAATCACATAAGGCTCCTCCTTGGGCCTGTTGGATTCTGTCACTGTGCCCTGAAGTGACCAGTATTCCCTCTCTGAGCCTCCCTTCCTCATATGCATCTGACATCACCTCTCGTACTGGATGGGGATGACCCCAGGCTTTCCTCAGCAGCCCCTGCAAACACCTGGACCGATCCTTACCATTACCTCCACAAAAAAGTAAACACAGCCCTTGCCCTGGTGTACCCAGAGCACCAGCAACTTCCTGGAACATTTCAACAAACAGAAATGCAGTGCTTCCCCTGCACCAGGCACTGTTCTCAGCACTTTATACACTTTAACTCACTAAATTCTTGTACTGCTCCTGTGAATCTTATTATTAACCCCATTGTACAGATGTGGAAATGAGAGACAGAGTAGGTAAGCAAATTGCCTGTGGTCACACAGCAGTAGGTGGAAGGAGCCAGGAAACCCAGGTTCCACAATTTTTAAAAAATTTATTGGAGTATGATTGCTTTACCATACTGCATTTCTGCTATAAGCGAAGTGAATCAAGTATATGAATGCATAAATCTCTTCTTTTTTTGGATTTCCGTCCCATTTAGGTCACCACAGAGCACTGAGTATAGAGTTCTCTATACTATATAATAGATTCTCATTAGTTACCTTATGCATAGTAATGTACATATGTCAAAGTGAAGTAAATCAGAAAGAGAAAAATAAATACCATATATTAACACATATATGTGGAGTCTAGAAAAATGATAGAGATGAACCTATTTGCAAAGCAGAAACAGAGACCCAGATGTAGAGAACAAACACATGGACACTACGGCAAGAAGGGGGAGCAGGTTAACTGGGAGATTAGGATGTATAAGTTCTTAACAGCAGTTGCAGGGAGCCTTGGGGTTTGCTTGGCCCTGAGGCCTCTGGGTGCTCCTCCCTCCCAGTCTCAACACCTGCCACTCAACCCCAACTTTAAAGCAAGTCATGGGGAGGAAATACTGTAATGTTGGAGTCTTTTATCTAAGGATATGATTTTAGACTCAAAGAGAAAACCTGGTAAGGAGGATATTATTAGATCCATCTCTCAGCTTCATCCAACTTACTGTCATCTCTCTTGCTCATATTTTTGATTGATGGACTGACACACCATCAAGGAATCGCTAAATGGAAGGGAAATGAGATCGAAGCGAATTAATCTGGCAGTCGAGGGCTGCATACTTCTTGTTTCTCGTGAGCTGAGAATCACAAAGATAAATGAAAATGACCAGATGTGGTCATAGACCAAGACCAAAATGCTCAACTGAATTTCAATTTATGTAGTTTTTAGAAAGAAGTAAGTAAAAAGGCAAAGAGGGGGAAACACTTGTGACTCATACAGTCATCCCAGCCTTCAGTCAGGATCTGGAATATTTGTATGTGGTAATAATATGACCGAAAATCCTCTGCTAATTCATCATGGCTTATATTTAAGGTTCCCTAAAATCACTGGGTCCAAAGCTAGGCCATGTTTTCCCAGAATTTCCTGTACTGAAGATCTTTTTAAGATGTCACCATTGTGAATTTCTCAGACCACAGAAGGATCTCTCAACCCTCCCCTGCAAGCTGACCCTTGCAACAGGCTCCCAGCTCAGCAGTTTGGACACACAACATGTGTCTTTTGTTGAGAGTGAGAAAGAGTGAGACGTTTTGGAGACGTGGTAAAAAATTGCCTCCAAAAATAAAGGCCTCCTGAGGGACCAGCTGTAAAAGAGATAGAGAGGAGTCTAGGTAGAAAGAAAATGTCCAGTGGATACAGGTGGGAAGAGAGGAGAGCAGGTATAGTTGGATGGAGCAATGAATTACGGGATGACTAATTAGCCACTCCACAAAGCCTTACATCCAAAGTAAGCACTACTAATATTGTCTTGAGTGGATGAAGAAACTGAGACACAGTGTATCAGGGACACATGACCATTCAGTGGGTGGCAGAGACAAGGATAAAGAAAGGGCTCTTGACACCTTGCATCCAGGATGACTCCCCACACAATGGTTTTCAGTGTCCTTCTGCGTGTGGTAGCTGATTCTCCCAGATGATGACAAAGAGGAGGGGCTTAGACTGGGGAGAAGGAACCAGGCAGGTATTATTATTTGAAGATGACGTCTGAATTTAAAAAGCATGAAAAACTAGATAAAAATTTTAGCACTAATACCCAAATCTGGCAATGTTGTTCAATATATAAACAAATAGACCAAAGTCATATCTTGCTGACTGTAAGCAATAAATGATCCGAAAACATAAGAAAATGAGTCACATGAGCAAAAAGTAAAAGGAAGACCAACTCCTATCCCTCCCCCAAACCCAGCTAAATGACCTTAAAAATAAATTTTCAAAAACATCACATACCATAAGAATTCCCCAAAGATCATAAAATATTAGAACTGAAAAGAGGTACCATGTGGTACAGAGGGTGATGGGTCATGGCCCAAAGTCAGTTTTCCCCAAATGATTGCATCAGCTTCGCCCTTTATCAAAATCTTGAAGGAATTTCCTTGGAAGGTCAAAGAGATCTTTCTGGAAAGTTACCTAGGCCAAAATAGCCAAGATTTTGGGAAGGAATTTCCTGTACTGAAGATCTTTTAAGATGTCACCATTGTGAATTTCTCAGACCACAGAAGGATCTCTCAACCCTCCTGCAAGCTGACCCTTGCAACAGGCTCCCAGCTCAGCAGTTTGGACACACAACATGTGTCTTTTGTTGAGAGTGAGAAAGAGTGAGACGTTTTGGAGACGTGGTAAAAAATTGCCTCCAAAAATAAAGGCCTCCTGAGGGACCAGCTGTAAAAGAGATAGAGAGGAGTCTAGGTAGAAAGAAAATGTCCAGTGGATACAGGTGGGAAGAGAGGAGAGCAGGTATAGTTGGATGGAGCAATGAATTACGGGATGACTAATTAGCCACTCCACAAAGCCTTACATCCAAAGTAAGCACTACTAATATTGTCTTGAGTGGATGAAGAAACTGAGACACAGTGTATCAGGGACACATGACCATTCAGTGGGTGGCAGAGACAAGGATAAAGAAAGGGCTCTTGACACCTTGCATCCAGGATGACTCCCCACACAATGGTTTTCAGTGTCCTTCTGCGTGTGGTAGCTGATTCTCCCAGATGATGACAAAGAGGAGGGGCTTAGACTGGGGAGAAGGAACCAGGCAGGTATTATTATTTGAAGATGACGTCTGAATTTAAAAAGCATGAAAAACTAGATAAAAATTTTAGCACTAATACCCAAATCTGGCAATGTTGTTCAATATATAAACAAATAGACCAAAGTCATATCTTGCTGACTGTAAGCAATAAATGATCCGAAAACATAAGAAAATGAGTCACATGAGCAAAAAGTAAAAGGAAGACCAACTCCTATCCCTCCCCCAAACCCAGCTAAATGACCTTAAAAATAAATTTTCAAAAACATCACATACCATAAGAATTCCCCAAAGATCATAAAATATTAGAACTGAAAAGAGGTACCATGTGGTACAGAGGGTGATGGGTCATGGCCCAAAGTCAGTTTTCCCCCAAATGATTGCATCAGCTTCGTTCCCTTTATCAAAATCTTGAAGGAATTTCCTTGGAAGGTCAAAGAGATCTTTCTGGAAAGTTACCTAGGCCAAAATAGCCAAGATTTTTACAAAAGCAGAGAAAGAGAACCTAATGGTATTGCAGTATTGTTCCTGCTACCAGCTAGAGTGGAAACTGTACGAGTAGCTGTGGCTTATTGCAACTAACCTTTGTAACTAGTCCTGTAACTAACACTTATGACTCTCTGCTAGCTCAGTAGGAAAAAATTTTCCTGCAATGTAGGAGATGTGGGTTTGATCCCTGGGTCAGGAAGGTCCCCTGGAAAAGGAAATCGCAATCTAGTCCAGGATTCTTGCTTGGGAAATCCCATGGACAGAAGAGCCTGGCAGGCTACAGTCCATGGGATCTCAAAGAGTCAGACATGACTTATTGACTAAACACACACATACAAGTAGCCCTTGTAATGAGCCCCTATAAACACGCTTCCTTGTCTTTTCTGAGTTGTCACAGTTCCCTGCTTCCAAAAACTTTACACAAAAAGAATCACAATATCCCATTTTGGCAGAAGTCAGAAGGCTTTTAGTGCCTCTTCACAAGGTCACACAACCAACGGCAGGTATTTGCACAGCACCATGCAATTTCTTCTTTTTTTTTTAGTATCCACCTGCTTACCTGCTATGGCACTGAGCTACAAAACGTCAAAGAAGTAGCAATGGTTCAAAATCAATGATAAGCCATACAGCCTCTATGTAAGACAGTATGGAGATTCCTTAAAAAACTAAAAATAGAAGCATCCTATGACCCAGCAATCCCACTATTAGGCTTATATCCTGATGAAATCAAAACTGAAAGAAGCACCTGTACCCCAATGTTCATTGCAGCTCTCTATACAATAGCCAGAACTTGGAAGCAACCTAGATGTCCATCGATGAATGAATGGATACAGAAGCTCTGGTACATATATACAATGGAATACTACTCAGCTGTTAAAAGAAATGCAGAAGACTCGGTCCTAATGAAGTGGCTGGCTCTAGAACCTATCATAAAAAGTGAAGTAAGTCAAAAAGAGAAAGATAAATACAGTATACTAACACACATATATGGAATCTAATAGGACAGTCTTGATAACACACACAGGGAACTCATGGAAAAACAGACAGAGCATAGGCATATGGACATTGTGGGGAAGAAATAGGGAGGGGGAAGCATGGAGGGAGTAACATGGAAACCTATACTGTCATGTATGGAAAAGATAGCTATTGTCATTGTGCTAAGGAAATAGGAGTGCTCACAATGGCTTGGGGCGATGGTCCAGAGGGGTGGGATGGGGGGAACTGGGGTGGTGGGGACCATGGACATGCATATGACTGATCTGGGAACATACATGTCTGTGAACAACAAAACTCTGTAAAACCTTTAAAATAAAGAATAAAGAAAAAAAACAAACAAACAAAATCAATGATGAGCCAATGCATCAGAAATGGGCACCCTGGACTGAATGTGTACTGGAAGAAACATCATTTGTCATGGAATGCAGTATTCTTCAAAAATTGGTACTGAATACTTATGTACCTGTTTTAGAAACAGAAAACAAAACAATCTCATATTACATGACTTACTAAAGTAAATTCTACCTGGATTAAGGGACTGAATGAAAAAAGTAAAAATGATTATTTTTGTTTTTACAGTATGGAAAAACACATGTGAGTCCAGATGTGCTCATGTTGGAGAAGGACTTTCCATTAATATATATGAAAAAGAACACAGGGGTAACGAAATAGGAAGATTTAACTACCTAAAATGTCAAAAATATCTTAACTGAATTAGAATGTCTTAAATTGTTTAAAACTGCAATGAATTGTCTATGCTTAGTTTATAAAGAGCTCATTGTATTTTGTGAAAGGAGCTTAGAATATGTCTCTGGCTGATCAAAAGATTTAGTTCTATAGTTGCCTAATTCTAGTTGAAAGACTTTATGTTAAAGAAAACCATCAACAATGAAACCAAAGCAGAAAGGTTCTTCCCAGCGACAAACTTTGTCCTAGCAAAGTTACAACATAATCTAAAGGGATGAACAAATTTAACAGGAGAAAGAGTTAACTAATTTTTGTCCATCTCAATGAAAAACACAGTGATGTGGGAGGATCTGAGGATGAAAGTTTAAAACTATGTGTCTATCTAGGAAAGAGAAAAACAATAGTCAGATTATGCCTTAAACATCCAAAGGTGATAACAGGAGACAGTGGACTAAACTTTTTAAATTACACACACAGGGAACTCATGGAAAAACAGACAGAGCATAGGCATATGGACATTGTGGGGAAGAAATAGGGAGGGGGAAGCATGGAGGGAGTAACATGGAAACCTATACTGTCATGTATGGAAAAGATAGCTATTGTCATTGTGCTAAGGAAATAGGAGTGCTCACAATGGCTTGGGGCGATGGTCCAGAGGGGTGGGATGGGGAACTGGGGTGGTGGGGACCATGGACATGCATATGACTGATCTGGGAACATACATGTCTGTGAACAACAAAACTCTGTAAAACCTTTAAAATAAAGAATAAAGAAAAAAAACAAACAAACAAAATCAATGATGAGCCAATGCATCAGAAATGGGCACCCTGGACTGAATGTGTACTGGAAGAAACATCATTTGTCATGGAATGCAGTATTCTTCAAAAATTGGTACTGAATACTTATGTACCTGTTTTAGAAACAGAAAACAAAACAATCTCATATTACATGACTTACTAAAGTAAATTCTACCTGGATTAAGGGACTGAATGAAAAAAGTAAAAATGATTATTTTTGTTTTTACAGTATGGAAAAACACATGTGAGTCCAGATGTGCTCATGTTGGAGAAGGACTTTCCATTAATATATATGAAAAAGAACACAGGGGTAACGAAATAGGAAGATTTAACTACCTAAAATGTCAAAAATATCTTAACTGAATTAGAATGTCTTAAATTGTTTAAAACTGCAATGAATTGTCTATGCTTAGTTTATAAAGAGCTCATTGTATTTTGTGAAAGGAGCTTAGAATATGTCTCTGGCTGATCAAAAGATTTAGTTCTATAGTTGCCTAATTCTAGTTGAAAGACTTTATGTTAAAGAAAACCATCAACAATGAAACCAAAGCAGAAAGGTTCTTCCCAGCGACAAACTTTGTCCTAGCAAAGTTACAACATAATCTAAAGGGATGAACAAATTTAACAGGAGAAAGAGTTAACTAATTTTTGTCCATCTCAATGAAAAACACAGTGATGTGGGAGGATCTGAGGATGAAAGTTTAAAACTATGTGTCTATCTAGGAAAGAGAAAAACAATAGTCAGATTATGCCTTAAACATCCAAAGGTGATAACAGGAGACAGTGGACTAGAGATCCTTACTTTGTTTTCTTTTTACTTGTTTTTAAATTTCTGCAGTATTTAATTTTATAGTGAAAACAAACCACGTTTATAATTAGAAAAGAAGAAAATACTAAAGTTAAAATCTTGGCTTAAGATTACACATCAAATATGATTCCATAATCATAATTTTTGCTTATCTATTCATACACGGATGGAGAAGGAAAAGGCAATTCACTCCAGCATTCTTGCCTGGAGAATCCCATGGGCAGAGGAGCCTGATGGGCTGCAGCCCGGGGATCGTAAAAGAGTCGGACATGACTGAACCACTAACACAACCCACCCACACTTAAAAGTAAATAGATCCCCCTCAAATCGTGGTATTGATCTGAGGGGATGTGCTACCAACAATTTTCTATTTCCTTTTTACCAGTTTTCACCTTTTTCATAGTATGAACTCTTTAATCTCCTTTTTCTAATAAGAAATAAGCAAACAATGTGCTTTTACATAAAGACTAATCTCAAGAAGTCTGCTTTCTGCTCCCTGGGAGCAAAATTCTGAGCGTTATTTTACTGTGTGGGGTTGCTGCTGTTCAGTTGCTAAGTGATGTAGAATTCTTTGTGACTCCACGGACTGCAGCAAGCCAGGCTCCTCTGTCCTCCACTGTCTCTCAGAGTTTGCTCAAACTGCACATGGGGACAATCCACTTCACCAACTTGCGTCTCTGATTTAAATTCTACAGGTGCCATCCTGCTTCTGTTTGTGCCTCATTTATGTTTCTAGGTGGGTGTAGAATGAGGAGGAGGAGGAGAAGCCCATTGTCTCCATCATATCCCGACAGCATTGATTCTTTGTGGAAGACAGAGACAGGCCGTGCCCAGCAGAGCTGCAAGGCATGCTCCGACTCAGATGGACATCACCAGAAAGATGTCTAGAGCTGTAGCCTGAAGACCATGACCTCCAGAGAAGCTCTTCGATGGAGAACGGTAGCATGTTTCCGTGTCCTGCATTAGGGTTTCTGAAAGTGTTGCTGGCCACATCTACGTCTGAAGGTGAGAGGGACTTACCATCACTGTGATGGGAAGGGCTTTGTTGAAAATTTTAACCGTGATGTTCGTATTTGAACACTTGCTCCCTCTAACTGCTGCGAGTTCCCTTCCTCTCAGCCAAAGGCTGTCAGCGGGAAATGAGGACTGCCTGTGGGCTTCTGTAAACAGCAGAGTCCAGTAAAAGCCGGGGGTGTCAACCTGCCCAGCATCCGTCTCTCAGCAGATCAAACTTCCCTACAGAATGTGTTTCTTCCTCCCTTCCTGGACTTTTTCCTGAATTTGCTTTACACACCACATTGATTCATGACTTATGTGCTTTTTTCTATCCTGCCATGTGGCTGTCAAACCTCAGGTTCAGTAGGTGGCCGTGAAATTGTGCCTCCAACCCTGTAACGAGAGTAGAGATAGTGTCGACACCACTTAAGACACGATCTTTCAGCGCCAGGTGTAGGGGCTTCTGGTGCAGAGTACACATCACTTCCAAGTGCTAAATGCCCAATACCTCCTTCCCCAGAGCAGGTCAGGTGACAAGACATCACCTGTGTTCCAGGAGGTGGTTCCTCTGCACTCAGGATTGACTAAGCCATGTCCGGAGACCTGGCAGCCAAAACACGGCAGAATCTTTCCAAACGTGATCTTCCATTGAACACATCTCTCTTCTATCTACGTGGGAGTGTTGCTAGTAACTGTCCCTCCAGACTCTAGCTCAGAAGTCTAGCTAAGGTTCTGTGCCTCTTGAACCCCATGATGAATGGGCAGTTTATGGGACTCTGCTTTCTAGTGGAAAAAACAAATGTTGTGTTTTCTAAAGTGAGTTGGCTGACAATTCCAAGCTATGGATTTACAGTTTAAGACCCACTTACATGGCAGTTGCATCTTCTTTTATAAATGACTTGAAGAGTGGCCCAGGACCAGTAGTCAATCTTGGGAGATAAAGCATTAAACAGCAAATTACTTGGGCAAAACATTAACCCCGATACACAAAGTGTTTTAAATACTTTCGTCCTTCCTAAATCTTTTCTTCCTGCCTGCAAAAGTGACAGAAAGTATAAGCCATTGGCTTTTCATGGAGAATGAAGGAAAATTAAAAGGAGGGAGAGGAGAATACACCGTCACTGACTTTGGCACACCTCCAAGGGTAGATTCACAGATTTTTTTTCTCTGTATTAGGTTTATGGGGGGGGAGGGGTGTTTTAAATACCTCCGGGTCCAGGATGCACCCAAGACCAGCAAAGCTTCCAACTGTTAACCTTTTTAGAGATCTGGTCTCTCTACAAGGTGTGGGTTTGGAGGATGTCACTGCAAGTTGAGTCTGACTTGAGGCTGGGGTAAAGGACAGGGAGCTGGCGGGTACAGGGGAGTAAGATTCTAGGTTAGCTTAGCATGGTGCAGAGCCCGGCCACAGAAACACCAGCTCTGCTTTGGTTTACATAGCCATCCTGTGCTCCAGCCTTCCCGACCACCTCCAGGACTCCTTGTGTCTCTGCTCATATCTCTTTTGAGAGCAGGCTCCAGACTGCTTTGGGGCAGATGGACACATACCACTTTTGGTCACTTCTCTCTCGTTCACCTATCTCCACCTCTTAGAAGATTTCCCTGGTGGAAGAGGGTGTGCAAGGACTATCTTTCATTCCCACATCCCTTCGTATCCCCTGGATTAGACAAGGTATTGATATGCTAAGTCACTTCAGTCATGTCCAATTCTGTGAGACCCTATGGACTGAAGCCTGCCAGGCTCCTTTGTCCATGGGATTCTCCAGGCAAGAATACTGAAGTGGGTTGGATCCAATAAATATGTTTAAGAGAGCGGGTGAATGAATTAACCAATCAATATGAATATTTACCTATCTTTTAGCAATTATTTTCAATTTAGCAAATATTTAAGTGCCTCTTAGGCAGCAGGATGCCTAGAGGAGGTCTAAACTAAAATAGTTTTCTAAAGTGAGTTGGCTTACAATTCCAAGCTATGGATTTACAGTTTAAGACCCACTTACATGGCAGTTGCATCTTCTTTTATAAATGACTTGAAGAGTGGCCCAGGACCAGTAGTCAATCTTGGGAGATAAAGCATTAAACAGCAAATTACTTGGGCAAAACATTAACCCCGATACACAAAGTGTTTTAAATACTTTCGTCCTTCCTAAATCTTTTCTTCCTGCCTGCAAAAGTGACAGAAAGTATAAGCCATTGGCTTTTCATGGAGAATGAAGGAAAATTAAAAGGAGGGAGAGGAGAATACACCGTCACTGACTTTGGCACACCTCCAAGGGTAGATTCACAGATTTTTTTTCTCTGTATTAGGTTTATGGGGGGGGTGTTTTAAATACCTCCGGGTCCAGGATGCACCCAAGACCAGCAAAGCTTCCAACTGTTAACCTTTTTAGAGATCTGGTCTCTCTACAAGGTGTGGGTTTGGAGGATGTCACTGCAAGTTGAGTCTGACTTGAGGCTGGGGTAAAGGACAGGGAGCTGGCGGGTACAGGGGAGTAAGATTCTAGGTTAGCTTAGCATGGTGCAGAGCCCGGCCACAGAAACACCAGCTCTGCTTTGGTTTACATAGCCATCCTGTGCTCCAGCCTTCCCGACCACCTCCAGGACTCCTTGTGTCTCTGCTCATATCTCTTTTGAGAGCAGGCTCCAGACTGCTTTGGGGCAGATGGACACATACCACTTTTGGTCACTTCTCTCTCGTTCACCTATCTCCACCTCTTAGAAGATTTCCCTGGTGGAAGAGGGTGTGCAAGGACTATCTTTCATTCCCACATCCCTTCGTATCCCCTGGATTAGACAAGGTATTGATATGCTAAGTCACTTCAGTCATGTCCAATTCTGTGAGACCCTATGGACTGAAGCCTGCCAGGCTCCTTTGTCCATGGGATTCTCCAGGCAAGAATACTGAAGTGGGTTGGATCCAATAAATATGTTTAAGAGAGCGGGTGAATGAATTAACCAATCAATATGAATATTTACCTATCTTTTAGCAATTATTTTCAATTTAGCAAATATTTAAGTGCCTCTTAGGCAGCAGGATGCCTAGAGGAGGCTCTAAAGCTATAATTATAAGCAAGAGAGAGTCTGTGCTGGTGGATAGGGCCCAAAAGTTTCCGCAAGGACCCCTCCATGGCCAGAGTCCTCGTCTGACCTGTAACAAGCCAGATAATTTCCTATTCTTTCTTCGGTTTTCCTCATGGATACTCTCTTTGTCTTTGACTTGATTCTCCAATAAAGACTGTGGTAAGGATGGACCAGGTCTTGCTAGTGGGCGCTGAAAGCATGCTTAGTTTAGCATGTTTCACACAGGGCTTTCCTTCAGAAGCCTTTCCAACGGGGACTGTCCTTTGAGAGGGGAGTACTTATTCAGAGAGGAATAGAATTTAATATAAACATTCCTTGCCCCCCAAAAGGAACCAACACCAAAGATGAAAGTCTGGTCTCAGATTGTCAATAAAACCAGCTGTTCCAATATCTGAACTCACAGAATTGCCTTCCAATTAATTTGGAGTTTGGATGAAAAACATGTTCAAACTTTTGCCCTAAATCAATCAGCCAGCAACTACTTCTGTGCCCTTCATATAAGCCTGGCACTGTATCCTTAGGTTTTATTTCTCCAGAGCCAAAATAATAATAATAATAAGGTGAAATCTACAAAATTGTTGCCTGGATTGGTATACCACCCGCAGAGGCTATGGCTGCTGCCCAGGGTAGCATGGAGCCCCTTCTCTCCCTCCAGAATACAGGTCTTGTCTTTTCTTAACAGAACTTTGTCCCAGTTCTGCCCATTCTTTCTTTGACCACAGGAGGGTTCTTATTTGAGGGAGCATTTCCAGAAGGACTTGATCCAGATTTACTCTGTGGAACCACGTGAAAGTCCAAGATTTGCCTGACCACAACTTTGAAGGGACACCTGTGCTGGAAATCCTTGAATCTTGTTTATGACCTGACCTCCCTGACAGCAGAGACAAACTCAGTGCCACCAGCTCTGTGACACCAGGAGAGTCCACTCAGCAAAGGCTGGGGTGTAATCCTATCTCATCGTCCATAATGAGATGTTCTAGCCCTTGGTCAAATCTTTTTGTTATCTCAGATCTTGGAGCCTATCCTGAAGCAGTAAATTACAAGTTTGGGGTCAATGTAGTGGGGAGTGTTCTGAAATCTGATGAGATGGGAAGTAATAGACATTAACTTATCAGAAAGTTTACCAACTGAAACTGTAATTAGGTCACTTAAAAAAAAATAGTGATCTAGGGCTTCCCTGGTGGCCCAGTGGGTAAGAACACCGCCTTGCAGTGCAGGGGGCGCCAGTTCGATCCCTGGCCTAGGAAGATCCCACATGCCGTGGAGCGGCTGGACCGATGTGTCTAATTATGAGCTGGAGCTCTGGAGTGCATGCTCCCAGAGCCGGTGCTCTGTGCCGCAACAACAGAGGCCAGTGCAATGGGAGGCCCACAATGTGCCAAAGAACAAAGAAAGATGAAAAAATAGATAAATGAAAGACCAATAGAAGCGGCCCACCCTCCCCTCTCCCTCCCCAACCAGTCCGCCTTTCCCCACAAAAAAGGTTAAAAAAAAAATAGTGATATAGGGCTTCCCTGGTGGGCCAGTGGGTAAAAAGTCTGTCTTGCAGTGCCGGGGGGCACCGGTTCCATCCCTGGCCTGGGAAGATCCCACATGCTGCGGAGAAGCTGAGCCAGTGTATCCAATTACAAGCCAGCACTCTGGAGAGCGTGCACCCAGATCTAGTGCTCTGCAGTGAGAGAGGCCACTGCAATGTGAGGCCCACACATGCCAAAAAATGAAAGATAGATGAATATAAACTAAAAAAACAGGCATGATGGGGAAAAAGGAAAAATAATAGCGATATAACTTGAAAATTAGATGACCAATGTTGATCTTTTGTGTATCTGTGTGTGTGTGTGTGTGTGTGTGTGTGTGTGTGTGTGTGCAACATGTGTACAAGTTTTACTATGAGTTATTTTGGTTCATGATAGT
The DNA here is from genome assembly GCA_022376925.1 of Tragulus kanchil. Lineage (NCBI taxonomy): Eukaryota > Metazoa > Chordata > Mammalia > Artiodactyla > Tragulidae > Tragulus > Tragulus kanchil. The sequence continues at coordinate 40,802,690 of JAIOJX010000031.1, read as the reverse complement.
TGTGATCTCTGCCAATTTTACATGGAAAAACTCCAGAATTCTTGGTACGAGTCTGATCCACTGTGGAGGGCCCTTTGAATAATAGCGAGGACCATATATAACAAGTGTGGGCAGTTGAAAGGTAGGAATGTGCCTTTAGTAATTTTGTCTTATATAAAATTGTCTAGTTATCAGTTTTCCCTAATAGCAGTTGATTTCAAAGTTTAGGCATAATGTTTTTAAAATGTCTGTTTGTATCAATGCTTATAGGCCATTATCAAAAATAATATATGGTACTGTATTTTACCTTTGTTTTAGTACTCTCTTTTTTTTTTTTTCTGAAATGTCAGCTGTGCCCATAGTGGGTGTGGAATGAGTCAATTTTCTTGGCAAGACATCACAGTAACAAAACCACGGCAACAGAAGAGGACTTGGAGCGCAGTATTTGGCTAACTGGGCTTCCTGGTGGCTCAGACGGCAAAGAATCTCCTTGTAATGGAGGAGACCCAGGTTCAGTTCCTAGGTTGGGAAGATTCTCTGGAGAAGGAAATGACAAAATTAGTTTAATGCTAATCTAAGTGATTCTATCTTTCTGCCAACTTCTTTATTCCAGCATCAAGTCCTTCTTCTGTACCTAAGAAATAGGCAACATGCGATCATATATCTAACACTGGTAAAATACTCCCCCACCCACAAATAACACATATTACAGTTGCATTTATTAGCTTTGAACTACTCAAAAATAGTTTAAAAATACAGTAATACTTGCAGTGCCGGGGGGCACCGGTTCCATCCCTGGCCTGGGAAGATCCCACATGCTGCGGAGAAGCTGAGCCAGTGTATCCAATTACAAGCCAGCACTCTGGAGAGCGTGCACCCAGATCTAGTGCTCTGCAGTGAGAGAGGCCACTGCAATGTGAGGCCCACACATGCCAAAAAATGAAAGATAGATGAATATAAACTAAAAAAACAGGCATGATGGGGAAAAAGGAAAAATAATAGCGATATAACTTGAAAATTAGATGACCAATGTTGATCTTTTGTGTATCTGTGTGTGTGTGTGTGTGTGTGTGTGTGTGTGTGTGTGTGTGCAACATGTGTACAAGTTTTACTATGAGTTATTTTGGTTCATGATAGTTGTGATCTCTGCCAATTTTACATGGAAAAACTCCAGAATTCTTGGTACGAGTCTGATCCACTGTGGAGGGCCCTTTGAATAATAGCGAGGACCATATATAACAAGTGTGGGCAGTTGAAAGGTAGGAATGTGCCTTTAGTAATTTTGTCTTATATAAAATTGTCTAGTTATCAGTTTTCCCTAATAGCAGTTGATTTCAAAGTTTAGGCATAATGTTTTTAAAATGTCTGTTTGTATCAATGCTTATAGGCCATTATCAAAAATAATATATGGTACTGTATTTTACCTTTGTTTTAGTACTCTCTTTTTTTTTTTTTCTGAAATGTCAGCTGTGCCCATAGTGGGTGTGGAATGAGTCAATTTTCTTGGCAAGACATCACAGTAACAAAACCACGGCAACAGAAGAGGACTTGGAGCGCAGTATTTGGCTAACTGGGCTTCCCTGGTGGCTCAGACGGCAAAGAATCTCCTTGTAATGGAGGAGACCCAGGTTCAGTTCCTAGGTTGGGAAGATTCTCTGGAGAAGGAAATGACAAAATTAGTTTAATGCTAATCTAAGTGATTCTATCTTTCTGCCAACTTCTTTATTCCAGCATCAAGTCCTTCTTCTGTACCTAAGAAATAGGCAACATGCGATCATATATCTAACACTGGTAAAATACTCCCCCACCCACAAATAACACATATTACAGTTGCATTTATTAGCTTTGAACTACTCAAAAATAGTTTAAAAATACAGTAATACTCACAGCTTACAAAGAAACTAACTTTTTTCACTTGTCTGAGAAAAATAAAGAAATCTTTCCTTAAACTCTTTAAAGTTTTCCATAGTAATTTACATTTTTGAGAAATCATTTCCTTCTAGATTCGTAAAGCAATATAAACATTTATGTGCTACCAGAATACTCTAAGCCTAAATATATATACATATATATATATATATATACATATATAAAATATATATTATGATTCTGAGGTCACTTTATGGGCAATGTAATTTTGGGAAACTCATTCATACTTGAAAATACATTTGGATTTTAGAGAATACATTTGAATTTTATCTTATTGTTATCTAATTAATGAATGGATTTTCCCTGTAAATACAAAAAAAGATATCTAGAATATCTAGAATGAATGTAATTTTTATAACCAAGCAACTCTGTGGGTTTGGCTACCCACACCATGTTTTAAATTCTGCCCTTTCTCAAACTCCAGGTCCTACCTTCAATTTCTGGCTTCCGACATGCTCAAGGAAACAAGACCTTGGTAGTTTGAAACTGAAAGTGAAAAAGGGAAGCACTTTAAAGTGCTTAGTCATCTTGGAAACAAATGAACATGAGAAACATTCACGTATGCGTTTCTTTAGGAAAAGGATGGTAGAAAGAAGAACAGTAATTCTGAATTCTAACAGGTTTGATTTAAATTTTATTATGTTGATGATTGAGCATTTTTTCCTCCTATGTCTCTAAAAGATACCTGACTCCAAATCTGTTTCTGTCCAGCTGATGCCCTATCCTATGTTCTGGGAATGTGTGGGCAGGGAGAGTCACAGCTGTAGAAACAGGCGTTTGTAGATACAAAATGCAACCCTTTCCTTTCAAGAGTGCCACAGTTACTCCTACAACTTCAGCAATGATAGTGTTTCTAAACAGTATTTTAAAATTCGAAGGGGCCTTTTGAGTTCAGGATTGTGTATACATCCGGGCTGCCTTTCCCAAAATTCGAAGGGGCCTTTGCAGTACATCTAATATCTAACACTGGTAAAATAAACTCCCCACCCACAAATAACACATATTACAGTTGCATTTATTAGCTTTGAACTACTCAAAAATAGTTTAAAAATACAGTAATACTCACAGCTTACAAAGAAACTAACTTTTTTCACTTGTCTGAGAAAAATAAAGAAATCTTTCCTTAAACTCTTTAAAGTTTTCCATAGTAATTTACATTTTTGAGAAATCATTTCCTTCTAGATTCAGTAAAGCAATATAAACATTTATGTGCTACCAGAATACTCTAAGCCTAAATATATATACATATATATATATATATATACATATATAAAATATATATTATGATTCTGAGGTCACTTTATGGGCAATGTAATTTTGGGAAACTCATTCATACTTGAAAATACATTTGGATTTTAGAGAATACATTTGAATTTTATCTTATTGTTATCTAATTAATGAATGGATTTTCCCTGTAAATACAAAAAAAGATATCTAGAATATCTAGAATGAATGTAATTTTTATAACCAAGCAACTCTGTGGGTTTGGCTACCCACACCATGTTTTAAATTCTGCCCTTTCTCAAACTCCAGGTCCTACCTTCAATTTCTGGCTTCCGACATGCTCAAGGAAACAAGACCTTGGTAGTTTGAAACTGAAAGTGAAAAAGGGAAGCACTTTAAAGTGCTTAGTCATCTTGGAAACAAATGAACATGAGAAACATTCACGTATGCGTTTCTTTAGGAAAAGGATGGTAGAAAGAAGAACAGTAATTCTGAATTCTAACAGGTTTGATTTAAATTTTATTATGTTGATGATTGAGCATTTTTTCCTCCTATGTCTCTAAAAGATACCTGACTCCAAATCTGTTTCTGTCCAGCTGATGCCCTATCCTATGTTCTGGGAATGTGTGGGCAGGGAGAGTCACAGCTGTAGAAACAGGCGTTTGTAGATACAAAATGCAACCCTTTCCTTTCAAGAGTGCCACAGTTACTCCTACAACTTCAGCAATGATAGTGTTTCTAAACAGTATTTTAAAATTCGAAGGGGCCTTTTGAGTTCAGGATTGTGTATACATCCGGGGCTGCCTTTCCCAATCTTCAACTTCTCCAGTGTAACTAGATTAGTAGTTTCACCTGCAGGGCCTGGACCGTCTCTGGTCACCATAAGTCAGTATCCCAGCATTGCTCAGGGACCCAGGTTACAGGTGTCCAACTAAAAAGATGCACAGTGTAGAGTTGTGGCTTAAGTTTTATTCGGGGCAAAATGACTATAACCCATAGCTCTGAGAGACTGCTCCAAAGAGGCGGTGGGGAAGGTCAATACATAAAATTTTGGTGAAGAGGGAGTTCCATGTAATCAAGCACTTACTTTACGAAAGATTTTCTGCTGGTCGCAAGGAGCTGATGTCACCATGAAGGAATTTAGTGTATTTCTAGCTATGAGGAGACACAAGGATTACGATCATGAAATCAGTTCCTGAAAATATCCATCTAAAGATCTGTTCCACCAGTTTTCATGGAGCACAGAGTGCCTCACTCTCCACCCCAAGTTCCCTTCAAGGAGTGTTGAAGGTCGGCAGTTGCGTGGCACAGGCAAATGGCAAATTCCCTTGCTGTTGTTTAGTGGCTCGCAAATGCTCTTGGCAAGTGCCAGTTTGTAGTTTCCACAGGAAGAGAGGTGGTATGTGAGATGTCTGGAGGGAAGTTGAAATCCATTCTTTCTCTTTCTTTATTACATTTTCTACATGTTTAAATGGGTGAAGATTCAATTCAATCTCTCATTTGTTTCAAGGGGAGGTGTTAGAATCACAGGAAACAAATGAACATGAGAAACATTCACGTATGCGTTTCTTTAGGAAAAGGATGGTAGAAAGAAGAACAGTAATTCTGAATTCTAACAGGTTTGATTTAAATTTTATTATGTTGATGATTGAGCATTTTTTCCTCCTATGTCTCTAAAAGATACCTGACTCCAAATCTGTTTCTGTCCAGCTGATGCCCTATCCTATGTTCTGGGAATGTGTGGGCAGGGAGAGTCACAGCTGTAGAAACAGGCGTTTGTAGATACAAAATGCAACCCTTTCCTTTCAAGAGTGCCACAGTTACTCCTACAACTTCAGCAATGATAGTGTTTCTAAACAGTATTTTAAAATTCGAAGGGGCCTTTTGAGTTCAGGATTGTGTATACATCCGGGGCTGCCTTTCCCAATCTTCAACTTCTCCAGTGTAACTAGATTAGTAGTTTCACCTGCAGGGCCTGGACCGTCTCTGGTCACCATAAGTCAGTATCCCAGCATTGCTCAGGGACCCAGGTTACAGGTGTCCAACTAAAAGATGCACAGTGTAGAGTTGTGGCTTAAGTTTTATTCGGGGCAAAATGACTATAACCCATAGCTCTGAGAGACTGCTCCAAAGAGGCGGTGGGGAAGGTCAATACATAAAATTTTGGAGAAGCAGGCGTTCCATGTAATCAAGCACTTACTTTACGAAAGATTTTCTGCTGGTCGCAAGGAGCTGATGTCACCATGAAGGAATTTAGTGTATTTCTAGCTATGAGGAGACACAAGGATTACGATCATGAAATCAGTTCCTGAAAATATCCATCTAAAGATCTGTTCCACCAGTTTTCATGGAGCACAGAGTGCCTCACTCTCCACCCCAAGTTCCCTTCAAGGAGTGTTGAAGGTCGGCAGTTGCGTGGCACAGGCAAATGGCAAATTCCCTTGCTGTTGTTTAGTGGCTCGCAAATGCTCTTGGCAAGTGCCAGTTTGTAGTTTCCACAGGAAGAGAGGTGGTATGTGAGATGTCTGGAGGGAAGTTGAAATCCATTCTTTCTCTTTCTTTATTACATTTTCTACATGTTTAAATGGGTGAAGATTCAATTCAATCTCTCATTTGTTTCAAGGGGGAGGTGTTAGAATCACAGCAAACAGAAAGAGCCCACCTCCTCCACCTGCCTGGCATAAAGAAATAATTCCTGAGGTATTTCCTGGGTTTCATTTTGATTTGTTTTGTCTGAAGCACTGAGTCCCCATCCCATGAATGTACTAAGTGAACTAATTTCTGAGTTATTTTTCTTGCAGCAAGTTTAGTATTTTATTAGCGTTTCTACTTCACATCACTAGTGATTTAACTTCACTCTGGCATCTGAAATGTTACAGTTCGATAAAATAAGTAAATTAATAAAATCTACAGTGCTTCCAAGCTGGGCAGACGCCTTTCTGTATGCTGTGCTTTTACTGCTCTTCCCAGCTGATATTTATAACTCAGCCATATGCGGTTATAAAGATTTATTATGAGACTGTGGAATAAGTTCTGTTAATGTGTACAGTAAACGTCCAAGTTTTGACTCTGTGAGCCTTGGAGATTTCTAATAAGATGAAGCCATCTTGACTGGGGGCCAAGCCGCGCACCGTTGGAACGAAGCCTTGTATTGACGAGCGCTTAACGGTGCGCCCCAGACTGTACACCCTATATGTGTGGGGGTGGCGTGGGGGTGGGAGTGGGTGTGTGTGTGTTCACGGAAACATCTGTGAGGGTCAGGTAGGGTATTCTTCTTCATCGTCACCATCCTCAGCTGAGAAGAGTTGAAGTTGGAGGATCTGTTGACCAAAAGTTGAAATGTAAATTTTAAGATGACAGATAAAGGCTAGACTGCTAAGGCAGGACCGAGTCAGCCAGAGGCACAGGGAATGGGGTGTCTGTGCGCTGCCTGGCTGACTGGGTTCTGCTGCTGGGCAGTTACTCCAGGCTCATCAGGAGAGAAAGAGTGGCAGCCACCAGTTGGTGTGGATTCTTATCACCTCCCCTTCCATGGGCCAACCCTCTCCTTTCACATACTTTGTTCATTTTTTGAAACTACTTCTGTCCTTAATATATGTGTATGCTTTTCACATATATCTGTCTTCTGGGGAAGAGAAAGGTCTTAAAACAACAGCGTGAGCTACATTCAAAGGGCTTTCAGTAATTTTATTGACCTTGACTATATTAGAATCACCTAAGAGATATTTAAAAATATCAAAAACTCCCTAAGTGCTGTTGGAACATGTTCCCCCGCCCCTTAATCCCCAAAAGATTTTAATGTGCAGTTTAGGTCACAGATTTCTGGTTAATCCCCAAGGCTAATTCTGACTCAAGAATTAGAGAATGGTGATAAAATGACCTTTCAAAGACGTTTTGAAAATAACATTTGTCTACTCCCCAGAACTTGACAATGTCTGAAGATAGCTTGAGATGCCTGATCGATTAACCCTGAAATTTCAATATGTGATTCTATTATCAATATTATACATGGATTTTTTTTTTGTCCCAAATGAGCAATTAATATAGAATTTCAGATGGTGTAAACCTGGACTGACTGACACTGGAGAAACTCTCAGGGCCTCTCTACGTGTTACACTTGATTGAGTAACAGTCTTTTCAGATTGCTCTCTATCTCTCAAATAAGCATAGAGCTCTGGATTTTAGATGGACTTGCTCATGGTTAAACAACAGGATCTTCTCTGTCAATTTCCTTTCCAAAACATGCCTGGAATCTATGCATCCCTCCTACCCCATTTCCACTGCTGCTCCCACCTGCCATTGTGGTTTCCAGAGCAAAGTGTAGAAAGATCTTCTACATCTTCCTCCAAACCTGGTCGCCACATGAGTTATGTCACCACCTCCCACTGATATCCACTTAAAACCCTTCAGTGCCTTTCCATTGCACTGAAAACAAAATTCAGACTCATCAGGCTACAGGCACCATTGGATCTTCTCAAATGCATGGACTGTGCTCCCTGACCTCACCCACCATGTGCTATTTCACTTATTTCTCACTGGGGGACTTTCTCCAAGCTGCTGCTTCTGCCAGGCATGCTTCCTGCCTGTATTTCAGTTTCGATCACCCTCTATTTCAGCCTGTTGTTTGCTTCTTCATAACACTTCAAGTTTGCCTGCCCTCCATTGTGTGTGGTCTATTTAGCTGCTCCTGCTCTAAGCCTGTCTTCTCCATTAGAATGGGAGACCCCTGAGGGCAAGGACCAAGATGTTCGGTGTTCCAGCTACAGTATCTTGAACATGCTTGATATTGAGTGCTCAAGAAGTATTTGTTAAATGAGAGGAGAAATAAAAGGAACTATTCTTCTTTCCTGTCCTTTAACTTAAACCCATCTTTGTTTTGCTCCTTAGTGCTCTTGAGATGGAATCCAGGTGACAGTCTCTACTAACCTTATTCTGGAGGCAAACTCAGAGCCATTCTTAACTCGTGGGCATTGGAAGTAGGAAAGAAGCTCCAGATGGGGTTATAGCATCAGGAAACTCACCTTGATTGCCAGGTGTGGTGCATCCTATAGTCGTTACAACAATACAGTACATTAGAAGCTATGATTATTCCCCTTCTATATATTTACAAACTAGGGCTCAGAAAGAATAAGTACTTGCCCAAGCTCACCTAATTAATATATATATGTTGGAAACAATTGTTTTGACACCAGATGGTTCAGGCTGACCCACTTTTCTCTGTCCTTCAGGAGAAGGTACCATTTATGAAGATGCTTCAGAAAACTGACCAGGAAGGCAAGACTAATTTTATTTGGCCATTGTGACACCTTGCAAGCTTATATTAAGAATGTTGGCTGCTCCATCTGTAATAACCTAGAGGGATGGGAATGAGTGGGAGGAGGAAGAGAGATTCAAGAGGGAGGGGACATATGTATACCTATGGTTAGTTCATGTTGATATATGACAGAAATCAAACCAATATCATAATGCAATCATCAATCCATTAAAAAATAAATAAATATTGAGAAAAAGAATGTTGATTGCTTCAAATCTTCCCCTGCATTTATGTGGTTGTATATTTTCAAACCAAAATATAGGATTTTACATCTATTTCCTTTGAATAGTATCACATTTATTTCAGTGATTCTTTGTTCAAGTCCTTTAAATACAGCGAATGCTTGGAGTGAAAAGAACCTGGATGCCGGAGCAAGGCAAGACAATCCTGGGTTCAAACCCTAGCCCGCAGTTCAGGGAAGTGTTAACGGTGGGAAATTATTGAAGTTTTCTGAATGCAGGTTTCCTTTTTAGTAAAGGGAGAGTGCTCTGGGTATTTCTCTGTGTGAGGCCTGAGAGAAAGGTACCTGCAAAACTCGTCGCCCCTCACTTTACATGCAGGGCCAGTCCTGATGTGGGCTTCCGGTCTCTTGTTCACACATCAACCAGCTCTTCCAGCTGTGTTCTCTGAGCTTCGCACACAGTGGACTGTTGTTCTGGAGCTTTTGAGTCATCCATCAAGTCAACTGCTCCCAGAGGCAGCGGGCTTTTAAAGGGAGCTGTCTCTTCCCCTATCCACTTCCCTTCATCCCAGGATCAACTCTCAAACATGTGTGGTCAAAATGGCCTTGATTTGTAGGGAATACAAGCCATGTTACCCTACTGCAGCTAGATTTTTTGAGGGGGTTATGTTCATGGCATTTCACTCTATCTTAAGCTTCTTGGACATCTGAATAAACATTGGCTGGCACAAACCATGGTAAAACAAATGTATCCATCTATGTGAACAGAAAATTCAGATCTGGGAGAAGTGAAAAAAAAAAATCCACGAGCTTACCTTCCCCAGAAGTGACCTCATACAGAGGACAGCCAGCTGCTATTGACCACAATCATGAGAAACACAAAAATGTGTCTAGTGGAGGAGGGCCCCTGTCAGACTGCTCCGTATTTCTAAACCTTAACTGAATGTGACCACTAGCAACAGATAGGACCATAAACACCTGAATAGTTTGCCTGATTAATTCATAATTATCCAGTGTCAACCAGGCAACCTCAGGAGAGCTAAGCTTTGATGCAAGGGGAATAAGTCACCTACAAGGAAAGCAATCAGTGAAGAAGCAAGAGGGGGAAGTCTGGACTTAGGAAACCAGAACAAGTCCTTGTGAGATATGATACAGAAGAGGCTGCAAGAGCACCCGGCAATGAGCGACAAGGGTCTGGGAGTCTTAACAAAGGACAAGAAAATAAAGGCAAGAAAAAGATGACCGAGAGGACAGGAAATGGGTCAGGGTGATTATATTTAACGTATGAGGGGTGTTGTCAAGGGAATCAATTCTCGAGACAAGCAGGGGACATGGACATGTTTAGGTGCTAGACTGTCATTCAGAAAGGCTCTGCCAATTTATTTACAGTCCTGTCTGCTGGGCAGGTGCCCTCGGCTGCCTTTTCTTTTGTTTTTTTTCTCATTTACCACACTGAAAATGGAATGCATTTTACAGTTTCCGTTGGCTAGGCAATAGTAATGATCTAAGGGTCATTTCCTGCAAAATTTCTCAAAATTTGTAGAACAAGTTTCCTGAGCTTGGAGGAAAATACTGAAGACAATAGCAGAATATCCTTTTAAGAAATGCTAGCTCCTCAGAGTTCTCAGTGGCCTAGAGAATAGCCCTATGTGGTGGCAAAACAGCCACACAAAGCAACCCCTTAGGAACATCAGTGTCTCTGAACTGAAATGAAATTGCACCATTTGCAAAGGTGTGGATGAACCTGGAGCTGGTCATACAGAGTGAAGTAAGTCAGAAAGAGAAAAACATATCCTATATTAATGCACATATGGAGAATCTAGAAAAATGGTACAGATGAATCTATTTGCAAAGCAGAAATAGAGACACGAGTGTAGAGAACAAATGGATGAGCCCAAGGGAGGAAAGGGGGTGGGATGAACTGGAAAACTGGGCTTGACACCTACACACTGTGCTGTACTTAGTCGCTTCAGTTGTGTCCGACTCTGTGCAACCCTAAGGACTGTAGCCTGCCAGGCTCTTCTGTCCTTGGGATTCTCCAGGCAAGAATGCTAGAGTGGGTTGCTATGCCCTGCTTCAGGGGATCTTCCCAATCTAGGAACCCACATCTCTTGTATCTCCTGCATTGGCAGGTGGGTTCTTTACCACTAGTGCCACTTGGGAAGCCCCCATATGTACAATACTGTGTATAAAGTAGATAACTAATGAGAACCTACTATAAAGCACAAGGAACTCTACTCATGCTCTGTGGTGACCTAAATGGGAAGGAAATACAAAAAAGAGGGGGTATTTGTATATGTGTGGCTGATTCACTCTGCTGTACAGTGGAAACCAACACAGTATTATAAATCAACTATATTCCAATGAAAATGTTAAAGTGATCCAAAAGAGGCAAAATCAAAACACGAACAGGCCTTTAGGAGACTGTGAACCCATTTGTTTAACTTATGTTGTCCCTTTTGTATATATAAAAGTGTGATATATGATTCAAAAAAATCTATAGTATGTTTCAAAGAGCTCATTAATTATAAAACTAAATTTTGAAAGATAAGAAATAATTGTGTCAAATTTAATTGGTAATATGTTTTCTTTGGTGGCACATAAGATTATAAAGGTTTTAAAAATTGATGACATTTTATAGTCCCTAAAAGAAGGCACAAACATGTTCTTTTCTGTAAAAATGGAATCATATTTCTTATAGCTTGCATTTTTTATACCGAACAAGCACTCTTTGAATTAAATCAGATGAACAGCTGGCGTTAAGACAACAGCAAACTGTTTCTGGCTAAATTCACCAGAAGGTCCAGTCCTCCAGGACACTTGCCACTCAGACTCTCCACTTCTCTGCTGAGAGTTACTGCAAATCTCACATCTCACATGGTACCAAGTCAGGGGCAAACTGACAGAGTGGTGGTGGGGCCAAGCCTCATTGTCTTTTAGCTCCTAACCTGGTGTCCTAAGGAAGGAATATTCTGTCCCAGCTGAGTGCTTTCCAGCTATGAAAGGATCCCAGGTCTTCGTTTCCCTCTTCCCACTTCCCAGAATGAAGCCCCCAGGACCAGTCACTCCACTGACTTTTCAGTGGTCAGAGCTGCTCCCTTGGGAAAGGGCTGTGGACATGAGGTTTTGCACTGGGTGGGGAGTGAACTCGCTGGAAGAATTTCCATAGGTGGGGCTACTCCCAGAGTGTTCATTCTAAACCCTAAAGTACCTTCGTTGCCCAAGGCACCTTAGGAAAATAAATGATCTTGAGGTTGCTAGTCTTGGAATGCAATTTCCTTTCTGATATTTATTTTTGAAAGGCAAGGGGTGTCAAGAAAGCAGAGTGGGTGTGAACACGCCCCGGCTTCAATTCTGTCCACCCTTTTTGTTTTCATGCACTTGTTGAGGTAGAGTTCAAGATGTAATTTGCAGGGGTCTCAGTTTCCCTATTTGGAGCTGAGGGAAATAAGGCATCATTTGCCAACTAAGTTTGAGGATCAAATGAGATCCTGCCGGTAAGGCTTGTTTTCTAAGTAGAGAGGAAAGAAGAGTGGAGGTTAAGAAGCACAAAGCATAAGTGTGTTTAGAGATGGAAAAGACCTGAACAGATCATCTAGCCCAAGCCTCTTGTTCTGCAAACAAGAAAAGTGAAACAGGCACAGGCAGTTCCTCCCCTCAGAGTGGAGAAAGAGTTTGATGGCAAAGCTGGGTTGACATTGAACGCAGTTCTGTCTTCTGGTCCAAAGTTTCCTCAATATACTTGCACAGATTCCCTCCAAGTCACGGGGCAACAACAAATGACCTTTGGCTAGCTGGATTTTCTTTTTCAAATATCACAGCTTGAAGGAGTGTGGCTCAGTGCCCATTTTAGCCAAAGATAATTAGAAGAGAAAACTTCAGCTTTCATCTTCTTTTAAATGAAAATTTAAAAGATAAAGCCTAGGTAAAGATGGGGATTCAAATTTAAAAGAGCCAAAGAAAAGACACCAAGGAAGTAAAAGATAAACATTTTGTCTTTCATAGGGAAAGAATTCTCCATTCTATTTTACAGCCAACCATAACTCGCAAGATGAATGACACTTTCTGTTAGTGTCATGCTTTTCAAGTTACATAAAAACCTGGTTTTGCATGAGAGGCGCTGGTGAAGCAGTTATTGTCAGCAGCTGGGCCTGATTCAGCAGTACATTGTGTCCTGAACTTTCCTGGCTTCCTCTGAGACTGAGGCTGGTACACAGAGTGCCCGAGCTTGATAAGCAGTCTGGTTCTGAAATCAAACAGCTCCAGGTATCCGGGATGGCAACAGCTCTCCTTTCTGAACTTCTGCTTGGACCACCTCCTGCACATCAGTCTCAGATCAGATAGGTGGAGAGGGCAACATTCCCAAGGGTTCATTCAGTCTTGTCTCTCAAAACCCCCTAGACTTCAGCCACATCTAAATCATGCATCTCCTTTGCTTCTTATTTTTCAAGTCAATTTTTTTTGAGTTACCTATCAACATCTGGCCCTTAAGTGATCACATCAGGACAAACAGATAGATGCCTTATACTAGTTAGTTATTTCCCTGATGCAGTGAAATAAATGAGGATGAAAATAAGAAATGTTTTCCTGAGATGGAGATGGAGCAAGGGATGAGAGACAGTGATGTTGCATCCTGTATCCTGATCGTGTCCTGGACTCACAGGCATCTATACATGTGTTGACACTCATAGAAACATACACCAAAAAAAAAAAAAAAAGGTCTATTCTCCTATGCATTAATTTCAAAAGGAAAGCTATTGTCTTCCTCGTGTGCACTGAGAGACTAAAACTCAGAAACAGATTTGGTTTGTCAAACTTAGAAGTCTTCTTGGAGGAAGTGACATTGAACAAGACCCAAAGGCTTCGCTGCTGACTTGAATGCCAACAGGGCCTGTGGCTCTTGGTCCTAGCTACACACTCCATGGGGCCTTTTTAAACATATTGAGGGGCTTTCCTGGTGGTCCAGTGGGTAAGGACACTGTCTTGCAGTGCAAGGGGCGCCAATTCAATCCCTGGCCTGGGAAGATCCCATGTGCCACAGAGCAGCTGGACTGATGTGTCCAACTACTGAGCTAGAGCTCTGGAGCGTATGTGCTCAGAGCCAGTGCTCTGCAGCGACAGAGGCCACTGCGATGGGAGGCCCACACAGGCCAAAGAACAAAGATGGATGAAAATAGATAAGTGAAAGACCAATAGAAGTGGCCAAAAAAACCCAAAACATATTGAGGCCCAGGCTGAACTCAAGACACATTACCTCAGAGACATTGAGGTAGACTCAGGTACCTGTATTTTTAACTTCCCAGGTGGCCCAAGGTTCAGCTGAGTTGAAGAAGGGATGGGCTGGAGCTGAGACAGGTGCAGGACTCTGAGGCCGGCATGGCCAGTGTTCCCCAGGGGCAAGCGGGTGGGCAGGTGGTAAGGAACTTTCAGGCAAAACTTCTTGAACTTCTGCTTGGACCACCTCCTGCACATCAGTCTCAGATCAGATAGGTGGAGAGGGCAACATTCCCAAGGGTTCATTCAGTCTTGTCTCTCAAAACCCCCTAGACTTCAGCCACATCTAAATCATGCATCTCCTTTGCTTCTTATTTTTCAAGTCAATTTTTTTTGAGTTACCTATCAACATCTGGCCCTTAAGTGATCACATCAGGACAAACAGATAGATGCCTTATACTAGTTAGTTATTTCCCTGATGCAGTGAAATAAATGAGGATGAAAATAAGAAATGTTTTCCTGAGATGGAGATGGAGCAAGGGATGAGAGACAGTGATGTTGCATCCTGTATCCTGATCGTGTCCTGGACTCACAGGCATCTATACATGTGTTGACACTCATAGAAACATACACCAAAAAAAAAAAAAAAAGGTCTATTCTCCTATGCATTAATTTCAAAAGGAAAGCTATTGTCTTCCTCGTGTGCACTGAGAGACTAAAACTCAGAAACAGATTTGGTTTGTCAAACTTAGAAGTCTTCTTGGAGGAAGTGACATTGAACAAGACCCAAAGGCTTCGCTGCTGACTTGAATGCCAACAGGGCCTGTGGCTCTTGGTCCTAGCTACACACTCCATGGGGCCTTTTTAAACATATTGAGGGGCTTTCCTGGTGGTCCAGTGGGTAAGGACACTGTCTTGCAGTGCAAGGGGCGCCAATTCAATCCCTGGCCTGGGAAGATCCCATGTGCCACAGAGCAGCTGGACTGATGTGTCCAACTACTGAGCTAGAGCTCTGGAGCGTATGTGCTCAGAGCCAGTGCTCTGCAGCGACAGAGGCCACTGCGATGGGAGGCCCACACAGGCCAAAGAACAAAGATGGATGAAAATAGATAAGTGAAAGACCAATAGAAGTGGCCAAAAAAACCCAAAACATATTGAGGCCCAGGCTGAACTCAAGACACATTACCTCAGAGACATTGAGGTAGACTCAGGTACCTGTATTTTTAACTTCCCAGGTGGCCCAAGGTTCAGCTGAGTTGAAGAAGGGATGGGCTGGAGCTGAGACAGGTGCAGGACTCTGAGGCCGGCATGGCCAGTGTTCCCCAGGGGCAAGCGAGTGGGCAGGTGGGAAGGGGGAAACCATTGAGTTCAGGCAAAGTGAGCAGGAGGTCCTTCCAGTATCCATTCCTGAGATGGAGGGAGGACAGCAAGAGGTCCACCATCTGGGGAATCAGTTCAAAGATGAGGTTACCCTGGGAGCCAGTATGGACCTGGTGGATTGTAAGAATGGGTCAGTCAGGACCCTGATAGACCTCAAGCAGGAGTTGCAGTATGATTTGTGTTCTGTCGGCTAATTGATTTAACGTCACACCATTCAGGATAAAACATTAGGCCATGGACAGGAAATTGACCTGAGTAGCAACAAACAGCCCTACTCTGCAGGCCAGTCTGGCTGCCGGAACAGGGCTCCGCTGTTCCAACGTGGAAAGAAAAAGAACATTCACATCCTGACTCTAAAATCCTCTCTTCGCCCCTTGAAGTCAGTACATAAACTTTAATTCCGATGTTGGCAGGACTGTCAGCAGCTCGTATGTCACGAGGAGGCTGCGGAGGCTCCCTGTGCCCTCCAGCAGCTGCCTCTGCCACCTCCCCCAAAGCCGGAACCTCCTTGATTTGTGGAAAATTAAAGGCCAGGGCCTCCTTGGCTATGGGAAGTGGATTTGCAAAACAGACTTCTGCCTCTGGTCCCTGTTCAGGGACCCAGCCGTCAGGGCCAGGCCTGTTGACCCCTCACCCTCTGGGCACCTGTCACAGTCCCTGCTAACAGACAAGCTGGGAGAAACAGAGGAGGTACTAGCCCTGATCAGTGTGGACACACATGCTGACAACAAATGAAAGCACAGACAGGAAACAGGTAACTTCTGTTCCTCCTGGGGCAACAGCCTCTCCTAAATGAATTCTCTCCCTCAGTTTACCTGCAGGTTCCTTCTTATAAGGACTTGAAGCAAAACCCCTCAGGGTGGTAAATGCTTTGGGGAAGGGCAAAGCATGATCTCAAGACACATTACCTCAGAGACATTGAGGTAGACTCAGGTACCTGTATTTTTAACTTCCCAGGTGGCCCAAGGTTCAGCTGAGTTGAAGAAGGGATGGGCTGGAGCTGAGACAGGTGCAGGACTCTGAGGCCGGCATGGCCAGTGTTCCCCAGGGGCAAGCGAGTGGGCAGGTGGGAAGGGGGAAACCATTGAGTTCAGGCAAAGTGAGCAGGAGGTCCTTCCAGTATCCATTCCTGAGATGGAGGGAGGACAGCAAGAGGTCCACCATCTGGGGAATCAGTTCAAAGATGAGGTTACCCTGGGAGCCAGTATGGACCTGGTGGATTGTAAGAATGGGTCAGTCAGGACCCTGATAGACCTCAAGCAGGAGTTGCAGTATGATTTGTGTTCTGTCGGCTAATTGATTTAACGTCACACCATTCAGGATAAAACATTAGGCCATGGACAGGAAATTGACCTGAGTAGCAACAAACAGCCCTACTCTGCAGGCCAGTCTGGCTGCCGGAACAGGGCTCCGCTGTTCCAACGTGGAAAGAAAAAGAACATTCACATCCTGACTCTAAAATCCTCTCTTCGCCCCTTGAAGTCAGTACATAAACTTTAATTCCGATGTTGGCAGGACTGTCAGCAGCTCGTATGTCACGAGGAGGCTGCGGAGGCTCCCTGTGCCCTCCAGCAGCTGCCTCTGCCACCTCCCCCAAAGCCGGAACCTCCTTGATTTGTGGAAAATTAAAGGCCAGGGCCTCCTTGGCTATGGGAAGTGGATTTGCAAAACAGACTTCTGCCTCTGGTCCCTGTTCAGGGACCCAGCCGTCAGGGCCAGGCCTGTTGACCCCTCACCCTCTGGGCACCTGTCACAGTCCCTGCTAACAGACAAGCTGGGAGAAACAGAGGAGGTACTAGCCCTGATCAGTGTGGACACACATGCTGACAACAAATGAAAGCACAGACAGGAAACAGGTAACTTCTGTTCCTCCTGGGGCAACAGCCTCTCCTAAATGAATTCTCTCCCTCAGTTTACCTGCAGGTTCCTTCTTATAAGGACTTGAAGCAAAACCCCTCAGGGTGGTAAATGCTTTGGGGAAGGGCAAAGCATGATCTGTGGGTGGAGATTGTGGTCATTGGGTGGATCCTGTGATTTGTGGGCGGGGCTGAGCTCCAGCACCTGCATCCTCTTCCACTGTCCTCCCTTACCTCTTTTAAGTGCTACCTGGTGGGGACAGTTCAATGACACCGCCAACTCCCATAACATTAACATAAAGCTCAGCACAGTTGTTCAAGAGTTAGACTCACTGCTGCACACAATCTCATCTGTGTCAACTAAAACCTGTCCTGAGCACCTGGATGGGATGCCTGAATTGCAGCTGGAAATACACATTTTGGGTCCCCTCTGGATAAATCGCCCAACCCCAGCACCCTAAAAAGATCTAAATATAAGATGGTCTTACTATTATAAAATGAAGCTGAAGAAAACCAGAAGCATGTTTAAGGTTTTGAAAAGTCCCATTATATTCAAAACAGCCTGTGTCTGGTGCTCTACAGTCTGTGAGCCTGAGAATGAACTTACAGGGCATAATACAGAAGAAATTTAATCAATATCATATAACCAGGAAGCTTGGAAATTGAAGGGACTGCTCACGGGCTCTGCTTGACACTCCCAAAGCCAGAATAGGACACATGCAGAGGAGGTCAGAGCTTGTATTCAGCCCAGGTTACCTCATCCAAGGGGAACACTTCTAGAAGCCTGACTTCCCAGATGTGGACAACTCCTGCCTTGGTCCTTCACATCTGTGTCCTTATCCTTTTTAAAGGCAGGGAAACTCCATGAGAGATGGTCAGTTCTTTTATCATTTGGAATGGGTCAATCCATCTCGATCTTGCTTAAACCTGAGTAGTTAATTATTAGGGGACTTCACCCCATGGACAGAGGAGCCTGGTGTGCTACAGTCCATAGGGTCTCAAAGGGTCAGATACAACTGAAGCAACTCAGTACAGCACAGCACAGTAAATTATTAACAGATATTATTTCCTGAAGACAAAGGGAGTAGAAACATCTCCTTTTCCTTCATCATAAAAGATAACTTGAACCTCTGCAGACCTGCCTATGCCCATTCTTACCCTCACCCCAACCCCTACCTCAAGGTCTCAGGACAACCCTTTAAAGTCGGGGCTTTGGTGAAAGCTCAGAAGCAAAGTCCAATGAACACAGTTCCTAGATATGTGACCTTGGACAAGTCTCTGCTTAAACCTCACTGATAGTGGAGACTGGTCTCTAATCACATATGACCTCCTTGAAGACCCCTGACCCTGATACCTGATCAATGATGACCATAGGCCTCTATTTAAACTTTTTTTTTTTTCTTAATCTGCTTTCTTTTTAGTCACTGACAATGTCCTGTATTTCTGTGTGTTGATTTTTTAAAAACAGAAGATACACCCTGGGGATAGCACCTTCACATCTCTGGAATAAGGCCTAAATTTGACAACAGCCAGCATAATGGATTAATCATTTTTAGTTAACTGACAGCCATATTTAGAGGAAGAAAAGAGGCTGGCATAAGTTCATGGAATGGAAGAGTGTATGGCCACACATTTTCTTGGGCTCCAAAATCATTGTGGATGGTGACTACAGCCATGAAATTAAAAGATACTTACTCCTTGGAAGAAAATCTATGACAAACACAGACAGCATATTTAAAAGCAGAGAACATCACTTTGTCAATGAAGGTCCATGTAGTCAAAGCTATGGCTTTTCCAGTAGTCATGTACATATGTGAGAGTTGAACGGTAAAGAAGGCTGAGCATCAAAGAATTGATGCTTTCGAATTGTGGTGCTGGAGAAGACCTTTGGGAGTCCCTTGGACTGCAAGGAGATCAAACCAGTTAATCCTTAAGGAAATCAACCCTGAAAAAGAAGGAATGATGCTGAAGTTGAAGATGGTCAGTTCTTTTATCATTTGGAATGGGTCAATCCATCTCGATCTTGCTTAAACCTGAGTAGTTAATTATTAGGGGACTTCACCCCATGGACAGAGGAGCCTGGTGTGCTACAGTCCATAGGGTCTCAAAGGGTCAGATACAACTGAAGCAACTCAGTACAGCACAGCACAGTAAATTATTAACAGATATTATTTCCTGAAGACAAAGGGAGTAGAAACATCTCCTTTTCCTTCATCATAAAAGATAACTTGAACCTCTGCAGACCTGCCTATGCCCATTCTTACCCTCACCCCAACCCCTACCTCAAGGTCTCAGGACAACCCTTTAAAGTCGGGGCTTTGGTGAAAGCTCAGAAGCAAAGTCCAATGAACACAGTTCCTAGATATGTGACCTTGGACAAGTCTCTGCTTAAACCTCACTGATAGTGGAGACTGGTCTCTAATCACATATGACCTCCTTGAAGACCCCTGACCCTGATACCTGATCAATGATGACCATAGGCCTCTATTTAAACTTTTTTTTTTTTCTTAATCTGCTTTCTTTTTAGTCACTGACAATGTCCTGTATTTCTGTGTGTTGATTTTTTAAAAACAGAAGATACACCCTGGGGATAGCACCTTCACATCTCTGGAATAAGGCCTAAATTTGACAACAGCCAGCATAATGGATTAATCATTTTTAGTTAACTGACAGCCATATTTAGAGGAAGAAAAGAGGCTGGCATAAGTTCATGGAATGGAAGAGTGTATGGCCACACATTTTCTTGGGCTCCAAAATCATTGTGGATGGTGACTACAGCCATGAAATTAAAAGATACTTACTCCTTGGAAGAAAATCTATGACAAACACAGACAGCATATTTAAAAGCAGAGAACATCACTTTGTCAATGAAGGTCCATGTAGTCAAAGCTATGGCTTTTCCAGTAGTCATGTACATATGTGAGAGTTGAACGGTAAAGAAGGCTGAGCATCAAAGAATTGATGCTTTCGAATTGTGGTGCTGGAGAAGACCTTTGGGAGTCCCTTGGACTGCAAGGAGATCAAACCAGTTAATCCTTAAGGAAATCAACCCTGAATATTCATCAGAAGGAATGATGCTGAAGTTGAAGTTGCACTACTTAGGCCACCTGATGCAAAGAACTGACTCAGGAAAAGACCCTGATTCTGGGAAAGACAGAGAGCAGGAGAAGGGGACAATAGAGGATGAGATGACTCAATGGACCTGCATTTGATCAAATTCTGGAGATGGTGAAGGACATGGAAGCCTGGAGTGTTGCAGTTCAAGGAGTTACGAAGAGTCAGACACAACTTAGTAACTGAACAACAGCAATGGTAGGAAGAATAAAGCTCACAATGGAAAAGTTTAAGGTGGGCTAGAGAGTTGGGAGGTAAGTCAGCAGAGCCAAGGGCTTGAGGGGAAACTGAGGCAGGGTCAAGGTCACAGTAAGTCAGGAGATGGCTGAGTTGAGTCCTACTTCATCCCTCAGTTGTCTGTCTGTGAAATAACAGAAAAATCTACACTCTGGTTCTGGCACAGAGATCCTAAAACCCTTGTAATTTGCCAAGTAATAAGGACTTTTAGGACCATCTTTTGCTTTATATTTGGCCTTTAACCTTGGTTCTTGACACAGTTCCTAAATCCCTCAGAATTTCCTATGTGATAGGAGTACCTTTTGCTTAAATGAGGAATCTCTTGGTGGGCTCCTGGAGAGCTTTAGCATGGGATTGGTTACCAGGAAGAGCAAGCCATGATTTGAAGCTTACTACCCCAACCATCATCCCCTGGTGGTGGACATGCCCTACATGAGCACGTAAAGAAAATGTGAGTGCTTTCCCTAGACTCTATGTGACATCAGTGTGTACTGGCCAAGTGCGCTTTAGATGTAGCATCAAAGGCCATGGGCAACCTAGAATTGTTAACTAAAAAAATGTTCACAATATAAAAGTTGAAAGTTATATTGTATTTGGTGGGAATGTTTAGGACTTCAAGCCCAGGAGACAGCATCTCAAGTAACCCTGAGAGAGCTGCTCCAAAGAATTGAGGGGGAAGCCAGGACATACAGGAGTTTTGCAACAAAAGGGCAGGTAGTCAGAGATCACTGCTAATCAAAGAAAATCAGACATCTCAAGTTAAGGAATTTTGCACTTTTTGTTTGTATGGGAAGATACAAAAGTTTGGACTCTCTGAAATCATTCCTTTGATATACATCTCACCTAGGGAGCCCATATCCTGTGTTTTCACATACTCAGGGCTCAGCTAGGAGACTGGTTGCAGTCTGCTGCTTCCTGACTTCCCTCAGGGTTCACGAAGCTGGTGGTGTGACTGCCTTTGTTTACTTATAGGGAAAGAAATACCCATTTATTAGGCTTTCTTGCTGACTCAGACAGTGAAGAATCTACTTGCAATTTGGGAGACCTGAGTTCAATGTCTAGGTCAGGAAGATCTGCTGGAGAAGGGAATGGCAACACACTCCAGTGTACTTGCCTGGAGAATTCTATGGACAGAAGAGCCTGGTGGGCTATATTCCATGGGGTCCCTAAGAGATGAACACTGCTAACTGAAAACCTAGGTCAGAAATTGAGGGAAACTGAGGCAGGGTCAAGGTCACAGTAAGTCAGGAGATGGCTGAGTTGAGTCCTACTTCATCCCTCAGTTGTCTGTCTGTGAAATAACAGAAAAATCTACACTCTGGTTCTGGCACAGAGATCCTAAAACCCTTGTAATTTGCCAAGTAATAAGGACTTTTAGGACCATCTTTTGCTTTATATTTGGCCTTTAACCTTGGTTCTTGACACAGTTCCTAAATCCCTCAGAATTTCCTATGTGATAGGAGTACCTTTTGCTTAAATGAGGAATCTCTTGGTGGGCTCCTGGAGAGCTTTAGCATGGGATTGGTTACCAGGAAGAGCAAGCCATGATTTGAAGCTTACTACCCCAACCATCATCCCCTGGTGGTGGACATGCCCTACATGAGCACGTAAAGAAAATGTGAGTGCTTTCCCTAGACTCTATGTGACATCAGTGTGTACTGGCCAAGTGCGCTTTAGATGTAGCATCAAAGGCCATGGGCAACCTAGAATTGTTAACTAAAAATGTTCACAATCTAAAAGTTGAAAGTTATGTTTTCTTTGGTGGGAATTTTTAGGACTTCAAGCCCAGGAGACAGCATCTCAAGTAACCCTGAGAGAGCTGCTCCAAAGAATTGAGGGGGAAGCCAGGACATACAGGAGTTTTGCAACAAAAGGGCAGGTAGTCAGAGATCACTGCTAATCAAAGAAAATCAGACATCTCAAGTTAAGGAATTTTGCACTTTTTGTTTGTATGGGAAGATACAAAAGTTTGGACTCTCTGAAATCATTCCTTTGATATACATCTCACCTAGGGAGCCCATATCCTGTGTTTTCACATACTCAGGGCTCAGCTAGGAGACTGGTTGCAGTCTGCTGCTTCCTGACTTCCCTCAGGGTTCACGAAGCTGGTGGTGTGACTGCCTTTGTTTACTTATAGGGAAAGAAATACCCATTTATTAGGCTTTCTTGCTGACTCAGACAGTGAAGAATCTACTTGCAATTTGGGAGACCTGAGTTCAATGTCTAGGTCAGGAAGATCTGCTGGAGAAGGGAATGGCAACACACTCCAGTGTACTTGCCTGGAGAATTCTATGGACAGAAGAGCCTGGTGGGCTATATTCCATGGGGTCCCTAAGAGATGAACACTGCTAACTGACCTACACACACATTTCGCTTATTGGTATGAATAATTAATCCTCAAGGTGGAGAGTTAGGTGACCACAGTCCCAGCAGATATGTCTTCCTGTTTGAAGCATCTTCCTGAAGGTGCTCCTTGATTTGCTCCTTCACAGGCACCTGCAACCTGGGAGTCAGGGGAGTCAACACTCCCAGGAGTGGCAGGGTTAGTCTTTGAGGTCCACTGGCTTGACAGCTCAGGGTCCCAGGCTCCTTGTTCTCCAGCTGGTAGTTGCCAGTTGGCCTCCATGGTTCTTTGGAGGATCCTGGATGAGACTGAGCTTCAGGCACCTAGACAGCAACGCCCACTGACACCCCATCAGGTTTTGCCCTTTTCTGCTTCATCTCACCCCTCCCCCACCTATTGGCATCTCTTCCACATGGATCACTTGCCTCCACATCCTATCAGGTCCTCGCTTTTAGTGAGAATTAAACAAAGTATACACAGTAGTTGATGACCTAGAATACTCATTGCTAAACCAGGAGCATAGAATTATTGTTCTTACTAAGAAGAATTCAACATATCTGGGGGAGATGTGATTCCCCTGGGTAATGGTCATGCCCTGAGGGAAAGTCCTTCACAGTACCACAACGAAGCGGTGTAGGGGTTTCATGATGAATATGGGAGAGGAAGACAAGGGGAGGAGAAAATGTCAGGAAGGAGGAAAAAATGAGGAAAAGAGGGCTTGGAAAACAGAAACCTGGCACTATGATAAGGAGGAAGTGTTAGTCTCTCAGTCATGTCTGACTCTTCGCAACCCCATGAACTGTAGCCTGCCAGGCTCTTCTGTCTGTGAGATTTCCCAGGGAAGAATACTGGGGTGAGTTGCCATTTCCTTTTCTAGGGGATCTTCCAAAGAAATACCCATTTATTAGGCTTTCTTGATGACTCAGACAGTGAAGAATCTACTTGCAATTTGGGAGACCTGAGTTCAATGTCTAGGTCAGGAAGATCTGCTGGAGAAGGAATGGCAACACACTCCAGTGTACTTGCCTGGAGAATTCTATGGACAGAAGAGCCTGGTGGGCTATATTCCATGGGGTCCCTAAGAGATGAACACTGCTAACTGACCTACACACACATTTCGCTTATTGGTATGAATAATTAATCCTCAAGGTGGAGAGTTAGGTGACCACAGTCCCAGCAGATATGTCTTCCTGTTTGAAGCATCTTCCTGAAGGTGCTCCTTGATTTGCTCCTTCACAGGCACCTGCAACCTGGGAGTCAGGGGAGTCAACACTCCCAGGAGTGGCAGGGTTAGTCTTTGAGGTCCACTGGCTTGACAGCTCAGGGTCCCAGGCTCCTTGTTCTCCAGCTGGTAGTTGCCAGTTGGCCTCCATGGTTCTTTGGAGGATCCTGGATGAGACTGAGCTTCAGGCACCTAGACAGCAACGCCCACTGACACCCCATCAGGTTTTGCCCTTTTCTGCTTCATCTCACCCCTCCCCCACCTATTGGCATCTCTTCCACATGGATCACTTGCCTCCACATCCTATCAGGTCCTCGCTTTTAGTGAGAATTAAACAAAGTATACACAGTAGTTGATGACCTAGAATACTCATTGCTAAACCAGGAGCATAGAATTATTGTTCTTACTAAGAAGAATTCAACATATCTGGGGGAGATGTGATTCCCCTGGGTAATGGTCATGCCCTGAGGGAAAGTCCTTCACAGTACCACAACGAAGCGGTGTAGGGGTTTCATGATGAATATGGGAGAGGAAGACAAGGGGAGGAGAAAATGTCAGGAAGGAGGAAAAAATGAGGAAAAGAGGGCTTGGAAAACAGAAACCTGGCACTATGATAAGGAGGAAGTGTTAGTCTCTCAGTCATGTCTGACTCTTCGCAACCCCATGAACTGTAGCCTGCCAGGCTCTTCTGTCTGTGAGATTTCCCAGGGAAGAATACTGGGGTGAGTTGCCATTTCCTTTTCTAGGGGATCTTCCCAACTCAGGGGATGAACTTGAGTCTCCTGCATTGGCAGGCAGGTTCTTTACCACTGAGCCACCAGGAAAGCCTTGGTATCTAAACTGGACCAAAACAAACAAAAATCATCTTGTGATTTCCAGCCATGAAACCACAGGTATCTGTCTAATTGAGTACAGATGAGGGACTAAGTTCACTCAGTTGTCATTTATTGAACATGGAGGGTGACAGATGCAGTGGTGTGATGAGGGGGCCTCGGTGGGCGGGCTTAGTTTCTGTCCTGTTCCGTTTATGGATTGAGCCCCTGCTGTCTCTGTGCTAACTGCCTTGTATTAAAGAGAAACAGAACTCTGGATTTATAGAATGTTTGAAACAGAAGAGAATTCAGAAGTAAGAACTTTCGCCTCCATATCCTACTAATAAGGCAAAGAGAGTCAGAGCGTGAAATGAGGGAGTTGGACTTGAACTCGGGTCTCCAGTGGGGCCCTGGACCCTTTTCTCCCCCACAACCCATGCTGCCCTTTGGGAGCCGGGTGGCAGTTGTGTTTCAGAGAGCTCAGGTCTCGTGTTCCGACAGCTGGTTTGTAGAGTTTTTTATAGAGCCATGTTTTATTATACTAATTTTTAATTGGATTCAAAAGCCCCAGTATGAAATATGAGAATCATAAACTATCTTGAGGGGGAAATATTAGGAGGAAGATTGTGGCAATGGTAAAATTCTTCCTAGTTATGTAGAATCTCAAGGGGAAGGGAAATGGGGAGAGTGGAGGCTTTTTCTTCTCTGTCACCATCACCTCCATTTTGGATGTTGTTTTAGGGGGAAGACACAAGCTTTGGGAGCACTTTTATTGTGGTTCTCTACCATGACAATGCACCAGAACCTCTCATGGATTTATTTAGCGACACAATCATTATTTGATGAGTCAGAGTAGAGTCTTGGTCATAATCTTTGAAAACTTTCTTTACAGCAATATCACAAATCTTTCCAAGGGATCTGGCCCAAGAGTGATTGGTTGCCGATTTCCATGAAATGTGAAGCAAGGCATTGAATGAGCCACAAGGGGGCAACCTGCAAAGTCAGACCTTGGAAACTATGGGTCAGACAGCCTGAGTCTTTGATGGATAAACTGAAATAGCGAGAAAAGTAGAGTAGGAGAGAGAATGTGGATGTGTGTTAGTCGCTTAGTTGTGTCCATATCTTTGACCCCATGAAGTAGAACCAACAAGACTCCTCTGTCCATGGAATTCTCCAGGAAAGAATACTGGAGTGATCAGCCATTTCCTTCACCAGGGAACCTTCCTGACCTAAGGATCAAACTCGTGTTTCTTGGGCTGGCAGGCAGATTCTTTACTGTCTGAGCCACCAGGGGGTCCTTATGAGGGAGAATGGATACATGTATATGAATGGCTTGAGTCCTTTTGCTCTTCACCTGAAAGTATCAAGACATGGTTAATTGGCTATACCCCACTACAAAATAAAAAGGTTAAAAAAAAAAAAAAGAAAAGGATGGGAAAGGGACTTGTTCATTAGAAGAGACTTAATGTTTCATGTTTGAGAAAATATAAGGAAAGAATTAGTAGCAAAATAAAATGATGTAGATATTTGAAGGAGATGTGGGCTGAGTCTGGGATGGGACATGGAAGATGAGGTTCTAGTCCTTCCCCTGAATACCAGTTAGAAGGCCACTTATCATTGTCATCATCTTCATCCAATGTACATTTTTTTTTAATTATTTATGTATTATATATATATTTTTTTTTGGCTATTCTGGGTTTTCACTAGCTGCTGCGGGTTCTTCTCTAGTTGCAGGGAGCAGGCACTACTCTCTAATTGAGGTAAGCAGACTTCTTGTTGCGATGACTTCTCTTGTTGTGAAACTCAGGCTCTAGGCCACAAGGGTTTCTGTAGTTGCGGCACATGGGCTCAGCAGTTGCAGTTCTGAAGCTCTAGAGCAGAGGCTCAATAGTTATGACTCATGGGCTTAGGTGCTCCATAGCATGTGGGATCTTCCCAGATCAGGGATTGAACCCATATCTCCTGCATTGGCAGACGAACTCTTTACCACTGAGCTACCAGGGAAGCCCCAATCTACTTTCATAAAGCTGATTTTGACTCTGGAAATACAGAGAATATCAAGGTCAAAATAGCCATGCACCCATGTTTTCTACCCACATGCATGCTTTTTTGCTCAGTCACAGTCTTCACCAGCTATCTGTGGCCTTCCACACAGAGGCTGACTCCTTCCTTGACGAAAAACCCTCGATGAATTGCTAGAGTAGGAGAGAGAATGTGGATGTGTGTTAGTCGCTTAGTTGTGTCCATATCTTTGACCCCATGAAGTAGAACCAACAAGACTCCTCTGTCCATGGAATTCTCCAGGAAAGAATACTGGAGTGATCAGCCATTTCCTTCACCAGGGAACCTTCCTGACCTAAGGATCAAACTCGTGTTTCTTGGGCTGGCAGGCAGATTCTTTACTGTCTGAGCCACCAGGGGGTCCTTATGAGGGAGAATGGATACATGTATATGAATGGCTTGAGTCCTTTTGCTCTTCACCTGAAAGTATCAAGACATGGTTAATTGGCTATACCCCACTACAAAATAAAAAGGTTAAAAAAAAAAAAAAGAAAAGGATGGGAAAGGGACTTGTTCATTAGAAGAGACTTAATGTTTCATGTTTGAGAAAATATAAGGAAAGAATTAGTAGCAAAATAAAATGATGTAGATATTTGAAGGGAGATGTGGGCTGAGTCTGGGATGGGACATGGAAGATGAGGTTCTAGTCCTTCCCCTGAATACCAGTTAGAAGGCCACTTATCATTGTCATCATCTTCATCCAATGTACATTTTTTTTTAATTATTTATGTATTATATATATATATTTTTTTTTTGGCTATTCTGGGTTTTCACTAGCTGCTGCGGGTTCTTCTCTAGTTGCAGGGAGCAGGCACTACTCTCTAATTGAGGTAAGCAGACTTCTTGTTGCGATGACTTCTCTTGTTGTGAAACTCAGGCTCTAGGCCACAAGGGTTTCTGTAGTTGCGGCACATGGGCTCAGCAGTTGCAGTTCTGAAGCTCTAGAGCAGAGGCTCAATAGTTATGACTCATGGGCTTAGGTGCTCCATAGCATGTGGGATCTTCCCAGATCAGGGATTGAACCCATATCTCCTGCATTGGCAGACGAACTCTTTACCACTGAGCTACCAGGGAAGCCCCAATCTACTTTCATAAAGCTGATTTTGACTCTGGAAATACAGAGAATATCAAGGTCAAAATAGCCATGCACCCATGTTTTCTACCCACATGCATGCTTTTTTGCTCAGTCACAGTCTTCACCAGCTATCTGTGGCCTTCCACACAGAGGCTGACTCCTTCCTTGACATCTGTGGACCTGTCTTACATCTGCCCCTTCCATGTTCTGGTCCAACACCGTTATCCAGCTCCATTTCTGAACCCTCTCCAGCCAGACTTCTTTGAAATCCTGCTGACTGCTCTGGGATTCCTGCCTTCCTTCTTGCGGACCATGACACACAAATGCTTTGAGATCCCAGGACAGCAGGGGTCATGGCTCCTTTCCCTTCTGACTTTTTCTGGCAGCCAAAGGTTCTTCAATAGGAAGAGAAAAACCTCCTTGGTAACCAGCGTAGCTCAGAGTCCATCCCGCACCTTCCACCACTGTGCTCTTAGCTTCTCTAGTCCACACCTGAGTCCACTGAGAGGAGGACCACAGCATCCTGGTACAGGACACGGAACTAGGGACACTCTTCAGAATGACTGCCTTGGTCTACGTGGGCCGATTCTCTGGAAAAATCAGGAAAGCCCAGTTTTTCCTCTTAGAATCTTTCCTCCACTGAGCCTTAACCGCCCCCCTCCCCCCAGAAAGACCTGCATGGCGATACCTTGTTTCCTTTCCCTGTAGCATAGGCTCATAAATAACATGAGCCTTGGAAAGAGGAGGTATGGAGAGCAGAATCTTCCACAGTGGAAGCCCACCTCCCCAAGACTGGATAAACAGGATGAGGTGGAATGAAAACAAAGCAGGTGAGGATGACAATGAGGATGCAGACTCTGGCTGGAGAAAAGAGTGTGGCAGTGATGTGGCCGAGCAGAACACAGGGTCCATGCACATGTGTGACTGAGGCAGGCAGAGTCTTGTCTTTGTGGGCGAGGACTCAACCAAGTCTACAAGGAGTGGACGGTTAATGAGCTCCCCATCAGGACCAGACACCACCCCGGTTTCCCATCATTCCATTCTAAGCTGATAAACACCCTTTTCATTCATCATCATTATCCCTGGTACCAAGGGATGCTTAGAATGGTAATATGCACTTTGCCCTCATATTTCCCAGAGAAAATTGAGATTGAAACTGATGTTTGATTTTGGCTTCCAAAGTCTGCAATCCTACTGTGCCTTTCAAACTGTTCAGGTGTATGCGTGTTTTTTTTTTTTCCCCTACCGTGTGGGTCCCTTGGAAATTGTGATAACTCAACCCTATGATAGCTAAGCATATATATCTACATCACGCTAGATACAACCCACCTTACAGAGATGCTGGGAAGGGGCCACACGGGGACGGAGAACTGTCCCATCCAGGGATCCTCTTACTTTCCTCAGGGCTCATGCAAGTGGATGGCACACCCTGCCTTCCACTCCTCCACTCAGCACCTCTGTGAGAACTTCTGCCTGGGTGGCCAATTCTCTGGGTGCTCAGATCACAGTCTGGGATGGGATTCAGTCCCACCACTGGGTTCCTTGCCTTCCGGGTAGAGAGACAAAACTGGAGACCAGGGAGATAGGGAAGCCAGGACCTCCTGGAGGCCATGGGGAAGTCATCGGAAAGGTGACATTTTCTCTGTTTTCTAAACGGTAAACCTCTTTAGTTATGAAAAGAACATACAATTACCTAAGCCACAAAGAGGCACAGAACAATCTTAGAAACCTGCTACTGCCTCCCTCCCCCAACAAAACTACTCTCTGGACTCTGAAGGTACATATTAAAAGGCTCTGGACTTTGAAGGTGTATATTAAAAAGTTATGTATGCATGCATGTACACAATTAGATCATACCTCACACGTTTTTCATTAAACTATTTCTACCATTCAGTAATGTGGCTAGGGCACCTTCTCATGTCCATACGTTTTTTCAAAATTTTATTTATCTATTTTTGGCTATTCTGGGTTTTCACTGCTGCCACGGGCTCTTCTCTAATTGCAGGGAGTGGGGGCTACTCTCTACATGAGGTGAGCAGGCTTCTTGCTGTGATGACTTCTCTTGTGGAACTTGGGCTCCAGGGCACATGGGCTTCAATAGTTATGGCGCATGGGCTCAGTAGTTGCAGCTTTGAGACTCTAGAGCACAGGCTCAATAGCTGTGGCTCACGGGCTGCAGCATGTGGGATCTTCCCGGATCAGGGATCGAACCTGTCTCCTGCATTGTCAGTCGAGCTCTTTACCACTGAGCTGCCAGGAAAGCCCTCATGTCGATACATTTTTTTTTACCTCTTTTTAGAATAGTTTTTCTGGCCTTACGGTAGTCTATGTTACAGGTGGTACCAACTGCTCACCCCCTTGTTTCTGGTCAGTATTGTATTCTGAGTTTTATGGCCAGGGTCTGCTCCTGCCCTGTCGGACACACCACCCCCAGGAGCACAGGTCCTCTGTTGATAGCCCATCCTTATCAGCAACTATGTTTGTCTTAATGAAAACCTAGCATCATAATAGGTTGTTGAAGTGCTGAATATATTGTTTTAGAAGCAAACCTGGAATGTAAAGAGTAGGAAAGCTCAAGTTACCGATACCCCTACTAGTGCTGTTGTTGAAGACATTAAAGCCTGAGAAACCTGTTCTTGAAGAATGTTCTAGACGTTGAAGACAAGTAGGCACCACCTCTCAGGGAGTTGGCTACTGCTGACCTCTAATGGAGGTTCCGGGTACTGCACCAAAAAGAACTTGTGGAAACTAGTTTTTTGCGGTTGATCCAACTGAAGCTGTGAAACCCTTGGGTCTCTGAAAAGGTCCTATATTTTCTCGTGATAGAGGGGCCTTAACATAGGAGTCACGCTTCCAACTGCACTGCTGGTTTTTGGCTGGGGCCAATGCTGACCATTTTCTTAGATCTGTAATGTTCGTAGCATAGTGACACACAGCACTGAAAGTTCACAGGAGCTCAGCCTCTAGTTAAACATCTGGGGGCATGTTCATCCTACGGCTTGAATGTTCCCACTGTTTTCTACGTAGTCCTGACTGCAGTCCATAACTCCTGTGACCTCTCATAATTCCCTGACTAATTTTCGTCCCGGTGAGGAGGCCCCACCCAAGGAGAACTTTGGCTCCTAGTAAAGTGGTATGTGAAACTGGGTATCCTGGCCACCCCCTTCTAGGCTCCAAAGCCCAAGAAACCCTCTTCCTGATCAGGTGGAGGCCATTTACTTGAAGGGAAGCAAGTGACAAGGAGTCAAGCTGCAAAGTCCTCCGTTGACTATTTTTGTAGAAAAAAAATTGAGTCAAGAAAGCAACCAGATGTTCATGTTTGGGTTGTGTTTGTTTTGCATTGAGGATGCTGTGGGCCATTTGTGGGCTTGGGGCCCACGCGCTTGTCTAGAAATGCTGGGCCAGTTGAGCTGGGCAAAGCTTGAAACTGCGTGGTCCTTGGTGGGGGTAGGGGGAAAAGGAATCAAAGGAAGATGGAGAAACAAGACGAAGCTGTCCCGAAATGCAGCCAAGAGAAACCATGTAGGTAGAAGAGCGGGCCAACAATGGTACATGTTCATAAAATGTGATGACATTTTAGTGATGTGAGAGCTAATTTATGTATTCTGCTCCAAAACTTCAGAGTGAGACCACCTGAATTAGTATTCTGAGTTCTTGCATTTTTTATTGTCAGCAGCAGGGAACGTGGATAGGTTTTACTTCTTCAGCCCTGTGTGTCCCTTTGGCCTCCAGAGGATGACATTTAATAAGCTCCACTCTCTGTGGCTGGATGAGACATTGGGGCTGACATGATTTCTTCCTCCAATTTCAATGAGCTCCCTTAATCCCAAAGCATCTTTTCTTACCGTTGGAGAAGTAGGGCCTAGTTTCGATGTAACAAGCAATTAAGGTTTATGGTTAAAAATAAACAAGATCAAGCTATCATGGACTAGGACTGCCATTTTTCTTAATATTTTAAAATGACCTATATGTTTGCTGGCAAGTGTGTTCACTGTGGAAAATTTGGGGAACACATAACAATAGGGAGGAATAATTGAGCCACTGGATTCTACTACCCAGCAAGGAGAGCATCCAATATTTTATTGTGTATTCTTAGAGATTCTTTTTAAAAAGTATTTATATTTATTTCTTCATCTCTGTCTCTTTATTCATGTCTATGTCTATAGACTTGGGAGTTAAATCATCTATAGTGTTTTGCAAAATTGGCTTATATTTGGTTAAAAACAGTAGAACTTCTTACCATGTATTCTTATGAAATATGACTTGAAGAGATGTAAAATATGCCATCATAAATCTACCACAATTGGCTTATCATTTAAGTTATTTGTATGGCTTTATTACTGAAAATCATGCTGTAAGGGACATCTAGTGAGATTTCCTTTGTTTTGTTTGTTTAATTTATCAGTGATCAGGCCTTTCCACTATACAGACATCCTCCCCGCATGAAAGGCGGGTGCTATTAGTTGTTATTTGACAGGTAAGGATTCTGAAGACCAGTGGTCATGAAAAGGTCCCAGGAACAGAGCAGAGATCCCATCTCCATTAATGGAGCCTCTTTGGAGTCATCACCTTTGAAGGGATGGAGTGAGGAATGGAGGAGGGGAACAGGAATGGAGTAGGGGACAAGGGTAGAGGAGGGGAGAAAGAGTAGAGGAAGGGCAGGGGTGGAGGAGAAGGGATGAGGTGGAAGAGGCAGAGGAGGAGTAGAGGGGGTGGGGCAGAAAGGAGGAACAGGGGTGGAGGAGAGGGGCAGTGGTGGAGGGGGCAGGGATGGAGGAGGGAGGGCAGAAGTGGAGAAGGGAAACAAGAATGGAGGAGGGGCTCAAGGGAAGCAGCCAGTGAAGGGTGCACCAGCAAGCCAGTCTCCTCCTGGGTGACTGGGGGTCCACCCTGTTGGACCTCCATATGGATCAAGCTTTAGAGCTGTCCATCCCAAACAGAGAGGAGGGTTCATGCCCTTCAATTTTTGACCCACCACATGGAAGCCTACTGTGGCAAAGACAAGCAAATGTTCCTGGTTAGAATCTCTTGGCACGCAGCAGGTGGTAAGGGCTGAGGCCATGGAGGGCGCAGAAGTCTGGGACCACTCTTGGCTCTCCTGCTCCCTCCTACATGCCTTCCAGCCATTTTCATCAACCCCTGAGTCTGGAAGATTCTCCTTGTGTAGAGCAGATATCTGTTAAGCTTTCTTTGTATCCATGGTTAACTCTCTGGTTCAGGCCATCATCACTCATTTGTAGCTAATCCAACAGGCTCTCAACTAATCCCTCTGGCTCCATTTCCAGTTATTGTCAGGATCATAGCTAAAAGCAAATCTGATTGTCTCACTTGCATGTGATTTTCTCTGGGTCCCTATCACCTTTAGAATAAATTTTGGTACCCTCAATAAAATTTACAGGAAATTTTTCTGATCTGCCTGGGTATCATGTCTGTGCTCACTTCTTGCCATCACACCCTGGTGATCTTTGGTGACGCTAAACGTTCCACAGTTCAGCAGGCCTCTGGAGATGTGTATCCTCCTCCTTACAACACCGTTCACCTGGCCCTATGAACTCTTTGCTCAGCTAACTCACCCTTCAGGCCTTTGCTTGGGCATCCTTTCTGCAGAAATCCTACTAGTCTCTCCAAATCTAGGTGGGTGGCTTCTTCTCCAGGTTCCAATAGCGTCTCATATTTCCCCATCTAAGCCTCTGTCCCCTCCACAGAAGTTTCCAATGTGCTTGACTGTGTCCCCTTCTAGGGAGCTTTCCAGGTGGCACTAGTGGTAAAGAACCTGCCTGCCAATGCAGGAGACATAAGAGACATGGGTTGGATCCCTGGTCAGGGAAGATCCCCTGGAGGAGGAAATGGCAACCCACTCCAGTATTCTTGCCTGGAGAATACCACAGACTGAGGAGCCTGGAGAGCTACAGTCTATAGGGTCGCAAAGAGTCAGACACAACTGAAGTGACTTAGTACACATGCAAGACAATTTCAGACCTGTCTACTTATTTCAGATTTTTTCTCAAATTGGGGAAAATAAGAAGTGAGAACATGCACACACATGCCCACCACTCAAAACCATGGCACTGTTGAGGGCAGGGCATATTGTAAGGCAGGGAGCATTTTATTCTTTCTTTTTATGACCTGTGATAATTAGCCATGTGCTTTTTAGTATTAATAAGCATTTCATTAAATATTTTCTGAGTTGAAGCCCAGTTTTGGATCTCTGAAACACTATTTATTTCATTCAATATATGATCCATTAAATACATGCTAATTAATATCTATTTCATTAAATATATAATATTGTATAGCATAGTGAGAAAAACACAAACTAGAAATTTAGATGGATTGAGGTTTAATCATACTATTTTCTAGCTAGAATGGAAAGAGAATGGGATTCCTACCCCATGTCCTCTGCCTGCCTTCCATCTGTGGAAAAACTTGAGCTAAAGGGTAAGTTTAGTCAGAGAAGTGAGCAAATACAGAAGCAAATAGAATCAAACAGGACAAAACAATAATGGTTTAGTCATTAAGCAAAGTCAAGGACCTTTACCCTTGCTTAAGGGCTATAGATAATGTTCTGGTACTCATCTCCTGTGAATATCTTATAGACCCTGAAACCCCCACTCTGCAGAGAAGTTAGCTCCGTGATGACCAGATTCCAGCCATGACTTGAACGGCCACAATTCTGACAACTGACCTTAGGAAATGGGAGCAAACTGACCCTGGAACTGAAGATTAACTTTACTTAAAACAATCAGATGATGCTGGTCAGAGCACCAAAGACGAGTTTCAAGCTGTCAGAGCTGACTGTACTATTTTTGTATGGAACAGTCTCCCTCTATCTATAAAAACTCTTGCCCACTGATTATCCGGGGCAGCAGACAGTTAGTCTTTGGCCAGCATTCTGCCCTTCCTCCCGGGTTGCCAGCTTCCAAAATAGGCAAGCTTTCCTTTCCACCAACCTGACCTCTTTACTGGCTTTTGTGCAGCAGTAGCTGAACCCCACATTGGGTCACAGAAACAATGGCAAATGACTTAATTTCCATGGGCTTCAGTTTCATTTTCTGCAATATGGAAATAATAGCACCTACTTTCTAAAAAAGTAATTGGTAAGGTATGCCAACTGGATTACACAGTACATCATGTGTAATTATTATTATTATTAAAACTGATAACTTGACGGTTAAGATATTCTGACCGAGAGG
This sequence comes from Tragulus kanchil, assembly GCA_022376925.1. Classification (NCBI taxonomy): domain Eukaryota; kingdom Metazoa; phylum Chordata; class Mammalia; order Artiodactyla; family Tragulidae; genus Tragulus; species Tragulus kanchil. The sequence continues at coordinate 40,767,555 of JAIOJX010000031.1, read as the reverse complement.
AGACAGCCAACCATGCTTTCTCTCATTGAAACTGCAGGGGTTTAAAAGTTTAACCCACTCTGTTCTTTGCTGGTAGGTTTAAGAACTCCCTCAGAGATAATCCAGAGTAGAACGCAAGGAGATGCTGAGCACTGGTGATCATTCTGGAACAACAAAGGGCAAGAATCACAGGAGGGGTTTTGTTTTTTGTTTGTTCTGGGACTTTCACAACCATAGTGTGTATGACACATTTCTACTAGCAGTGGGGACGGTTAAATACTAGAGTTAAACTACAATCCCAGATCCACCACGTGATTAATAAGGAGAACAGCCTGTTTATCAAATACAGAGACGCTCACCTTTTCAGCCACTCTGATTGGACCAGGCAATAGCACATGACCAAAGCTGGGCCAATGAGTCTTTTCCAAGTGAAAGCGTCAAATATCCCAAGAAGAAGAGCACGTCCTGGAAGTGGCTGGGTCTTAACTGCTGGCCTCTGTCCTCCAGAAGTTGTCAGGAAGGCTTTGCTCATTGGGAAGTGGAAAATCAAAGGCTGACCCACAACAGAAATAAGAGTGAGCCACCCAAGAGAGAGAAGTGTGGCTGAGAAGCACACAGAGAATGTTCTGGGCTCTTGTGAAAGCTCTGGACTATGGTTTATTACAGTCCAGAGAACCAGGTCATCTATGCCCACAGGTTCCAAGAGTCCCTCTTCCTTTTAATCCCAAAGCACCCACCACCACCCCCGCCACTGGATCTTCTGCTGTTTGTAACCCAAAGAATTTTGACCACAAGTCACAATATTAAATTTTTGCATTTTTTGAAATTCAAAGGGATAAAAAAGAGGGTGTAAGATTTAATGATTATTCACAGCAGGCCTGGGATTTGAGGGGTAGAAGCTGTAAAAGTATTAATATCAAGAGAGTTTTCCCTGGAAGCATTTCAGCTCCAGTCTAGCTGCACTGACATCCGTTCTGTGTCATCTCTCTGTGGGGCGGGGAGGTGTCACTGAAAAGATGAGGCTGTCACACAAATATTTTTGGAATAAACTATTTGAAATTGACTTCAGTTTCAACAAATCCTTTTCTCTATCTCATGGGAAGGGGACCTGTTATCTCAGCCCACACAGCAATTCCAAGATATGAGTACCTTTTCCATTATTTTGCAGATAAAGGAAAAAGACTTGGAGAATTAATTTACTTTGGATCACTCAGCTAGTCTAGAACAAAGAAAAGGCTTGTATTTAGTTCTGATTTTTTAAGCAGGGTGTGTTCATCTGTGACACACAGTCCTGTTTCTGTCTCTTTTCTGGACAGGAATATCAGTCTTCCATTTAAATATTATCAAGGTGTTTCATGAGTAATTTTATTATTGTGGAGAGAATGTGTTGAGGAAGACTTTATTTGGTTGGGTTTTATTCATATTTTTATGTTGCATATATATTTCCTGAAGACAGGAAGCGAGGTATTTTGGCTTAATGTTTTTCTTTTTTCCCAAGAATCCCTAACTTTAGCCTCCAACAGAAGTTTGCAAGCAGATACGGTTTTTCAGTACATTTGGAAATACGCACATCCAAATACAGGAGTGAGAACTCTGTTCCCATAACAACCAAAATAAGTAGGTAACACTTCTTAACATTAGCTATCACTGCTTAATATTTTCACTGTCACCCTGGGCGAAATGCTAATGTAGATTATTTCACTCAATCCTTTAACCAATTGTGTAAGGGAGTCTAGGTAGCTTTTCTGATGTTATGTAGAGCATTTAAAAATATGGGTCATTGCCATTTCTGAAGTTGAATAGTGTGCTTTTTGTACACAAAGGAAACAAGAGAAGCATCACTAGGAAACCTGTCCTGTCCCTGCCCAGTGCTGATCATGGACAGCATCACAGAGTGAGGACACCACACTTTCCTTGGCAAATTGCTGTGTATGTTACTGCTTCTAAAAGACCGTAGGCTGAGTTGTTTTGATCATGGGGCTAGTTGACATGCAGACTGTTTGTTGGTGTCTCTCTCTTAAATGTATAGCCAGACTAAATAGTAAAATAAACTTCAGTGGTGGAAGGGACTCTTACCCTAGGTTGATATTTAAATCCATGTGACCATGAGTTTTTGGAGAGATGGCATATGATGCAATGTGACAAGCTTGTTTTTGGAGTCAGGTTGCGTGGTGTCTGCTAGCAGCTCAGCCTGCGTGGATGGTGGTGTCCTCTGTGTTTTATTTGGTTGATTTGAGATGCTACCTCCTTTCTGCATCTTCATCTGAGCTTCTGGCAGGATGGTGGCAGTCTTCTGTCTTAGCCACATGGAAAACCAGGCAGCCTTTCTGCGAAAACTTCCATTCTCTCTGCCTCCTCTCCTACTTCTGGTGACCACCCTGCTTGAACAAGGTTTGAACACCTCTACTCCTGATGCATTTCCCAAACTCCATCCACGGCTGGCAGTTAAATGTCTTGCTGCCAGCACACCAAAAGATACAAGTTGGATTGCCTCCCCCCACCCTCAAAAGTGCGTGTTTATCCTTCTTCACCTTGATTCCTGGCAGAGTCAAACATCTGACACTGGGTCAAGCCTGAAGGAAATGGCTGTCCCAGCTGAAAGTAGGCTGGATCTCAGTTTGCTTTTTAATGCTCTTGCTCAAGATCAATGTCTAATAGTTTCTTTCTGTGATGTAGTGCCTCTCAATAAAAACAAAAAGAAGTGTGTGACCTGAACGTTAAGAGGTCCAGGCAGCAGTGATGTTCAAGGGGGTGACTATTGTTCCATTTTCATGCGTCTGATGAAAGAAATGATTCTGACTTGAACATCCAAGGCAGCTGAGATGGAGGAGGGTGGTCCCCAGCAGAACAACACGCCAGCAGGCACTTAACTCAGACTCTCTCTTGCTTGTATTCCCTTCTCTCCAGAAAGATGCTTTAAATTATTTAATAGAGAAAGGTAGTACTTTGAACTCCAGAAAATCACAATGTTACAGCTTTTTTTTTTTTTTTTTGTCTCATGGTACCTAGTGAATAGAACCAGCATTTTATTTTTAAATTAACAAGCCAAGTTGTCTCATTTTTTAAGAAAGCAAGTTCAAACATTTGGTCCAGATGAAGGCTGGTCAAGCATGTAAGCAAATCATTTCGTTGTCTAATGGTTATATAAGAAAAGGCATTTGATTCAAAACAGTGTGTCATGTTGGTCAGCAAATCCCTGCTTCCACTAAATAACCAAAATACACAAATTGAAATGAAGTGAAATTCTTTTTCCAGAGTTAATGAAAGGTTCCTGTTTGTGAATTGTGGACTTTGAAGTCCAAACCTTCCCAACAGCACCAGGAATTCACCGGTGATTTATGACTATTTAGACAAGTGGCAACCAGAGCGTTACTCTATGGAAAGCTGACATTCCCTACCTGTCAAGGCAGTTCTCCTACAGCCGGGGCTCTGACTCCTCTGCCCACAACTCCTGCTCGCCTGGGCCCTGGGTGGGGCTGTGTGGCTTGGCCAGGCCCCATCTCTGCTCCAGGCCCTCGCCTTTTCTCTCCATCTGCCCCCACCCCACATGCCGCTCCCCTTTCCATCAGCCTGCCCAACTGTCCCAGGCTCAGACAAAGCCCATTTCCCTTCTGTGCCATCTCTCTGGTCCTTTCTTTGTGACAGTTGATCCAAGAAACTAATCTAAGGCCAGTTTTCCTTCATGAGTAGAAGGTACCTGTCTGAGAAGCTTTTTCAGATCCTTTCAGAATTTCCCTAGATGGACAGTGGCCATCTGCATAAACAAATAGTGGCCAAGTTTCCCACCTCATCTTTAAGTGCTTACTACCTATCCTGGGAGATGGCCAGGCCCTTGGATATTCCAGACCAGCAGACCCTGTGGGAAACCAAAGGGTCTCACTGGGACAGGTAGATCCTGGAAAAAGAGCATCCTCAGATGCAGGGCCATCCACAGTCCTTGCTGGACCATATTCAGGGGAGAGACTCAGTGTGGACATGGGGCTGGGTTTTGACATGACATGAGTTGGAGTATCTGAAAAGCTCCTCCAACCACCCACCCCTACCTCCCATGTCCTGCTGCAATGTGGTCATTAAAAAAGAAAACAAGGATCTTAGTACATTCATCGGAGTTAATGTGTGTTTCTGAGTTGTTTTCTTTTCTTATTTTGATAACTTGCTTGGCAGGCACATGATTTTCATGACCATGAATATAAACGAGTATGAACAAGACAAAGAATGATTCCCTTTATCTTAAAGCTTGTTTTCCTATTTTTTTTAAAGGCTCTGGTTTTCTCTGTCCCCATACAAACTTGCATCTCCATCAGCTGGCATTTCTGGTACATTCCTGCACATCTCCTTTTGTGACGCAACATCTGGATGTAAAGAAAGCCCAAGATGAGAGCTGTCATCAAGGGCTTCACGGTCTAGTTGGAGATAAAAGAACGAGCCTGAAAGGAGCAGTGAGCGAGGCGACAGGGAGGATGTAGGCACTGAAGAGAACCGAAGAGTGGACCCCTAGTCAGGGGCTTCAGACCTGGTTTTGTCTCTTATTGATTGTGTGGCCTTGACACAAGGGGCAGATTCTGGAGCCTTTGGTCCACACATCTGAAAAGTGAAGATAATTTAGTACCTACCTCGTAGGTTTCAGGGAGCACTGAATGCAAGGATAGAACCATTCTTGGCTCTCTGTAAAATACATGACCCTGTCCACCAGTCACCAGAGTGCCCTGGGGTCATGAGGAAAAGCCTGGCTCCTGGGAAGAGTATTACATGCTGAATAGAAGGTGGCCCCGCTGGGATCAGGCTGGGACTGTCTCTTTCAAGAAAAAGAGAAGGAAGATCATATCTTTGTCTTTGTCTCCCAAAGTTATGCCTTGTTTCCTAGGTCTGATGGAAACATTCCTTCACTCACTGAAGGAGAAAATATGAACATATTCTTACTTCAGGTAAAATATTTAAGATGGAAATCACCAGGCACAGATTTTCTGCATACAAAAAGCATAATAAAAGACAGAGGAACAGGAAAATGTTGTTTGTTTAATGTTCATGGAGTATGAAGGAAAAAAAATGATCTTCAAATAGTTCAGCATCCTGTCACTTGGCTGCAATTCATTTCCAAATAAAATTCTTCCCAATACCATCCTTGCCCTGCCTCCCCTGACTGCCAGCCCTCACTCTTCCCAAAACCACCAGCATCTTTTCCAAGGAAGTACCAAAGAAAAAACAGCATCTTCGTCTTTCTATATGACTTCCTCACTAAAAACACGGGATCCGTTAGAACTGATCTCTAGGTGAGGAGCCCATGCTCAACACCCTAGAGAAATCAAGCTTGTCAAGATTTATGAATGTGTTCATCTGAATCATAACTCCATCTATATAATGAGATCAGAACACTTGAATCTGAAATTTATGTCTCCATGATGTCAGCTATTGGAAAGAAAGGATTTTCCAGAACAAAGGATGCCTTTTCATATTAGACTAGTGGAAACATTGTCAGTTTTTTCAAGATGTCGATGAAGAAACAGTTGAACAGGGCTTCCCTGGTGGTCCAGTGGGTAAGGACACCGCCTTGCAGTGCAAGGGGCTCCGGTTCGATCCCTGGCCTGGGAAGATCCCACGTGCAGCAGAGCGGCTGGACTGATGTGTCCAATCAGTGAGCTGGAGCTCTGGAGCGCATGCGCCCAGAGCCGGCGCTCAGCGACAACAGAGGTCACTGAGATGGAAGGACCACAAGAGCCAAAGAACAAAGACGGATGAAAATAGACAAATTAAAGACCATTAGATGTGGCCCGCACGCCCCCTCCCTCCCCAACTCGCCCCCCAATAAATAAATAAATAAATATTAAAAAAAAAAAAAGAAACAGTTGAACAGACACATGGTCCTGCATGGACATGGGAGAGATCCCAGACATCTCCACCACCGCACTAGACTCTGCTCTTTACCAAATGTTGTATCTGGCTCCACTTTGAAAGCAAAAGATGAATTCTTTCAAAACTCTCACCACTGTCCAAATGAGACAAGATCACTGCTTATTCAGCTGTTTCCACACAAGGTTCCCGAAACACTCGCCAGAATTTTCTCCTCTTTATGCATCTGTGCCCTCACTTTCATTGCCATTTCTTCAGATTATGCGAAGAGGTAAGTAGAAAGGGAGGGTATTGGGCAGGGGATGCCTTGGGATACCCTAGTGTTCCCATGAGCACCCAAATCCAGCTTGATTGAAAGACGGAATTTAACTCTGAGCTAGTGTGTTCATCATCAGAGGCCCCAGTGCCACAAGCATTTTCATGCAGTTTTTCTCCCAAGATTCTGTTATTCTTCTTTAGGACCAAGAACATTCAGATATGTTCCCAGAACATCTGCTGTGGCTACAAACCATAACTTCTATCCACACAGATCTGCAGCTGCCCCCGTAGAGGGACATTGTGAATTGAAGCAGCATGAGAAAGTGGAAATATTAGGTTGGCTGTTAGAATAGAATACTGGAAAGATTCACATAGCTCGTAACTAAAGCCATGAGCATGGATGAGTCACCTAGAAACAGAAACAAAAAGAGAGACGGTGGCCTAGGACTGAGTAGCAAGAGTCTACAACATTTAGAGTTCAAGAAGGTGGTTTATCCAAGTATGAAATACAGCAATTCAAAAATCTCTAAAGTGTCAAATACTGCGCCAGCTCTGCGGTGGGTCAGTGGAATAAGAACAGGAGGGATACTCCAAGAAGTTGGGCATCAGATACTGAGTGGAGTAGACTGGTGGGGACGTGAATTTGGAATGTCCAAGGCCAACTCATATATGTTGAGGTTGGTGTTACCTGCTGCCCAGGGTGGAGACTACATGGTTCATGCCTTGTCACCTACAGAATGCAATTTGAGGTGAGTGTCAAGCTGTATTTCACCTTCAAGCTGTTTCACCTTCAGAAACAGTACTCTTTTCTAATCATTTTTAGAATCTCTGCAGAAAAGACATTCAGAGGCTTAGCGTTCATCAAAGGGACGTTCATATTCCAGAAATTACGGCAGTACCTCTCAGCCTGCCATAAATACAGGTACCTTAATATGTTAATTAGTCAGTAGGTTACCAAGATCGCAAACCACAGTGTCTCTATTATGGCAATTTCCCACTCTGTAATGTGTGTGTGTGTATTAAATGCCAGATGCCTCTGAGTCACAGTGGCTTTTATTCAAATTGTTGATCAGTTGATAAGTCATGTCTGGCTCTTTGTGACCCCATGGACTGCAGCATGTCAGACTCTTCTGTCCTCACTATCTCCCAGAGTTTGCTCAAACTTATGCCTATTGAGTCAGTGATGGTATCTAACCATCTCTTCCTCAGCCTTCAATCCTTCCCAGCATCAGGGTCTTTTCCAGGGAATTGGCTTTTTTGCACCATGTGACCAAATTATTGGAGCTTCAGCATCAGTCCTTCCAGTGAATAATTAGGGTTGGTTTCCTTTAGGATTGACTGGTTTGATTTTCTTGCAGTCTAGGGGATTCACAAGAGTCGTCTCAAGCATGACAATATGAAAGCATCGATTCTTCAATGCTCAGCCTTTTTTATGGTCCAGTTGTCACATCTGTACATAGCTACTGGAAAAACCATAGCCTTGACCGTATGAACATTTGTCTGCACAGTGAGTCTCCACTTTTAAATATGCTGTCTCAATTTGTCATAGATTTTCTTCCAATGAGCAAGTGTCTTCTAATTTCATGACTACAGTCACCATCCACAATGATTTTGGGGTCCAAGAAAAACAATGTCACTACTTTCACTTTTTCCCCATTCTTTTTGCCATGAAGTGATGGGACTGGGTACCATGATCTTTGTTTATGAATATTGAGTTTTAAGACAGCTTTTTCACTTTTCCTCTTTCATTCTCATCAAGAGGCTGTATACTTCCTTTTCACTTTCTGCCACTAAAGTGGCATCATCTGCACACCTGAGGTTGTCAATAATTCTCCTGTCAATCTTGATTCCAGCTTGTGATTCACCCAGTCCAGCATTTTGTATGATGTACTTGGCATTTATGTTAAATAAGCAGAGTGACAATATACAGCCTTGTCTTACTCCTTTCCTAATTTTGAACTAATTGATAGTTTCATGTTCAGTTCTAACTGTTGCTTTTTGATCCACATACAGATGAAGCCAGGTAAGGTGGTCTAGTATTCCCATCTTTTTAAGGACTGTCCATAATATGTTGCGATTCTCTCAGTCAAATGCTTTAGTGTAGACAGTGAAGCAGAAGTAGAATTTTTTTCTGAAATTTCCTTGCTTTCTCCATGATCCAACAAATGTTGGCAATTTGATCTCTGGTTCCTCTGCCTCTTTGAAACCCGGCTTGTACATCTGAAAGCTCTTAGTTCACATACTACTGAAGCCTAGCCTGATGATTTTTTAGCTTAATCTTGCTAGCATATGAAATGAGCACAATTGTATGGTAGTTTGAATATTCTTTGGCATTGTACTTCTTTGAGTTTGGAATGAAAACTGACCTTTTTCAGTCCAGTAGCCACTGCCAAGTTTTCCAAATTTGCTGACATATTGAGTGCAGCACTTTAACAGCATCATCTCTTAGAATTTTAAATAGCTCAGTTGGAATTCTGTCACCTCCACTAGCTTTTTTCATAGTAATGCTTCCTAAGGCCCACTTGACTTCATAGTCCAGGATATCCAGCTTTAGGTAAGTGATCACACCATTATGGTTATTTAGATCACTAAGACCTTTCTTGTATAGCTCCTGTGTATTTTTGCCAACCCTTATTAATTTCTTCTGCTTCTTTTTGGCCCTTGCCATTTCTGTCCTTTATTGTGCCCATGGAGTGTTCCTTTGATATCTTCAATTTTCTCGAAGAGATTGCTTATCTTTCCCATTCTATTCTTTTCCACTATTTCTATGCATTGTTCATTTAAGAAAGCTTTCTTATCTCTCCTTGCTATTCTCTGGAACTCTGTGTACCATTGAGTAGATCTTTCCTTTTCTCCCTTGCCTTTCACTTTTATTCTAGAACCACATACAAAAAAAAAAGTTTGTGCAGATTGGCTAAAAAACTACTGCTAATATCCACCATTCATGGTGTCCCAAAGGTATTTTTTGTCCTCTTTTTTATTGACTTTTTGTTTATTTATTTTCTAAATAAACAATTTATTTTCTTTATTCTTTGACCTGTGTGGGCCTCCCATTGCAGCGGCCTCTCTCATTGCAGAGCACCAGCTCTGGGCACATTCACTCCAGAGCACTGGCTCATAATTGGACACACCAGTCCAATAGCTCCATGACATGGGATCTTCCCAGATCAGGGATCGAACTGGTGCCCCTTGCACTGCAAGGCAGTGTCCTTACTCACTGGACCACCAGAGAAACCCCCCAAAGACATTTTTGTCTTTATTTACTCACAACTTGAACCTCATCTCTCCTAAGATGTCAGTCTCCCTGTATGGCTACAGATAAGTCCGTGTCGGCCTGCTATGTTTACAGTTTATGTGTCATGCCAGTCCACAAGCTTGAGAAATGGTGCTGGGGCTGATTTCTTTTTCTTTTTTTTTTTGGCCACTTCTTTTGGTCTTTCGTTTATTTCCATCCATCTTTGTTCTTTGGCCTGTGTGGGTCTCCCATCGCAGTGGCCTCTCTCGTTGCAGAGCACTGGCTCTGGGCGCATGCGCTTAGAGCTCCTGCTTGGTAGTTGGACACATCGGTCCAGCTGCTCCACAGCACTTGGGATCTTCTCAGGCCAAGGATCGAACAGGCACCTCTTGCACTGCAAAGCAGTGTCCTTACCCACTGGACCACCAGGGAAGCCTTCGGGCTGATTTCAACACCACCAGCCTGGAGAGAGTTTATGCCAGTTTTCACTACAGCCATGAAAGACTTTCACATTGATTCAAATGCTTATCGGCCTTGTACTGATGGTTAATTTTGAAAATAAGCCTCATGGTTCCTTTGAAAATAAGTGTCCAGGATGGCCACTGTCCGAACTGGATATGGAAAGGACAGCCAGGAAAGGAGGAATTACAGTGTGTCTTCCAGTCATCATGGATAGCCCGTTATATAAAAGATGAGGCAGCTGCATGTGATTTGGTTTCCAAGGACAGCTGCTGTGTTTTTTAAGTCCCACCTCAAGCAGGATATCTGGGGAAGGTGTTCCTGGAAGAACCATCTCTATCCTTGGTACCTAAGCCTGGCTGCCTATCCCAACCCTGTAGGAAAGCATATTTAAAAATATGGAGCCTCTGCTTTTATTCAAGACATCTGACTTTGAATCTAGGAATCTGTACTTTTTAACCAGCATGGTTTGTGCATTGCTATGTAATCACATCAAACATGTGGGTTGTTCTAAAACATAGAACCAGAGGAATAGTGTCTCTGGTGAGAAACCTCTGGAAAGGATGCAGAGTCTATTGCTTGTTTGAAGTTGAATTATCAGCGGCACTTATGGCCTTCCTGTGCAGTCTGGTCATCCAGAGTCGAATGGATTTGATCATTACTAACACACACTCATCTGTTGATGGTTCATAAAAAAGGCCTACTCTTAGAGCTTTTCCCATTATTCCTCATACCCCTCAAAGACATGCTGAGTGGTAAGTACCTAAGAGATCCTGCAGGATATCCCCTGTGTGTTGTGCCAACAAGCCCCATGCAGTTGCCCACTATTCAATCTGTTACTTTGAACGTAACACCAGAGTGGTTACAATGAAAAGGCATAGCCAGTAAAAGAGAGATAAAAAGGCCCTTGATACCCAGACTCAATGCCAAAGAATAACCATTGCACACAGAGGGGATGAGAGCTCATGGCTGGCTCCTTGAGCTCCACCTGCTCTCCATCCCTCAGTATCCCAACGGGGCTTCCCAGGGGGTAGCAGCAGGTAGGTGGCACCAGGAACTTTATTCCAGGAACTGGAACTGGTGTTCCAGTGGTTAAGAACCTGTCTTTCAGTGCTGGTAACTCAAGTTGGATCTCTGGTTGGGGAATGAAGATACCAGAGGCCATAGCACAACTAAGCCTAAGCACCACAACTACTGAGTTCCCATGCTCTGGAGCCTGTGTGCTAGAGAAACATACATGCCATAATGAAAACCCAGCACATCAACTGTCCGAACTGGATATGGAAAGGACAGCCAGGAAAGGAGGAATTACAGTGTGTCTTCCAGTCATCATGGATAGCCCGTTATATAAAAGATGAGGCAGCTGCATGTGATTTGGTTTCCAAGGACAGCTGCTGTGTTTTTTAAGTCCCACCTCAAGCAGGATATCTGGGGAAGGTGTTCCTGGAAGAACCATCTCTATCCTTGGTACCTAAGCCTGGCTGCCTATCCCAACCCTGTAGGAAAGCATATTTAAAAATATGGAGCCTCTGCTTTTATTCAAGACATCTGACTTTGAATCTAGGAATCTGTACTTTTTAACCAGCATGGTTTGTGCATTGCTATGTAATCACATCAAACATGTGGGTTGTTCTAAAACATAGAACCAGAGGAATAGTGTCTCTGGTGAGAAACCTCTGGAAAGGATGCAGAGTCTATTGCTTGTTTGAAGTTGAATTATCAGCGGCACTTATGGCCTTCCTGTGCAGTCTGGTCATCCAGAGTCGAATGGATTTGATCATTACTAACACACACTCATCTGTTGATGGTTCATAAAAAAGGCCTACTCTTAGAGCTTTTCCCATTATTCCTCATACCCCTCAAAGACATGCTGAGTGGTAAGTACCTAAGAGATCCTGCAGGATATCCCCTGTGTGTTGTGCCAACAAGCCCCATGCAGTTGCCCACTATTCAATCTGTTACTTTGAACGTAACACCAGAGTGGTTACAATGAAAAGGCATAGCCAGTAAAAGAGAGATAAAAAGGCCCTTGATACCCAGACTCAATGCCAAAGAATAACCATTGCACACAGAGGGGATGAGAGCTCATGGCTGGCTCCTTGAGCTCCACCTGCTCTCCATCCCTCAGTATCCCAACGGGGCTTCCCAGGGGGTAGCAGCAGGTAGGTGGCACCAGGAACTTTATTCCAGGAACTGGAACTGGTGTTCCAGTGGTTAAGAACCTGTCTTTCAGTGCTGGTAACTCAAGTTGGATCTCTGGTTGGGGAATGAAGATACCAGAGGCCATAGCACAACTAAGCCTAAGCACCACAACTACTGAGTTCCCATGCTCTGGAGCCTGTGTGCTAGAGAGAAAACATACATGCCATAATGAAAACCCAGCACATCCAAAAAAAACAAAATGGAAAGAAACTGGAGCCAGAGCACAGAGGAGCAGATGGTCAAGGCAGGGCCCATATAGCACATATTTAAATATTGGATAACATGTTAGCTTTTTTTTTTAAATTTTGACCTCTTTTATTGTTTTTATTTATGTATTTATTTATTTTCATTCATCTTTGTTCTTTGGCCTTTGTGGGCCTCCCATTACAGTGGCCTCTCTCGTTGCAGAGCACTGGCTCTGGGCGCATGCACTCTAGAGCACTGGCTTGTAACTGGACACACCGGGCTTCACAGGCCAGGGATCAAACTTGTGCCCCTTGCACGGCAAGGTGGACTCTTTACCCACTGGACCCCCAGGGAAGCCCACATGTTCGCATTTTTTGATGTCATATTGGTGACTTCATTTCTTTCCAGTCTTTTATTCAGTGGATGTTCGTCATCCACTGACAACCTGCCAAATCTATGACAATGGATAAGTCATGCACGTCTTCTCTCGCTTGGAGCTGTCCAAACCAATTTTAAGTGTCAATACACCACACAGGCCAAATCAAGGCAAGCAAAAAGCCAAGGTTGCCTATCTCATGTTCTAAGTCTAGTTGAGAGGATCTGGGGATAGGATGGGGAAAGTTGGAAGACACACAAATGGGTGAGAGGCAGTCCCAGCCCTCAGAAACATTGTCTGAAAACATGTAGGGACAGAAAAATTAGGAGGGGGAGAAAGAAAGAGAAGAGAGTCATGAAGGTAGAAGAGATTTTGTTTTCTGTCAGGGCATGTCACCTTTGGTAGGGGACTGAGACTCACTTGGCTGGCTCCTTGAGCTCCACCTGCTCTCCATCCCTCAGTATCCCAACGGGGCTTCCCAGGGGGTAGCAGCAGGTAGGTGGCACCAGGAACTTTATTCCAGGAACTGGAACTGGTGTTCCAGTGGTTAAGAACCTGTCTTTCAGTGCTGGTAACTCAAGTTGGATCTCTGGTTGGGGAATGAAGATACCAGAGGCCATAGCACAACTAAGCCTAAGCACCACAACTACTGAGTTCCCATGCTCTGGAGCCTGTGTGCTAGAGAGAAAACATACATGCCATAATGAAAACCCAGCACATCCAAAAAAAACAAAATGGAAAGAAACTGGAGCCAGAGCACAGAGGAGCAGATGGTCAAGGCAGGGCCCATATAGCACATATTTAAATATTGGATAACATGTTAGCTTTTTTTTTTAAATTTTGACCTCTTTTATTGTTTTTTATTTATTTATTTATTTATTTTCATACATCTTTATTCTTTGGCCTGTGTGGGTCTCCCATTGCAGTGGCCTCTCTTGCTGCAGAGCACCGGCTCTGGGCTCATGCACTCTAGAGCACTGGCTTGTAACTGGACACACCGGGCTTCACAGGCCAGGGATCAAACTTGTGCCCCTTGCACGGCAAGGTGGACTCTTTACCCACTGGACCCCCAGGGAAGCCCACATGTTCGCATTTTTTGATGTCATATTGGTGACTTCATTTCTTTCCAGTCTTTTATTCAGTGGATGTTCGTCATCCACTGACAACCTGCCAAATCTATGACAATGGATAAGTCATGCACGTCTTCTCTCGCTTGGAGCTGTCCAAACCAATTTTAAGTGTCAATACACCACACAGGCCAAATCAAGGCAAGCAAAAAGCCAAGGTTGCCTATCTCATGTTCTAAGTCTAGTTGAGAGGATCTGGGGATAGGATGGGGAAAGTTGGAAGACACACAAATGGGTGAGAGGCAGTCCCAGCCCTCAGAAACATTGTCTGAAAACATGTAGGGACAGAAAAATTAGGAGGGGGAGAAAGAAAGAGAAGAGAGTCATGAAGGTAGAAGAGATTTTGTTTTCTGTCAGGGCATGTCACCTTTGGCTGGTCAGGGAGAAAGACTCAAAAGAAAGGATAAACACTTATAAAGAATGGATTGGGGTTTTCCGGGGGAGAGGCAGCTTAGGTTCAGGCAAAGGATTCTCTTTGACAGGGAAAGAGATCTTTATTCCTGGACTATGGCAGAGAAAGAAGGGATCAATGATGATTGAATCTGAACTGGAAATAAACAAAGTCCAAAAAGTTCATAAGAAAAAAAATAATTCCAAACTTCCTAGAAGCAATTAGATTGTCCTCTGTGAAAAAAGTGCTTAGAAATGGGAACTCAAGGAGAGTGGAATATACGATCCATGGCAGACTTGTTAATCAGTCTTGTTAATGATCCGACAAAATACTGGGCATTTACAAGTCTCGTTAAGTTAAAACCTCCATGTGCTTGAGCAGCATTCAGCTGGAACCAACGTACATGGTGCAGACTCACAGACACATTGAGACCAAGATCAAGGATCATAGGCACATTGTCAAAGCATGTGCATCTTGGCAAACATCCACATGTGGCTTCAGAGGACCTGGATGACCTGGTTGTCCCCTTGCTCACAGGGAACAAGAAGCTCAATGGAGTCAAGTGGAAAGACAGTGGGCTTTTGGTCACCCAGGCCAGGCTAGCATCTAGCTCAGTCATTCACATTTGGAAGACACTGGCCAGAGGGCTGAGAGTTTGTCCATCTCCTGTGACGTCATGTATGGGAAGTCACCATGCAGGCTGGTGGAAGTTTGTCATATTGGTGACTTCATTTCTTTCCAGTCTTTTATTCAGTGGATGTTCGTCATCCACTGACAACCTGCCAAATCTATGACAATGGATAAGTCATGCACGTCTTCTCTCGCTTGGAGCTGTCCAAACCAATTTTAAGTGTCAATACACCACACAGGCCAAATCAAGGCAAGCAAAAAGCCAAGGTTGCCTATCTCATGTTCTAAGTCTAGTTGAGAGGATCTGGGGATAGGATGGGGAAAGTTGGAAGACACACAAATGGGTGAGAGGCAGTCCCAGCCCTCAGAAACATTGTCTGAAAACATGTAGGGACAGAAAAATTAGGAGGGGGAGAAAGAAAGAGAAGAGAGTCATGAAGGTAGAAGAGATTTTGTTTTCTGTCAGGGCATGTCACCTTTGGCTGGTCAGGGAGAAAGACTCAAAAGAAAGGATAAACACTTATAAAGAATGGATTGGGGTTTTCCGGGGGAGAGGCAGCTTAGGTTCAGGCAAAGGATTCTCTTTGACAGGGAAAGAGATCTTTATTCCTGGACTATGGCAGAGAAAGAAGGGATCAATGATGATTGAATCTGAACTGGAAATAAACAAAGTCCAAAAAGTTCATAAGAAAAAAAATAATTCCAAACTTCCTAGAAGCAATTAGATTGTCCTCTGTGAAAAAAGTGCTTAGAAATGGGAACTCAAGGAGAGTGGAATATACGATCCATGGCAGACTTGTTAATCAGTCTTGTTAATGATCCGACAAAATACTGGGCATTTACAAGTCTCGTTAAGTTAAAACCTCCATGTGCTTGAGCAGCATTCAGCTGGAACCAACGTACATGGTGCAGACTCACAGACACATTGAGACCAAGATCAAGGATCATAGGCACATTGTCAAAGCATGTGCATCTTGGCAAACATCCACATGTGGCTTCAGAGGACCTGGATGACCTGGTTGTCCCCTTGCTCACAGGGAACAAGAAGCTCAATGGAGTCAAGTGGAAAGACAGTGGGCTTTTGGTCACCCAGGCCAGGCTAGCATCTAGCTCAGTCATTCACATTTGGAAGACACTGGCCAGAGGGCTGAGAGTTTGTCCATCTCCTGTGACGTCATGTATGGGAAGTCACCATGCAGGCTGGTGGAAAGGGCTGAGAGGGTGGGAGGGGAAGCATGTAGCACAGAACAAGCACCCACCACCTCACTTCTTTCTCTCTGATTTTTCAAGTTTTCCTATAGAGCAGCTGATGGAGCACCAGCAGATGCTCTGGGTTCAGATTTCACTATTGCTCACCATAGTTTTGTGAAGATGATGCCTTGGCTAACAGTCAGTGCTGTGCATGTTTCAGAAATAACCACTGCAAATTACTCGCCCTAGAAGCTAAACTTATTCACCACAGTTGGTTTATCTATCATCTCTTTATCATTTCTCTATCTCTTTATCCATCTGTTTATCTATTATTATCTGTCAACTATTTCTACCTATCTACCATCTATCTGTGTATGTGTGTGTTTCAGGGGATTTTAATGGTTATTTTTTTGGATTTGGTTACTGCTATGCTTTACCTGATGTGAAGAGCCAACTTGTTGGAAAAGACCCTGATGGGGAAAATTGAGGACAAGAGGAGAAGGGGGTGACAGAGGATAAGATGGTTGGATGGCATCACTGACTCAATAGACATGTGTTTGAGGAAACTCAGGGAGATACTGATGGACAGAGAAACCTGGCGTCCTGCAGTCCATGGGGTCACAAAGAGTCGGACATGATTTAGTGACTGGACAACAGCAACATGCTTTACCTTTTCATTTCTACTTAAAAAAAAATCATCTCTCTCAAATTCTCGGTGATTGTGTGAACAAATTATTAAAAACGTAAAGAATAGGCAACTGCACTGTACCTTTAGCATGTCAGCCCAGACACTCTGAGATCATTCATCAGTACAACTCCATCACTCCTGGCGGTCCAGCCACGGCCCTGCCTCCCATCAGAGAGGCAACCCCCCTTCTGAGTCGGTGATTATTCTTCTATTCTTCGTATTGCAACCACCGAGGCTTGGCTAATGAATATGTGTATTTGGAATGATGTTTGAGACTTGTTAATAAGTTGCTTGCTCCTGTATTCTCCTTTGGAGAAATTGAGGGAGCCATGAGGGGTGGGTTGGCTAATGCATCTTGGAGATACTGCATGGACAGAGTCTTCAGTGTCCTGAGGGATCCTACCCGAAGCTAAATCTTTCTCTGGTTCTGTAGCCAGAGAGGAGTCCAGAGTGTTCCCTTGCTTGCAGGGGGCCACTGTGTGAGCAGATGCCTGTCTGTGGGATCACGTGGACTTCTACCCAAGGCGGAGAAATGAGGCACCTGCAAAGACAGAGTGGATGCTTCCCTGGGCTTGCATGATTTGAGCTGCTTCTGTGTTGCCTAATGACTGCTTCACTGAAAAGGTTTACATGAGTGTCACAATTTTACCTGCAATGGGTTTTCCTTGTGTCCTAGAAGCCAGATGGAGGGTTAGAAGTCAATACTCCTTCTAACTCTATGGAGGCTGTCATTTCCCACCAAAAAAAAATTCCTAAGAATTTTGTGTGATCAGATTCCCAAAGGTCAGCTGGTATTGTTAATAAATGAAGTGATCATGACAATAATCACTACTGATCCTCATCAGGTAAAAGCCCCCCTGGAATTCCAGGTACAGGAGTTCCCCAGTAGAATCAGTCTTTTGACCAGGGTGCTGGAAATGTTTACATATAGGTGTGTACATCCATTGATGGCTCCAGATGGTTCTGGTTCTAGTTGATGTTTGTGTTCACTGAATGTGCCTTTGTCTTTTCTTTTCTGATCAGCTTTCAGTCTGGGTGTGACCTTCTAGCAAAATAAGCCGTGGTTTGCTTCCATGTCTGAGAGTCTCTAGGCAAATCTCTGCCACAGAGATGCTGCTTGGAGTTCTTGGAGGAAAAGGGCACAACTGTCTGGTCTACCTCTAAAATCTGTCTACATGGTATGCTCTGGCCCTTGGGAGGGGCTCAGTAGATCCTGGTTAGATGAATGACAGAGGCGGGGAAGAGCAAGCTTTGTCCTGCTCTCACACGCTTGAGTGATGTGCTGTCTGTCTGTCCCATGGGAATGTGTGCTGGTAGGACAGGCAGCGGATGGTGCTGAAGGGTCAATTACTGCTGTTGAGTCTTCTTATTTCCAGTTGAACCTACACAGAGTCTTGGACAGAATTCCACTCAGACTTATCCAAGTTACAGATTTAAGGACTAAAAAGAATATCAGACATTTCTGGAAATCATCATGCAGTTGCTTTAAAGGGAAAGGTTAAAATTGTGCCGACGAAGGACTGCTTATAATAAAAACTATAAGAAAATATTTTACTCCACTCAGTTTTGAGCTCATGTCCGTACAAAGCAAAGGACCTCGCTCTGTAGTAAAGTGGACCACATACAAATAAGATGAAAAAAACAAAAAACAAAAAACGCTGCAACAACCTCTTAGAGTAACCAAGGACACGTCCTTGATAACAAACCCACCTCTACAAACATCGTTCCTTCCAGTCAGCGGCTGCTGCCCGCCTAGATCTGACTTGGGCCAAATGTGAATTTTAGGGAGAGAACAGGGGGAGACATTTCAGGAAAGTCTCTCATGTCGTAGACGAGGAAACCGAGGCCCAGAGAAGTCACAATATACAGCCATGCAGCCTGCATGCTGTGGATTCAAGATCCACAATGACTTTCACCAGCAGTGACAGCCATTGGATGCTTATTATGTGCATCTCTGGGGCCTCAAGGTAGGACAGGAGTAAGCATGGTCCCCTCCTCCTGCGAGTTCATCTCCCAACCACATCCATGAAAACTCTGAGAGCACACGGCACATTTGATGTTTTGTTTTATCCTGACAGAGGACTTTGAATTAGTTAAAGGAATTTCAACATGCAAGTTGTCACCACCGGTCTTTCCTGGATGGGATCCTGAAGCCCTAAGTAAGTTCTTTACCATCTAGAGACTCATGTGCTACCCCTCGTGCCTGCACCATGAGCAGGTGGGGCTGAGGGCCCCCTTGGGACCCCCAGCTCTTATTGATCATGGACAGTTTCAAGCTTGGTAGCTGTGGTCTCCTAAGGGTTAACTGCCGGCTCCAGGGCTGGCGAGAGATTTCCGAGAGTCACCGCTGGCTTGCAGAGCCAACGCCATCCCCACATCTGGTGTGCACCTGAACAAATCCCAGCCGTTTCCTTTTCGATGTTGTACAAATTCTGTGCCTGTCTCCTGGCTCTGAAAGCCACCGTGGTGAGAGCTCCGGCAGGCAGGGCAGTGTTTCCTTCATGTGAGGACCACGACAGGAGGAGCAGCGTGACGCCGCCACCCAGCCTGCACCCAAGATTACAAGTATTTGTCAGCTTCGGAAATCACTCAGTTTTAGGAGGCCCTGCTTATAATAAAAACTATAAGAAAATATTTTACTCCACTCAGTTTTGAGCTCATGTCCGTACAAAGCAAAGGACCTCGCTCTGTAGTAAAGTGGACCACATACAAATAAGATGAAAAAAACAAAAAACAAAAAACGCTGCAACAACCTCTTAGAGTAACCAAGGACACGTCCTTGATAACAAACCCACCTCTACAAACATCGTTCCTTCCAGTCAGCGGCTGCTGCCCGCCTAGATCTGACTTGGGCCAAATGTGAATTTTAGGGAGAGAACAGGGGGAGACATTTCAGGAAAGTCTCTCATGTCGTAGACGAGGAAACCGAGGCCCAGAGAAGTCACAATATACAGCCATGCAGCCTGCATGCTGTGGATTCAAGATCCACAATGACTTTCACCAGCAGTGACAGCCATTGGATGCTTATTATGTGCATCTCTGGGGCCTCAAGGTAGGACAGGAGTAAGCATGGTCCCCTCCTCCTGCGAGTTCATCTCCCAACCACATCCATGAAAACTCTGAGAGCACACGGCACATTTGATGTTTTGTTTTATCCTGACAGAGGACTTTGAATTAGTTAAAGGAATTTCAACATGCAAGTTGTCACCACCGGTCTTTCCTGGATGGGATCCTGAAGCCCTAAGTAAGTTCTTTACCATCTAGAGACTCATGTGCTACCCCTCGTGCCTGCACCATGAGCAGGTGGGGCTGAGGGCCCCCTTGGGACCCCCAGCTCTTATTGATCATGGACAGTTTCAAGCTTGGTAGCTGTGGTCTCCTAAGGGTTAACTGCCGGCTCCAGGGCTGGCGAGAGATTTCCGAGAGTCACCGCTGGCTTGCAGAGCCAACGCCATCCCCACATCTGGTGTGCACCTGAACAAATCCCAGCCGTTTCCTTTTCGATGTTGTACAAATTCTGTGCCTGTCTCCTGGCTCTGAAAGCCACCGTGGTGAGAGCTCCGGCAGGCAGGGCAGTGTTTCCTTCATGTGAGGACCACGACAGGAGGAGCAGCGTGACGCCGCCTCCACCCAGCCTGCACCCAAGCCGTCATCGAGGCTCCCTCTGCCAGTAATTCCATTTGGCCTGCTCACGTTTGGGAGTCAAGTTTTCCATCAGCAGACGAGTTATCTCTTTTTCTCTCCTTTGCTCCCTCTTCTAGACTCAGATCCCCCCCGCCAAAAAAAATCCCACCATGCCCACTCTTCCTTGTGTGTTCCTGTCCACCAATTCTCATCACTTAAGGGGGCTTGAATTAAAAGCAGGCCCTCAGGAGCTTCCCTGGTGGTCCAGAAGTTAAGACTCCATGCTCCCAATGCAGGCAGCCTGGGTTCCATCCCTGGTCAAGGAACTAAATCCCACATGCTGCTGCTAAAGACCCTGCATGCTGTAACTAATACTTGACAGAGACAAATAAATAAAGATAAATCAATATTTTTTTAAAAAATGGATTCTACTCTAAATAAAAGCAGGCCCTCAGAGGAGCACTGGTTTCCCACCCCCCACCTCCATTCTCCTTCACTCTCACCTGTGCTGACGGGGTCTCGGCAGAATCAGTGGTCCATAAGCCTGGTCTCTAGCTACTTTTCCTGAGTGAAAGTTAAATTGCCGAATATTGCAGGTGAGCAGGCTCAATAAGTTTATTCGGATCCATAGCCTCACTCTGCAGATGAAACGATTGATGCCCCAGAGGATCCTGTTGTCCCCCATGTCCTCAAGCCTTCACTCTACTCTATTTTCAGGAATCCCTTCCCATGGCCACAGCCTCCTGTGAACACTGCTCACCAGCTTCATGAGGGCTATTGGGACCCTACCTCGGAGAAATCGTCTTCCTCCCTCCCACCCCTGCCACTCCTCTCTGTCCCAGGATGCGTTGTTTCTCATTGCCTTTACTCATTCTAGGCAGCACTTCTGCTCAGCATCCTACAGAGTAGGATGTGGATGCTGTCTTCATGTGCACCCCGCCCCTGAGAGGGAAAACCCTGAGACTAAGATTCTAACCCTTGACTCAGAAGGGGGCCACTGGTAAGAGGTAGAGATGAGAGGACAGCCCTTCAGGGTGAGATGTGGACCCAGTCCTGCTTTGGGTGGTGGGCTCAGGGTGGAGAGCAGGCTTAGAGAGTGGACAACGAACCACAATTCTCACTGACCACGGCCGGTCCCTCCTTTTGAGGGATTTCTCATGGGACACCACCTCCCTGGCATCTCTGGCTCCCCTCAAATTCTAGGCAAGTTCTCAGTCAGAGACACCTAGAACCACCTGCCGGGGTCCCTGGCATGGACTGAGGGGCCAGCAGTGTCTTCCAGGGTGCTTACTTGTCTGTGTCCCCAAGGAGCCGAGCCTGCATTGGGTGGACCTCAACATCCCTAAAATACGGTACATAATGGGGATACTGCTTATTTTAATTGAACTAAAACCTAACTTAAATCAACTAGTAAATCTCCCCTTTCAACTAAGGAAGAGATGGAAACCCCAAATGGGAGGCTTTTGACTTAATGGTTTTCTGAAGCTTTTTACAGAATTTTCAGCCAAATCATCTCTCTTATGACATCATAAGAGTCTGGATTTATATTCCCTAGAGGCTTGAAGCACTTTAGTTCAAAGTAGCCTGTCACCAGCAAGGGGATGTTCCTTAAATTTCTATTAATCACATAGTGCACCTACATCATTTCTTTTAGTATTTTTTAAACATTTATGTGATTAATTATTGTTTGGACCTTCTGTCAGTGTGTCAGAAGTGAGTGTTCCAGGTGACTCTGTGAATTTCCTAGGGGTCACATACCCCCTTGCTCATGCCAGCCCCATGGTGAGGGGCTCTGTGTCTCCTTCCGTGATGGAGACAGGCTCCCAGGAACTCTGAACCTAGGGGACTAGGGGTCTCCCACCCTCAGCCTTGGGCTCCCTGTTGACCCCTTAGGGGCACATTCCCTGAGGTGAGGCTAGACCCTGCTCCCTACCTCACTTTGTGTAAGGCCTGACTCCATAAACATACAATTGCTCTCAAACAACGGGACTGCAGGTCACGTGAAGGTGGAGAGAGGGAGGAATTGGTGTGTAAGGAATCTGATCCGAAATAGGTCTTTTCAGAGGGACTGACTCCCATCTGGGGCCCCCAGGGTCTGGGCTGAGTACCCCACATGCAGGCCCCGATTCTGCTCCTTCCTGCCCGTTCGCCTGGCAGGCACTCTTATACCAGAGCAGTGGTGAGGGAGCATCTTCTGAGGTCCTGAGAGGTGAGGTCTCCCAGGTCTGTGTTTGTCCCCATCACAGCCTCTGCCAGATACTACTCTGGGTCACTCAGAGGTCACATCACTTTACCTTACCAAGGGCACCTGGTCGAGACCCCTGCCCCTCCACAAGTTCTCAGTCAGAGACACCTAGAACCACCTGCCGGGGTCCCTGGCATGGACTGAGGGGCCAGCAGTGTCTTCCAGGGTGCTTACTTGTCTGTGTCCCCAAGGAGCCGAGCCTGCATTGGGTGGACCTCAACATCCCTAAAATACGGTACATAATGGGGATACTGCTTATTTTAATTGAACTAAAACCTAACTTAAATCAACTAGTAAATCTCCCCTTTCAACTAAGGAAGAGATGGAAACCCCAAATGGGAGGCTTTTGACTTAATGGTTTTCTGAAGCTTTTTACAGAATTTTCAGCCAAATCATCTCTCTTATGACATCATAAGAGTCTGGATTTATATTCCCTAGAGGCTTGAAGCACTTTAGTTCAAAGTAGCCTGTCACCAGCAAGGGGATGTTCCTTAAATTTCTATTAATCACATAGTGCACCTACATCATTTCTTTTAGTATTTTTTAAACATTTATGTGATTAATTATTGTTTGGACCTTCTGTCAGTGTGTCAGAAGTGAGTGTTCCAGGTGACTCTGTGAATTTCCTAGGGGTCACATACCCCCTTGCTCATGCCAGCCCCATGGTGAGGGGCTCTGTGTCTCCTTCCGTGATGGAGACAGGCTCCCAGGAACTCTGAACCTAGGGGACTAGGGGTCTCCCACCCTCAGCCTTGGGCTCCCTGTTGACCCCTTAGGGGCACATTCCCTGAGGTGAGGCTAGACCCTGCTCCCTACCTCACTTTGTGTAAGGCCTGACTCCATAAACATACAATTGCTCTCAAACAACGGGACTGCAGGTCACGTGAAGGTGGAGAGAGGGAGGAATTGGTGTGTAAGGAATCTGATCCGAAATAGGTCTTTTCAGAGGGACTGACTCCCATCTGGGGCCCCCAGGGTCTGGGCTGAGTACCCCACATGCAGGCCCCGATTCTGCTCCTTCCTGCCCGTTCGCCTGGCAGGCACTCTTATACCAGAGCAGTGGTGAGGGAGCATCTTCTGAGGTCCTGAGAGGTGAGGTCTCCCAGGTCTGTGTTTGTCCCCATCACAGCCTCTGCCAGATACTACTCTGGGTCACTCAGAGGTCACATCACTCTTTACCTTACCAAGGGTCAAGCCTTCTGGTTCCGAGACCCCTGCCCCCTCCACAGGCTTGGTTTTCCCCATCGCCCTGGTCACAAGTCAGCCCCCACTCCCCAGTACCTGACCCATTAAACCTAAGGGACCCTGTGGTGACAAACATCCTTAGGAAGAGTCGGGGAATTCCAAAGACCAGCTTTCTATCCCCTTCTCCTAGCACCTGCGACTGAAAGCGGAACTTGGAGAAAAAAACCTCCAAATCCATCTTCATTTGCCATGAGATTCCTCACACTCCATCATTCGTCTGAGTGTTTCATATCAGAAATGGAAACATTTACAGATGGAGTTCATAGTTTAAATATTGTCAGTTGTACATACATATTCCCACCTACCCACATGTGTACACATACATATGCACTCTTATAAACATACATATGCATGTACATGATATTACTGTGTACACACACACACACACATTTCAAATTGCCTGGCATTTGAGAGATAGCCACAGATGGACCTGCTTTTCTGCTTTCCATGCCTGCATTTTCTCCTTGGCACAATCTCCAGAGCCCATTCCTCAGTTCTGAAGACACCAGAAGGGAAGTCTTCCTGGGAACCCCTTTGAGGGGGAGGTCACAGTCACCTCTTTGGTCTTTTGGTCTGTTAGGTGCCTGCATACTGGTATATTAGAGAGAGATACAAGAGATGGTAAGACAAGCACTTGCCTAAGAGGTGAGTCCCAGGCAAGTCGACTCAGACCCTGTGACCTCTGCTCCAGTTGCTGGTGCTGCACCAGCCCCCACTTCTCTGACATACAGCTTCCTCTGGGAGCTGGCGGAGAGGGGCTGCAGGCAGAAACTACCCTCCAAATGCACCCTTTACTCCCGTACAGGCTACAGATCACTTGACTCTGAATTTCTCTCTCAGTAAATGCCCATCTGGGCTTCATCTTCCAGACATTTCTCACAGTTCTACTGCATCAAAACCCCCCTCCTAGCTTCTCAGAGTTTGTTGAGTGGACACTTATTGTGGGTCAGGAGGGGAATCCACTGGGTTGGGGGAAGGAAAGGTGTTGAGGATAGTTGGTAGAGAAAAAGGGCTTAGTTAGTGAACAGACAAGAGTTAACAGACACTGGGAGTGAGTCCCCTGGTAGACTTGTGAGCTAGTTCTCGATCTTACAACCCTTTGTTAAGAGAGACAAGTGCCTGACATTGCAATGAGCACAATGAAGCCTTTTTCAAAGACAAAGCTTCACCAACTGCACCATTGGTTACTTGGACACTCTGTCCCTATGTTATAACGGGAAAAAAGCGTGTAGATAGACAGTCACTTGGGGGCAGGGCAAACCTCACTTGCCATGGGGGAAACTCTAGAGGTTTGAACCAGAAGGAGCATCAGACCATAGGTGAGATCATGAAGGTGAATTGTTTAGATTTTGTGTAAAAATAGGCCAGAGGTTCACAGGCTAGAGAGCTTGTGGGCACACCTTGTGTCTGATGCCCTCACCCCACCATGGCTAGTGGCTGTAAACTGGGTGGGCAAGCACCTCCTGACATCACCAGTCCTGACTCACCTTTGCTGAGGGCCTAGCCCAGGCAAAAATTGAGGCACTGGGAACTATCTGAGGGAATCCAGGCATGGGCAGGAGAAGCCGAGTGCTGAGGAGCAGCCTGGGGGAGAGGGAAAAAGGGAAGCAAGCACGAAGCCTTCCATCTGCTGCCCTGACTCAGTGCTCTGGAAGGAAACCATTGGCCAGAGAATTCTGGGGCAGGGTTACCAGGAACCCTAACGAAAGCCATGCATTTCTGACACGTGGACCTGCACACAGGCGTGGTCAGAAATGAAATCTGTCAACCACTAGTTAAAGTAAGTTCCTTACTTCTTAGACACTGGGGCTGCAAGGGTAACAAAAATAATTATTTATTCTTGGTGACGGTGTCAATTGCACAGCTTTTTGACAAGTTGGTTTCACCTACCTTTGTGGGTATCTGAAGACTGAACGCTGCTTTGGGCACAGTGGTTGGCGCTGGCTGCAGAGCATGTGCTGGTGTGGACCTGGCCTCTGCTCCCACATCCGTGTCTGAAAAATGCCTGACCAGTAACAAAGGGATGATGCCAATTAGCTTTGCTTTCTTTCTGTGGTTCTAAAAATAACAACACTCTCCTTTTATGTTTTATTCAAAACTGGCTTATGCATTCACAAAGATGCATCTCCTTTTAATGTGTGTTCGCTCAGATCCCCAACAGCCATGGCAGAAAAGGTAAGTATTTTGACATGTGTTCTTTTCAAATTCTCATGATCGGAGAAGCCAAAGGCAAAATTGCTTCCAAAGACAAAGCTTCACCAACTGCACCATTGGTTACTTGGACACTCTGTCCCTATGTTATAACGGGAAAAAAGCGTGTAGATAGACAGTCACTTGGGGGCAGGGCAAACCTCACTTGCCATGGGGGAAACTCTAGAGGTTTGAACCAGAAGGAGCATCAGACCATAGGTGAGATCATGAAGGTGAATTGTTTAGATTTTGTGTAAAAATAGGCCAGAGGTTCACAGGCTAGAGAGCTTGTGGGCACACCTTGTGTCTGATGCCCTCACCCCACCATGGCTAGTGGCTGTAAACTGGGTGGGCAAGCACCTCCTGACATCACCAGTCCTGACTCACCTTTGCTGAGGGCCTAGCCCAGGCAAAAATTGAGGCACTGGGAACTATCTGAGGGAATCCAGGCATGGGCAGGAGAAGCCGTAGTGCTGAGGAGCAGCCTGGGGGAGAGGGAAAAAGGGAAGCAAGCACGAAGCCTTCCATCTGCTGCCCTGACTCAGTGCTCTGGAAGGAAACCATTGGCCAGAGAATTCTGGGGCAGGGTTACCAGGAACCCTAACGAAAGCCATGCATTTCTGACACGTGGACCTGCACACAGGCGTGGTCAGAAATGAAATCTGTCAACCACTAGTTAAAGTAAGTTCCTTACTTCTTAGACACTGGGGCTGCAAGGGTAACAAAAATAATTATTTATTCTTGGTGACGGTGTCAATTGCACAGCTTTTTGACAAGTTGGTTTCACCTACCTTTGTGGGTATCTGAAGACTGAACGCTGCTTTGGGCACAGTGGTTGGCGCTGGCTGCAGAGCATGTGCTGGTGTGGACCTGGCCTCTGCTCCCACATCCGTGTCTGAAAAATGCCTGACCAGTAACAAAGGGATGATGCCAATTAGCTTTGCTTTCTTTCTGTGGTTCTAAAAATAACAACACTCTCCTTTTATGTTTTATTCAAAACTGGCTTATGCATTCACAAAGATGCATCTCCTTTTAATGTGTGTTCGCTCAGATCCCCAACAGCCATGGCAGAAAAGGTAAGTATTTTGACATGTGTTCTTTTCAAATTCTCATGATCGGAGAAGCCAAAGGCAAAATATGCTGGGAAATAAATGAAAACATGTGAAACCAAAAATGGGCATTCTGGCCTCTGAGTCCGATCCTGCTTCCTCAGTACCTTGTCCACTCTCCTTCCCAAAGTGTCCCTCAGGTCAGTTCTTCCAAGGATTGCCCTTTGGTCATCTTAACCCCACACTCCCTCCTTGTCTAGTCACCTATTAATTACCCTGTGTGTCTGCGTGTGTGATCGGTTGTGTCCGACTCTCTGCAACCCCACAAATATAGCTCGCCAAGCTCCTCTGGGCATGGGGTTTTCTATAAGAACACTGGAGGAGTGGGTTGCCGTTTCCTTCTCCAGGGGATTTTCCCAACCCAAGGATCCAACTCACTTCTCCTGCATCTCTTGCTTTGGCAGATGGTTTACCACTGCGCCCCCTGGGAAGAAAATTCTCCTGTATTTCTTGTTGTTGTTTAGTCGCTTGGTCAGGTCTGATTCTTTTGTGATCCTATGCACTGCAGCCCACCAGTCTTCTCTGTCCATGGGATTTTCCAGGCAAGAACACTGGAGTCGGTTGCCATTTCCTTCTCCAATTATCCTTCGGATCTGTTATCTAATAGTATTACACCAAGCAGACGCACAGGCTGAGCCAATTTTATAGGGCTTATCCAGGGCCTGCCCTGATCATCATATGGTTTTCAGCTCCCATTTCTTCTTGCTTGACCTGATGTATGTCTGATGACGTGAAGCACCTTTTTGAAAGCTGACCCGTAGACTCTAATACTTGTTTTTCCTTACCGAGTCCTTGCCTTCCTCGTGTCACCCAATATCACTTTTGTGGGAGTGTGTGTGTGTCATGGTTTCCAGTCTTATTGCCAGCTACTCAGGAGTAGAGCGTCCAAGCACAGGGTGATCCCAGGATGACCTAGGAGGGGTGGGGAGATGATGCTAAAAATGAGATTATCGAGAAAATTATTTTTGTGGGTCATTGCAGTTTAATGCTATGAAATTCTGGATAAAGATATGAAATATGTATCTCAAAGTCTTCCAGTCTGAGTGGCTGGGGGCTGGGGTATCAGTCTTCCCCCAAAGCGGTCATGGGTGAAGGGCTGTCCAAGGCCACTGCTCTGCTCTCAGATAGAGTCACTTTTCAAGCTTTCAAGGAATCATCCCATGAAGAGGTGTAGCTATTGGTTGATTGAAATTTTGCACTAAGGTGATCCTGCCAAAAGGAAATGACTGGGCCCTGACAGAATCTGCTGCAGGAGCTTTTGGATGAGAAACAAAGTTTGTAATAACGACTGACACCAAAACACAAGTTTTGAGGGTAAGTTGTGACCTGTTTTCAGTGTGATGCATGGAGTGAGTTGTGGCTAGTGCTGACAAGAGAGTGAAGTCTCGATCCAGCACCAAAGATCTTGCTTAGATTTCACTAGAGTACACTTTCTCATGTCCAGTTAGCTTGACTCCAGGCAGCATAGAAGAACAAAAGTGCACTTGTGGGAATTCCCTGGGGGTTCTGTGATTGAGACTTTGCCTTACAATGAGGTGGGTGTGGATTCTGTTCTTGGGTGGGGAGCTAAGATCCCAGCTGCTGCAGGGCAGAGGATCACAACATAAAACAGGGGTAATATGGTAACAAATTTAATCATGATTTTAAAAAAATAGTCCACATCAAACAATTTCAAAAGAAAAATGCACTTGTATGTGTGTTTCTTTAGGTGTGTATATAGCACAGTAACAAGCCCAGTATAAATCTCCATGCAGAAGTTTAACCAAGAAACCAGTAATATTTCCGCAAATTATTACAAGGAAATGGTTAAGCACAGGCTGAGGAGAATGTAGATTGATGTGCCCACTCCTGACCCATGTGAAGGGTCATTGTTGGAGGAAGTAGTGCTGGCTTGAGTGCCAGGGACTGCCTAGCAGTTATATAGGTGGAGGGTAGACATGGGGACAGAGTCCTGGACATTTTAGGAGAAAAAGTCATTGGGAGACAGGCCCACAGAAGGAGGGACATGAGAGGAAACCAAAGTGAGATACGGAGGATTGCCACAGTCTCAAGGGGCATCACAGTGTGATCCTGGCCAAGTGGATGAAGAGTTCGAGAAAATTATTTTTGTGGGTCATTGCAGTTTAATGCTATGAAATTCTGGATAAAGATATGAAATATGTATCTCAAAGTCTTCCAGTCTGAGTGGCTGGGGCTGGGGTATCAGTCTTCCCCCAAAGCGGTCATGGGTGAAGGGCTGTCCAAGGCCACTGCTCTGCTCTCAGATAGAGTCACTTTTCAAGCTTTCAAGGAATCATCCCATGAAGAGGTGTAGCTATTGGTTGATTGAAATTTTGCACTAAGGTGATCCTGCCAAAAGGAAATGACTGGGCCCTGACAGAATCTGCTGCAGGAGCTTTTGGATGAGAAACAAAGTTTGTAATAACGACTGACACCAAAACACAAGTTTTGAGGGTAAGTTGTGACCTGTTTTCAGTGTGATGCATGGAGTGAGTTGTGGCTAGTGCCGACAAGAGAGTGAAGTCTCGATCCAGCACCAAAGATCTTGCTTAGATTTCACTAGAGTACACTTTCTCATGTCCAGTTAGCTTGACTCCAGGCAGCATAGAAGAACAAAAGTGCACTTGTGGGAATTCCCTGGGGGTTCTGTGATTGAGACTTTGCCTTACAATGAGGTGGGTGTGGATTCTGTTCTTGGGTGGGGAGCTAAGATCCCAGCTGCTGCAGGGCAGAGGATCACAACATAAAACAGGGGTAATATGGTAACAAATTTAATCATGATTTTAAAAAAATAGTCCACATCAAACAATTTCAAAAGAAAAATGCACTTGTATGTGTGTTTCTTTAGGTGTGTATATAGCACAGTAACAAGCCCAGTATAAATCTCCATGCAGAAGTTTAACCAAGAAACCAGTAATATTTCCGCAAATTATTACAAGGAAATGGTTAAGCACAGGCTGAGGAGAATGTAGATTGATGTGCCCACTCCTGACCCATGTGAAGGGTCATTGTTGGAGGAAGTAGTGCTGGCTTGAGTGCCAGGGACTGCCTAGCAGTTATATAGGTGGAGGGTAGACATGGGGACAGAGTCCTGGACATTTTAGGAGAAAAAGTCATTGGGAGACAGGCCCACAGAAGGAGGGACATGAGAGGAAACCAAAGTGAGATCCCACAGCTGCGGGAGGATTGCCACAGTCTCAAGGGGGCATACATTCACAGTGTGATCCTGGCCAAGTGGCTTAGTTTATCTTCATCTCATCTTTACATCTGAACAATGAAAAGAACAATGTCACTTTATATTAATAGGAGCACTGCCCCATAGAGACCTCTGGAACGATGGAAATAGCCTGTATCTTTGCTGTCCAAGATAGTGTTCAGAAGCCACCTGTGACCATTGAGCATAAAACACCTGTCTACTGAGATAGAGAAATTGAATTCTGCTTTTTGTTTAACTTTAATCAGTATAAACTTAAATGGCCACAGGAGACCCATGGCTACCACACTGGATAGTGCTATCTTTTTTTGTTTCTTTTTTCAGGTTTCTTTTTCTTGGAACAGTGCTGTCTTATAAAGAATACAGTTTGGGGGATGAAACGAAGCAACAGTGCTCCATCTATGCTGCCCAGTGGTGAGATACTGGGCCCATCAGCCAGGTTTCTGTATGCAATGCTAATTTAAATGGCCTCTTGAACAGAATTGTGTTTGGTTTCAATGTAGCTGCGACCAGCCATCCCCACTGACAGCAGTGACTTTGCCGGCTGGCGCTCTTCCAGCCCCGTGGTTGACTTGGCCAGCTGAAAATAAAATTCAAATGGCAGCCACTAAACAGTATAAAATATCTTAATTTTAGCCTAAACTGGGGACAGCAACAGTCTCCAAGGCTACAGAAGCAGGGGCTCAGCAGATGATCCAAAAGACAAGAAGAAAAGCCCGTTTAAAGAAAACAATCAGTGGCTGAAAGCTATTAAGTTCACTCTTCTAGTTCAAAGGGATTCGAAATGGCAATTTGTCAGGCAACTGTTGTCACTTTAGACGCCCCTGGTTGTTTTCTTTGAAGCCCTTGATTGACTGCAGGAGCCCATGCCGAAGCATTCCCATGGAATGAAAGGGGGAAATAGATTGATGTGCCCACTCCTGACCCATGTGAAGGGTCATTGTTGGAGGAAGTAGTGCTGGCTTGAGTGCCAGGGACTGCCTAGCAGTTATATAGGTGGAGGGTAGACATGGGGACAGAGTCCTGGACATTTTAGGAGAAAAAGTCATTGGGAGACAGGCCCACAGAAGGAGGGACATGAGAGGAAACCAAAGTGAGATCCCACAGCTGCGGGAGGATTGCCACAGTCTCAAGGGGGCATACATTCACAGTGTGATCCTGGCCAAGTGGCTTAGTTTATCTTCATCTCATCTTTACATCTGAACAATGAAAAGAACAATGTCACTTTATATTAATAGGAGCACTGCCCCATAGAGACCTCTGGAACGATGGAAATAGCCTGTATCTTTGCTGTCCAAGATAGTGTTCAGAAGCCACCTGTGACCATTGAGCATAAAACACCTGTCTACTGAGATAGAGAAATTGAATTCTGCTTTTTGTTTAACTTTAATCAGTATAAACTTAAATGGCCACAGGAGACCCATGGCTACCACACTGGATAGTGCTATCTTTTTTTGTTTCTTTTTTCAGGTTTCTTTTTCTTGGAACAGTGCTGTCTTATAAAGAATACAGTTTGGGGGATGAAACGAAGCAACAGTGCTCCATCTATGCTGCCCAGTGGTGAGATACTGGGCCCATCAGCCAGGTTTCTGTATGCAATGCTAATTTAAATGGCCTCTTGAACAGAATTGTGTTTGGTTTCAATGTAGCTGCGACCAGCCATCCCCACTGACAGCAGTGACTTTGCCGGCTGGCGCTCTTCCAGCCCCGTGGTTGACTTGGCCAGCTGAAAATAAAATTCAAATGGCAGCCACTAAACAGTATAAAATATCTTAATTTTAGCCTAAACTGGGGACAGCAACAGTCTCCAAGGCTACAGAAGCAGGGGCTCAGCAGATGATCCAAAAGACAAGAAGAAAAGCCCGTTTAAAGAAAACAATCAGTGGCTGAAAGCTATTAAGTTCACTCTTCTAGTTCAAAGGGATTCGAAATGGCAATTTGTCAGGCAACTGTTGTCACTTTAGACGCCCCTGGTTGTTTTCTTTGAAGCCCTTGATTGACTGCAGGAGCCCATGCCAGATTCTTCTAAGGACAGGATTTCCACAGTTGAACACTTTTATGTCACAGTAATTATGAGTCTTCCCAAATTTAATCAACAAAGGCATAAGTATGCAAGTTTTAAAAAGTATGCATGGGCTTGGCAGGGTCCAGGCAATGGCAATGAATGTGGATGAAGGCAGACCACCAACTGGACGGTTTTGGTCACTTAATTGTCTGTTGGCTAGCCAACAATGAAGCAGACTTCAACTTGAGAAGGATCATTTCTATGAATGAACTAACTGAGAGTCATTGAGTGCCCTGACATTGTATTGTCTCTCTAACCAGCAGAGGTTGAGTCTAGCAGGATCTCTTTCGCCCATTGTTTCTGAAAATAGGTGCAAAGGCCAGAGCACCCCAGGGGAGCAGTGAAAGTCTTCTGGAGACACTGACAAGCACAAGACCGCCAGAGTGAAGGAGCTATGAGCACAGCCATGCTCTTGACCCAGACTTGCTTCTCGAAATGCACAGAATGGAAAGAGGATGGAGAAACCCTCTGAAGCATTTTGGCCTTAGGAAGTATTATTTGCAAGGTCATTTGCTATTTGCAAGTCAATGACCTCCTTAGTGATGGAAGTGTGTCCATGCGTGCTTGCAGAGGAAGTGGTGGGGCTAAGTTTCTTAGGATAGGGGTCCAACCTACCAGTCCACAAGGAAGGTCAAACCAGAGGTTTGGGACTGCAAGGAACATGACTGCCTTCACAGACCAGCCCCTTTTCCAAACTCTTATGCACCCCCTGACCCAGGCATTAACAGTGCTCTTCCAGCCCGTGGTTGACTTGGCCAGCTGAAAATAAAATTCAAATGGCAGCCACTAAACAGTATAAAATATCTTAATTTTAGCCTAAACTGGGGACAGCAACAGTCTCCAAGGCTACAGAAGCAGGGGCTCAGCAGATGATCCAAAAGACAAGAAGAAAAGCCCGTTTAAAGAAAACAATCAGTGGCTGAAAGCTATTAAGTTCACTCTTCTAGTTCAAAGGGATTCGAAATGGCAATTTGTCAGGCAACTGTTGTCACTTTAGACGCCCCTGGTTGTTTTCTTTGAAGCCCTTGATTGACTGCAGGAGCCCATGCCAGATTCTTCTAAGGACAGGATTTCCACAGTTGAACACTTTTATGTCACAGTAATTATGAGTCTTCCCAAATTTAATCAACAAAGGCATAAGTATGCAAGTTTTAAAAAGTATGCATGGGCTTGGCAGGGTCCAGGCAATGGCAATGAATGTGGATGAAGGCAGACCACCAACTGGACGGTTTTGGTCACTTAATTGTCTGTTGGCTAGCCAACAATGAAGCAGACTTCAACTTGAGAAGGATCATTTCTATGAATGAACTAACTGAGAGTCATTGAGTGCCCTGACATTGTATTGTCTCTCTAACCAGCAGAGGTTGAGTCTAGCAGGATCTCTTTCGCCCATTGTTTCTGAAAATAGGTGCAAAGGCCAGAGCACCCCAGGGGAGCAGTGAAAGTCTTCTGGAGACACTGACAAGCACAAGACCGCCAGAGTGAAGGAGCTATGAGCACAGCCATGCTCTTGACCCAGACTTGCTTCTCGAAATGCACAGAATGGAAAGAGGATGGAGAAACCCTCTGAAGCATTTTGGCCTTAGGAAGTATTATTTGCAAGGTCATTTGCTATTTGCAAGTCAATGACCTCCTTAGTGATGGAAGTGTGTCCATGCGTGCTTGCAGAGGAAGTGGTGGGGCTAAGTTTCTTAGGATAGGGGTCCAACCTACCAGTCCACAAGGAAGGTCAAACCAGAGGTTTGGGACTGCAAGGAACATGACTGCCTTCACAGACCAGCCCCTTTTCCAAACTCTTATGCACCCCCTGACCCAGGCATTAACAGTGCCCCAGGTAGAGACATGGACAGTGATACAGATGGTAAAGATGGGAGCTGAGGAGCCCTGAGGATAGCGCCAGCGAGGTGGACCCTTGCCCAGCAGCTGTGCGCCAAATGTCCCTGCAAGGCAGCTTTGGGGACACATCTATGGCAAAAAAAAAAAAAAAAAAAAACTGTAATGTCTATATACAGCTTGTGGGGCTGGGGCCAGGAGTGAGGTCGGGGAAGAAACTCAACAAAGACAGGAAGAACAGATGGAAAAAAGGTGAAGCCAGGAAAGATCTGGAAGCTGGGAAGGGAGCTTGTCACAGTCATGTACTCCCAAGTACAGGAAACCAGGGGACTAGATGTGTGGAGCGAAAGCTCATATGAGCTGCTCACTATGTGAGTGTGCAGGCCGCACAAGGAGCCTGATGGGAAGGCAATATCTTTACTCACATGGAACTTTCAGAATTCACTCATTCATTCACTCATTCACTCATCCAAACCTTCAACTGCCTGAGCTTCTCAGTGACACCAGTGGTCAAGAACCTGCCTCCCAGTACAGGAGACATAAGAAACATGGGTTCTGTCCCTGGGTAGGGAAGATCCCTTGGAGCAGGAAAGGGCAACCTGCTCCAGTATTCTTGCCTGGAAAATCCCATGGACAGAGGAACCTGGCAGGACACAGTCCATAGCATTGCAAAGAGTCAGACACTACAGAACCACATTGGCACGTGCAATACTGTGGATCATCACAGTTGGTGATAGAGAGCCGGAGGGCATATGTGATCTGGGAGCCAAGTGATGGAATCGTAGCTCTGCTGAGTGCCAGCTGTATGGCCTCGGGTGAACAGCTTGTTTCCTCTGTGCCTGGATTTCTTTTCTGTAAAACGTGGATAAAAACAGGGCATTTCTTATAGGGTTGTCATGATGACTAAATGAGTAGATACATGCAAAGCACTCTGAGCAGTGCCTAATAGCAAACTGTAAGATAGGGGTCCAGTCCACAAGGAAGGTCAAACCAGAGGTTTGGGACTGCAAGGAACATGACTGCCTTCACAGACCAGCCCCTTTTCCAAACTCTTATGCACCCCCTGACCCAGGCATTAACAGTGCCCCAGGTAGAGACATGGACAGTGATACAGATGGTAAAGATGGGAGCTGAGGAGCCCTGAGGATAGCGCCAGCGAGGTGGACCCTTGCCCAGCAGCTGTGCGCCAAATGTCCCTGCAAGGCAGCTTTGGGGACACATCTATGGCAAAAAAAAAAAAAAAAAAAAACTGTAATGTCTATATACAGCTTGTGGGGCTGGGGCCAGGAGTGAGGTCGGGGAAGAAACTCAACAAAGACAGGAAGAACAGATGGAAAAAAGGTGAAGCCAGGAAAGATCTGGAACTCTGGGAAGGGAGCTTGTCACAGTCATGTACTCCCAAGTACAGGAAACCAGGGGACTAGATGTGTGGAGCGAAAGCTCATATGAGCTGCTCACTATGTGAGTGTGCAGGCCGCACAAGGAGCCTGATGGGAAGGCAATATCTTTACTCACATGGAACTTTCAGAATTCACTCATTCATTCACTCATTCACTCATCCAAACCTTCAACTGCCTGAGCTTCTCAGTGACACCAGTGGTCAAGAACCTGCCTCCCAGTACAGGAGACATAAGAAACATGGGTTCTGTCCCTGGGTAGGGAAGATCCCTTGGAGCAGGAAAGGGCAACCTGCTCCAGTATTCTTGCCTGGAAAATCCCATGGACAGAGGAACCTGGCAGGACACAGTCCATAGCATTGCAAAGAGTCAGACACTACAGAACCACATTGGCACGTGCAATACTGTGGATCATCACAGTTGGTGATAGAGAGCCGGAGGGCATATGTGATCTGGGAGCCAAGTGATGGAATCGTAGCTCTGCTGAGTGCCAGCTGTATGGCCTCGGGTGAACAGCTTGTTTCCTCTGTGCCTGGATTTCTTTTCTGTAAAACGTGGATAAAAACAGGGCATTTCTTATAGGGTTGTCATGATGACTAAATGAGTAGATACATGCAAAGCACTCTGAGCAGTGCCTAGCACAGTTAGCAAACTGTAAGATTTAACTATTTTTATTTATGTGCCCGTCAAAAAAGCCACCAGGATGCTTACTGATATGTGTCTAAGTAAAGGAGGATTAAATAGACTTTGAGGATAGTTTATTTTTACCCTGCTTGAATCCCCTCAACCTCATCCTCTAAGTGTTCTTTTAGATTTTAGTGCTTTAGCAACAGAGAGTTTGCCACAACCTGGGGAAGTTTTTATGTTTCTTGGAGAAATCTTTTGTATATTGCAGGGAAACCTGTGTCTGCAGTTTGTTCTTTCTTGCTCAGGTTCTGTCCCTGGTAGCAAACCAACCTGTCTGCTTCCACAGAGGTGTGCTTCAAGGATAAGAAGCCTGGCAAAATCCTGTGTGTTTCCCCTCTCTGGATGTCATACCCACAGCCTTCCTCAATATTTACTAAGACACAGGTTCAGCATCTTCCCTTTCATTGTTGGTTCCGATTACACATGATGCCCAAGACTGTACTAATCCTGCAGGTGACCCAACCAGGACAGCATGGAGTAGATCTATGACCTTCCTTCCAGACTCAACGGTCACTTGAAGGTCACCAAATAGTGAAGTCAAATGTGTGGCTGCTGCATCTCTTGATTCCTTTTAAAGATACTATGGCAAAAGCACCATCAAGAGGTCTTCCTAAATGTTGTTTTGGGGTCATTTCTTTACCACTTACTTAGCATCATTGACATTTGAGTCCCAAATGTAAAAAAAAAAAAAAAAGGTCACTTGTCCCTGCCAATTGTTTGAAGCAGTTTAGTAATTTTGAACCCTATTTATATTAAACAATGTCATCAATAACCTAATACATCACTAGATAACCCAAAAGATACACCATGAGAATTTTCATCAAAGTTACTTATAAAATGGGTCATCAATAAGACAGGGCTCAGAGCCACGTGTCACAGAACTAGAGTCTTCCCTACAAGCTGATTCTGCTCTATCATGGGAATGCAGCCTTGCAACTAGGTACTGCCCTAAATTTCTTTTCTGTAAAACGTGGATAAGCACAGGGCATTTCTTATAGGGTTGTCATGTCGACTAAATGAGTAGATACATGCAAAGCTCTCTGAGCAGTGCCTAGCACAGTTAGCACACTGTAAGATTTAACTATTTTTATTTATGTGCCCGTCAAAAAAGCCACCAGGATGCTTACTGATATGTGTCTAAGTAAAGGAGGATTAAATAGACTTTGAGGATAGTTTATTTTTACCCTGCTTGAATCCCCTCAACCTCATCCTCTAAGTGTTCTTTTAGATTTTAGTGCTTTAGCAACAGAGAGTTTGCCACAACCTGGGGAAGTTTTTATGTTTCTTGGAGAAATCTTTTGTATATTGCAGGGAAACCTGTGTCTGCAGTTTGTTCTTTCTTGCTCAGGTTCTGTCCCTGGTAGCAAACCAACCTGTCTGCTTCCACAGAGGTGTGCTTCAAGGATAAGA
Source organism: Tragulus kanchil (assembly GCA_022376925.1). Lineage (NCBI taxonomy): Eukaryota > Metazoa > Chordata > Mammalia > Artiodactyla > Tragulidae > Tragulus > Tragulus kanchil. The sequence goes on along the minus strand of JAIOJX010000031.1, from coordinate 40,729,967 downwards.
AGCCTGGCAAAATCCTGTGTGTTTCCCCTCTCTGGATGTCATACCCACAGCCTTCCTCAATATTTACTAAGACACAGGTTCAGCATCTTCCCTTTCATTGTTGGTTCCGATTACACATGATGCCCAAGACTGTACTAATCCTGCAGGTGACCCAACCAGGACAGCATGGAGTAGATCTATGACCTTCCTTCCAGACTCAACGGTCACTTGAAGGTCACCAAATAGTGAAGTCAAATGTGTGGCTGCTGCATCTCTTGATTCCTTTTAAAGATACTATGGCAAAAGCACCATCAAGAGGTCTTCCTAAATGTTGTTTTGGGGTCATTTCTTTACCACTTACTTAGCATCATTGACATTTGAGTCCCAAATGTAAAAAAAAAAAAAAAAGGTCACTTGTCCCTGCCAATTGTTTGAAGCAGTTTAGTAATTTTGAACCCTATTTATATTAAACAATGTCATCAATAACCTAATACATCACTAGATAACCCAAAAGATACACCATGAGAATTTTCATCAAAGTTACTTATAAAATGGGTCATCAATAAGACAGGGCTCAGAGCCACGTGTCACAGAACTAGAGTCTTCCCTACAAGCTGATTCTGCTCTATCATGGGAATGCAGCCTTGCAACTAGGTACTGACCCCCTAAATTGTCAGAAAAGTCTCTCTAAATTCACCCTTATTTTCCAAAATGCATCATGAAACACCCTGTCAATATCTGACAGTAGTCCTGAAGGTCACAAGGGTGCCTTGGCCACTTGCCAAGTGACAGTGCCACCTTTTCAATGGACAAAGGGCATGATTGGACTGTCACCATCAGGGCAGAGTACAGAAGGACCAGGTTCTTCCATGCACAAAGCAATTTACATAAGCATTGTAAGAAGTCCATTTTCTGAGCTGTGGAGTTGGAACTCCAGTTCAGGGCAAAGGAATATCTGAGGACTTGAGTGTTGACACAGATTGCAAGGTCCTAGCCCCAGAGTTTCTGACTCAGCAGGCCTGGGATGGGGCCTGGGAATTGATGTTTCTCACATGTTCCCAGGTGGTGCTGATGTGATCTGTCTGGAGGTCACACTTGGAGAACCACTGCCTTAGATGAACTTCTCTTTTTGCCACCCTCTTTTTCTTTCTTTTAGCTGCACCACTTGGCATGTGGGATCTTAGTTCCCCAACCAGAGATCAAACCCATGCCCCCGCCTTGGAAGCTCAGAGACCTAATCATTGGATAGCCATCAAAATCCCTCCACCACTCTTAAGATAAAAGGAATAAGGATGAGACGTGAAGTTGGTCTTCCATTCTGTCCACATCTTTGAGACTCTTCAAACAGGATAATCTCTGTAGCAGAGGGTTGAGTGTCTATGAATGCTGTCTTTATCTTGTGTTGAAAAAGTTTTTAATTATTGTCTATTTCTTATCAGAATTGTGTTATTTTTCCTCTCTCACTGCCTCATAAAGAAAGCCTCTTGATTAAATCATATTTTGGCAAGAAGAGAAGAGTCTTCTCTGATCTTTGGCCAAAATGTTTCCCTAAAACATCATGCCCACCATATAGTTTAATCCAGAATTCCTTTCAAAAAAAGAAAGGTTTAGTGTGAAATTGCTATTTCTCAGTGAACTCATGCTAGCTTCTTGTGATCAGATTCCTTTTGCAAGGGAAGCAGAATGTGTAATCTATTCCAGAATCCTGCTTGCAATAGACGTTTTAGGTGTCTACTCCCCTCACCGAGGTTCACGCTGAAGCAAAGTAAAATTCAAACAACTGTCTTTCCTCCAAGTCATTCATCCTCTTTACACCATCTTTTCTGTATCACGGGTTTGTGCCTTTGGTCATTCAAAGGTTGTGTCTTCTTTCGTGTGCTCAGAACCCTTACTTGTCCAGCAAGCATCATGGTCCTCGGCCTATTTAGGACTGCAGACACACCCACCCATCCTGCAAAAATTTTCTTTCTGTTTCCAGCAAAAGTCCAAGGAGCAGGAAGCATCCCATTGCCAAAGGAATCTCCATGGATCCTGGCCTGTTTCTCCACATTTTCAGGAGTTTCATTCTTGAAGGCAAGTGGCTGCAAAGGGCCAGATGGCCTTTCACTGATGTCCATGGACCAAGAAGACTTGCTAGACAGTCTCCTGGCTGTGGTCCATCTGACATCAGCAGACTGGGCAGCACACAGTGGTCCCTCTACTTGGTTGCACTGGACAAGATCCCAGTGTGCAAAGATGCTCTATGAGGGCAGATGCGGCTTGCATCCACAGTCTTTCACCTCATTCCCATGGACTCCTTATTCAAGACCTGGCTCAGGTTCAATACACGGGGATCTGTCCCTTCCCCTGGGACATCCTTCCCCAGAGATGTGCAGGCCAGCTCCCTCACATCATTTGGATCTTTACCCAAATGTCTCCTTCTTTCCTAAATATTCCACCTAGAATAACAACTTCCCCCACATCTTGCAATTCCTCTTTCTGCTTTATTTCTCTCCTTAGCTTTATTTCTCTCTTCTCACCAAGGAGTTTCACTGTTTATTGTCTCTCCTGTCACAAACACAGAGGTTTTTTGTCTCTTGGTTCTGCTAATGTATCCTGAGTTTGTAGAACATTGCCTGGGGCATATGGGGTCCTCATCAGTGAATACTGACTGAATGAATGAACGGGTGAGTGAATGAATGAAGTGGAAGAGGGAAGTCATGAAAAGGAATGTGGGAATGGAGGTCCACATGTTATTTTATCTGCAGGCATGTACTTAGGTGTGTCCAGTTTGAGCTAATGCAGTCCCATGAAGTCTACTGCTTGCAATAGACGTTTTAGGTGTCTCACCGAGGTTCACGCTGAAGCAAAGTAAAATTCAAACAACTGTCTTTCCTCCAAGTCATTCATCCTCTTTACACCATCTTTTCTGTATCACGGGTTTGTGCCTTTGGTCATTCAAAGGTTGTGTCTTCTTTCGTGTGCTCAGAACCCTTACTTGTCCAGCAAGCATCATGGTCCTCGGCCTATTTAGGACTGCAGACACACCCACCCATCCTGCAAAAATTTTCTTTCTGTTTCCAGCAAAAGTCCAAGGAGCAGGAAGCATCCCATTGCCAAAGGAATCTCCATGGATCCTGGCCTGTTTCTCCACATTTTCAGGAGTTTCATTCTTGAAGGCAAGTGGCTGCAAAGGGCCAGATGGCCTTTCACTGATGTCCATGGACCAAGAAGACTTGCTAGACAGTCTCCTGGCTGTGGTCCATCTGACATCAGCAGACTGGGCAGCACACAGTGGTCCCTCTACTTGGTTGCACTGGACAAGATCCCAGTGTGCAAAGATGCTCTATGAGGGCAGATGCGGCTTGCATCCACAGTCTTTCACCTCATTCCCATGGACTCCTTATTCAAGACCTGGCTCAGGTTCAATACACGGGGATCTGTCCCTTCCCCTGGGACATCCTTCCCCAGAGATGTGCAGGCCAGCTCCCTCACATCATTTGGATCTTTACCCAAATGTCTCCTTCTTTCCTAAATATTCCACCTAGAATAACAACTTCCCCCACATCTTGCAATTCCTCTTTCTGCTTTATTTCTCTCCTTAGCTTTATTTCTCTCTTCTCACCAAGGAGTTTCACTGTTTATTGTCTCTCCTGTCACAAACACAGAGGTTTTTTGTCTCTTGGTTCTGCTAATGTATCCTGAGTTTGTAGAACATTGCCTGGGGCATATGGGGTCCTCATCAGTGAATACTGACTGAATGAATGAACGGGTGAGTGAATGAATGAAGTGGAAGAGGGAAGTCATGAAAAGGAATGTGGGAATGGAGGTCCACATGTTATTTTATCTGCAGGCATGTACTTAGGTGTGTCCAGTTTGAGCTAATGCAGTCCCATGAAGTCAGGGATTCAAAAACTTCCATGCTCAGGTACTTTCCCAAAAGACACTGAGAACCCCCAGAAGCACCTCTACAGCATTCTGAGGGCGTCTCATCTCTGAACCTCAAAGGGTCCTTCAACTACATTCCCTGAGTTGCCAGATCCTGAGATGGGGCCAAAGAAAAGGGCCTTCAGTTTGTGTAAACTAGAATCAGGCCTCTTCTATCTGATACAAAGGGCACTTGAATGTTCTGGGTTTGAGAACGTTCACACAGCAAGCTTCGTCAGTTCCTTCTGTGTCCAATTCTCAGTAAGAATGTGACCCTAGGAGCCCTGCTTGTTATCAGGTAAGCACTCTGTGACAAGCTCTTACACATACAGCCATGGGATTCTCCAGTCAGGAATACTGGAGTTGATAGCCTTTCCCTTCTTCTGAGGATCTTCCTGACCCAAGAATCAAACCAGCATCTCCTGCATTGCAGGCAGGTTCTTTACCAGCTGAGCTAGAAGGGAAGCCCTGCTTACAGAGATCATCCCACCTAACTCTCATAGCAAATTGGCTGGATTGTATAACCTCCATTTTAAAGATTAAGGAATGGGGGCTTGGGGAAGTTATGTAGCTTTCCTTACTATGTGCTGTTAGCAGGTTGGGTGGAAGGATGGACCTCAGGTAAGTGTGACCTTAGAGCTTTCTCTCCTCTGTGGAGGCCCAAGTCCAGCTCCTCAGGGAACTTTGGAGGGTGCTATGGAAATGAAACCCCTGGTGGGAAAGAACCACCCTATCAATACAGAAAACGCAGCATCAGTCCCTGGCTTGGGAAGATCACCTGGAGAAGGAATGATTACTGACTTCGATATTCTTGCTTGAGAAATCTCACGGCCAGGGGAACTTGGTGGGCTAAAGTCCATGGGGTCACAAAGAGTTGGACACGACTTAGCGACTAAACAATGGAAATGCAGTTCTGTTGTGACTGCAGAATTTCTTACTGGCACTGGGTTCAGAAAGATGAGCCAGATGCATGCGCTCTAAACCTAGAAACCCATCCTTTGGGGCCTATCTATGGCCCTGTGATGGAAACCACTGGAGTCCAAGGAGATTTCTGCCTCTCCCCCTTTCCCCACTGTCTTCTTTTCCATTGAGATTCAGGGCTTACATCTTTCACACTGAGCGTGGCTGAGGGACGCAGAGGCACATCTGTGTTTCTACACAGTCTCCCCTTCATGTGAACAAATAAAATAAGAGATCACCAAGTAGACACCTGTATATACAGTCACCTTCTCAGCCAGACAGATATTTATTTGCTGTTGTATAAATGAGAGAAATTTGCACTCAGCCCTGAACACTTGGCCACCCTTGGCCATCCTCCCTTCTCCCCAGCGGCTTCTTCCATGAGAACGGCCACAGTCCGTGACACTTCATTTTGCTCTGCTTAAAGACCAGGCACCAGCCGTGGAAGATCTGTTTTGCACCTGTACTCAGGTCTTGGAAGGTGCTCGGGCTGTCAGGGAAATCCCAGGCACCAAGGCGAAGTCCAGTCTTCCATGACAGAGAGGAAGTGTTTTAAAAGGCAGGTGTTCTGATCCTTTCACACGTTGTTTTATGGGACAGTCCCTTAAAACAGACCCTGTGCCATGGGGCTTGCTTTAAAGGGGTCAGCCCATCTCCCTGGGCTAAGAGTGGAGAAGATGTGAAAACAAGGACATAAACCATGAATGTCAAGTTCTGCTCCTCTTTACACCCCCACACAGGATGAAACATCAGCGGGAAATGTCAGGTTTCTCTCTCAGCAAACTGTGAATATGTGATGTGTGGGCTGGGGTGACAAAGTCAGGAGTTTATCTTAAGGACTTCCTTTTTTTTTCCTAAGATTATTTGACGTGGACCATTTTTAAAGTCTTTGTTGATTGTGTTACAACTCACTTCTGTTTTATGTGTTGTTTTCTGGCCCTGAGGCATGTGGGATCTTAGTTCCCTGACCAGGGATCAAGCTGCAACCCCTGCATAGGAAAAAGCCTTAAAGTCCATGGGGTCACAAAGAGTTGGACACGATGAAAAGTTCTGTTGTGACTGCAGAATTTCTTACTGGCACTGGGTTCAGAAAGATGAGCCAGATGCATGCGCTCTAAACCTAGAAACCCATCCTTTGGGGCCTATCTATGGCCCTGTGATGGAAACCACTGGAGTCCAAGGAGATTTCTGCCTCTCCCCCTTTCCCCACTGTCTTCTTTTCCATTGAGATTCAGGGCTTACATCTTTCACACTGAGCGTGGCTGAGGGACGCAGAGGCACATCTGTGTTTCTACACAGTCTCCCCTTCATGTGAACAAATAAAATAAGAGATCACCAAGTAGACACCTGTATATACAGTCACCTTCTCAGCCAGACAGATATTTATTTGCTGTTGTATAAATGAGAGAAATTTGCACTCAGCCCTGAACACTTGGCCACCCTTGGCCATCCTCCCTTCTCCCCAGCGGCTTCTTCCATGAGAACGGCCACAGTCCGTGACACTTCATTTTGCTCTGCTTAAAGACCAGGCACCAGCCGTGGAAGATCTGTTTTGCACCTGTACTCAGGTCTTGGAAGGTGCTCGGGCTGTCAGGGAAATCCCAGGCACCAAGGCGAAGTCCAGTCTTCCATGACAGAGAGGAAGTGTTTTAAAAGGCAGGTGTTCTGATCCTTTCACACGTTGTTTTATGGGACAGTCCCTTAAAACAGACCCTGTGCCATGGGGCTTGCTTTAAAGGGGTCAGCCCATCTCCCTGGGCTAAGAGTGGAGAAGATGTGAAAACAAGGACATAAACCATGAATGTCAAGTTCTGCTCCCCTCTTTACACCCCCACACAGGATGAAACATCAGCGGGAAATGTCAGGTTTCTCTCTCAGCAAACTGTGAATATGTGATGTGTGGGCTGGGGTGACAAAGTCAGGAGTTTATCTTAAGGACTTCCTTTTTTTTTCCTAAGATTATTTGACGTGGACCATTTTTAAAGTCTTTGTTGATTGTGTTACAACTCACTTCTGTTTTATGTGTTGTTTTTCTGGCCCTGAGGCATGTGGGATCTTAGTTCCCTGACCAGGGATCGAAGCTGCAACCCCTGCATAGGAAAAAGCCTTAACCACTGAACTGCTAGGGTATTCCCAAAGGCGTTCTTACAGGAAGAGGGTAAAGGCAAATGGAGTTTCAGAACTGGGAGGAAGTTCATTGTTTTTCTTGACTAGCTGTATTTTAAAATGAAACTATTTTACTCAATTCCTACTTAATTGTGGAATTTCTAGAATAAGTGATGGCATTTTAAAAAACACCTTTTTAAAACGGTTCTCTATGTGAGGACTCAGCTTTTACATGTCATGTTGTCAGTAGCCCCTGGAGTGATGGAGAGACTGGACTGCCATGCAAGTTCTATCGTGATCTGAAGTTCCCTTGCAGGCCTGCATCCATGCTCCGTCGCTTTGGCCATGACTCTTTGCAGTGCCTTACACCTAACCCAGCTTGGTTGAGTATCTTGTCTTTGGCCAATCGAGTTTTGTCGTACAAATTTCCTCTTCAAGTGTGTTCCTGTTTGTTTGTTGCGGTTTGTGGTAGTTGTTAGCATTTGGGGCATAGTTTTTACGTTCTATCTCCTACTCCTTTGTCATCTTTGCTGCAAGAATCTCCCCCACTCCCCCTTCCCCCCTCCCCAGGCTTTTCATTCTTTTTGCTTCTTTTTTACTAACATTACTTCTTAGTTAAAATATGACTAAATTTGTTTCTTTTTTTCAGGTAGTTTGTGTTTCTTGGAAACTATTTAATAACTCCTACCCCAAGGTCACAGAGATATTCAATTACATTTTCTGCTAAAAATACTGAGGTTCTGCCTCTCACATTTAAGTCTTTAACCCAGCTTTTCTGTTTGTTGGTTTTGCCTGTGGCATGAGGTAGTTTTTCACGTCACTTTTCTGTGGATGACCAGTCTTCTGGTCACCATTTATTGAAAGTCCTTCCCATCCCACTAACCTGGGAAAAGCAGCTCTGCCTCCAATCAGGGCTGCTGATACGTGCATAGATACGTTCTCAGGAAGTCTGCTCAATTTTGTTTTGTTTTTTCCCTATCTATCCCTGCACCTACACAGCATTTCTTAGCTACTATACCTTTAATTAGAGGGCTTCCCTGGTGGCTCAGATGGTAAAGAATCTGCCCCCAAGGCAGGAGACCTGGGTTAGATCCTGGAGTAGGGAAGATCCCCTGGAGAAGAACAAGGCAACCACTCCAGTATTCTTGCCTGGAAAATTCCCATGAACTGAGGAGCCTCACAGGCTACAGTCCACGGGGTATCAAAGAGTCAGACATGATTGAGTGACTGAGCAGCATACAAATTAGAGTCTCCTCATTTGAATACTTGGGTTAATGATACCCAACTTATGTAAGTGTGCTAAAAATGAAATTCAAAAATACATATTCATGTTTTCAAATGTTTCTTTGCTATAGGAGCTCATGTCCAAATGTTCTTTGGTAAAGGAAAAATGGGCTTCATGTGTCTTTTGAGGCTCAGTGTATTTGTGTGTGCTGGACAGATAGCCAGTCACCGCACTCTTCCTTCTCTCTTCTACTGTGGAGTCTGGTCTTCGCAGAGCATCTGGGCATTGGCCATGTCGAAGAATCAGAGTCATGGGTAGACCTCGGAGCACAACCTAAGATAGAAAATTGTCGAAGTTGATGAGGCTAAGTACTGTAAGGGGGGAAAGATAAAGCTGCAGGTCAGAAATAAAAGATAGGGCAAAAGCATAGATGAGGCAGGAAAGAAAGACAAGAATCCACTCTGTACACAGGAGAATCTTTTTTTTTTTTTTTTTGGTCTGGACCGGAAGGGCCCAAAGTGAAGAAGACAAACAGAGCTTTTAAAGAAATAGACACCGATGCCATCCCTTTTGGGCACCAGGAACCATCTTGTGGAAGACAATTTTTCCATGGATGTGAGAGGTCAGTTTTAGAGACAATTCAAGTGTATTACATTTATCATGCACTTTATTTCTGTTATTATTACATCAGCTCCAGCTCAAATAAGCAGGCATTAGATCCTGGAGGTTGGGGATCCCTGCCTTAGGGCATTCCTTGAGAAAACAAAGTAAAGATTTAAATTGTCTTGGAACTGCATTATCTTTCTTTGGTTGTGATTCTCTGCCAGGACCAAACCTCAAAGTAGCTGATTCTCACACGCATTCCATGTGACACGCAGAAAGGTAGAACTATCCCTGCTGAAGGGCCCTCAGGAACGAGAGGGCGGGTCTCCTGAGAAGCTGCCAAAATTGCTTGGGACGCCTTAGGGCACTAGGGTGTCCTTGAAAACACTTTGTAAACTTCAGAGTGACCTGTGCCCAAAGCACGATTAATGATGAGAAGTGGTTGCTGCCTAGACAGCTGCTTGCTGAAGAGAGTCTGCCAGCCCTGAGATGCTCGTTGTGGACACAGAGTGCTGGTCCATCACCCCAGTCACCTTTGCCAGGCTGTTCCTCCTTAGCAGGTGCCTTGAATCATTGCTTTATGCCCCAAGTTTGAAAGCCACGATGTTGGTGGAGTAGGCAATTTGGAAGCTGTCAAGAAATATTCGATCCCACAGCAAAGAGTAAGTTTTGTGGCTTGTCTCTTGAAATAATGTGTTGGCTTCACTTTGCTCAAGTGAACAAAATTTTCCCCTAGTCCTCAAAGTCCCTGGAGAAGCAAAGAGTTATTGGTGGAATCTGCAGGGCCATTTGTGCATAGGGTTAGACCCGATTCTTTGATTTGCACCTATAGGGGTTATAATTTGCCCAAAGTAAAGAGATTTTGTTATTATTCATATACAAGTTTATTAGACTTTTTGTTGCACTTAAAGTAGTAGGATGAAAAATTATTTGGTTCAGTTATAATTATGTGAAGTTTGGGAAAAAATAAAAAAACCTCATTAGGTCTTTTCCCCCTCAATTTGAGAGATACGCAGTGTCTTTTTTAAAATAAATTTAAAAGCATATACTCCCAATCCATCCTTCCCCACACCTTTCCCCCAAGGCAGCCACAAGTCTTGTGGAAGACAATTTCATGTTGGGGTTTTTAAAATTAAAACATTTATCATGCACTTTATTTCTGTTATTATTACATCAGCTCCAGCTCAAATAAGCAGGCATTAGATCCTGGAGGTTGGGGATCCCTGCCTTAGGGCATTCCTTGAGAAAACAAAGTAAAGATTTAAATTGTCTTGGAACTGCATTATCTTTCTTTGGTTGTGATTCTCTGCCAGGACCAAACCTCAAAGTAGCTGATTCTCACACGCATTCCATGTGACACGCAGAAAGGTAGAACTATCCCTGCTGAAGGGCCCTCAGGAACGAGGGCGGGTCTCCTGAGAAGCTGCCAAAATTGCTTGGGACGCCTTAGGGCACTAGGGTGTCCTTGAAAACACTTTGTAAACTTCAGAGTGACCTGTGCCCAAAGCACGATTAATGATGAGAAGTGGTTGCTGCCTAGACAGCTGCTTGCTGAAGAGAGTCTGCCAGCCCTGAGATGCTCGTTGTGGACACAGAGTGCTGGTCCATCACCCCAGTCACCTTTGCCAGGCTGTTCCTCCTTAGCAGGTGCCTTGAATCATTGCTTTATGCCCCAAGTTTGAAAGCCACGATGTTGGTGGAGTAGGCAATTTGGAAGCTGTCAAGAAATATTCGATCCCACAGCAAAGAGTAAGTTTTGTGGCTTGTCTCTTGAAATAATGTGTTGGCTTCACTTTGCTCAAGTGAACAAAATTTTCCCCTAGTCCTCAAAGTCCCTGGAGAAGCAAAGAGTTATTGGTGGAATCTGCAGGGCCATTTGTGCATAGGGTTAGACCCGATTCTTTGATTTGCACCTATAGGGGTTATAATTTGCCCAAAGTAAAGAGATTTTGTTATTATTCATATACAAGTTTATTAGACTTTTTGTTGCACTTAAAGTAGTAGGATGAAAAATTATTTGGTTCAGTTATAATTATGTGAAGTTTGGGAAAAAATAAAAAAACCTCATTAGGTCTTTTCCCCCTCAATTTGAGAGATACGCAGTGTCTTTTTTAAAATAAATTTAAAAGCATATACTCCCAATCCATCCTTCCCCACACCTTTCCCCCAAGGCAGCCACAAGTCTGTTTTCTACAACTGTGAGTCTGTTTCTGTTTTGTAGATAAGTTCATTGGTGGCATGTTTTAGATTCCACAGGTAAGTTTCTCTGAGGAACAGACTATCAGCCTGGGCAGAAGTTTTGAAGTAGCCCTGAACACTGCCCTCTAGTGTCTGAATAGGCAAATACAGCTGAAGAGCTTCGGAGCTGAACCCAGAGCTCCAACATTAACAGAAATCTGGGATAGGAGCAAACAGTCCACAGTTTGGGCCACACCTTGGTCAGAAGATGGACCCGGTATACAGGGGTTTCTAGTGCTTTTGAACTTCAACCAAGCTCTAAATGGCACTTAAAAGCCAGTTCGTTAAGTAATGTTGTGAAATCACACAAACAGATTCATTCTCTATTTTTTAAAAATTTGGTCTGTTAAAAGAAAAAAATAAGGTCACTGCAGACAGGAGAGTGGCCTACAGTCTCTCTTCTTAAAAAAATAATTGCACAATGTGGGCTTCCCCTGGTGGTCCAGTGGGTAAGGACACCGCCTTGCTGTGCAAGGGACGCCGGTTCGATCCCTGGCCTGGGAGGAGCCCACGTGCCGCGGAGCGGCTGGACTGATGTGTCCAATTACCGAGCCAGAGCTCTGGAGCGCATGCGCCCAGAACTGGCGCTCTGCAACGACAGACGCCACGCGATGGGAAGCCCCCAGAAGCCAAAGAACAAAGACGGATGAACATAGAGAAACGAAGACCAATAGAAGTGGCCCGCCTGCCTCCCTCCTCAAAGTCCCTGGAGAAGCAAAGGTAGGCCATTTGTGCATAGGGTTAGACCCGATTCTTTGATTTGCACCTATAGGGGTTATAATTTGCCCAAAGTAAAGAGATTTTGTTATTATTCATATACAAGTTTATTAGACTTTTTGTTGCACTTAAAGTAGTAGGATGAAAAATTATTTGGTTCAGTTATAATTATGTGAAGTTTGGGAAAAAATAAAAAAACCTCATTAGGTCTTTTCCCCCTCAATTTGAGAGATACGCAGTGTCTTTTTTAAAATAAATTTAAAAGCATATACTCCCAATCCATCCTTCCCACACCTTTCCCCCAAGGCAGCCACAAGTCTGTTTTCTACAACTGTGAGTCTGTTTCTGTTTTGTAGATAAGTTCATTGGTGGCATGTTTTAGATTCCACAGGTAAGTTTCTCTGAGGAACAGACTATCAGCCTGGGCAGAAGTTTTGAAGTAGCCCTGAACACTGCCCTCTAGTGTCTGAATAGGCAAATACAGCTGAAGAGCTTCGGAGCTGAACCCAGAGCTCCAACATTAACAGAAATCTGGGATAGGAGCAAACAGTCCACAGTTTGGGCCACACCTTGGTCAGAAGATGGACCCGGTATACAGGGGTTTCTAGTGCTTTTGAACTTCAACCAAGCTCTAAATGGCACTTAAAAGCCAGTTCGTTAAGTAATGTTGTGAAATCACACAAACAGATTCATTCTCTATTTTTTAAAAATTTGGTCTGTTAAAAGAAAAAAATAAGGTCACTGCAGACAGGAGAGTGGCCTACAGTCTCTCTTCTTAAAAAAATAATTGCACAATGTGGGCTTCCCCTGGTGGTCCAGTGGGTAAGGACACCGCCTTGCTGTGCAAGGGACGCCGGTTCGATCCCTGGCCTGGGAGGAGCCCACGTGCCGCGGAGCGGCTGGACTGATGTGTCCAATTACCGAGCCAGAGCTCTGGAGCGCATGCGCCCAGAACTGGCGCTCTGCAACGACAGACGCCACCGCGATGGGAAGCCCACAGAAGCCAAAGAACAAAGACGGATGAACATAGAGAAACGAAAGACCAATAGAAGTGGCCCGCCTGCTCCCCTCCCTCCCCAACCCGATCCCCGCCCAAAATAAATAAATAAATAAATCTTAAAAAAAAAAAATTGCACAATGTGAGAGTTGCAAGTTCAGTTTTATTTGGGGCAAAATGAGTACTGCAGCCCAGGAGACAGCCAGGGCAACCTGAAGAAACCTCTCCCAAAAGGCAGGGGACAAGATCAGTATAGATGGGAATATATGCAATCAAGCACATATTTTTCCAGAAGGTCTCTACTGGTCTCATAAAGCTTCTGCTAGTCCCGAGGAACAGTCGTCATGAAGGATATTAGTGCTTTTCTAGAAATGCGGACGTACAACAATTAGACTCATAAAATTGACTCCTGAAAACAGACAACTATTTGAAGACCCATACTGCCAAGTTTTCCACCCAGCACAGAGGGCCCCATTTCTACCCTCCACCCTGAACTCCTTTCAGAGGGTGTTGAGGGCCAGCAGATGCAGCAGAACATGATTTAATCCTTGGAGAGGTAGATGGCAAGTGCCATGGCAAGTGCCAACTTGTAGTTGACAAGTCCACATCGGATTAAGGAGAAGGTTTCGTTAACCTTTCAGTGTGCTAATATTTGGTTACAGATTGCCTCATAGTTTTATATTCATATTAATATATCATGTAAATTATATTTACCATATTATCAAATCATATCATAACTCAAATTATTAGACTTCAAACGTTTAGAACTTCATGAAACTAGTGTGACTGAGAAAGAGATTTTTGTAAAACACACATACATGGGAATACATGAAACAAGAGTTTCAAAGGTTTCTGGGTTTCTTTTCATTGTGTACTTCATTTCCTTCAGGAAATGGTAGAGACAAAAATCTCAAATGTTTCAAAGCCAGTAGTTCTATTGAGAGACTGATATTATTTTATCCTTCTTTTTAGTCATGCACCTAAATTTGTAGCCAGAAAATGATGAAGCACTCTTATGGAAAAGAATCCAATGCCAGCTCAGATTACATCCAATGAGAGATTTTCACAAACCAATCATTCCCTTCAGATTTACAGAGTTGACTGAGTTGTCTTCCTGAGCAACTAGCATTTTCCAGGAGAAAAGGAGTTTCCCATCCGGAAGGCCGTGAGCTTCCCTGGTGGCTCAGGTGATAAGGAATCCACTTGCCAATACAGGAGACTCAGGAGGAACAGGTGTGATTCCTGGGTTTGCAAGGTCCCCTGAAGAAGGAAATGGTACACCACTCCAGTATTTTTTCCCGGAGAATCCCATAGACAGAGGAGCCTAGCAGGCTAGAGTCCAAGGGATCACAAAGAATTGGACAAAACGGACAACAACAATAACTATTGCGAAGCCCGCTGATGCAACTACTGGAACTCGTATGCCATCTCCTGGTCATTCCGCACATTGCAGCATACTAGGAAAATAAAGGAACTACTGGAAACTTCCCAAGTGGCTCAGTCATAAGGAATCTGCCTGCAATACAGAGACATGGGTTTGATCCCTAGGTTGGGAAGTCTCAAAAGAGTCGGACACGACTTAACTACTAAACAACAAGAACAACTCCACCTTGACTCAGGTTAAGATTGCCATGGAGGGCTTCCCCTGGTGGTCCAGCAGGTAAGGACACCGCCTTGCACTGCAAGGGGCGCCGGTTGGATCCCTGGCCTGGGAAGATCCCACGTGCCGCGGAACGGCTGGACTGATGTGTCCAATTACCGAGCCGGAGTTCTGGCGTGCATGCGCCCAGACTCTGTGACGACAGACGCCACCGCGATGGGAGGCCCACAGGAGCCGAAGAACAAAGATGGATGAAAATAGAGAAATGAAAGACCAATAGAAGTGGGCCACCCATCCCCCTCCCTCCCCACCCCACACCCCCCAAAAGATAAATAAATAAAATAAATGTTTTTTTTTTTTTTTTAAGATTGCCATGGAATGCTAAAGCTTACTCTTTATAGTAAATACTCATTCCCTTTTTGAAAAAAATCTTATTCATGGCCTAAAGCCCTGTCCTCTCTTAGACCATGTGAAACAGTGCTGTTTTCCAGACCAGAATCCAATGTCAAGTGTCATCTCTTGTCCAAACTACGTCCTTTTTGGTCATTTCCCCCAGTCCAGGACCCAATCACACATGGATTCCCACGTCATGTCTTTTGAGCTGCCTTCCAAGTGGACATGCCCTCAGCCATTCCATGTGGTTCTCCATCCGGATGTTTTGAAGAGTATAGCTCAGTTATTCTGTACAATGACTTAATTTGGATTTCTCCAGTGTCTTTCATTTGAGGCAGAAATATCACAGAAATGACACTGCATCCTACTGAGCACATCTTGCAGGACCCACAGGATGTGTTTGTTCCAAGAGCAATGGTGTTAACTTTGAGCTTACCCACATTGTTATCCCAAAGATCCAAGGATCACAAAGAATTGGACAAAACGGACAACAACAATAACTATTGCGAAGCCCGCTGATGCAACTACTGGAACTCGTATGCCATCTCCTGGTCATTCCGCACATTGCAGCATACTAGGAAAATAAAGGAACTACTGGAAACTTCCCAAGTGGCTCAGTCATAAGGAATCTGCCTGCAATACAGAGACATGGGTTTGATCCCTAGGTTGGGAAGTCTCAAAAGAGTCGGACACGACTTAACTACTAAACAACAAGAACAACTCCACCTTGACTCAGGTTAAGATTGCCATGGAGGGCTTCCCCTGGTGGTCCAGCAGGTAAGGACACCGCCTTGCACTGCAAGGGGCGCCGGTTGGATCCCTGGCCTGGGAAGATCCCACGTGCCGCGGAACGGCTGGACTGATGTGTCCAATTACCGAGCCGGAGTTCTGGCGTGCATGCGCCCAGACTCTGTGACGACAGACGCCACCGCGATGGGAGGCCCACAGGAGCCGAAGAACAAAGATGGATGAAAATAGAGAAATGAAAGACCAATAGAAGTGGGCCACCCATCCCCCTCCCTCCCCACCCCACACCCCCCAAAAGATAAATAAATAAAATAAATGTTTTTTTTTTTTTTTTAAGATTGCCATGGAATGCTAAAGCTTACTCTTTATAGTAAATACTCATTCCCTTTTTGAAAAAAATCTTATTCATGGCCTAAAGCCCTGTCCTCTCTTAGACCATGTGAAACAGTGCTGTTTTCCAGACCAGAATCCAATGTCAAGTGTCATCTCTTGTCCAAACTACGTCCTTTTTGGTCATTTCCCCCAGTCCAGGACCCAATCACACATGGATTCCCACGTCATGTCTTTTGAGCTGCCTTCCAAGTGGACATGCCCTCAGCCATTCCATGTGGTTCTCCATCCGGATGTTTTGAAGAGTATAGCTCAGTTATTCTGTACAATGACTTAATTTGGATTTCTCCAGTGTCTTTCATTTGAGGCAGAAATATCACAGAAATGACACTGCATCCTACTGAGCACATCTTGCAGGACCCACAGGATGTGTTTGTTCCAAGAGCAATGGTGTTAACTTTGAGCTCAATTCATTTTGGGTCTGTGTTAGCACTGTTAGTGCTTATATAAGAAAAGCTCTTTGATCATAAGAAATATACACCTTGACTCTATGGGCAAGAGTTGAACCAACACAGCCGTAGAGCATAGAGCTAAGTGTGCATGTGACTGGACCTCCTCCCTGCCGATCCAGGGTTCTGAGCCTCTGTTTCCTCCTCCCAGCCCTTATCTGAGGTTGCCTGGCTGGGCTTGAGTCCTCTGAGCCTTGGCTTCTATGTTTGTCCAAGGGGAGACCAATTTCCTTCGCCTGTTCTTCTGCACATTTCTCCCAGGGATGCCCAAAGATCAAAGTAGGGATCGGTCTCAACGTCAGAGGGGAGGCGTGGGCTCTGCACGGAGAGAGGGCACTGAATCCCCTCACGGTCAAGGGTGAGGAATCAGGTCCCAGGACAGAGTCCATCTTCAGTCCCTCACGTCCTGTGCACCTGTGGCCATTCTCAGTCCCCAGCGCCTCCCCTCAAAGCTGTCTTCTCAGACACAAGCAATGGCTTTGCCAACCACGGAAGAGATATCACCAAAGACGTCATAGCAATGGCTAGAGCAAGACTCTTATGTGAACAGTGATGTCTTAAGTTAGTTTTGTGATTTGTCTGGGTAGGTAGGGTAAGTTAACAGTTCTGTGGTCTCCTGAAGGGTCATTGCCCTGGGTTTGATGCAGGATTCTCCATTTTTTTTCTTAGATATTTTATTGGGGTATAGTTGATTTACAATGTTGTGTTAGTTTGAAGCATACATATATCTCTATCTATCTACACATAGATACAGATATACCCATTCTTTTTCAAATTCTTTTCCTATGTAGGTAATTATAGAATATTGATTAGAGTTCCCTGTGCTAAACAGTAGGTCCTCATCAGTTATCAGTTTTATGTATAATAGTGTATATATGTTAATCTCCATGATTCCCCTTTGATAACTCCAAAGCAAAGGGGTATGTCACTAAGTTCAGGTGGTAAGTTCATGGGTATTCACTGTGTATCTCTCTATGTTTGGAATATTTCGTCACTAAAAAGTAAACTATTAAAACAACACCCACTGAAAACTAAACACCTTAAGGTCCATACCATGCAAACTGAAGCAGAGTCTTGGAGGCTGAGCCCCCTGCCTTTTGCAGAGGTTCACAGGTGGCTCCATTTGGCAGCCGGAGCCAACCCTCATTGCTCAGTCCCTCTATCGAAACCGCTTATTTGTGAGAAAAGTGATTCTACTTGGTCCAAATTGAATTGGAGACACCAGCCCAAGGCAGCTTCTCTTATCAGACATAGGTTCGTGTCAGAGGAATTTCTAGAGCAAATCTTAAAGACTTTGGTAATAGCAAAGATAAAAAAGATGTCCGCTAGCCCTTACCCATTTGTTTGGATCAAAGAAGAGTGGAGAATTTACCCTAAAGAACACTAAACAAATGTAAGCCCACGTTATGTCCCTACCCCAGGGCAGGGATTGAAATCAGAAGTTTGTTGCGGAGAGGCGCGGAACCTGACAAATTCTGCTCAGTCTGATTTCCCCTCAGGTGAATGAATCTCCTGACATCAGCATCAGAGCCAAGGTATCCTATATTCTGCCCCAGAGGGGACCTAATCTCTGGTCAGCCCTCAATGTCCCAGACGTCCACCTTGGCCACGTGCCAGGTGTTGTGCCCTAGACAAAAGTTGATTCAGCTTCTGGGCTCTGAGAAACTGAGGGTGTGGGAGACAGGGAAGACTGACTCTCAGTGAAAGGCTGCACTTTATCTTCTGTATGATGGACTTGCAAAGAAAAGCAAGGACAGTGCCCTGTGCTCAGGACAGAAAAATAGAGCTAAAAAAAGTGTGAAAGTATTAACCACTTTTAGTTGTATCCAACTCTTTGCAACCCCATGTACTGTAGCCCGCCAGGCTCTTCTGTCCAAGGAATTCTCCGGGCAAGAATATTGGAGTGGGTAGCCTATCCCTTTTCCCTTTATCCCAACCCATGAACCAAACCCAGGTCTCCCACATTGCAGGCAGATTCTTTACCATCTGAGCAAAGGGTTTTCACTAAGTTCAGGTGGTAAGTTCATGGGTATTCACTGTGTATCTCTCTATGTTTGGAATATTTCGTCACTAAAAAGTAAACTATTAAAACAACACCCACTGAAAACTAAACACCTTAAGGTCCATACCATGCAAACTGAAGCAGAGTCTTGGAGGCTGAGCCCCCTGCCTTTTGCAGAGGTTCACAGGTGGCTCCATTTGGCAGCCGGAGCCAACCCTCATTGCTCAGTCCCTCTATCGAAACCGCTTATTTGTGAGAAAAGTGATTCTACTTGGTCCAAATTGAATTGGAGACACCAGCCCAAGGCAGCTTCTCTTATCAGACATAGGTTCGTGTCAGAGGAATTTCTAGAGCAAATCTTAAAGACTTTGGTAATAGCAAAGATAAAAAAGATGTCCGCTAGCCCTTACCCATTTGTTTGGATCAAAGAAGAGTGGAGAATTTACCCTAAAGAACACTAAACAAATGTAAGCCCACGTTATGTCCCTACCCCAGGGCAGGGATTGAAATCAGAAGTTTGTTGCGGAGAGGCGCGGAACCTGACAAATTCTGCTCAGTCTGATTTCCCCTCAGGTGAATGAATCTCCTGACATCAGCATCAGAGCCAAGGTATCCTATATTCTGCCCCAGAGGGGACCTAATCTCTGGTCAGCCCTCAATGTCCCAGACGTCCACCTTGGCCACGTGCCAGGTGTTGTGCCCTAGACAAAAGTTGATTCAGCTTCTGGGCTCTGAGAAACTGAGGGTGTGGGAGACAGGGAAGACTGACTCTCAGTGAAAGGCTGCACTTTATCTTCTGTATGATGGACTTGCAAAGAAAAGCAAGGACAGTGCCCTGTGCTCAGGACAGAAAAATAGAGCTAAAAAAAGTGTGAAAGTATTAACCACTTTTAGTTGTATCCAACTCTTTGCAACCCCATGTACTGTAGCCCGCCAGGCTCTTCTGTCCAAGGAATTCTCCGGGCAAGAATATTGGAGTGGGTAGCCTATCCCTTTTCCCTTTATCCCAACCCATGAACCAAACCCAGGTCTCCCACATTGCAGGCAGATTCTTTACCATCTGAGCCACCAGGGAAGCCCTTAGGGATAAAAGGCAGGCTTGTTGTTCAGTCACTCAGTTGTGTCCCACTCTTTGTGACCTTCATCAAGAGCCTCTTTAGTCCTTTTTCGCTTTCTGCTATAAGAATGGTGTCATCTGCATATCTGAGGTTATTGATATTTCTTTCTCCCGACAATCTTGATTCCAGCTTGTGCTTCATCCAGTCCAGCATTTCACATGATGTATTCTGCACAGAAATCAGATAAGCAGGAAAACAATATACAGCCTTGACATACTCCTTTCCCAATTTTGAATCTATCAATGGGAAAAAAATATATAGCAAAATTGTTCAGGTGTGCTCTGTTTCATGCAGCCCCAAGGCTTTTCTGGTCATTATAGAAAAGCGCTGACCTGAACTGGAACCATGTTCAGGAATTAGATCAAATTGTCTTCGATCTGGATGCTTTGAGACTCAATTTGTGTGCTTTGCTCAAATGCAGCAGGTAAAAGAGCTGTGTCTGTTGTGTCTTTTCATTTGTGTGGTTTTGGGGGAATGGGTTAACTTTCTTGAGCGTCCTTCCATTCTTTTTAACATAAGAATGGCCAAGACACCTCACCAATCCTTTGCCTCTGCTGGTATTAATCCCCAGGCAGTGTTCCCAGCATTGGCCTCTCAATTGCTTTTATCTGAAGGCCAGCAGGTAACTTGTTTTCCGTCTGTGGAAAGGAGGGGCATCCCAGTAGCTGTCAGCCTGAGCTCCTGGTGGGCCACCCAGGAGTGACATTTTTCCTCCAGACACAGCTGTGCTATCAGGGACGGGGGGAGACAGGGAAACTCTCAGAAGCTGCACTTTATCTTCTGTATGATGGACTTGCAAAGAAAAGCAAGGACAGTGCCCTGTGCTCAGGACAGAAAAATAGAGCTAAAAAAAGTGTGAAAGTATTAACCACTTTTAGTTGTATCCAACTCTTTGCAACCCCATGTACTGTAGCCCGCCAGGCTCTTCTGTCCAAGGAATTCTCCGGGCAAGAATATTGGAGTGGGTAGCCTATCCCTTTTCCCTTTATCCCAACCCATGAACCAAACCCAGGTCTCCCACATTGCAGGCAGATTCTTTACCATCTGAGCCACCAGGGAAGCCCTTAGGGATAAAAGGCAGGCTTGTTGTTCAGTCACTCAGTTGTGTCCCACTCTTTGTGACCTTCATCAAGAGCCTCTTTAGTCCTTTTTCGCTTTCTGCTATAAGAATGGTGTCATCTGCATATCTGAGGTTATTGATATTTCTTTCTCCCGACAATCTTGATTCCAGCTTGTGCTTCATCCAGTCCAGCATTTCACATGATGTATTCTGCACAGAAATCAGATAAGCAGGAAAACAATATACAGCCTTGACATACTCCTTTCCCAATTTTGAATCTATCAATGGGAAAAAAATATATAGCAAAATTGTTCAGGTGTGCTCTGTTTCATGCAGCCCCAAGGCTTTTCTGGTCATTATAGAAAAGCGCTGACCTGAACTGGAACCATGTTCAGGAATTAGATCAAATTGTCTTCGATCTGGATGCTTTGAGACTCAATTTGTGTGCTTTGCTCAAATGCAGCAGGTAAAAGAGCTGTGTCTGTTGTGTCTTTTCATTTGTGTGGTTTTGGGGGAATGGGTTAACTTTCTTGAGCGTCCTTCCATTCTTTTTAACATAAGAATGGCCAAGACACCTCACCAATCCTTTGCCTCTGCTGGTATTAATCCCCAGGCAGTGTTCCCAGCATTGGCCTCTCAATTGCTTTTATCTGAAGGCCAGCAGGTAACTTGTTTTCCGTCTGTGGAAAGGAGGGGCATCCCAGTAGCTGTCAGCCTGAGCTCCTGGTGGGCCACCCAGGAGTGACATTTTTCCTCCAGACACAGCCAAATCCCCCGCGTCATCCCTCCCCAGGCCAAGTCTTCCAGTAGGGTGAGTTTAGGCATTTTCCTGGTTCCCTGTACCCCCTCCCCTCCACACACACCAAGACTAGAGATTCCTGTGCCCCTATTTTCACAAGGTCCTTCTCTGTTTTCCCACCTATTTCAACAGCATTTAAATCTGTCAGCGTTTGGTGTGCCAGTGAGTGGTGTTTGGACTTTCAAATGCAGAAGGGATGTTCACAGGTAAAGTAAACAAATAAAGCCCCCACTCCCTCTCCAACTGGATTTGTGTAATTGTGTCAGACAAAGTGGAGTATGTGTAAAAGTGCACGGTGTATACGTGTGTTGAGAGATGGTTTCCACACACGCTGAATACAGGCTGGAACTCTTTATGGTCTGATAAATGAGAAATAAGCAGAACCAACTGTTGGAGGAATCAGCACCTCATGCTTGATGGCAAGAAACTGGACTTGAGAAGGTTCAGGCGTGTGTGATCTTCATCTGAAAGTAGCATCCATCTGTCCTAGCTCTGTCTGCGGAGAGGGTCTTGAGGCAACGGATCCTCAAGTAATACAGCCAATGACACCTGGTGGCCAGATACTAGACACCATTCTCCACTAAAAGGAATCCAGGATCTTTAGAGACATGCCTGGCATAAGGAGAAGTCAAAATGAGTCTGAAATGTGAGCCACAAAGTGGAAAAGTGCTTAAAGGCTCAGCTGCCTTAGTAAATCCAGAGGGATCTCTTAGAGACATTTTTTCTGCATGTCAGGTCCTCAAATTAAAGAGCTGTGTCTGTTGTGTCTTTTCATTTGTGTGGTTTTGGGGGAATGGGTTAACTTTCTTGAGCGTCCTTCCATTCTTTTTAACATAAGAATGGCCAAGACACCTCACCAATCCTTTGCCTCTGCTGGTATTAATCCCCAGGCAGTGTTCCCAGCATTGGCCTCTCAATTGCTTTTATCTGAAGGCCAGCAGGTAACTTGTTTTCCGTCTGTGGAAAGGAGGGGCATCCCAGTAGCTGTCAGCCTGAGCTCCTGGTGGGCCACCCAGGAGTGACATTTTTCCTCCAGACACAGCCAAATCCCCCGCGTCATCCCTCCCCAGGCCAAGTCTTCCAGTAGGGTGAGTTTAGGCATTTTCCTGGTTCCCTGTACCCCCTCCCCTCCACACACACCAAGACTAGAGATTCCTGTGCCCCTATTTTCACAAGGTCCTTCTCTGTTTTCCCACCTATTTCAACAGCATTTAAATCTGTCAGCGTTTGGTGTGCCAGTGAGTGGTGTTTGGACTTTCAAATGCAGAAGGGATGTTCACAGGTAAAGTAAACAAATAAAGCCCCCACTCCCTCTCCAACTGGATTTGTGTAATTGTGTCAGACAAAGTGGAGTATGTGTAAAAGTGCACGGTGTATACGTGTGTTGAGAGATGGTTTCCACACACGCTGAATACAGGCTGGAACTCTTTATGGTCTGATAAATGAGAAATAAGCAGAACCAACTGTTGGAGGAATCAGCACCTCATGCTTGATGGCAAGAAACTGGACTTGAGAAGGTTCAGGCGTGTGTGATCTTCATCTGAAAGTAGCATCCATCTGTCCTAGCTCTGTCTGCGGAGAGGGTCTTGAGGCAACGGATCCTCAAGTAATACAGCCAATGACACCTGGTGGCCAGATACTAGACACCATTCTCCACTAAAAGGAATCCAGGATCTTTAGAGACATGCCTGGCATAAGGAGAAGTCAAAATGAGTCTGAAATGTGAGCCACAAAGTGGAAAAGTGCTTAAAGGCTCAGCTGCCTTAGTAACAGAGGGTCACAGACTGGGAGCTTCCTCACAGTTCTGGAAGCTAGAGGTCCAAGATCAAGGTGCCAACAGTGTTGGTTTCTGGTTGAGAACCTTCTCCTTGAGTTGCAGTTAGGCAATATATAATGTTAGAAAGCAAAGAGGAACTAAAGAGCCTCTTAATGAGGGTGAAAGAGGCGTGTGAAAAAGAGTGCTTAAAATTCAACAGTCAAGAAACTAAGATCATGGCATCCTGTACTGGCATTTCCTAAGGTGGATCTAAATAGCCCATATCCCCTTCTCTGTGGAAGGCAGACCCCTCCTCCACCTGAACTCAAGCTGTGCTGCACTTCTCCACAGTGGAAAATCCTCCGAGACATCAACAGGACAGAGATGTTCCTTAAAGATGAATCCAGCCATTATGAAACTCATGGGGGGCTCAAGGGTGGAAGTAGGAGGGGGAGGAAAGGGGTGTGTTGGGGAGTTCTGGGCTTTGACTGGCTTCTTCTAAGAGTGAAACGTGCCCTTAATAAGACACACTTGGAGCCTTGTTTGGGTATTCTGAGTTGCATGTGATACACTGATGGAAGTGACCTGATGGTACAGACACTAAAAGACAGATCTTTCCGAGGGAAAAGACTTTCGCCCACAGAAATTAGTTGTACTATTTGCTTAGTTTTTTTAAACTAGAGCTTCAAGTGCTAAAGACTAACAACCTGGGAAAGTACTACTTTTCTGCTAAGTCCACCACATAGTCATCTGAATCCCCAAACCTGCTGATTTGTCACCCTTGCTTGATGGCAAGAAACTGGACTTGAGAAGGTTCAGGCGTGTGTGATCTTCATCTGAAAGTAGCATCCATCTGTCCTAGCTCTGTCTGCGGAGAGGGTCTTGAGGCAACGGATCCTCAAGTAATACAGCCAATGACACCTGGTGGCCAGATACTAGACACCATTCTCCACTAAAAGGAATCCAGGATCTTTAGAGACATGCCTGGCATAAGGAGAAGTCAAAATGAGTCTGAAATGTGAGCCACAAAGTGGAAAAGTGCTTAAAGGCTCAGCTGCCTTAGTAACAGAGGGTCACAGACTGGGAGCTTCCTCACAGTTCTGGAAGCTAGAGGTCCAAGATCAAGGTGCCAACAGTGTTGGTTTCTGGTTGAGAACCTTCTCCTTGAGTTGCAGTTAGGCAATATATAATGTTAGAAAGCAAAGAGGAACTAAAGAGCCTCTTAATTAGGGTGAAAGAGGCGTGTGAAAAGTAGTTCTTAAAATTCAACAGTCAAGAAACTAAGATCATGGCATCCTGTACTGGCATTTCCTAAGGTGGATCTAAATAGCCCATATCCCCTTCTCTGTGGAAGGCAGACCCCTCCTCCACCTGAACTCAAGCTGTGCTGCACTTCTCCACAGTGGAAAATCCTCCGAGACATCAACAGGACAGAGATGTTCCTTAAAGATGAATCCAGCCATTATGAAACTCATGGGGGGCTCAAGGGTGGAAGTAGGAGGGGGAGGAAAGGGGTGTGTTGGGGAGTTCTGGGCTTTGACTGGCTTCTTCTAAGAGTGAAACGTGCCCTTAATAAGACACACTTGGAGCCTTGTTTGGGTATTCTGAGTTGCATGTGATACACTGATGGAAGTGACCTGATGGTACAGACACTAAAAGACAGATCTTTCCGAGGGAAAAGACTTTCGCCCACAGAAATTAGTTGTACTATTTGCTTAGTTTTTTTAAACTAGAGCTTCAAGTGCTAAAGACTAACAACCTGGGAAAGTACTACTTTTCTGCTAAGTCCACCACATAGTCATCTGAATCCCCAAACCTGCTGATTTGTCACCCTTCCTTGATGGACAAAAGAGGTAGACCAGTTGTTTGTGCCCATATAACTTTCTGTTTGGGCTCAGTGGTTTGTGTTAATTAGACATGGGACAAAATAAACTCCAAGCCCCATAAGTAAATCATCTGTCTTCATTTTTACTTTGTAAATATTTATTTCTATATTTGGTTGAACCAGGTCTTAGTTGTGTCATTGTGGCATGCAAGCTCTTGGTTGCAACATGTGGGATCTAATTCCCTGGCCAGGGATCAAACCTAGGCTCCCTATATTGGAAGCATGAACTCTTAGCCACTGGACCACCAGGGAAGTCCTCAGATCTCTCTTTATCTCACCTGGCTTACCCCAGTGTTTGGCCCTCCATAAAACTCTTGTTAACTGAAGGGATTAACAAACATGTATATTACTATACCAAGACTGCTGTGTGCCTACCATCAATCCAACTCTAAAAAGAATTACCTAACAAAAGCTTTATATTCTTAAAGTTCAATTTTATTTGGTTTAAAATAAAAGCCTCTGCTTTTAGGTAGCAGCTTACAACTCCATTCTCACTTTCTCTACTGGCAAGATTTTTATTTCTTAGTTGAAATTTCTTAGAAATGGGTTGAGAGTCATTGCCAGTAGAGACCATTGCCAATGTTAGGCAGAAACAAAGACTCCAAGAACTAGCAGGTGATGGTGATGCATAGAGGGGATGAGGATGGGATTTCTCAGAGATCTACTTGGCTACAGCACTGGGGTGAGTTCATCTTGGGGGTTATGAAATATTCAGGAGTGTTCCTATTGTTTTGTGTTTTCCTAAATGAGACACTGCAGAGCAGGGGGAAGGACATGGATTTCACAGTCCATGAATTTCAATTTGAAAATCACTAATAAGGACCTACTGGATATCACGGGGAACTCTATTCAATACTCTGTAATGGCCTATTTGAGAAAATCATCTCAAGAAAGAATGGATATATGTATGTGTATAACTGAGTTGCATGTGTACAGATGAATACAGACACTAAAAGACAGATCTTTCCGAGGGAAAAGACTTTCGCCCACAGAAATTAGTTGTACTATTTGCTTAGTTTTTTTAAACTAGAGCTTCAAGTGCTAAAGACTAACAACCTGGGAAAGTACTACTTTTCTGCTAAGTCCACCACATAGTCATCTGAATCCCCAAACCTGCTGATTTGTCACCCTTCCTTGATGGACAAAAGAGGTAGACCAGTTGTTTGTGCCCATATAACTTTCTGTTTGGGCTCAGTGGTTTGTGTTAATTAGACATGGGACAAAATAAACTCCAAGCCCCATAAGTAAATCATCTGTCTTCATTTTTACTTTGTAAATATTTATTTCTATATTTGGTTGAACCAGGTCTTAGTTGTGTCATTGTGGCATGCAAGCTCTTGGTTGCAACATGTGGGATCTAATTCCTGGCCAGGGATCAAACCTAGGCTCCCTATATTGGAAGCATGAACTCTTAGCCACTGGACCACCAGGGAAGTCCTCAGATCTCTCTTTATCTCACCTGGCTTACCCCAGTGTTTGGCCCTCCATAAAACTCTTGTTAACTGAAGGGATTAACAAACATGTATATTACTATACCAAGACTGCTGTGTGCCTACCATCAATCCAACTCTAAAAAGAATTACCTAACAAAAGCTTTATATTCTTAAAGTTCAATTTTATTTGGTTTAAAATAAAAGCCTCTGCTTTTAGGTAGCAGCTTACAACTCCATTCTCACTTTCTCTACTGGCAAGATTTTTATTTCTTAGTTGAAATTTCTTAGAAATGGGTTGAGAGTCATTGCCAGTAGAGACCATTGCCAATGTTAGGCAGAAACAAAGACTCCAAGAACTAGCAGGTGATGGTGATGCATAGAGGGGATGAGGATGGGATTTCTCAGAGATCTACTTGGCTACAGCACTGGGGTGAGTTCATCTTGGGGGTTATGAAATATTCAGGAGTGTTCCTATTGTTTTGTGTTTTCCTAAATGAGACACTGCAGAGCAGGGGGAAGGACATGGATTTCACAGTCCATGAATTTCAATTTGAAAATCACTAATAAGGACCTACTGGATATCACGGGGAACTCTATTCAATACTCTGTAATGGCCTATTTGAGAAAATCATCTCAAGAAAGAATGGATATATGTATGTGTATAACTGATTCACTTTGTTGTACACTGAAAACTAACACACAATTGTAAATCAACTATATCCCAATAAAAATTAAAAAAAAAACTTACTCCTGACTTAGCAGCAAACTAGTGGATTTGTCAGAAGATAAGGAGACCTGAGTTTGGGATTCAACCCTTTCAATTACCTTGTTACTCAAGCATATTTTTAAATTTTTCCATCCCTCAGTTTCTTCATATGTAAAGTGGGGGTAATCCATACAACCTCCCTAAGGCTTGGTCGCCAGGATGTAACACACAGTACATGCTCATGACTATTGTGGTCAAGTTCAGCCATGAGAGGATCATTTAACCTCTCTGATCCTCATTTATCTTCCTCCTCATCTGGGCAATGCTAAAGACAATCTCAAAATGTTTACAGAGGGGTCTGACACCTGGTGGCTCTCAAATAAAGTTATAATTAGGACTATTAGTATTTGTCCCGACCCGCAGGATTTGTCAGCGAAGACCTAGGATTCCTCAACGCAGACCCTAAAGGGGGGGAGTGGGAATGAAGAGGACAAGAGACACGAGAAATGGAGACAAGACAGGAGTCTGATCAAGTCTCGTTTTATTGTTGAAAGTGAGCAATATTTATACTGTACAAAAGGCGGAAGAGCCCAACAATAGACCAATCATGTTAAAGGTCAACTATGCACGAGATTACATAATGGTAAGAGTCTATGAGGAGCATGTACTGATCACGAGCACGGAAACTTCACTCAGCCAATCACGGCAATGAGCACACGTCCCAGACAGCGCAAGACCGCGCCCCTCCTGCTCCCGCTAGGCGCCATCTTTGGAAGCCTGTGGCGATGTTCTCAAACTGAAGGTCGTAAGGCGTGGTTAAGGTTCTCACAGTCCCAGTCAGGATGATGATATTCTCATGCTGGGAGCTCCGCCAAGCGCTATCTCAAATGTTACATTGTAGCATTCATGCTTGGGAGGCTTAGGATGCGGCCGGGCCGACCTGCGGTCCTGGACAGGCAAAGCTATAGGATGTGGCCAGGCCGACCCGCGGTCCCGGACAAGTATTAATAGCATTATTTGTGGCATTGCCATTAAAGTTAATACTGCTAATATGAGTATACATACTGGCTTTTACAATTGTTTTCATATGATTTTAATAATCAGGAAAGTGTGAGTAAAAGAGAAGATACAGTCAAGACCCATATCTGGTTTAGGAAAGTGATGATTGGAGGTGTATTTTATTATTTTACATTTTTGAAATCAAATGGAAGTTCCCCTGAACTCTCACCCTTTCCTTTCTCTCATCTGCCCTTTCAAGAGCATTCATCTCCTATTTTCAGATTGATTTACAAAAGCGAGCCACGAGGCCAGTGCCAGCCTTCTTTCCTCAGCTGAAGTGATTTCAGTTTCCTCTAAAATATGAGATTTTTCCCTGGCTTGTATTTACTATGCACAGATGCAGAAGGAGAATTACTCAAGTTTTGCAATAAAAATAAGCTTGGCTTTGCGAGCACCTGCTTTCCGCCGTTTAATAATGCTGAGCTCCCTTCTCCTACGTGCTTCTGTTTACTCTTCTGCAAATTATTTTTGTTCTCAGTTGACAAAGATAAATGACGGGATTAATATATATTGAAGAAGTCTCTGGGAACAGTATGCCAGCCCAGAGAAAGGGTGGGTCTTATTTCCCTCAGGTAAGGCAACACAGCAAACTGGATTAAGAGTAATTTGCTATGGGGCTTACTGATGATCATGATCCATTAGTGGTACACCATTTATGAAAATTGCTTTTTCTTAAATAAAAATTAGAATGACTTTCATTACCTTGTCAGAACTGAGCCGAGCCAACACCATGCTCCCCCAAGGGAAAGGACAACACCAGTGACAAGGTTTAGATTTTTAATTTAACCTCAATGAGATCTCCAAACTGTTGAAAGTAACAGTAAAAGAAATATGTGAAAAGGAACGTCGGTGTGTAAGGTACAAAGATTCTACTGTACATTTAGAGCGGAAAACTAGGAAAGAAAATATTTGTCAGAAAAAGGAAGAAAGTGAGTCCAGAGCTGTATCTTTGGAGGATTGTTTTTAGAATTATATAAACTGAAGCAATTTAAGTAGAGATTTTGCCAAAGGATGTCAAGATGTTCCATAGGATGGCATTTTTGTTTCAATGTTACAGAATCTTTTTGAGTTATAAAACTCAACCACGAGATTTAAATTTCATCTAAACATCTTGCCTTATCTTGGCATCCTTAGCATCAAGTTCAGGAACTCACACAATTGTCCGATGTGTCATAACCCTTTTTTATGGCCTTGGCTGTTCAGTGATAGAATGTTTTCCCCTTGTGAGGAACATATTATTTATTTATTTATTTATTTTAAACATTTATTTTATTTATTTATCTCTTGGAGGTGGGGTGGGGAGGGAGGGGGATGGACAGGCCACTTCTATTGGTCTTTCATTTCTCTATTTTCATCCATCTTTGTTCTTTGGCTCCTGTGGGCCTCCCATCTTGCTGGCCTCTGTTGTCACAGAGCACTGGCTCTGGGCGCATGCGCTCCAGAGCTCCGGCTCGGTAATTGGACACATGGGTCCAGCCGCTCCGCGGCATGTGGGATCTTCCCAGGCCAGGGATCGAACCGGCTCCCCTTGCACTGCAAGGCGGTGTCCTTACCCACTGGACCACCAGGGGAAGCCCCATATAATTTATTTTTGAGCCCCAATGATGTTATGCCTTTTCAACATGTAGACATATTTTTTAAGTGAATTAATAATGATAATTATTACTGGATGGTATCACTGAGCCGATGGACATGAGCTTGAGCAGATTCCGGGAGATGGTAAAGGACAGGGAAGTCTGGCATGCTGCTGCCCATGGGGTCGCAAAGAACTGGACACGACTGAGCGATGGAAGTGAACTGCACTGAATTGAATAATGATAGTAAAAGGTGTCAAATTCATTATTTGTGCCTAAACCTGGAGCTTTTTTTAACCTTCCCTGTTTTCATACTTGGGCAAAATAGTCTTCCTCTCATATTATATTTCCGATCTGCATCTTAGGACAGAGTTGACATTAGATCAATACCTTCAAAGAGAAATAAAAAGAATGTGAGGCCCAGCCTTGCCCTGACGTTGTATTTGCACCTTCCTCCAGTTTGTCAAGATCACAGGCCACTATGGGGTTGGTACGAGATGACATCACGGGCAGTTACAGAGTCATGCATCTCCTGCAAGAGAATTGGGGTGTGGATCACATGCATGATTCAGAAAAGAGAAAGAAAGATGTGTATGTTTGGGGCAATTGGGTATGGTTAGAATAACACAGATCCCCTCGAGAAGGAAATGGTAACCCACTCCAACATTCTTGTTGGGAAAATCTCATGGACACAGGAGTCTGGTGTGTTATATAGTCCATGGGGTCTCAAAGAGTCAGATACAATGACTGACTTAGCAATTAAACAACAACAACAAGAATAACATACAATTCTGTCCCAAGTTAACCAACAGAGAACTGGACCTTTCTTGAAATGAGAGGAGTAACTGATCAGATGCACTTTGTAAAAATGAGAGTCTAAAACTCTCACTGGCCCTGATGTCTGGGTAGGCCTGGTTGGCCTGGCACGACCTCATACTTCTCTTGGTTGAGGGAGGGGCCCTCAGAGATGGTGATGGGGCCCCTCAAGCAGCACCCAGTTCCAGTCTCTGCATTTGTTCAGCTCACGGACACATAAACTCCAGGGCTGCCAGTCTTCACCGTGGCACCTGGGCCTGGGTGAGCACAGAAAGCACAGGCTCTGTGTGGTGAACTCACCAGCCAAGGGACCTGGATGGAGGAATTAAGCAGATTATAAACCCCACAAAACTTGGCGTTTTTGATTCTGTAACTTTTATGGCACCCGAGTGAACAAAGTTTTGGTCGGAGTCTTTGGAATATCACACTGAGGCAAATGCCACATAGGCTGACAGGTAATGAGTCTTCACACACCCAGTGGTCCACAGTGGAATTTTCCTCAGAGGTCTGCTTAATTTTTCAGAGTCAGAAATCTTCGTGTTCACTGGAGGCTAATAGCTAACTGGTATAACTCAGGATCAATCAGGGGTTAACTCTCACACCCACATGAATCTAGTCCTTCACAAAACTACAAAAAATAAGCTAGTTAGTAGTAGAAACCTGGCTTGCTGCAGTCCATGGTGTCGCAAAGAGTTAAGACAGACCAATTAGTGCTGGATTTACACCACCTCTAAGGCTGGACTTGAAAGGAAGAACAGAGACTCATTTGATCCAGACATCCTGAGAGGCCCTCTCTGGTAGCCGTTCACAAGCCATTAAGCCAATTTAGAATCTTCTATCTAAGAAAATGAAAGTCTTTTGGTGTGCTTTTAACTGTAAAGGATAAAGGGAAAATGTGATTCCTGGTGGAAATCAGTTCCCTCCTGGACTCCACCATTCCCATGACTGCAAATCAATGGTCAACATGCACATAGAAATACAGGTGACCTGGGAGCACCCTTGCTTTTTAAATACTGAGGTTGCATTTCATGTGAGAGTTGCTTCTATGAACCCTTTAAATATTGGTTGAGAGAATGATTAATTACACCATCTTCTGCAGCTAGGGTTCAGATCAACCCAGAGATGGGATTTGGGGAACATGCATGAAAAGAATCTCTGAAAAACACACTTAAAGGGTGGGGGGAATGACCTGCAGAGACCATCAGGGGCCAGCGTAGTTAGTATAGGGGGGTACCACTTTAAAAAATCACTTTTCTAGGACTTCTCAAGAGGTAGAGTTTGAATTTCTCATGGTTCAAATCACCTTCAGGATTTTCTTCAGTATGTGCCATATAAAATAAAAATGCATGCCAACAGATCATGACCTTTTTGTTCTTTTTTTTTTTTCTGTGTTAATTTATCTTCCTGTGTTATGCTGAAAAAGATACATAGTTAAAACTAAGTTACAGCTACATGTAAAAGAGGAACATTTCCTCACACCAGATAGAAAAATAAACTCAAATGTGAAACTAAACCATACAACTCCTGGAAGAGAACATAGGCAGAACATTCTTTGACATAAGTCGTGGTCAAATTTTTTTGGATTGGTCTCCTAGAATGATGGAAATGAAACTAAAAATAAGTAAATGGTACCTAATAAAATGTAAAAGCTTTTGCACAGACAAGGTAACCATCAACAAAATGAAAAGACAACCACTGAATAGGAGAAAATATGTGCAAATGATAAGACTGATAAGAGGTTACATTCAAAATGAGTGTATTAACAGCTCATACACTTACCAAAAAAACCCCAAATGATCCAATTTAAAAAAATAAACAGAAGAACTGAATAAACATTTTTCCAAAGAAGACATACAGCTAACAAGCACATTCAAAAGTGCTCAATGTCTCTAATTATTAGAGAAATACAAATTAAAACTATAATGAGGTATCTCTTCACATCATTCAGAATGGTTATCGTCAAAATAGATGGTGAGGATGTAGAGAAAAGAGAACTCTCACGTACAGTTGGTAGGAAAGTAAATTGGGGCAGTCCCTATGGAAAGCAATACGGAAGTTCCTTAAAAAACTAAAAATAGAGCTACCATATGATCCAGCCATTCTACTTTTGGGCATATACTCAGGAAAAAGAAAAAAATAAAACCACTAACTCACAAAGATACATGCACTCCAATGTTGATAGCAGCACTATTTACAATAGCCAAGCCATGGAAGCAATCCAAGTGCCTATCAACAGATGACTGGTTCAAGAAGATGTAGTAAATATATACAATAGGACATAACTCAGCCATAAGTGAAATTCTGCCATTTGTAGCAACATAAATGGACCTAGAGAATATCATCCTTAGTGAAATAAGTCATATAGAGAAGGACAAATACTGTGTGATATCACTTATAGGTAGAATCTAAAAAAATTATTGTATATAGCAAATGAATACATATAACAAAACAGAAACAGAGTCACAGGCATAGGAAAAGACTAGTGGAGAAAGGAAGGGGAGATGGGTGAGTTATGGGTAAGTGATTAAAAAGTACAAACTACTATGTATAAAATAAATAACCAACAAGAACATATTGTACAACACAGTAAAACATAGCCAGTAGTTTTTCAGACTTTAAAAATATTGAATCACTATGTTGGACACTTGAAAATAACAGCATGTTTTAAATCAATCATATTTCCATAAAAGGTAACAATAAACTATGTTGTGGCCTGTGTTTTGCTTTAAAGGGTGTATCGTTTAAAAGTAGAGTATGCTATTTTCCCCTTTCTGCTCCTTCTTTTCATGCTTGTCTTCCTATTCAGGGACGGCCCCTTCCCCAGTCCCGGGTACCCCAGAGCTAGCTCCTCTCTGTTCTCATTTGATTTGGGAGACACAGAGCTGAGCTCTGTTCCCCAAGTAACAGCCATCCATGGTCCTCTGAATGTTCTGTGTCCCGCCCCTCAGCTTCTCCTAGTGTCTGCAGATCTAGTGAGCACCTAGGAACTTGCTCTTGCTAAAAATGGCAAGAATTTATTGAGCAAGTATTATAATAATGAGCATGTATTAAGGCTTATCATACTTAATTTTTTTAGGTGCTTTCATACATTGAAACCTTAGGCTGTTGTCTTGTCTAAACTGCCTCTCTCCTTCTGGTGGAAGAACTCCTTTCATCCTTTAGGGCAGGGCTTCTGGTTTGATGGGAATGTTTGTCTACCAGGGCTTAACACCCTTCCTAGGCTTAGTCATGGTCAGCCTGCTGTCAGGGGTCTTCTGCTGAAAGAGACTCGGACACTGGGGTAGTTGAGAAGGAAAATCAAGTCTCGGGCTATGGGAATTCATTTTTCCTACAATGTGGGAGAACGAGACCAGTGAATGTAACAGAGTGAAGCAGAGAGGGCCAGTGGGGGGTGAGCAAGGGTATCGCCGGACTGCTGGATCCTTCGGTGCCTGCATTCCTATCTAGGTGATCAAGTACGTTCCACTTGCTAGTTCAGCAAATCTAAATCTCTCCCTTTTAACCAGAAGAGTTCTAATTAACACATAATTTGGCTGTTCTTTCTAAAATTCCTACTGTGTACCATGTGGCTTCTTCCCTAGTGGCTCAAGCGGTAAAGTGTCTGTCTGCAACGCAGGAGGCCGGAGTTCAGATCCTGGGTCAGGAACATCCCCTGGAGAAGGGAACAGCTACCCACTCCAGTATTCTTGCCTGGAGAATTTCATGGACAGAGGAGCCTGGAGGGCCACAGTCCATGGGGTCACAAAGAATCAGACATACATACTCCTAGATGTTTTGGTTCAAGAATTGCTTTATGCACGTTCTTTTAAAGGGGAACTTTTATTTTAGCTACCCTTTGAAGATCAGACAGCTGAGACTCCAAGGAGAAATTCTCTCCATTTCACAGCGGAGGAAACTGAGGCTCAGAGTGATTTTTGCCTCTTCCCTTCTCTGCCTGCTCCTACTGCTCTCCTTTCCTTTTTCCTTCCTCCCCACCCTGGTCTCCTGTGTCCTAGTTCTTCTCAGACACCTAGGATAGTCAACTCCGACAGAGGACCCTGGGCTTAGAATCAGCAATTCCAAAGCCTGTATCCACTTACAAATACACATGACCTGGATCGGACCTGGATGTGTTTAACCTCCCTTAGCCTCAGGTTCTCTGTCTGCAGAATGGGGAGAATCTTTCTCCAGATGCTGATCAGTGCCTGTCCCCATATCAACTCTGGCCCATCTGGTTCACTTCCTGCTTTCTGGCTTTGAATGAGGTTTTCCAAGCACAGCTGAATTCCCTGGTCCCAGTGGATCTTGGCACCAAGCTGATCATGGTCAGCCTGCTGTCAGGGGTCTTCTGCTGAAAGAGACTCGGACACTGGGGTAGTTGAGAAGGAAAATCAAGTCTCGGGCTATGGGAATTCATTTTTCCTACAATGTGGGAGAACGAGACCAGTGAATGTAACAGAGTGAAGCAGAGAGGGCCAGTGGGGGGTGAGCAAGGGTATCGCCGGACTGCTGGATCCTTCGGTGCCTGCATTCCTATCTAGGTGATCAAGTACGTTCCACTTGCTAGTTCAGCAAATCTAAATCTCTCCCTTTTAACCAGAAGAGTTCTAATTAACACATAATTTGGCTGTTCTTTCTAAAATTCCTACTGTGTACCATGTGGCTTCTTCCCTAGTGGCTCAAGCGGTAAAGTGTCTGTCTGCAACGCAGGAGGCCGGAGTTCAGATCCTGGGTCAGGAACATCCCCTGGAGAAGGGAACAGCTACCCACTCCAGTATTCTTGCCTGGAGAATTTCATGGACAGAGGAGCCTGGAGGGCCACAGTCCATGGGGTCACAAAGAATCAGACATACATACTCCTAGATGTTTTGGTTCAAGAATTGCTTTATGCACGTTCTTTTAAAGGGGAACTTTTATTTTAGCTACCCTTTGAAGATCAGACAGCTGAGACTCCAAGGAGAAATTCTCTCCATTTCACAGCGGAGGAAACTGAGGCTCAGAGTGATTTTTGCCTCTTCCCTTCTCTGCCTGCTCCTACTGCTCTCCTTTCCTTTTTCCTTCCTCCCCACCCTGGTCTCCTGTGTCCTAGTTCTTCTCAGACACCTAGGATAGTCAACTCCGACAGAGGACCCTGGGCTTAGAATCAGCAATTCCAAAGCCTGTATCCACTTACAAATACACATGACCTGGATCGGACCTGGATGTGTTTAACCTCCCTTAGCCTCAGGTTCTCTGTCTGCAGAATGGGGAGAATCTTTCTCCAGATGCTGATCAGTGCCTGTCCCCATATCAACTCTGGCCCATCTGGTTCACTTCCTGCTTTCTGGCTTTGAATGAGGTTTTCCAAGCACAGCTGAATTCCCTGGTCCCAGTGGATCTTGGCACCAAGCTGATCATGGCCTCCGAGGCCCTGTGCTCCCAGGGTCCTAACTTCCTAGATTGCTCAGGCTGTACCTCACCAGCAGCATCAGCAGGCCCCAGGGCTTGTCTGCATTGCATGGTCTAAGGCCCCCCAGGTCCCCTGAGCCCAAGTCCAAATTTTAACTGGACCCAGGACAGGGACATGTCCCGCCAAGGGGTAGCTCTGCTCAGAAGTCATGGTCTCTCTGTCTTGACTCCCAGAGACTGTGTGTGAATCACACCTCAGTGCAGCTGATTTAAAAAGTGAGACACTTTCCATTCTTCCTGGGCTCCTCCTAGTGAGGAGTCTTCTCCCTAAAGCTCAAATCACCTGCTGGGGACACAGATGTCAGGAGAAGCAGCCAAAAGGGACCGTCTTGTTACTGAGTCCAAGCTTGCTCTGATGCAGGACAGGCCAATAAAATGAGAGACGGCCTTGAGGTAAGGAATACAAGCCAACAGACTTAGAGGATGGCAGACTAGTGTCTCTTCTAAAAGACCATCTTTTCAGGTCAGGTTGCCAGATTCTTTTATAGAACTGAGTGGGGAGGAGGTGAGGAAGTTAAAAGGCCATTAATCTTGCAAAACTGGAGGGAATGTGTTAATTTATTCTCTTCTGTAGCCATTCACAGGTGGGCAGGGTCAGATTGTCTCTCTGTGAGCTGAACAAAGGCACTTTAGGTTAGTTAACATTCTGGCAAAGGACCAGTTTCTCCCCAGGGAGGCTACTATGTATGATTATAATAACAAAAACAATGTAAAGCACAGGTTAAAGCCACAGAAATGGATCCAACATGAAGTCAGAATTGGCTCTTCCCTTTACAATCTTCCTATTGGATGGCACTTTGGAAACTGGGCAGCACTAATAAGATGCAGATTAAATAAATTGAGGATTTGAATCCAAGAAATAGTGTGGATAGAAGCTGGTCTGCCTTTAGTGTATAGCAGATGGAAGTGGGGCTCACCTGGTCAGGAGAGCAGCGGTCCCACCCCTGGGGTGCAGGGAGGTGACCACTGGAGGTGTGGGAAGCGGACCTGGATGGCAGGGCACAGGGGAGAAACTGACAATGTTGAGCGGTGTCTCCATCCGGTTTCTCCGAGGTCCTCGTTGATTCTGTCAACCTCAACCCAGCCCACTTGCTCCTGGGCTCCCTGTCAGTTTACTGTGGCTGAATCTGAATGAGGAAAGCCAGTCTAGGAAACGTATTTGTCCTGGAGCTTTAACCACCAAGCTGCTCAGACCGGGGGCTGCCCCCGATGGGCTGGCCCCGGCTGCCCTGTGGTCAGGAGTTCTCTGCCCTCCCCAGGCCCCCATCTCACCAGTTCTAGGTCATCCTCCTTCCAGTTGCTGGTGTCGTCTGGTTCCTGGGCCCTGAGACTCAGGCTGTAAGGGTTAGGGAAAGGGGCAGGGCACAATTTTTGAAAGAATGACATAGCCCAAGGACACAGCACAAACCCATTAGAATCAAACAGGCCCAAGATGGCAGACTAGACCTTGATCCTCAGTCAGCAAGCTAAATAACACAGCCAGAGGCACCATGACAGTTTCACCCTTTCCCCCAAAGAGCTGGAATAGTCTTCCCACTCATTAGCAGATAGAATTACCCAGCCCATGAAAGCTAAGAATGCCATGTTTTCTGGGCCGCTGGATTCGCTCTGCGATGACCCACACTCTGTCTGTGCAGTGTGCTTTTCTCTGAATCTGAATAGATCCATTTCTTACCTATCATTTTGTGTCTCAGTGAACTCCTTTCTTCAAAGAGACATGAACCCGAGCTCCGTCAGGTCCTGAAACCAGGTATGGTGGGTTTTGGCTGGATTCAAACCCCAGCCACGTGGGCTCGAGTCCCTGAGTTTGAGGTTTAGGTCCCTGGACTAGAAGCCACAGAAATGGATCCAACATGAAGTCAGAATTGGCTCTTCCCTTTACAATCTTCCTATTGGATGGCACTTTGGAAACTGGGCAGCACTAATAAGATGCAGATTAAATAAATTGAGGATTTGAATCCAAGAAATAGTGTGGATAGAAGCTGGTCTGCCTTTAGTGTATAGCAGATGGAAGTGGGGCTCACCTGGTCAGGAGAGCAGCGGTCCCACCCCTGGGGTGCAGGGAGGTGACCACTGGAGGTGTGGGAAGCGGACCTGGATGGCAGGGCACAGGGGAGAAACTGACAATGTTGAGCGGTGTCTCCATCCGGTTTCTCCGAGGTCCTCGTTGATTCTGTCAACCTCAACCCAGCCCACTTGCTCCTGGGCTCCCTGTCAGTTTACTGTGGCTGAATCTGAATGAGGAAAGCCAGTCTAGGAAACGTATTTGTCCTGGAGCTTTAACCACCAAGCTGCTCAGACCGAAGGCGCTGCCCCTGATGGGCTGGCCCCGGCTGCCCTGTGGTCAGGAGTTCTCTGCCCTCCCCAGGCCCCCATCTCACCAGTTCTAGGTCATCCTCCTTCCAGTTGCTGGTGTCGTCTGGTTCCTGGGCCCTGAGACTCAGGCTGTAAGGGTTAGGGAAAGGGGCAGGGCACAATTTTTGAAAGAATGACATAGCCCAAGGACACAGCACAAACCCATTAGAATCAAACAGGCCCAAGATGGCAGACTAGACCTTGATCCTCAGTCAGCAAGCTAAATAACACAGCCAGAGGCACCATGACAGTTTCACCCTTTCCCCCAAAGAGCTGGAATAGTCTTCCCACTCATTAGCAGATAGAATTACCCAGCCCATGAAAGCTAAGAATGCCATGTTTTCTGGGCCGCTGGATTCGCTCTGCGATGACCCACACTCTGTCTGTGCAGTGTGCTTTTCTCTGAATCTGAATAGATCCATTTCTTACCTATCATTTTGTGTCTCAGTGAACTCCTTTCTTCAAAGAGACATGAACCCGAGCTCCGTCAGGTCCTGAAACCAGGTATGGTGGGTTTTGGCTGGATTCAAACCCCAGCCACGTGGGCTCGAGTCCCAAACTGAGTTTGAGGTTTAGGTCCCAATCCGAGGTAGAACGTTTTCAAGGCTGGACTTGCCACCTGCTGTCTACAAGGTTCCTTCCCTGCAGGGACCTCACTTCCCACTGTCAGGGGACAGCAAGTGGGAACCAACCGTCTCTCTCATTCCCACATGGTGAACGGGTCTCTCACCTGGGAGGAGGGGCAGAGAAGGAGCAAAGCCCAGGAGTCGACAGACATGGGAGTGATGGGTCCAGCGGGGATGCAGAGCGGGACATCCACGGTGCCAGTCTCACATCGCCAGGAGAGCAGGACCCCAGTCACAGTTGCCAGACACAGGGCAGAAGTAACCTGTGCCAATACCCCAGTAATGCAGGCCCTCCTGTCTGGGAATGGACCCAAAGCCACATTCACTGTGCATGTCAGCCATGAGCAGATCTGCATGAAGGAATTTCTGAGATGGTAATTACCACATTTTAATGGACTTTTTTCACATTTAGAAACAACACTTTAGACTTGACTTCCGTCCTAGCCACCCCTGGTCCTTTGGGCACCTGACAGCCACGGTGGATGCCTGCCTCTGTGGATCCTAGTATGGGATGGGGGTTAGATGAGGAAGAGCTATATCTGGTGAATAAGCTACTGATATTTTAATAACTAAAATTGCTACCAGGTCAGCTCACAGCACCATCTCCCCATATCAGAAGAGGTCACCTGACTGCAAGCACAGGGGCAGGGGGAAGGGGGCAATGACTGTACATTTCAGTAAGTGATCTGTAAATGGATGCTTCCCCAGCACCTGGGATGCTGGTCACTCCCTGGGCCCTGTGTCTATTGCCAGTACCTTCCCACTCCAGCTGAATATTAGCATCATCCGGAAAACTTTCTCCAAGGGTGTAAGCTGGGTCCCATCCCTGAGACCCCCTTCAGCTGGTCTGGGGCAGGGCCAGGCATTGGTATATTTTAAGTTACTAAATGATGTTACTGGGTACACACCATCACCAAATTTTGCCCTGTACTGCTGGAATCTGGTGGGAAGGAGGATAAGGAGAGAAGGGATCAAGGACCAGAGAGATTATGTCACTCACCAGAGGTCACACAGCTTAACTAGTCTCTGAGCCGGGACTGACACCTAAGAGACAAGATCCTCAACCAGCTGCCTCTGGGGGGCGTCCTCCGGAGGAAGGCCTTTCAACCTCTTTTCACTCAGCGTTCAGAACAGCCCCTGAGGTCTCAAACATACGCACAGAGTCCACATCACCGTCCTTTCTGTCAGATCAGTGCCTGCCAGGTCTGAGGCCCATCCTCAGAGGCAACCTGAAGACCACTTGTTCTTCCAGTCCAGCAGGTGGATGTTGAGTCGCAGCTCTGTGCGAGTCCACGTGGGGGCGCCATTGAGCCAGGTCTGTATTCAGCGTTCATTAAAAAAAAATACAAAAAACGAATAGTATCTTCATCACCTGCTTAGGCTAGATGTAATCCATATCTGCATCGTCTACTCAAATTTGCAATTTTTGCAGATACCATAATAAAAATGACCTAATATTTTCATTATTGCAAATGAAGGGGTTTTCGGTGAGATTTTTTTTTCAACCACAGAAGTGAATCCAGGAGTTCGACACATTGTTCCCATTCCGGTAAATAGACCTGGGGACCTGGGGGCAGGGGATACTGCCTGGCTGGGAGAAGCTGAGAGTTCAGGGCCCCGTCTTCAAGAGAAACACTCCCTCTTGAGCTTCAGGTACCAGGTAGGCCATACCAGACTGGGACTGTCAAAAGTTCATTCTCTAAATGAAACAATGTCTGAGTCTGAAGGAAGGGACCGTTCCTGGTAGCCCTAATTGCAGTGGAACTAGCATGCGAAAGGTTATCATTTCAATAAAAAGCTATTCCTGTCATCTGGATCTCTTCATGACCTGGAAAATATTTAATAATGATGATAATTTTCATTTTTGCAGCTTTTTTATGATTTTCTTTTCTGAACTTTCTCTTGCGTATTTCATATAATCTCCTAAAACATGCATGGGCTAGTATGTGATGGAAATGAAAAGTCCCCAAATTAAATGACACTTTTATCATCTCTGATCCCAATACTTACTGTCCCTTGACTATCTTGCAGAGGTTGAGTCGGTTTACTTTAAACATCTGGGCACCCTTCTTTCAGTCTTCCTGCACTATGTGAAGCATAACCGGTGATGTAAACAGGTAAGTCTGAGCTGTTTTGAGCCATCAATCGTTGGTATCTTAAGCTTGTAAAATCACAAGCTGCTCTGGCGTCCTCCGGAGGAAGGCCTTTCAACCTCTTTTCACTCAGCGTTCAGAACAGCCCCTGAGGTCTCAAACATACGCACAGAGTCCACATCACCGTCCTTTCTGTCAGATCAGTGCCTGCCAGGTCTGAGGCCCATCCTCAGAGGCAACCTGAAGACCACTTGTTCTTCCAGTCCAGCAGGTGGATGTTGAGTCGCAGCTCTGTGCGAGTCCACGTGGGGGCGCCATTGAGCCAGGTCTGTATTCAGCGTTCATTAAAAAAAAATACAAAAAACGAATAGTATCTTCATCACCTGCTTAGGCTAGATGTAATCCATATCTGCATCGTCTACTCAAATTTGCAATTTTTGCAGATACCATAATAAAAATGACCTAATATTTTCATTATTGCAAATGAAGGGGTTTTCGGTGAGATTTTTTTTTCAACCACAGAAGTGAATCCAGGAGTTCGACACATTGTTCCCATTCCGGTAAATAGACCTGGGGACCTGGGGGCAGGGGATACTGCCTGGCTGGGAGAAGCTGAGAGTTCAGGGCCCCGTCTTCAAGAGAAACACTCCCTCTTGAGCTTCAGGTACCAGGTAGGCCATACCAGACTGGGACTGTCAAAAGTTCATTCTCTAAATGAAACAATGTCTGAGTCTGAAGGAAGGGACCGTTCCTGGTAGCCCTAATTGCAGTGGAACTAGCATGCGAAAGGTTATCATTTCAATAAAAAGCTATTCCTGTCATCTGGATCTCTTCATGACCTGGAAAATATTTAATAATGATGATAATTTTCATTTTTGCAGCTTTTTTATGATTTTCTTTTCTGAACTTTCTCTTGCGTATTTCATATAATCTCCTAAAACATGCATGGGCTAGTATGTGATGGAAATGAAAAGTCCCCAAATTAAATGACACTTTTATCATCTCTGATCCCAATACTTACTGTCCCTTGACTATCTTGCAGAGGTTGAGTCGGTTTACTTTAAACATCTGGGCACCCTTCTTTCAGTCTTCCTGCACTATGTGAAGCATAACCGGGTGATGTAAACAGGTAAGTCTGAGCTGTTTTGAGCCATCAATCGTTGGTATCTTAAGCTTGTAAAACCTTTCCTGATGCACCTGGTTATGAGAAGTTACCCAAGAGCTAAGGTGGGGCCTTCTTCTTGGGGGTCCTCATGCATTTTTCTGAAATAAAAACAAATATCGCTAACTCCATTTAAACTCTATCCTGCTATTAAACTAGAACAATAACTGTATCCGTGCTGTCATGGCCTTCTATTTCTCCTCCCCAGTGTGAACAAATGTTACTAGCTTCCAGGCTTTTGGAGTTATTACCAGATAATAATTTCACCAGCCCTCTGGGTTTAGAAAACAATACTTGGGGTAAGCCCGTTCTGATCGCCTGCTAATCCGAGATAATTGCTTGCGGGTTTCATGGGGAAGCTGAGATTCTCAATGCTGGATTCACTGAATGGCTCTAAGGGAAGGGGATTGGGGGGCATTTGGCCTCTACCAGCAAACCTGTTTTGAGCAGAGGGTTCTGTGGCAAAAGTACCTCTTCCTCCAGTAAAGACTAACTTCCAATTCCCTGTAAAATCATGGCATCCACTGAGCTACTCTTTCACAAATTCACCACTTCCTCCTGCCCTCTCTTTTTAGCTCTCTTTCCTTTTTTGCCTTCTTTTTTCCCATAAGTGTTGACTTCCAATTGTTTAACAGGCATCTGGTTAAATCCCTGACTGTAGCCGTCAGGGTTGACTGGGGCGGTGGGGTTGGAGGGAGGTATTTGAGAAGGTTTGAGTGACAAAGGGCACCCCTGGCTTGACTGCTTGGTTCCTGGGAGGAAACATCAGAGTTGTGCTGGTCTCGGGATTCCCCTGTTGATCCAGTGGCTGAGACTCTTTGCTCCCAATACAGAGGGTTCAATCCTTGGTCAGGGAACCAGATCTCACATTCTGCAACTAAGAGTCACAACTAAAGAATATGGATGCCCCAGTGAAGATAGAAGATCTCGAGTAACTAAGACCTGGTACAGCCAGATAAATAAATACTGAAAAAAATTAATAATAATCGTGTTGGTCCCACTGAGACTGCTAACAAAATCCCCAGGCGCTCTGCCAATTTGGTTTGAATTCTCTAACCTGCCACTTGGCAGTCAGTTCTAAGCATTTACATGAAACTCAGACCTCATAACCTGGTTATGAGAAGTTACCCAAGAGCTAAGGTGGGGCCTTCTTCTTGGGGGTCCTCATGCATTTTTCTGAAATAAAAACAAATATCGCTAACTCCATTTAAACTCTATCCTGCTATTAAACTAGAACAATAACTGTATCCGTGCTGTCATGGCCTTCTATTTCTCCTCCCCAGTGTGAACAAATGTTACTAGCTTCCAGGCTTTTGGAGTTATTACCAGATAATAATTTCACCAGCCCTCTGGGTTTAGAAAACAATACTTGGGGTAAGCCCGTTCTGATCGCCTGCTAATCCGAGATAATTGCTTGCGGGTTTCATGGGGAAGCTGAG
Organism: Tragulus kanchil; assembly: GCA_022376925.1. Lineage (NCBI taxonomy): Eukaryota > Metazoa > Chordata > Mammalia > Artiodactyla > Tragulidae > Tragulus > Tragulus kanchil. The sequence goes on along the minus strand of JAIOJX010000031.1, from coordinate 40,686,347 downwards.
ATTCTCAATGCTGGATTCACTGAATGGCTCTAAGGGAAGGGGATTGGGGGGCATTTGGCCTCTACCAGCAAACCTGTTTTGAGCAGAGGGTTCTGTGGCAAAAGTACCTCTTCCTCCAGTAAAGACTAACTTCCAATTCCCTGTAAAATCATGGCATCCACTGAGCTACTCTTTCACAAATTCACCACTTCCTCCTGCCCTCTTTTAGCTCTCTTCCTTTTTGCCTTCTTTTTTCCCATAAGTGTTGACTTCCAATTGTTTAACAGGCATCTGGTTAAATCCCTGACTGTAGCCGTCAGGGTTGACTGGGGCGGTGGGGTTGGAGGGAGGTATTTGAGAAGGTTTGAGTGACAAAGGGCACCCTGGCTTGACTGCTTGGTTCCTGGGAGGAAACATCAGAGTTGTGCTGGTCTCGGGATTCCCCTGTTGATCCAGTGGCTGAGACTCTTTGCTCCCAATACAGAGGGTTCAATCCTTGGTCAGGGAACCAGATCTCACATTCTGCAACTAAGAGTCACAACTAAAGAATATGGATGCCCCAGTGAAGATAGAAGATCTCGAGTAACTAAGACCTGGTACAGCCAGATAAATAAATACTGAAAAAAATTAATAATAATCGTGTTGGTCCCACTGAGACTGCTAACAAAATCCCCAGGCGCTCTGCCAATTTGGTTTGAATTCTCTAACCTGCCACTTGGCAGTCAGTTCTAAGCATTTACATGAAACTCAGACCTCATAACCTCAGACCAAGAACAGTGGAGGCCAGGACCTGCTGACTAGTTGCCCAGAAACTGTGCTTTCAGGAATAGGGCAGGAGGGGCTGGAAGTTGAAAAGTATGTGGGCCACAGTGGATAAGCAGCATCTCCTAGGATCATGTGATCTCTGTGAAGGTGCAAATCCAGTTGTTCTCTAGGCCCTGAGGCCTCCTGAATGTGATGCTTTCACACTCCAAAAGCATTTCTCACACCTCCATCTTGCTGGAGAATTGAACATCATTGACAAGGGCCTTGTCAGCCAAGTCCGTAAACTCACCCTGCAGCTCATTTTCCTGGGAAATTAAGATTCATAATTGCCTTCGCCATGCCGGGAGATGGTGAAGGACAGGGAAACCTGCGGTGCTACAGTCCATGGGGTCGCAAAGAGTCGGACATGACTGAGCGACTGAACTCAACTGAAATGAATTGCCTTCTTGCTTCTTTAGGCCTCAGAGTGCTTCCACATCTTTGCCGCTTTTCCCCATTGCCTGTTCCCTCCCTGGGAGGGCGTAGAGGCTCCTATGTCTGCTCTTCCCCCAATTGACTGTAAATGTCCCTGGAATTAGATTTGCATTTTTTGGAAATGTCGTCACAATATTACTTCAGGGACAAACTAAGAAAGGCAGAAGTCACCACATAGTAAATGGTCATGTGTTTAGAAGACTGTCTCTTTGTAAATATCTTCAGCATGGATATTTAGAACTTTATTACAAAAGTAGTGCCTGGGATTTTTCTCCTTTAATCCTCATAGGAAATACATCAGGTGGGAATTATTAATGAGCCTCAGTTCACAGAGAAGAAAATAACTTTGGGCAGTTTAGGTGAATTTCCCAAGGCTATCGCAGTAAGTTCCATGATGATGTCATCCTCATGATCTGTAAAGTAAAGGACACTTGTTTTGCAGGAAATGTGTCAGAAGTCAGGACAACCAGTGCTCCCCAGGTATTGATCATGTTGTGGATGTTCACGGTTGAGGGACCAGAAACACCACTAGGAGAAGTCTGTGGACCCGGCAAAGCTGAAGCTCTTACATGTACTGCAGTTAGGGGACAGCCTATGACTATAACACCTCAAAATGAGGACTTCAGGAAAGAATATTCACTGGGTCTTGGGTTAAAGTGATTTATAAATCAGGTCTTTCAAGGTGGGGGATCATCAGGACTGGACAGAGTTTCCTCCATATCAGCTAAGGCACAGAGATAACAGGCATGAAATGGACCTCAAGGAATTCATCTTGATAAATAAGCTATTTAGTTCATTTAGAGTCTTATTTTCCAGAAGCAGACATTTCCTGGGGGGCCCCAGCAAATTAGTTTTGTCTGTTCTCAATAGTTTTTAATAGGGCATATGATTTCTTTATTTAAAGAACAATTAAAGTATAGTGGATTTACAATGTTGTGTTAATTGCTGTTGTACAGTAAAGTGGTCTGGGTATATATATATATATATATATATATATATATATATATATAAGAATATATATAAGAATATATATATATATAAGAATGTATATATGTGTATATACATATACACATTCTTCCTTAAATATTCTTTTCTATTATGGCTTATCATAGGATATTGACTAGAGTTCCCGGTGCTCCCCAGTAGGACCTTGTGTTTGCTCAGGGCATGCTGGTTTTGCTTCTCAAGTGCTAAGGACAGAAAAGTGATCACAGATACAACTGCTGTCAAGGAGCTGTGTCCCCTGAAAGGCAGCCCTGTCCTTACTGGACAGCCAAGACAACAGAGACTCAGAGAGGGAGTGACAGCAAGTTTCCAGCTCACACAGGAGGGACTGTTGAGCTCCAGGTTGCAGTCGGTGTTTGTACCTTGACTCCTGAGCTGCTAACACCGGAACGTCCCTACCTCTCCCCTCCCCCATCCCAGAAATGTTTCTCCTCTCCAGGCCGTGGATGGACTCACAACAGGGTCAGTGTAGAGAAAAACATGCCCTGGGGGAAGATTTATTAAGAGATGACTCCAGAAAAGTAGTCTCTGGCAGTCACCTGGCCTGGCTTCTCTCTCAAATTCTTTAAACCTCTGGGAGGTTTCTTTTTTTTAAGTCTTTACTGAAATTGTTGCAATATTGTTTCTGTTTTCTGTTTTGATGTTTTTCTTCTGAGGCATGTGGGATCTTAGCTCCCTGACCAGGGATTGAACCCATACCCCCTGCATTGGAAAGAGAAATTCTAACCACCAGACCACCAGGTCCCACCTCTGGGAGTTATGATGGACTTTATTAACCTACAGGTCGCTGAATTTTTATCTTTTGAGTTATAAAATATTCTGAGGTGGGTATGATTGAGGATATTGCAGCTTATTTATTTTTTTATTTTTAAATTATTTTTTAAAATTTATTTATCCCTGGGTTGGGAAGATCTCCCGGAGAAGGGAATGACTACCTACTCCAGTATTCTCACCTGGAGAATTCTGTGGACAGAGGAACCTGGTGGGTTACAGTCCATGGGGACCCAAAGAGCTGGACACAGCTGAGCAACCAATACTTTCACAGCATGTGGGTCTTATTTTCTTGACCAAGGATTAAACCCACACTCCTCCTTGTAGAGAAAGCCCTGAGTCTCAACCATCAGGACCACTGGACCAGGGAAGTCCCATATTTTGGGTTATTGAACAATAGAGACTATTTGCTTTATATCAAACGATAGGTCACAATGGGTCCATTGCTATCTCTTTAGTCTCAGATGTGAACCCTCTGATTTGTCTCAATAGCAGAAACTATAAGGTCATAGTACAATATTAGAAAACAGACCTTGGAGTTTGAGGCATTCATAAAAACAACAAGAAATATGTGAAAAAAATCTAATAAACATGGGGTGACTGTGTGTTTTCTTGAAACAAACATATTTTTAATCCCTAAAAATTATTGTGTCCTTTGAATGTTTTTAGTCAGTTTTTTTTTTTTTCATATTTTGGTTTTTAGTCTGTTTTAAGTCTAAGGTAGCAGAGTACCCATTGTCTTTGTTGTTCAGTCACTAAGTTGTGTCTGGCTATTTGTTACCCCAAATTCAGGCTCCTTTATCCTCCACTATCCCTTGAAGTTTGCCCAAATTCATGCCCACTGAGTATGTGATGTTATCAAACCATCTCTGGCAGTCACCTGGCCTGGCTTCTCTCTCAAATTCTTTAAACCTCTGGGAGGTTTCTTTTTTTTAAGTCTTTACTGAAATTGTTGCAATATTGTTTCTGTTTTCTGTTTTGATGTTTTTCTTCTGAGGCATGTGGGATCTTAGCTCCCTGACCAGGGATTGAACCCATACCCCCTGCATTGGAAAGAGAAATTCTAACCACCAGACCACCAGGTCCCACCTCTGGGAGTTATGATGGACTTTATTAACCTACAGGTCGCTGAATTTTTATCTTTTGAGTTATAAAATATTCTGAGGTGGGTATGATTGAGGATATTGCAGCTTATTTATTTTTTTATTTTTAAATTATTTTTTAAAATTTATTTATCCCTGGGTTGGGAAGATCTCCCGGAGAAGGGAATGACTACCTACTCCAGTATTCTCACCTGGAGAATTCTGTGGACAGAGGAACCTGGTGGGTTACAGTCCATGGGGACCCAAAGAGCTGGACACAGCTGAGCAACCAATACTTTCACAGCATGTGGGTCTTATTTTCTTGACCAAGGATTAAACCCACACTCCTCCTTGTAGAGAAAGCCCTGAGTCTCAACCATCAGGACCACTGGACCAGGGAAGTCCCATATTTTGGGTTATTGAACAATAGAGACTATTTGCTTTATATCAAACGATAGGTCACAATGGGTCCATTGCTATCTCTTTAGTCTCAGATGTGAACCCTCTGATTTGTCTCAATAGCAGAAACTATAAGGTCATAGTACAATATTAGAAAACAGACCTTGGAGTTTGAGGCATTCATAAAAACAACAAGAAATATGTGAAAAAAATCTAATAAACATGGGGTGACTGTGTGTTTTCTTGAAACAAACATATTTTTAATCCCTAAAAATTATTGTGTCCTTTGAATGTTTTTAGTCAGTTTTTTTTTTTTTCATATTTTGGTTTTTAGTCTGTTTTAAGTCTAAGGTAGCAGAGTACCCATTGTCTTTGTTGTTCAGTCACTAAGTTGTGTCTGGCTATTTGTTACCCCATGGACTTCAGGCTCCTTTATCCTCCACTATCCCTTGAAGTTTGCCCAAATTCATGCCCACTGAGTATGTGATGTTATCAAACCATCTCATCCTCTGCTGCCGCCTTCTCTTTCTGCCTTCAATCTTTCCCCAACATCAGGATCTTTTCCAATGAGTCAGCTCTTCGCATCAGGTGGCCAAAATACTGGAGTCTTAGTTTCAGTAACAGATCTTCCAGTGAATGCTTAGGGTTGATTTCCTTTAGGATTGAATGGTTTGGTCTTGCTGCTGTCTAGCGGACCCTCCAGCACCGCAATCCAGAAGCATCAATTTTTTGGAGTTCAGTTTTCTTTATGATTCAACTGTCACATCCTTATAGGGACACTGTAACACCGACGACATTTTGAATCATTTGGCCACAAGGGGGCCATATAGACCACAAATTGACACAACATCCACCCGTGGTCTGTGTAGCACCGCACTCCTAGGGGAGGCTATTGAAACATGGGAGTTTCTTTTTAAGACGAATTGAGGGCAAATAGAGATAAAGGTGGGCTTGATCAGATATGATTAGAGAGGATGAGGCAAGGAGCGGATCATTTAGAAAGGGGACCCAACGGTCCTTTTTGCTCATTTCAGCCAGGTGCTGATTTTCTTTCCCCACCACCAGCAGGTAAGCCCGTAGAAGAGGCTGAAGAGGGAACAATCTCCTGAAAATGGCAGGGGTGTGCTTCGTTCTAAGCTGCTTCAGGATGGCAGAAGGACAGTCTTCCAGGAGCCCAGGTTCCTGGAGGCTCAATCTTATCAGGAGAACTCAAGGAAGACAGGTGGATGGAAAAGAGACATATTTGCCACCTCTATTGCTCTTTTCTGAGTCCAATCGGGAGGCAGTATTAGATCAGAGAGGAGATCTGGTAGTGAGTCCAGTGCAATAATGAGTCTTGGCCTTCTTTATGGTCCCTCACTCACATCCATACATGACAACTGGGAAAACCATAGCTTTGACTGTATCGACCTTTGTTCGCAAAGCAATGTCTCTGATTTTAATGTGCTGTCTAGGTTTGTCACAGCCTTTCCTTCCAAGGAGCAAGCATCTTTTAATTCCATGTCTGCAGTCACCATCTGCAGTGATTTTGGAGTCCAAGGAAAGGCTTCCATTTTGCCCCTTGTATTTGCCATGAAGTGATGGGACTGGCTATCATATTAGTTTTTTCAGTGTTAAGTTTTAAGCTGGCTATTTTTAAAATCTCCTCTTCTACTCTCATCAAGAGACTCTTTAGTTCCTCTTTACTTTCTGCTATTAAGAGTGCTATTATTTGCATAGCTGAGGCTGTTGATATTTCTCCTGGCAATCTTGATTCCATCTCGCACTTTATCCAGCCCAGCATCTTTCATATTATACTCCGCATATAAATTAAATTAACAGGGTAACAATATACGGACTTCATGTACTCCCTTCCCAATTTTGAACCAGTCCATTGTTCCATGCTCGATTCTAACTGTTGCTTCTTGACTACAAACAGGTTTCTCAAGAGGCAGATAACATGGTCTGGAATTCCCATCTCGTTAAAAATTTTCCAGTTTGTTGTGATCCACACAGTCAAAGGCTTTAGTGTAGTCAATGAAACAGAAGGAGATGTCTTTCTGGAATTTCTTTGCTTTCTCCAACCTTGGGGTTCCTCTTTGCCCCTTTAGTTTTGCATTAATAGTAACTATCTTTTATATTAAACTCTGTTACTGTAGGAGAAGGAAAGGGCAACCCACTCCAGTATTCTTGCCTGGAGAATCTCATGGACAGAGGAGAGTGATGGGCTACAGTCCATAGGGCCGCACAGAGTTGGACATGATGGAGTGACGAAGCAGCAGCAGCTGGTACAGTAATTGCAGTGGTATCTTTCTCGAATACAAGTTCTATCATCTCCTGCCAGCTCATCAGCACTGCAGATAGTTTGGGCTTCAGATGTGAATTGGAAGAAATACAGGAAAAGGCAAGAACACAACTGGAAGTGAGGCACAGTGTCCTGCTAGAGAGCACTCAGACCAAATGGGAGAGAGGAAGAGCAGAAACCTGAGGATCAGGTCATCCCTATTGAGAGGGCAACAGAGGGCACAGATTGTCACTGTCTTCCCTTTCTGGGTCTTTCTCCTTGGTATTAGCCTCCTCAGCCTCTTCTCTTGGTAGAGCCTCCTTGGAAAATGATCTTTGGGTCACATTCACATTAAATATAAACGGCCAATAAAACTTTTACACATCACACAGAAACTTGATTTTTAAAATGACCTTATAGTAAACAACAAAACTCTATAAAAAAGAAAAAAAAAAATTACCTCCATGACTAAAATCCCAAGCACTGACATCACCAAATGCTGGGGAGGCCGTGGAGTCACAGGAACTTGGTGCCGCTGAGTGACAGTCACCTCTTCCAGAAACACACTCACACTCTGTTTACATTACACAGAGTGGGTGCATCCTTTCAAATGAGTTAAGAAATAAATATTTTAGTGCCTTGGTCTTAATTTTCAATCATGAATTATTAATAGATACAATATCAATAGGTAAACCCACACAACTCACAACTCCTGCTGTCCTCCCTACTTTTTAGAAATGCACAGGGGTCCTTAGACCACAAAACTCAGGAACCTTTGGCCTAGACTCTGATACTGAGATAAAGATCAGGTTTAGGAATTTTTTCATGATGGTCTGTGGCTTTGATCCCGCATTCCCAAGGCAGGAGGCCCAGGTCTGGTCCCTGGTCAGGGATCTTGATCCCACATGACACAGCTGAGAGTTCATGTGCCACGGCAAAGGCCTGGCACAGCCAAAAAAATGATAGGCTTAGACATTCAGCAGCAATAGGACCAACGGGAGGATTTAAATATATATATATATATTTACAGACAGCTAGGCCTGAGCAGAACCTTGACATCCAAGCAGGCTGGGTCCAGTCAGCCCACATTTTCGGTCACGTGTCCTTCCCTAGCACCTGCCTCATCAGTGCTCATCTGCCAGAAGTTTCAGCTGGACCTGAAATAATGAGCCCCTGATTATTTTTCCTTTCCTACTCCAAAACACACACTCATGCATATGAACCAACTCAATGAACACACAAACATTTGCCTGCAAAAACATGCTTACAAAAGTACACACGCACACATATACACACTCAAACACACTCACTGATTTGCCTGAGTGCTTGTACATGTCGGTGAAGACAGACGGGAGCAGCGGCAATCGCACTGAGCCTGCGTGGGTACTTCAGATAGCGCTGGGGAACAGAAGGAACAGGAATCCAGAAGTCAGAAGCCTGGTTCTCACTCCACTGCACTGCTCGTTGCTGAATTGTATTGGTTTAAAAGCCTTAATCCTCTGAGTTTGGTTTTCGCACCTGCAGGATGAAGAGGCTTGCAGTCTGGGGTTAAAACACAGTTCTGTGACAAACGTGAGCCATAACTTCAGAATCTGGCTCAGTTTAGTTCAGTCACTCAGTCATGTTTGACTCTTTGCAACCCTATGGACTACAGCATGCCAGGCTACCCTTCACCATCTCCCAGAGCTTGCTCAAAGTCCTGTCCATTGACTCAGTGAAGCCATCCGCTCATCTCGTCTCCTATTGTTCCCTTCTGCTTTTGCCTTCTATTTCCCAACATCAGGCTCTTTTGCAATGAGCAGTGGGTGTGCTCGCTTCAGTAGCACATATACTAAAATTGGAATGGTACAGAGAAGACTAGCATGGCCCCTGTGCAATGATGACACCTAATAAGCTGTGGGCATGAATTCAAATTCCAACTTCATCTGGGGCATTTCCTTCATTTGGAAGCTCTGCTTCCTCTTCTGTTCCAGTGGGGATCACTGACAGCTAAGGATCTTATTGAGGATTAAATGAAATACAGGACGCACCTAACCATGCTCAGGTTCAAGAGAAGGACTGAGGGCATCCACCAGTTGACTCTCCCATTCCTCAGACAGAGGTCCTGCTCCTTCCCAGACAGTGAAACATAATCATCCTACCTCCTCTGGATGAACTTAACACCATGTTCAAACATCAAATAAGAAAAAAAAAAAAAGAAGAAGAAGAAGGAAACCCCTCACACCCACTCTGGTACACCTTGGTGTTTGCCATTATTAGAACAGCAAACTGAATGCTATTGATTCAGAGGGTTTGTGGTTTACCAACCCGGTGCTGCTCAGTTCCTCTTCCTACACCATGACTCATGAATACACATCAAATCCTAAATAGTTTATTTACTTTTTGAACAGATTGGTTTTTTTTTTTTTTTTTTTTGCTTCTTGTCCCATTTCCCTCTGGGAAGATAACCCAGGATGCTTTCTTTACCCACAAAAGCAAATGCAAGACAAGAGATGCTGTTTTAGAAACAGAAGAATGTGTAAGACCATAAACTTTATGGGTGGAAAAAAAAAACCCTCAGTAAGAGGGCCTTACATGAAAAGCATCTGGGTTCTAATTTAATATCCCAGTATAATGCACCTTTCATACCTAAGGTATCCTGGAGTGGATGAGAAATTATATAGTAACTTTGCTTAGAAGCAGAAAGCTTACTTATGTGGGTGGAGGCAAAGACAGGGCAGTGGGAACTAGGGGAGAACTTGGACTTGCATGTGGAGGATGGAGGGGATTTCTCATGAACTCTTTGTAACCCACCTGCCTTTTAAAACCTTTCTTGTTGAAGGGTGGTCCTGAACCAGCAGCACCATGCACTGGAGCTTGTCTCCCAGACAGAACCTCACACCTCAACCGGAACCCACTGAACCAAGATCTGGTTTTTAACAGGTCCCCAGGTGATCTCTGTGTTCATTCAATCCAGTGAGAGCAGCTCCTCAGAAACCTTGCCTGGAGCACGTGGGCCAGAGCTTCAAGACTTTATCAGTGATTCTTTGGAAGTTACAGGGTAACCTTTCCAAAGTCTTGGAATTAGAGGACCTTAGACTTGCAATGACCTTCTCTCTATGTAGCTAACACATGAGTTCCCTGGGAGTGGCACCATTGGGGGATTGCATTGTGAGCTCCATGAGCTTGGCTCCCTTAGAAAGGTTTTTCAAAAATGCTTCCTTAAGACAAGCTAGAACCCTGATTCTTTGGTAATAGCACTCCCCAGCCAGTTGTTTACATCAAAGAACTTCTCAGAGGAAAGATTATGTCCCTTCTCACATGAAGAGTTCTTCAGAACACTAAGAGAGTTCCCAAATTTGATCCCGTACCCATTTCTTTCCAAAGAACGTTGGTTAAGAACCCGTCCCTGAAGGAAAAGCATCCCTGGGTGCCCTGAGCCACAGGAAACCACATCAGCAGGATGAGACATGACTCCCTTCATGTGTTTTGATGTGCCGGGGCACTGTTAAAATTATGGTTATCCACTTGTTTTTCAGACGGTCCAGTGGAGATATATGGCCAGTTGGACCCTGGGACCAGTCTTTATCTGTCGGTTGTCAGCAGCACCTTGAAGGTGACAGACAGGGTGATGACAAGGGTTTGGGTCTCAGTCAGCAGCAGGAATAATCTTTATGAAACAAGACTAGATTCTAGAGATACCAGCTACAGTAGAAAATGCGAAGACCACAGACACTGATGGCCAAGAAGACACAGTGGGCTGGAAGATAAACTGTAAATCTGCAAATATCAGTACAGGCAACCCTCTGCAGTCTCAGGTTCCACATCCATGGATTCAACTGACCGGGGATGGAAGCCTACAAAGCAAGCCTGTTGATCTGGGTGGCTGGATGGGTCCTCAGAGCAGATGAGTAGACCCAGGATGTAAAACTCAGTTGGAAATGACTTGTTGTCATAGTATAGATTCAAATTCTTCTATACCACCATAAAATGTATTTTAATAGTTAGGAGGTTGAGTCATCCTGAAGAGGTTAACTTATATTTGGTATGATCTACCTAAGAGTCCAGATAAATGTGTAAAGTATTTTAGGAATATTCTATCAGAATGGTTCAAATAGTTATTCCTTGTTACTCCATGGTGATTAGAAAATGGTATTTTGCATACAAAAATTTAATTTTTTACTAGCTCCGTGCAATTAGAGGACCTTAGACTTGCAATGACCTTCTCTCTATGTAGCTAACACATGAGTTCCCTGGGAGTGGCACCATTGGGGGATTGCATTGTGAGCTCCATGAGCTTGGCTCCCTTAGAAAGGTTTTTCAAAAATGCTTCCTTAAGACAAGCTAGAACCCTGATTCTTTGGTAATAGCACTCCCCAGCCAGTTGTTTACATCAAAGAACTTCTCAGAGGAAAGATTATGTCCCTTCTCACATGAAGAGTTCTTCAGAACACTAAGAGAGTTCCCAAATTTGATCCCGTACCCATTTCTTTCCAAAGAACGTTGGTTAAGAACCCGTCCCTGAAGGAAAAGCATCCCTGGGTGCCCTGAGCCACAGGAAACCACATCAGCAGGATGAGACATGACTCCCTTCATGTGTTTTGATGTGCCGGGGCACTGTTAAAATTATGGTTATCCACTTGTTTTTCAGACGGTCCAGTGGAGATATATGGCCAGTTGGACCCTGGGACCAGTCTTTATCTGTCGGTTGTCAGCAGCACCTTGAAGGTGACAGACAGGGTGATGACAAGGGTTTGGGTCTCAGTCAGCAGCAGGAATAATCTTTATGAAACAAGACTAGATTCTAGAGATACCAGCTACAGTAGAAAATGCGAAGACCACAGACACTGATGGCCAAGAAGACACAGTGGGCTGGAAGATAAACTGTAAATCTGCAAATATCAGTACAGGCAACCCTCTGCAGTCTCAGGTTCCACATCCATGGATTCAACTGACCGGGGATGGAAGCCTACAAAGCAAGCCTGTTGATCTGGGTGGCTGGATGGGTCCTCAGAGCAGATGAGTAGACCCAGGATGTAAAACTCAGTTGGAAATGACTTGTTGTCATAGTATAGATTCAAATTCTTCTATACCACCATAAAATGTATTTTAATAGTTAGGAGGTTGAGTCATCCTGAAGAGGTTAACTTATATTTGGTATGATCTACCTAAGAGTCCAGATAAATGTGTAAAGTATTTTAGGAATATTCTATCAGAATGGTTCAAATAGTTATTCCTTGTTACTCCATGGTGATTGATGTACTGAAAATGGAAGTCATTTTGCATACAATTGAGAAAGTGCTGAGTTGGCTTTAAACTTCTGCTTTGCCACTTACTAGCTCCGTGCGTGGATGTGAACTAAATCACTTCAGTCATGTCTGACTCTGTGTAACCCTAAGGACTGCAGCCTGCCAGGCTCCTCTGTCCATGGGATTCTCCAGGCAAGAGCACTGGACTGGATGGCTGTGCCCTCGTCCAGGAGATCTTGCCGACCCAAGGATGGAAACTGCATCTCTTATGTTTCCTGCACTGGCAGGTTGGTTCTTTACCACTAGTGCCAGATTTGAGCAAATAACCCAAGCTCTCTGAACCTCAGTCTTTGATCTATAGAGTGGGCTTAATAATTTGGCCTTTGGAGGGCTGCTGGAGGTGTAAAATGGTAAACTGTGTTTAGAGTACAACACACCCAGCAAGACATGTGGCACATAACATGAAAGGAAATTAAATTTATGAGATAGAAATTAAAGGACTGGACTTTCCCAGTGGTTTGGTGTAAAGAATCTGCCTGCGATGGTAAAGAAAAATTCCACATTCTGAGGGATAATTAAGCCCATGCACCACAATTGCTGAGCCTGTGCTCTAGGCCCTGAAATCCACATATTGAAGCCCACTACTGCAGCTACTGAAGTCTGTCTACCTTAGAGCCTAAGATCCACAACAAGAGAAGCGACTGCAAGAGAAGTCCACGCACCACAACTAGAGAGTAGCCCCTTCTCACCGCAACTAGAGAAAGCCCATGAGCAGAAAGAAAAATCCAGCCCAGCCATAAATAAATAAACTTTTCTAAAAATTTAAATGATTTATGTTTCAAAATGACAATGAAAAACATGCATGTGCACAAAAATATTTTTTATACCCTCTTGGCAAGAGGCAAGATGGCAAACATGGGGGCTGGAGTTGGAACTGCAAGTGACCCATCTTGCTTCCTCCAGCATAGGCTCATCGAGAAGCTGAATTTGAAACCTGGGCAGAACGTCAACAATCATTTAGGAGAGGCAGGCGCTCTGTGTTTAGAATATCATGGCCCAAAGCACGAAGATGAATGAGAAAGGAGAGCTGGAAAGAACAGCAATGTGTGTTAAAATTAGAGGGAGAAAAAGACAGGCATTAGTAGGTCATGGGAGGTTGGCTTTTATTTTCTGCAGCAGGAGTGGGCTAGCATTTCCTATAAACAATGAGATAGTTAATGTTTTCTATTTTGTGTGCTGTACAGTCTGTGTTCAAAGACTCAGCTCTGCCATGGTAGCAAGAAAGCAGCCATAGACAAGTTGTAGATGGAATGGGCATGGCTGTGTTTCAATAAAACTTTATTTACAAAAGACAAATGGTAAGTTGGAGGTGGTCCAGGGGCCATGGTTTTCCAGCTCCTGTCGTAACTGATAGATTTCAAAAATCACTTGGAGTCTCATCCCCAAGAAAGTTCCTGAATACAAGGGATCCAAAGAAAGCAATTAAAATCCTGAAACCCAGGCCAAGAAAATGTATAGAAAGAGATGATTCTGCCATCGAAAATGAACTTTCTCCCTATCTTGAGAAGCACTCCCAAGAAAATCCCTCGGGTCAGGGAGTGTTTTCTCTACTCTAGGTCTGAAAATATACTTTGACCAGAACATTCAAATGTATTAAAGGAGTACTTCTTCCAACCAGAGGCGGCAGTTTGGAGAAGTGGAAGGCTCAAGAGCCAGAAGCTGCCGTGGAACTGAAAGGTTTATGTTCCTAGGAGGAGGGTGTCATGCGGTGCCTCATGTGCCAGCCAGGCTGGCAGCCATGGCTCCCCAGCTGGAGCTGGGCTTCCCAAGCAGGACAAGCACAGGGAGACCTTCTTTCCCCCTGTGGAGAAGGGGCTGCACGCCTGCACCATTTTGTGGTTCCATGATTGGTTTATTGAGAATTTACTGGAGGAGTTGCAAACACGGAGATTCTCTGAAGGAATTCTAAGGCATTTGCTGGCAGGGACCTCTATCTAGAGGTCGAAGGAGAAAAGGTCTCCATTTCCAGAAGAGGTCCCTTCCTATTGGTTGCTATCGCAAACCAAACAGTGAGCTGGGAATATGGGTTGTTTTCCAGAAGCTTCATGAAGGGACAGTGACTCCCTTTGTCATCTTCCTCATGAGGCTCAGATTGCTCACTCAGTAATGTCTGCTGCATGGGGGAAATGTTGATTTTCACCATCTGGTGATATTTCCCGGCCCAAAAGGGTAGAGGACAGGCATTAGTAGGTCATGGGAGGTTGGCTTTTATTTTCTGCAGCAGGAGTGGGCTAGCATTTCCTATAAACAATGAGATAGTTAATGTTTTCTATTTTGTGTGCTGTACAGTCTGTGTTCAAAGACTCAGCTCTGCCATGGTAGCAAGAAAGCAGCCATAGACAAGTTGTAGATGGAATGGGCATGGCTGTGTTTCAATAAAACTTTATTTACAAAAGACAAATGGTAAGTTGGAGGTGGTCCAGGGGCCATGGTTTTCCAGCTCCTGTCGTAACTGATAGATTTCAAAAATCACTTGGAGTCTCATCCCCAAGAAAGTTCCTGAATACAAGGGATCCAAAGAAAGCAATTAAAATCCTGAAACCCAGGCCAAGAAAATGTATAGAAAGAGATGATTCTGCCATCGAAAATGAACTTTCTCCCTATCTTGAGAAGCACTCCCAAGAAAATCCCTCGGGTCAGGGAGTGTTTTCTCTACTCTAGGTCTGAAAATATACTTTGACCAGAACATTCAAATGTATTAAAGGAGTACTTCTTCCAACCAGAGGCGGCAGTTTGGAGAAGTGGAAGGCTCAAGAGCCAGAAGCTGCCGTGGAACTGAAAGGTTTATGTTCCTAGGAGGAGGGTGTCATGCGGTGCCTCATGTGCCAGCCAGGCTGGCAGCCATGGCTCCCCAGCTGGAGCTGGGCTTCCCAAGCAGGACAAGCACAGGGAGACCTTCTTTCCCTCTGTGGAGAAGGGGGCTGCACGCCTGCACCATTTTGTGGTTCCATGATTGGTTTATTGAGAATTTACTGGAGGAGTTGCAAACACGGAGATTCTCTGAAGGAATTCTAAGGCATTTGCTGGCAGGGACCTCTATCTAGAGGTCGAAGGAGAAAAGGTCTCCATTTCCAGAAGAGGTCCCTTCCTATTGGTTGCTATCGCAAACCAAACAGTGAGCTGGGAATATGGGTTGTTTTCCAGAAGCTTCATGAAGGGACAGTGACTCCCTTTGTCATCTTCCTCATGAGGCTCAGATTGCTCACTCAGTAATGTCTGCTGCATGGGGGAAATGTTGATTTTCACCATCTGGTGATATTTCTGGCCCTAGGCACAGCTGACAAAAAGACTGAAAGAATGGGTGAGCATTTCAGAGTCGATCATTTCTGTGAGCATCCTATGACAGATGAGCCATCCCGGAGTCCTGAGTTCATTCCCTACCAAACTGAGGAGTCACTGGTCCAGTTAGTTCCCCGAACTTAGGACTCTTCTACAAGAAGCCCATTTGGAATCTTCCCATGGGGTCTTGTTCCTTCAGAAGAGGGCACACCATCTTGATTCAGCCCGGAAATCTGAGAAAGTTTAGAGGTAAAATCTGTAAGAGCTGGTGGATCTCAGACATTGTCCTTACTCTGAAGGATAAAATAGAGGGTCCTTTATGCAGGTTGGAGTAAAACAATAAGCTCAATTTCCAAAGTTCAGAGTTGGCTCTTGTTTTTATTAAGTTTTTCTCTAGCTAATACATTCCTTCAAGATAATGCATTTTTAAACTTAATTTATATTGGAGTATAGTTTATTAACAATGTTGTGTTAACTTCAGGTGTAAAGTGATTCAGTTATACATGTATCTATTCTTTTTCAAATTCCTTTCCCTTATAGATTGTTACAACCTACAATGTATTTTTAACTGGAGCTTAAATATGTTTTCATTTCTAAAAATTAAAGGATTGAATTAAACGTTGAGCTTTTGACTCCATATCAATGTTTGCTTCTCATAAACATACAATAGGATAGTTATGACATAAAATCAAGCTATTTCTTAGTTCTACTATAAATTTATATTTTTTTTGCTGAATCATCCCAGATGTATCACTACATGTGTGTTCTAGGAGGAAAACAATTATAAATACAAGGCATCTGCTATTTCCTTTTTTATAGTACATTTTCCCCACATTATTTACCTTTTACATTTTTCAGTTGAAGGAAGTCTAGATTATTTAAGACTATGTCTAATATTATCTTATTTTGAAAGAGAATGAAAGGATTGACCTATTTAACCTGATATGTACCTGTATAATGTATTTACTGTATATTTTGACTGAGTCAATTTGAAAGAAGCAATTCAAAATGTACTTGAATGCCTAGTTGTGTCTTAACAACAATCACAACACAAAATCCGTTTTACAATCAAATTAGTAGTCAAATAACCAATGGCAAATGGAGAATTGGTCAACGAATTATTTCTTCTACAACCTAATTCAAAATACGACATTTAAAAATGTAAATCGCTCTTTTCAATGTTAAAGAAGCATCGGTGAGTAGTTCTATGAGTAGGAAAATATTTATTAAAATAGTGGCCACCTATTGGGATTGCTCTTATTCTTTTAACCATAAATCCTTGGAAGAGACATCTGGGCCAGATGGAACCCAACGGAAATTAGAACACAAAATACCATCCACCTGTGATGGCCCACACAAAGTGGGGAAACCACAATCTCTATGCTGTCAATTTACAAATCTGGAGAACAGAACAATGAATCAATATTTCACTGGAAAAAAGTTGTCACCAGAACACTGATTGGATGAAGGGTAGCTTCTTTGATAATGGACCTTTGGTCATTAGTTTTTTTTGTTTTTTTTTTTTTAAGCTGGATTAGTCATATAGAGTTCCAGCTTCTTTCAAAATGAGAAATGGATAAAAGTTAAGATAGTCCATCTCTACAGCTCTTCTTCTTCTTTTTTCTGTCCACCTTCATTCTCAGAATTCTGTCCACTCTTAATTGTCTGCTTTGTGCTTCCTTTTTACGTTGATATTGAATCCACAGGTGAATTCATAACTTTATGGAATTGTAAGAAGCCTTGCAAAGCAACAAGTGAACTGATGATAAATTAGAACTTCTTTATCAGGCTAAGCTTGGGCTTATAGCCAGGAATCTGTTAGCTCATCACATGATAGTTTTCAAGCCTAATAAACCAAACAAGGAGATCAAACCAGTCAATCCTGAAGGAAACCAACCCTGAATATTCATTGGAAGGACTGATGCTGAAGCTGAAGCTCCAGTATGTTGGCCACCTGATACAAAGAGCCGACATTGGAAAAGACCCTGCTGCTGGGAAAGATGGGTGGCAGGAGGAGAAGGGGTTGACAGAGGATGAATTGGTTAGATGGCATCACTGACTCAATGGACATGAGTTTGAGCAAACTTTGGGAGATAGTGATGGACAGGGAATCTTGGCGTGCTGTAGCCCATGGGGTCGCAGAGAATTGGACAAAACTTAGTGACTGATTAACAACAAACTAAACTTCCTGAGCAAGAAACAGTCACATCAGTAGGAGAAGTGTTATATTGTGAGTCAGAAGTTCTACTGTCTGTTTCCACATCTATAGATCAAACTTTGTAAACCTGGAAAACTTACTTGAGCTATTGGAGGCACAGATTCCTCCCTATTGCATCTAACTAGATCACTTCCAGCAGGAAAATTCTGTGATTCTAAACTTTATTCCTAATAGAGATCTGGATGAATGATGTTCTGCTAAAGTTCCACTGAATTCAGGAGAAGATGTGAAGTCCTTTGTGAGGGTGTAGAGTCTGTCTTATTAGCTATGATTCTCATTCATTTTCTCCATTGTCTACTTCAGTAGCTAAATTTGTAGCTTGAGATGATTTTTCCCATCAGGTATTTTTCCCTTGGGGACTTGAAGGTCAGATGTGTGTTCTGTAATGTGAGGAGCATTTCTCTGGGGGTGTTGAACATCTTTGGTCAAACAGCAATATCTCTAGGAGTCACCGTTCTTAGGACTAGAGAGACATTTGCTCAAAGTGCATGGGTGGAATTTGCAAAAACTGGCATCACATTTCAGATAGTTGTTTCAAGAGGAACATCTATAACATGCAAAAGCAATCTCTATTTCTAAATCAAGTTACAAAAGGAAAATGGAAAATGATGAATACTTTCATATCTGAATAGTATTTATTCTCAGCCTTCATGTTTATATCTAGAGTAGGAAAATCATTCAATAATAATTATTTTCTTTATGTGTTGGGGGTTTTCAATAAGCCAATATATATGCAATGAACATATAATACTTGAAAACCATAAAGTGCCACTCAGAAATTCCTAATTTTTATCATATAGTGACCTTAAAGTTGAGGATGTAGACTGAACATAGAGTCTCAGAAATCCACTTGCAAAAATATGCATAGAGTATACTTACAAATCTAGAAACTGGACTTACTTCATGGTATCTTACAATAAGCCACTCTGTAAAGAAGGTTAGAGAAGTATTATAACCTCTATTTAATAAGCTTAAATGAAGATTGATTTCCTTTTAACAATTGAGGCTCACAGGAATTGTCTACTTAAAGCCACAGCTCTGTTCACAATGTTAGGAATTATACCTTCCAACAAGGAAAAGTTCTGAATGGAATGGCTTATAATTGATTAATTCTACCAAACATTTAAAGATTGAGTTGTTAACCAATTTCAAAGTCTTCCAAAAAAAAAGAAAAACATAAAGAGAGAACACCTTCTCACTCATTCTATGAGACCAGTAGACCAGATAAAGACTAAACTAAAACTACAAATTAATACTACTTATGAATATTGATGCAAAAGCTCCCAACAGAATATTACTAAATACTACTAGAACAGCATATTAAGCAGCATATTTAAATGAACATACTGTGACTAAGTGGGATTTATTCCTGAAATTCAAGGATTTATTTTGCATTTACAGACAATTTTTCCCTTTTTGGTCAGGTATTTTTCCCTTGCGAGTAGCTAAATTTGTAGCTTGAGATGATTTTTCCCATCAGGTATTTTTCCCTTGGGGACTTGAAGGTCAGATGTGTGTTCTGTAATGTGAGGAGCATTTCTCTGGGGGTGTTGAACATCTTTGGTCAAACAGCAATATCTCTAGGAGTCACCGTTCTTAGGACTAGAGAGACATTTGCTCAAAGTGCATGGGTGGAATTTGCAAAAACTGGCATCACATTTCAGATAGTTGTTTCAAGAGGAACATCTATAACATGCAAAAGCAATCTCTATTTCTAAATCAAGTTACAAAAGGAAAATGGAAAATGATGAATACTTTCATATCTGAATAGTATTTATTCTCAGCCTTCATGTTTATATCTAGAGTAGGAAAATCATTCAATAATAATTATTTTCTTTATGTGTTGGGGGTTTTCAATAAGCCAATATATATGCAATGAACATATAATACTTGAAAACCATAAAGTGCCACTCAGAAATTCCTAATTTTTATCATATAGTGACCTTAAAGTTGAGGATGTAGACTGAACATAGAGTCTCAGAAATCCACTTGCAAAAATATGCATAGAGTATACTTACAAATCTAGAAACTGGACTTACTTCATGGTATCTTACAATAAGCCACTCTGTAAAGAAGGTTAGAGAAGTATTATAACCTCTATTTAATAAGCTTAAATGAAGATTGATTTCCTTTTAACAATTGAGGCTCACAGGAATTGTCTACTTAAAGCCACAGCTCTGTTCACAATGTTAGGAATTATACCTTCCAACAAGGAAAAGTTCTGAATGGAATGGCTTATAATTGATTAATTCTACCAAACATTTAAAGATTGAGTTGTTAACCAATTTCAAAGTCTTCCAAAAAAAAAGAAAAACTTAAAGAGAGAACACCTTCTCACTCATTCTATGAGACCAGTAGACCAGATAAAGACTAAACTAAAACTACAAATTAATACTACTTATGAATATTGATGCAAAAGCTCCCAACAGAATATTACTAAATACTACTAGAACAGCATATTAAGCAGCATATTTAAATGAACATACTGTGACTAAGTGGGATTTATTCCTGAAATTCAAGGATGGCTCAATACATAAAAGTCAACCAGTATAATATACTGCATTTACAGACTGAAGAAGGGAGATAACAGAGAACTATCTCAGTTAATACAGGAAAACCACATGACAAAGTTCACCTGTTAATGATAAAAATGCCTAAGACACTAGGTATAGTAAGAAACTACCTTGGTAAAATAAAAACTATATATAAAAATCTGACAATTAACATCATACTCAACAGTGAAAAACTGAAAGTATTTCCTCTAAGATTAAAAGCAAGACAAGGATATCTGCTTTCACTACTTTCAACATTTATTGAAATTTCTAGCCAAAGCAATAGGTAAGACAAAGAAATAAAAGTCATGTGACTCAGAAAGGAAGAAGTAAAGACATCTGCATATGTCAGCAGATGACATAATCTTATATGTTGAAAATCTCAATGATTGCATACAACTTTTAGGACAAATAACTGAATAAACAAAATTTCAAGATATAAAATCAACACACAAAAATAAATTGCAAAAAAAAAATAAATTTCTATATACTAACAATGAGCAATATGCAAAAGAAATTAAGACAAAATTCCTTTTATAGCCCCCCAAAGAAACTATAAAAAAATAAGTGTAGGCAAGAAGGTGAAAGCTTATATACCGAAAACTATGAAATTGAATTTGCTAAAAAAATTTTAAAACACACAAATAAATGAAAAGCCATCCACGCTCATGGATTGGAACACTAAATATCTAAATGAAGATTGATTCCTTTACATGGCTCTTCACAAAAATTGAATTAGGAATTATACCTTCCAACAAGGAAAAGTTCTGAATGGAATGGCTTATAATTGATTAATTCTACCAAACATTTAAAGATTGAGTTGTTAACCAATTTCAAAGTCTTCCAAAAAAAAAGAAAAACTTAAAGAGAGAACACCTTCTCACTCATTCTATGAGACCAGTAGACCAGATAAAGACTAAACTAAAACTACAAATTAATACTACTTATGAATATTGATGCAAAAGCTCCCAACAGAATATTACTAAATACTACTAGAACAGCATATTAAGCAGCATATTTAAATGAACATACTGTGACTAAGTGGGATTTATTCCTGAAATTCAAGGATGGCTCAATACATAAAAGTCAACCAGTATAATATACTGCATTTACAGACTGAAGAAGGGAGATAACAGAGAACTATCTCAGTTAATACAGGAAAACCACATGACAAAGTTCACCTGTTAATGATAAAAATGCCTAAGACACTAGGTATAGTAAGAAACTACCTTGGTAAAATAAAAACTATATATAAAAATCTGACAATTAACATCATACTCAACAGTGAAAAACTGAAAGTATTTCCTCTAAGATTAAAAGCAAGACAAGGATATCTGCTTTCACTACTTTCAACATTTATTGAAATTTCTAGCCAAAGCAATAGGTAAGACAAAGAAATAAAAGTCATGTGACTCAGAAAGGAAGAAGTAAAGACATCTGCATATGTCAGCAGATGACATAATCTTATATGTTGAAAATCTCAATGATTGCATACAACTTTTAGGACAAATAACTGAATAAACAAAATTTCAAGATATAAAATCAACACACAAAAATAAATTGCAAAAAAAAAATAAATTTCTATATACTAACAATGAGCAATATGCAAAAGAAATTAAGACAAAATTCCTTTTATAGCCCCCCAAAGAAACTATAAAAAAATAAGTGTAGGCAAGAAGGTGAAAGCTTATATACCGAAAACTATGAAATTGAATTTGCTAAAAAAATTTTAAAACACACAAATAAATGAAAAGCCATCCACGCTCATGGATTGGAACACTAAATATTCTGAAGAGATCAATGATAGTCAGTGATCTACAAACTGACTGCCATGCCAATCAAATTCCTGGTAATTTTTTTTTTTTCAGAAATAGAAAAATCCACCCCCAAAATTCATGTAGA
This sequence comes from Tragulus kanchil, assembly GCA_022376925.1. Taxonomy (NCBI): domain Eukaryota; kingdom Metazoa; phylum Chordata; class Mammalia; order Artiodactyla; family Tragulidae; genus Tragulus; species Tragulus kanchil. Next base: position 40,664,370 of record JAIOJX010000031.1, on the reverse strand, counting down.
ATCTCAGAAATCCCAGATAGCCTAAATTATCTTAGAGAAAACAAAGTTGGAAGACTCACACTTTTTTTTTACTTTTTTTAAATTTTTTTTTTAAATTTATTTATTTATTTATTTTTGTACATATATGTTCCCAGATCATTCATATGCATATCCCTTGACCCTCCCCCTACCCAGTTCCCCCCCTAAATTTTTCTTTTTTTAATGTATTTATTTGGTTGCACTGGGTCTTAGTTATGGTATGTGGGATCTAGTTCCCTGACCAGGGATTGAACCCAGGTCCCCAGCATTGGGAGCACAGATTCTTAGCCACTGGACCACCAGGGAAATTCCAGACTCACACTTTCTAATGTCAAGCTTACTACAAAGCTGAAAGCAGCATGAGTGTAAAAGGAGACACATTCTTTAATGCACCACTTTTCTGTTATTTTTTCCACACAATAAACATGTAAAGTAGATGTAGAGTTAAAATGATATTATCTGCTTTTATCAAGCTGCTCCTCGTCCTCCTTGGCCTCCTGCCTCCACTCCATGGCCCTGGTGAGGGCTCCCTCCTTGGCCTATGATTGACCACATGCCTGTAAACCCCAGGGATGCAGAAATAGGTGATAGTTGATATGTACTTGCATAACTAAAATAGTGAAACAAATTCCTCTAGCCATTCCCGAAATTCATGCCATCACTTCATGGTAGACAGTTGCTCCTGCTTCTCTGCAATCACACTTCCACCCTTGTCCTTGCGCACACATTTGTGATCCACAGAGACATATGTTGCACATCCTTGAGGGTGGGCCTTGTTGGACTATGCTAAGTCACTTCAGTCGTGTCCAACTTTGTGTGCCTGTGGGCAAACCTGCCAACATGAACTGTCCTGAGCTGCCCTGTAGGGTTCTCCTAAGAGCATCCTGGAGCCCTGATTGTCATTTGCCTTCTTCAAGTTAGGGGCTGAGAGAAGGTAAAGCAATGATCCTGCCCCCACCCCCAACTCCTTCCACTGGACATGAACCTCGGCCCCTTGATGCTCGCATTGCAAGAGAGTTCCACAGAGCCCTAAGAATTGAGGTGATGGGTATCCATGCTAGTTTTAGTTTCTGGGTTTTGTTTTGTTTTGTGTTTGTTTTTCTTTTCAGGATCTACTTAGTGACATTGCTCAGATTCCCTGCCAGGACAGAAAAATAACCTTGGACTCCAATCTGTGAAGTATTGAGAGCATAGCTAATAATGAGCCCCGCTAGGAGCCAGGATTCTGAGAATTCACTTGTTGGAATGTTCCAGAGAGAATGATTATGTTTTGCAATCAGATGTCTGAAGAATGCTCCATTTTTGGAATGAATTCAACAAAAGTGGGTCCGTGGCTTCATTTTAAAGCAAGAAACAGCCTGTTCGGGACTTTTTTTTCCCAAAGGTCTCTGGCCCCTGCTTTGTCTGCAGAGGGTCATAAAGGCAGGTGCAAACAGGAGCCACAGAGTCGACGAGATTGACCTTTAATGTTTTGTCTCAGGCCAGTGTGGACAGCTCCCCAAGCATGCTGACCAGCACACATAACTTCTGACCTTTGCCCTCTTTGCCTGTATCTGGCCATTGTGGGCCAGGCATCTGTCTTCCATGGTGGCACATCTTTTCAAGACAGAGAGACTGTGCATTGAGTTATTATGATTATCCCTACCTTCCCCTGTGACCTGTCATTTTCTCCCACACAATGAACACACTGAGAAGATACAGATTTAAAATAACACAGATCATTATTTACTTCCATGGAGCTGGCAGTGTCGCCTTCTTACCCGAGTTCTGTATCTTCCCCAAGTTGTATTTCCACTTTGACTTTACTCTGTTTCTCAGAAATTAACACAGGGCTCAGGCAAGGGGAGGAAGACAAGCATTGAATTCCTAGGTTGTTGGTGTTTATTAGATGCCAAGCCCATGCTCAGTACTGTCCTGAGCTGCCCTGTAGGGTTCTCCTAAGAGCATCCTGGAGCCCTGATTGTCATTTGCCTTCTTCAAGTTAGGGGCTGAGAGAAGGTAAAGCAATGATCCTGCCCCCACCCCCAACTCCTTCCACTGGACATGAACCTCGGCCCCTTGATGCTCGCATTGCAAGAGAGTTCCACAGAGCCCTAAGAATTGAGGTGATGGGTATCCATGCTAGTTTTAGTTTCTGGGTTTTGTTTTGTTTTGTGTTTGTTTTTCTTTTCAGGATCTACTTAGTGACATTGCTCAGATTCCCTGCCAGGACAGAAAAATAACCTTGGACTCCAATCTGTGAAGTATTGAGAGCATAGCTAATAATGAGCCCCGCTAGGAGCCAGGATTCTGAGAATTCACTTGTTGGAATGTTCCAGAGAGAATGATTATGTTTTGCAATCAGATGTCTGAAGAATGCTCCTTTTTTGGAATGAATTCAACAAAAGTGGGTCCGTGGCTTCATTTTAAAGCAAGAAACAGCCTGTTCGGGACTTTTTTTTCCCAAAGGTCTCTGGCCCCTGCTTTGTCTGCAGAGGGTCATAAAGGCAGGTGCAAACAGGAGCCACAGAGTCGACGAGATTGACCTTTAATGTTTTGTCTCAGGCCAGTGTGGACAGCTCCCCAAGCATGCTGACCAGCACACATAACTTCTGACCTTTGCCCTCTTTGCCTGTATCTGGCCATTGTGGGCCAGGCATCTGTCTTCCATGGTGGCACATCTTTTCAAGACAGAGAGACTGTGCATTGAGTTATTATGATTATCCCTACCTTCCCCTGTGACCTGTCATTTTCTCCCACACAATGAACACACTGAGAAGATACAGATTTAAAATAACACAGATCATTATTTACTTCCATGGAGCTGGCAGTGTCGCCTTCTTACCCGAGTTCTGTATCTTCCCCAAGTTGTATTTCCACTTTGACTTTTACTCTGTTTCTCAGAAATTAACACAGGGCTCAGGCAAGGGGAGGAAGACAAGCATTGAATTCCTAGGTTGTTGGTGTTTATTAGATGCCAAGCCCATGCTCAGTACTGTCATGGGCCCTGGATGAAGGAGGAGAGACGTAGGTGACAGCCGCCTGCCTGCAAGGATTTTGCTTCTGAAGGAGAAAAGCCTTCCTCAGGCAGATGTCTTCACTGTCCACTCTGGTGGGCTCTTTTCTGCAGCAACAAAACATTGGGATCTCAGGGCCTTGTAGCCTCTTGCTGCATCTGTGCTGTCTCAGTTTAGAACCTGGGCAGAAGGGTGCCTCCTCTCAGGACATGCCATTCTTTTGACAAAGGGCAGAATCAAAAGAGTGGAGGAACCTCTGAATTCTTCTCAAATCTCTGCTTGAACACAGCCTCCCCTCTGCCATGGCTTCAGAGCTCATTGGTCAAGCAGACCACGCAGCCAATCCCAAAGTCATGGGCAGTGGTGCACATGCATAGGGTGAGCAGCAAGAGGTGAGGGTGAGGAGTGTGTCATAGCAATGGGGCCTTGTCAGGAAGGAGGCAGAAGGAACATGTGAATAGCATAACCTGTGATATCTAGGAAATTTTCATGATTTACACAAACTGCTGCCAATGGTTCTGATTATAAGCATGATATAGGTACATGAGACTACAGCAGGTGAGAGAGCAGGGGAGAAACCAGAACAGCAGACAACACCTTGTTGTTGTTCAGTCGCTAAGCTGTGTCTGACTCTTTGCAATCCTATGGACTGCAGCATTCCAGGATTCCCTGTCCTTCACAACCTCCCATAATTTGCTCAAACTCATGTCCATTGAGTCATGGATGAAATCCAACCATTTCTTTCTCTGCCATTTACTTTTCTTCTTCCCTTCAGTCTTTCCCAGCATCAGAGTCTTTTCCAATGAGTTGGCTCTTTGTATCAGGTGGCATAAGTATTGGAGCTTCAGCTTCAGCATCAGTCCTTCCAATGAATATTCAGGGTGGATTGCCTTTGGAATTGACTGGTCTGATCTCTTTGCTGTCAAAGGACTCAGAAGAATCCTCCAGCACCACAGTTCAAAAGCATTAATTCTTTGATGCTCAGCGTTCATTATGGTGCAACTTTCACATCCATACATGATTACTGGAAAAACCATAGCTTTGACTATTAAGACCTTTGTTGACAAAGTGATGTCTCTGTTTTTTTTTTTTTAATACTGTTGGGGTTTGTCATAGCCTTTCTTCAAAGGACAAAGCCTAAAGACAGAGAAACAGAGATGAAGAGAAGAAGGAGACTTGGGTTTTCTTTGGCTTACTGCAGCCTCATGGATGGAAAGGAGGAGAAAGGGGCCATGTGGATGTCTGCCATTTATGGCTACAAAGCATTTCTCTCCCTTCCTAAGGGTACTTTCAGTGGCATTTGGGAAATACTTCTTCCCTGTCTGTGGGACCACAAGATCCCTGCTCTTCTGTGAGAGTATGGTCTCTGGAGTATCTGCTGTCACCTACCTTTTTTTTTTCCCCTGAAGGGTGACTGACCACTGTCTTCTGACCCATCAAACTTCATTTTAAATTTTTTTTTTTAATGTGAGTCATTTAAAAACATTTATTTATTTATTTATTTATTGTGGGGTGGGGAGGGAGGGGGGCAGGTGGACCGCTTCTATTTTTTTCATTTATCTATTTTTCATCCGTCTTTGTTCCTTGGCTCCTGTGGGCCTCCCATCGCGATGGCGTCTGTCACTGCAGAGTGCCGGCTCTGGGCGCACGTGCGCCAGAGCTCCGGCTCGGTAATTGGACACATCAGTCCAGCCGCTCCGCGGCACATGGGATCTTCCCAGGCCAGGGATCGAACTGGCGCCCCTTGCACTGCAACGCGGTGTCCTTACCCACTGGACCACCAGGGAAGCCCTGTGAGTCATTTTGAAATAGAAACAATGTTGTTTCTATTTTATGTTTTGGTTTTACGGCCACAAGGCATGTGGGATCTTAGCTCCCTGACTAGGGGTTGAACCTGCCCTCCCTGTACTGGAAGGCAAAGTCCAAACCACTGGACCATCAGGTAAGTCCTAGACTCTTTTTTAGGACTTTTAAACATGAAAGAGTGGCTTCCGGGCAGGATCAGGAGCAGCAGCTGAAGTTTACTGCTCATGCTGTGTCCTCCACTCCTGTCCCATTTCCTGTCCAGGTCCCTGTGGAGTCTGTGATGATCCCTGTTACATGGAAGTTAACCAGAGTGAATTCTGCATTACGAGACCAAAAGTACTGACCTGATGTAGGGCTGCAGAGATCATTGGGAAAAATGGTGCGCTTTTGTGCTGTCTGACACTGAGAATCAGAAATCAGTAAATGGGCATCCAGTCTCAAGCCACTTGGTAGTCTAACTCTAGAAACAGAGAAACAGAGATGAAGAGAAGAAGGAGACTTGGGTTTTCTTGGCTTACTGCACCCAGGAGAAAGGGAAAGGGGCCATGTGGATGTCTGCCATTTATGGCTACAAAGCATTTCTCTCCCTTCCTAAGGGTACTTTCAGTGGCATTTGGGAAATACTTCTTCCCTGTCTGTGGGACCACAAGATCCCTGCTCTTCTGTGAGAGTATGGTCTCTGGAGTATCTGCTGTCACCTACCTTTTTTTTTTCCCCTGAAGGGTGACTGACCACTGTCTTCTGACCCATCAAACTTCATTTTAAATTTTTTTTTTTAATGTGAGTCATTTAAAAACATTTATTTATTTATTTATTTATTGTGGGGTGGGGAGGGAGGGGGGCAGGTGGACCGCTTCTATTTTTTTCATTTATCTATTTTTCATCCGTCTTTGTTCCTTGGCTCCTGTGGGCCTCCCATCGCGATGGCGTCTGTCACTGCAGAGTGCCGGCTCTGGGCGCACGTGCGCCAGAGCTCCGGCTCGGTAATTGGACACATCAGTCCAGCCGCTCCGCGGCACATGGGATCTTCCCAGGCCAGGGATCGAACTGGCGCCCCTTGCACTGCAACGCGGTGTCCTTACCCACTGGACCACCAGGGAAGCCCTGTGAGTCATTTTGAAATAGAAACAATGTTGTTTCTATTTTATGTTTTGGTTTTACGGCCACAAGGCATGTGGGATCTTAGCTCCCTGACTAGGGGTTGAACCTGCCCTCCCTGTACTGGAAGGCAAAGTCCAAACCACTGGACCATCAGGTAAGTCCTAGACTCTTTTTTAGGACTTTTAAACATGAAAGAGTGGCTTCCGGGCAGGATCAGGAGCAGCAGCTGAAGTTTACTGCTCATGCTGTGTCCTCCACTCCTGTCCCATTTCCTGTCCAGGTCCCTGTGGAGTCTGTGATGATCCCTGTTACATGGAAGTTAACCAGAGTGAATTCTGCATTACGAGACCAAAAGTACTGACCTGATGTAGGGCTGCAGAGATCATTGGGAAAAAATGGTGCGCTTTTGTGCTGTCTGACACTGAGAATCAGAAATCAGTAAATGGGCATCCAGTCTCAAGCCACTTGGTAGTCTAACTCTGCCTGTGTGTGAGTATCCCTGCCTGGCCAGAGGTCTTTCTTGGGCCTGAACTCAGCTTCCGTGTAGACAAGGAGGCATTCCAGGACAGGGTGAGACAGTTCCAGACAGAGTGGTGGCCGTGCTGATGAGAATGGGATGGAAAAGGGACCTTTATGGAGGCTGAGATGTGACTTAGGTCAGAGAAATGCAGGCAACATTTTGAGTGATGCTTACAAGTGAAGTGAAGTGAAGTCACTCAGTTGTGTCCAACTCTTTGCCGCCCCATGGACAAGTCATGGAATTCTCCACACAAGAAATCTGGAGTGGGAAGCTGTTTCCTTATCCAGGGGATTTTCCAGACCCAGGAATTGAACCGGAGTCTACTACATTGCTGGCAGATTCTTTACCAGCTGAGCTACCAGGCAAAGGAATTATAACAACACAAACAACAATTTTGCTCAAATGTGAAAAAGAAAAAGACATATATATGCTGACATGATTTATTCTAATAGAATGAAAAAATTATATACACTAGAGCTTGGTGTGACATTGTCAGATAAAAGTAGGAGTGACACTTTTTTTCTTTGTTCTACTTTCATGTGGTATCTTATTATTCTAGTGAGAGAATGAATCTCTCTTATAAAGGAGGATCAAATCTTTGAAAATTAAAGTTTTTCAAGAGTAAACGACAGAAAGACAAGGGAGGGACGAATTTATAAACACAATGTTTTGTGCAGTCAACCTTCAGCTGATTTACGTGCCTGCAGTTTCTCTCCAAGACATCAATGCTCCAGATTGTCTTAAGACCAGGCTCCGCCACTCAGTGCAAAGCTTGGGCCGATCTCACCTGGAATTGGGATGGGTTAAGAAATTCACCAGGATGAAAGGATACCACCTGGATTTCTCAGCTTTCTATACACAATGCTTTTGTTTTTTGAATGTGCCTCAGTAGTAGCCCATAGCATCTTTATAATAGCCAGTGAGGGACACAGCTGTTTCTAAATTTAAAAACAAAAAGACACAAAGGCTGTGATTCCTGTGCTGTGGTTTCTCTTTGACTAGATAGAATACAAGGGAACAATGCGTGGATGGCAGAGAGAGGTTTTATGGAAAGTTGAGCTGAGACAATCTCATCACCTCCAGGAAAATCTCCAGGAGCCACTATAGAAAAGGAGGCAGGGCCATCTAGGATGACAGCCAAACACCTGCAGGTCTCTGAGATTACTCTGCATTCTGTGCTGTGGATGAAAGTTTCACCACTTTGTTTTCATATTTTTCTATAACAAATGAATTATATTTTCAAAGAGTTCTTTGAATGTCTACTGACATGCAATTAAGTGTCTTGCCTGAGATGAACACGATGTATTTCTGACAGCCATTGACTATAGTTCAAGGACTTCTGTATTTTTTGGAAATTGATGGATTGTACCAAGGGGAAAAATCTAGGGATTTAAAAGTAAGAGAATGTTAGCATAGAGAAAATTCTCCATTTATGCTATTTCATGTGAAGCGAGATAGGGTAGTACACTAATACCCAAGCCCAAATCCATTATAGCTCTCTTTGCTACGAAGTCTACTCTCATTGCTACTAATGAAATGGCCCTCCCTGCTGGCTCAAATGGTAAAGAATCTGCCTGCAGTGTGGGAGACCTGGGTTTGATCTCTGAATTGGGAAGATCTCCTGGAAAAGGGAATGGCTACCCACTCCAGTATTCTTGTCTGGAGAATTCCATGGACAGAAGAGCCTGGTGGACTACAGTCCACGGGGTCACAAACAGTCGTATATGACGGAGCAACTTTCACTCACTAGTCAACGGTGTCGATAGGGCTCCAGCTTCCCTTGCAAGTTCTGTGACCACATGACTAAACTCTGTAGCAAGGAATGTGAACAGAAAGGATTCTGTTGTTCTTCTGGGGGAAACAGGAGGGGAGCCCTTTTTCTCCTTTGCACTGGCTGAGAAGACCTCATGCCGCCACAATGCATCCAAAGACAGAAGGCAAGCTTAGAGAATGAATCCTCTGAATTGCTGAGTGCAGAGGGAATAAGCTTCTGTCTGGACCAGCTGCTGTATTTTCAGTCTCCTCGCTGTAGTGCTTAGCTTGCACCTCCATTCACCAATACATGTGGAAAGCAGGAGAATCCTTTCCCTGCTCTTCCTGGACCCCACGGATCCTCCATCAACCCTCAAAGCTTAAGAAAATAAAACATGTTTTTTTCTTATGAGAATATCTAGGATTGCTGCTTTGGAATGAAAGTGAGTGCCAGTAAGAAATAATGCCAGACCAGAGGAAAATGTTGATCCCAGTCCTGCCTTTGACTTGAGTGGTCCAGGGGTTTGAAGAAGGTGCAGTTCCCATTGACAAAAGAGTGAGGAGCCCAAGCTCCCCAAGGTCTTGCATGAAGGTTGTCCTTCCCAAAGAGCTTCCTGATGATTTATTTTTCTGATTAAATGCAGTCTAACCAGAAGTCACTTCTAAAAAAAGATTTTGGCCTCTCTTATTGTTTTTTTATTTATTTTCATCCATCTTTGTTCTTTTGGCCTGTGTGGGCCTTCCATTGCAGTGGCCTCTCTTTGCAGAGCACCGGCTCTGGGTGCATGTGCTTCAGAGTGCTGGCTTGTAACTGGACACACCAGTCTAGCTGCTCTGCGGCATGTGGGATCTTCTCTGGCCAGGGATCGAGTAAGCACCCCTTTCACTTGAAGGTGGACTTTTTACCCACTGGACCACCAGGGAAGCCCCCAGAAGTCACTTTTTAATGCAAGCCTGTGTCATATGAACTGTTTTCATTCCTGCTCAGGAAGTTTTGTTTACAGATCCTCAAGAAAAATTTATTTGCCTTTGAGCAATATCGGTGTCTCTGTTTTCATTCTGACATAGAATAGATGAGTTAGGGTTGAATTCATTGCTCACTAAAAATGAACATCCTTCTTTAAAAAAAAAAAAATCTACTTATTTACTGCCTATGTATGCCAGTATTGTTCTTTTTTAAAGGAAGGAAGCTTGGCATGTCTAGACTGGAGTGAAATGTCTTTCCATTCACAGGAGATGAGGGAGGAGGAAAAATGCCTTTTTCTCAGTGTGAAAGTTTTGCCTTTATCATTAGCAGTTTCTTGGTGACAGAGGCAACACTCTGTATATATTTGTCATGTTTCCTAACACCTGCTCTATGAACAACAAACAATTGCCCACAATTTTTTTAAGTCCAGGTGGGAGAAAAACAAAGGGAGTGACTCTGAAACCATCAATCACTCTGCCCGGTGCCCCCACCCCATCGTGGCAGCCCCCACCCTCATGTCCAGAGGGTCCCGCTGTTTGCTACTCCTTGGCTGATGGTGGCTTGCGAAAGCATCGCCATTCATCCGTCAAGCACCATCCTTGCTGAACAAGAAATAATGCCAGACCAGAGGAAAATGTTGATCCCAGTCCTGCCTTTGACTTGAGTGGTCCAGGGGTTTGAAGAAGGTGCAGTTCATTGACAAAGAGTGAGGAGCCCAAGCTCCCCAAGGTCTTGCATGAAGGTTGTCCTTCCCAAAGAGCTTCCTGATGATTTATTTTTCTGATTAAATGCAGTCTAACCAGAAGTCACTTCTAAAAAGATTTTGGCCTCTCTTTTTTTTTATTTATTTTCATCCATCTTTGTTCTTTTGGCCTGTGTGGGCCTTCCATTGCAGTGGCCTCTCTTTGCAGAGCACCGGCTCTGGGTGCATGTGCTTCAGAGTGCTGGCTTGTAACTGGACACACCAGTCTAGCTGCTCTGCGGCATGTGGGATCTTCTCTGGCCAGGGATCGAGTAAGCACCCCTTTCACTTGAAGGTGGACTTTTTACCCACTGGACCACCAGGGAAGCCCCCAGAAGTCACTTTTTAATGCAAGCCTGTGTCATATGAACTGTTTTCATTCCTGCTCAGGAAGTTTTGTTTACAGATCCTCAAGAAAAATTTATTTGCCTTTGAGCAATATCGGTGTCTCTGTTTTCATTCTGACATAGAATAGATGAGTTAGGGTTGAATTCATTGCTCACTAAAAATGAACATCCTTCTTTAAAAAAAAAAAAATCTACTTATTTACTGCCTATGTATGCCAGTATTGTTCTTTTTTAAAGGAAGGAAGCTTGGCATGTCTAGACTGGAGTGAAATGTCTTTCCATTCACAGGAGATGAGGGAGGAGGAAAATGCCTTTTTCTCAGTGTGAAAGTTTTGCCTTTATCATTAGCAGTTTCTTGGTGACAGAGGCAACACTCTGTATATATTTGTCATGTTTCCTAACACCTGCTCTATGAACAACAAACAATTGCCCACAATTTTTTTAAGTCCAGGTGGGAGAAAAACAAAGGGAGTGACTCTGAAACCATCAATCACTCTGCCCGGTGCCCCCACCCCATCGTGGCAGCCCCCACCCTCATGTCCAGAGGGTCCCGCTGTTTGCTACTCCCTTCTGCCAACGACCTGATGGTGGCTTGCGAGAAAGCATCGCCATTCATCCGGTCAAGCACCATCCTTGCTGAACAAGGGAAGACGTTGGTTGGAGCCCTTCAAATGCCCTTTTGTCTAAATGAGTGAGAAGTTCCAAAATCTTGCCCAGAGTTGGACATCTGAGTAGAGAGCTCAGAAGTCAATAAAGTGGCCTAAGCCCCAGACTTCACAAACAGTTCCCAAACCCTAGCTGAGAAGAAAAGGCAGGTGTGATATTTGATGGTGGTTCTCTTTGCCACAATAGATCTCACTTGTTTCAAGTATCTCTGTTTGAAGTGCACTTTTCCTGTAGCTTTAATTTGCATGTGAGTGCAAACCTCCTGCGAACAAGGACTCCTGCGACTTGCTCTGAGCCAGTAATCTCTCCTTCCTCCATCTGCAACCCTAACGGGAGCTTCCTGGGATCATCATCCAGGTGAATTATTGTACTCAAATCCTCTTTGAAGGTGCACTTCTGGGGCAGCCTGAACTAAGATCTCTCTCTCACGCACACATAATTTAACCAAAGTCAAGGCACAAGACTGCATAGTCAAGGCTATAGTTTTTCCAGTAGTCATGTATGGATGTGAGAATTGGACCATAAAGAACACTGAGTGCTGATGAATTGATGCTTTTGAATTGTGCTGGAGAAGACTTTTTTGAAGAAGAAGAAGACACCTGAGAGTCCTTTTAGTCAGTCCTAAAGAAATCAACCCTGAATGTTCATTGGAAAAACTGATGCTGAAGCTGAAGCTCCAATACTTTGGCCACCTGATGTGAGAAGCAGGTTAGGGAGTTCCTGGGGAGGAGCACGTTGGACAATGAAGGGCTGTGTTTCCCATCAAATCAACCTTGTGTCCCAGCTCTGATCCTGGCTGGCTGTGTGACTCAGGATCAGTAATATGATCTGTGACCCTCTTCATCTGCCAAATGGTGACTCTAATGCCTGCTTCTCACATGATTTTGAGCATATGATGAGCCTGTGACAGAGCAGCACTTGTGGCATCTGTGTGGTCATCCTAGGTGTACCTATCATTCAGAGCATTGGGGAAAACATTGAGAAGATTTGGGGATACAAGGGGGAGAGAGGGTCCTGGTGTCCCCATGGGTGCAGCTAGCAACTCCCGTGGCTTGGGGAGGAAAACTAAAGTGCTTTGGCCTTGAGGGTCATCTCTGCATCTCAGGAAAGGTGTCTGGCATTGTGAAGTTACTGCTGAACAGCCAACACCAGAAATTGGGGTGGGATCTTTTCCTTGACCGACCTGTCCCAGGTGCAGCCTTAGTTCAAAAATTCTAAAAGTTGCCCCTAAGCTAAGGGTCCTGGTAGAAGGAATTGATCAAGAATAGCCAACATGGGGTAGGGGGAGAGGGCAGGATAGAGAAGAATGCCCAGTTGGGTGTGCCTTCTGGTGAAACTCTTGGTCTCAGCCCATATTCTCCAGGAACTCTGCATTATAAATGACACTTCAGAGGTTTTTGACCAAGGGGGTGAGAGAGTCATCTCTCTTTGGGTATCTTCAAGGACATTCCAATGCTGGTAAAAGGGATGCAAGGGGTTCTGGCCAGGTTCCAGAACTTGTCATCCACTGTAAATGTTGGCCCAAGTCTGTGGACACAACATCACTAACCTTGGGTTCTGACTATCTGGTTTAAAGCCTTTGAAATGGGGACTAGGATGAGGATCTTACCTTGTACGTTCATGTAAACAACATGAAAAACTTCTGTGAATCATCACTTTACTGTACTGTACCTCTTTTTGAGTCAGTTCATTTCACATGCCTAAGTGTGTACAACAAAACAATCGAGGGAGCAGCCCCTCTTGCTGGAGGGTCGCCATGTGCCAGGCAGCCTTCCAGGTATGTTGCATTATTTAATACATTTAATCTTCAAACAAACTAGGACCTCGAAGTATCCTTAGGTCCGCGGATGGGACATTAAGAATGAACAATAATAATGAAAACTTGCACAAGGTCATAAAACTAGTGAATGCAGAGTTGGGATTTGAATCCAAGTCTGTCTCTTGAACTTGATCAAGGTGACTAGACTTGCCTAATGTCTGGTTATTTATGGGACTCAGAGAGCCCCCAGATGAGAAACCTTTCCTTATTCACCCCATCTTCCCAACCTCTGGCAAAGAAATTGAACATTTATATACATTTTCAGAAGGAAAAGAATAATTATAATAAACCGTTCAGTCTAGTGTTTGACTTGTACTAGAAGGAGGTCAACAACAACAAAAATTGTGAAAATTCAGCCTTATGAACTCAGGCAGTAACAATGTAACTAGTGCCTATTATATGTCTGGCATCCTGCTAGGTACCAGGGGAACAATGGTGAAATTAGAAACTTTCCCTCCAGCCCAGATTAAGCTTGACACACTAGGCCAGGCTGTCCACTCCTAAGCCCACCCCGCACCCCCGTGCGGTATTGGGCCGTGGTCCACAGGGCTCTCATGTTGCAGGACCGTACTTCCTCTTCCAGCCGTTAACCATACAAATCCATTCCTCTGCTTTTCCCCTGTCACCATAACAGGTAAAGACCTCAGAGAATTATGACGAGAAGAAATTGAACTGAGGGGATAAAGTTTCAGAGCAAGCTCTGAGTCACCAGATCAGCTTTCTAAAAGTTGAAAATAGTGTAAAATATTCTTCTACACCAGGAATTAGAATCACTTCCTGCATCTCCTATGTGACTCTGCAGCCCGCAACTGTTGCCTGTGTCTAGGGGAAGGAGTTTCATTTGAATTATTTTCCTTTCTCTCCATCCGCATTTGCCAATGTATTGGCAAAACATCATGTTGCTTTTTAAAAAATAGTTTAAAAAATTTCAACCTTTTTATTGAAATATAGTTGATTTACAGCATTGTGTTAATTACTACTACAGAGCAAAATTATTCAGTTATATACATAAATTCTTTTATATATTCTTTTCCATTATGGCTTATCACAGGATATTGAATATAGTTTCCTGTGCTATACAGTAGGGCCTTGTTATTTATTCATCTCTACATAAAAGCTTGAGGACTTCCCTGGTGTCCAGTGGTTGGGACTTCACCTCCAATGCAAAGTGTGTGGGTTTGATCTCTGCAGGGATCTAGGATTCCACATGACTTTCAACCTAAAAAACAAAACATAAGACAGAAGCAATGTGTAACAAACTCAGTAAAGACTTTAAAAATGGTTTATGTCAAAAAAAAAAAATCTTAAAAAAATAAAAACTTACCTCTGCTAACCCCAACCTTCCCACTCCATCTCTCTCCCAACCTCAATGTTGCTTTTTAATTAAAGAAGAAATTATATTTTTAAAAAAGTTCTCTTCTGTGCTCTTCTCAGGTTTGGTGAGTACTTGTGATGATGAGTAAGTTTCATTCTGTGTTGAGAACATAAAGGACCTTCACCTTGGCTTCCCCACCTTCTGCTCCCACAACAGAGAATGGTGGGAACTGAGGGGTTTCAGGATTCCCAGGAGCAGATAGCGTCTCTCTGCTTCCAAGTCTGGGGCCAAGAGAATCTACCCCTCCAACTCCAGCTCCCAAATGGAGGCATTTCTAAGACAGAAAGGTAGTATATATGACCAACAGAATATTACTCAGCCATAAAAAGGAATGAAATTGAGTCAGCTGTATCGATGAACCTAGAGCCTATCATACAGAATGAAGTAAGTTGAAAAGGGGAAAATCAATACAGTATATTAACACATATATGGAATCTAGAAAATGGGATGGATTAACCTATTTTCAGGGCAGGAATAGAGACATAAATGTAGAGAATAGACTTATGGACATGGGATGGGAGGGGAGGGTGAGATGAACTGGGAAAGAAGCATTGACATATATCCACAACCATATGTAGAATAGCTAGCTAGTTAGGAGCTGCTGTATAGCACAGGGAGCTCAGCTCAGTGCTGTGCTGACTTAGACGGGTGGGATGGGTGGGTGAGAGGGGGGTTTATGAGGGAGGGGGTATAGCTTGTTCACTTTGTTGTACAACAGAAACTAACACAACTTTGTAAAGCAATTCCAGTTTTTAGAGAAAGGGCACTGTTAGAATTACCTTGGAATAGCTAGAAGCTGGATTATTTTAGGTAGACCTTGCTGTAGTGTCACTGTGGTCCTGGGGGACTGTAGATCTCTCCTTGCTGAAACACCTTAAATTATGGAAATGTGGGTCCAATTCTGTATCCCCCAAAAGCCTGACTAAGCTGCCTGAGCCATCACAATTCACCAGCCTTCAGTAGGAAAAGAGAAATGAACTCTGCAGGGGGCATATCCAATTCTGATTTAAATTTAATCTAGGTGGTCAATTATTTGTATAATAGTGGAGGAAAATAAAGACTATTTCACCAAAGTCAACTCAGTAATTTTAGAGCCTTTAAGACATTTGAAAATGCCTTGTGCAATTATGTGGCGCTTAATACTCAGATAATGGAACAATGAAAGATGTATGTTTGCATTTTGTAAAATTAAACTGTATGCAGTTATTTATCTTTAACCTTAATTGTTTGAGCTTGTTTCTAATGTAAACTGTTGTAATTTTAAATAAATATAATAGAAAAAACTTTCCTAGGTATCAAGAATCCAGAGTAAATTTACTTTGCAAATAGGCTTTGTAGGTATGTTTTATGCTGAGGATCTTAAACTGACACTTTCATTCAAAAATATTTTGAAATTTTTGATCTTTAAACTCCAGCTCCCAAATGGAGGCATTTCTAAGACAGAAAGGTAGTATATATGACCAACAGAATATTACTCAGCCATAAAAAGGAATGAAATTGAGTCAGCTGTATCGATGAACCTAGAGCCTATCATACAGAATGAAGTAAGTTGAAAAGGGGAAAATCAATACAGTATATTAACACATATATGGAATCTAGAAAATGGGATGGATTAACCTATTTTCAGGGCAGGAATAGAGACATAAATGTAGAGAATAGACTTATGGACATGGGATGGGAGGGGAGGGTGAGATGAACTGGGAAAGAAGCATTGACATATATCCACAACCATATGTAGAATAGCTAGCTAGTTAGGAGCTGCTGTATAGCACAGGGAGCTCAGCTCAGTGCTGTGCTGACTTAGACGGGTGGGATGGGTGGGTGAGAGGGGGGTTTATGAGGGAGGGGGTATAGCTTGTTCACTTTGTTGTACAACAGAAACTAACACAACTTTGTAAAGCAATTCCAGTTTTTAGAGAAAGGGCACTGTTAGAATTACCTTGGAATAGCTAGAAGCTGGATTATTTTAGGTAGACCTTGCTGTAGTGTCACTGTGGTCCTGGGGGACTGTAGATCTCTCCTTGCTGAAACACCTTAAATTATGGAAATGTGGGTCCAATTCTGTATCCCCCAAAAGCCTGACTAAGCTGCCTGAGCCATCACAATTCACCAGCCTTCAGTAGGAAAAGAGAAATGAACTCTGCAGGGGGCATATCCAATTCTGATTTAAATTTAATCTAGGTGGTCAATTATTTGTATAATAGTGGAGGAAAATAAAGACTATTTCACCAAAGTCAACTCAGTAATTTTAGAGCCTTTAAGACATTTGAAAATGCCTTGTGCAATTATGTGGCGCTTAATACTCAGATAATGGAACAATGAAAGATGTATGTTTGCATTTTGTAAAATTAAACTGTATGCAGTTATTTATCTTTAACCTTAATTGTTTGAGCTTGTTTCTAATGTAAACTGTTGTAATTTTAAATAAATATAATAGAAAAAACTTTCCTAGGTATCAAGAATCCAGAGTAAATTTACTTTGCAAATAGGCTTTGTAGGTATGTTTTATGCTGAGGATCTTAAACTGACACTTTCATTCAAAAATATTTTGAATTACTCACTGTTTGCCTCTCTGAGGTCAGAGGGATTTTGAAGAGCCTCAACTTCACAATGGAGTCTGGGTGACTTCATCTTATTCCAGATCATGAGATGTGGGAAGTGTATAAAATATGCCAGAAGGTGGGAAGTACATATTTGAGCTAACTTCTGTTAAGAATGTTGAACTTTGTTCTCTCATTTTTATGTTCTTCCTTCATTCCTGGTTCCATTATACTTGGCTAATTTCTTCTCCCTTCTAGTTATACTTCCTCTACTGCAAGTTCATTAGCTTGATATATAATAAGAGGTTTCAGATATTGGGAGAATAAAGCAAGTAAAGTTGTATCAATGTATTTGCTTATATTTAAATCGTCAAGACAAGTCCAACTATTGTTTAAATTTCAATGTTGTGAGCCTTTCTGATGTGATCCTCATACACTGCACATACTTCTGGCACAAACAAAATCCATGGGGGAAAAGGAAGAATGAGTCCTCCTGGATCTCAGGGCATTGGAGGGCTGTGCTCCATCACACTCACTTTGTTGGCCAGCTCAATTGGTGTTTTGTTCCTTCAGTGTCACTGGGTCACTACAGCACAAACATATGAGTATGAACCTCCCTCTATCATTTTAATTTCTTTCTCTTCTATTTCTAAGCAATGTCTTGCCTACAATAGGTTCACACCTGCAAACCAGATACATTAGAAATGAAGACATTCTCTTTAAAGTTATACCAACAGGGTCTGCAAGCTTTTTCAGAGTATAGATTCCTAGGTTCTATGCAGATCCATGTGATTCTGACCCTCAGAATCCCTGAGGTTGTGACAAGACATGTTTTTTTTTCTTTTCTAAGCTCCTTGGGTGATTCCAATTAGGCTCCAAGAAAGAAGATGCTCAGATGGGTCCCCTAGCCTTCACAGATACAGGGTTCAGTGGGAAGGAGACCTTTCTCCAAATCTGTGTGCAGTTTTTCAAAAGCTTGCAGGCCCTGGAACATTGACAATCCACAGGATTTGAGCCAATACTGTGAATTCTCCACCAAACCAGGACCAACTTCAGTATCATGTAGGTGAGACAGCTCCTTGTTCATCTGAAATCTGCCAGAAAATTGTGTCTAGGTGGGGCCACGACAAGCCCAGAGCATCAGGCATGATGTTCAAGATTTGGCATCATGCATTCTCAGTGTGGGCTTCCCTTGTAGCTCAGCTGGCAAAGACTTAGAATACATCATGCATTCTCAGCACTCCAGACTTAGGGACTGGAAGTAGATATGGCATGTAAACTCTGATACTCATTTTGTTAGAAAGGGAGAAATAAAATTCTACATATTAATGGTTTTTGTGTGTGTTGGGAAAAAACTTGGAAAAACTAAGAAAAAAAGATCATCCAGTTAAAGTTGTGGGGCGAGGTCTTGGCAAAAAATGAGTTTTACAAGGATGAGCCAAAGAGCTTGTTTATCCTAAGTTTTGTTTTTTTTCCTTTCAATGTATTTGCTTATATTTAAATCGTCAAGACAAGTCCAACTATTGTTTAAATTTCAATGTTGTGAGCCTTTCTGATGTGATCCTCATACACTGCACATACTTCTGGCACAAACAAAATCCATGGGGGAAAAGGAAGAATGAGTCCTCCTGGATCTCAGGGCATTGGAGGGCTGTGCTCCATCACACTCACTTTGTTGGCCAGCTCAATTGGTGTTTTGTTCCTTCAGTGTCACTGGGTCACTACAGCACAAACATATGAGTATGAACCTCCCTCTATCATTTTAATTTCTTTCTCTTCTATTTCTAAGCAATGTCTTGCCTACAATAGGTTCACACCTGCAAACCAGATACATTAGAAATGAAGACATTCTCTTTAAAGTTATACCAACAGGGTCTGCAAGCTTTTTCAGAGTATAGATTCCTAGGTTCTATGCAGATCCATGTGATTCTGACCCTCAGAATCCCTGAGGTTGTGACAAGACATGTTTTTTTTTCTTTTCTAAGCTCCTTGGGTGATTCCAATTAGGCTCCAAGAAAGAAGATGCTCAGATGGGTCCCCTAGCCTTCACAGATACAGGGTTCAGTGGGAAGGAGACCTTTCTCCAAATCTGTGTGCAGTTTTTCAAAAGCTTGCAGGCCCTGGAACATTGACAATCCACAGGATTTGAGCCAATACTGTGAATTCTCCACCAAACCAGGACCAACTTCAGTATCATGTAGGTGAGACAGCTCCTTGTTCATCTGAAATCTGCCAGAAAATTGTGTCTAGGTGGGGCCACGACAAGCCCAGAGCATCAGGCATGATGTTCAAGATTTGGCATCATGCATTCTCAGTGTGGGCTTCCCTTGTAGCTCAGCTGGCAAAGACTTAGAATATATCATGCATTCTCAGCACTCCAGACTTAGGGACTGGAAGTAGATATGGCATGTAAACTCTGATACTCATTTTGTTAGAAAGGGAGAAATAAAATTCTACATATTAATGGTTTTTGTGTGTGTTGGGAAAAAACTTGGAAAAACTAAGAAAAAAAGATCATCCAGTTAAAGTTGTGGGGCGAGGTCTTGGCAGATGAGTTGACAAGGATGAGAGAGCAATGTTTTCATTCTCTATCTTTTGGGTTTTGAGCCATATGATTTCCTTGCTTATTCAAAGATTTTAAAAGTCTGAGGACCTACACATAATGCTAGCTTGTCTTATCCATTTATTGAGAAAACATCCAAACAAATTCCTGTGAATTCAGCAAAATGCTTACATCAACTGTATTGTGCTGATAGGTGTTTGAAGCAGAGTCATAAGCATTAGTCCAAGATGGATTTCTTACCTCGGCTGTGCCTGATGCTTGGGGTACGGATGGATTTGGGCACCCTTTTCATGATGGATCACACCTCAGGAAGCCCAGATATGCCTGGTTCACTGTCTTCTCCATAAAGGTGAGCGTACAATAATTTTACATCCTTTTATTTATTTTGGTGGCACTGGGTCTTCTTTGCTATTCAGGTTTCTCTAGTCACAGCAATCAGGGGCTACTCTCTAGTTGCAGTGGTACTCATTGTGGTGGTTTCTTTTGTTTCGGAGCACAGGCTCAAGGGCGCACAGGCTTCAGTAGGTCCAGTTCGTGAGTTCAGTAGCTGCGACTCCCAGGTCCTAGAGCACAGGCTCGATAGCTGTGGCGCACAGGCTTAGAGGTTATACAACATCTTCCTGGATCAGAGATTGAACCCATGTCTCCCCCATTGGCAGGCAGACTCTTTCTTTACCACTGAGCCACTAGGCAAGTCCAGAACTTAATATCTTATCTAATATTTAAACCTTATAACAGTTATACAGAAGCTAGTGTGATGTTCAAGATTTGGCATCATGCATTCTCAGTGTGGGCTTCCCTTGTAGCTCAGCTGGCAAAGACTTAGAATATATCATGCATTCTCAGCACTCCAGACTTAGGGACTGGAAGTAGATATGGCATGTAAACTCTGATACTCATTTTGTTAGAAAGGGAGAAATAAAATTCTACATATTAATGGTTTTTGTGTGTGTTGGGAAAAAACTTGGAAAAACTAAGAAAAAAAGATCATCCAGTTAAAGTTGTGGGGCGAGGTCTTGGCAGATGAGTTGACAAGGATGAGAGAGCAATGTTTTCATTCTCTATCTTTTGGGTTTTGAGCCATATGATTTCCTTGCTTATTCAAAGATTTTAAAAGTCTGAGGACCTACACATAATGCTAGCTTGTCTTATCCATTTATTGAGAAAACATCCAAACAAATTCCTGTGAATTCAGCAAAATGCTTACATCAACTGTATTGTGCTGATAGGTGTTTGAAGCAGAGTCATAAGCATTAGTCCAAGATGGATTTCTTACCTCGGCTGTGCCTGATGCTTGGGGTACGGATGGATTTGGGCACCCTTTTCATGATGGATCACACCTCAGGAAGCCCAGATATGCCTGGTTCACTGTCTTCTCCATAAAGGTGAGCGTACAATAATTTTACATCCTTTTATTTATTTTGGTGGCACTGGGTCTTCTTTGCTATTCAGGTTTCTCTAGTCACAGCAATCAGGGGCTACTCTCTAGTTGCAGTGGTACTCATTGTGGTGGTTTCTTTTGTTTCGGAGCACAGGCTCAAGGGCGCACAGGCTTCAGTAGGTCCAGTTCGTGAGTTCAGTAGCTGCGACTCCCAGGTCCTAGAGCACAGGCTCGATAGCTGTGGCGCACAGGCTTAGAGGTTATACAACATCTTCCTGGATCAGAGATTGAACCCATGTCTCCCCCATTGGCAGGCAGACTCTTTCTTTACCACTGAGCCACTAGGCAAGTCCAGAACTTAATATCTTATCTAATATTTAAACCTTATAACAGTTATACAGAAGCTAGTGTGATGCTCAAAACAGTTCCAGATGTTGCATCCTGGGCCCAGAGGGTGGCTGGCCTCCCCTTGCAGAACCAGACACACTGGGAGAAGAGGCTTGGCATCCTTCACTTGTGTCGCTGTGTCCTCTGCTTTCTGCTGTACCCTTAATATTTCCACGAATAGTATGTTGCAGTTTGGCATTTGGGGCCCCATCAGCAGCTCCTCAGGCCCCTGTCAAGTCACAACAGTCCCTCCTCCTCTGGCCCTCCCAAGAACCCAGCCCAGAAGTTCAAGAGGGAGGGAACATATGTAAACCTAAGGCTGAATCATGTTGATGTCTGGCAGTAAATAACAAAACTCTGTAAAGCTATGATCCTTCAATTAAAAAATAAAATAAAAGCTACTAAAAGATAAAAATAAAAGCTACTATAATTTGAGAAAAAAAAAAAAAAAAAAGATCTTCATGGAAAAAAAAAAAAGAACCCAGCACAGCAGCAGGTAAGCGAAACATAAAGGCATCCTTTCTCTACCTGGAATGTCGTAGACACTTTAGAGGATGAAAGACTAAAAAGTCCTGCAATAAAGTTATCTACTGAGCACTGCATAAACTAGTGTCTCTCAAATTCACTGGCCTACTAAACCCTTTTTTCAAAGTGCACCTGTAAATATCCCGAAAATCCTGGCCAGAATCCTGCCAGCCTCCTGGAGGATAGCAGGGGCTCCTGATCCCACCTGAGCCCTCGAATCTCGGGCTTCCTCTGAAATGAAAAGCGTATCCCGACTCTGTAATTGTCCTCTCCCCTGCTTCCTCTCTGATTCATGGTGCATCATGTAGTTGATCGTACTGGAGTAATATCGTTAGAGACAAACCTGAAAGACAGGACCTCCCCTGAAAATGAGAGAAAGAACTAAAAATCTCACTCTAGTTGTCTGCAATTTAAGACAGATGCACCGAATGTTCAAAAGCCAAGACACAGGAGCAGCCTCAGGGTCCATCAGCAGATGAATGGATAAATAAGATGTGGTATATTTATGCAATGGAATACTACACAGGCATAAAAATAATGTAATAATGCCATTTACAGCAACATGGATGGACCTAGAAGTTAGCATACTAAGTGAAGTGTCAGACCGAAAAAGACAAATATCATATGATTTTGCTTGTGTGTGGACTCTAAAATATGATACAAATGACCTTATTTACAAAACAGAAGTAGACTCACAGACATAGGAAACAAATCTATGGTTACCAAAGGAGAAAGTGGGGGAGGGATAAATTAGGAGTTTAGGGTTAAAATATACATACTACTATATATAAATAGAGAATCAGCCTACTGCGTAGCAAAGGGCATTATACTCAGTATCTTGTAACAACCTATAATGGAAAAAAGTCTAAAAAAGAATACATATATATGTGTGTGTGTATATATATATATATATATATATGTATATATATATATATCTGAATCACTTTATTGTGAACCAACTATATTTTGATTAAAATTTCAAGAATATAAAGCAAAAGTTTCCAAATAGTTTTTCTTCCTTGAAGAAAAAACTCACGCTTTGTGAAGAATCTATTTCAGGTTAACAGACATTTTCAAAGCAGACACTTTGTTTTTGCCTTGAATCACGGCCATCCTGAACCTGTAAGAAGAGGAGGCAATGTCCCTTCTTTTGGCTAAGCTGATGGGAGACCATCCAACCAAGCGGCTTCCCTGGACCTCTGAGTCAGGCAGGCTGTGCGGCCCATGTCGCCGCTGTAGGACGGTGGTGAGAACCCCAGGCTGGCCAGGTCCAGACAGCACCAGGGAGCTGGGGAGCCAGCAAGTCAGCATTTCAGACCATCTCTGCCAAGAAGGAGTGGCTTCCTCCACTGAGCGTCTGCGGTATGGCAATTTGGCCCTTAAATGACTAAAATTATTCACAGCCCCTGTTCCGGTTGTACAAAATGCCCTCCATTCAAGGCACTCGCTGTGTGGCGTGCCACCTGGGGGGTTCTCGGGCACTCTGGAGATGCTATACTTAGCCTCACACCCCACAACCATTCAGTGCTGTTAACCAGATCTCCAGGGTGTGGGTGGCCTCTCAAGGCAGTGTATTTTCACATCTATTAATACCCCTGGGTCACCAAGTGGCATTTGTTTTCCATATATTTCCATGAAACAGGACGGCAAGGGCCAAGTTTTCTCTGGCTCATGGAAAGGGGCTCATTCTACTGAGACAGTTTGTCAAAGTAAAAGTGAAAAACCCAATGGATTTCTCAGCCCTGCTGTCCTTGCATGAATTTTTGATGCGCCAGGAAATCACATTTTAAAGGTAGAAAGGTAGGTGAAAGGAGAATTTTAACTGAACCTCATTTGTGTGTGTGTATGTGTGTGTGTGTGTGATGTGTTTCTCCATGTCTGTTTAATGAGTAGGCTTAATTAGGAAGGAGGGAGATGCTATTACACCTTCCAGGTGATTCTCATTTAAACCCAATAAATTCTTCTTCTGAGAATAGACACCACATTATCCCACTCCTGACCTCCTACTTGTGGAAACACTGCAATTATGGAACACACAGACTCACTCTGTCACTTGCCAAGTGTACCTTTTGAGGGTCGTTTATTTTGCCTTTCTATTTCACTCTCTGTACAAATGAGCCTTCTAATGGAGACTAAATTTCATACTGCACATCTGAAAGCAGAATGTCTGGCACAGAATAAAAAAGCTTTGCATGCCTCTCCTCTCCCCCTGTTTTCTCTCTTCATCTCCATGCCCTTACTCCCCTCACCCACCTTTAACCTCCTCATATCTTCCCTTTCCCCTGGCTCCTGGCACTTCCCCTCTGGCGCATGTCTCTGTAGCCCATCCCATGAGAAGAACATCCCGGGGAGGAGGGTTTGGGGGACAGTGGTATCACCTGCCCTCCCCTTATCTCTACCAGATAACCTGGTATATTGGTATCAGTAGAATTCAATTCTGTTTTTTTTAAGTTAAAAATCCAAGTGCGGAAAATTCCAGCTCTGCAGGGTCTAAAAGGGGCTGTCCCATTTTGGGTGCCGAGTCTAGGACAATGGCTCCATTCAGCCCAAATTTTCGCCCCTGTTCCGTTGTACAAAATGCCCTCCATTCAAGGCACTCGCTGTGTGGCGTGCCACCTGGGGGGTTCTCGGGCACTCTGGAGATGCTATACTTAGCCTCACACCCCACAACCATTCAGTGCTGTTAACCAGATCTCCAGGGTGTGGGTGGCCTCTCAAGGCAGTGTATTTTCACATCTATTAATACCCCTGGGTCACCAAGTGGCATTTGTTTTCCATATATTTCCATGAAACAGGACGGCAAGGGCCAAGTTTTCTCTGGCTCATGGAAAGGGGCTCATTCTACTGAGACAGTTTGTCAAAGTAAAAGTGAAAAACCCAATGGATTTCTCAGCCCTGCTGTCCTTGCATGAATTTTTGATGCGCCAGGAAATCACATTTTAAAGGTAGAAAGGTAGGTGAAAGGAGAATTTTAACTGAACCTCATTTGTGTGTGTGTATGTGTGTGTGTGTGTGTATGTGTTTCTCCATGTCTGTTTAATGAGTAGGCTTAATTAGGAAGGAGGGAGATGCTATTACACCTTCCAGGTGATTCTCATTTAAACCCAATAAATTCTTCTTCTGAGAATAGACACCACATTATCCCACTCCTGACCTCCTACTTGTGGAAACACTGCAATTCGCGGAACACACAGACTCACTCTGTCACTTGCCAAGTGTACCTTTTGAGGGTCGTTTATTTTGCCTTTCTATTTCACTCTCTGTACAAATGAGCCTTCTAATGGAGACTAAATTTCATACTGCACATCTGAAAGCAGAATGTCTGGCACAGAATAAAAAAGCTTTGCATGCCTCTCCTCTCCCCCTGTTTTCTCTCTTCATCTCCATGCCCTTACTCCCCTCACCCACCTTTAACCTCCTCATATCTTCCCTTTCCCCTGGCTCCTGGCACTTCCCCTCTGGCGCATGTCTCTGTAGCCCATCCCATGAGAAGAACATCCCGGGGAGGAGGGTTTGGGGGACAGTGGTATCACCTGCCCTCCCCTTATCTCTACCAGATAACCTGGTATATTGGTATCAGTAGAATTCAATTCTGTTTTTTTTAAGTTAAAAATCCAAGTGCGGAAAATTCCAGCTCTGCAGGGTCTAAAAGGGGCTGTCCCATTTGTCCCCTCTGCCTGATGACACCCATGCAATTTTGCTGTCCTTTAGGTGGCACCCTTTGACTGCCATGCAGCCATGTGAGTTCTCTTGTCTCTCACTTCAATTAGTATTCATTGTGCAAAAATAAGAAAATTCCTTCATTATGCCAGTGCCCGGCGGTGATCTGATAATTAAGGCTGAGCATCAGCATTTCCATTAAAAAACCCCATTTCTCACTCTGGGCTATAGCTTAGCAATAAAAACTTGCTGGCGAGGTCTTAACCTTAGGACATTTAAAAATAAACATTGCATTTAGCTTTTGAGAGGGTCTATCTTCTTTCTAATTATATATATGTCAAGTCTAGTCCAAGAATTTGTTTTTCCTCGCTGTGACCAAAAAGGAATTGGGACTATATCTAGGTTTTGGGTCATCGCAGCAAGGTAATCAGTTTGCACTGAAATACAATGCAAGCTGTGAAAGGTATTTCAAGACACAGTTGAAAGGAATGTAATCTTTAGAATTTTGAGATTTGTTTTCCTGCACATGTGTGTGCTTTGTTGTTCTGTCGATCACATTTTTTTCTTTTCTTTTCTTTCTCTCTCTGTTTTTTGTTTGGTTTCTTTTTTCCTTTTTTTTTTTTTTTTTTGTCTCTTGTCAAATATCCTACAATCAGGCAAAACTAACTTCAGAGACGATCAGAACTTCATCCAAAGCTCATTCCTTGGGGAATTGCCTAAATAGTCGCTTTGTTTCCTTACCCCACTTTTTCAGTAGAAAGTTGATCAAGGAATGGATGCAGAGATGGAGACTTCACCTTCCAAGGGTCCCAGCCTTCTAGCTCTAGCACACATATCTGGGACTAACACTTGACAGGTACCCCCCATGCAAAAGCCCTCGCAGTCCCTGTTGTAAACAATCTATCCTTTTATCAGGCATGGTAGCAAATCATGTATCCTATAATGGCCTACATGGAAAAAGAATCTAAAAAGGAATGGATATATGTATGTATATAACTGATTGACTTTGCTGTATGTCTGGCACTAACACAACATTGTAAAGCAACTATACTCCAATTAAAAAAAATAAATTAAAAAAATATCTGGTCATGAAAATCTCTGGTCAGAGTCAGATTTCTAGTCTGCTATGTAATTCCTTTATATTTTCACACCCTGCCTCTGTGCAAACCATACAAAACAACATCTCAAACCAATGTTGGCTTTCTATTATCTGTATGGAAGCTCCTTCCTTTAAAATCATGACAAGGGATTTATGCTTCTTTTTAAATTTTGGCCTCTTCTATTGTTTTTTTTTATTTATTTATTTTCATCCATCTTTATTCTTTGGCCTGTGTGGACCTCCCATTGCAGGGACTTTTCTCATTGCAGAGCGTGGACTCTGGGCCCATGTGCCCCAGAGTGCTGGCTTGTAATTGGACACACTGGTCCAGCTACTCCACAGATCTTCCTGGGCCAGGGTGATCTCTCCACCCACTGAACCATCAGGGAAGCCCTGAATTTATGTTTTAGTAAATGTTTTTTAATAAAATTAATTTATCTTCATTTATTTTATTTTTAATAAAATAAATTTATGTTTAATAAATGTCTTCTGTGTAACTCTTAGAGATAACGCCTTTAAAGTTGGATTTTGTGAATTAACATAGCATAGTAGAATCAGAGGGTTTAATCATTGATCAGATTTCTCTGGTCTGCACGTGCTCTGGGTGGTCAGAATAAGACGTTCCAGGCCCACATGTGAACTGATTCACACACAAGAGTGATGCACGGATGGTCATCACCAGCCTCCTGGTGTTGTGATAACAACTTGCTTCACTGAGAGACTCAGATTTAGGGTGAGAACACAAACTGGTCACAGTTTTAAGAAAACATGTTCTAGAATTTGTGCTTCAGAAGAGCCCTGATGGATTCAGAGAGAGGGTGTGTGTGCTGGAGTTGGAGAAAAGACCAGAAAAGACTGGGGGGTGTCTCAAGGCGTTGGAACCTAGGTTCCCTGAGGGAGAGGACGAAGTTGATGTCTCCCACCTGTCACAACCAGCTGTCCCTGAGTTTCACCTCTTACATTTTCACATCTTGGCAGAGTATTTTAGGATGTGCTTTTTAATGTTTTAGTCTCAAAGTTGGCCTGGATTTGAATGGCAGATGACTCATAAGGAAAGGCATGGGCTGTGTGGAGGTGTGGGGGTAGCCCCTGTGAGTGGCAAGAGGACCCCACATCCCTGCAAGGGGAACCAGAGGGTTAAGGAGCCTCAGGTGAGCAAGGACATTGTCTGTGACTCCATGGGGTTTATTTGAGGGAAGGGCTAAATTTTTATTCACTCTGCTGTATCCATAAGATACATCACTGCTGGCAAGGCCCTCAATCCCAGACTCTCAGTTTTCCATGATAAGCAGATGCTGGGCTCCATCAGAGACACCAGCTCCTAGAGAGAACAAATGATTTGGATGTGAACATTCTGGTGGCATTGATCCTGCTGCCCGTCGGAGCTCAGAATGGCCTGGTCCACCTGGGCACCTTCCAGTGGACCCAGGGTTGAGCAGAGCCATGGTTGGAAGCCAGGGCTGTGGTAGGGGAAGGAGGAGCCACCCACACCTTGTCATCCCTGCCACTCCCTGTAATTGTCGTAATGCCGCTAAAGCATGTGCATAGGTGAGTCATGGGAGGAGCAGGGAGTTCCCTTCGTGTAACTGATACAAATGTGGAAAACACCCCCTCCTCCCTCTGGTGTTGACTACAGACCACAAGCTCTAGTTCTCCAAAGCTGAAAAATTTAAAAAAAAACTAGATTTTGAAATGGTAATTGAATTAAAAGTCAAGATGGGTGATGAGGAAGATTCATCTGCGTAAGACTCACACAAAGAGAGCTGTCAATAGAAGAGCAGAGCTGTGGTGACAAAAGCTGTCTGGAGGAAGCGAGGACCCCTTAGGTACATACAGGCAGCCCTCTAAGATATGGCAGGTTTGGTTCCAGAATAACACGATAAAGCAAGATCATAATAAAGCAGGTCTTACCAACTTACCAAGTCTTACCAATGTGCCTATCTTAATTCTAAAATGCTCTATGGCTAAAAAGTGCTAAGTAAGCATCACATGAGCTTTCGACAAGCTACCGTCTTTTTGCAATAGCTCACTGATCACAGACCACCATCACAAACTTAATAACAATGAAAACATTTCAAATCTTGCAATAATTACCAAAATGTGGCACAGAGACAGGAAGTGAGCGAACGCAGTTGGAAAAATGGTGCCAATTGATTTGATTGACACAGGGTTGCTGCATACCTTTAATTTGTGAGAGCACGGTGTCTGTGAAAAACAATAAAGTGAAATGTAGTAAAACATGCATGATTGTAAAGATGACATTGGGTCCAGGTTGGTTCACTGCAGTGAATGGCTCTGAGGAACAGCCTTGCCAGTGGGTCAGTTAGAAAAGTTCAAACAGAGAGGAAAAAAACACAATTATATCTCTGTGGAGAAGTTTGTGGTACACTGTTATTCAGTGAAGCAAGTAGGAACATAAACTAGGAAACCAACTGACATTTCAAAGTTTATGTGTCTGTGGGAGGGGTCCTTTTCACCTTGGAAACATCAACATGACAAAGAGACTGCTATTAAAAATTGTACCATGGTGGGCTTCCCCTGGTGGTCCAGTAGGTAAGGACAACGCCTTGCAGTGCAAGGGACGCTGGTTCGATCCCTGGCCTGGGAAGATCCCATGTGCCGCGGAGCGGCTGGACTGATGTGTCCAATTACCGAGCCGGAGCTCTGGAGCGCATGCGCGCAGAGCCGGCGCTCGCCACCACGATGGGAGGCCCACAGGAGCCAAAGAACAAAGACGAATAAAAATAGAGAAATGACAGACCAATAGAAGTGGCCGCCCACTCCCCTCCCTCTCCAACCCAACCCCCGCCCAAAAATAAATAAATAAATAAATCTTAAAAAAAAAAAAATTATACCATGGTGATTTCATTACAAAACAAAGTCTATAAATGAATTTACTTGTATCCTTAAGCTGCTTCAAGATAAAAAAAAGTGAATTGTGCTCAACTTCACAGTAGAGGATGGGTCCCAAATGGTGGTAACAAAAATCACGTATTTCTCTAAGCCAAACTTCTGTTCTTCTCTGCCAGACAAACTGCTATTCATCCTTTAAGACCCAACTCCACATGTCCCACTCCCTCTGGGAAAGCATCACATGAGCTTCGACAAGCTACCGTCTTTTTGCAATAGCTCACTGATCACAGACCACCATCACAAACTTAATAACAATGAAAACATTTCAAATCTTGCAATAATTACCAAAATGTGGCACAGAGACAGGAAGTGAGCGAACGCAGTTGGAAAAATGGTGCCAATTGATTTGATTGACACAGGGTTGCTGCATACCTTTAATTTGTGAGAGCACGGTGTCTGTGAAAAACAATAAAGTGAAATGTAGTAAAACATGCATGATTGTAAAGATGACATTGGGTCCAGGTTGGTTCACTGCAGTGAATGGCTCTGAGGAACAGCCTTGCCAGTGGGTCAGTTAGAAAAGTTCAAACAGAGAGGAAAAAAACACAATTATATCTCTGTGGAGAAGTTTGTGGTACACTGTTATTCAGTGAAGCAAGTAGGAACATAAACTAGGAAACCAACTGACATTTCAAAGTTTATGTGTCTGTGGGAGGGGTCCTTTTCACCTTGGAAACATCAACATGACAAAGAGACTGCTATTAAAAATTGTACCATGGTGGGCTTCCCCTGGTGGTCCAGTAGGTAAGGACAACGCCTTGCAGTGCAAGGGACGCTGGTTCGATCCCTGGCCTGGGAAGATCCCATGTGCCGCGGAGCGGCTGGACTGATGTGTCCAATTACCGAGCCGGAGCTCTGGAGCGCATGCGCGCAGAGCCGGCGCTCGCCACCACGATGGGAGGCCCACAGGAGCCAAAGAACAAAGACGAATAAAAATAGAGAAATGACAGACCAATAGAAGTGGCCGCCCACTCCCCTCCCTCTCCAACCCAACCCCCGCCCAAAAATAAATAAATAAATAAATCTTAAAAAAAAAAAAATTATACCATGGTGATTTCATTACAAAACAAAGTCTATAAATGAATTTACTTGTATCCTTAAGCTGCTTCAAGATAAAAAAAAGTGAATTGTGCTCAACTTCACAGTAGAGGATGGGTCCCAAATGGTGGTAACAAAAATCACGTATTTCTCTAAGCCAAACTTCTGTTCTTCTCTGCCAGACAAACTGCTATTCATCCTTTAAGACCCAACTCCACATGTCCCACTCCCTCTGGGAAAGCTTATTCAATTCTCCCCTCATCTTGAATCTTTCTTCCACAGTGTTTTGCTCATACTCCTTCTGTATGGACTTTACTACCACGAGATACTTACTATATTAGAAAGCTGATCTTCCTGCCAGACTGAGGTCTTCTGGATTCGATGTTATTCATCTTTGTATCCTCAGTGCCAGGCCCAAGGGTTGGTTAACAGTTGGAAGGGTATAGGCATGGATGCTGGCAAGGTCTTGCTCTCTGGTTGGTCCTTTACACTTGAGTGGGTATGAAGAAATCACAAGTGGCCAAAAGCCAGAAAGTTTGCACTGTGGTTGCCGCAGACACTTCTGGCCTCTGTCCACACAGCAACCTAGTTCGAATATAATGCCCAGAAATTAACCTGTGTTCAAGGATGAATGCCTAAAACTTCTTGTGGGGGCGGAGGTGGATCAACATGGTTGAGATTTTCATTCCATCATTAGCCCCGGGGGGCACGTTGACCCTGCTGCACTTGGAGGAAGATGACTGCTCACTTACAGCAAGTGTTCAGTGGCTGGAGATGCGGTCAGTCGGCAGTGAGTGGTTCAGATGCCTGGCAGCCGTTTCCTAGGAAACCACACGTCAAGTACCTGCTGAATCATAAGCTTCTCTTGGATAACAACGAGCTTCTCTGACAAGACGTAGGAGGGCTAAGCTGGAACAGATACCTGGCACACACCTGAGCTGTCCAACCTGAGACCGAAAGAAGAAAAAGGGAAAATGTGTAGCTTGACTTGTCCTGGAGGCTGGACTTCCATGGGCATGATTTCCAAGGGAAGAATGTGTTCTCAGGCCAGAATGAGCCACCAAACCGTTCACTTCATTTGTTTTTCATGGGTGTTCTCCCACCTCCTCCTTTATATTCCTTCTTGTTACTGTATGAAACCATAGTTCATGCTGCGTGGGCACCACTGGCCTTCTCATGAGTGGACAGCAAATGCAACAAACCACCTTTTTTAAATGAGGGGCAACTTTATAACACTCTGCCTTAAAAAAAAAGAAAAACTAAAGGGTGATGTGTGACAAAGAATAAATCATGGACTAGTTTCATCAAAACTCAAGGAAAATGTTCAATGTTGCAGAGAAAATAGATTGAGAGATTGTCAAGAATAGAATTTTATGTTAAAGTTTAAATATAAACTCAGATTCTGCTTTCTAAGTCCTCTTCATTCTCTTCTTGAATCAGAGCAGGATCCTATGGTCCTTGCTTTCCATGTCTTCTGCCTGCCTTTTGTCTGTGGAAAAATTTTAGCCAAGAATAAATTTAATCAGAGAACTGAGAAAACATAGAAATAAAGGAAAACAGGGAAGAAAACCAAATAATAACGATTTAATCATGAAGCAAAGTCAAAGACTTTAGTTCCTTCTCAAGGGCTATAGATGATGTTCTTAACCATACCCTGTGAGCTGTCTTATAGATACTGAAACTCTCAACAGCTAGAAGAAGTTCACTACATGATGACCAGACTGTAACCATGACATAAGTGGCCACAGTTCCAAGACGTGACCTCAAGGAAATGGGAACAAACTAACCCTGGAATTAAAGACTAACTGTACTGGAAGCAATCAAGATGACATTGATAAGATCACCAGTGACCGGTTTTAACGGTGACTATTAGAGCTGAGTGTGCTGTTGCTGCATGAGCCCCTTCCCTCAGCCCATAGATGTTTGACCCCTGGTTGTCAGTGGGGGAAGTTGGCCTTTGAACAAGTGTCCACACTCCCTGGCACCCTGCCTCAGTTGCTGGCCTCCAAAATAAAGCAAGCTTTCTTTCCACCAATCTTGAGCAGCAAACAGCTAGACCACACTTTTGGTTATCCTCTTAAATAGCCACAATAATTTTCTATGAAGCTTGAATGATTTTCATTACAGCTCCAAGCAAAGCATTAGGAGAAGAAGCAGCAAGAATTGGGAGCCTCATATTAGATTCGACATATCGAATAATGTTTAAGCACTTACCTAAAATTCCACATTTTTGGCCTCCTAAAGTGTAAAGGATCGTTTTGGTAGGAGGTATTTGAAAGGTGGAAGAAATCTATTGACCAATGCACTGAAGCAAAAGCACAGAAGACAACTAGAACTTTGATTGTTGATAGAACTATACCTGGAACAGGCCAACTAGATTGGAACTAAATCATTTAGGAAAATAAAACTAGTTAGAAACTATAAAACAGTGGCTTTTTCAGAAATAGCTCTTTATCTACCTGTCCCACTTCCGGGCTGTTGGCTTTTCATCTTGGGTGTTCCTGCCTCCCCTATGATAGGTAGACCTTGCATTAGACTCATGGAAAGCCCAGGGAGCAGAATGCTCCAGAGCATAGCTCTCCCACCTTTCATCTCAGTTCTCTGACTTAAAATGATCTGTCAACTCCTCATGGACACGAGATCTAGAGATGCTACAAATGCATACGAAGACAGCAGTTGAGAAACCAAACTGTTGACCAAATTATATAGTTCTTAATCCAATGCCATTCTAAATATATGTTATTTTTTTCCATGAAATTAACTGACAGTGTGAAAATGACCTTTTCTAGTCAATAAATTGATTAAAGCCTGTTCCTTATTGTAACATATTAAGATATCACATGCATTGCAATAGAGATAATTTACGCCTATAAAATATTTACAGGACAAGTTCACAAAAAATATTTAATAGCAGGGAAAGATGCTTGCAGTGTATCATTACAGGAACAAAGGATAAAACCAAAATGTCTGCATACAATAGAATCCAAAGCCTGTAAAATAATACATGTATATTTATATTTCAAAATGCTTAACAGTGTTGACGTATCAGTATATTTGCAAATGATCACATATTATTTGTATACACAGAAAAAAATCAGGAAAAGCAATGTTCCTTAATTATACAGAGTTATACAGAAAATTATGACAGGGCAGGTTCTGAAGTTCTGCTTATGCTAAAGGCTCTTAATGGCTCATGGCCTACTAATGTCCAATTGTGAATATTTAATTTGCTAAAGTATATTGAAATTCTGTGTTTAAAAAAGATAATGATTTGTTTCAACACATCCAGATGTAAGATGAGATCATCTACATAAAAATATAGGAATAAAATAGAAAGAATGTTAGACATTTGGAAAAATCATTTTTAGGCCTCCTAAAGTGTAAAGGATCGTTTTGGTAGGAGGTATTTGAAAGGTGGAAGAAATCTATTGACCAATGCACTGAAGCAAAAGCACAGAAGACAACTAGAACTTTGATTGTTGATAGAACTATACCTGGAACAGGCCAACTAGATTGGAACTAAATCATTTAGGAAAATAAAACTAGTTAGAAACTATAAAACAGTGGCTTTTTCAGAAATAGCTCTTTATCTACCTGTCCCACTTCCGGGCTGTTGGCTTTTCATCTTGGGTGTTCCTGCCTCCCCTATGATAGGTAGACCTTGCATTAGACTCATGGAAAGCCCAGGGAGCAGAATGCTCCAGAGCATAGCTCTCCCACCTTTCATCTCAGTTCTCTGACT
This sequence comes from Tragulus kanchil, assembly GCA_022376925.1. Lineage (NCBI taxonomy): Eukaryota > Metazoa > Chordata > Mammalia > Artiodactyla > Tragulidae > Tragulus > Tragulus kanchil. The sequence continues at coordinate 40,630,413 of JAIOJX010000031.1, read as the reverse complement.
TAAAATGATCTGTCAACTCCTCATGGACACGAGATCTAGAGATGCTACAAATGCATACGAAGACAGCAGTTGAGAAACCAAACTGTTGACCAAATTATATAGTTCTTAATCCAATGCCATTCTAAATATATGTTATTTTTTTCCATGAAATTAACTGACAGTGTGAAAATGACCTTTTCTAGTCAATAAATTGATTAAAGCCTGTTCCTTATTGTAACATATTAAGATATCACATGCATTGCAATAGAGATAATTTACGCCTATAAAATATTTACAGGACAAGTTCACAAAAAATATTTAATAGCAGGGAAAGATGCTTGCAGTGTATCATTACAGGAACAAAGGATAAAACCAAAATGTCTGCATACAATAGAATCCAAAGCCTGTAAAATAATACATGTATATTTATATTTCAAAATGCTTAACAGTGTTGACGTATCAGTATATTTGCAAATGATCACATATTATTTGTATACACAGAAAAAAATCAGGAAAAGCAATGTTCCTTAATTATACAGAGTTATACAGAAAATTATGACAGGGCAGGTTCTGAAGTTCTGCTTATGCTAAAGGCTCTTAATGGCTCATGGCCTACTAATGTCCAATTGTGAATATTTAATTTGCTAAAGTATATTGAAATTCTGTGTTTAAAAAAGATAATGATTTGTTTCAACACATCCAGATGTAAGATGAGATCATCTACATAAAAATATAGGAATAAAATAGAAAGAATGTTAGACATTTGGAGAAATTTTTAAAATACGATCCATCCCCAAGATTTATGCAGAATATGAAATTTCAGATAGGATTTGTTTGTCAAGGAAGAAAAACATCCACATAAAATCCAACCTATTACCTTTCTTAGATCAAATGCCTGTCAGTCTATAAGTTTCCAAACACAGTCTCCTCATAAAATGAATCACACTACGGCATTTAAAAGTTCAAATTTTTTTTGAGAACATTCCAGTTTTCCTATGAATGAGAAGTAGGAATTATTTCTTTTTTAATAAGTCTTCCAGGAGCCATGACCTCCATGACCCCATTTCTGTGGAAGACGGTTTCATCTTTCTCTGCCACTGAATCCTCCATATGAAAACGCGACCTTCCTCTTAGCGAATAAAACCTCATTCGAATGGGTGTACACTCACGCTCACATTTTAAAATATGTTTGCATAAGAATTTATTTATGGCTGAAAAGGTTCATGAGATTTCCCCCCTGTACTCTCTCCGGGATTTGTGTTATGGTTTCTGCATTGATTCTATCAAATGAGCTTATACTCCTGCTTGAGTCTGAGTTTCTTGAGTTTACTTCCCCACATGCAAAGTGGTCATCCTGACTCTGTCTCCTTCCCTAGAGAAATGGCAACAATATGGAAGGAAGCCCAAGTCATCTGGAAAGGTTGTTCACTTGGGCTTGGGATTTGCAGATTTAACATTTACAAGTGGCTGTGCATTCACTGTTCGTTTTGCAGAGGGACACATTCAGAGGGCTGGTGTACAGAAGCAAACATCTAAACTACTGATCAAGCTGGCCATGCACCAAACACCCCCACCTGCCTGGCCTCTGGGTGATCTTCTGGGTGCACATGCCAAAACTCCTGGAGGTAGAGCGTTGACCTCAATAAAATAGACAAGGAAATATAGTCTCTGGTTACAGAATTATTAATGAATGGCTGGGAATCACTGTACCTTAGAATACAATCCTAGATTGTAAAGAACTGAAAGACATTATTCTCTATGGTGGGATTTTCGAGTCTAGGGTTGTGTGATTCACCTCAGAAAAGGTACCTAGCAGAGGTAAAGGGTTCAGGGTAAAGGACTCCATGATGGGGAAAGGAAATACATGGATTTTCTTCCCTGAAAACTACTACCTAAACATCGAAACCTATACTGACACGTGTGGAAAAGATACCTATTGTCATTGTGCTAAGGGAATAGGAGTGCCTACAATCACTTGGGGGGATGGTCCAAAGGGGTGGGAGGCGGGGAACTGGGTGGCAGAGGGGGGTGGACCAGGGATATGCATATGACTGATCTGGGAACATACATGTCGGTGAACAACAAAACTCTGTAAAATCTTTAAAATAAAGAATTAAAAATTGAAAAAAAAACCAAACTTACTACCTATGCATAGTTCTATCTTGAAGGAAATACTTACATCTTATGCATAGTGCCCCTATCTTTTGTGGGCTCCCAAGACTTTTGCCCCATTTAGGCTGTTAAACTTGGCAGGGCTCGTGCAGTTGGATGCTAGGGGGAGCCTGACTTCTAACAGCCACCCTGAAACTCATCCATCCTGGGAAAGCTGATCTGAGAGAGAGTGGGGAGCATTGGTACCTTTAAGACTGGATGCACAGGGCAGTCAGGACAGCCAGCACTGGGGAGGGCGCCAGAAGCCAAGCATCGTGTCCCTCCACCAGGATCTTGAGAGTTTTGGATTTCTTTGGAGAAGGGGCTCCCTGGGCACAATGCTGGAAGTCTGGGCTGGTCTTGGGAATGTCTGATCAGTGTATCTAAATCCTAGGCTTTCACTTACAGACAAATGGAGGCAGAATAATTCTACTTCCTCAAAAGGCAATGCTAGGGAGTTGGGTGGGATGAATTGGTTGATTGGGACTGATACATGACACTATTAATAAAATATATAAAATAGTTAACTAATGAGAACATACTCTATAGCTCAGGGAACTCAATACACAGTGGTGACCTGAATGGGAAGCAAATCCAAAAGGGAGGGGACAGATGCACACGTAAAGCTGATACACTTTGCTGCACAGCAGAAACTAACCCAATACTATAAAACAACTATACTCCAATAAAATGTATCTGAAGACAAATTATTCTCTATGGTGGGATTTTCGAGTCTAGGGTTGTGTGATTCACCTCAGAAAAGGTACCTAGCAGAGGTAAAGGGTTCAGGGTAAAGGACTCCATGATGGGGAAAGGAAATACATGGATTTTCTTCCCTGAAAACTACTACCTAAACATCGAAACCTATACTGACACGTGTGGAAAAGATACCTATTGTCATTGTGCTAAGGGAATAGGAGTGCCTACAATCACTTGGGGGGATGGTCCAAAGGGGTGGGAGGCGGGGAACTGGGTGGCAGAGGGGGGTGGACCAGGGATATGCATATGACTGATCTGGGAACATACATGTCGGTGAACAACAAAACTCTGTAAAATCTTTAAAATAAAGAATTAAAAATTGAAAAAAAAACCAAACTTACTACCTATGCATAGTTCTATCTTGAAGGAAATACTTACATCTTATGCATAGTGCCCCTATCTTTTGTGGGCTCCCAAGACTTTTGCCCCATTTAGGCTGTTAAACTTGGCAGGGCTCGTGCAGTTGGATGCTAGGGGGAGCCTGACTTCTAACAGCCACCCTGAAACTCATCCATCCTGGGAAAGCTGATCTGAGAGAGAGTGGGGAGCATTGGTACCTTTAAGACTGGATGCACAGGGCAGTCAGGACAGCCAGCACTGGGGAGGGCGCCAGAAGCCAAGCATCGTGTCCCTCCACCAGGATCTTGAGAGTTTTGGATTTCTTTGGAGAAGGGCTCCCTGGGCACAATGCTGGAAGTCTGGGCTGGTCTTGGGAATGTCTGATCAGTGTATCTAAATCCTAGGCTTTCACTTACAGACAAATGGAGGCAGAATAATTCTACTTCCTCAAAAGGCAATGCTAGGGAGTTGGGTGGGATGAATTGGTTGATTGGGACTGATACATGACACTATTAATAAAATATATAAAATAGTTAACTAATGAGAACATACTCTATAGCTCAGGGAACTCAATACACAGTGGTGACCTGAATGGGAAGCAAATCCAAAAGGGAGGGGACAGATGCACACGTAAAGCTGATACACTTTGCTGCACAGCAGAAACTAACCCAATACTATAAAACAACTATACTCCAATAAAAGTTAATTTTAAAAAGACAACTCTAATGAATGGGATCCTCCCCCTCAGCCTCCCTGCCCTCCATCCTGGCCACACTTCAGCCACAGGGATGATAGAGCTCAAAGCCAAATGAGACTTGTGATTCTGGGGAGGATGCTCAGCCACCTGTCTAAACGGAATATTTCTGCAGGGCTGAGGCCGAAAGACAATGCCTCCTGTTTCTGAGGTGGAAACCCCATCCTGAGTCAAGGGACAGGGGTCACTGTTATTGGGGGGTGGAGAGAGGCAGCCAGTCAGTTTGGGGACGGCCCCTGAAGAGATGCTGGCCTTGAAGTGCTGCCTCCTGGGGGCATCCCCTACAGGTAGAATAAACAAGGAAGACTTGTGTATGGATAGAAATGGCCCAGCTGGAGGGAGGCCGTTTGGGAGGAGCCAGCCCTCTTTTATACCCCGTGGGATGGAAGACCGGAATCTGAGAGAGCAGGAATTCTCCAAAGGGTAAAAACCTCCCTCAAGGGCAGACCACCTGTGTTCTTTCTCACTAATCAACTCTATCCATTCATTCTTTTTTTCCCTCTTTTTTAATTAGTGTTTTCATTTTTTAATTAATTTATTTTAATTGGAGGATAGTTACTTTACAATATTGTGATGGTTTTTTGCAATACATCAACATGAATCAGTCACAGGTAGGCATGTGCCCCCTCATTCTAAACACCCCTCTTGTCTTCCTCCCCATCCTATCCCTCTGGGTTGTCCCAGAGCACCAAATTTGGGTGCACCTTTTCATGCATTGAATTGTCCATCTATTTTACTTATGGTAATATACATGCTCCAGTGCTATTCTTACAAATCATCCCACCCTTGCCTTCTCCCACTAAATACAAAGTCTGTTCTTTACATCTGTGTTTCCTTTGCTGCCCTGTGTCGGATTGTCGGTACCATCTTTCTAAACTCCAAATACATGCATTAATATACAGTATTTGTCTTTCTCTTTCTGACTTACTTCACTATGGAACAGGTTCCAGATTCATGGAGATCTCATGAGAACTGACTCAAATACATTCCTTTATATAGCTTAGTAATATTCCATTCATCCTTTCAACACGTGTTCTCTGGGCACCTGGGGAACAGTGCTAGATGCTAGGGAAGAAGGAGACACAGCTGACCTTATAGAGCTGTTACTTAGCTCCCAAATTTAACAAATCGTGTCCACTCCACAGAGTTTTCTTTTCACAGGCTCTAAGTTCCAAGGGCTTCCCTGGTGACTCAGATGGTAAAGAAACTGCCTGCAATGCAGGAGACCTGGGTTTGATCTCTGGGTTGGGAAGATCCCCTGAAGAAGGGGAATGGCTACCCACTCCAGTATTCTTGCCTGGAGAATCCTACAGACAGAGGAGCCTGGTGGGCTACATTCATGCCATTGCAAAGGGCTGGACATGACCTAGCAACTAATGCTTGGGTTACTTGGATGTTCCCAAGCCAACAGAGGAAATTGGATGCTGTTACCAAGTCATAGGAAGCTAGGATGGCAAAGTCCTAAGAGACAATTTAACCCCAAACATCCCTGTTTTCAAAAGGGGATATTGAACCTAAGGCACCCAGGCAGTTCAAGGGGGAGTAAGATCAGATGTTGCAGCCTCTGACACCCTACCCAGTGCCTTCCTCCTATTCTCAGCCCAGGGGGCTAAAGGTTTTATCCAGATATGAACACAGGGAAAGGGGCCACTTAGATAATTTTTGTTGCTATTACTTCTAGTAAAGTGGAAGACACAGCCCATCACCTCAAACTGCTCAGCAACTAGAGAACTGCTGAATCAGTAGTAGCTGAATCTCCTTTATGACGAGGCCACGAGACCTGAACATTGCCAGAATGAAGATTTGTCTTGAAATAAGTTTTTCCTCCTGAGGCCAAAAAATAAACAGGCTTCAAGATTTTTAAAGAAGCAAGTCCTCTGGTTACATGGCACATTCTACTGAGGATTCTTCTAAATTATTAATCCAGGTGGAAACTCAACCTAGAACACTGTGGGGGATTGTCGGTACCATCTTTCTAAACTCCAAATACATGCATTAATATACAGTATTTGTCTTTCTCTTTCTGACTTACTTCACTATGGAACAGGTTCCAGATTCATGGAGATCTCATGAGAACTGACTCAAATACATTCCTTTATATAGCTTAGTAATATTCCATTCATCCTTTCAACACGTGTTCTCTGGGCACCTGGGGAACAGTGCTAGATGCTAGGGAAGAAGGAGACACAGCTGACCTTATAGAGCTGTTACTTAGCTCCCAAATTTAACAAATCGTGTCCACTCCACAGAGTTTTCTTTTCACAGGCTCTAAGTTCCAAGGGCTTCCTGGTGACTCAAATAGTAAAGAAACTGCCTGCAATGCAGGAGACCTGGGTTTGATCTCTGGGTTGGGAAGATCCCCTGAAGAAGGGGAATGGCTACCCACTCCAGTATTCTTGCCTGGAGAATCCTACAGACAGAGGAGCCTGGTGGGCTACATTCATGCCATTGCAAAGGGCTGGACATGACCTAGCAACTAATGCTTGGGTTACTTGGATGTTCCCAAGCCAACAGAGGAAATTGGATGCTGTTACCAAGTCATAGGAAGCTAGGATGGCAAAGTCCTAAGAGACAATTTAACCCCAAACATCCCTGTTTTCAAAAGGGGATATTGAACCTAAGGCACCCAGGCAGTTCAAGGGAGAGTAAGATCAGATGTTGCAGCCTCTGACACCCTACCCAGTGCCTTCCTCCTATTCTCAGCCCAGGGGGCTAAAGGTTTTATCCAGATATGAACACAGGGAAAGGGGCCACTTAGATAATTTTTGTTGCTATTACTTCTAGTAAAGTGGAAGACACAGCCCATCACCTCAAACTGCTCAGCAACTAGAGAACTGCTGAATCAGTAGTAGCTGAATCTCCTTTATGACGAGGCCACGAGACCTGAACATTGCCAGAATGAAGATTTGTCTTGAAATAAGTTTTTCCTCCTGAGGCCAAAAAATAAACAGGCTTCAAGATTTTTAAAGAAGCAAGTCCTCTGGTTACATGGCACATTCTACTGAGGATTCTTCTAAATTATTAATCCAGGTGGAAACTCAACCTAGAACTCTTTCTCTTGGATGCTCATTCTTTAATATAGTGTTACAAAATCTGAGGTCTTCCTTACTCTGTCATAGGAAGGACAACTTATTTCCTCAAGAACAACCTTCGAGATGGAACTTTAAGTGCTTTGATACAATTTCACTCATATCCTGGAGCACTGCTACAGGATGGGTCGAAAAGGTCTTACAGCTTCAGTTTTAGGTAAACAACAGAAAAAATTGTTAAATGAAGAAATATTTTAAAATTTTTATGGGATTCTATATCAGCCATCAAGCAGGTGGCAATGCCTACAGTAGGACAGGAAATGTCTGGTTTTCAGTTCCAAATTTTGCTGCAAGATCGCAGGAGAGGTACTATTATCATCCTGTCAGTTTCCTTTTTTTTAAAAAAAATTATTTATTTATTTTTGGCTATCCTGGGTTTTCACTGCTGCCACTGGCTCTTCTCTCATTGCAGGGAGTGAGAGCTACTCTCTAGTTGAGATAAGCAGACTTCTTGTGGTGGTGACTTCTCTTGTTGTGGAACTCGGACTCTAGGACACACAGGCTTCAGTAGTTGTATCACATGGGCTCAATAGTTGTGGCTCTGAGGCTCTAGAGCACAGGGTCAATAGTTGTTGTGGCTCACGGGCTTAGTTGCTCCGCAGCATGTGAGATCTTCCCGGATCAGGGATTGAACCCATGTCTCCTGCATTGGCAGGTGAACTCTTTACCACTGAGCTACCAGGGAAGCCCCGTCCTTCTCTTTTGAAGATTACTGCTGTGTGAAGCTGATATATTTTTACACCATATAATCCCAATATAAGAATAGACAGGTTCATGGATCAGAACAGAAATACAGGGAGTGCAACCTGTATAGCAATCCAGGATGTGATAAGAGTAGCTTTCAAAATAATAGGAAAGGGAGAGAGTGAAAGCTAGTGAGAAAACTGGTTAAATCTCTGGGGAAAATATCAAAATTAGAACCCTATATAGTATTGTATGGGTTTTCTTGGTAGCTCAGCTGGTAGAGAATCTCCCGGCAATGGAGGAGACCCCGGTTTGATTACTGGGTTGGGAAGATCCCCTGGAGAAGGGATAGGCTACCCCTCCAGTATTCTTGGGCTTCCCTGGTGCCTCAGATGATAAAGAATATGCCTGCAGTGCAGGACACCTGGATTCAATCCTTGGGTTGGAAAGATACCCTGGAGGAGGGAACGGCAACTCACTCTAGTATTCTTGCCTGGAGAATCCCCATGGACAGGGGAGCCTGGTGGTGGAATCTACGGGGTCACAAAGACTTTGTCAGACGTGACTGAGTGACTCAGCACAGCAGAGTATCATCCATATACTCACATACATTCCAGATGAATTTCATTTCCTAAAAGTTAAAAGAGAAACATTATTATACAATAGAATTAGAATAAAAATCAGGGGGAAAGAAGAACAGATGATTTCAGACTAAAACTGCTGTGTAAGCGGAATAAGAAACAGAGATCCCATCCAGCAAATAAGTGCGTATTTGGAAACATCAAAGATCACATTTCAAAATACATGCACATGCCACGATGTACATGGCAGAGAAAAGACTAATATCTTTCCTAGATTAAGAGATATTATAAATCGATAAGAGAAAGATAAGCCCTTCCATTGACTAGCAGAAAATTTAGCAAAACATATAAACTCACTGAAGAATAGATAGAAATGGGTGGTAAATATATGAAAAAAATGTATTTCATTTGTTATCAAATGTCAGTAACTTCAACAAACTTAGCATATGTATGCACATACTCAACATTTATCCTAAAACATAAATCATGGTTTACCACTGAGCTACCAGGAAGCCCGTCCTTCTCTTTTGAAGATTACTGCTGTGTGAAGCTGATATATTTTACACCATATAATCCCAATATAAGAATAGACAGGTTCATGGATCAGAACAGAAATACAGGGAGTGCAACCTGTATAGCAATCCAGGATGTGATAAGAGTAGCTTTCAAAATAATAGGAAAGGGAGAGAGTGAAAGCTAGTGAGAAAACTGGTTAAATCTCTGGGGAAAATATCAAAATTAGAACCCTATATAGTATTGTATGGGTTTTCTTGGTAGCTCAGCTGGTAGAGAATCTCCCGGCAATGGAGGAGACCCCGGTTTGATTACTGGGTTGGGAAGATCCCCTGGAGAAGGGATAGGCTACCCCTCCAGTATTCTTGGGCTTCCTGGTGCCTCAGATGATAAAGAATATGCCTGCAGTGCAGGACACCTGGATTCAATCCTTGGGTTGGAAAGATACCCTGGAGGAGGGAACGGCAACTCACTCTAGTATTCTTGCCTGGAGAATCCCCATGGACAGGGGAGCCTGGTGGTGGAATCTACGGGTCACAAAGACTTTGTCAGACGTGACTGAGTGACTCAGCACAGCAGAGTATCATCCATATACTCACATACATTCCAGATGAATTTCATTTCCTAAAAGTTAAAAGAGAAACATTATTATACAATAGAATTAGAATAAAAATCAGGGGGAAAGAAGAACAGATGATTTCAGACTAAAACTGCTGTGTAAGCGGAATAAGAAACAGAGATCCCATCCAGCAAATAAGTGCGTATTTGGAAACATCAAAGATCACATTTCAAAATACATGCACATGCCACGATGTACATGGCAGAGAAAAGACTAATATCTTTCCTAGATTAAGAGATATTATAAATCGATAAGAGAAAGATAAGCCCTTCCATTGACTAGCAGAAAATTTAGCAAAACATATAAACTCACTGAAGAATAGATAGAAATGGGTGGTAAATATATGAAAAAAATGTATTTCATTTGTTATCAAATGTCAGTAACTTCAACAAACTTAGCATATGTATGCACATACTCAACATTTATCCTATAAGGTTCACTAAGGTTTTCCTTTTTAATGTATATCCCAACATTTTATAAAACTACAAAAAAAAAATAAATAAAAAGAGCATTTGTATCAGCTTAAGGAAATATTAATTGGAATAATCATTCTAAGAGGAAATTTTACAACAATTTATGTTGCTTTAAGTTACTAAAAATTTTAATTTCCTGTAAGGAACTATGTATGATGCTAAGATATCAGGTTATCCTAAAGATTGTAAGAGACTGGAGAAAATACAGTCACTATAGCATTGGTTGCTGTCCCTGCTGTTTTTTTTTTTTTTTTTTAATTCAATCCCACACTTTTCATACTCTATTTTTCTTCATAGTGTCTCTCCTCTCAATGCTGTCTTTTCATTTTTTAAAAAAATTTTGGCCTCTTTTTTATTGGTCCTTCATTTATTTATTTTCATCCATCTTAATTATTTGGCCTGTGTGGGCCTCCCATCGCAGTGCCACTGCTATTTAATCACTATGTCTGATTTCTTGCGACTTCATGGACTGTGGCTCACCAGGCTCCTCTGTCCATGGGATTTCCCAGGCAAGAATACTGGAGTGGGTTGCCATTTCCTTTTCCAGGGGATCTTCCCGACCCTGAGGTTGAATCCATATCTTCTGTATTGGCAGACAATTTCTTTACCAGTGAGCCACCTGAGAAACCTTGGTTATAATTGGATAAAAACTGAAACAATCTAATTCTCCAACATTAAAAACAAAAGTCAGGGAAGTCACCCATGAATTGCTGACCAGGGACCAGGTTCGAGCCGGTCGGGAAAGCTCGTGCCCACCTTTGGAACTTGGACGCGTAACTGGCAGTGCGCACGCGCCAGCAGCGGAGGAGCCCGTGCACCCTGAGAGATGCAGCCACAGCGGAGGAAGCCGGGAGAAGAGCAGGGATTGGAGGCTACTGGCGGGTGCGCGGTAGAGCTGGGGCGCCCCGCTCCAACACGGGACTGCGCACGCTCTGGACCCCGCCCGATGGACTGGGATCAGCCCGCAGCCCCGGCCAGCACCTGAGCATGCAGCAAAGCCTTTGTTTTGCTCAAAACAAAACCAGAAACTATAGCAACCGGTGCTGTAACCGGAAAGACTACGTCATCAAGACAACACCATCCAGAGCAGATTGGTTTCCACCAGACAGATGAGAGGATAAAAACCAGGGACAGTATTTAGCTTTTTTTTGTTTGCTTATTTGTTGTGGACGGTTTTGTTTATTCGATTGATTGGTCAGGTTTGGGTTTTTTGGTTTTTTTTTTTTTTGTCTCTTATTAAGTTTTTCTTCTCTTTTTAATTTTTAATTTCTTTTTTTTTTGATTTTTAATTTTTAATTTTTTTAAATTTTAATTCTTGGAAACTTCTAATTTTCTTTCCTCTTTGCCACTGCTTCCTCCCTCTATGTTCTAAATGTAAAACTTTCTCCTATCTACCACTATCCTCTAGATAAATATTTCCTACCTTCCTGTCTCCACTATTCTCTTCCAGCTGCACTAAACAATACAACACACTAATTTTTGCTACCTAACCCTATAAAATCCTCCCACGACAAATCTATTCCTTCTCATTAACCATACACTCTCCTCCTCCTTACCCCCAACACATGTCTTAATTAAAAATTGCTTTCATTGTAATAGTCCAAGCCCAGGACCTTGCCCTGGATCTATTTTTCCAGGCACTATTTTAATTAATTCAGAGTTTAACGGGCAAGTATCATCTTTGATTGTGTCGTTTGCCAGAAAAATTTCCTATGCTTTATCTCTGTAAGACTGGTCAGATGTGGTTATTATGTGTATGTATGTATATCTTACGATTTTGTTAGAAAACATCTGCATGCTTTTATGACTGTCACCCATCAGGGATGCACCTCTTATTCCTCAGATGCTAGTATTTGAACTAATATCACTAAACACCATAGCAAACCAGACATAGAGCCTACACCCCCTGACCAATCATCAAACCAAGGATCCTCAGAGTGGAAACCCTGATTCCAAGACCCCACACTATCAAAGAACGTACAACACTAGAGATTATTCATCTGTAAACAAGACCTAACACCACCCAAAACACAAACCACTGAACCCTTAGAGAAAAACAGAAACCCAAAGGAAGGGAGAATTCAACCAAGAAGCCTGGTGGGAAAAAGAAATCCACATATATAGACACACACAAAGAAACAAAAATTAACCTAATGATGAAACAGCAAAGAAACTGCACAAATGAAGGACCAAGCTAGAGAAACACATCTTCAAATGACAGAGGAGGAGATAGACAAATTATCTGAAAGAGAATTCAGAAAAGCTATACTAATGAGGATGCAAAATACTGAAAAAAGAATATTAGTGCACTGAGAAGAGACATTCAAGAAATGAAAAATAAGCAAATAGAGACCACCAACTCAATTGCTGAACTCAAAAATACTACAGAAGGTTTCAACAGTAGAGTATCAGAGGCAGAAGAATGGATAAGTGAGCTGGAAGATAGAATGGTGAAAATAAGTGCTGAAGAACAGAACAAAGCCCAAAGAATTAAAAGAACTGAGGACAGCATCAAAGACCTATGGGACAATATCAAATGCACCAACATTAGAATTATAGGAGTTCCAGTAGAAGAAAAGGGGAAGAAAAGCTATGAAAAAATTCTTGAAGAGGTTATAGTTGAAAACTTCCCCAGCATGGGAAAGGAAATAGTCAACCAAGTCCAAGAAGCACAAAGAGTTCCATACAGAATAAACCCTAGAAGAAACACACCAAGGCACATTCTAATCAAACTAACGCAGACTAAATATAAAGAAAGATTACTAAAAGCAGCTAGGAGCAAACAACAAATAACATATAAAGGAAACCGCATACGTTTAACTGAGGATCTTTCAACAGAAACCCTGCAGGCCAGAAGAGAATGGCAATACACATTTAAATGGCTAAAAGAGAATAACCTGCAACCACAAATTCTCTACCCAGGAAGAATCTCATTCAGAATTGATGGTGAAGTCAAAAGCTTCACAGACAAGCAAAAACTAAAAGAATTCTGTATCACAAAACCAGCCCTACAACAAGTGTTAAAGGGCCTGATATTGACAATAAATACAAGAGTAGGAGAAGTCCTACAAATCAAACCCAAAACTTCTAAGAAGATGACAATAGGAACATTCGTATCAATAATTACTTTGAATATAAATGGACTAAATGCTCCAACCAAATGACACAGGCTGGCTGAATGGATCAAGAAGCAAGACCCATATATATGCTGTTTACAAGAGACCCACTTCAGACCTAGAGACACTCATAGACTGAAAGTGAGAGGCTGGAAAAAGATATTCCATGCAAATGGAAATCAAAAGAAAGCTGGAGTAGCAGTCCTCATATCAGACAAAATATACTTTAAAGTAAAGAAGATTCTAAGAGACAAGGCAGGTCACTATATCATGATTAAGGGATCTATCCAAGAGGAAGACAGAACAGTCATGAATATCTACGAAAACAGGGGCACCTCAATACTAAGACAGATACTTTCAAAAAAAAAACAAAAAGGAGATTAACCCCCACCTGGTTAACAGTAAAGAAAAAAATTCCCAGAGTAAGTGATCTGGAAGATAGAATGGTGAAAATAAGTGCTGAAGAACAGAACAAAGCCCAAAGAATTAAAAGAACTGAGGACAGCATCAAAGACCTATGGGACAATATCAAATGCACCAACATTAGAATTATAGGAGTTCCAGTAGAAGAAAAGGGGAAGAAAAGCTATGAAAAAATTCTTGAAGAGGTTATAGTTGAAAACTTCCCCAGCATGGGAAAGGAAATAGTCAACCAAGTCCAAGAAGCACAAAGAGTTCCATACAGAATAAACCCTAGAAGAAACACACCAAGGCACATTCTAATCAAACTAACGCAGACTAAATATAAAGAAAGATTACTAAAAGCAGCTAGGAGCAAACAACAAATAACATATAAAGGAAACCGCATACGTTTAACTGAGGATCTTTCAACAGAAACCCTGCAGGCCAGAAGAGAATGGCAATACACATTTAAATGGCTAAAAGAGAATAACCTGCAACCACAAATTCTCTACCCAGGAAGAATCTCATTCAGAATTGATGGTGAAGTCAAAAGCTTCACAGACAAGAAAAAACTAAAAGAATTCTGTATCACAAAACCAGCCCTACAACAAGTGTTAAAGGGCCTGATATTGACAATAAATACAAGAGTAGGAGAAGTCCTACAAATCAAACCCAAAACTTCTAAGAAGATGACAATAGGAACATTCGTATCAATAATTACTTTGAATATAAATGGACTAAATGCTCCAACCAAATGACACAGGCTGGCTGAATGGATCAAGAAGCAAGACCCATATATATGCTGTTTACAAGAGACCCACTTCAGACCTAGAGACACTCATAGACTGAAAGTGAGAGGCTGGAAAAAGATATTCCATGCAAATGGAAATCAAAAGAAAGCTGGAGTAGCAGTCCTCATATCAGACAAAATATACTTTAAAGTAAAGAAGATTCTAAGAGACAAGGCAGGTCACTATATCATGATTAAGGGATCTATCCAAGAGGAAGACAGAACAGTCATGAATATCTACGCACCCAAAACAGGGGCACCTCAATACTAAGACAGATACTTTCAGACATAAAAAAAGAAATCAACAATAACACAGTAATAGTAGGAGACTTTAACACTCCTTTCACACCAATGGACAGATCATCCAAACAGAAAACTAATAAAGAAACACAAGCCTTAAATGTCACACTAGAAGAAATGGACCTCATCGATATCTTTAGGACGTTCCATCCAAAAGCAGAAGAATACACTTTCTTCTCAAGTGCTCACAGAACATTCTCCAGGATAGACCACATCTTGGGCCACAAATCAAACCTCAATCAATTCAAGAAAACTGAAATTATATCAACCATCTTCTCAGACCACAATGCAATGAGACTAGAGATCAACTACAGGGGAAAAAAACGCTAAAAACACAAACACATGGAGATTAAACAACACATACCTAAAAAACCAACTGATTACTGAGGAAATCAAAGGAGAAATTTAAAAATTCCTAGAAGAAAATGACAATGAATACACAACAGTGCAAAACATATGGGATACTGCAAAAGCAGTTCTAAGAGGGAAATTTATGGCAATACAATCCCACCTCAAGAAACTAGGAAAATATGAAGCAGATGACCTAACCCTCCACTTAAAACAATTGGAGAAAGAAGAACAAAAACATTCCAAAGCCAGCAGAAGAAGAGAAATTATAAAGACTAGAGCAGAAATAAATGAGAAAGAGATGAAAGAAACAATAGTAAAGATAGATAAAACAAAAAGCGGGTTCTTCAAAAAAATAAACAAAATTGACAAGCCACTGGCCAGGCTCATCAAGAAAAACAGAGAGAAGAACCAGATCAACAAAATCAAAAATGAAAAAGGAGAGATTACAACAGATAATGCAGAAATCCGAAGGATTCTAAGAGACTTTTATGAACAGCTATATGGCAACAAACTGGATAACCTGGAAGAACCAGACAGTTTCTTGGGGAAGATTAATCTCCCAAGACTGAGCCAGGAAGAAACAGAAACTTGAACAACCCAATCACAAGCTCAGAAATCGATTTTGTGATTAAAAATCTAACCAAAAATTAAAGCCCAGGGCCAGATGGCTTCACAGTCGAATTCTACCAAACATTTAAAGACGAGCTAATGCCTGTCCTTCTAAAACTCTTTCGAAAAATTGCACAGGAAGGAACACTTCCAAACACATTCTACGAGGCCACCATCACCCTGATACCCAAACCAGGCAAAGACAAAACAAAAAAGGAAAACTATAGGCCAATTGCACTGATGAACTTAGATGCCAAGATCCTCAACAAAATCCTAGCAAACAGAATTCAACGACACATCAAAAAACTCATGCACCATGATCAAGTCGGGTTCATCCCAGGCATTCAAGGATTTTTCAATATCCGCAAATCAATCAATGTGATACACCATATCAACAAATTGAGAGACAAAAATCACATGGTCATCTCAATAGATGCAGAAAAAGCCTTTGACAAAGTACAGCATCCATTTATGATAAAAACTCTTCAGAAAATGGGCACAGAAGGAACCTATCTCAACATAATAAAAGCCATATATGAGAAGCCTACAGTGAATATTATCCTCAACGGTGAAAAACTGAAAGCATTCCCTCTAAGATCAGAAACAAGACAGGGGTGCCCACTTTCACCACTACTATTCAACATAGTCCTGGAAGTCCTAGCAACAGCAATAAGAGAAGAGAAAGAAATAAAAGGAATCCAGATTGGAAAGGAAGAAGTCAAGCTCTCTCTTTTTGCAGATGACATGATATTATACATAGAAAATCCCAAAGAAACTATTACAAAGCTACTAGAGCTAATCAACTAATTCAGCAAAGTTGCAGGATACAAAATCAACACACAGAAATCACTAGCATTCCTATACACAAACAATGAAAAATCAGAAAACAAAATCAAAGAGGCAATCCCCTTCACCATTGCAACCAAAAGAATCAAATACCTAGGAATAAACCTACCCAAAGAAACAAAAGAATTGTACACAGAAAATTACAAGACACTCATGAAAGACATTAAAGAAGACTTAAACAGATGGAGAGATATTTCATGTTCCTGGATCGGAAGAACCAATATTGTGAAAATGACCATACTACCAAATATCATCTACAGATTCAATGCAATACCTATTCAACTACCACTGACATTTTTCACAGAACTAGACCAAACAATAACACAGTTCATATGGAAGCACAAAAGACCTCAAATAGCCAAAGCAATCCTGAGAAAGAAAAATGGAGCTGGAGGAATCATCCTTCCTAACTTCAGACTATACTACAAAGCAACAGTCATCAAGACAGTATGGTACTGGCACAAAAACAGAACTATAGACCAATGGAACAAGATAGAGAACCCAGAGATAAACCCACGCACCTATGGGTACCTTATTTTTGACCAAGGAGGTGAAACTATAAAATGGGACAAAGACAGCCTCTTCAACAAGTGGTGCTGGGAAAATTGGACAGCTACATGCAAAAAAATGAAGTTGGAACTTTCTCTGACACCATACACAAAGATCAACTCAAAATGGATTAAAGACCTAAATGTAAGACCAGAAACCATCAAACTCTTAGGGGAGAATATAGGCAAAACCCTCAAGGACATCAATCAAAGCAAGATCTTCTCTGACCCACCTACTAGAATAGCGGAACTAAAAAGAAAAATGAGCATGTGGGACCTCATGAAACTTAAAAGCTTTTGTACAGCCAAAGAAATTACAAAAAAGCTGAACAGACACCCCACAGAGTGGGAGAAAATCATAGCAAATGAAACAACAGACAAAGAATGAATCTCCAAAATCTACAAGCAACTTAGACAACTCAACACAGGGAAAACGAACAACCCAATCAAAAAATGGGAAAAAGATCTAAAGAGACGCCTCTCTAAAGAGGACATACAGAGAGAAGCACATGAAATGATGCTCAACTTCACTAATAATTAGAGAAATGCAAATTAAAACTATAATGAGATATCACCTCACATCTGTCAGAATGGCCATCTTCAAAAAATCTTCTGACAATAAATGCTGGAGAGGGTGTGGAGAAAAGGGAACCCTCTTGCATTGCTGGTGGGAATGTCAATTGATACAGCCTCTATGGAAGACAATCTGGAGATTCCTTAAAAAACTAAAAATAGAAGCACCCTATGACCCAGCAGTCCCACTATCAGGCTTATATCCTGATGAAATCAAAAATGAAAGAAGCACCTGTACCCCAATGTTCATTGCAGCTCTCTATACAATAGCCAGAACATGGAAGCAACCTAGATGTCCATCGACAAATGAATGGATACAGAAGCTCTGGTATATATATACAATGGAATACTACTCAGCTGTTAAAAGAAATGCAGAAGACTCAGTCCTAATGAAGTGGCTGGCTCTAGAACCTATCATAAAAAGTGAAGTAAGTCAAAAAGAGAAAGACAAATACAGTATACTAACACACATATATGGAATCTAGTAGGATGGTCTTGATAACACAAGCAGTGAACTCATGGAAAAACAGACAGAGCATAGACATAGGGACATTGTCGGGGAAAAAATAGGGAGGGAGAGGCATGGAGGGAGTAACATGGAAACCTATACTGTCATATGTGGAAAAGATAGCTATTGTCACTGCGCTAAGGGAATAGGAGTGCTCACAATGGCTTTGGGCGATGGTCCGGAGGGGTGGGATGGGGGGAACTTGTTGGAGGGGGGACCAGGGATACGCATATGACTGATCTGGGAACATACATGTCGATGAACAACAAAACTCTGTAAAACCTTTAAAATAAAGAATTAAAAAAAAAAACAAAACCACAAATGTCTAACCAAATCATGGTATTTGTGCTCAGAATTAGAATAATATGAAGATAATAAAAATTATGTAGTACATGAACACTTTTAACTATGAAGGTAATTTGCAATGGATTTTAAGGGAACAGTTATAAAGAGTGTATGTATTCATTTATTCAGCATATTGAGTGATAGGCCTAATTACATAAGTAATATAAGAGACAATGGGCAAATGATGCTCAACTTCACTAATAATTAGAAAACTATAATGAGATATCACCTCACATCTGTCAGAATGGCCATCTTCAAAAAATCTTCTGACAATAAATGCTGGAGAGGGTGTGGAGAAAAGGGAACCCTCTTGCATTGCTGGTGGGAATGTCAATTGATACAGCCTCTATGGAAGACAATCTGGAGATTCCTTAAAAAACTAAAAATAGAAGCACCCTATGACCCAGCAGTCCCACTATCAGGCTTATATCCTGATGAAATCAAAAATGAAAGAAGCACCTGTACCCCAATGTTCATTGCAGCTCTCTATACAATAGCCAGAACATGGAAGCAACCTAGATGTCCATCGACAAATGAATGGATACAGAAGCTCTGGTATATATATACAATGGAATACTACTCAGCTGTTAAAAGAAATGCAGAAGACTCAGTCCTAATGAAGTGGCTGGCTCTAGAACCTATCATAAAAAGTGAAGTAAGTCAAAAAGAGAAAGACAAATACAGTATACTAACACACATATATGGAATCTAGTAGGATGGTCTTGATAACACAAGCAGTGAACTCATGGAAAAACAGACAGAGCATAGACATAGGGACATTGTCGGGAAGAAATAGGGAGGGAGAGGCATGGAGGGAGTAACATGGAAACCTATACTGTCATATGTGGAAAAGATAGCTATTGTCACTGCGCTAAGGGAATAGGAGTGCTCACAATGGCTTTGGGCGATGGTCCGGAGGGGTGGGATGGGGGGAACTTGTTGGAGGGGGGACCAGGGATACGCATATGACTGATCTGGGAACATACATGTCGATGAACAACAAAACTCTGTAAAACCTTTAAAATAAAGAATTAAAAAAAAAAACAAAACCACAAATGTCTAACCAAATCATGGTATTTGTGCTCAGAATTAGAATAATATGAAGATAATAAAAATTATGTAGTACATGAACACTTTTAACTATGAAGGTAATTTGCAATGGATTTTAAGGGAACAGTTATAAAGAGTGTATGTATTCATTTATTCAGCATATTGAGTGATAGGCCTAATTACATAAGTAATATAACTTATGTGTATATGTTTAAAAAAAGATGCAGATATAATAGCAGTGGTTACTTTTAAGGGTTGGGTATTTTAAAGAAGATAATGAATATCATTCATAATCCCCCCATTGTTCACTTCAATAAACATGTGGAGCTCTGGAAATCAGAGAGTAATAAAGAAGTTATTAGGTGTCTTGCTCTCACATGCCACACTCTTTTCATACAGAAGCTTTAATGTCATGCCTTTTTCCCTAAGTTAAAACATGTTAAGCTTTTTATTTTGCCAAACTCTTTCTCTGAAGAACTTAATGATAGAAGGAGATGGAAAAAAAAAAAAAAAGCTGACTTTTTTTTTAACTAATTGCCCCAAGCCAGTTAAAAGCTCTGATGCATGACCAGCAGTTTCAACCATCGCTTCCTGGGTGCTTCAGGGGCAGCAGGAGGATTTGCCTTGGTCTCCTGGTATCCAAGTCCCACTGAAACCCCTGTCCCCAGATTCTCCCATGTTTCTCTGCAACAGGGTACATTTGGGGCAGATAAAAAGTGGGACTCAAGAGAGAAAAGCTACAGCATGAAGTCAGCTGGCTCCATGGCTCTGCATTGCTTACAAAATGTTTTCCCTCTTTTCTTCGTAAAAAGACATTCTGAAGTGTGTGTGTTTGCTATGCTGCCATAATAGGGCCACCCTTTCAAGCCAGTCAAGACCAGAAATGGATTTTCTGTCAAGGAGATGTCATATTCTATTAAATGCATGGGCTAAGAATTATTGGACGTAATTGCGCATGCCTGCTCAGCCACTTCAGTCATGTCCAACTCTTTGCAACCCCATGGACTGCAGCCTGCTTGGCTCTTCGGTTCATGGAATTTTCCAGGCAAGAATACTGGAGTGGGTTTCTGTTTTTGGTTATTCAAGCTCTATTCCACAAGAGATTTGCATTAGACATTATAAGGGTAAAACCTTTAAAATTAAAAGAATTAAAAACAAAACCACAAATGTCTAACCAAATCATGGTATTTGTGCTCAGAATTAGAATAATATGAAGATAATAAAAATTATGTAGTACATGAACACTTTTAACTATGAAGGTAATTTGCAATGGATTTTAAGGGAACAGTTATAAAGAGTGTATGTATTCATTTATTCAGCATATTGAGTGATAGGCCTAATTACATAAGTAATATAACTTATGTGTATATGTTTAAAAAAAGATGCAGATATAATAGCAGTGGTTACTTTTAAGGGTTGGGTATTTTAAAGAAGATAATGAATATCATTCATAATCCCCCCATTGTTCACTTCAATAAACATGTGGAGCTCTGGAAATCAGAGAGTAATAAAGAAGTTATTAGGTGTCTTGCTCTCACATGCCACACTCTTTTCATACAGAAGCTTTAATGTCATGCCTTTTTCCCTAAGTTAAAACATGTTAAGCTTTTTATTTTGCCAAACTCTTTCTCTGAAGAACTTAATGATAGAAGGAGATGGAAAAAAAAAAAAAAAAGCTGACTTTTTTTTTAACTAATTGCCCCAAGCCAGTTAAAAGCTCTGATGCATGACCAGCAGTTTCAACCATCGCTTCCTGGGTGCTTCAGGGGCAGCAGGAGGATTTGCCTTGGTCTCCTGGTATCCAAGTCCCACTGAAACCCCTGTCCCCAGATTCTCCCATGTTTCTCTGCAACAGGGTACATTTGGGGCAGATAAAAAGTGGGACTCAAGAGAGAAAAGCTACAGCATGAAGTCAGCTGGCTCCATGGCTCTGCATTGCTTACAAAATGTTTTCCCTCTTTTCTTCGTAAAAAGACATTCTGAAGTGTGTGTGTTTGCTATGCTGCCATAATAGGGCCACCCTTTCAAGCCAGTCAAGACCAGAAATGGATTTTCTGTCAAGGAGATGTCATATTCTATTAAATGCATGGGCTAAGAATTATTGGACGTAATTGTACGCATGCCTGCTCAGCCACTTCAGTCATGTCCAACTCTTTGCAACCCCATGGACTGCAGCCTGCTTGGCTCTTCGGTTCATGGAATTTTCCAGGCAAGAATACTGGAGTGGGTTTCTGTTTTTGGTTATTCAAGCTCTATTCCACAAGAGATTTGCATTAGACATTATAAGGGTACATAAGTCAAGGTTCCCACATGCAAAGGATTCATCACCTTGTGTGTCAGTATGTCTTCCCAATATCACTTCACCACCCCTCCAACCTTCGCATGACCTCCTGCTCACTCAACCATGACTCTACGCAATTCCTTTTCAAACTGTACCACCAACTTGCTCTATCTACTTTACTTCTTTTCTGTTTGTTTTTTTTTTCTCTCTCTCTCTCTGTCATTTTTTGGCCATGTGCATTGTGGGATTTCAGTTCCCCCACCAGGGATGAACCTGAACCCTTAGCAGTAAAAGCATGGAGTCTTAATCACAGGACCACTGGGGAATTCCCACTCTCTTACTTTCTGACCAGTCATTATGCATCCTTCTGGTTTCCACCCTATTTTCATGCATCATCCACTGAAAGTAATCTCCTAAAGCCAACTTGCTGTATTTTTTACTTTTTAAATACATGGACGAGGGCATTGCTACCTTATTTTTTTTTAATTTTGGCCCCTTTTTATTGTATTTTTATGTATTTATTTTCATCCATCTTTATTCTTTGGCCTGTGTGGGCTTCCTATTGCAGTGGCCTGGGTACAAGTACTCCAGAGTGCTGGCTTGTAATTGGTCACACCAGTCCAGCGTCTCCACAGCATGTGGGATCCTCCCGGGTCAGGGATTGAACCAGTACCCCTTGCACTGCAAGGCAGACTCTTTACCCACTGGACCACCAGGGAAACCCTGCTGCCTTATTTTTTAAAGCAATTTTATGGAGATATAATTCATATACCATAACATTCACCATCCCAAAGGCACAGTTTAGCAACTTTAGTACATTCATAGATCCATGCCACCATCACAATCTAGTTTAAAACATTTTCATCACCCCAGAAAGAAACTTCACACCATTTCAAGTCATTCCTCATTCCCGCATCCCCCCCCACCCCAACCTATGGCAACCACTAGAGTTGCCTATGGTGGACATTTCATAGACCTGGAATCACATATCACCTACCTTGTGGCTGGCTTCTCTTAACATCCTATTTTCAAGATTCAACGTGTGTCACTTCTTCTTTCCTTTTTTCTGCCAAGTAATACCCCCTCATATGGCTAGGACACATTTTGTTTATCCCTTCAGCAGCTAGTGAGCATTTGGGTGTTTTCTCTGCCTCTAGTGATGACTTTCAGTACTGTGTGGATATAGTTTAAGGCGATCCTGGGAAGATGGGTGAGGGTGTCTTCCAACGCAATTCCTTTTCAAGCTGTACCACCAACTTGCTCTATCTACTTTACTTCTTTTCTGTTTGTTTTTTTTTTCTCTCTCTCTCTCTGTCATTTTTTGGCCATGTGCATTGTGGGATTTCAGTTCCCCCACCAGGGATGAACCTGAACCCTTAGCAGTAAAAGCATGGAGTCTTAATCACAGGACCACTGGGGAATTCCCACTCTCTTACTTTCTGACCAGTCATTATGCATCCTTCTGGTTTCCACCCTATTTTCATGCATCATCCACTGAAAGTAATCTCCTAAAGCCAACTTGCTGTATTTTTTACTTTTTAAATACATGGACGAGGGCATTGCTACCTTATTTTTTTTTAATTTTGGCCCCTTTTTATTGTATTTTTATGTATTTATTTTCATCCATCTTTATTCTTTGGCCTGTGTGGGCTTCCTATTGCAGTGGCCTGGGTACAAGTACTCCAGAGTGCTGGCTTGTAATTGGTCACACCAGTCCAGCGTCTCCACAGCATGTGGGATCCTCCCGGGTCAGGGATTGAACCAGTACCCCTTGCACTGCAAGGCAGACTCTTTACCCACTGGACCACCAGGGAAACCCTGCTGCCTTATTTTTTAAAGCAATTTTATGGAGATATAATTCATATACCATAACATTCACCATCCCAAAGGCACAGTTTAGCAACTTTAGTACATTCATAGATCCATGCCACCATCACAATCTAGTTTAAAACATTTTCATCACCCCAGAAAGAAACTTCACACCATTTCAAGTCATTCCTCATTCCCGCATCCCCCCCCACCCCAACCTATGGCAACCACTAGAGTTGCCTATGGTGGACATTTCATAGACCTGGAATCACATATCACCTACCTTGTGGCTGGCTTCTCTTAACATCCTATTTTCAAGATTCAACGTGTGTCACTTCTTCTTTCCTTTTTTCTGCCAAGTAATACCCCCTCATATGGCTAGGACACATTTTGTTTATCCCTTCAGCAGCTAGTGAGCATTTGGGTGTTTTTCTCTGCCTCTAGTGATGACTTTCAGTACTGTGTGGATATAGTTTAAGGCGATCCTGGGGAAGATGGGTAGAGGGTGTCTTCCAAGGCATTTTTGGTGAAATGGAATGTGGCTGACAGGAGGTTTCCAGTGCCTCGAGCCATCGTCCACACCCTCATCTGAGTTACTCAGACCTCTGTCCTTTGGTGATTATTCTTTCCTTTCTCAGTTATCTGATCTGAGAATCACCAAGTCCCAATACTCTGTGTGCTGCAGGCAGACTTTGCTTCTAGAAGCCTTGCAGCTCAGATCTGAGAATCTTAGGGCTGGGAAAGGAAGGGCTTGCCCAGTCCCTGGGATCCTGCCAGCCTGAAGGCTCTGTTCTGTGGTGTTTTGTAACATCTTCAGCATCAATGCCGTGTGCAACACTCTAGTGTGCAGAGTGTGAGCAGAGGCATCAGAGGGGAGTTTCTCAACCCTCTCGTTTCCTCAAACATATCCAATCCCCTCACACACACGTACACACACACAGTCTTTCCAGTGTAGACAGCCTGCTGGTTTTCTTTCAAACACCATTTAAAAAACCCAACCATGATCTTTTTAGTAATGAGGAGTCTTTTTCTTAATTGCATTAGTTCTTTAAATTCCTATGTACTAAAAAAACAAAACAAAACAAAACAAAAAAACACCCTATCCATTCAAGCCTCAAAAACTTGACCTCTGACTGAGGAAATTGCTAAATATACTTAATTATTTGTAAAGAAGATGCACACTGTACTCAGATATGAAGTTCTTATGGGCTCTTCTGCTAAAGTTCTGTTATTCTGTGCTACTATATATTGCTCATTGGAAAAATAATAATTTTGTGGACTATAAAAGTAAATGCATAAATATGTTCAAGAGTATTCTTTGATTTTCTAATTAAATCTAGTTATAGCTGAATATATTTTTTCAGTTTTCTTTTTTATTATTTAGGATATTTCTCTGTTCTATAGTGGACAACTTTTCCAGATAAAAATATCTATGATACATGCATACATACATATATGTATACATAACCCCCCATTACCTTACTACATATTATGCCATCAACTTTTCTCCTGAAGAGAACGTAATCTCATTTTGCTCCTTCATTTTCTGCCATAAACTTTTGGGTGTGAGAAAGTGGAGGGAAAAATATAGTTGCCTGTGACGCCATTTGGGTGTTTTTCTCTGCCTCTAGTGATGACTTTCAGTACTGTGTGGATATAGTTTAAGGCGATCCTGGGGAAGATGGGTAGAGGGTGTCTTCCAAGGCATTTTTGGTGAAATGGAATGTGGCTGACAGGAGGTTTCCAGTGCCTCGAGCCATCGTCCACACCCTCATCTGAGTTACTCAGACCTCTGTCCTTTGGTGATTATTCTTTCCTTTCTCAGTTATCTGATCTGAGAATCACCAAGTCCCAATACTCTGTGTGCTGCAGGCAGACTTTGCTTCTAGAAGCCTTGCAGCTCAGATCTGAGAATCTTAGGGCTGGGAAAGGAAGGGCTTGCCCAGTCCCTGGGATCCTGCCAGCCTGAAGGCTCTGTTCTGTGGTGTTTTGTAACATCTTCAGCATCAATGCCGTGTGCAACACTCTAGTGTGCAGAGTGTGAGCAGAGGCATCAGAGGGGAGTTTCTCAACCCTCTCGTTTCCTCAAACATATCCAATCCCCTCACACACACGTACACACACACAGTCTTTCCAGTGTAGACAGCCTGCTGGTTTTCTTTCAAACACCATTTAAAAAACCCAACCATGATCTTTTTAGTAATGAGGAGTCTTTTTCTTAATTGCATTAGTTCTTTAAATTCCTATGTACTAAAAAAACAAAACAAAACAAAACAAAAAAACACCCTATCCATTCAAGCCTCAAAAACTTGACCTCTGACTGAGGAAATTGCTAAATATACTTAATTATTTGTAAAGAAGATGCACACTGTACTCAGATATGAAGTTCTTATGGGCTCTTCTGCTAAAGTTCTGTTATTCTGTGCTACTATATATTGCTCATTGGAAAAATAATAATTTTGTGGACTATAAAAGTAAATGCATAAATATGTTCAAGAGTATTCTTTGATTTTCTAATTAAATCTAGTTATAGCTGAATATATTTTTTCAGTTTTCTTTTTTATTATTTAGGATATTTCTCTGTTCTATAGTGGACAACTTTTCCAGATAAAAATATCTATGATACATGCATACATACATATATGTATACATAACCCCCCATTACCTTACTACATATTATGCCATCAACTTTTCTCCTGAAGAGAACGTAATCTCATTTTGCTCCTTCATTTTCTGCCATAAACTTTTGGGTGTGAGAAAGTGGAGGGAAAAATATAGTTGCCTGCAATCATCTGAATATTTTTCTGCACACTCATAAACCCTCATTTTAAACAAAAACTCTGATGTTCTTTCACACACTGATGAATGTTGACTTAGCTTCAGAATGAAACTAATTAAGAATGTGGAAAATGCGAGCGTGGTTGCTTCAAACAGCTTTCAGAAGGGGTCATCCTCCTGAAATGTGTAAACTAGCTATGGAGTGCTAGAAGTTCCTCAAATCAATTATATTTTCTAGAAACCAGACAGATGAGGATCTTACTCTTGTCCCCAAATGATCAAAAAGATCTGATGAAAGCTCACTCTACCTGAAAGGGTTAATGCGGGTTTTTATGCTTTTTCATTTTTAGATGAATGAAGATGAAAACTACCGGCTAAATGGGCAGTTTTAATTTATGGTGACTGACAAAAGTTCATGAAGTGGGCTTTTTTTTTAATCCTCTTTTATTCACCAGGCCCTCATTCCAGAATTCCATTTGGAGTTTATCAGAACAAAATGCTTTCAGTTCTGTTCTTTCTGGCCCTGTTTGTTGAGTTCCGCAGGGTTTGCCCACAAGTTCTACTTGAGTAAATCGTATTTAGACAACCTCATATTTCATCTGGGCCTTTTGCAACGACTGGGCCAAGGTCAGTTTTATATGCTCCTGAAATCATAAAGTGACACTTGAGATAAACAGAATGTTTACTCTCTCCATGTGAGCTGAGGCTGATATGTAAATTCATCCTTATTCTTTCATCAAATTTGCATTTGCCCCCTTAGCCAAACACTACAGGGTTCCAAATCAAACAGTTTTAATGATGGTCAACTCTTTATGACCGATGGCCATATCAGAGAAAAAGAAACAGCAATTTAGATTAAAATGAAAAGCACAGCCTTGACAGAACCTCCTCTCCAGGTTAGTGGTAATTGGATGAACTTTCCGTACAAGAGGTGTTTTGATGCTTGGCTGCTTAACTGTAATTACCAGGGGCTTCCGGCTTTGTGTGGCCCGCTCTGCCCCTGTTATCTACCACAAACACACCACACTCACCTAGCATCACTATTTTTTTTCTCTCGGGTCAAATAGACCAAGTACCTTCAAACAGATTCTTTATATTGAAAAAACTGAAACAAGAAAAGAGGGCAGAAGGGAAGACTTGGTCCTCTTTGCAAACTGAGGACTTTAAAATACTTTGAGGCTATCACTGGGCAAAAAAAAGTTAAAACAAACCAAGAAAACCCCCACAATAAACATGAAGGATATGCGAAGTGGCACATGAAAGTCAAACATCTAAATCTGTGAGCCCATGTTGTCTTTCTGGGAGAAGATTCTGCTTCCTGTGCGCAATTCTGTGAAGGTGAGGGGGCCTCCCTAGACAGGAGGCTGTGTTCCTTCCTACCTCCCAGGTGAGCAGGAATCACTCAAGTAAGAAATACTAGGTGCCCAGTAGCCTCCAGGTCCATGAAAAGCTGCTACCCAAGGCTTAAATCTCTTCTCCCAGAGAGAACATGAGGGATAAATTAGTACCTGTGTTTGCTCTTCATTCTTTCTGAACAAAGGGAGCTATTTCTGTTATGAGTTGGTAGAACACAGAGGGATTAAGCAGAGGGACCACACACTCGTGTGGCTGGAAGGCTGGGGGCTGGTGGAAGACACCATCCAACCCCTTAGAGGAGGCTGAACCCGCGCTCCCCTCCCCACTGCCTGGTTGTCACTCCCTCCTGCAACCTGGCCGGAGGTCGGCTTTGCTCAGAGAGGAATCGGACTCCACACCCGTCTTGCAAAATCCTTCTCGAGTCCTGTTTTGTTTCGGCACCAGATGCAATGCCAGCCAGTTCAAAGCACGGGGTCTCTGAGACAGACTGTACAAAAAAGAAAAAAGTGACATTCTTTCGGGGGGTCCTGGATTCTGTTTCCTGTGAGGAATAAAAAGTGCAGCCTGTTGGCCCTGGGCCTCACTAGGTTACCGAAGATCCCCTACTCGGAATGTCAGACACATCAGTTCAACGGCTTGATGCAGCCCCAGAAGTGACATAATTCAAGCCATCGACACACCACGGCGAGTGTCTCTGCCCAACTTCAGTGCGTGAAGACGACGACGAAGAAAGGGAAAGAAAGGACTAGAGAAAGCCGAGGCCAAGGGGGTGTCGGGGGAGGCGGGGGACACAGTTTCCTTTTCAGTGTGGCTGTCAAATGGCGATCTAATTGTGGTCGGGCTGCCGGAGAGCAGATAGCTTTTCTGAAGCCCGCAAGTATTTCTGCCATTCACAGGGCCCAAGGATGCCACACACAGTCTGTTTGTTCAACATAAGCAAACAGATTGTAAACTGGCTGATAATTTTTGTACTGACAATGTCATTTACAGCTGTCAGCCTTTCGTCTGCCTTGTTTGCTTTATTCAAATTTAACCAAGTGGACCTCCTTCCAGAGCTTTCTTCTGCATTAAAATCACATCCATTCCCTTGTGTTCCTTCCTACCTCCCAGGTGAGCAGGAATCACTCAAGTAAGAAATACTAGGTGCCCAGTAGCCTCCAGGTCCATGAAAAGCTGCTACCCAAGGCTTAAATCTCTTCTCCCAGAGAGAACATGAGGGATAAATTAGTACCTGTGTTTGCTCTTCATTCTTTCTGAACAAAGGGAGCTATTTCTGTTATGAGTTGGTAGAACACAGAGGGATTAAGCAGAGGGACCACACACTCGTGTGGCTGGAGGGCTGGGGGCTGGTGGAAGACACCATCCAACCCCTTAGAGGAGGCTGAACCCGCGCTCCCCTCCCCACTGCCTGGTTGTCACTCCCTCCTGCAACCTGGCCGGAGGTCGGCTTTGCTCAGAGAGGAATCGGACTCCACACCCGTCTTGCAAAATCCTTCTCGAGTCCTGTTTTGTTTCGGCACCAGATGCAATGCCAGCCAGTTCAAAGCACGGGGTCTCTGAGACAGACTGTACAAAAAAGAAAAAAGTGACATTCTTTCGGGGGGTCCTGGATTCTGTTTCCTGTGAGGAATAAAAAGTGCAGCCTGTTGGCCCTGGGCCTCACTAGGTTACCGAAGATCCCCTACTCGGAATGTCAGACACATCAGTTCAACGGCTTGATGCAGCCCCAGAAGTGACATAATTCAAGCCATCGACACACCACGGCGAGTGTCTCTGCCCAACTTCAGTGCGTGAAGACGACGACGAAGAAAGGGAAAGAAAGGACTAGAGAAAGCCGAGGCCAAGGGGGTGTCGGGGGAGGCGGGGGACACAGTTTCCTTTTCAGTGTGGCTGTCAAATGGCGATCTAATTGTGGTCGGGCTGCCGGAGAGCAGATAGCTTTTCTGAAGCCCGCAAGTATTTCTGCCATTCACAGGGCCCAAGGATGCCACACACAGTCTGTTTGTTCAACATAAGCAAACAGATTGTAAACTGGCTGATAATTTTTGTACTGACAATGTCATTTACAGCTGTCAGCCTTTCGTCTGCCTTGTTTGCTTTATTCAAATATGAACCAAGTGGACCTCCCTTCCAGAGCTTTCTTCTGCATTAAAATCACATCCATTCCCTTCCAAGCTGTCTTATCTAAAATTCATTGGAGGCCAATCAGTTGGCTGAATGCTTTGTTGTTTCCATGGAGGCAAGAAGTCTAGTGTGGACTTTCGGGGATTAGGAAGTTTCAGATTTACAGCCTTGAAGTGCACATTTCTTGCAGTTGGCTTCTTTGGATAGCACAGAGGCAGGATATTTAAATATAATTTTATGTCAGAGCTGGAAAACAGTGCTTAAAAATGTCATTGTTCTAGTTTGCAGTTGCATGGGGACAGTGCTTGGCCTCTTCTCCTAGGCTAGTCCTTGGGATGAGCTTCCTGAGGAGGGGGGCTCATATTGGCATGCACCCCTCCACCTGGGTCACTGCAGCTGCCTAGAATCACCACATTGCGCCTCTCCTCCACCAAGCCTGGTTTACATACCTGCCTGCCTGGGTACTGTGGGCAAATCTGGGAGCCTCCTCTATTGTTCATGGAGGTCACAGTACTTTCAGTTAATAATTCACACCAGCTGGGCTGTGTGGTGACAGGCAGGCAGCTGCAGACAGTACCACTTTGCTCTGAGGGTTCAGTGCATCCTTAAAAAAATTAGGCAACAGCTTGGTCACCTGCTTCACTGCATCTGGTGCCAGCAGTTGGCTGTTGAATGCTCTCCATTCCAAGAAGCGCTCAGCTTTTTGAGCTATGCCCTCCTGCTTTAAGAACAGCATTGTCTCACAGCCAAAAAAACCCCACCAAAACCAAAAGCATAAAACAGAACCAATATTGTAACTTATTCAGTAAAGACTTTAAAAACGGTTCAAATAAAAAAATCTTAACAACAACAGAAAAAGAACAGCATCCACTTAGGGACTATTTTCCTAGGAGAGATGACGTTGCTGCCTTTTTTAGGGGAAGGAGCCATTCTTTGGAAAACCTGTGCTTACGGGTCCCTCTGTCCATGAGTCAGATCCCAAATACCATCACGTGCATTACACTGCTGATGCTGGAAACTTTAAAATGTAACATCATAGGCTATTGCAGCCCTGGTGTGAGTTATGACTGTGACAATAAGTTCAAACTTTCATTTTCTTGGTCCTGAAAATGGGCACATTGTGAACTCCAAAAATGAATAGCAAGAATCAAGGATCAGTAACGGAAATTCATCATGAAACTTTTTCTATATCTAGGTGAAATATTAAAGTCCATCCCAACTCAGCTTTGCAATTTTTCCTTCAGTTGGCTGAATGCTTTGTTGTTTCCATGGAGGCAAGAAGTCTAGTGTGGACTTTCGGGGATTAGGAAGTTTCAGATTTACAGCCTTGAAGTGC
Source organism: Tragulus kanchil (assembly GCA_022376925.1). NCBI lineage: Eukaryota > Metazoa > Chordata > Mammalia > Artiodactyla > Tragulidae > Tragulus > Tragulus kanchil. The sequence continues at coordinate 40,599,350 of JAIOJX010000031.1, read as the reverse complement.
ACATTTCTTGCAGTTGGCTTCTTTGGATAGCACAGAGGCAGGATATTTAAATATAATTTTATGTCAGAGCTGGAAAACAGTGCTTAAAAATGTCATTGTTCTAGTTTGCAGTTGCATGGGGACAGTGCTTGGCCTCTTCTCCTAGGCTAGTCCTTGGGATGAGCTTCCTGAGGAGGGGGGCTCATATTGGCATGCACCCCTCCACCTGGGTCACTGCAGCTGCCTAGAATCACCACATTGCGCCTCTCCTCCACCAAGCCTGGTTTACATACCTGCCTGCCTGGGTACTGTGGGCAAATCTGGGAGCCTCCTCTATTGTTCATGGAGGTCACAGTACTTTCAGTTAATAATTCACACCAGCTGGGCTGTGTGGTGACAGGCAGGCAGCTGCAGACAGTACCACTTTGCTCTGAGGGTTCAGTGCATCCTTAAAAAAATTAGGCAACAGCTTGGTCACCTGCTTCACTGCATCTGGTGCCAGCAGTTGGCTGTTGAATGCTCTCCATTCCAAGAAGCGCTCAGTTTTTTGAGCTATGCCCTCCTGCTTTAAGAACAGCATTGTCTCACAGCCAAAAAAACCCCACCAAAACCAAAAGCATAAAACAGAACCAATATTGTAACTTATTCAGTAAAGACTTTAAAAACGGTTCAAATAAAAAAATCTTAACAACAACAGAAAAAGAACAGCATCCACTTAGGGACTATTTTCCTAGGAGAGATGACGTTGCTGCCTTTTTTAGGGGAAGGAGCCATTCTTTGGAAAACCTGTGCTTACGGGTCCCTCTGTCCATGAGTCAGATCCCAAATACCATCACGTGCATTACACTGCTGATGCTGGAAACTTTAAAATGTAACATCATAGGCTATTGCAGCCCTGGTGTGAGTTATGACTGTGACAATAAGTTCAAACTTTCATTTTCTTGGTCCTGAAAATGGGCACATTGTGTGAACTCCAAAAAATGAATAGCAAGAATCAAGGATCAGTAACGGGAAATTCATCATGAAACTTTTTCTATATCTAGGTGAAATATTAAAGTCCATCCCAACTCAGCTTTGCAATTTTTCCTTCAGATCAACTGCAATTAGCCTGAAATATGTGTTTGATACTCACTCAGTTTAAGACACAAGAATTCTAGCAGGTGTACTGAACACACATGAAGTTATTCGAGGAGAGTTCTAGAGGACTTTCAGTCATCACATTGGATGTAATCTGGTAGAAAATATAACAAAAATAAAGTTTCTAAGGAAAAAATGTGTCAGTAGTGGCTATGAAGTGGGGGCTATTCATTCTATTTAGCCAATGTAAGAAGCATTTTGAAAGTGGGTAATTTAAAATGATATCCAGTGTGGTATCGTGAAATGGATTCAATGGTTTACTGTTATGTGAAATAATTTGTTGTAAGGGTTGTGTACAAGGACCTATCTAATTAACACAATGCTACTACCAGCCTGGGGTCTGGATTGCTATAATGTGTCCTGCTACTTCAGAACACAACTGTCTTCACTATAACCAAGTTCCCAATTCCCTGTGGCTTCAAAGTGATCATTTTCATTGAGAAAGAAAGTACCAGTCTTTTTTTTTTAAAAAAAAAACTGTTTATTTTATATTGGAGTATGGCCAATTAATAACGCTGTGATAGGTTCAGGTACACAGCAAAGGGACTCAGTCATACAAACACACATAATCTATTCTCCCCCAAAGTGCAATTAAACCTGCCACATAACACTGAGCAGAGTCCCATGTCCTATTACAGCAACGCTTCTGTAAGGTTAAAGTTAAATCAGAATAATGTTTTTAAAAGTCAATGAAACCTCAAGAAAAACAGCAGAAAAGAAAGAGGAAAAAGAAGAGCATTGGTTGATATTTATCCTCCCTCTTCTTTTCTGATGGCTAAAGCCAAAGTGAGCAAACCAGAAGGGAAGATAAGAGAGTTTGAAAGAGCAAAGGAGGACCCTTGGATGGAGGAAGAGAGAATCACATTTGAAAGTCACAAGAGCAGCCTGCTCAGTCCTGCAATAGGGAGGCCCAGACGGTTTTCTTTTTTTCTTTTTATTATTGAAGTATGGATATACAGTATTATCTAACTTACAAGTGATTATAGTGATTCACAATTTTTAAAGATTATACTTCATTTATAGCTAATATAAAATATTGGCCACATTTCTTGTGTTGTACAATATATCCTTATAGCCTGAAAAAAAGTGTTAGTTACTCAGTCGTGTCCAACTCTTGCAACCCCATAGCCTGTAACCCACCAGGCTCCTCTGTCCATGGTATTCTCCAGGCAAGAATACTAGAGTGGGCATCCATTCCCTTCTCCAGGGAATCATCTCAATCTAGGGATCAAACCTGAGTTTTCAGTAGAGGCAGATTCTTTACCATCTGAGCCACCATAAATTACAAGTATATAATATAGTGATGCACAATTTTCACAGTTACATTCCATTTATAGTTATTATAAAATATTGACTATATTCCTCGTGCTGTGCAATATATCCTTGTAGCTTATCTTATGCCTGATGCTTCGTACCTCTTCCTCCCTCCCGCCTCTCCTGCCACTGGTAACCACTAGTTTGTTCCCTGTGCCTGTGAGTTTATTTCTTTTTTGTTATATTCCTGAGTTTGTTGTATTGTTTTTAGATTCCACACATAGAAGTGATATCCTACAGTATTTGTCAGACAGTTTTCTTAATCCATGGTCTGTCTCAGTTTCATCTGTAACATGAGAGTGACAGAGAGCCCATGAATGGGATTGCTGTGAAGACTACACACAAAGTTCAGAACACACCTCGTACATAGTAAGCTTTCAAAAGACATCTGCTATACTGATTATTGTGAGGTTATTGCTGTGCCAGGGATGCCATGCCAAGAAATGTACACCTATTACTCCCTTGCTCCTTACAGCAGTCCTATGGGAAGCCACTTTGTGGGGAGGTGAGACGTAAGCTAGTGGGTCCCTCCCTCCCCATCCCCATCCCAGGTACTGATGTTCTGGTAAATGTTTCACAACTAGCTCTCTGGGAAAAAAGTGTGTGTGTGTGTGTGTGTGTGTGTGTGTGTACATTTCTTTATTATAAATTTTACTGATACACTGGACAGATAGCTCACGATTTTCCAACAATAATAAAATACAATTAGTTTAAATTTCATACAGCTGACTGGCTCCAAATAGAATACTTTTGTTGATTTTTGCTGAACTTTTTGCACTTATAGCCAGCCAATGGATATGATTCAACTATGGTTTTTGAAAGTTGGAGCGCAAATCAATTCTTACTATCAGACTCAAAAAGATGTTGGTCATCTCATTGATGAATATGTGTAGTCCCAACGTGGACGTTGGTTGACCTTTTTGCAGATGTTAAATTGCAAAAATGAAGGAACAGCAATGAAAACCTGATGCAGCTTCATGAGCTCATCAGTGGTGTGAGAGGCTTCTTTGCTGAAATGGAAAATAATTTTCAAGTGCTGGAGAATATTTCTTCAATCCATCCCGCTTTACCATCTGAGCCACCATAAATTACAAGTATATAATATAGTGATGCACAATTTTCACAGTTACATTCCATTTATAGTTATTATAAAATATTGACTATATTCCTCGTGCTGTGCAATATATCCTTGTAGCTTATCTTATGCCTGATGCTTCGTACCTCTTCCTCCCTCCCGCCTCTCCTGCCACTGGTAACCACTAGTTTGTTCCCTGTGCCTGTGAGTTTATTTCTTTTTTGTTATATTCCTGAGTTTGTTGTATTGTTTTTAGATTCCACACATAGAAGTGATATCCTACAGTATTTGTCAGACAGTTTTCTTAATCCATGGTCTGTCTCAGTTTCATCTGTAACATGAGAGTGACAGAGAGCCCATGAATGGGATTGCTGTGAAGACTACACACAAAGTTCAGAACACACCTCGTACATAGTAAGCTTTCAAAAGACATCTGCTATACTGATTATTGTGAGGTTATTGCTGTGCCAGGGATGCCATGCCAAGAAATGTACACCTATTACTCCCTTGCTCCTTACAGCAGTCCTATGGGAAGCCACTTTGTGGGGAGGTGAGACGTAAGCTAGTGGGTCCCTCCCTCCCCATCCCCATCCCAGGTACTGATGTTCTGGTAAATGTTTCACAACTAGCTCTCTGGGAAAAAAGTGTGTGTGTGTGTGTGTGTGTGTGTGTGTACATTTCTTTATTATAAATTTTACTGATACACTGGACAGATAGCTCACGATTTTCCAACAATAATAAAATACAATTAGTTTAAATTTCATACAGCTGACTGGCTCCAAATAGAATACTTTTGTTGATTTTTGCTGAACTTTTTGCACTTATAGCCAGCCAATGGATATGATTCAACTATGGTTTTTGAAAGTTGGAGCGCAAATCAATTCTTACTATCAGACTCAAAAAGATGTTGGTCATCTCATTGATGAATATGTGTAGTCCCAACGTGGACGTTGGTTGACCTTTTTGCAGATGTTAAATTGCAAAAATGAAGGAACAGCAATGAAAACCTGATGCAGCTTCATGAGCTCATCAGTGGTGTGAGAGGCTTCTTTGCTGAAATGGAAAATAATTTTCAAGTGCTGGAGAATATTTCTTCAAATCCATGTGCTTTCAGAGTATAATAGCCCTAAACCCAGCACTTTTTACTTTAATCTACTATTATAACACCTTCTCTACCGTTTTCTTAAACATGGTCAACAAAATGATAAATCAAGCTCTGATTGGCAGGATGTGTCAATTTCTGTGGTGTTGATACTCTCATAGGGCCAATTTCAAGATAGTAAGATGATGCCATTGAACATAGGTATGGGGACAGATGCCAGTTGTGCGCCGTTATCTACAAGATTCATGAGGGAGGGAACATTGAAACTTGAGATTTCAAGAATGAAAGTGGAGGAAAGTGTTTTCCAGGCAAAAAAAATATACCTTAAACCAAGCACAATAGAGAAACCATTCTGGCATAGAGACACAGAAGGGCCTAGGGAGGATGTTGGCATCGCATCTCCTCCTGGGAAGGAAGTCTGGAGTCAGACTTGGAAGCATTCTAAATACCTTCCTTATCTTAAGGATCCTCTATGTGATCAAAGGTTTTGTTTTCTTTTTTGTTTGTTCGGCACGAGATATTTGCATGTTTGCATTGTTTGGGTTTATCACTCCATGGGATGGAGGTCAGAAAGGAAATATGCATTAGAATGTAACATCATCAGACCTGATCTTTTAGGATGTCACCCAGATAGCCAAGGTCCTAGAAAGATGGGAGCTGGCAGAGGAGAAGTGGGAGAATTGAAGGAATTTACAAAAGCCAGTGTGTGAAGGAGTGAGCTTCCGCCCAAGGACAGAGCAACAAGGGGTCAGTTCCCAGCAGCTTGAATCAGACCTGACTCATCGCTGTCTGGATCCCCAACAAGCAAGTCAAGGCCTGGCTCCTAGAAGGACGTTGACTAATTGGCAGCTGAAACAGAAAGCTGGAGAGAGATGGGAATAGAGCTCAGGTCTGTTCACAACTGCAGAACAGTTCAAGGATTCAGTAAGTTCTATACTAATGCCACACCTCCTTCATCAGAGCAGGTAAGCAAAGACATTGTCCATTTAAGTCAATTCAGATGAGAAATTACAAGCGCTGATTGCAATCCACAATTTTTATAGGAGCCATATATGTTATTGAAGAGATTGGTTAACAAGAGTGTTTTTTTTAATATGGGCTATATTTTTTTTCTAGAAGCCTATATTTTGTTCTGCCCTCCAATCCTGGCCATCATTCTTTGTCACTGTCCCCTTTTTAAGGTGTTAGTAATTTGTTTTTAAATTGGCAGGATGTGTCAATTTCTGTGGTGTTGATACTCTCATAGGGCCAATTTCAAGATAGTAAGATGATGCCATTGAACATAGGTATGGGGACAGATGCCAGTTGTGCGCCGTTATCTACAAGATTCATGAGGGAGGGAACATTGAAACTTGAGATTTCAAGAATGAAAGTGGAGGAAAGTGTTTTCCAGGCAAAAAAAATATACCTTAAACCAAGCACAATAGAGAAACCATTCTGGCATAGAGACACAGAAGGGCCTAGGGAGGATGTTGGCATCGCATCTCCTCCTGGGAAGGAAGTCTGGAGTCAGACTTGGAAGCATTCTAAATACCTTCCTTATCTTAAGGATCCTCTATGTGATCAAAGGTTTTGTTTTCTTTTTTGTTTGTTCGGTACGAGATATTTGCATGTTTGCATTGTTTGGGTTTATCACTCCATGGGATGGAGGTCAGAAAGGAAATATGCATTAGAATGTAACATCATCAGACCTGATCTTTTAGGATGTCACCCAGATAGCCAAGGTCCTAGAAAGATGGGAGCTGGCAGAGGAGAAGTGGGAGAATTGAAGGAATTTACAAAAGCCAGTGTGTGAAGGAGTGAGCTTCCGCCCAAGGACAGAGCAACAAGGGGTCAGTTCCCAGCAGCTTGAATCAGACCTGACTCATCGCTGTCTGGATCCCCAACAAGCAAGTCAAGGCCTGGCTCCTAGAAGGACGTTGACTAATTGGCAGCTGAAACAGAAAGCTGGAGAGAGATGGGAATAGAGCTCAGGTCTGTTCACAACTGCAGAACAGTTCAAGGATTCAGTAAGTTCTATACTAATGCCACACCTCCTTCATCAGAGCAGGTAAGCAAAGACATTGTCCATTTAAGTCAATTCAGATGAGAAATTACAAGCGCTGATTGCAATCCACAATTTTTATAGGAGCCATATATGTTATTGAAGAGATTGGTTAACAAGAGTGTTTTTTTTAATATGGGCTATATTTTTTTTCTAGAAGCCTATATTTTGTTCTGCCCTCCAATCCTGGCCATCATTCTTTGTCACTGTCCCCTTTTTAAGGTGTTAGTAATTTGTAAATAATCTATTACATCTATTTTTAGAAGCTCCATTAAGGAATGTTCTTTGCTGGAGAGGGTGCGGAGAAAAGGGAACACTCCTGCATTGCTGGTGGGAATGTAAATTGATACAGCCTCCATGGAAGACAGTATGGAGATTTCTTAAAAAACTAAAAATAGAAGCATCATACGACCCAGCAATCCCACTCTTATGCTTATACCCTGTTGAAATCAAATCTGAAAGAAGCACCTGTACCCCAATGTTCATTGCAGCTCTCTATACAATAGCTAGAACATGGAAGAAACCTAGATGCCCATCAACGAACAAATGGATACAAAAGCTCTGGTACATATATACAATGGAATACTACACAGCTGTAAAGAGAAATGCAGAAGAATCAGCCCTAATGAGGTGATTAGATCTAGAACGTATCATAAAAAGTGGAGTCAGTCAGAAAGAGGACAAATACTGTATATTAATACATATATATGGAATCTAGTAGGATGGTGATGACGGCACACGCAGTGGAGCGACGGAAAGACAGACGTGGACAGTGGACATATGGACATTGTGGGGAAAGAACAGAGGGTGGGAGGCGTAAAGGAAGTAGCATGAAGGCCTGTACTATCATAAGTGAAGAAAATAGCTATAGTCATTGCTCTGTGAGAAAAGGAGATCCTTCAGGGGTGTTGTGTGATGGTCGGGAGGGGTGGGAAGGGGGGGATATACATATGACTAATCTGGGAACATACTTATCTGTAAAAAACAAAGCTCTGTAAAAGTTAAAAGTAAAATAAAAGTTTTTTTTTTTAAAAAAAAGAAATGTTCTTTAGGAATCCATCTGGGAGTTTCCTTTTCTCTCAAATGGGGAAATTGAGAAGACTGATCCTAAACTGTAGGAATTAACATTGAATCCAGAATTTGAAGCATATTAATACCTGTAAATTTCCTTGTCTGAACGGGGTGTTACTAAGTGCTAAATACAGAGCTGCTGGAAGATAAGATGTCTTGTGTCTGTGGGATTCCATTGTATGTACAAGGCTATTGTTCTGCCCTCCAATCCTGGCCATCATTCTTTGTCACTGTCCCCTTTTTAAGGTGTTAGTAATTTGTAAATAATCTATTACATCTATTTTTAGAAGCTCCATTAAGGAATGTTCTTTGCTGGAGAGGGTGCGGAGAAAAGGGAACACTCCTGCATTGCTGGTGGGAATGTAAATTGATACAGCCTCCATGGAAGACAGTATGGAGATTTCTTAAAAAACTAAAAATAGAAGCATCATACGACCCAGCAATCCCACTCTTATGCTTATACCCTGTTGAAATCAAATCTGAAAGAAGCACCTGTACCCCAATGTTCATTGCAGCTCTCTATACAATAGCTAGAACATGGAAGAAACCTAGATGCCCATCAACGAACAAATGGATACAAAAGCTCTGGTACATATATACAATGGAATACTACACAGCTGTAAAGAGAAATGCAGAAGAATCAGCCCTAATGAGGTGATTAGATCTAGAACGTATCATAAAAAGTGGAGTCAGTCAGAAAGAGGACAAATACTGTATATTAATACATATATATGGAATCTAGTAGGATGGTGATGACGGCACACGCAGTGGAGCGACGGAAAGACAGACGTGGACAGTGGACATATGGACATTGTGGGGAAAGAACAGAGGGTGGGAGGCGTAAAGGAAGTAGCATGAAGGCCTGTACTATCATAAGTGAAGAAAATAGCTATAGTCATTGCTCTGTGAGAAAAGGAGATCCTTCAGGGGTGTTGTGTGATGGTCGGGAGGGGTGGGAAGGGGGGGATATACATATGACTAATCTGGGAACATACTTATCTGTAAAAAACAAAGCTCTGTAAAAGTTAAAAGTAAAATAAAAGTTTTTTTTTTTTAAAAAAAAGAAATGTTCTTTAGGAATCCATCTGGGAGTTTCCTTTTCTCTCCAAATGGGGGAAATTGAGAAGACTGATCCTAAACTGTAGGAATTAACATTGAATCCAGAATTTGAAGCATATTAATACCTGTAAATTTCCTTGTCTGAACGGGGGTGTTACTAAGTGCTAAATACAGAGCTGCTGGAAGATAAGATGTCTTGTGTCTGTGGGATTCCATTGTATGTACAAGGCTAGTTAATCATTACAGGTTTCTGTGCTAATCACCCACCACAGTGGGGCTGATCACCAGGGCAGGCCAGGAATGATGGCTCTCTCCCCAAGAATTGGCAGGAACTGAGCTGCACTGGTTTTATTCTGACACTGCTAAGAGATAGCTCCGCTGTTCCGGCCCTTATCAATTTTTATTTGTCTGCTTCCTTTAAATTGATGAGACAATGGCTGGGTTGTTTGCTTCTTGGTGTTACTAGTGGTGACTGTTTTCAGGTCTGTGAGTTTTGCTCCGACTTTCTAAGCCTTTGGCTGCAGGGAGTGGGAGGGGGCAGCTGAGAGATGTCAGGTTTCACTACCTGATACAATGGCTTCATTTGCTGATTCATAATGCCTCATTTTCCTGGAATCTGGGAAGCATGACTTGTTTGTTCCACTTTTATTTAGATCCAAAGGCTGTTAGATAATACTCCCCTCTTAAATGAAGATCTCTAAGATAAGGGGTGACATTTGGGGCAAACATTTTATCAAAGTTTCACATGAGGAGCGTATTGTTAATGTACGCTCAGTGAGTTTTGCACACTAAGCCCATCTTATACGTGGCATTCAGATCAAGGAAGAAAATGTCACCAGTTCCTTGGGGGCTCTTCTGGGCTCTTTTCAGTTCCCTTCCCTCCCTGAGGATCTCCCCATCTACCCTACAGAAAAGATTACTTTTTGCACTCTAAATGGACGGACTCACTGTATTTTCTCTCTTGTACAGTGTTCTTTTACTCAGCCTTGTAAGAATCAACCACACCTTTGTGTTGACTTGTAGCTCACACTTTTCTCACCACTGCATACTGTTCCTTGGTGTGAACACATTCGTGGTAAGTGTGCCCTTTGTTACCTTCAAGATATCTGGGCCAAGAATTCTCACTAGACTCCATCACTGGTTTTTTTTTGAATCTTCTTCTTATCTTCTCCTCCAAACCCAATTATTCTAAGAAGCTTCTAAGGATTTCATGGCTTCATTCATCTTACAAACATCCTCCAGGAGCTTAGACCTGATGACATCTCCTTCCTGATAACCTCTCCTATGGTCTAGATGATCTTATTGGCAAAACAGAAGTAGAGCCACAGATGAAGAGAACAAATGTATGGACACCAAGTGGGGAAGGGGAGATGAAATGAATTGGGAGACTGAAATTGACATACATACACTACTGATGCTGTGTATAAAATAACTAATGAGAACCCACTGTATAGCTCAGAGAACTCTATTCAGCACTCTGTGGTGACATGAATGGGAAGAAAGTAAAAAAAAGAAAAGAAGGGATAGATGTATACTTATTCACTTTGCTGTATGTAGAAACTAACACACCATTATTTAATAAGCAACTGTGCTTAGTTGTTCAGTCATGTCCGACTCTGCAATCGCATGGATTGAAGCCCACCAGGCTCCTCAGTCCATGGGGATTTTCCAGGCAAGAATACTGGAGTGGGTTGCTATTCCCTTCTCCAGGAGATCTTCCCAACCCAGGGAATGAACCCAGGTATCCCACATTGCAGGTGGATTCCTTACCGTTTGAGCTACTAGGGTAGCCCATAAAGCAACTATACTCCAATAAAAATTAATTAAAAAAAGAAGCCTCTCCTTGTACAATTTGTCCACTCCCTGACCCTTCCAGGCACTGGTAGCCCCACCCCGCACCCAGCTTGGCTTTTCTTTAAAATCATGTGATCAACTTTTTCTTTCTAGGATTTATGAAATAGAGAATCTCCTGCCATATCAGTAAACAAGGATGTCACAGTCATTAGCAATTGCAGCCCTCTGGTGAAAGCCAATGAGCCCTAAGGGAATTTAGAAAAGAGAAGAATATCTGACATCTAGCATCCACCAGATGATAGCCACTCCCTCCAGTGAGCCCTGAGGAAAGGAAACTCAGGTTGTGAAAATGGGGTACTGGTCCCAGATAGGTGAGGTGCATATGAAAAATGATTTCAGTAAGCCCAGATGCTTGCATGTTCCCATAAATAGAAAAGGGCTAAATTCCTTTCTTAAGATAAAAATATCTGTGTTGTGTGAGTGCTTAGTCATGTCTGACTCTTTGTGACCCAATAGATTGCAGCCCTCTAGGTTCCTCTGTCCATGAGATTTTTCCCACGTGAATACTAGAGTGGATTGCCATTTCTGCCTTCAGGGTATCTTTCTGACCCAGGGATCGAACCAGTGTCTCCTGCATCTTCTGCATTGCAGGCAGATTCTCTGACCCACCAGGAAAGCCTTGAGATATCTGGTTTTTCTTAACTAACAAAAATATATGATGTTCAGGCTATTTCGCCCCTTCTTGCAAACTTATATATAGCCTGAATCCTTCCCCTGCCTCCTCAGAATAGTTTTCTCAGGGTCACATGTGATGCTGTCTCCCTGGCTTCTCCTAAAAATTCCCACCAAATAAAACATCTAACTCTTAATTTCTAGGTTGTGACTATTTTTTAAGTCAACAGATTTCATCAATATTTTCCTGCTTCTGGACACTTGCACCAGGGTTTCTTCAGTCTGGAAGCCACTTCTTCCCATACCCAACAGTCAGAAATTGCCAAGCCATCCTTGAAGACCCAGTTCACAGTATTCCCAGACCCAAACACAAGGTATCCAAGTGTGGTTTGTAAGGATCACCCTCTGCTGCTTGATTGTGAGCACATGGGTGACTGAGATCTTTGGACTCTCCCCAAGGCTCTGACCTTGTTCAGTTCCTTGTTCACTGATGACAGCCAGAATGTCCTACCCCTGTTTTCCTGGCTCTCCTTTGCATTCCCAAGGACTCCATCTCTCTCTTCTACAATAGAACCTATGGGATTGTGTATCTTTCAAGGGATGTGGGTTTTACAAGGCAGAACCATTTTGAGTTGATTCATATCCAAACTTATCCTCTGAACATTCTTACCAGCTATGCTTTCTTAGGATCATTCTCCAGGAAGAATGAAAAGAGAACAGTGTCATATGAGCAGCTAAAATGTCCAAAGTCCCATCAAAACCCCGCACGTTTACTGTGCTTGGAGGTGGCCGCCGGAAGTGAGGCAGAATCCATATAGGAGAGAAGGGAATAGAAAGAAGCAGGGAGAACTTGAATCATATGGAAGATACTATGGAAAACTTGTACAAACTTTTTGGCCAACCCAATATGCATGTTAATTGTTGGTCTGAGAATACTATCATGATTCACACTGAAATATTATGCTACCTTATTTCTTTGACTTTCCTCATGGCTCAGATGGTAAAGAATTTGCCTGCTATGCAGGAGAGCCAGGTTTGATGCCTGGTTTGGGAAGATCCCCTGGAGAAGGGAATGGCTACCCACTTCAGTATTCTTGCCTGGAGAATTCTATGGACCGAGGCTACAGTCCATGTGGTTGCAAAGAGTCAGACACAACTGAGCGACTAACACTTTCTCACTCACCTTAATTCCTATCACTCACCTTATTTCTTACCTGATACTCCTAGCACTTAATGCATTTCTGACTTGTGAATATATGTAGAAAGTCTTCTAATAGTGTAGATTTAAATGATATGTAGTTACACATTTAATGAACTATCTTTTCTGAAATTAGTATTACCATGTAAAATCAGGATGGCCCAGAAGAATCTACTCTTGGCTGTATGGTTACTGATTGCAGAGTCCATCCCATAGCTATTAGTTCTTCATGATGGTGGAAACAAATTGTGACTAGAAGCTCTCAAGCTGGGCTCAGAAGAAAACAGTGAATTCTCTCAAATCCAAGAGATTTCTTGAGGAGAGAAATGAAGTAATAATCCAAGTATGAAAGTTGAGCAGTTCTGTCAATAAGACTTCAATCTTTAACATGTCTCTTCTTCTCGTGACATGTGATCTCAAGATTGTCACCTTGAAAAGTAAATCTTATGAAAATAAAAATAATCAAGAATGAGCTGTGGGGGTTTCCCTAATGGTCCAGTGGTTGAGAACCTATGGGATTGTGTATCTTTCAAGGGATGTGGGTTTTACAAGGCAGAACCATTTTGAGTTGATTCATATCCAAACTTATCCTCTGAACATTCTTACCAGCTATGCTTTCTTAGGATCATTCTCCAGGAAGAATGAAAAGAGAACAGTGTCATATGAGCAGCTAAAATGTCCAAAGTCCCATCAAAACCCCGCACGTTTACTGTGCTTGGAGGTGGCCGCCGGAAGTGAGGCAGAATCCATATAGGAGAGAAGGGAATAGAAAGAAGCAGGGAGAACTTGAATCATATGGAAGATACTATGGAAAACTTGTACAAACTTTTTGGCCAACCCAATATGCATGTTAATTGTTGGTCTGAGAATACTATCATGATTCACACTGAAATATTATGCTACCTTATTTCTTTGACTTTCCTCATGGCTCAGATGGTAAAGAATTTGCCTGCTATGCAGGAGAGCCAGGTTTGATGCCTGGTTTGGGAAGATCCGCTGGACAAGGGAATGGCTACCCACTTCAGTATTCTTGCCTGGAGAATTCTATGGACCGAGGCTACAGTCCATGTGGTTGCAAAGAGTCAGACACAACTGAGCGACTAACACTTTCTCACTCACCTTAATTCCTATCACTCACCTTATTTCTTACCTGATACTCCTAGCACTTAATGCATTTCTGACTTGTGAATATATGTAGAAAGTCTTCTAATAGTGTAGATTTAAATGATATGTAGTTACACATTTAATGAACTATCTTTTCTGAAATTAGTATTACCATGTAAAATCAGGATGGCCCAGAAGAATCTACTCTTGGCTGTATGGTTACTGATTGCAGAGTCCATCCCATAGCTATTAGTTCTTCATGATGGTGGAAACAAATTGTGACTAGAAGCTCTCAAGCTGGGCTCAGAAGAAAACAGTGAATTCTCTCAAATCCAAGAGATTTCTTGAGGAGAGAAATGAAGTAATAATCCAAGTATGAAAGTTGAGCAGTTCTGTCAATAAGACTTCAATCTTTAACATGTCTCTTCTTCTCGTGACATGTGATCTCAAGATTGTCACCTTGAAAAGTAAATCTTATGAAAATAAAAATAATCAAGAATGAGCTGTGGGGGTTTCCCTAATGGTCCAGTGGTTGAGAATCTGTCTCAGTGCAGGAGACATGAAGGTTCCATCCCTGGTCCAGGGAGATCCCACATGCTGTGGAGCAAGTAAGCCCATGCAATGCAATTTCCAAGCCCTGTGTCCCAGAGCCTGCTCTCTGCAGCAAGAGAAGCCACTGAAATGAGAAACCTGCTCATCACAACTAGAGAAAGCAGCTGTGAAGACCCAGTGCAGTCAAAAATAAAATAAATACATAAATAAAAATTAAAGCAATTTATTTGGAAAAAAAAAAGAATGAGCTGGAATTTCTCTTGCCCTTTAAACAGCCATTCATGTTCCCCTTGTGCCCTGAAAGACCTGCTCAAAAACAGTGAGGAGCATAAAGCAAGAGGCAGCTGGGGGAAAAAAAACAAGTCTTGAAATGATAAATGTAATTTTCATGTCAGCAACTGGAATTTTTTTGCAGTGTTACTGTCTTGGCCTGCTGACAACATGATTTAATGGCCTGGCTGTTCCATGGGTTGACATGGCAACCACAGAAAATACTATAAATATCTCCGTTGTGGACATGAATGGTCTGTTTACACTGTGTGTGGTGTATTGTGTGACATGTGTGCCTGTGATCCCATCCAGTTGGAAACGTCTGGAACTGACAGCCATTTTTCAGAGTAATTTGGGTTAAAATGAGTCTCATGATGAATACTTCACTGCAAGTTCAGAGCTGCACATTTTTGTGTATATTTGACAAATTAAACTCTGTGTTTAGTGGGCAACGGAGCTCTAACACAGTTGGCCATGAACCCTAAGCCACTCACTGCTTCAGAATTGAGACAATGTTAGATTTCTTCTGCATTCACCCGTATCAAGTGATTGGGACATTTACGCAAAATGTTGCTTCTCTGGTAGCTCAGCTGGTAAAGAATCCATGTGCAATGGAGGAGATCCTGGTTTGATTCCTGGATCAGGAAGATTATCCTGGAAGAGGGCATGGTAACCATTTGAGTATTCTGGCCTGGAGAATCCCCACAGACAGCGGAGCCCAGTGGGCTACAATCCATGGGGTCACAAAAAGTTGGACATGATTGTGTGACTAAGTACACAGCGCACACATGCAAAATATCATCTAGTGATCACTTCTTTGGGCTTCCCTGGTAGCTCAGTGGTAAAGAATCTGTTGCACTGCAAGAGTCTCAGGAATCCCAAAAGATGCAGGTTTGATCCCTGGGTTAAGAAGATCCTCTGAAGAAGGGCATGGCAACCCACTGCAGGGAAATTCTGTGGACAGAGGAGCCTGGCAGACTACAGTCCATGAGGTCACAAAGGATCAGACATGACTGAAGCAACTAAACATACACACATGAGCCCTTCCTTAGACTCACCTAAACCCAAATCCTAGAGTTGGAATGAATTTTACAATAACTTCTAGTCCAATCATTTTATTTCTTGGACAAAGTAAAAAACACATGACTTCTTTCCTTTGTGCTCCAAGTTCTTGGAGGAAAGCAATTACAATTATGCTTCTCTGGGGCTAGTAGATTTTTGTACATTCAAAAAATGGGAATTCTATTTTTTAAAAAAGGAAAAAAACCTAAAAATAATTGTGTTGGACTGTCAACTCTCCTAAAGGCCACCAGCAAAACAGACTTCCAAACAAAACAATGTTCTCTTTGGTCAAAAACGGCACTTGATTTTCTAGAAGTAAAATGTTGTCAGTGAAAAATCAATAAATTGTCACATCTCAGTGAGGACAGCAATATCCTGATAGATCTCAGTGACTTCAAGTGAAAGAAAGGGTAGGGTCTCAATAATGCCTTTAGGGTTTAGAATGTGCAGTTTTTAAGGTGGTTCTCAACGGATAGAGAATTGACTTGGAGTGGAGAAAGTTTACGATATTATAGTTTGGAGTAGGGGACACTGCAATGGCAAGGCTCTTGAGGGAATTTTTTTTTTGTCGAGAATTGAGACAATGTTAGATTTCTTCTGCATTCACCCGTATCAAGTGATTGGGACATTTACGCAAAATGTTGCTTCCCTGGTAGCTCAGCTGGTAAAGAATCCATGTGCAATGGAGGAGATCCTGGTTTGATTCCTGGATCAGGAAGATTATCCTGGAAGAGGGCATGGTAACCATTTGAGTATTCTGGCCTGGAGAATCCCCACAGACAGCGGAGCCCAGTGGGCTACAATCCATGGGGTCACAAAAAGTTGGACATGATTGTGTGACTAAGTACACAGCGCACACATGCAAAATATCATCTAGTGATCACTTCTTTGGGCTTCCCTGGTAGCTCAGTGGTAAAGAATCTGTTGCACTGCAAGAGTCTCAGGAATCCCAAAAGATGCAGGTTTGATCCCTGGGTTAAGAAGATCCTCTGAAGAAGGGCATGGCAACCCACTGCAGGGAAATTCTGTGGACAGAGGAGCCTGGCAGACTACAGTCCATGAGGTCACAAAGGATCAGACATGACTGAAGCAACTAAACATACACACATGAGCCCTTCCTTAGACTCACCTAAACCCAAATCCTAGAGTTGGAATGAATTTTACAATAACTTCTAGTCCAATCATTTTATTTCTTGGACAAAGTAAAAAACACATGACTTCTTTCCTTTGTGCTCCAAGTTCTTGGAGGAAAGCAATTACAATTATGCTTCTCTGGGGCTAGTAGATTTTTGTACATTCAAAAAATGGGAATTCTATTTTTTAAAAAAGGAAAAAAACCTAAAAATAATTGTGTTGGACTGTCAACTCTCCTAAAGGCCACCAGCAAAACAGACTTCCAAACAAAACAATGTTCTCTTTGGTCAAAAACGGCACTTGATTTTCTAGAAGTAAAATGTTGTCAGTGAAAAATCAATAAATTGTCACATCTCAGTGAGGACAGCAATATCCTGATAGATCTCAGTGACTTCAAGTGAAAGAAAGGGTAGGGTCTCAATAATGCCTTTAGGGTTTAGAATGTGCAGTTTTTAAGGTGGTTCTCAACGGATAGAGAATTGACTTGGAGTGGAGAAAGTTTACGATATTATAGTTTGGAGTAGGGGACACTGCAATGGCAAGGCTCTTGAGGGGAATTTGGTCGGTTTGTGGTTTTACCTTCCAGAATCAAGCAGCTAAGCTACTTTAGCTTGGTGTGAGTGTGAGCTAGTATTAGAACAGAAAAGAGTGACTTATTTTAGTGCTGTTTCACACAAGGTCAAGAAGTTCTGTTGCCTCTGTCCTCAGTAGCCATCCTAACCTTGACCTTTTCAGATCTTGTTATGACGTTCATTCTTTCATTCATGCATTTGCTCTTTCACAAATCATATAGTAAACACTGACTGAAAGCACTGCTTAGTATATAAAGGTAAGACTTGCTCTCTGCCCTCAAAGAACGCATGATACATACTTTTGGGTCCTTTTAATATGTATCTTCTCATAGGTAAGACTCTTTTAAGGCAGCTGAAACAAAGACATACTTGGGTAACCACAGAGAAGCACTTTCATTTTCGTAAGGGTTCTCTAGAAATTAGAAAGCACAAAGTGTTATTGCAGTACCCAGTTGTCCAGTCTCTGCTGGAGCAAAGTTCAGGTTACTATAGAAGCTCTGCTGATTCTATAGCTACTTGGGGGAGGAGGGCATCTTACCTCCTGAGGGGGAGGATTGATTAATTCATTCATCACAATATAGGGTAGAGTGCCACTATTTTCCCAAGTTTTCATATAAGGCCAACTCATCAACTAGTGTACAGACCATTGTATCAACTGGCATCAGACCCAGGATCCAGATGTGTGTCTTTGGATCATGGCTGACTCCCAACCCAATCAGCTCTGGCTCAAGAATCGGGTTATCTGACAGTGTGGGTTAAGGAATTTCCAGGGATACTTTTGTCCCTGAAGACCCAGGGTGAATACACACATGGATAAAATCATGAGATTGTAGAACTTAAAACCACAGGGATTTAATTAAATTTATTTTTTAATTTTTGGAGGGCTTCCTTCATAGATTAGACAGTAAAGAATCTGCCCACAAATGCAACAGACCAGGGTTCAATCCCTGGGTTGGGAAGATCTCCCAGAGAAGGATATGTCTTACCCACTCCAGTATTCTTGTCTGGAGAATTCCATGGACAGAGGAGCCTGATGGGCTACAGTCCATGGGGTCACAAAGAGTTAGACACTTCTGAACAACTAACATTTTCACTTGACTCTTTCATTTCTTTGGCTTTGTTCTGTATATGAGATCTTAGTTTCCTGACCAGGGATTAAACCCATCCCCCCTGCATGGGAAGCATGGAGTCTTAACCATTGGACCACCAGTAAGGTCCTTTTATCATTTTTTAAAAAATAGATAATGTATCCTTAAACCCCAATTCCTTTAGTTGAAACTCAGATCTTCATGAGGGTCAGATTTAACTCTTTGCAAAATGATTTTGTTGCCTTGTTTGGTTTTTCAAGTTTTCATGGCCCTGTATCTTCACAGCTTTAAAACCGCTATGGAGAACACCTCCAGAAACAACCATAGAGTTGAAATAGGAAATCTTTACAAGCTTAGTCTTTCTCTTTTTTTCCTTTCACTTTAATCTTATAGCTGGACATTTTAGCACTTTCATTTTCGTAAGGGTTCTCTAGAAATTAGAAAGCACAAAGTGTTATTGCAGTACCCAGTTGTCCAGTCTCTGCTGGAGCAAAGTTCAGGTTACTATAGAAGCTCTGCTGATTCTATAGCTACTTGGGGGAGGAGGGCATCTTACCTCCTGAGGGGGAGGATTGATTAATTCATTCATCACAATATAGGGTAGAGTGCCACTATTTTCCCAAGTTTTCATATAAGGCCAACTCATCAACTAGTGTACAGACCATTGTATCAACTGGCATCAGACCCAGGATCCAGATGTGTGTCTTTGGATCATGGCTGACTCCCAACCCAATCAGCTCTGGCTCAAGAATCGGGTTATCTGACAGTGTGGGTTAAGGAATTTCCAGGGATACTTTTGTCCCTGAAGACCCAGGGTGAATACACACATGGATAAAATCATGAGATTGTAGAACTTAAAACCACAGGGATTTAATTAAATTTATTTTTTAATTTTTGGAGGGCTTCCTTCATAGATTAGACAGTAAAGAATCTGCCCACAAATGCAACAGACCAGGGTTCAATCCCTGGGTTGGGAAGATCTCCCAGAGAAGGATATGTCTTACCCACTCCAGTATTCTTGTCTGGAGAATTCCATGGACAGAGGAGCCTGATGGGCTACAGTCCATGGGGTCACAAAGAGTTAGACACTTCTGAACAACTAACATTTTCACTTGACTCTTTCATTTCTTTGGCTTTGTTCTGTATATGAGATCTTAGTTTCCTGACCAGGGATTAAACCCATCCCCCCTGCATGGGAAGCATGGAGTCTTAACCATTGGACCACCAGTAAGGTCCTTTTATCATTTTTTAAAAAATAGATAATGTATCCTTAAACCCCAATTCCTTTAGTTGAAACTCAGATCTTCATGAGGGTCAGATTTAACTCTTTGCAAAATGATTTTGTTGCCTTGTTTGGTTTTTCAAGTTTTCATGGCCCTGTATCTTCACAGCTTTAAAACCGCTATGGAGAACACCTCCAGAAACAACCATAGAGTTGAAATAGGAAATCTTTACAAGCTTAGTCTTTCTCTTTTTTTCCTTTCACTTTAATCTTATCTTTGCAGAAGAAGCAAAATATTGTCAGTGAAGAATAGACAAATTTGTCACATCTTAATTTGATGGTAAAGAATTACTTTAATCATTGACCTTTATTTCTTTGTCTTGGGATCAAGCTGTAACCATGGAGTCAGTTTCTACCTGCTGCCTGAGAGAAGGGGTTTAACCTTGTTGAAGGTAACTGTGTTGTCCTTCTGATGCCCGGCAGGTATTGATGTGTTTGGTTTACAGACTCATTCATCACCGTGTCCTGAGGAGTCATCTGTCACAGCAAGATGGGCCTTCGTCTCCTGGACTTCTAATTTACCTTGTTCAAAGGTTAGAATGAGCACTGAAAAAGTGAAAACTCCTCTGTGCTTTTCCATATATAATGCCTTTTTAAAGTTTTTTGGAATGGAGGACACAGAAGATTCCTCTGGTTGATACTTTCCCATCCTGTGGAGACACCTTCATTGTGACAGACCAAGTTGCCAGGTCACTCTTCCTATTCAGGTGATGCTTATGGGAAAATTGGAAGCAGATTTGCAAGTACAAAGGGTCACAAATTAGGGGTAAGAGATAACTATGTATAAAATAGATAAGGAACAAGGATATATTGTATAGCACAAGGGACTACAGCCATAAACTTGTGATAACTTTTAATGGAGCATCATGGGCAAAAGTACCGAATCACCACACTGTACATAGATAATGTACCTGAAACAGATATAATATTGTAAATCAACTATACTTCAACATAATAAATTTAAAAATTATACCTGTTTAAATAAGCCATTAAATGAGGTAGCATAAATAAATCTCCTATGCAGAAAAATCCCAAATAGTCTCTATAGATAGTCTGCCTGCAGGAAAGTAGGACATAACACTCACTTCTTAAGTGCAAGCTACACACAGTGACTGTCTTTCAAAGAATACAGGGTGGAAAGAGAAGAAAAGAGTAACCTTTTCATTGGGGGAAAATGACTGTCCCCTCCTGTTGGGCTGCACACCACAGGCCTACAAGGCTTGTGTTTTCCCAGCTTCATGAGGAAAGAAAGAGCCTGGGATCAGCAGCAGAGGCATCTGGGGTTTAATGGATGGGGATGCTTCCACGTCTGAAGCAGGGTCCTGGAGTGATGCCCTCCTGTGTGTCGCAGATGGTGGGCAGGACCTGGTGACAGTCTTCACTCCCAGGTGTTTGGGGGAGAGTACCAGTTATGAAGAAGTGACGTCAGGTGAGGTCTTTAGTTACCAAGGTCATCCTTCACTGCCCTCTTTAGTAAGAAACATCACTAGCTGGAACCTGGGGCTAGTATGTAGGAAGGTCATTCCTCCACTTGGGGTGCAGGTGAATCAGGTGCTGGTCAGGCAGGTGATGAACAGAGAGCAAGACCACAGCCATCCTGAGTGGCTTGATCATTCACCTCCACATCCAGGGATCAGGTTTTAACAAAGAACCATGATGTCCTTTGGATAGTTTTTTCTTTTTTTTTTTCTTTAAGGTTTGTTTATTTATTTGGCCACTTCCATTGGTTTTCATTTATTTACTCTCATCCACCTTTGTTCTTTGGCCTGTGTGGGCCTTCCTATTCAGGTGATGCTTATGGGAAAATTGGAAGCAGATTTGCAAGTACAAAGGGTCACAAATTAGGGGTAAGAGATAACTATGTATAAAATAGATAAGGAACAAGGATATATTGTATAGCACAAGGGACTACAGCCATAAACTTGTGATAACTTTTAATGGAGCATCATGGGCAAAAGTACCGAATCACCACACTGTACATAGATAATGTACCTGAAACAGATATAATATTGTAAATCAACTATACTTCAACATAATAAATTTAAAAATTATACCTGTTTAAATAAGCCATTAAATGAGGTAGCATAAATAAATCTCCTATGCAGAAAAATCCCAAATAGTCTCTATAGATATTCTGCCTGCAGGAAAGTAGGACATAACACTCACTTCTTAAGTGCAAGCTACACACAGTGACTGTCTTTCAAAGAATACAGGGTGGAAAGAGAAGAAAAGAGTAACCTTTTCATTGGGGGAAAATGACTGTCCCCTCCTGTTGGGCTGCACACCACAGGCCTACAAGGCTTGTGTTTTCCCAGCTTCATGAGGAAAGAAAGAGCCTGGGATCAGCAGCAGAGGCATCTGGGGTTTAATGGATGGGGATGCTTCCACGTCTGAAGCAGGGTCCTGGAGTGATGCCCTCCTGTGTGTCGCAGATGGTGGGCAGGACCTGGTGACAGTCTTCACTCCCAGGTGTTTGGGGGAGAGTACCAGTTATGAAGAAGTGACGTCAGGTGAGGTCTTTAGTTACCAAGGTCATCCTTCACTGCCCTCTTTAGTAAGAAACATCACTAGCTGGAACCTGGGGCTAGTATGTAGGAAGGTCATTCCTCCACTTGGGGTGCAGGTGAATCAGGTGCTGGTCAGGCAGGTGATGAACAGAGAGCAAGACCACAGCCATCCTGAGTGGCTTGATCATTCACCTCCACATCCAGGGATCAGGTTTTAACAAAGAACCATGATGTCCTTTGGATAGTTTGTACTCTTTTTTTTTTTCTTTAAGGTTTGTTTATTTATTTGGCCACTTCCATTGGTTTTTCATTTATTTACTCTCATCCACCTTTGTTCTTTGGCCTGTGTGGGCCTCCCATCACCGTGGCCTCTCTCGTCGCAAAGCACCAGCTCTGGGTGCATGCACTCCAGAACTCTTGCTCTGTAGTTGGACACATCGGTCCAGCTGCTCTGCAGCACATGGGATCTTCCCAGGCCAGGGATCAAACCAGTGCCCCCTGCACAACAAGGCGGTGTCCTTATCCACTGGACCACCAGGGAAGCCCTGGTTTGTACTCTTGATACAATGGGATTGCACATAACGTCTGGGCTCTTCTTCCCCGAAACTCAAATTCCCCAGTTTACCTGTGAAATAAAGCATTAGACAAATCCCAAGTGAGGAACACTTTACGAAATGCCTGAGCAGCACCTCTCAAAACTGTCAAGATCATCAGAAACTAGGAACATCTGAGAAACTCTCATAGGCAAGAGGAGGCTGAGAAGACAAGAGTGACTGTGACGCAGAGTCCTGGGTGGAAAGGACATTGGGGTGAGTGACCTCCAATGAAGTATGGACTTCTGTTAGTACTAATACTATCAAGTGTTAAAAATTACGAGAAAGACAAGAAGAAAATATAATGTTTTTATTTTCCTGTTTACAAATTCCTTCTCACAGTGGTCCACCCCTTTGAGTAGGAGGAACCCAAGCCAGTGCCGTTCCCAGCAGGAGTGTTAGAACATATCAGTTCCTCTTTCCTGGCTTGAGTTTAGGACCAAGTAAAAAATAACTTACCCACTTTCTCCAAGAAAATCTAATCCTCAGAAATGTGAATCAGCTGAAAGTGTTTATTTATCGAAATTGCAGCTCATTCACTGAGACCTGCCTCAAGACTCTCTGTCTGTTGAGGCTCACCGATCTAAAGCTATTACTTCATAACCTCCATCCAGTCCTTCTAAACCTCCCAGCGTAGACCCTGACTTCCGCATTCTGAGAAGCTACTAGGACAGTCAGGGTGGGGATGTATCTGCGTCTGAGCTTTGTTTTTTCAAAAAGTTGTTCTGGGGGCTTCCCTGGTGGTCCAGTGGGTAAGGACACTGCCTTACAGTGCAAGGGGCGCCGGTTCGATCCCTGGCCTGGGAAGATTCCACGTGCCACGGAGCAGCTGGACCGATGTGTCCAATTACTGAGCCGGAGCTCTGGAGCTCATGAGCCCAGAGCCGGTGCTCTGCGATAACAGAGGCCACCATGATGGGAGGCCCACACTGGCCAGAGAACAAAGATGGATGAAAATAGACAAATGAAAGACCAATAGAAGTGGCCCACCTGCCTCCCTCCATCCCCACCCCACCCCAGCCCCCCAAAAAAAGGTTGTTCTGGGGTCTTCTAGGAAGTTGACAATCTGCAGCCCTAAGATGAGGGCAAGGGAATTTAATCTTATCTGTAAGAGGATATTCCTATTTCCCCCTGGAACACAATCATCTTTCAGGTAGATATTCAGCTGAATCAGAGTTGACTTTCTATCAGGGCGTTCCTGGTCCTCCCACTTCTACCCATGGCAGCAGTTCTGGGTGGTCTGGGCTTTGGATGCTTTTCAGGGAAGGGCAGAGCACTGATCCTCTGCCTCCTGGCTGGCCTGAGGCCTGTGCCATTGACCAAGTCTGCAGCTCAGGGACCTCTGTCCACCCTCAGTTTACTCAGTCTGAGTATGCACCTTCTCCAACACTGCCCTGTCTCTGAGTTCTGATTTTGATGGCTAATTTGGTCTCCAGTTAAGTTATCTTGGCACATGATATTAATTTTACTGAGAAAATTTTAAATTTTAGGTTTGAAGATCCTAATATTTTTCAAACACTTAGAAGGAAAAATCTAAGTGAAAATAGGATTATGGTCACACTCATCATTTATTAAGTGTGCAACACACTATGTCTAAAAAACAGTGCACATGCCTCAGTTTAAAAGCCCTTGATTACTAAAATGTACTCACATCTGACAATGCAGGGTTAACACAAACCTTCCACTCGCAAAAAACAAACAAAAAAAAACACCTCCGGATCTGTAAAATGCAAGAAAGCAAAGCACAATAAAACAAAGTTTGCCTGTAGATGGACTCATTCTACCTGTCTTTAACAGCACAGCCAGTAGCAGAGCCCCAGAATGCTTCTATTTTCTAGGGAAAAGAAGAGAACTAAATGACTCAAAGTGCCATCCCTGGGGCTATTTGGAGGGGCCAGGCCAAGGCCTGATAATTTCCCCACCTCTGGCATGATCACATTGAGGCTGAGGCTGAATGCCCATTTCTTGGCCATGCTGAGTAGAATGTCTTGTTGGGATGAATGTTGGGGAAGAGTGGTGTCCAGACTGTCGTTCCCCGAGCCTTGCAGACAGATCTCCACCCAGAGATGGAGATCAGCGTGAGGTATATCTGTTGAAGACAGGCTTTGGGTCAAGACCCGAGGAAGAGCATCACAGTGGACTCTATAGGACCTTCTGCAACAGAGTGCTTCCTTGAGTAGCCCTGTGGGGCCCCTAGAGGGCAGATCTCTGCAGTGAAGCATTGGATATGTACCCAAAAGGGACATGAGCTGGGCTCTTGATGACTCTGGGCAGTTGACCCATTCTTAACAGGACTAACACAAAGATCATCAGCAAAGGACACCCCCTGTAGCCGGGAATCTTTCCTTTAAGGGTGGGGTGGGAGGTAGCAGCAAATCTTCAAGTTTTATTGGGAACCACAAATGGCAAGGCCCTTGCCCCCAAGATTCTGATCCAATAGGTCTGGGGTGGGCCTGAAAATCCAAGTTTTTAAAAGGCTTCTTGGTGATTCTTATTCACAGCCCGGTTTACCAGGCACTGGCCGATGACTCAGAGGCCCTCCTGAGGTCAACAGAGGTACCAGGATGCTGTGTCTGTAGGCATCTCTGGGCTGAATGTTAGAAGGCAGTGAACATGTGGTGAAATTCATCAACAGCAAAGGTGAACATCAGCGCCTTGATTTTCAAGACTCTCCCAGTTCTTCAGCCAATTGTCTGAGCCTGAATGAGTGCTCTTCCCATAAAACAGAGAGCTGGCTGGGTGGGGGGTTGGGATGGGAAGTGAGGATGTGGGGGCCCTAGTTCTGGTCCCTTATAGCTGGCACGTTCCAGCCAGGTTTGTTACTCCTGACAGCAGGCTCTCAAAGAGAGCCCGCTGAACTGAACTTTCAGCTCACTGACTTGGCTGCCTTCCCAGCCGGAGAAAACAGCCCTATTATAAACATGCAGAACTGGAGCTGGGAGCAGGAGGAGCAGTCCAAGCTCTTGCCTGAGTGCATCCTGCAGAATGGACTTTTCTGTCAATGAGAACACAGCCCTGCTTTGACTTACCCTGTGTGCTTTGGCAGTTTCGGCATGGTTGTAAAATTTATCCAAGGAAAACTGGCATTTATCTTGGGCTCACTTGCACCCGGCAAAACTGATAAACAGATGGGGGCTTGCCAGGCCACGGTTAATTTGGTTAGCATTTTACAAAACACAAATGTCACCCTTTATTCCCGCTGGAGTTATTTACTGCTAACTGGGAAGTTATTGGTCTGTTATAGTCTAACAGGATCATTCACACCATTTAAAGGATCCACTCTCCAATTTTTGTCCATTATAAGGGGAGGGGAGGGATGTCTAGGGTGGAAAGGGACTTCCTAGCTCTCTTGACCATAAAGGACTGAAATAACCCTGCTGGGTTTGCATGTGCACACAGGACATTTGTCTGTAGGGTCGTGGAGGGAAGAAAGAGCAAAGGAAAGAAAGAAAGCAGTGACTAACACAAAGATCATCAGCAAAGGACACCCCCTGTAGCCGGGAATCTTTCCTTTAAGGGTGGGGTGGGAGGTAGCAGCAAATCTTCAAGTTTTATTGGGAACCACAAATGGCAAGGCCCTTGCCCCCAAGATTCTGATCCAATAGGTCTGGGGTGGGCCTGAAAATCCAAGTTTTTAAAAGGCTTCTTGGTGATTCTTATTCACAGCCCGGTTTACCAGGCACTGGCCGATGACTCAGAGGCCCTCCTGAGGTCAACAGAGGTACCAGGATGCTGTGTCTGTAGGCATCTCTGGGCTGAATGTTAGAAGGCAGTGAACATGTGGTGAAATTCATCAACAGCAAAGGTGAACATCAGCGCCTTGATTTTCAAGACTCTCCCAGTTCTTCAGCCAATTGTCTGAGCCTGAATGAGTGCTCTTCCCATAAAACAGAGAGCTGGCTGGGTGGGGGGTTGGGATGGGAAGTGAGGATGTGGGGGCCCTAGTTCTGGTCCCTTATAGCTGGCACGTTCCAGCCAGGTTTGTTACTCCTGACAGCAGGCTCTCAAAGAGAGCCCGCTGAACTGAACTTTCAGCTCACTGACTTGGCTGCCTTCCCAGCCGGAGAAAACAGCCCTATTATAAACATGCAGAACTGGAGCTGGGAGCAGGAGGAGCAGTCCAAGCTCTTGCCTGAGTGCATCCTGCAGAATGGACTTTTCTGTCAATGAGAACACAGCCCTGCTTTGACTTACCCTGTGTGCTTTGGCAGTTTCGGCATGGTTGTAAAATTTATCCAAGGAAAACTGGCATTTATCTTGGGCTCACTTGCACCCGGCAAAACTGATAAACAGATGGGGGCTTGCCAGGCCACGGTTAATTTGGTTAGCATTTTACAAAACACAAATGTCACCCTTTATTCCCGCTGGAGTTATTTACTGCTAACTGGGAAGTTATTGGTCTGTTATAGTCTAACAGGATCATTCACACCATTTAAAGGATCCACTCTCCAATTTTTGTCCATTATAAGGGGAGGGGAGGGATGTCTAGGGTGGAAAGGGACTTCCTAGCTCTCTTGACCATAAAGGACTGAAATAACCCTGCTGGGTTTGCATGTGCACACAGGACATTTGTCTGTAGGGTCGTGGAGGGAAGAAAGAGCAAAGGAAAGAAAGAAAGCAGTGAGCTCTGATGACAAAGCTTTCAACGGAGATCAAAATTCAGACCAAATGTCCCACCCCAGTGTCTCAGAGCTTTCTTCCTTTTGTGTCCTGGCTAAAGGCACTGGGAGGGATCAGAGACCTCATCGTGGTCTGTTTACTTTGGGAACAATCGCTGGTGTATGAATACTAATGCCTCCCTCCGACCACAACTAATTGAATTGCAGCAGGCAGGCGGTGGAGGGGCTCTGCCCAGCCAGTCCATCACGGTGGCTTCTTGAGGAGCTGCGGACAGTGATTAATACCATCTGCATCCCTAAGAGCACCCTTGAACACCTAAGAGCAGGGATATGAACCTGCATCCTGAGTTTCTATTAACCAGGTCCCTCAGAAAGGCAGCAAACGTTAGGAGTGGCCTTGGCAATTGGAAGGATGGGGGAGACAACCCTCCCCTCAGGTTCCCCCTCTCCTCCTGACTTGAGGTGAGTCCAGGTCATGGTGATGAACCAGGAAATACTTGTGCAGGAACACCAAAGGTAGGGCAGGGCCATCTCTACTGAGCCCAGACCTACCAAATGTACTTAGCTCGTTTGGACTGTGATGGGAGTCCCTGCTTGGGAAACCAAGAAAAGGCAGAGTAACCAAAGGCTTGTGTTGTAGGAGGATATTCTGAAACTAGAACTGACAGAGAAGGGGAAAGGTTGTAGGGAGCAGCTGAAAACAGTCTGTGGCCTTGTCTCCGTCCTAACAAATCATCACATGGGGACCCTAACGTTTGGCCATCCTGGTTGTCTGCATTGTGTTTACACTGCAGAATCCTGCAGCTGGGACCCCGCACTCAGTGGGAATTGGTTCTCCCAGCGAGAAGCTAAGCCCTGCTGAACTGCCTTTGGGGGAGCTAGCCAACGCTGCCCACCAGCCTGGAGGTCTGGACACCATGGAAGTCGTCCAACTCCAGCACCACTGGTTCCCACCTAGGGAGCAGTCAGCCCAGGCCAAGCCTCAGATTGATCCGTTTCATGAGAGCTTTTGCTGTCACCCCGGCCATTCCTGGTGGCAGAGGCTGGCACTTGGCTTGATCCAGGCACAGGTGGATGGGGAGGGAGCTTGCATGAATACGGTCCTGAGGCGGCCCTGGGAACCACAGCTGCTTGGTACCTAGAATTTCCAAACTTTAAAGTCGCTCCCAACACTTTCTTCATTTTCTCATCAGCTTTCTAGGCTTTAAAAAATTAGCCCTACCAATATTGTCAAGACCAATAGTTGCTTTTCTGTACGTGGGTTTCCCAGCTCCATTTCCTCTTTTAAGTATGAAATACCCTCTGCCCATTCTGAACTTTGCAAAAATAAAGTATGTCTTCTTGTAAATATAGATTTAAAACAAACTTTAAAATTGTTTTCTATTTGATTTATATCTTTGTCTATCCATTAATCTATCTACCTGTCCATATATCTATCTCTCTCTTACCTATGACCTACGTATCTATCTGTCTGACTGTCAATCTACCTGTCTATCTTCTTATCTATTTGTTGATCTATCTATATACCTATTTACCAGTCTATCTACTTGTCTGTCTGGCTATCTACCTGTCGGTCTATCTATATATTAGGTATGTATCTATATCCTAGTGGATAAAATAAAACCCATAAGGGACGGCAAGTCTAATGGAACAGCCCTACCTCAGGCAGAAGCAGGGGACAGGATGCTGTTTCAGGCAGCCAGGCAGCTGTGGGTAATTCTGAATCTATGCAGAAAAAGCGGTCTTTCCCTATATCCTGCTTCCTAAACCCACTAGACCAAATGGACAAGAAGGTGTGTGAGGAAAACGGTAATTTATCCACATTTGTACTAAAGGTGAAATATTTTCAATTCCTCTAACCTGCATTGTGTTTACACTGCAGAATCCTGCAGCTGGGACCCCGCACTCAGTGGGAATTGGTTCTCCCAGCGAGAAGCTAAGCCCTGCTGAACTGCCTTTGGGGGAGCTAGCCAACGCTGCCCACCAGCCTGGAGGTCTGGACACCATGGAAGTCGTCCAACTCCAGCACCACTGGTTCCCACCTAGGGAGCAGTCAGCCCAGGCCAAGCCTCAGATTGATCCGTTTCATGAGAGCTTTTGCTGTCACCCCGGCCATTCCTGGTGGCAGAGGCTGGTACTTGGCTTGATCCAGGCACAGGTGGATGGGGAGGGAGCTTGCATGAATACGGTCCTGAGGCGGCCCTGGGAACCACAGCTGCTTGGTACCTAGAATTTCCAAACTTTAAAGTCGCTCCCAACACTTTCTTCATTTTCTCATCAGCTTTCTAGGCTTTAAAAAATTAGCCCTACCAATATTGTCAAGACCAATAGTTGCTTTTCTGTACGTGGGTTTCCCAGCTCCATTTCCTCTTTTAAGTATGAAATACCCTCTGCCCATTCTGAACTTTGCAAAAATAAAGTATGTCTTCTTGTAAATATAGATTTAAAACAAACTTTAAAATTGTTTTCTATTTGATTTATATCTTTGTCTATCCATTAATCTATCTACCTATCCATATATCTATCTCTCTCTTACCTATGACCTACGTATCTATCTGTCTGACTGTCAATCTACCTGTCTATCTTCTTATCTATTTGTTGATCTATCTATATACCTATTTACCAGTCTATCTACTTGTCTGTCTGGCTATCTACCTGTCGGTCTATCTATATATTAGGTATGTATCTATATCCTAGTGGATAAAATAAAACCCATAAGGGACGGCAAGTCTAATGGAACAGCCCTACCTCAGGCAGAAGCAGGGGACAGGATGCTGTTTCAGGCAGCCAGGCAGCTGTGGGTAATTCTGAATCTATGCAGAAAAAGCGGTCTTTCCCTATATCCTGCTTCCTAAACCCACTAGACCAAATGGACAAGAAGGTGTGTGAGGAAAACGGTAATTTATCCACATTTGTACTAAAGGTGAAATATTTTCAATTCCTCTAACCTGGGCTGTTTTAGGCCTTGCTTTCCAATCCCCATCCAATCTAGTAAACAAATAGTCTGACCACCCGGTATGAGCCACGTCCTGGGGTTAAGATATTCCGCCGAGAATCCCAGCGCTCTTCTTAGCTGATCTTCACGGCCACTATTCTTGTGCTTTGAATACCAAACAAAGGAGACAGAGCTGGCTTAGCGGCTGCACAAGCAAGGGGAGGATGGTCAAGAGTTGCCTTCACCCTCCAATTTGTATTTAGGAAATAAATATTCCAAACCCTCACCCGGAAGCCGGGCTTTCCCCTTTGTAATGAAGCAGTAGAGTTTATTATGAAACCCATCAAATCTCGAGAAAGACTGCAGGAGACAGTCTGTCTGGGCCTGAGTCTGTGTCCAAATCCTTGCAAGCCTGCCATCTTTGGTTCCAAGGCCTGATCAAGGGACTGCCAGTGAGACCACCATTCAGAACCTTCCTCATCCCAGAACGGCCCTATTGCAGCCTCACACTCTGTATCTAGATGTCATGTACACACTCCTCCTCTGCCCCATGAAATACAGCTCACAGGGACAGTTAAGAAGAAAGTGATCAAGGTGTAGTAATGAACTGCAGGGCAGAGGGCAGTGTTGCCAAGAGGAGAGAGAAGAGTGTGATTCCAGGGAAGAGAAAGTAGAAATCAAAGGTGCATTGGATCACAGCACGATGTCATTGGGACAGCCTGAGAACCTGCAAAGCAGGTCTCCCAGCATAGGCAGTCTGGCAGGTGGAAACAAGTTACAAACAGAAGCGTTTTTTGTTTTTCTGTGAACATCAGCCCACACTGGTTAGTAGAGACTATAGAGAAGTAATGATGGTTTATTTTGTTACTATGCTTCCTACGTGCTGTGCTCTGACCACTCCAAATATTCCAGGCTCGTTTTTATCCTCCTGATAACCAAGAAGGAGAGGTGATTACCAGCCCCACCTTGCAGATACAGAAACTGAGATGCAGAGAGAATAGGTCAATGCCAGGGAGCCTGACTTGGCATTGACCTACCTCTAACCATGGTCTGTCCTCTAACCATGCTGATGGGCCTGCAAGAGCCCTAGACTCAGGCCTAAAAGGGACATTCTACTGACCCCTGATTGCTGGGCTGGGCATTTGGAGTTTCTGAGACTGTTTATCAGCCAGATTTAGACAACACTCATGACTGAGGACTGAGGGCTCATAATGGAATTATAAATGGGCTGATTACAAAGAGGCACACAGCTTCTCTGGACGGCTGCCCTTTGAATAACCCAAACCAAAGTGAGACAGAGCTGGCTTAGCGGCTGCAAGCAAGGGAGGATGGTCAAGAGTTGCCTTCACCCTCCAATTTGTATTTAGGAAATAAATATTCCAAACCCTCACCCGGAAGCCGGGCTTTCCCCTTTGTAATGAAGCAGTAGAGTTTATTATGAAACCCATCAAATCTCGAGAAAGACTGCAGGAGACAGTCTGTCTGGGCCTGAGTCTGTGTCCAAATCCTTGCAAGCCTGCCATCTTTGGTTCCAAGGCCTGATCAAGGGACTGCCAGTGAGACCACCATTCAGAACCTTCCTCATCCCAGAACGGCCCTATTGCAGCCTCACACTCTGTATCTAGATGTCATGTACACACTCCTCCTCTGCCCCATGAAATACAGCTCACAGGGACAGTTAAGAAGAAAGTGATCAAGGTGTAGTAATGAACTGCAGGGCAGAGGGCAGTGTTGCCAAGAGGAGAGAGAAGAGTGTGATTCCAGGGAAGAGAAAGTAGAAATCAAAGGTGCATTGGATCACAGCACGATGTCATTGGGACAGCCTGAGAACCTGCAAAGCAGGTCTCCCAGCATAGGCAGTCTGGCAGGTGGAAACAAGTTACAAACAGAAGCGTTTTTTGTTTTTCTGTGAACATCAGCCCACACTGGTTAGTAGAGACTATAGAGAAGTAATGATGGTTTATTTTGTTACTATGCTTCCTACGTGCTGTGCTCTGACCACTCCAAATATTCCAGGCTCGTTTTTATCCTCCTGATAACCAAGAAGGAGAGGTGATTACCAGCCCCACCTTGCAGATACAGAAACTGAGATGCAGAGAGAATAGGTCAATGCCAGGGAGCCTGACTTGGCATTGACCTACCTCTAACCATGGTCTGTCCTCTAACCATGCTGATGGGCCTGCAAGAGCCCTAGACTCAGGCCTAAAAGGGACATTCTACTGACCCCTGATTGCTGGGCTGGGCATTTGGAGTTTCTGAGACTGTTTATCAGCCAGATTTAGACAACACTCATGACTGAGGACTGAGGGCTCATAATGGAATTATAAATGGGCTGATTACAAAGAGGCACACAGCTTCTCTGGAAGGCTGCCTGCTCTCTGAGTGTCAGGCAATGGGTAACTAAGACAAGACTTGGTCCTCCAGAGGACAAATCACCTTCCTAAACTCTGTCTAAAGTGACTGTTTCTCAGGCAGCCTTAAGTACAGCTGGCTAGATGATAAAAGTTGGTGCAATCTTTTTGAGACATTAACCACTAACATTTAAATGAATGTATCCTTTTACTTCAAAAGTCTATTTCGGTGTGCTTATTCCATAGAAAAACATACAATTTTGCAAAGACCTGTTCAGGGATGGTCACTGTGGCTTTATCTGAAATAGCAAAGTTCCATACACCAGAAATGTCTTTCCAAGGTGGACTGTTGGAATAAACTATCTTTTATATGCTAGATGTCTGCTAAAAGCAAAATGATGCATCTGAATAACCTAAAATGGAACATTACCCTAGATATTTTATGAAATGAATAAAGAACTCTACAGGCAGAAACATCCCCCTTTTGGTCGAGACGTAAGTGTTCTCCCTTCTCCCTTCCTGCATCCAGAAAGGAGATTGGGGGCTGTGTGGCTTCATGACATGGGGACCTCATGGCATGGAGCAGGCAGGCATCCATCATGAGCCCTTTGTGATGCACCCGTGTAATCCAGGAGTGTGAAACCTGAAGAAAGGGGCTGTGAGGCTCTGGCACTGCTGTTGTTCCATGGAATCTCCATTCTCTGGCCAGAGATCAAGCCCTGGGACTTCAGAGAGGGAGCACAGACTTCAAGACCCTACACTACCAGAGAATGCCCAACACTAGCAAATATCAAACAGCGAGAACTCCCACAAAAGCAAGCAATTGTATACAAGATCCAGCATCACCCAGCCACCAGTAGCACCCTATGCAGGATGCCTCATCCAAACAACAACAGCAGCAGACAGGATTGCTACCTAACTCAGAGCTGCCCATCAGAAAGAAGAAAGAATAAAAAAAATAACCTCACCTCCTCTCACACCCCATATGAAGGTTACTGGAGGAACCTAATGAGGGCAGGAACCAAAAAGAAAAAAGAATTTGATCTCGAAGCCTGGGGAAAGGAGACCTCAAACACAATAAGTTACAAAATTAATAATAAGAAGAAAAAGGCAGAGAAATACTGCACAAATGAAGGAACAACCTAGAAACACAAAAGTCCAAATAAATGAAGAAGAATTAGACAATCTATCTGAAAGATAATTCAGAATAATGATAATAAAGATGACCCACCCAAAACCTTGAAAATAGAATGGATAAAATGGAAGGCAGACATTGAACAAAAACATACAAGAAATTAAGAATAAACATCCCCCATTTTACGAATAATTGTCTTATGAAATAGTCATCACCTGGGGATATTATGGAAAATATGGTGGGCTCAAATTCTATAATCAGCTCAAAGTGATGACCTCGAGGGTTAAGCTCAGAGAGGGGATCTGCTGTCTATTAATACATTATGGTGACCTGCGTTCTTTAAATTTTGAGGTCTTAATGGATATGTACATTTTAACAGAAAAGAAGATATTCAAAAGCAATTCTGTTTTCCAAAAAATCCTCAGGAATCACCCCTGACACCTAGCAATTGTGTTTTAAAAATTCGGCACTTTCTGGCTATCCAAACTAGTTCCCTGCTAGAACTTCATTATGACTCAAAAGTTAATTATGTCTGTTACCATTTCTTCTCCTGGCATGCACCGGCATGGCATCCATCATGAGCCCTTTGTGATGCACCCGTGTAATCCAGGAGTGTGAAACCTGAAGAAAGGGGCTGTGAGGCTCTGGCACTGCTGTTGTTCCATGGAATCTCCATTCTCTGGCCAGAGATCAAGCCCTGGGACTTCAGAGAGGGAGCACAGACTTCAAGACCCTACACTACCAGAGAATGCCCAACACTAGCAAATATCAAACAGCGAGAACTCCCACAAAAGCAAGCAATTGTATACAAGATCCAGCATCACCCAGCCACCAGTAGCACCCTATGCAGGATGCCTCATCCAAACAACAACAGCAGCAGACAGGATTGCTACCTAACTCAGAGCTGCCCATCAGAAAGAAGAAAGAATAAAAAAAATAACCTCACCTCCTCTCACACCCCATATGAAGGTTACTGGAGGAACCTAATGAGGGCGGGAAGCAAAAAGGAAAAAGAATTTGATCTCGAAGCCTGAGGAAAGGAGACCTCAGACATAATAAGTTTCAAAATTAATAGTAATAATGAAAAGACAGAAATACTGCACAAATGAAGGAACAACCTAGAAACACAAAAGTCCAAATAAATGAAGAAGAATTAGACAATCTATCTGAAAGATAATTCAGAATAATGATAATAAAGATGACCCACCCAAAACCTTGAAAATAGAATGGATAAAATGGAAGGCAGACATTGAACAAAAACATACAAGAAATTAAGAATAAACATCCCCCATTTTACGAATAATTGTCTTATGAAATAGTCATCACCTGGGGATATTATGGAAAATATGGTGGGCTCAAATTCTATAATCAGCTCAAAGTGATGACCTCGAGGGTTAAGCTCAGAGAGGGGATCTGCTGTCTATTAATACATTATGGTGACCTGCGTTCTTTAAATTTTGAGGTCTTAATGGATATGTACATTTTAACAGAAAAGAAGATATTCAAAAGCAATTCTGTTTTCCAAAAAATCCTCAGGAATCACCCCTGACACCTAGCAATTGTGTTTTAAAAATTCGGCACTTTCTGGCTATCCAAACTAGTTCCCTGCTAGAACTTCATTATGACTCAAAAGTTAATTATGTCTGTTACCATTTCTTCTCCCACTTGTTCCTAAGCCCTCTTGCCCCACTGCTTTGACATCTGAAATTACTTTTAATAGATTTTAGTTCTGTTGTTTAGTCACTAAATCATGTCCAATTCTTTTGCAAATCCACAGACTGTAGCCAGCTAGGCTCCTCTGCCCACAGGATTTCCCAGGCAAAATTACTGGGATGGGGTGCCTTTTCCTTCTTCAGGGGATCTTCCTGGCCTGAGACTGAGCTTGTGTCTGCTGCATTGGTAGGTGTATTCTTTACTGCTGAGCCACCAGGGAAATCCCTTGATAGAGTTAATCTTTAGTATTCACAGATTCCTTATTTGTGAACTGGCTGACTAACCGAAATGTATCTCTTTCCTTTCTGGTCTCTGTTCCCCCTAAGGAAAATACAGCCTATTCATAAAAAACCCAACCATTAGTTCTCACTGTAGCTCCGTCTCAGGCTCCATCAGATCAGGTTGTAATGTGGGAACACCTATGGGAGGGTGCTACGAGATGCTCCCCTCATTTTCCATCAAAGTAAGATTTGTGCCTCTGGCTGCTGGAAGGACTCTCCTGGAGGTCACAGTGGTCCAGAGTGGCTCAGGTCAAACCCTACTTACGTCCCGTGGCTGGTGGTTACGGGTAACCCCAAGCTGGACCATCTCTGACATCCAGGATGACCTTAAGATGTCCTCCAGCTGCACCTGGCTTTGTCAGTCTTTGCCTACCTTCATATTCTTCAGTTGTTTTCCTTCTCCCACTATTTGCAAAATAGACGAACTATGTAAATATTTAAGTCCTTGAAGGATAATGAAGAAATTGAGTTGAAGCGACTTTTTCCCACCTCTTGGAGTTAGTTGTAAGGAATGCGTTTCCAGCAGGGTTCTCCCCACTGAGATGTCTTTTGGAAAGACAGTAATTCCCCCTGAGATAGGACACTTCCAACAAGAGCGGAGAATCCCTTTGTTTAATATTTGGATCCCATGGCCACCACTTCATTTGGCAGAAAGTACATTTGGTTGGGTCTTTCTCTTCTGAGTTTTCTAGAAGTTCATCAGCTTGCCTGGCAGGAAATAGAAGAAAAATGTGCATGCACCCTGTTCTACAGGTAAGATACCTGGGCTAGAATTGGCCCCGAAGCAGTAGTACTGATGCCTTTTCCTGACTTCCTGACATTTTATTTTCTTCTACACTTGATTCAATAATTGAATCATTTTACTTCATTTCCCCCCATCTGGTAGCTTTCATTTGTTTCTGGCTCTTATAAGTTTTAAATGATTCTTTTTTAATAACTTGGGATAGACTTTATAATATCTTAACATTTTATCTTGGAATTTTTAACATTTTGAAATAATGTCTAAGCTTACATTTCAATAAATTTCAAAACCCATCATTGTTCTACTGAATAAATGTTCCGTAACAGCATGAACAATTTTTATGATACACTCATACTCACTTTATAGATTACTAGTAATGAATAGATATTCAGTGTTACATGATTCACATTGTGATGAAGGTAATTCAATTTAAACTGGGGACCCAGGAATTTCACCTTGGTACTTTAAAAAACAACAGATGACTTGAACATTAATATAAAATATTATGTATTGGCACTAGGCCATTCACAGTAAAGATTATTTTGAAAATCTTACATGTGAAATTTCTCACTCATAAGTGCATTACTCATCTAATCTTTGTTTTGAAGCACTGGTTACTTTAGGTACTAGATTGACAGTATCATTTTTAAAATTATTTTTAGTTTTGACTGTGTCAGGTCTTATTTTTGAAGCTCCGGCTTCTCTCCAGTTGAGGTGCCTGGGCTTAGTTGCCCCAGGACATGTGTGATCTTAGTTCCCCAACCAGGGATCAAACTTGCATCCTTTGCAATGGAAGGTAGATTCTTAGACACTGGATCACCAGGGGAAGTCCCAACATTATCATTTGATTAAGATAGTTTCTTAAGTGAGAAAGAAGAATTACTTTACTTCCATTGTCAAAATCTTTGTAATATTCTAATTTTATTAGACCATGATATCTTATTGATATCTACTGGAAAATTCTCATAACATATAGATTGTTCCTGGGAGTCAACAATGTTATGGTAAAAACAGAGTGAAAAAATCACAGTGACAAGACCTCAAGTATATGAAATGGTGTCCTATGAATGGGATGTTCAAGTCATGGTTTCACATGATGCCAGGAACATGGGAGCACCTGAATGGGGATAAGAGTGTCACTGGTCAAATGATGACAGTGTGTTCTGCTCTCATTTGGAAAATGTGGCAACATTGGCAAGCCCACGTGGTTCAGTGTAAACAGTCAATAAGTGTGAATTGCTTTTTTGACTTTTCTTTCAAGGGGAAAACCCCCCTTTGAAAGTTGCAAAGGTTTTTAAAAGAGAGTTTTATATACAGAACAATACTTGTGTGAGATTTCTTAATAAGTGGATTGCAAGCCAGCCATTGATGGGTAATGTTTTCTTCATTCATAGTTTTCATTCATAGCTTTTGTTCATTTAAAAACACTAGCATTTTAACCCAAGTATCCATCTCTGGGTAAACAAACAAACAAACAAACAAACAAACAAAATGTGATATATTAAATATGGTAAAATATAATTCATCCTTAAAAAGGAAGAACATTCTGATGCACAGTCTAAGCTGGATGGACATGATGCTGAAGGAAAGAAGCCAGACATAAAGGACATCTGCTATATGATTCCACTTATATGGAGGACCTAGAGGCATTCAACTCACAGGGACAGTGAATGCTGGTTGCCAGAAGCTGGGGTGGGTGGGAGGCGGGGAGCTGTGTAGTTTACTGGGCGCAAAGTGCCAGTTTTGCAAGATGGAACATTCTGCAGGTGGGTTGCACAACAAAGTCAGTGTACTAACTTCTAAGTGCACTAAACTGTGCACTTAAAAATGGTTAAGAAAAAGACTTCCTTAATGGTCTGATGGTTTAGATATCACCTTCCAATGCAGGGGATTTAGGTTCGATTCCTGATAAGGTAGCTAAGATCCTACATGCCTCGGCGCCACAAAGCCAAAACATAGAAGCAATATCATAACAAATTTAATGAAGGTTTTAAAAATGATCCACATGAAAAAAATCTTTAAAAAAATGGTTAACATGGTAAATTTTATGTTATATGTGTTTTAGCATGATTTTTTAAAAAAAACTTAAGTGACCAGAAAGTTACAGAATCTGCTCAAACGTTATGAAGAAAATGAGAAGGGTCACAAGGCAGAGCACAGTTGAAAACAGGGGCTAAAGATAAATAAAACATGTTCTAAAAATATTTTTAGAAACGTAAAAAAAACCCAATCATTTACTAAGTACCACTGTATGCTAGATGGGGATGATATGGCCCACTTGCAAGCAGTGAATGGACCATTAAATATGAAAGGACAGTGGCTACCACCCCAATATCACCATAGGGGTGAGCTTCAAAAACAGGAGGATTACCCAGGGATCATGCTTGAACACTGATCAATAACCCTCTGCACGAGTCCTTAGCATAACCTGAGTGCCAATGCACCATCTTAGGATGGAACTTAAAGGTCAGAGCTGGAAGAGGGCTAGAGACTGTCCTTGCGTGCAGTGCTGCCTGCACATTACAGTTGAGGAGGCTGAGGCTGAGGGGCAGTGCAAAGGCCTCCACTCTCTAGCCAGAGCACTTCCTGCTCCGTCCAGCATTTTCCTGCCTCCAGCAAGCCCCTACATCCACACGTCCTCATCTTTCCTCTTCCTGGAGTTTAATTTTTCAGACACTTTTCTCTACAGTCATGGAATTTATTGAATGAGTGGTTGGATGATTTGAAGAACTGTCACAGGTGACTCTGTTTCTCAGAAATTGAGCATAAAAATCTCATCACTTATGGATGTCATAAGTGATGGAATATTGGGAAGTTGTTCTTTCCCTAGCATTGTCCAAATGATAAAAATTAGTCTAAAGAGGAAAATCCACATGTTATTACTGTTGTTCCCACAATCTTGGGTTATTACACTGGCCTGAGTTTGGGAAGTTCCCCCGTGTCACTTTATGTCCCTTTCGGGAGCCTGTTCTCCCAGAGTGTATGGCAGACTTGAGTTCCTGGAACCTGACACCCCCAGGGAGCAGCCCTCGGTCAATAATGAACAGGTGTTGGTGGATAAATACCCCAGTTCCCTCACTCTTATGTGAGAGGGGGCGTAACCCAGAGGTGTGTGCTCTGTGATGTCCCCAGAGGTCTCCAATGGAACGAGGCTCTGGTGGCCAATGGCAATGACTTGCCTGCTAACCCTCCTGCACTGGCTGCCTTTCCCTCCCCTTAGCTCAGGGCTTCCTGTAGCTGCCTCCCGAATGAACTACTTGCCTGGAATTCTCATTCAAGACATTCTCTCCTCAATCAGATTCAGACACCCATAGCCATCACTTTCATAGCGGCTTGTGAGTCTCTCCTGCTTAAAGCAAAAGTCATCACAAATGATGGATGCATACAGTGATGGGAGAACATCTTTGCTCTCTAGCTTTGCAGCTGCTTTCATTCAAATATCCAGCCCAAATCCCAGGGTCTCTTTATTTGAACAGGTTTACTCAACCCACGTATAGACACTGAAATCCCCGCCAACCCAGTTTGCATGGCAATTTCAGGTCTGTGTACACTCCATAACTTAACTCCCCTGTAAAATTTCCACAGGGAAATCAACGTCTGCCTGTATATTTATTTGTTTGTTTTTTAAAGTCACGTGGGCTGTCTGTGTTTATCAACTCTGTCTAGCTTGCATATATACTGCAGATAAGGACAAATCAGGAGACTACTCAGAATCCTTTCTCTTTCTATGCATTCTTCTTAATATTTTCAAGATTGGGACAGGAACAGAGAGGAGAGGCAAAGGTGGAGATGGATACGTTACTTACACTTTCAGCAGATATTCTCACCCTTGAAAGGGAGCTTCCTCTTGCATAAAGACAACACTGCGATTTGTTTTCTTAAAGAGAGTAAAGCAGCCCTGCCCTTTATTTCAGCCTTCCCAGCTGGCACTAGTGGTAAAGAAAATGCTTGCCAATGCATGAGACATAAGAAATGCAGGGTCCCTCATTGGGTTGGGAAGATGTCCTGGAAGAGGGTACGGGAACCCACTCCAGTACTCTGGCCTGGAGAATTCTAGGGACAGAGGAGCCTAGCGGGCTACAATCCATAAAGTTGCACAGAGTTAGACACGACCGAAGCCACTTAGCGCACAGCATGTATGCACACCCTGTGTTTCAAAAAACAGCAATGGGATGGAACTGTGTCGAGAGGTTTTAGTATTGGATTGTGCACTCAAAACAGAGTGAAACAAATTCTCGCATTGTCAAACTATCCAGCAGTTTCAGGGTAGACCGCTCACATCACTTGCTGTCCCTTATTCCAGAGTGAGAGAAGGGCAGAGAAGGTCAAACCTTCCAGATTTAGCTTCCATAAATTCATATTGAATATCCCCTCTAAGCCGCTCCTGTGCTAGCATGATGAAAATAAAGATGATCAGGACATTCTATTTTTACTCAGGAAACATGCAATCTGGTAGTGAAAACAAATCTAACAGATGTGCAAATAAGTGTGTCCAAGTAGGATGGGATGAACTACAAGAAATAAAGAAATAAAAGCAGAGAAATCTGTATGTTCTGTGGAGTCAGCAGAGCTGAGAGGCTGAATCCACCCAGAGAAATTGGGAATGGTTTTCTAGACCATGTATCCTGAGATGAGTGTTGGAGGATGAAGGGACAAAGGCAAAGAGAAGAAGATGGGAAGGGTGTTTCAGGGCCAGGGAACAGCGTGGGTAGAAAAACAGTACATGCAGGAATAGACAGGAGACGGTTAGAAACCTGTATGCCCTAGCTACTGGCTCCTGCCCCCAGATCTAGACAAAGAGCCCTCCACAGTGTTGGAAAACCAGAGATAAGTTTCAGTGGAGCTGAAATGTTGAGGAATCCTAATAAGAGGGAAGAGCCGTAAAACTGGATGAAGCATGGATACTGCTCCAAGCAAGGGGCAGAAAGAGCTGTTGTAAAACAGAAAGCAAGCTCTTTTTAAGGTTCAAAGCTCTGGGGCAGCTGGCAGACAGGATCAAGGAAGCCCCAGGGTTGCCAAGGTGGTGGTTTGGGAGACTGAGGAAGGGCTGTCTCACCCGCAAGGCCCAGCTGTATCTCACGGCAGCAGTGCTGGGCCACTCAGAGCTCCACCAGAGACATGGGCAAGGCCTGCGGGACTATTGATGCAAAGTGGAGCCAAGTGCTCCCAGCCTGGGATCAGCTCCCACCTATCATCTGTCCAAAAG
Organism: Tragulus kanchil; assembly: GCA_022376925.1. Classification (NCBI taxonomy): domain Eukaryota; kingdom Metazoa; phylum Chordata; class Mammalia; order Artiodactyla; family Tragulidae; genus Tragulus; species Tragulus kanchil. The sequence goes on along the minus strand of JAIOJX010000031.1, from coordinate 40,557,759 downwards.
GATGGCCCTCACCTCCCTCTCCTGCAGTGAAGGAGGATGGGGAGAGAGATTATGAAAATTTCAAATCTGAGAAAAACATGCTACCAAAAATGATCAAATTTTTAACTTGAAGCCTCTACAAAAAGCCAGGGAAATATGTTGACCCTACAACACTTGTGCACCATTAAATAACAACAGCAACATCTTTCAATATTGTCCAAAAGGATGGAGTTGTTAGGGAAAGAAATTTCTGGGGACTTAGAGACTGGCATTAGCCATGGGGTGGGGTAAGTAGAGATTGGTCAGCTTGCGTAGAGCAGATGAGTGGCAAAGAGTAAGTGGTGTTACCTATGGAGCACATGAGCTCCAGGTGTGCTGTGAGTGCACAAGACTTGCCCCAAGATCCCATCAGGAATGTGTGCACCATGACAGCTGGTGACTCACTGTGAGGGTTTGTGTTGTGAGGCTTCATGTGCAAACAGCACTGTCTTGACAGTCATGGTGGTTTCCATCTATTTTCTCACAAGACAGACTCTCAACTCAGCAGAAAGAAGATGCAACTGAAACTTGGTCCATGTACAAGAAGTAGAACGAAAATCCCCTCAGGCCAAGTACACAGATAGCTTCTGTGACATGAGAACGGGACAGATAAGGACCAGACAGATCTTTGAAATGAAAATCCAGTTCTCTACAGTGCGTGGGCTGCTGAATAAAGAAATAGATGCAGGCATAAAACCTGAAAAACTCAGAAGTCAATGATGTACACACAAGAACAAGAGAAAGAAAGGCAGCTAGAAGACATAGAAGAAAGTTTAAAGTTGGAAAATGGATCTAAAAGATGCAAATCCCTTTCAGGGGAGATGGTAATTAAAGAATAGACATTGCAGAAGGCACAGACAGGCAAAGAAATGGTTTGGGAAGTTTTCCCAGAGCTTAAAATACACAAATGTGCACACACATACACACGATGACCATGTTTCAGTTTCCTGAGAAACACAAGGCATTTCATTCTTAGGAAACCCCTATACTTTTCATGAAACTGGGACACAGGCAGTGAAGAGTATTACTAAAATCTTCTAGAACAGAAAAAAAAGGGCATCTATAAAAAAGATACTATTTTCACCCTATTATATTGGTAAATTTTAGTAGATAATAATTATTGATTCATTTATTCAATAAATATTTTTGCTTTCTGGACCAATGGTAAGCCTAATTGTCAGCATTGCTGGGAACAAAATAGGTGTCCTATCCTTGAAAGACTTGCATTGCAGAGCAGGTAATGGTTAATAAAACAGATAAATAAAAGAACTTAATTTTAGATGATAATATCCCTGCCAGTAAATAAATAGCATCATTTAGCAGATCGGGTAGTTTGATGAACTACAACGAAAACCTCAGAGGGTGCAAGGAAGATGACCAAGATGTTACTGGTTGGCTGAGCCCCTGGAGATGGAGTTGGTGTTGGAGTTGGGTGGATAGAGCTTTCCTGAATGAAGAGTGAAGCAAAGATCCAAGGGTTGGATGAGGAGTAGGAAGCCATGGTGTCCAGCGCATGTGGACAATGGGGTGTGGGCCATGTTATAGAGTGTGGGGATTTAAACAACACACCCATTCATCAGCAGCAGGGAATAAAGGAAATTCTAATGGTAGGACAGTACAAGATCAGGTCAGGGTCAAGACAACCACCTTGAGAGAAGATTGGATTTGATTAAAAATGCTATGAGAACTCAGAGATATTTGAGAAAAGAGTGATGTGATTTTTTTCAAGTGTATTCTGGAATTGTTTGGAGAAGGCACTGCAGAAGAAAGGAAGCAATAAGACCACTCAGGAGAAGAGGAGCCCATGGCTCAGGTAGAGTTTCAGGACTGGACAAATCAGAGGAGCTGAAGATAGCTCCCAGTTTTGGCTTGAGCCTCTGGGTTGATAGTTGGTGCCATTGACTATGATATGAGAAAGTGGGCAGGGATAGAAGACAGAACTGCTGGGAGGGGCTTGACAAGAGCAGAAGGCTGATAGGAACCTGTGAAGGTGTGGGAGGGGAAGAAGTAATCAGCCTGACATTTTTAAAGGATTAAGTGGGAGAAGGGTACTCCAAAGGAGGGCATGGGCCTGAGTGTAGGGACTCCTGCAGCATTCAAGAGACTCAAAACCAAGGTGGAGGGCAGGGTGGAGAAGAGAAGTTTCCAGAGAAAGGACTAAGGTGAAACACAGAAGGGTATGGGATGGTTGGGAGGCTCGGGAAGAGCATAACAATCAGGGTTCATGATGACTCCCAGATTTTAGAGTGAAGGCATGTAAAGGACATCATCCCATGGATAAAAACATTAAAGACCACAGGGAACAGATGTCTTTCTCTCATCAAATCTGTTTCTCAAATTTGGGGCCCATGTCCCCACGACATCCAGGGTGGGACCCAGGGACATCAATCCCACTGGATACAAGAACATTGAAAGACCACGAAAAAGTTTTAGCTTTTCAAAAAGGGTGCAAGGAAGATGACCAAGATGTTACTGGTTGGCTGAGCCCCTGGAGATGGAGTTGGTGTTGGAGTTGGGTGGATAGAGCTTTCCTGAATGAAGAGTGAAGCAAAGATCCAAGGGTTGGATGAGGAGTAGGAAGCCATGGTGTCCAGCGCATGTGGACAATGGGGTGTGGGCCATGTTATAGAGTGTGGGGATTTAAACAACACACCCATTCATCAGCAGCAGGGAATAAAGGAAATTCTAATGGTAGGACAGTACAAGATCAGGTCAGGGTCAAGACAACCACCTTGAGAGAAGATTGGATTTGATTAAAAATGCTATGAGAACTCAGAGATATTTGAGAAAAGAGTGATGTGATTTTTTTCAAGTGTATTCTGGAATTGTTTGGAGAAGGCACTGCAGAAGAAAGGAAGCAATAAGACCACTCAGGAGAAGAGGAGCCCATGGCTCAGGTAGAGTTTCAGGACTGGACAAATCAGAGGAGCTGAAGATAGCTCCCAGTTTTGGCTTGAGCCTCTGGGTTGATAGTTGGTGCCATTGACTATGATATGAGAAAGTGGGCAGGGATAGAAGACAGAACTGCTGGGAGGGGCTTGACAAGAGCAGAAGGCTGATAGGAACCTGTGAAGGTGTGGGAGGGGAAGAAGTAATCAGCCTGACATTTTTAAAGGATTAAGTGGGAGAAGGGTACTCCAAAGGAGGGCATGGGCCTGAGTGTAGGGACTCCTGCAGCATTCAAGAGACTCAAAACCAAGGTGGAGGGCAGGGTGGAGAAGAGAAGTTTCCAGAGAAAGGACTAAGGTGAAACACAGAAGGGTATGGGATGGTTGGGAGGCTCGGGAAGAGCATAACAATCAGGGTTCATGATGACTCCCAGATTTTAGAGTGAAGGCATGTAAAGGACATCATCCCATGGATAAAAACATTAAAGACCACAGGGAACAGATGTCTTTCTCTCATCAAATCTGTTTCTCAAATTTGGGGCCCATGTCCCCACGACATCCAGGATGTGACCCAGGGCTAGTCCCACACAGATGGCGAGCTGAAATAACAGATTACATCACTGATGATCACAATGAGAACATTGCAACCACCAGACAACTTCCAGATAATAAACTTTATGAACTTGGGGCAATATTCCCTCTCCTTGAGAAACACTAAAAAAGAAATATTATTTATTGAGGGTGAAGTGGAGACTGAGAGGATAAGCAGAGCAGATGAGTTGCCTTATTTCTGTTTGCAGCAAAGGATATAAAAATAAGGACTGATTTGAAAAGAACTATTTGGGGGGTGTGCAGGCTGATGAATATGGGGTTAGCAAGTTTCTGGGTGGGAAAGCACCAGAAGGTCCCTCCAAAGCAGGCCATTCTTGGTACTAGCTAAACCACATAGGTGTCTCAGTCAAATCAGTCCAGTCGTTGTTATTCTTGTTGAGTCATTAAGTCATGTCCAACTCACTGCAACCACATAGACTGCAGCACGACAGATACCTCCGTCCTCCACTGGTTCCCTGGAGTTTGCCCACATTCACGTCTATTGAGTCGATGATGCTATCTAACCATCACATCCTCTGCTGCCCTCTTCTCCTTTTGTCTTCAGGCTTTCCCAGCATCAAGGTCTTATCCAATCGGTCAGCTCTTCATATCAGACAGTCAAAGTATGGGAGCTCAACTTCAGCATCAGTTCTTTCAATGCAGGGTTGATTTCCTTTAGGATTGACTACTTTAATCTTATCTTCCCCAGTATCACCGTTTGAAGGTATAAATTCTTCGGCACTTGGCCTTCTTTATGGTCCAACTCTCACATCCATACATGACTACTGGAAAAACCACAGCTTTCATTATATGGACCTTTGTTAGAAAAGTGATGTCTCTGCTTTTTAACACTCTCTCTAGGTTTGGCATAGCTTTCCTTCCAAGGGGTAAGCATCTTTTAATTTCATGGCTGTAGTCACTGTTACCAGTGGGCCCAAGAAAATCTGTCACTGCTTCCACTTTTTCCCTTTCTATTTGCCATTAAATTTCACCATTTATGAGAATACACATGGGGGATGTTCCTGCATACAGGTATTCAGTCCATTATTGAATTGAATATAAGTTCATATTCATTTCCATTCTCCTATTAGTATTACTAAAATAATATTTTTAATGGACAGCTGTATTCTGTTTCTTGTAATTCTTATCTGTAACTTCTATCTGGAGAACCACTCAATTTTCTTTTCCTCTAATAAGTGGATGAATGAAACTCAGATCAACTGTCATTTCCCTCTACTAATTATTCATTACAGATGGCTGAGAAATACTTTAAAAAGTCATGCTTACACAATGTTGAATACTGACTTTAGAAATTATTAATTCAACAAATCCAAACAAGCTTCCAATCAAGAAGAACTGAAGTGATTTCATAATGTGTCTAAATATTGACCTTTGTTCTTCAACTTTTGGGTATTTCAACAGCAAGATAAGGAAATACCAACCAGGGATTAAAATCTCAACCTTGTGAACATTATACATAGTGACCTGAGTAATGGTGCAGACAGACATGGAAATAGTGTGCACCAGACAAATCTCAGACCTTTTTTTGTTCTTCAGGGCCCCCTAGTTTCCTCCGTCCTCCACTGGTTCCTGGAGTTTGCCCACATTCACGTCTATTGAGTCGATGATGCTATCTAACCATCACATCCTCTGCTGCCCTCTTCTCCTTTTGTCTTCAGGCTTTCCCAGCATCAAGGTCTTATCCAATCGGTCAGCTCTTCATATCAGACAGTCAAAGTATGGGAGCTCAACTTCAGCATCAGTTCTTTCAATGCAGGGTTGATTTCCTTTAGGATTGACTACTTTAATCTTATCTTCCCCAGTATCACCGTTTGAAGGTATAAATTCTTCGGCACTTGGCCTTCTTTATGGTCCAACTCTCACATCCATACATGACTACTGGAAAAACCACAGCTTTCATTATATGGACCTTTGTTAGAAAAGTGATGTCTCTGCTTTTTAACACTCTCTCTAGGTTTGGCATAGCTTTCCTTCCAAGGGGTAAGCATCTTTTAATTTCATGGCTGTAGTCACTGTTACCAGTGGGCCCAAGAAAATCTGTCACTGCTTCCACTTTTTCCCTTTCTATTTGCCATTAAATTTCACCATTTATGAGAATACACATGGGGGATGTTCCTGCATACAGGTATTCAGTCCATTATTGAATTGAATATAAGTTCATATTCATTTCCATTCTCCTATTAGTATTACTAAAATAATATTTTTAATGGACAGCTGTATTCTGTTTCTTGTAATTCTTATCTGTAACTTCTATCTGGAGAACCACTCAATTTTCTTTTCCTCTAATAAGTGGATGAATGAAACTCAGATCAACTGTCATTTCCCTCTACTAATTATTCATTACAGATGGCTGAGAAATACTTTAAAAAGTCATGCTTACACAATGTTGAATACTGACTTTAGAAATTAATTCAACAAATCCAAACAAGCTTCCAATCAAGAAGAACTGAAGTGATTTCATAATGTGTCTAAATATTGACCTTTGTTCTTCAACTTTTGGGTATTTCAACAGCAAGATAAGGAAATACCAACCAGGGATTAAAATCTCAACCTTGTGAACATTATACATAGTGACCTGAGTAATGGTGCAGACAGACATGGAAATAGTGTGCACCAGACAATCTGCCCTGCAGCTTCCTCTACTCTCTTGCATCTGAGCTGGAGGAATTTGTTGTATTATGCATCACTAATGAATATTCTTACCTTCATTGTACTTAAGAAACAGTGATTGCATAATACTCTGTTTTTACTCTAATTTGTATTCTCAATACAATAAAAATCAGATGATATAATTTTTAGTGACAGACCCCATAACTTAGAGGGTCATATGGTCCCAGAGAGGAAGTCAACAAATGCCCAAATATTGCTAACATTGCTTTCTTTTTCATCCAGGGATATTTAAAGGTGCTATATTCCAACAGCAGGTAGATCATTTATATAGACTTGCATGTACTTTTTCTCACTTACTTTTTAAATTTTTACTTACATTTTTGATCTCAGCACACAGCATATGGGAACTTAATTCTCCATTCAGGGATCAAACCTGCAGGGACCTTCCGCAGAAACGGAAGGCAGCGGGATTACCCCCGGCGGAACCGGGAGATCTTGGAGAAAGGCAAATCTTGAACTGCCCGCCCCACAGCCCCCTGGCTGAGGCAGGGGACAATCAGACGCGACAGGGGTTCCATCGAAGTAGTTCCACTTTATTAATGAAGATCCACAGCTTTTATAGGCAAGTGAAGGGGGTTTTGCACGGGACTTCCTATAGATTACACCAATCAAGCTAAAGACCAAGCAATCATTCACGAGCGCGGAAACCAAGGGAACCAATCAGAAATTTTGACCATCAATTAACAATGTAGATCACGCCCTGCCTCTTCCTGTAGGCGCCATCTTAGCTGCAAACTTGTGCTTAAGCTTCTTTAAACAATGCACTTAAGCTTCCCTTCATTTCCATGTCCCTTCCTGTAGGCGCCATCTTAGCTCCAAGCTGAAACAATGTGCTTAAGCTTCTTTTCACTCCCACACCCCTCCCTGTAGGCACCATCTTAGCTCCAAACTGCAAACATGTGCTTAAGCTTCTTTATGCTTAAAACGGTCCTCTTTCAATTCAGAGCCCCACAAAATCCACACTCCTTGCATTGGAAGTGCAGAGTTTTAACCACTGGACCACCAGGAAAGTCTCATTGTTCACTTATTGATGTGGGAAGAGTCAGGAAATACACACCGCTGGCTATACACAGCTTTAGTTGTAGCTTTAGATCTGCTTCAGTGTCAGGGGAGGAAATTGAAAGAATCTGGGGATGAACACAATGATTAGGTTAAAAGAAGTTGTTTGATGGTATACAATGAGAAGTGGATAAAATGTATCTCCAAGCAACATGTATGAACCATGTGAAAACTGAAAAGAGAAGTCACAGAAGAACCAGGGATCTAACATAGCCTGATTTGTACCAGGTTAAGACAGTGTGCTGCTCGCTCACCTAGACCCTTACTGACCCAATAAAGGCCTGTCAGCTCCCACTTGCCCATCCCTGCATCCTTCTGCTTAAGGACTTTGGTTGCTCAAGTCTGCTTCTCCTAAAGGTGCTTCTGGGTGGAATTTCTGGGGCACTAATAACCCTTAAGAAGCCCTTGACTAGTCACTGAAAGTGTTAGTGGGTCAATGTCCCAGACCCCCATCCTTTGGTTGGGATGACCCTGAGGTGGGTTTTCTAGTGATATGGCACCTAGAGGTCCCAGTAGAAATAAATTACTGTTATCCCCACCAGGGACTGACTTGATGACAAGCCCTTTGCTCCCTGCCTTCCTGCCTCATTTACCCCAATCCTTCATCTGTGTTTCCCAGGACCACCCCCTAAATAAACTACTTTTACTTTGATTTTTGTCTGCTTCTAGGGAAGTCTAAATCAGATAGCATGACTTGACCCCCATGTCTCCTGGGATTAGTTCTGAGTGGAGTTGGTAGCCATGGCTGTGCCATACCATGAGGGTCAGAGTTCTTCCCCAGGGATCTCTCACTAATGAGTTTTCTGAGTTGCAGTTGGGTGAATGTGATCCACTTCTTCATCCCTTCCAACTCAGTGCAGTCGCTGCCAGGAGCCGGGAGCGTTGGGGTAAACATGACATTTTCCTCATGCTCAGCAAGACAGGAAGTTCATTAAATTTGGTATAAATCTTTGCCTTTAAAGTGCCAGTTGGTGATTTATTTTCTCCTTCTGTTTAGATTTTTTACAGCATAGGTGCCAACCTCTGGAATCCAATCCAAAACCCCAAGCGAAGTCCTGCTGATAAATCAACAAAAACCCTGTTTGCACAACGCAAGCCAAATGCAAATCCCTCATCCTTGTGAGGGAGCCTAATGATCACTTTGCAATGTTATGAAAGGTGCCATGTTGAAGTATCTTCCTAGTTCTCACCTTGGCCTCTAAAAGAATATCCTCTGACTGCCTTTCTTCAGAGAAAATCCACAGATAAATAAAACTTCTAAAATGTATCTCCAAGCAACATGTCATCAAAAGAAGAAAACCAGGGATCTAACATAGCCTGATTTGTACCAGGTTAAGACAGTGTGCTGCTCGCTCACCTAGACCCTTACTGACCCAATAAAGGCCTGTCAGCTCCCACTTGCCCATCCCTGCATCCTTCTGCTTAAGGACTTTGGTTGCTCAAGTCTGCTTCTCCTAAAGGTGCTTCTGGGTGGAATTTCTGGGGCACTAATAACCCTTAAGAAGCCCTTGACTAGTCACTGAAAGTGTTAGTGGGTCAATGTCCCAGACCCCCATCCTTTGGTTGGGATGACCCTGAGGTGGGTTTTCTAGTGATATGGCACCTAGAGGTCCCAGTAGAAATAAATTACTGTTATCCCCACCAGGGACTGACTTGATGACAAGCCCTTTGCTCCCTGCCTTCCTGCCTCATTTACCCCAATCCTTCATCTGTGTTTCCCAGGACCACCCCCTAAATAAACTACTTTTACTTTGATTTTTGTCTGCTTCTAGGGAAGTCTAAATCAGATAGCATGACTTGACCCCCATGTCTCCTGGGATTAGTTCTGAGTGGAGTTGGTAGCCATGGCTGTGCCATACCATGAGGGTCAGAGTTCTTCCCCAGGGATCTCTCACTAATGAGTTTTCTGAGTTGCAGTTGGGTGAATGTGATCCACTTCTTCATCCCTTCCAACTCAGTGCAGTCGCTGCCAGGAGCCGGGAGCGTTGGGGTAAACATGACATTTTCCTCATGCTCAGCAAGACAGGAAGTTCATTAAATTTGGTATAAATCTTTGCCTTTAAAGTGCCAGTTGGTGATTTATTTTCTCCTTCTGTTTAGATTTTTTACAGCATAGGTGCCAACCTCTGGAATCCAATCCAAAACCCCAAGCGAAGTCCTGCTGATAAATCAACAAAAACCCTGTTTGCACAACGCAAGCCAAATGCAAATCCCTCATCCTTGTGAGGGAGCCTAATGATCACTTTGCAATGTTATGAAAGGTGCCATGTTGAAGTATCTTCCTAGTTCTCACCTTGGCCTCTAAAAGAATATCCTCTGACTGCCTTTCTTCAGAGAAAATCCACAGATAAATAAAACTTCTAAGGGAACACCAGGGCAGCAAACACATATGAAGGGGAAAGAAAATTGCCTCAGGATGCAGTTGGTGGGCCCAGTCATCCATCGTGTTGGGTAGCACAGTTCCTAAGTGTGTGATTCTCCATCTACGAAGGAGTCTCAATGTGACTTCCACACAGGATCTTAGAGAAACCTGCATAGGATTGCTGAGACAAGGCTAATTTCTACATGTTATCAGCTTAGGCTCAGGCATGGAACTGAATCCATCTGACTCTCTATTTCCTCATCTTATGATGGCTGAAAGAATTAAATACCTTCGAAGCAATAATATTTATTAAGCACCTATTCTGTTCCAGAATTGGGTGAGGTTTGGGGATATACAAGTGAATCAAATGATTAGGGCCAATGGAAAGAAGGTTAGGTACAGTTGAAGAATTGAAAGCAAAGAGATGAAAGAAAAAGGAGGTTGACCCTGTTGGCAAGAGGCAAACCTCATGTCATGCCTCAAAATCAGCAACCAGGAGTTAAGTCTCTGTGCAAAGAGTGACTGGAAACCATTAAGGGGTATTGAGCAAGGGATTGGGTGGCAAGAGAATAAATCAGGAGCAAGAAGAGAATGGATGAGATCAGAGTAATAGCATAAAGCATCCAGACCAGAATCTGATCCGGTACAGGATTGAGCAAATGCTGGTTCATCCCCCTCCTCTTTGTCTCTTTCCCCTCAGACATAGGAGTTACTATCCTGCCCTAACATGACATTTTCCTCATGCTCAGCAAGACAGGAAGTTCATTAAATTTGGTATAAATCTTTGCCTTTAAAGTGCCAGTTGGTGATTTATTTTCTCCTTCTGTTTAGATTTTTTACAGCATAGGTGCCAACCTCTGGAATCCAATCCAAAACCCCAAGCGAAGTCCTGCTGATAAATCAACAAAAACCCTGTTTGCACAACGCAAGCCAAATGCAAATCCCTCATCCTTGTGAGGGAGCCTAATGATCACTTTGCAATGTTATGAAAGGTGCCATGTTGAAGTATCTTCCTAGTTCTCACCTTGGCCTCTAAAAGAATATCCTCTGACTGCCTTTCTTCAGAGAAAATCCACAGATAAATAAAACTTCTAAGGGAACACCAGGGCAGCAAACACATATGAAGGGGAAAGAAAATTGCCTCAGGATGCAGTTGGTGGGCCCAGTCATCCATCGTGTTGGGTAGCACAGTTCCTAAGTGTGTGATTCTCCATCTACGAAGGAGTCTCAATGTGACTTCCACACAGGATCTTAGAGAAACCTGCATAGGATTGCTGAGACAAGGCTAATTTCTACATGTTATCAGCTTAGGCTCAGGCATGGAACTGAATCCATCTGACTCTCTATTTCCTCATCTTATGATGGCTGAAAGAATTAAATACCTTCGAAGCAATAATATTTATTAAGCACCTATTCTGTTCCAGAATTGGGTGAGGTTTGGGGATATACAAGTGAATCAAATGATTAGGGCCAATGGAAAGAAGGTTAGGTACAGTTGAAGAATTGAAAGCAAAGAGATGAAAGAAAAAGGAGGTTGACCCTGTTGGCAAGAGGCAAACCTCATGTCATGCCTCAAAATCAGCAACCAGGAGTTAAGTCTCTGTGCAAAGAGTGACTGGAAACCATTAAGGGGTATTGAGCAAGGGATTGGGTGGCAAGAGAATAAATCAGGAGCAAGAAGAGAATGGATGAGATCAGAGTAATAGCATAAAGCATCCAGACCAGAATCTGATCCGGTACAGGATTGAGCAAATGCTGGTTCATCCCCCTCCTCTTTGTCTCTTTCCCCTCAGACATAGGAGTTACTATCCTGCCCTTAAACACCTCCTCCAAGGCAATTTCCCCTGGTAACGGTTAAGCTCTCGCCTACCTTCATGATCTAATTACCCATAGGAGGGCAAAGATCATTTATTCTTTGGGAAGAGGAAATGGGGAATTAAGTTTTATGAGCTAACGTAGAAAGGGCTTCTGTTTAACAAGAATCATTGTAAAATGGTTACATGTTTCATATTGATGCATATAGTGAGGCACTAAAGAGGTTATGGGATTCTAGAAGTCGTATCGTAGGATCAAAGGTAACTCAAATGGTTGGGCAAAGTCGAAGGGATCTGGGCTTCATAACATAAGCATGTGTGCTTGGAAAATTCTTGTCATGTTGATAAATTTTTTTTTTCATAAATAGAGTAAGTACATGAAAGAACAATGGCAGTTCATTAGGAATAGCTATGGTTCATGAAATTTTGCAATTAGGTAAGATGTGAATTGTAGATTATAAGATTTAGCTCGGAAAGTGTTGACTTACATAGATTTGTAAAGATAAAGACATCTAACCAATTGAATGTGGCTGAACAAAGAGATTTCTGTTCAGCTTTTATCTTTAAAATATGCACGAGATGGACATAGACAAACACAGAATTATGTCACCATCAGGGAGTTTTAAGAAACCCAGAAAACTAAATGTTAACGATGCTTTCTAAAACAAAAGTCCCTGGAAACTCCAGAAAGCTTTATTTTGCTACATTTAGGCCAAGGAGGACAGGGAAATGAGGAGTGCATTAGTGGTGGTAGATTTAATAATCTGCTAAGGAAAAGGATTTGCAATTGGAAACTGAGAGACAGAATCAAAATCCAGAATTGGTGAACTGCTAAGAAATAATCCGAACTGGATAAATTGGCATATGAAATTCCAGAGCTAGCCTGGCAACTAAAAAACCCATGGAATAAAAATGACAAATATCATCTTCATTTATGTGCTTTCTAAGATTTTGTTATCCAATGCTTACCCAAGGTATTAAGTTATACAGGATTTTTTCCTGTGAAAATGCAATAAATAATAGTAAATTTCTAAGACTAGCAGAATTAAAAGAACAAGAAGTTTTCAAAAATCATGAGAATTATCAGAAGACTCATTTCAGTCACTCAGTCATGTCCAGCTCTTTGTGACTCCACGGACTGCAGCACACCAGGCTTCCCTGTCCTTCACCATCTCTCAGAGCTTGCTAAAATTCATGTCCACTGACTCAGTGATACCATCCAACCATTTCATCCTCTGTCATCTCCTTCTCCTTCTGCCTTCTATTTTTCCCAACATCAGGGTCTTTTCCAATGAGCCATCTCTTTGCATCAGGTGGCCAAAGTATTGGAGTTTCAGCTTCAGCATTATTCCTTCCAGTGAATATTCAGGGTTGATTTCCTTTGAGATTGACTGATTTGATCTCCTTGCAGTCCAAGGGACTCTCAAGAGTCTCCTCCAGCACCACAGTTCAAAGGCAACAATGGCAGTTCATTAGGAATAGCTATGGTTCATGAAATTTTGCAATTAGGTAAGATGTGAATTGTAGATTATAAGATTTAGCTCGGAAAGTGTTGACTTACATAGATTTGTAAAGATAAAGACATCTAACCAATTGAATGTGGCTGAACAAAGAGATTTCTGTTCAGCTTTTATCTTTAAAATATGCACGAGATGGACATAGACAAACACAGAATTATGTCACCATCAGGGAGTTTTAAGAAACCCAGAAAACTAAATGTTAACGATGCTTTCTAAAACAAAAGTCCCTGGAAACTCCAGAAAGCTTTATTTTGCTACATTTAGGCCAAGGAGGACAGGGAAATGAGGAGTGCATTAGTGGTGGTAGATTTAATAATCTGCTAAGGAAAAGGATTTGCAATTGGAAACTGAGAGACAGAATCAAAATCCAGAATTGGTGAACTGCTAAGAAATAATCCGAACTGGATAAATTGGCATATGAAATTCCAGAGCTAGCCTGGCAACTAAAAAACCCATGGAATAAAAATGACAAATATCATCTTCATTTATGTGCTTTCTAAGATTTTGTTATCCAATGCTTACCCAAGGTATTAAGTTATACAGGATTTTTTCCTGTGAAAATGCAATAAATAATAGTAAATTTCTAAGACTAGCAGAATTAAAAGAACAAGAAGTTTTCAAAAATCATGAGAATTATCAGAAGACTCATTTCAGTCACTCAGTCATGTCCAGCTCTTTGTGACTCCACGGACTGCAGCACACCAGGCTTCCCTGTCCTTCACCATCTCTCAGAGCTTGCTAAAATTCATGTCCACTGACTCAGTGATACCATCCAACCATTTCATCCTCTGTCATCTCCTTCTCCTTCTGCCTTCTATTTTTCCCAACATCAGGGTCTTTTCCAATGAGCCATCTCTTTGCATCAGGTGGCCAAAGTATTGGAGTTTCAGCTTCAGCATTATTCCTTCCAGTGAATATTCAGGGTTGATTTCCTTTGAGATTGACTGATTTGATCTCCTTGCAGTCCAAGGGACTCTCAAGAGTCTCCTCCAGCACCACAGTTCAAAGGCATCAATTCTTTGACGCTCATCCTTGGAGAAACAAAAGTTGCTTTCTTTTCTCAGTGACTTACTAGAGTGTATTCTTAAAATGATAAATGAGGAAACTTCTGGTTAATTCCTAGAAAAATTCTCAAGTGAAAACTTAAACTTGATTTTGAGCTCTTAATAAGGAGAATGCATACGCCACAGTAAGGTCAATAAGTCCTTTCACGAGGCTGCTGATTTCATTTCCCACTGTGCTTCTGAGATGGCAATCAAGACCAGAGGAGCAGGCCACTGGGTTTATTTGTAGCAGACACAACTGTCACCTACTGGGAGGGAATCAGGCCAGGTACTTCTACATCAGAGAGCCTCTTTGTTGTTGTCCAATAAAGATGATTTCTTCATCCCATTCCATCACATTCAGGTACTCCATCTGGTTGGGACTCAGGTTTTCATCCTGGACTTTTTCTAAGTGTGAGTGGACAAATCCACACATTGAGTCCTACCTGTAAATCTGATAAAACACAGGAAAGAGTGGTTTACCTATGAATTGTTGGGCAAATGCCATCTCTATCATCCCATTCAATACAGGGTGTTTAATGCTGTTCTTCCTAGCAGAGGGACAATATGCTACTATCATGTTCTCGATGAAGGTAAAGCTTTAGTGACTGGTAGGAAAGCAATTGTGTTTGGAATTACCTGAGTGATAACCATACTGTTGGGGCAACAAAGTGATGGCTACATGGTTAACATTGAGGAATGCATCGACCTCTTCGGGAAGAGTTTTAGCTTGGCGGGGAGACTGGTTAAGTCTTGCTGTAACATTGGATGGGATGCCTGCATTCTTCCCAGGGAGCTCCATTCCAACATGGCCCCAGAGAAGCTCTGCACGGCAGAGCCCTTACATCATCTGTACTATATGTACACTTGGTCAGACTGTGTAAACTTTGACATGTGGGTGTCAATCTTTCTCATATTTGCAGATGGCTTTATCAGAGCGTGATTAGTTTCCAGAACAAATTTGAGCAAAAGAAAACATTACCTACAGTATGTAAGCCAACAGACCAGCTAGTTTTCAGATTTGTCTATTTACATGGGCACTGGATGTTTTGCTAAGGCTCTTTAAAACTGATGGTAATTGAACAGTGCCAGTGTGTTAGTGGAAGCTGATGAGTTGTAAAGGTTTTATAAACAACCAGGGTGGATTTGGCCACAGCCTTGCTGGTAATGTTTGTTAATCTCCCTGTGCAAGTGTGCACCTAACACAATGTAAATACTCTAGAATTTGGAGGTGTCAATAGTGTAACTTTTACTGTTTGTAAAATCATTCTTTGATATCATCAGTAAGTTGACTGAATGTCCCATGGCCAAATATAATAAAACCTTAAGTAAGCGCTTGCAGAGAAATAAGGGGAAACATGTGTTTTATTTTTACCCCACTGCATGTTTGTTAAAGGATCACCGCAGACTGATAAATACAGTCATGACTGCCTGTGTGAAGATTTCTGCCTGGCTTCCAGTGAAGGCTCATTTTATTCTGTTCTGAGAAGGAAAAGAATCTGTTAAAAATTATTTGATGGCTTAGTTTACGTATCTTGCTGAGAAAGACTACTATATAGAATTTTCAGGGAAAATCTTGTCCCCACATTATCAGCAAAGAAGATGAAGTTTCTTTAAGATTTATTTCCAGCAGAATTGTCAGGGTAGGTGTAGGCCCATATTAGCTAGGTTCAGACAAGTATAGAAATTCCTGTGTCTATACCTGTTTGTGGGAGTGGCTGAACTTTCAAGTGATGTCAAATGATGCCCTGACTTCTGAGCAGACCTGTGAACCACTAGAGGGCCTATCCATTTCCTAGGCTTCTCTGGACAAGGAAGAAAAAAATCTTTCTGAATATCATAGAAAGATCTTTACAAGGTTGTTGGGTTTTTTGTTTTGTTTAGAGTCTTACTGACAACTCCTTTAATTCACTTCCTCCCACTGTGGATTATCCATGAAAACTCCAGAGATGTGCAGTGCCCTGGGGTCCACTAGACCAGACAACAGCCCTTGGGGTTCACGACCAGCCCCTCTGGCCACAGTATTGATGGATCCAGGAGGAAATGAAGCAGCAGTGGCATTTTAAAGGGGAATCTGTGAACGGCAGATATGAGTATGACCGGCTCAGCGTGGCGACACATAAAAATCAATACAAATAACCCAAACCTTAATACCTTGATCCGGGGAGGAGGCTGGCTTTATCAGACACTCAGAAGGGAGCGGCCTGAGGCCACCTGCGGTGGGCCTGCTATTGACCCGTTCTGGAGAAGCATTAAGCCAACCACAATTAGAAGGCTTTTTTTTTTTTTTTTTGAAGTCATTTTTTTCCCCAGAAATAATTTTCCAAGGAAATGTGTGCTGGAATAAAAAAAAAAAAAAAACACACACACACTTTGAAACCAGCACCCTTGATCCTACCACATTGTCATTTCAAACAACAAGGATGCTATGTGTGTCTCTCCTCATTTTACAGGTTGTCTCTGTTTTTAAATCTGTAAAAATAATCTGGAGACATCCAGTACCTTCCTCCTGGGTGGTTTCTAAAGGCTGGGAATGGATCTTCCATTTTATGAGCTCATGATGATTTATTGCTCTGCTCATTGCAGGAAGGAAATCATATTCACTTCTTCGTGGCATCAAATTCTCAGGTGCATCACTCCGTTTGTACAGCCAGCCCCAAAATCAATGGGCTCTAAGACCTGGTCTTATAAAAAGACAGAACTCTATCAATTGCAATATTAAATGTTTCCTGTTTGCATAATTTCATTTAAAGGAATGAGCTAAAAGGAACCCTGTGGCCAACTTACCTTGGAGAAGATGCTTTTCAGGACTATCCTTTCTATTTCTTATTTTGCTTCTTGAAATGTGCTGGCAGAGTGACTTCAAAACATAAAACTCAGAGGTAACGCTCTCTTAGATTTTTAAGATGTGTGAGATGAGCACATGGGTTGGAGGAGGCACACTTGTTTTCACCCACCTCTTTATAGCCATTTTTCTTGTGTGTAACCCTTGTTTGGGTTACTGACAACTCCTTTAATTCACTTCCTCCCACTGTGGATTATCCATGAAAACTCCAGAGATGTGCAGTGCCCTGGGGTCCACCAGACCAGACAACAGCCCTTGGGGTTCACGACCAGCCCCTCTGGCCACAGTATTGATGGATCCAGGAGGAAATGAAGCAGCAGTGGCATTTTAAAGGGGAATCTGTGAACGGCAGATATGAGTATGACCGGCTCAGCGTGGCGACACATAAAAATCAATACAAATAACCCAAACCTTAATACCTTGATCCGGGGAGGAGGCTGGCTTTATCAGACACTCAGAAGGGAGCGGCCTGAGGCCACCTGCGGTGGGCCTGCTATTGACCCGTTCTGGAGAAGCATTAAGCCAACCACAATTAGAAGGCTTTTTTCTTTTGAAGTCATTTTTTTCCCCAGAAATAATTTTCCAAGGAAATGTGTGCTGGAATAAAAAAAAAAACACACACACACTTTGAAACCAGCACCCTTGATCCTACCACATTGTCATTTCAAACAACAAGGATGCTATGTGTGTCTCTCCTCATTTTACAGGTTGTCTCTGTTTTTAAATCTGTAAAAATAATCTGGAGACATCCAGTACCTTCCTCCTGGGTGGTTTCTAAAGGCTGGGAATGGATCTTCCATTTTATGAGCTCATGATGATTTATTGCTCTGCTCATTGCAGGAAGGAAATCATATTCACTTCTTCGTGGCATCAAATTCTCAGGTGCATCACTCCGTTTGTACAGCCAGCCCCAAAATCAATGGGCTCTAAGACCTGGTCTTATAAAAAGACAGAACTCTATCAATTGCAATATTAAATGTTTCCTGTTTGCATAATTTCATTTAAAGGAATGAGCTAAAAGGAACCCTGTGGCCAACTTACCTTGGAGAAGATGCTTTTCAGGACTATCCTTTCTATTTCTTATTTTGCTTCTTGAAATGTGCTGGCAGAGTGACTTCAAAACATAAAACTCAGAGGTAACGCTCTCTTAGATTTTTAAGATGTGTGAGATGAGCACATGGGTTGGAGGAGGCACACTTGTTTTCACCCACCTCTTTATAGCCATTTTTCTTGTGTGTAACCCTTGTTTGGGTCGATTGGGAGGAATGAAGAGACTCAGTCAGCAGTAGATGCTCCAGCATGCAGACACCTCCTGACTGCATGGTGAAAACAAGACCCTCCAAAATCATTCAGTCTCTTGTTTCTAGTTAGATGTCTGTGTGACTGAGTAGCCTCATTTATCATCAGCAGATACTAAAAGATTTAGATAGCATGGCACAAAATCTCCCACAAAAATAGAAAAAATGAAGACAGGAGAATTTATTTCCTATTTCAATCATATTGTTCACTGCTTGGAAGGAAAGCAAATAACCAACTTTTCTAGGCCCATGTGAGTAGATGCCTAAGATGCTAGATTCCTCTCCCATTATTAATTATTTACTTTTTTAAAGGGTAACCCTCTGCCTTTTAATTATGTGGGATGTGGGACGTCTGGGCACCAGAGGCATCTGTCTGTTACGCTGTCTGCTGAGCTCTCTGTCTGAGGAGATGGGAACAGACTGTCCACACACTCGGCATGGTGTCTACAGGTCAAGAGCACCCCTGTCCTGGCCCTGAATTGGACTTTCTCTCCCGCCTTCTTGGAACCCCAGACGAGCCAGGTGTGAAAGTCCTACAACTGCAAGCTCTGGGGATTCAAAGGCTCCTAAACCTGTGAAGTCCTGAGCCTGTATTGTGTGGGAGCTGGGCCCTGTGAGGTCAAAGTCACGGCTGCAGGGCACTGCATCGCTTAATGTGTGTACAGAGTAACTCTGTTTGTTTGTAGGTCCTTAGTAGAAGGGTATCTGATGTTGACTTTTTGAGGTTAAAATTGTTTGAATTTTCTCTCCTGACTCTAAGCCACCTTCCAGAGGACTCGTTTTTTCATGCTGTTTGTACATTCATTACCTTTTTAAATGTCGTGAAGCAGTAAACAGTTCAACACTTCTCTCTCCATCCACCCATTGTCAAGAATGGGGCCAGACAGCCACGGGCCACGTCAGCCACTGGCTTTTCCTGCTGGCCCGTGATAAATTGAGCCATTCCACACTGATTCAAAAACATGGGTTGGAGGAGGCACACTTGTTTTCACCCACCTCTTTATAGCCATTTTTCTTGTGTGTAACCCTTGTTTGGGTCGATTGGGAGGAATGAAGAGACTCAGTCAGCAGTAGATGCTCCAGCATGCAGACACCTCCTGACTGCATGGTGAAAACAAGACCCTCCAAAATCATTCAGTCTCTTGTTTCTAGTTAGATGTCTGTGTGACTGAGTAGCCTCATTTATCATCAGCAGATACTAAAAGATTTAGATAGCATGGCACAAAATCTCCCACAAAAATAAAAAAAATGAAGACAGGAGAATTTATTTCCTATTTCAATCATATTGTTCACTGCTTGGAAGGAAAGCAAATAACCAACTTTTCTAGGCCCATGTGAGTAGATGCCTAAGATGCTAGATTCCTCTCCCATTATTAATTATTTACTTTTTTAAAGGGTAACCCTCTGCCTTTTAATTATGTGGGATGTGGGACGTCTGGGCACCAGAGGCATCTGTCTGTTACGCTGTCTGCTGAGCTCTCTGTCTGAGGAGATGGGAACAGACTGTCCACACACTCGGCATGGTGTCTACAGGTCAAGAGCACCCCTGTCCTGGCCCGAATTGGACTTTCTCTCCCGCCTTCTTGGAACCCCAGACGAGCCAGGTGTGAAAGTCCTACAACTGCAAGCTCTGGGGATTCAAAGGCTCCTAAACCTGTGAAGTCCTGAGCCTGTATTGTGTGGGAGCTGGGCCCTGTGAGGTCAAAGTCACGGCTGCAGGGCACTGCATCACTTAATGTGTGTACAGAGTAACTCTGTTTGTTTGTAGGTCCTTAGTAGAAGGGTATCTGATGTTGACTTTTTGAGGTTAAAATTGTTTGAATTTTCTCTCCTGACTCTAAGCCACCTTCCAGAGGACTCGTTTTTTCATGCTGTTTGTACATTCATTACCTTTTTAAATGTCGTGAAGCAGTAAACAGTTCAACACTTCTCTCTCCATCCACCCATTGTCAAGAATGGGGCCAGACAGCCACGGGCCACGTCAGCCACTGGCTTTTCCCTGCTGGCCCCGGTGATAAATATTTGGAGCTTTGGGACACTTATTCCCACACATTGTGCAATCCTGCAAACCCTTAGTTAAAGCCAAATCAGATATTTGGAGAAAAACACGAAGCGCAAGACATGTTTATACACGTGCATTTCTAGTAATACAATTAACACCGGGCTCTGATTGGGTTGAGCAACCATTAAGAAAGAAAGGGATAAACCTAAGAAGTGGAGCCTCTCTGTAGCTGCATAAATCTGTGTGTGCATATGCGTTTACTGTAACTTGAACAAAAACACCCAAAATCAAAACTGAATTTTTCTTTAGTTTAAGCTACAATGATGGAGTTTGGACTTGTCTTCTCAGGGGAGAAAGAAAATCACTTCAGTCCAGCCATCTTATTGCTAGCCTTTACCTGAAGGAATGGACCCACATCTGGATTCCTTTGACTTGGGTGGGTGCAGAGCAAGCACAGGGACGAGGGTGTATCTACCTGGCTCCTGGACATCTTGGAGGGAGAGTTCATCTCTGTCCTGCAGGCAAACAGGTCAGAGGAGGCTGGTGATGAGCACCTGGCTGACTTGGAGGACACCAGCGTCTGTCCTTCTGGTGACCTGTCGACCTTAAAAGCATTCTGGTCTTTCGTGGCAGTCGCTGGTTGTGTCAGTTAAAAGGCCACTTGAGTTTCAGCACATCCTCATCTGGGGACATTCTGGGCAAGGCCCACGGTGCTTTTCGGTCCTGGTTCTGGGTATCCCAGTGTGTATCTTTGAAGGGTTTCAGTATGAAGTAGCCTAGCTTGATGTTCATACTCTTCGGACCCAAAATGGTCTTGGTTGAGGCCAGCTGCTCTGCAGAAGCTATACCCATCACCATGAGCAGAGCAGAGCACCCCATGGCAAGAAGTATGGGGCAGGAGCAGGGCTGTGAGGCCATCTGGGAAGCAGCTAGTGCCAGTTCCAGAAAGAGGATGGAATCTTAGCATCCTTGATGTCCTTTCCTTCATAAGAATGGCCTCCCATCAGTCCCCAAGCGCATCTTGTTGGGGTGGAGGGGATGAGCTCTGCCCTCTAGCCAGGGGTCAAGGGGGTCACCCTGGCAGGCCTTGGCTGGAGTTGACAGAGTTTACAGAAGGATCCACTCTGCCCACGTGGATGAGGACTTGGGGTTGGAAGAGCAAGCTTCACGTCCCCACCTTCTGATGATCTGAGTGAGAGCTTGGACCAGGTGGTGGTGGGGACTCTCTGCTGGAGCCCTGGTTTCCCATCTTATCAGGCTGCAGAGACTGTCAGGAGGCTAGTAGGGGGACAGCAGATGACTCAGCGCCAGCATGTCCAGGGAGAAGTCCCAAGGCTCACGACCCAGGAAAGAAGTCAGTCTACGAAATGCCTTCCCTGAACTGGAGAGGGTTAACAGGAAGTGCTGAGTCCTGGGAAGGAGCAGGTGAAAGGCTAAGCCGTATTCCTACGAGTTTTATGGAGCCTCATTAGGGAGCCTTTAACTTAGAAGGGGTCCTTCTGACCAAAGGGCACGGCTGCCACTTACTGAGTTTATAAATAGGTGAGTCTCTAAAACCCCTTGAACGTCACGTCCCTTGTGAGGACATTAAGAATTAGTGGTGATCTTGCAGGCAAACCACTGGGAAGCAGACCCTGAGGGGAGAGTTAGGGTTAACTGCTCACTGGAAGTAGCAGTGTGGAAGGAAAACGGGGGAAACAAGTGGCGATGGGGTTGTCAGCCCACAGTGCACATGAGTGCTGCCTGTACCTGTGGAGGAGCAGAAGCTGCTGGGCCTCTGGACCACGTTCTGCACTGACCTGGATGGGAGCCACCCTGGAGGGGCTTAAAGGCTTGATATATCTTCAGGCTGCAGGCCAATCCCAACCCCCAGAGCTGGACAGAGAGCCTGTCCTGGGAAGGGAATCTGAGCGGCGGGCCTCCAGGTCTGCTACTCAGCCATCACCCTCAACTTCAGCCTCACCCAGGAACTCCCAGAGCTCAAGGCTCTGGAGGGGGCCATCACTATTAAGCTTTTCCATCCTGTGTATAAAGACATGCACAATAGAAGATTCTTTAAGAATTGGATTAGATGTATCTGGTGAACTTTTGAAAAGCTACCCTGATTCTTTTTTACTCTATGAGAATTATAGAGTAAACCCAGTGGAGGGTTTCCCTTTCCACATTGACCACCAGGAGTCTGAGAACGACAGGGAACTGTTGCCTAGTTTTTTTCATTTGTTTTTAAACTTTTTATTTTATATTGGAGTATAGCACTAAGCAACAACAACAGACACTGATTAGAGAATCCACATGATATTTGAACTCCAGACAACAGAGAAGCAGCTGCACTGGAGTGTGGAAAGAAAATGTTAAAATGTATGTTCTTGGCGGTCCAGTGGCTAAGATTCTGAGCTGTCACTACCAAGGGCCAGGATTCAATCCTGGTCAGGGAACTAAGATCCTGCAAGCTGTGGGTATGGCCAAAAAAGCCCAAAAAAGTATATTCTTAAGTTTATCTCATCATAAAAAGAAGCATATTTGTAGATGTTTTATAGTATTCATAATATGATGATGTACTTGCATATATATATATATATATATATATATATATATATATATATATATACACACATGTATATATAGTATGTGTACCAGCTAAATATATACATCTTATATATGCTAGGGTACATGCTATTTTGGTAACTTATGGGATGCTTAGACAAAAGCCATTTGAAGATCTCTACACAGAAGACCTCCCTGCCAGATACAAATTTCCATCACTCACTCATGCATAAATTCAGTGGTTCTCAAATTCAAACTCTGAAAAGAGGCAAATAATGTTTCTGTTTTGCAAAGTATAAGCTAATCTTAAGCTGCCGGCTTGATATAATCAGAACTGACTTTCACTTGACTCTATGTGCATTTGGGTTTCTCTCCCTCTCTGTTTTACCTGCACAAATAGCATCAGTCTGAATGAGGCATGGGTTTGGGGTTGATGTTGAGAAGGATCACATTTCACTTGTAGCCAATGCCCTGATTGTGGATTGTATGCCGGGTCCTGAGCTGCAGCAACTGCAAAGCCGAAGGTCAGGTGGTATCCTCCACATGCTTGAACACAAGTCAAATCACATTCAGTCTCCATCTCACACACCAGGTAAGTCCAAGCCCGCCTGCTATTTCTTCCTGATATTCCTGACGGCTCATGTCCTCGGGGATACTCTGCCTCCAGTTGCCAGCTCTGATTCCTGATATGTGTTTTCACATCTCATTCCAATGTGATGACATGTCCTTTTTGTCTGTGTCCACTTTTTTAAACCCACTGAGGCAAAGCACCTGAAAATGAATTAGATTTCAGTGAAGCGTTGGGCACCTGAGGGGAGAGGGCAACCATAGTGCCGTGATGCTATGCCACCCCTCTTCCAGGGCTACCAATTTCTCAAGGTCCTGGCCCCTGTGTAATGGCCGGCTTCTTGCCATCATGTTTGTTTCTTCTGCTCCTATCCATTGGCCTGGAAGTTCATATTTTCCCTATCTCTTATAGAAGGAAATTCTATATTTTCCAGCCTGAACTTGCATGCATTATTGCATTTGGCAAAACAGAACCAATAGTATTGAGTCCAAGGAATTTAACAGACGGTGGCTGTGGGACAAAAGGCAGTTTTTCCTATTATGTGGGTATGTGATGTAGACAATCACAGCATCTGACTTGAAGGCCCTTCCTGCCCAGAAATCTACCCTGTCCTACCTCAGCCCCAAGTCAAGTTAGCCAATATGCAAATTCCATGTATGCTTAGGCACCAGCAATGAATAAGACCAACCTCTTTAAAATAATTTGATATTACTGGTTTAAAAGTGCTTGTGATCACTCTCCTGGCCCCAGGGTTGCAGTTGGTCACCTCTGTGCTATTACACAAGGGGCCCTTTGGATCTGCAAATACTCCCTCCAGCATGCCTAGGGCCAAAGGAAGCCAGTGGTGTCCACACTGACAGAATGCATATGAGCAGGTCAGGCAGGGTGGCCTCCAGCAGCTCACCTTCGCCCAGGTATACCCATCTATCCATACCCTGTCCCGACCCCACTCACACATGGGTCTTGCTCACCTGCTCTCTCTATTTACTGCTTTTTTTAAAAATTATTTTATCTATTTTTTATTTTCACTGGTTTTGGCTGTGCTGGATCTTTGTTGCTGTGCTGGCTTTCTCTAAGTTGCAGAGACTGGGGGCTACTCTTTAGTTGCAATAGATGGGTTTCTCTCTGCAGTGGCTTCTTCTGCGGCAGAGCACAGACTCTAGGACACTCAACCTTCAGTAGGTGCAGCCTGTGGGCTTAGTAGTTGTAGCTCCCAGGCTCTAAAAGCACAAGCTCAATAGCTGTAGTGCATGGGCTTCCTTGTTCCATGGCAAATGGGATCTTTACAGACCAGGGATTGAACCCACATTTTCTGCATTGGCAAGCAGACCCTTTACCACTAAGACCCCTTCTGAAGCCCACCTCCCCCTGTTTCCCTCCTCCCCTCCGCCATCCCCCTTCCACACAGCTTCTTCTGCAAATGCATCAGAGAACATGCCTCTGCCCCAGTGGACAGAGCTTCCCATGGGCGTCCAGCAAGGGTGCTCAGAAGGAGGGCGGCTCAACGCTTCAGTGTCAGATGACAGCTTGTGGCCCTGTTACCTCTGGGGAAGAGGGTAAATTCTATTTTTGTCTATCTGTATCTTCCATAAGACCAGTTCTCTACAAGGACACTTCTTGATCAAAATTAGAGTGAAACAATAGGTTCTATTTAAAGAAGATGATGCTAACTGGTCACAGGCAGGCTTTCCACAGTTAGAGGTAGAGACCTGCTCTTTCAGACCGTGCGTGATTTTTAGAAATTGGACTGGTCATCAGCATGGAGCCATCAAGATGTTTCGCACATGCAGCTGATACACCTACTTCTTTTGAAAACTCCTGCAACGTCTGTCTACACAGTCCAGGGATCCAAGCTTTAGTGGCCTGACCTCTGATCACTCTCCAAGGTCATTTAATAAAGGTGTTGGGTGCAGATTTGGTCGTGTACCTCCTTAGAAAGGGGGATGGTGTCATCCCTGCAGCCTGTCCCTGATGGTGGGAAGCAGACAGTGGACCTGGGAGGAGGCTGTGAGGCAGAGCTCGCTAGGCCATTGAGAGGTGAGCAGATGCTAAAGGAGTTTCACCAGAGAGAAAGCGGTCGCCAGGTGGGTGGGCCCGGCTGCTGCCGTAGGAACCAAGGTCTCAGTGCTTATTCAAAGCAAATCAAGCCTTGGGGCCCTTTTCAGGGCTGGGGGGCTCTAACCTGCATCCAGGGCCTTCCCTCAGGATTAAATGAAACTTAAACTTGCTAACTAAACACCAGCACAAAAACATCAGTAGGAGCTGTTCACCTGGCATCAATCATGGCTGACAGTCCACTGCAGGGAGGGAGCTGTGAGCGCTGGGGAACAAAGGCCAGGAGGGAAAGAAAGGAAAATTGCCAGAGAAAAGAAAATCTTCACCTCACAAGCTTGAGGAGGAGACAAAATGAAGGGAAACAGTGCTCGACAGAAAGATGAACCCCAAATCAGGCTGAGGTTTTGTGGTTTTTTCCACATTGAATCAATGCAAAGAAATGTCCCCATCTAGGGAGCCCTCCCAGCCGAAAGTGTGAGCTGGATATTCGGTTCATTTACTCATTTGCTCTCCAGTGTCCATTCATTCATTCCAGAGTATATCCCAAGCAAGGGGCACACAATGTGGCCTACACCAAGCCCCTGCTAAGAGAGGAGATAGAGAATAAGCACATGGATACATCGTTAAACATGGAGAGATGCTGTGGAAGAAACAGAACTCAGCAAGGAGCCAAAGCCATGTCCACCTCAGCAGATCAGAGGAGCCTCTCAAATATCAGGTCCTGCAGCTGAGACCAGGAAGCAAGAGTATCATCCAATGGCCAGAAACATCAGGGATCTGAATATGTTTGGTCTGGAGCAAAACAGCACTCGGGCTCCAGGTAAAGGACTGGCATCCTGACCACCAGGTGCCCCCGCTCACTGAGTTCCCATAGGCAGAACTCCTGCACAGGTTGGCCTACTGGCCTCCTACCTGCTTTTCAAATAGACCAGATGGAGGTCCACCACAGGGCCTTTGCACCTGTCACTCCTGGTTCAGTATCTGCTTTTAGAAAAACTAATAGATGCCCAGGCACCATATAGAGTGCTAGTAGACATTCAATCTTCTAGGCTCAACCTAGAGGTTCTGTCTTTCCAGGATCTTTCCTTGGTCTCCTGGGCCTCATCCCTTCCCCTAAGATGTAGGATTGGGTCAAGTTTTAAATAGCCTCTTAACACATAGATGATACTCAGTGTGGCTCCTTAAATTAAAATGCTGCACATCTAGATAGCTAGCAAATCCAACCCAAGCACTCTGCATGTCCCTGAGCACTACTACGGACACCTGTCTCTAGCTCCCATTTGCCCTGGCCTCCCCTCCTGATGGGGGACTGTTCCCACCTTGGGAAGACATACTGATCAGTGCCCTCTGAGGACAGTCCTATTGACAATTTGGCTCTTCTCAGAAAAGCACAGCAAAAACAATTTTTCGAATTTAGACTAGCCTCCATTGCTCAATATTAGCTGTTTTTCCTGCAAATATCTTTTGGGCAGGGATTACCAGTAGGTATCTTGTCCCAAACACAGGGGTACATGCACCTGAGTGCACATTGACCAGTGAACTCCAGCTTTGAAGGCTCAAGCCTTGTTTTTCAGTGTTTGGCCCTTTTCCTCAGGGACATCTACTGGCAAAATGGCCTCCTCAAGTTCAAAGTACCCAAGCAAAGAACACTAAGTCACCTCTCTACCATTCAAAGACAAAAGGATTTAACATAGACCTTTATTGGTCTGAACTTGAAGTTATTTTACCTGCAAATAAATCAGATTAATTTCTTGTCCTGAACCCAAAGTAAACAGACTTGTGTTCATTGGATTTTAAGGTAAACGTGTCTCTTGCAAAGCTGCACACATTCAGGGTAGCAAAGAGCTGGTAAGCCATTCAGGGGTACACTAGTCATTTTAAGAAGACATCTCTATCAGGAGGTACATCTCCTAAGTTGTGCAAGCATGTTTCCCAGGAACTAAAGCCATATAAACAGAGAGATCTTTTTTCTTGGAAACAAACCAGAACAAGAAAGTAAGATTCTGGATGAAAACATGATGTAGATCTTCTGCAATCCTTGGAAAAAGAAAACTGCCACAATTGCTATGTTGTTCAAGATCATTGGAAAGAGGGTTCTACTGAATGTTGAAGGGAATTCTGACCTCCAGGTGGGGAAGACAGTTGGACAGTTGGAAAAGGCATTTGTTGTATCCTCTCAGTTAGCAGTGACTTTATACAGGCTTTCTCTGCAATCTTCTAGGCTCAACCTAGAGGTTCTGTCTTTCCAGGATCTTTCCTTGGTCTCCTGGGCCTCATCCCTTCCCCTAAGATGTAGGATTGGGTCAAGTTTTAAATAGCCTCTTAACACATAGATGATACTCAGTGTGGCTCCTTAAATTAAAATGCTGCACATCTAGATAGCTAGCAAATCCAACCCAAGCACTCTGCATGTCCCTGAGCACTACTACGGACACCTGTCTCTAGCTCCCATTTGCCCTGGCCTCCCCTCCTGATGGGGGACTGTTCCCACCTTGGGAAGACATACTGATCAGTGCCCTCTGAGGACAGTCCTATTGACAATTTGGCTCTTCTCAGAAAAGCACAGCAAAAACAACTTTTCGAATTTAGACTAGCCTCCATTGCTCAATATTAGCTGTTTTTCCTGCAAATATCTTTTGGGCAGGGATTACCAGTAGGTATCTTGTCCCAAACACAGGGGTACATGCACCTGAGTGCACATTGACCAGTGAACTCCAGCTTTGAAGGCTCAAGCCTTGTTTTTCAGTGTTTGGCCCTTTTCCTCAGGGACATCTACTGGCAAAATGGCCTCCTCAAGTTCAAAGTACCCAAGCAAAGAACACTAAGTCACCTCTCTACCATTCAAAGACAAAAGGATTTAACATAGACCTTTATTGGTCTGAACTTGAAGTTATTTTACCTGCAAATAAATCAGATTAATTTCTTGTCCTGAACCCAAAGTAAACAGACTTGTGTTCATTGGATTTTAAGGTAAACGTGTCTCTTGCAAAGCTGCACACATTCAGGGTAGCAAAGAGCTGGTAAGCCATTCAGGGGTACACTAGTCATTTTAAGAAGACATCTCTATCAGGAGGTACATCTCCTAAGTTGTGCAAGCATGTTTCCCAGGAACTAAAGCCATATAAACAGAGAGATCTTTTTTCTTGGAAACAAACCAGAACAAGAAAGTAAGATTCTGGATGAAAACATGATGTAGATCTTCTGCAATCCTTGGAAAAAGAAAACTGCCACAATTGCTATGTTGTTCAAGATCATTGGAAAGAGGGTTCTACTGAATGTTGAAGGGAATTCTGACCTCCAGGTGGGGAAGACAGTTGGACAGTTGGAAAAGGCATTTGTTGTATCCTCTCAGTTAGCAGTGACTTTATACAGGCTTTCTCTGTTGATGAAGAAGTGAGGCCAAGCCAATAGGAGCCTGAGAGTGCCCAGATTTGCTCTCTCCTGTGGCACAAGGAGGTATGAAATGTTCTGAGAGGGATGGATGGCTGCTCATGAATTTCTTTTCCTTAAGCTTTATGCTGGTGCTTTGACAAATCCTAAAGGCAGGGCTGGAAATGGAGCTCACAGCCCAGGAGCACATACATCTGCACACAGCCATAAAGGTGGTCTAAAGACAGGAGTGGGGGTGGGGGGGATGGAGAGGAAGGGATTGAGTACAATCCCCACCTCCATTGTGTGCAGCCAGGTCTAGGCAAAGACTGCAGACTGCAGTTTATGAGAGTTCGGGCAGGTGCTAGAGGACAGATGTTTCCCATACAAAGGGAACACACGTAAGGCCACTGTGTTCATTGTACGACTATATTTACCTTTATTCTCCATTGGGCATCACTTACATGCTCCATTACTGCCCAGAGAACATTTTAGTTCATGAAAGGGTTGGTTCTTCATTTTGTTCCAAAGGAGTAGCAATAAGCTCTTTCAGAATTAGAAAAACCAGGAAAGTTTCCAGATAAGCTTCTGAAAGGCTTTACTTCTAAACTAAAGTGTGTGCATGCATGCTAAGTCACTTCAGTCATGTCTGACTCTTTGCAACCCTATGGACCAGGCTTATGGGATTCTCCAGGCAAGAATTCTGGAGTGGGTTGCCATGCCTTCCTCCAGGGGATCTTCCTGACCCAGGGATGAAACCCGCATCTCTTAAGTCTCCTGCATTGGCAGGAGGGTTCTTTACCACTGAGTCACCAGGGAAACCATGACACTAGTTTTAGTTTATAAACTAGCGAAAATGAGGTAAGAGACTGATGAAGTTTGGGCTCTTCCCAACTGATTTCACATCTCATTTTGGTGTCATTTTAAATGTCATTTTAAATGTCAATAAAGCATTTAACAAAATTTGAGTTGGGCATGGCAGAGGGAGATACTGAGCCAAGCAGTGACAGAGAAGATCATCATGATATGTACCTCCAGACCCTCAGTCCTACATCTTAAACATAATTACAGTGGAATAACTCTCACTTTAATTAATAGGGAAATTTCATAAACATAAAAATATGCCAAGTTTCCTGAAAGTCACACAGCAACTTACCTCTAAGAAACTACATTTTACTGGGCTTTGGTATGGTATCATAAAAGAATATCCACAATGACGTGTAAAGGCTATTGGAACACCCCATCCTTTCCCAATAACAATCTGAATAAGAAATGCTTTTCTTCACACACTGCCATGCAAATAAAACAACACAACAAACTGAATGCAGAAGCAGAAATGAGAAACCATGTGTCTTTATTAAGGCAGATGTTAAGGAAATCTGCAAAAATGCCACTCTTTTCCTTCAATGTTTTTGTTTAGGAAAATATAATTGTTTTTTGTTAAAAAAAAAAAATAGGCTGTGTTAACATTTAATGAGTTTATTATTATTTCAAGGTGAATTAATAAATACTTTTATAGTTTGTGTTTCAAGCTCTAGTAAAGCTCTACTATGCTAAATATCACCATTAATAGATGGAGCCCATATGCATAAAAGCTCTTTGGAGAGTTCAGTAATTTTTAAGAATGTAAAGAGGCTCCAAGATCAAAGTTCGAGAATGATCGATATCTAATTTCTTGTACAACTTAGCATTATAGTGAGAGTTAACAGCATTGGTCTACAAAGATCTTTTTGTCAGTTCCAATCATGGAAAAGTCAAAGTCTTGAAGATATCTTTCAGGAGTCCTGGAAGGGTTTCCACATTAGCCTGTTAGTCAAGTTCCAAGAGTAGTCCCTTGACTGAACACTCTTTCATGGTCTTAGCCAAGTCTGTACAATGGGGCAGAAGGCTTAGTCTTACTAACCCTTCTCCTAAGTGCTCCCTTTTCCCTTTAAGGGAGGGACTCCTATGACTAGGCAATTGCATCAGGGAGGGGCAGACACATTTCAAGTCTGAAGAACACACTTCCTGTGAGGTCCATCTTTTCACACAGGTTTTCTCTAACACCACCTTCAGATAAGGACTATTTCAAGAGCAGACACAAAGCAAGTTGCAGCCCCTAGCCCTATTCTTCAGGAACTAGTGAAGAAATGAAACCATGGGAGGATTTAACTCTTAGAAACTCTGCATTTCTGTGGATTCCTTGAGGTGGGTAAGCTGGAGGATATGCTGGCAGGAGGACCCACGCACCCTGTTGTCAGACCCTGCAGAGAGTCCACTCCATTTGCTTGTTCATCTACAAAAAGCGGAGTAATCCCAACATGAATTCCACATGGATTCTCAAAGTATCCTTTGAGATAATTATCCTAAAAGATCAGCTCTTGGGCTTCTCTGGTGGTCCAGTGGGTAAACAGTCCGCCTTGCAGTGCAAGGGGCACTGGTTCCATCCCTGGCCCGAGAGGATCCCACCTGCCATGGAACAACTGTACCAGTGTGTCCAATTACGAGCCAGAACTCCAGAGTGCATGCGCCCAGAGCCTGTGCTCTGTAACAAAAGAGGCCACTGCAATGGGAGGCCCACACAGGCTGAAGAATAAAGATGGATGAAAAAATAAATAAATAAATAAAATAAATAATAAGGGGCCACAATTAAAAAGAAAACAGAAAAAGATCACCTTTTCCATCTATCTGTCATCCACTAGATCTGTTGATGCTGCCTCCTAAAGTAAGAGAAGATTTCGGTATATGATTTTCTATGTCTAACATTGGTAAAAGATCTTTTGTCAGTTCCAATCATGGAAAAGTCAAAGTCTTGAAGATATCTTTCAGGAGTCCTGGAAGGGTTTCCACATTAGCCTGTTAGTCAAGTTCCAAGAGTAGTCCCTTGACTGAACACTCTTTCATGGTCTTAGCCAAGTCTGTACAATGGGGCAGAAGGCTTAGTCTTACTAACCCTTCTCCTAAGTGCTCCCTTTTCCCTTTAAGGGAGGGACTCCTATGACTAGGCAATTGCATCAGGGAGGGGCAGACACATTTCAAGTCTGAAGAACACACTTCCTGTGAGGTCCATCTTTTCACACAGGTTTTCTCTAACACCACCTTCAGATAAGGACTATTTCAAGAGCAGACACAAAGCAAGTTGCAGCCCCTAGCCCTATTCTTCAGGAACTAGTGAAGAAATGAAACCATGGGAGGATTTAACTCTTAGAAACTCTGCATTTCTGTGGATTCCTTGAGGTGGGTAAGCTGGAGGATATGCTGGCAGGAGGACCCACGCACCCTGTTGTCAGACCCTGCAGAGAGTCCACTCCATTTGCTTGTTCATCTACAAAAAGCGGAGTAATCCCAACATGAATTCCACATGGATTCTCAAAGTATCCTTTGAGATAATTATCCTAAAAGATCAGCTCTTGGGCTTCTCTGGTGGTCCAGTGGGTAAACAGTCCGCCTTGCAGTGCAAGGGGCACTGGTTCCATCCCTGGCCCGAGAGGATCCCACCTGCCATGGAACAACTGTACCAGTGTGTCCAATTACGAGCCAGAACTCCAGAGTGCATGCGCCCAGAGCCTGTGCTCTGTAACAAAAGAGGCCACTGCAATGGGAGGCCCACACAGGCTGAAGAATAAAGATGGATGAAAAAATAAATAAATAAATAAAATAAATAATAAGGGGCCACAATTAAAAAGAAAAAGAAAAAAGATCACCTTTTCCATCTATCTGTCATCCACTAGATCTGTTGATGCTGCCTCCTAAAGTAAGAGAAGATTTCGGTATATGATTTTCTATGTCTAACATGGGTAAATTGACAGGGTCTTAATTGCAAAAGAGATACTCAAACTTAGAAATTCCAAAGCAGTTCATGATCACAACCAAAAGATGTAGTATTAAGTATTGTCAGTGGAGGCTGTTGGAATTTCTCACTCAGCCAAGACCAAGTGTTCTCTTCCTCAGTCTTGGTAAAGCCAAGGAGCTGCCCAGGGAGTGTCCCTTCAAAACCTTTACCAGGAAAAAATCTGGAAAAGACTCTTCTCAATAAAAGATGACACCCTTCTCTCAGGATTCCTGCAGAAAACCCCACCTCTACTTATTATTTACCAGATAATAAATAGCATCTATATGGCACTTTGCTGCACCCAAAGTCTGCACACCACTATCCACACAGTGTCTTATTATATCTCAGTTGTGCATGTTTACAGAACACTTATATGTAAAATAATTAAGCCAATTTATTTAAAAAGCTGAAAGCAAAACTTTTAAAGAAAGAGAGCAAAACCTAAACAAAGAAACAATGCAAAGAAGGAAAGAACCCAAAACTTAAAAAGTGTTTTTCTTTTCCTCAAGAGAAGACAGGAGCCAACTTGTTCATTTTATCTCCTGCAGTCACCATAAAGTTTCACCCGCCAGACCATTTTTTCTTTTTTCATGTAATCATGCATTTATTTACATTTTCAATAAAATTCAAAGCATCCTTTTGGGAGTGGAATAAAGAATTTGAAAGAAATATTTCAAAATGCAAGTCATGGGCAATATGACAGAAAAAAATTACTTAATAAATATAAAATGATGTCACATGAAGTTGCTAGTTTCTTTTATGCATCCACCTTGATCACTCAAAAAGAATTCAGTAACTTGTCCAGAGTCTCACTTGGCTTTTCCAGGAATATATATACACAAATGCATACATGTGTAGATATATATACACATATATACGTATGTACATGTGTATATGTGTATTTATACACGTATATGAAAATATGTCCCCTAGAAGTGATCTTCAGAGGGATATTTAATGAATATTGGGTGTTTTGTTTTGTTTTTTAATTCAGAGCCTGATAATCTTCCACTAAATTTTCTTTTTTTCTTCTGTCCTGAGTTGTCACATAGAATTGGAGACCCACTGGCAGACGTGGTCACGGAGGGAAAAAAAAACACAATGAGGGCTCCAGACTCTGAATGAGGGCAGGTGACAGATGAATCGAGCTCCTGGGGATTGTGTGTAAAGGATACACCTGCCGAAGGTGGTTAAGAAGAGATGTATTTCTATACAGGGTACTGCCATAAATCAGAAAGAGATAAAAGCATTTAAAAACAACAAAGCAGGCAATATTTTTTGAGTAATTGAGCCCAGTTTTACAAAACAAGAAATGTCTGTGTCTGTCCTTGTCTTTCAACCATTATTCTCTGTTTGGTTAAGCTATACAAACATCAGGACTCTGATGTAAAAGACTTTTCTTTTGTGCATTGCACATAAATGTCTTTAATCTTTTGAATGAGGAATTTATTGGTTGGGTCTTCTTGGGTAAATTCAGTGAAGTTCAAAAATGAGTTTTCCTCCAAAAAGAAAGAGAGAGGGAGGAGGCAGAGAAGAGTCAGGGAGGTTCAATCCAGAACCCTCACCACCCGAAACCCGTTTTCCTGGCACAAGAGAATGGGGGAGAGTCCAGTTGATCTTTAACCAGCTGAAATCTGGGGCTCAGAGGCATGTGCCTACTAGGGTCAGGCTGGGGTAAAGGGACTGCAGTGCAGGTTGGCAAATGAAGGTCTTTCCTTGGGATTTCAACATCAACGAGCAAATCAAACCAAAGAGATCAGGGTTAAGTTTCATGGCTGTTCTCTGCCCACTGGCTCTGATCCTTCTTTCTTCTTGCCCTTTCTATGATGTTTTGGTCAAGGGCACATCACAGTCTCTATCAGCTCCCCCAAGGTAGGCCCATGACCTTGGGTTCCACCAACTCCTCTCCCATCTGTGGGCTGCTAAGGACAGACAGGAAAAGCCCCATGAGTTGGTTGGGAGATAGAGTGGGCTGCGAGTGCTGCCTCTGTGTTCTTTTCTGTCCCCTCCTGTCATGACTGCTCCCTCCCCGGTCCCCAAGTTTGCCTTTTCTAACTCCACAAAAAGATTTCCTGTGGAATGAAGATCCTCAGAAGACAGCAGAACCCATGACAGTTTTGCCTGACTGTTTTCACAAGAGGATTAAAATTACAATGAAATTTAACTGAATTACATTGAATGAACTTTTAATACATGAAAATGTCTTCATCTTAATACTCAAGACTCTCAGAATTTGCATCTTTTCCCCGGGAATTTTCAAAAGGTACATCTCTGTGTGATGTCAAATAAAGGGAGGAATTTTCTATACAGGGTACTGCCATAAATCAGAAAGAGATAAAAGCATTTAAAAACAACAAAGCAGGCAATATTTTTTGAGTAATTGAGCCCAGTTTTACAAAACAAGAAATGTCTGTGTCTGTCCTTGTCTTTCAACCATTATTCTCTGTTTGGTTAAGCTATACAAACATCAGGACTCTGATGTAAAAGACTTTTCTTTTGTGCATTGCACATAAATGTCTTTAATCTTTTGAATGAGGAATTTATTGGTTGGGTCTTCTTGGGTAAATTCAGTGAAGTTCAAAAATGAGTTTTCCTCCAAAAAGAAAGAGAGAGGGAGGAGGCAGAGAAGAGTCAGGGAGGTTCAATCCAGAACCCTCACCACCCGAAACCCGTTTTCCTGGCACAAGAGAATGGGGGAGAGTCCAGTTGATCTTTAACCAGCTGAAATCTGGGGCTCAGAGGCATGTGCCTACTAGGGTCAGGCTGGGGTAAAGGGACTGCAGTGCAGGTTGGCAAATGAAGGTCTTTCCTTGGGATTTCAACATCAACGAGCAAATCAAACCAAAGAGATCAGGGTTAAGTTTCATGGCTGTTCTCTGCCCACTGGCTCTGATCCTTCTTTCTTCTTGCCCTTTCTATGATGTTTTGGTCAAGGGCACATCACAGTCTCTATCAGCTCCCCCAAGGTAGGCCCATGACCTTGGGTTCCACCAACTCCTCTCCCATCTGTGGGCTGCTAAGGACAGACAGGAAAAGCCCCATGAGTTGGTTGGGAGATAGAGTGGGCTGCGAGTGCTGCCTCTGTGTTCTTTTCTGTCCCCTCCTGTCATGACTGCTCCCTCCCCGGTCCCCAAGTTTGCCTTTTCTAACTCCACAAAAAGATTTCCTGTGGAATGAAGATCCTCAGAAGACAGCAGAACCCATGACAGTTTTGCCTGACTGTTTTCACAAGAGGATTAAAATTACAATGAAATTTAACTGAATTACATTGAATGAACTTTTAATACATGAAAATGTCTTCATCTTAATACTCAAGACTCTCAGAATTTGCATCTTTTCCCCGGGAATTTTCAAAAGGTACATCTCTGTGTGATGTCAACTAAAGGACTGTTGGGAATTAGGTATATAGGTTTGCCAGAGCTGCTGTAACAAGCATCATAGACTGGGCAGATTAAGCAATAGAAATGTAAGTTCTCTCAGTTTTGGTGGCCAGAAGTCTGAGATCAAGGTATGGGCAAGGCTGCTCCCTTTTGAGGCCGTCAACGTGTTCCAGTCCTCCCTCCCAGGATCTGATGGTTTGCTGGCCTTGTCTGGGGCTCCTTGGCTTGTGAACACTTCACCCCCAACTCTGCCTTCGTGTTCACACGGCATTCTCTCTCCTGCCATATTGGATTGGGGGCCCCACTTGCTGCTATGTGATCTCATCTTAAACTAAATGCAACTGCACTTAGCCTATTTCCAAAGAAAAGATCGCATTCTGAGGTCCTAGGTGCTAGAACATCAACACATGGACTTGGTGGGGACCCAATTCAACCCAGTTTAACCCATGATCTGTGGGAGGGGGGTGTCAGTGTGTGTGCTCAAGTTCCCTCTCCACACAACTGCAGAAACAGATTAATTACAAAGCATGTTGTGATGATGGATGCCCTGTTGGAGGGAAACAGGGTGACCAACTGTCCTGGTTTGCCTGAGACAGAGAGGGCTCCTAGGAGCTGGAGCTTTTGATCTGAAAACCACAAAAGTCCAGGACAAACAAGGATGAGTTGATCACCCAAGGGAAAATGTAACAAAAAATACCCAGAGAAAAGCATCAATTCATGATTCTACTATTAGGTCAAGCCTTTTCAGTTGAAGAAAGATTCATAGGTTGTCAGGATCTGGAGTCATCTTAGGTACCTCTTGGAGCAGCTTGGAGGAGTGGGATGCTTGTCTGTGATTCTATCCTTCACACACAGTGCATGGCCCAGGTCTGATCCTCGACAGCTTCTCAAGGAAACCAGTGGACAGAAGTATTCTTTATAAGGAAGTTGAAGAAAGACTGGCAAATAGCTTTTTAAAACACAGGATTCCTAATTTAGAAAAATGTATTATATTGAGAGTTATAGATTTATAAAGAGATATAGAAAAGGGCTTCCCTGGCTGTCCAGTGGGTAAGGACACCGCCTTGCAGTGCAAGGGACCCCAGTTTGATCCCTGGCCTGGGAAGATCCTACGTGCCGCTGAGCGACTGGACCGATGTGTCCAATCACAGAGCCGGCGCTCTGCAACAACAGACGCCACCGCGATGGGAGGCCCACAGGAGCCAAAGAACAAAGACGGATGAAAATGGAGAAATGAAAGACCAATAGAAGTAGCCCGCCCACTCCCCTCCCTCCCCAACCCGACCCCCGCCCAAAATAAATAAATAAATAAATAAATCTAAAAAAAAAAAGAGGTATAGAAAACTAGAAAATACTGTGGGAAGCACATATAGACATTACTGTTGTTGTTTTTTAGTCTCTAAGTCATGTCCAACTCTTTGCGAGTCCAACCTATGAACTATAGCTGGTAGACTCCTCTATGCATGGGACTTCCCAGGCGAGAATTTTGGAGCAGCATGCCCTTTCCTTCTCCAAAGAAACTTCCTGATCCAGGGAGCCAACCCGTATCTCCTGCATCTCCTGCATTGGCAAGGATTCTTTACTACTGAGCCAGCTGAGAAGCTCATATATAGACAGAGACTCATTTAAAGAATTATTTTAGGTTATGTATCAAGTTAGAGACTCATATAGGACTTAAATGAGTTATATGTAAAGAAAGACTCTTTTAGTTATATGGAGAGGGCCATAGAAATCTATATCAGTTCAGTTCAATCATTTGGTCATGTCCAACTCTAGCAGTATTTAGAAAATTATACTGAAAATGTTACAAATTGAATGTAGAAACAGTAATGGAAAGATCTGGGTGGGGACAGGGTGTCTCAAGCTAAAGGGATTCCTAGGAGAAAACTATAGAAGATGGTATAAATATTGAAACAGTGGAATAAAGGGAAGAGTGAGTTTATTCCATGCTTGTTCAGAACACTGGGTCTCATTGACCCAAGACCTGAGCAGCTTGAGGCCTGCACCCAGAAAATCTGGTTCGAACCACCTTAGTAGACCCCTCCCCTGAGGCTCAGACCCCGAGGTCCCCTCCAGTGTTAAGGATGCTGGACTTCCACTGGCCTTGAGCTGCTCCTCACCTGGGTTTGACTGTCACCCCCACTTCCATCCAGGCTGTGCCTTCAGAGGTGACCTCAAGTTTCCCAAAAGCTGAGCCTAAGATGAAGTCTTGGGGACTATAGTTATTTGACACGTGGTCCCCAGAAGACGAGTATGGTGTGAAGACAGTGAGACAGAAAAGGAGGAGGAATCAGTGCCACCAGGTGGTGTCTTCTGGGTTCCACCAGGACCCTGGGGAGGAACCTGGGGTGTGCACCTCATATATCCCCTCCCAAGGTCTCACCCAGGCCCTCCTCCACTGTAAGGGGGCTGTCCTGGGGGCTTCCCAGCCAACAGAGTGGAAGAGGCCTGGGGAGACAAAACCATTCTGGGTGACCCCTATACACCTGGCTCAAGTGTCGGGGGTCACCTTCTTGTCCCTCCAGTTCCCCTCCTGTCCATTACTCCCTCCTCCTCTGCACCCAGCATCACCCTCTCTCCACTCAGGCGAGAATTTTGGAGCAGCATGCCCTTTCCTTCTCCAAAGAAACTTCCTGATCCAGGGAGCCAACCCGTATCTCCTGCATCTCCTGCATTGGCAAGGATTCTTTACTACTGAGCCAGCTGAGAAGCTCATATATAGACAGAGACTCATTTAAAGAATTATTTTAGGTTATGTATCAAGTTAGAGACTCATATAGGACTTAAATGAGTTATATGTAAAGAAAGACTCTTTTAGTTATATGGAGAGGGCCATAGAAATCTATATCAGTTCAGTTCAATCATTTGGTCATGTCCAACTCTAGCAGTATTTAGAAAATTATACTGAAAATGTTACAAATTGAATGTAGAAACAGTAATGGAAAGATCTGGGTGGGGACAGGGTGTCTCAAGCTAAAGGGATTCCTAGGAGAAAACTATAGAAGATGGTATAAATATTGAAACAGTGGAATAAAGGGAAGAGTGAGTTTATTCCATGCTTGTTCAGAACACTGGGTCTCATTGACCCAAGACCTGAGCAGCTTGAGGCCTGCACCCAGAAAATCTGGTTCGAACCACCTTAGTAGACCCCTCCCCTGAGGCTCAGACCCCGAGGTCCCCTCCAGTGTTAAGGATGCTGGACTTCCACTGGCCTTGAGCTGCTCCTCACCTGGGTTTGACTGTCACCCCCACTTCCATCCAGGCTGTGCCTTCAGAGGTGACCTCAAGTTTCCCAAAAGCTGAGCCTAAGATGAAGTCTTGGGGACTATAGTTATTTGACACGTGGTCCCCAGAAGACGAGTATGGTGTGAAGACAGTGAGACAGAAAAGGAGGAGGAATCAGTGCCACCAGGTGGTGTCTTCTGGGTTCCACCAGGACCCTGGGGAGGAACCTGGGGTGTGCACCTCATATATCCCCTCCCAAGGTCTCACCCAGGCCCTCCTCCACTGTAAGGGGGCTGTCCTGGGGGCTTCCCAGCCAACAGAGTGGAAGAGGCCTGGGGAGACAAAACCATTCTGGGTGACCCCTATACACCTGGCTCAAGTGTCGGGGGTCACCTTCTTGTCCCTCCAGTTCCCCTCCTGTCCATTACTCCCTCCTCCTCTGCACCCAGCATCACCCTCTCTCCACTCAGCCTGAGCCCCCAACTCCTGCCTGTTAGCTGGAGCCATCCCCATATGGAACCCCTCACCCGCCTGATTTCGCACTTTCCCCAGCATCCTGTATGCTGTGTGTGGTGTGCAACCCCTCCTATGAGAAACCCCTCCTATCCTACCTGCTTGTCAGACACTACCTCCTCCATGGAGTCCTCTGTGATCCTGGTCCCACCCTACAAACACACACATCAGACACATACACCCCTACTATGACCACCAGAGACAATCTGTGTACACACGTACCATGCCACACACACTTTATATATCACACACCACACATATATAACACGCATGCTACACATACTACACACACACCTCACACACTCCTACATCACACAGACACACATACCCATTACACACCCTCACATACATACTACACACATACGATACACACACTGCCCACCACACCTTCTCTGCCAGTTCCTTCCCATGTCTCATGACCTTTTGCTTAGAGCTCTGGCATTGGTCACCCTGTGTGACTTTGTGACAATTATTTCTCTACCCTCCCAACTTTGCCTTATTTGGGTCTTGAGCAAGTTCTTTGCCTGGTTAAGTTTTATTCCCCAAAATGAATCAGGGTCACTTGCACAGTGGCCTCTGTGAACACAAGGTGAATTAAATCAAATACAATAAAACTGAAGTTAATCTAACAGGTGGAGGACACAGGAAGGAGAAATGCAAGGCAGTGGGAACCCCAGCCACAGGGAAGACAAGCTGGGCATGAGCTCCGCTCGAAGGATAGGGCACCCATGTGCCCACCTCTCAACCTCAGGACCGCCACTTAGGAAGTCTATGTGGGTCTAGGAGCTCTAAGACTCCTCTAACGGCAGCCTCCCTGGAGTCCAAGGATGTGGAGCCCAAACACCAGGCCAGTTCTGGAGCCCCAGTGGGCAGGGCATGCAGTTGAGGGGCTTTGTGCTTCAGGCTGCAAGTTAATAATGGACCATCAGGTGTGTTTATGTGGAAAAACCTTCAAATCCTGTAAATGAGCCAGGTACATGGCGTCTGCCTCATCGGGAATTCTGCACACAACTGGATGCGCTTGCAAATTCACAATTCAGAATTAATTGGTTTTTAGGCCGTGCATTTAGGTCAGATCACCCAGACACTCCATTTCCTGTGGTGAAAAGAAATTAAGTCAGTCTTCCCCCCACCAGACCCCCCGGTACTCATCTCACAGGCCTGGCGAGTCGGCCCTCAGAAAGCCCGGAGGAAGCCAACCTTTAAAGGCATTCTCATTATCTCTCCGGGAGATGTCATTAAGTACTGTAAACATGTCCTGAATGAGTCCATGTCACAAAGACTGCAAAGTGTTTATAGAATAAAAACTTATAAGCGCCCAAGTGAGATAAAATGGGGAGGGGGAGAAAAGGGGAGAAAGAGGTACTCAGAAAAAAAGGAAAGAAAGAAAACTAGAAAAAAGGACTTCTTGACTAACAAGTAAGGTAAAATATGGGGATTAAAAGATAAATTTGTTCTGAGGAGCTCTTACTTGGGGGTTTTGAGAGGTGGTGGGAATTGGGGACAGAACCCAGCGGTCTAAGAGTTTACTGCCCCTGATCCCAGGCTCTTTCCAGACATTACCAATCAATCACATTCATGTTGGCCACTTAATCCACACCTGGCAGACATTGCTAATCAATCGCATCCATCTTCCCTTCAAATTCCACCCCTGGCAGACATTGCTAATCAATCACACCTATTTGCCCTCTGAATCCACTCTCGGCAGATATCACTAATTGATCACACCCATCTTTTTTTTTCTTCCCTCATTTTTCAGAAGCTGTAATTGACACACAACCTTTTGTAAGTTTAAAGTGTACAAAGTGTTGATTTAGTTCATTTATAAATTGCAAAATGAGTCCAACTATAGGATTAGTTATGACCTCCATCCCATCACATGGTTACCACTTCTTTATCGTATAAGAACATTTCAAGAGGGACTTCCTTGCTGGTCCAGGGGTTAAGAATTCACCTAGCAGTGCAGTGGAGGTGGGTTTAATCCCTGGTGTGGGAACGAAGATCCCACATGCTGCAGACTGACTAAGCCCACATGCCACAACTACTGAGGCCTCGTGCTCTCCAGAGCTCGCATCACAGCTAGAGTCCGTGCACCATAACAGAAGATCCCATATGATGCCACAAAGACTGACACTACCAAATACATAAAATAAATGAACAATTTTTTAAAAAAATTTTCAGATCTACCCTCTTACCTACAGTCAAGTGATCACACACTCTGAATTCACATCTGGTCACAGGTCTTGGAAACAAAGGATTGAAATCACACAGTCTGACCTTCCTGGTGTGTCTGTCTTTGAGGAGCAGGGGTGTCCCTATCTCCAGTCTGTGAGTCTGGACTGCAAGGAGGAGAATAATCAGCTGAGATGAGATGAGCACATCTTTCATTTGTCATCTCACTCAGCTCATGGCTTACACTCAAGTTAGGGAAACTAGATGCGTGGAGGTCTATACTTATTTTCATCCCTGAGAGTAGACACCATGAGCTCACACAGGCCTGAAGGCAGTGTCCAGAGTACACACTGCATGGAATTGAAGAGAGTCAGTGTGCTCATTTCCAAGGAGAAATGGTAGACCCAAGTTTCTTCTTTGGACTCTGCCCTCTGCCACCAGAAATGCTCCCCCAACCCCTACAGATAGCAGAAAGACCTGAGAGTTCACACCCTGAGCAGGTGTTAGTCACTGGCTGGCCATGTCAAAGCACCATGCTTGGGGTGGGGAACTTCAAGGCGCACATTACACCCCAGGGTCCTGGCAGGGAGGTGGGGGATTCATGCTGAAGCCACCTTCTGCACAACTTTAAGGTCACGCCTGTGCTCAGCTTCCTCCCTTCCTGCCCTGCTTCTCCTTTCTCAGCATTCCTGGGAATGTTCTTAACCCTTGACGTGAATTCTCATCTTGGGCACAGAAAACATGGGAGATGATGAGCCTTTAAGAAAAGGCAGTGGCTCAGACCATCACATGGTTACCACTTCTTTATCGTATAAGAACATTTCAAGAGGGACTTCCTTGCTGGTCCAGGGGTTAAGAATTCACCTAGCAGTGCAGTGGAGGTGGGTTTAATCCCTGGTGTGGGAACGAAGATCCCACATGCTGCAGACTGACTAAGCCCACATGCCACAACTACTGAGGCCTCGTGCTCTCCAGAGCTCGCATCACAGCTAGAGTCCGTGCACCATAACAGAAGATCCCATATGATGCCACAAAGACTGACACTACCAAATACATAAAATAAATGAACAATTTTTTAAAAAAATTTTCAGATCTACCCTCTTACCTACAGTCAAGTGATCACACACTCTGAATTCACATCTGGTCACAGGTCTTGGAAACAAAGGATTGAAATCACACAGTCTGACCTTCCTGGTGTGTCTGTCTTTGAGGAGCAGGGGTGTCCCTATCTCCAGTCTGTGAGTCTGGACTGCAAGGAGGAGAATAATCAGCTGAGATGAGATGAGCACATCTTTCATTTGTCATCTCACTCAGCTCATGGCTTACACTCAAGTTAGGGAAACTAGATGCGTGGAGGTCTATACTTATTTTCATCCCTGAGAGTAGACACCATGAGCTCACACAGGCCTGAAGGCAGTGTCCAGAGTACACACTGCATGGAATTGAAGAGAGTCAGTGTGCTCATTTCCAAGGAGAAATGGTAGACCCAAGTTTCTTCTTTGGACTCTGCCCTCTGCCACCAGAAATGCTCCCCCAACCCCTACAGATAGCAGAAAGACCTGAGAGTTCACACCCTGAGCAGGTGTTAGTCACTGGCTGGCCATGTCAAAGCACCATGCTTGGGGTGGGGAACTTCAAGGCGCACATTACACCCCAGGGTCCTGGCAGGGAGGTGGGGG
This sequence comes from Tragulus kanchil, assembly GCA_022376925.1. NCBI lineage: Eukaryota > Metazoa > Chordata > Mammalia > Artiodactyla > Tragulidae > Tragulus > Tragulus kanchil. The sequence continues at coordinate 40,514,312 of JAIOJX010000031.1, read as the reverse complement.
ATTCATGCTGAAGCCACCTTCTGCACAACTTTAAGGTCACGCCTGTGCTCAGCTTCCTCCCTTCCTGCCCTGCTTCTCCTTTCTCAGCATTCCTGGGAATGTTCTTAACCCTTGACGTGAATTCTCATCTTGGGCACAGAAAACATGGGAGATGATGAGCCTTTAAGAAAAGGCAGTGGCTCAGACCTCACATGTGCTTTGTCACCCTCAGGTGAGCCACACTACTCCTACTCATGTGGACTTGACCTCTGCTCCCAGGGCATGTCTGACCAGGTCTATGCTCTGCAAAGCCAGGGGCTGAAACAGCTGGAACAGACCTGGCAGGCTGCACACATGACCACCCTTGATAAGGACGCACATAGTCTGTCCCACAAGCAAAGAGCCACGTGGAGACTTCCTACCCAGGTGGAAGTATGAGAAGAAACCACACAGGCTCACCGATCTCCAACTGGGCCTCTGTGCCTGTGATGCCCCAGGACCCTATCTAAGCCTTCCCAGGCCCCTCAGGTCTGATTAGACCTCTGCCTGTCTGCTCTGGGCAGACTGTGGTACCTCTGCCCGGAGGTCACCATCACAGCCAACTGAGCATCACAAGAAAGCCCTGCCTTTTCCATCTATGCCAGTTCCCCAGTGCCCAGGATAATGGGTTTTTTTAGATTTGAAACCTGAATTTTAAGCTGAAACACCCTACATGTGAGGGAAACAGGAGCTGATACAGGTGGTCCCTCCCCACTCTCCAACACTCAGATATTGGACCAGGGCATCTCAGTACCTCAAGATGGCCATGACCTTCACCCCATCCCTGCTTTTTAACACTGCAGGTAATGTGCAGTGATTGTGTGTTCTGAGGCCAGGGAGGTGAATCTTTCTGAGTTCAGCGTGTCTTGTGTTCCACCTGAAACAGAGCTGTTAGGTTCTGAGCTGGAGTACTCCATCTAGAGTCCATTGACTGGAACTCCCAAAGCTGAATGCCTGTTTTTTTTGTTTTTTCTTTTTCTTTTTGTTTTTGTTTTTTTTGCAAGAAGTGTGTGACTCTCAGCAGTTTCCAAAAGAGGTGCAGATTCCTTTTCCATGGCTACTGTGACAAATTACCATCAATTAAGTGACTTAAGGCACAAACTTCTTTTTTGATGTGTCTCTAGGTGAGTGGTCCAACCAATGTTGGTCTCACTGGGCAAGAGTCAAGATGTAGACAGAGTTGTCCTCCCTTCTAGAAGCTAGGCAGCAGTGGAGGTGGGGTGCAGGGGGTAGTTCCCCAACTGCTCCACCAAGGCTGGTGGCCTCTTTGTCCATCATCAAAGCCACAGGGGAGAGCATGAGGGCTTGAGGCCTTCCTCTGTGCCCATCTTCTTTCACGTCCACCTCTGAGTGCTCCTTGTCTGCCCTCTGCTTCTACTTTTAAAGATTCTGGTGATATCACTGGGGGTCCTCCAACACTATGTTCTAAAAAACAGACCCAAAAGAGTGTCATGAAATGTCATGGATGATCACTGGTCAGTACTTTGTCAATACTCACCCATTAGATGTTAGTGAGCATCTCTTCTCTGCTGGTCAGCATGCTGAGATGGTGAGACCCAATCACAAAAAGAGAAGTGAAAGCAACAACCATCCAGATTTGCTCAAGACAGGGTGTTCCCGAGATGTAAGGCTTCCATTGCTGACGCTGGAACAGTCCCAGGCAAACTGGAATCCTTGGTCACACCAGAGGTGGTCTCTGTCATGAAGAATTTATAACCTGAGAGGGCCATGAACAAAGCACACTAAAGCTGACTTTGCTAGTTGCTTTATGTATGTTGAAATGAATAGAAAAAGAGCTCAGACAGAGTTGGACCAACAGTGGTCCCCCTTCCCCTGGGAGAATCCCTTTTGGGAACCATACTCAAATTCAGGCTCAGCCCTACACATGCTGTTTTTTTATTTATTTTTAATTGAAGGATAATTGCTTTACAATATTGTGTTGGTTTCTGACAATCTGGAAGAAATGGACAGATTCTTAGATAAGTTCTATCTTTCAAAACTGAATCATAAAGAAATAGAAATTATGAACATACATCAACATGAATCAGTGACAGGTATACATATGTCCCCTTCCTCTTGAACCTCCCTTCCACCTCCTACCCCTTCCCATCCCTCTAGGTTGTTACAGAGCCCAAGGTTGAGATCCCTGAATCATAGAGCACATTCCTGTTGGCAATCTATTTTACATATGGCAGTTTATGTTTCCATGCTACTGTTTAAACCTCACAACAGCTACATGGAATGAGGACAGTTATCGCCTGCAGTTTGCAGAGGAGGAAACAGAAAGAGAACTCCTGGGCCTAACATCACACAATCACTGTCCTAGGTCAAGTTCCCCATAAACCAGTGTCCACTTCAGCCTATAAGTGGTAAAGCAGAAGGTGGACTCAACCTAGCAAGTCCCACAGTTGGATTATAAAATCTCTCTTCCATTCTGTCTGCAGGGCTTGGCTTGCCCATCTTCTTTCACGTCCACCTCTGAGTGCTCCTTGTCTGCCCTCTGCTTCTACTTTTAAAGATTCTGGTGATATCACTGGGGGTCCTCCAACACTATGTTCTAAAAAACAGACCCAAAAGAGTGTCATGAAATGTCATGGATGATCACTGGTCAGTACTTTGTCAATACTCACCCATTAGATGTTAGTGAGCATCTCTTCTCTGCTGGTCAGCATGCTGAGATGGTGAGACCCAATCACAAAAAGAGAAGTGAAAGCAACAACCATCCAGATTTGCTCAAGACAGGGTGTTCCCGAGATGTAAGGCTTCCATTGCTGACGCTGGAACAGTCCCAGGCAAACTGGAATCCTTGGTCACACCAGAGGTGGTCTCTGTCATGAAGAATTTATAACCTGAGAGGGCCATGAACAAAGCACACTAAAGCTGACTTTGCTAGTTGCTTTATGTATGTTGAAATGAATAGAAAAAGAGCTCAGACAGAGTTGGACCAACAGTGGTCCCCCTTCCCCTGGGAGAATCCCTTTTGGGAACCATACTCAAATTCAGGCTCAGCCCTACACATGCTGTTTTTTTATTTATTTTTAATTGAAGGATAATTGCTTTACAATATTGTGTTGGTTTCTGACAATCTGGAAGAAATGGACAGATTCTTAGATAAGTTCTATCTTTCAAAACTGAATCATAAAGAAATAGAAATTATGAACATACATCAACATGAATCAGTGACAGGTATACATATGTCCCCTTCCTCTTGAACCTCCCTTCCACCTCCTACCCCTTCCCATCCCTCTAGGTTGTTACAGAGCCCAAGGTTGAGATCCCTGAATCATAGAGCACATTCCTGTTGGCAATCTATTTTACATATGGCAGTTTATGTTTCCATGCTACTGTTTAAACCTCACAACAGCTACATGGAATGAGGACAGTTATCGCCTGCAGTTTGCAGAGGAGGAAACAGAAAGAGAACTCCTGGGCCTAACATCACACAATCACTGTCCTAGGTCAAGTTCCCCATAAACCAGTGTCCACTTCAGCCTATAAGTGGTAAAGCAGAAGGTGGACTCAACCTAGCAAGTCCCACAGTTGGATTATAAAATCTCTCTTCCATTCTGTCTGACTTCACGTTGTTACAAATTTTCCTAAAACATAAGATTTGCCTTTACTTTTTTAGAATTTTTCTTCTGCAAGAATACTCCTTATTCACTAGGACTAGGTTCACACAAATATTCAAACTCAAAGTGTGCTGCCATTAGAATGGAGACAGGAGAGTATTGAGACACGTTGGCCGTTTGTTCTTGTTTCCTTCTGACACTGACTGATAGCAGAGTCCTATTTATCATGTCACTGATAAGATGATGAAGATTCAATACAACTTTCTGGATCTCAGTGGTTTTTCCAATGGCTTTTAAGCATTATTACCCATCATGGAATTTCCACACACATATAGGTCATAATTATGCCAGTGCTTTTGTGTAGATGGGAAACTAGGAGACAGTGTTGTGTCTTTTCAGAATTATCCCAGGAGTGGCAACTCCTAATTTCAAACATCAGAAGGTCTCCTTATTCACAGCAAATGTGATGTTTTAGTGTGACCTTGACTTTTCACTATCTCATAGAACAGATCCTTTATGGGCTCCAGATGGAAAGTGTAAAGTTAATAACCCCCTTTTAGACAAAACCCATATGTTTTCCACGTACTGTAGGGATGTACTTTGTGCAAAATGTCATTTATGTAGAATGAAATTAACACATAGATTATGATAGACTGCTGTTTCCAAACTGTGCTAGAGGTAGTACAAAAAAGTATTTAGTGATGCAGGAGACCTCTGGGTTGGGAAGATCTCTTGGAAAAGGGAATGGCTACCCATTCCAGTATTTTTGTCCAGAGAATTCTGTAAACAGGGAAGTCTTGTGGGGTACAGTTCATGGGGTTGCAAAAAGATGGACATAGCTGACTAACATTTCCACTTTCATCAGTTCAGTTCAACCACTCAGTCGTGCCCAACTCTTTGCAATCCCATGAACTGCAGAACGCCAGGCTTCCCTGTCCTTCACTTTAAACATACGCCTGCAGTTTGCAGAGGAGGAAACAGAAAGAGAACTCCTGGGCCTAACATCACACAATCACTGTCCTAGGTCAAGTTCCCCATAAACCAGTGTCCACTTCAGCCTATAAGTGGTAAAGCAGAAGGTGGACTCAACCTAGCAAGTCCCACAGTTGGATTATAAAATCTCTCTTCCATTCTGTCTGACTTCACGTTGTTACAAATTTTCCTAAAACATAAGATTTGCCTTTACTTTTTTAGAATTTTTCTTCTGCAAGAATACTCCTTATTCACTAGGACTAGGTTCACACAAATATTCAAACTCAAAGTGTGCTGCCATTAGAATGGAGACAGGAGAGTATTGAGACACGTTGGCCGTTTGTTCTTGTTTCCTTCTGACACTGACTGATAGCAGAGTCCTATTTATCATGTCACTGATAAGATGATGAAGATTCAATACAACTTTCTGGATCTCAGTGGTTTTTCCAATGGCTTTTAAGCATTATTACCCATCATGGAATTTCCACACACATATAGGTCATAATTATGCCAGTGCTTTTGTGTAGATGGGAAACTAGGAGACAGTGTTGTGTCTTTTCAGAATTATCCCAGGAGTGGCAACTCCTAATTTCAAACATCAGAAGGTCTCCTTATTCACAGCAAATGTGATGTTTTAGTGTGACCTTGACTTTTCACTATCTCATAGAACAGATCCTTTATGGGCTCCAGATGGAAAGTGTAAAGTTAATAACCCCTTGTAGACAAAACCCATATGTTTTCCACGTACTGTAGGGATGTACTTTGTTCAAAATGTCATTTATGTAGAATGAAATTAACACATAGATTATGATAGACTGCTGTTTCCAAACTGTGCTAGAGGTAGTACAAAAAAAAAGTATTTAGTGATGCAGGAGACCTCTGGGTTGGGAAGATCTCTTGGAAAAGGGAATGGCTACCCATTCCAGTATTTTTGTCCAGAGAATTCTGTAAACAGGGAAGTCTTGTGGGGTACAGTTCATGGGGTTGCAAAAAGATGGACATAGCTGACTAACATTTCCACTTTCATCAGTTCAGTTCAACCACTCAATCGTGCCCAACTCTTTGCAATCCCATGAACTGCAGAACGCCAGGCTTCCCTGTCCTTCACTTTCATAGATGTTTAAAAGTCTGAAATAAGAAATAAGTCTTCCAAATGGTAAATAGGAATCACCAAGTTCTCTAGCAATTGTGTATGTGTGCCCTGTGTATGTTTAGGAGAAGCCATTCTCATGCCCATAAATAAACACAAAAAAATCATTATTCAAAAATCATTTATGTGTTTGTATTACTTAGGCAAAGTTTGAATACAAGTAACAGGGATTGAAAGAAGAAATACATTAATTTCTCTCAGACATGAAGTCTAGAGTCTACCCATAAATTCATTGCAGCCTTTTGCAGCACAAATCTACTGTGTCTAAGCTTTAGCCTTGGTCTTCAGAACAACACTATATCCATTTTCAGGCAGGAAGGGCCAACACAACACAGCTGCTTGTATCTTATTGGTCTGACCTTGGCCACATGGCAACACCCAGCCCCAGGGGAAACTGGGAAATGTAGTCTTGTACATGAGTAGCCAAACATCTTGCTAACTGGGGTATATGACTGTGAACAAGAGGTGGATGGACGGGGCTTCTCGGGGCTTCCCTGGTGGTCCAGTGGGTAAGGACATTGCCCTGCAGTGCAAGGGGCGCCAGTTTGATCCCTGACCTGGGAAGATCCCACGTGCCACGGAGCAGCTGGACCGATGTGTCCAACTACCGAGCTGGAGCTCTGGAGCTTGTGCTCTGCAGCGCATGCGCCCAGGGCCAGTGCTCTGCAAGGAAGGACCACTGCAATGGGGAGGCCTACACAGGCCAAAAAACAAAGATGGAAATAAATGAAAGACCAATAGAAGTGGCCCCCCCAAAAAATTATTAAGAGGTGAATGAACATCAAAGAATCCAAAAAACCCTGACAAAAGCATCTAGGTCTAAAGATGTCAATATGGCTAATTTCAGTAAGGACTATTCTGTTTCTTCTCTAAGTCAGAGGGAAATTCTTCTAGCTAGTGGCTTGCTGATTCCTGGGTCAATTCCAATTGTAATATTGCATGAAGATTTTTTGGAACATGAGAAATCAATCTAGCAGCACCAGCTCCCTTTATCAGGACCAGATTCTATAATGTATCTCTCTTTAATTAAGAGTACATCCTCACTTTCTCTTCTTGAGAGACCCATACCCAGTAATTTATCCATGTGCAAACATAAAGACTCTGCCTCCTCACCTACCTAAGGTCAGCAGTGAAGTGTCCTCTACCTTCAGAGCTCCCCCAGGGTCATCTGAGGCTTTCTGGAGTCTACATTTCAGCTCAGGACCATGTTGAGCACACCTCATCCTCTTCTTCCTCTGAGAGCTCTTTGCAATACACCTGCACATAGATCTCTATCTCTAAGGCTACTTCCCAGGGAGAGGAGCCAGCCAAGTGACCATTCTGGGTCATTATCTTGTCACATTTCTACTAATCCCCAAAGCCTTTGCAGCACAAATCTACTGTGTCTAAGCTTTAGCCTTGGTCTTCAGAACAACACTATATCCATTTTCAGGCAGGAAGGGCCAACACAACACAGCTGCTTGTATCTTATTGGTCTGACCTTGGCCACATGGCAACACCCAGCCCCAGGGGAAACTGGGAAATGTAGTCTTGTACATGAGTAGCCAAACATCTTGCTAACTGGGGTATATGACTGTGAACAAGAGGTGGATGGACGGGGCTTCTCGGGGCTTCCCTGGTGGTCCAGTGGGTAAGGACATTGCCCTGCAGTGCAAGGGCGCCAGTTTGATCCCTGACCTGGGAAGATCCCACGTGCCACGGAGCAGCTGGACCGATGTGTCCAACTACCGAGCTGGAGCTCTGGAGCTTGTGCTCTGCAGCGCATGCGCCCAGGGCCAGTGCTCTGCAAGGAAGGACCACTGCAATGGGGAGGCCTACACAGGCCAAAAAACAAAGATGGAAATAAATGAAAGACCAATAGAAGTGGCCCCCCCAAAAAATTATTAAGAGGTGAATGAACATCAAAGAATCCAAAAAACCCTGACAAAAGCATCTAGGTCTAAAGATGTCAATATGGCTAATTTCAGTAAGGACTATTCTGTTTCTTCTCTAAGTCAGAGGGAAATTCTTCTAGCTAGTGGCTTGCTGATTCCTGGGTCAATTCCAATTGTAATATTGCATGAAGATTTTTTGGAACATGAGAAATCAATCTAGCAGCACCAGCTCCCTTTATCAGGACCAGATTCTATAATGTATCTCTCTTTAATTAAGAGTACATCCTCACTTTCTCTTCTTGAGAGACCCATACCCAGTAATTTATCCATGTGCAAACATAAAGACTCTGCCTCCTCACCTACCTAAGGTCAGCAGTGAAGTGTCCTCTACCTTCAGAGCTCCCCCAGGGTCATCTGAGGCTTTCTGGAGTCTACATTTCAGCTCAGGACCATGTTGAGCACACCTCATCCTCTTCTTCCTCTGAGAGCTCTTTGCAATACACCTGCACATAGATCTCTATCTCTAAGGCTACTTCCCAGGGAGAGGAGCCAGCCAAGTGACCATTCTGGGTCATTATCTTGTCACATTTCTTGCACTTGTCATCTGTCTCCATACAACTGTGAGGAGTCAATTGTCTCTCTATCCACCCTGTAGGTCAGTGAGCATCTCTGTTTTCTGTTGGAGGCTGACTCTGTCTGCTCAACTCTGCCTCCCACACCAGGAATCCTTCCAGATCCTGCAAAGTTATTATTTGTCAGAGTAGACACCCTTTGAAGGACCATAATCTTTAGAGACAGTGCGCCATCCCAAGGTATGGAGAAGAGTGGGAATCGGGTTGCCTGAGTTCCATCTCTGCTCTGCCGTGTCCACTCAGGTTGAAGCTGGCTGAGTTGATTTCCTCCTCTCTCATGGGATGATAACAACCTTGCCTCAGAGGGCTAGGGATTAAATACACTAATAAGATTTCAACTAGCAGCTTTGTTTTTCTCTTTTGGTCACACTGTACCAAAGCTTGAGGGATCTGATTGCATCAGAGGCCAAGGCAGTGGAAACACTGAGACCTAATCACTGGACCACCAGGAAATTCCCTGACTTTTCAATGCCATCCTGCTCACTTCTTGTATGCCCCAGGCCAAGGTAGAATTTACTTGCCAGAATGGTCAAGGGCATGAGTTGCTTTTCTTATTGAACGCTGAAAAGTTTAAAAGCTCCTCGAAAGGGATAATGACTCCCGTGGGGCCTCATTTCTCTGGTGGTGCTAGCCTTCCCCTCTGCTGACAGTCATTCTGCCTCCAATTTCTGTCTGTGCTCATTTAGTTTTTGACCTTGTGTGGCTGCTGTGTCCTGGATCTTCCCCTCAGCTTTTCCTCCAGAAATCCTTCTCAGCTCATAAAAACACAGAAATTTCACATGCTTACTACTCTCAGAATATAAGAACTAACCAATGATGCCAAGTCCCAGTCTGAAAAGGCCTCCTCACCTACCTAAGGTCAGCAGTGAAGTGTCCTCTACCTTCAGAGCTCCCCCAGGGTCATCTGAGGCTTTCTGGAGTCTACATTTCAGCTCAGGACCATGTTGAGCACACCTCATCCTCTTCTTCCTCTGAGAGCTCTTTGCAATACACCTGCACATAGATCTCTATCTCTAAGGCTACTTCCCAGGGAGAGGAGCCAGCCAAGTGACCATTCTGGGTCATTATCTTGTCACATTTCTTGCACTTGTCATCTGTCTCCATACAACTGTGAGGAGTCAATTGTCTCTCTATCCACCCTGTAGGTCAGTGAGCATCTCTGTTTTCTGTTGGAGGCTGACTCTGTCTGCTCAACTCTGCCTCCCACACCAGGAATCCTTCCAGATCCTGCAAAGTTATTATTTGTCAGAGTAGACACCCTTTGAAGGACCATAATCTTTAGAGACAGTGCGCCATCCCAAGGTATGGAGAAGAGTGGGAATCGGGTTGCCTGAGTTCCATCTCTGCTCTGCCGTGTCCACTCAGGTTGAAGCTGGCTGAGTTGATTTCCTCCTCTCTCATGGGATGATAACAACCTTGCCTCAGAGGGCTAGGGATTAAATACACTAATAAGATTTCAACTAGCAGCTTTGTTTTTCTCTTTTGGTCACACTGTACCAAAGCTTGAGGGATCTGATTGCATCAGAGGCCAAGGCAGTGGAAACACTGAGACCTAATCACTGGACCACCAGGAAATTCCCTGACTTTTCAATGCCATCCTGCTCACTTCTTGTATGCCCCAGGCCAAGGTAGAATTTACTTGCCAGAATGGTCAAGGGCATGAGTTGCTTTTCTTATTGAACGCTGAAAAGTTTAAAAGCTCCTCGAAAGGGATAATGACTCCCGTGGGGCCTCATTTCTCTGGTGGTGCTAGCCTTCCCCTCTGCTGACAGTCATTCTGCCTCCAATTTCTGTCTGTGCTCATTTAGTTTTTGACCTTGTGTGGCTGCTGTGTCCTGGATCTTCCCCTCAGCTTTTCCTCCAGAAATCCTTCTCAGCTCATAAAAACACAGAAATTTCACATGCTTACTACTCTCAGAATATAAGAACTAACCAATGATGCCAAGTCTGCTTTGGCAGATAACCTGAAAACAGTGGGTCACAGCAGTGGTTTTCAAAGTACAATCCCTTGACCAGCAGCCACACCGTCAGCTGCAAACTTGTCTAAAATGTGAATTCTTGGGCCCCAAAACAGACTTACTGAATCAGATACTCTGATGGTAGAACTACAGTCAGCTCTCCAGAGGGATCCTGTAAAATATGAGAGTCACAGTCAAGGGGGCCCCCAAAAGGTATAGACAGGCGAACTTTCCTGGGGAAACCTACACTAGTCTTAAATCCCTCCCCTCGAATGCAATTGAGTTTGGGTACTTAACACAAACAGGTTTTCTGATATTAGTCCATGCCTTTGGAAAAAAATTCATTCATGAAGTTTTTAGAGCAAGCGAATACTAGACCTGGCAAATCTTTTCCTGCCTGTCCTCAACACTCCAGCAGCAAGAAAGAAAGACAGACAGACAGAAAGTAAGAAAAATAAAGACAGACAGACAGAAAGAAAATAAGAAAAAGAAAGAAAGAAAGAAAATGGTTGTTAAACTTTTAAGCCACATGACCTGGAAAAGACGCCAGCTGCTGACGGTGGATCTGACCACACTGAAGGCAATAAAGGGCTAGCTAACCTGCCTTTATTTGCTTTCTGCTCAAGACAAACATTTATCACTGGGCGTATTGACTAACACCATATCACTTCCCACCTTACACTTTCACAAAGGGAGCAGGCTCCCCTTGGGAACTCAAACCTTTGTGGGGGTCAGGAGACCCCAAGTGCTGCTGAGGGTATGAAGACCCATGGGATACAGCAAGGTGTGGGGCCCTTTTTGCTTAGACGAGGCCATTGCTATACTCCAGAGAGATGAGCAGATGCTCTACCCAGGGGAGTCAACCAGGGACCAAGAACATCTCTATCTAGTGAGATGTGGGGACCAAAGGAGGCTGGCTGGGACCCTAGGAAGTGGCATTGCCCATGTGCAAATCCTACTCCAAATGCCTGCATTGTTCTTGCCCTGGGGAACAAGCTGCAAAAGAAACCTTCCTTTTTTTTGAGGTTTGCTTTTTTTCTATTTTTGCCAGTGATGAGAAGTCAGGGCTAGCTAGAGAAAAACCAACCATGTTGGCTTGACTTGGAAGTTACAAAAGGCGTATTAAGATTCACTGTGGTCTGTGAACATTTTAATATTTGAGACTGCCTCTGTTCTGATCTAGAAGTGGAGGAGGAGTATAAGTGTGAAATAAATGGTAAATAGGTAGTTAGTCACAACCAATAGTTTCTCTGATCTTTTGTTTGATTGGTAACCATTCCTGTAGCTATAAATGTGATTTTTGAGTCTGTACAACTGGTGAATTAAATTATATTTTAAAAACATGCATCTTGAGAAATGTATTTTTTTTTTTAGGTAGACATAGTTTAAAGGGAGTCATTCATAGGTGGTTATACAAAGGGACTAATGTAACCCTCTGTTTTCCAAACAAAATGTTGTGGCATGAAATTTAACATTTTCTTATGTAGCATCAATTTTCATTCTGGAGAAACTGTGGTTGTGCTTCAGGGGGAAATGATGTGGAAGGATGGCTTTGAGGCTACATCTCTGAGTCCAGGACCAGCCTCCAGTGATATTAAGGCCACTGGCTGCAGTTGTTTCTTCATGTTTTTCTGCAGATATTTTCTGGTTTAAAAAATTTAAACTCATCCTTTTTCAAAAAACTAAACAAAATCACTCTTTTGAAGTCTTTAATCTTGCAATATTGTAGATTCATATGCCATTGTAAGAAATAATAGAGAGTCCATGTATCTTTATAGCCAAAGATAATGCTGAAGGCAAGTTTCTGGGGGCATCTCCCAAGGAAGAGAGGGCTTTCCTGGAGGCTCAGCAGTAAAAGAATGCAAGTGATGCAGGTTGCATCCTTGGGTCAGAAACCCATGGGATACAGCAAGGTGTGGGGCCCTTTTGCTTAGACGAGGCCATTGCTATACTCCAGAGAGATGAGCAGATGCTCTACCCAGGGGAGTCAACCAGGGACCAAGAACATCTCTATCTAGTGAGATGTGGGGACCAAAGGAGGCTGGCTGGGACCCTAGGAAGTGGCATTGCCCATGTGCAAATCCTACTCCAAATGCCTGCATTGTTCTTGCCCTGGGGAACAAGCTGCAAAAGAAACCTTCCTTTTTTTTGAGGTTTGCTTTTTCTATTTTTGCCAGTGATGAGAAGTCAGGGCTAGCTAGAGAAAAACCAACCATGTTGGCTTGACTTGGAAGTTACAAAAGACGTATTAAGATTCACTGTGGTCTGTGAACATTTTAATATTTGAGACTGCCTCTGTTCTGATCTAGAAGTGGAGGAGGAGTATAAGTGTGAAATAAATGGTAAATAGGTAGTTAGTCACAACCAATAGTTTCTCTGATCTTTTGTTTGATTGGTAACCATTCCTGTAGCTATAAATGTGATTTTTGAGTCTGTACAACTGGTGAATTAAATTATATTTTAAAAACATGCATCTTGAGAAATGTATTTTTTTTTTTAGGTAGACATAGTTTAAAGGGAGTCATTCATAGGTGGTTATACAAAGGGACTAATGTAACCCTCTGTTTTCCAAACAAAATGTTGTGGCATGAAATTTAACATTTTCTTATGTAGCATCAATTTTCATTCTGGAGAAACTGTGGTTGTGCTTCAGGGGAACTGATGTGGAAGGATGGCTTTGAGGCTACATCTCTGAGTCCAGGACCAGCCTCTAGTGATATTAAGGCCACTGGCTGCAGTTGTTTCTTCATGTTTTTCTGCAGATATTTTCTGGTTTAAAAAATTTAAACTCATCCTTTTTCAAAAAACTAAACAAAATCACTCTTTTGAAGTCTTTAATCTTGCAATATTGTAGATTCATATGCCATTGTAAGAAATAATAGAGAGTCCATGTATCTTTATAGCCAAAGATAATGCTGAAGGCAAGTTTCTGGGGGCATCTCCCAAGGAAGAGAGGGCTTTCCTGGAGGCTCAGCAGTAAAAGAATGCAAGTGATGCAGGTTGCATCCTTGGGTCAGAAAGATCCCCTGGAGACCGAAATGATAATTCACTCTAGATTCATACCTGGAAAATTCTACAGAGGAGCCTGGCAGGCTGCAGTCCATGGGATCTCAAGGGTTGGATATGACTTAATGACTAAACCATCACCAGTGTCTTGTAAAATTATAAGCTATTACAAGAAGATATTGACATGCATGGAGTCAGGATATAAAACATTTTTATCACCATGAGGACTCCTCAAGTTCGACTTTCAGAGCCAAACCAGTGTCTCTCCCATCCTAGCCTTTCCACTCCTGGGAACTACTAATCTGCTCTCCACCTCTATAATTTTGTCATGTCAAGAATCTTATGTAAATGGGATCACACACTATGCAATCTTTGGAGAGTGAATTTTCTCCCTTCAGCTTAATCCTCTAAAATTCAGACAGAGCATTGCATGTATACATAGTTTCATCTTTTTTATTGCTGTATAGTATTTCACAGTACAGATGTGCCTTCTTTTAACAATTCACTATTGAAGGACATCTGGGTTGGTTTTAGGCTGTTGTAAATAAAGCTGCCATACATACCTGTGCACAGACTTCTGTGAGAATGTAAGTCTTCATTCTTCTGAGATAAATGCCCAGGAATACTATTGCTGAGTCTCAGGACAGTAGCATGTTCAGCTTTCAAAGAACTGCTGAACTCTGGCTTTCTGCAAAAACTCTGAAAAACTCTGCTTTTCCAGAGTGACTATAGCTTGTTATCTTCCCACCAGAAACCTAAAGGTGATTCAGGTTCTCTACATTATTATCATTATTTGGTCATCATCACTATTTCACATTGTGGTTTTATTTTGCATTTCTCTAAAGACTACTGATTTCCCTAATCCCCAATTAATTTCCATGTCCTTATTTGCAATCTACATATCTTCTTCTACCATTAAATGTCTCTTCATGCCCATTTTTAAATAAGATTGTTTTTTTTTTTTTTAACTGCTGAGTGTCCTTTACATATTCTGTAATAGTAGTCCTCTTTGGACAAGTGGTTTGCAAGTATTTTCTCCAGGTTATAGCTTATTATTTCAGCCTCTTAAAAGGAACTTCTGCAGAGCAAAACTTTTTCATTTTGCAAAGTCATATTTATAATTGTTTTCTTTTATGGATGCCTTTGGTGTCAAGTTTAAGAAATCATTGCCTCATGCTAAATCCCCAATATTTTATCTTATGTTTTCTTCTAAAAGTTTTATGTTTGGCATGTACATTTAAGCTTATAATCCATTTTAAGTTAATTTTTCTCTAAGGATTGAGACTCTGGTCAAGGTTCATGTGTTGCCTATGGATGTTCAATTACTTTAGTACCATTTGTTGAAATGGTTCTCTTTCCTCTATCAGATGACTTTGCAGCTTTGTCGAAACTCTGTGGGACATATTTCTATGGATTTCTGTTAGGTATTTTATTCTCTTCTATTGATCTTTTTGTCTACACCTCTGCTAATTCCTCAGTATCTGGATTACTATAGCTACAAATGCCTTGACATCTGATATACTGATCTCTCTAATTTTTCTTTGTCTTTTCAAATTCATCTAAACTACTTTAATTACTGTGCTTTTTCATATACATTGTAGAATAATCTTGCTTATAGATAAAAAATTCTTACTGAAATTTTTGTAGGAATTTCATTAAACCTCAAAGTGAATTTGGGGAGGATTAATATATTCACCATTTTGGGTCTTCCAATTCATGAACACAGTATGCATTCTCCATGTATTCATATCTTGTTGGCTTTTTAAATCAGATTTATGCTGTTGCCAGCATGAGTCCTTATATGTTTTGTTGATGTATACCTAAGCATTTCTTCATTTGGGGATAATTATAAGTGGTATTATATTTTATTTTTGATATCCACATGTTCACTGCTATTGTATAGGAATACAGTTAAATTTTGTGTGCTTATCTTCATTCTGCAAACTTGTTGAATGCATTTGTCATTTCCAGGAGAATTTTTGTAAATTCCTTGGGATTTTCTATGTACCAATGGATAATCGTGTTGCCTGCAAATAGAGACAGTTTTATTTCTTCCTTTCTGCGCCACATACCTTTCATTTGCTTTTCTTGACTAATTGCACACACTGGAAGTTTTAGCACTCAGTTGAATAAGGACAGTTAAAGTGAGCATTTGTATCTTTTTCTCAGTCTTAGAGGAAAGTTTTCAGTATTACTGTTAAGTATATCAAGAGATACAGGTTTCTGTAAATGGTCTTTATCAAGTTGAAGATACGCTATTGATGCCTATTTTTCTGAGTTTTTACACGAATGAGTAATGAATATTGTTAAATATAATTTCTATGTATATTTACATGATCGCATATAAATAATATATCATATAAATATGATATTCATTGGAAGCACTGATTCTGAAGCTCCAATACTTTGGTCACCTGATGCAAAGAAACAGCTCATTGGAAAAGACCCTGATGCTGAGAAAAATAGAAGGCAGAAGGAGAAGGGGAGGACAGGGGACGAGATGGTTGGATGGTATCACTGAGTCAATAGACATGACTTTGATCAAGCTCCGGGAGATTGTAAAGGACAGGGAAGTCTGGCGTGCTGCAGTCCATGGGGTCCCAAAGAGTCAGGCATGACTGAGAGATTGAATTTATTGATATGAGCATGTGATTTTTCTTCATTGACCTGTCATTGTGGTGAATTACATTGATTTTCAAACCTTGAAGAAGTCTTGCATTTCTAGAATAAATCCCATTTGGTCATTGTCTACAATTCTTTTTATTATTACTGTATTCTATGTACTAACATTTTGTTAAGCTGTTTGGTTGACATTCATGAAGGATATTGGCTTGTGGTTTTCATTCTGAAATGTCTTTGGCTTTGGTATCAAAGTAATGCTAGCTTCATAAAATGAATTCAGGAGTATATTTCCTTCTATTTTCTAGACAAGATTAAGTAGAATTGGTATTAATTTTTCTTTATATATTTGGTAGCATCCTCCAGTGAAACTATGTTGTATTGGAGATGTTTTTTGAAGGGGACAGAAATTAAATTATAAACTCAATTTCCTTCATATTTATGGGGCTTTTCAAATTATTTTATATTTAATGAATTGTGGTAGTTTCTGTTTTTCAAGAAATTTGCTCATTTTGTTTAATCTGTCAAATTTATGTGTGCTGTTTGTAGCATTTTCTTGTTATTCTTCTGTTGCTTACATGATCTAGTGTGATATCACCTGGTTTCATTCCTAATATTAGTAATTTATGTCTTCTCTCTTTTTCCTTTATCAGTATTGCTAATGTTAATCAGTTTTATCGATCTTTTCAAAGTACACACTTTTTTCATTGAATTTCTCTATTTTCTGTTTTGAATGTCATTGATTTATCTTCATTATGCTCTTTCTTCTGTTTGCATTGGATTTATTTTCTGTTCTTCATTTAAGTCCTTGAAGTAAAGACTTATAGTATTGATGTTAGATAACTCTTTTCCAATGTACACACTTAATGCTATAAATTTCCCTCTCAGGACTGCATTAGCCATGTACCACATATGTTGATATGTTGTATTTTCTTTTTTACTTTGTTCACTCTCTTTCACTTGAGAATACATTTTTCAGTAAATTTCTGTTTGTATTAGATGTGGATTTTATATAATTTTTGAGATTGGTTTTATGGCACAGAATACTGTCCAAATTAGTATATGTCATGTTCACTCTTCTGTTACTTGGTAGAGAGTTCTCTAAATGTTAAAGACAGTCTATGGATTAATAATGCTGTTCAGTCTGTCTTTTCTTCTTGATCAATCTAGCTGAACATTTGTTGACTGTTGATCTTTACATAACGCCAACTTTGAATTTGGGGTTTTTTTTCTCTACTGTTTCTCTATTCTCTATTTCATTTATCTTCAGTTTAATCTTAATTATTTTCTCCCTTCTGGTTGCTTTGGACCTAGTTTGCTATCCTCTATTTGAGGTCTTTCTCCTTTTATAAAATAGACAAACACTGACAATTTTCAACTTTTTCCGATATTTTAAGGAGAACTAAAAGGATTTAATTGCTTCTAAAATGAATTCAGGAGTATATTTCCTTCTATTTTCTAGACAAGATTAAGTAGAATTGGTATTAATTTTTCTTTATATATTTGGTAGCATCCTCCAGTGAAACTATGTTGTATTGGAGATGTTTTTTGAAGGGGACAGAAATTAAATTATAAACTCAATTTCCTTCATATTTATGGGGCTTTTCAAATTATTTTATATTTAATGAATTGTGGTAGTTTCTGTTTTTCAAGAAATTTGCTCATTTTGTTTAATCTGTCAAATTTATGTGTGCTGTTTGTAGCATTTTCTTGTTATTCTTCTGTTGCTTACATGATCTAGTGTGATATCACCTGGTTTCATTCCTAATATTAGTAATTTATGTCTTCTCTTTTTCCTTTATCAGTATTGCTAATGTTAATCAGTTTTATCGATCTTTTCAAAGTACACACTTTTTTCATTGAATTTCTCTATTTTCTGTTTTGAATGTCATTGATTTATCTTCATTATGCTCTTTCTTCTGTTTGCATTGGATTTATTTTCTGTTCTTCATTTAAGTCTTTGAAGTAAAGACTTATAGTATTGATGTTAGATAACTCTTTTCCAATGTACACACTTAATGCTATAAATTTCCCTCTCAGGACTGCATTAGCCATGTACCACATATGTTGATATGTTGTATTTTCTTTTTTACTTTGTTCACTCTCTTTCACTTGAGAATACATTTTTCAGTAAATTTCTGTTTGTATTAGATGTGGATTTTATATAATTTTTGAGATTGGTTTTATGGCACAGAATACTGTCCAAATTAGTATATGTCATGTTCACTCTTCTGTTACTTGGTAGAGAGTTCTCTAAATGTTAAAGACAGTCTATGGATTAATAATGCTGTTCAGTCTGTCTTTTCTTCTTGATCAATCTAGCTGAACATTTGTTGACTGTTGATCTTTACATAACACCAACTTTGAATTTGGGGTTTTTTTCCTCTACTGTTTCTCTATTCTCTATTTCATTTATCTTCAGTTTAATCTTAATTATTTTCTCCCTTCTGGTTGCTTTGGACCTAGTTTGCTATCCTCTATTTGAGGTCTTTCTCCTTTTATAAAATAGACAAACACTGACAATTTTCAACTTTTTCCGATATTTTAAGGAGAACTAAAAGGATTATGTACTGATAGATTTCAGCCTGAGACCAGAGATTTCATACCACCCTTACAGCCTGGTTTCTCTAAATACGCAGACCAAGAGTCCATCTGAACTGCTGAAGTAAGAAATAAATCATTTCCATGCTTTTTAAAATGAATTGTAAGTTTGAATAAAGTTAGAGTTGTAAGAAGGGAAAGTTCCATCTCTGTTATACACTCCTGAACTTGGCCTTCTAAATGTGGGCTCCCTCAGGAGGGGAATCTCCTGAATGTAGGTGTCATCCCACTCAGTCTTGAATTTCTGTTCTCTTCCACATCCCCCACGTTTCTCTTGTCCTTTTCTCCCCTTACTGGTCATTCATTGCTTGTTTGTTTCACAGGAACCTTCATTCATTCATAACTTCACTCACTCTTTCACTGCACCAGATTTACAAAGCTCCTCTGCAAGCAGGTCCTGGTGCGTGAGAGCCTAAGAAATAACCTGAATCTTGACCTTGAAGATTCATGGAAGCTCCAGTGAGACTCATGGAAGCTCACTGTGCATGAAGATCCCATGTGCTCCCTTGTTAAGAACCACCCCAGGAGCAGAAGCATCCTGCCCTTAACAGGTTGCTTACTTCTCAGCTACAGATGCATATGCTTAAGGTTGCTGGCCTAAAGGATATAACAATAAGAGTCTTTATTTTATTTTATTTTATTTTGGCCACACCACATGGCATGAGGAACTTCTGCGACCAAGGATTGAACTCTCATCTCACCACCTGCAGTGGAAGTGGAGTCTTAATCACTGGACCACCAACGAAGTCCTAAGAGTCTTTTATTTGAAAAAAAAAAAAAAACAACTAACCAAAGCAGGTCTATTGAAGTGAATGTAGAATTCTTCAGAACGGTCACGTGGAAAGGCTAAACACTGTCGATGTTTACAGTGGTTTAGGAACTATTCTCTATTTCATTTATCTTCAGTTTAATCTTAATTATTTTCTCCCTTCTGGTTGGCTTTGGACCTAGTTTGCTATCCTCTATTTGAGGTCTTTCTCCTTTTATAAAATAGACAAACACTGACAATTTTCAACTTTTTCCGATATTTTAAGGAGAACTAAAAGGATTATGTACTGATAGATTTCAGCCTGAGACCAGAGATTTCATACCACCCTTACAGCCTGGTTTCTCTAAATACGCAGACCAAGAGTCCATCTGAACTGCTGAAGTAAGAAATAAATCATTTCCATGCTTTTTAAAATGAATTGTAAGTTTGAATAAAGTTAGAGTTGTAAGAAGGGAAAGTTCCATCTCTGTTATACACTCCTGAACTTGGCCTTCTAAATGTGGGCTCCCTCAGGAGGGGAATCTCCTGAATGTAGGTGTCATCCCACTCAGTCTTGAATTTCTGTTCTCTTCCACATCCCCCACGTTTCTCTTGTCCTTTTCTCCCCTTACTGGTCATTCATTGCTTGTTTGTTTCACAGGAACCTTCATTCATTCATAACTTCACTCACTCTTTCACTGCACCAGATTTACAAAGCTCCTCTGCAAGCAGGTCCTGGTGCGTGAGAGCCTAAGAAATAACCTGAATCTTGACCTTGAAGATTCATGGAAGCTCCAGTGAGACTCATGGAAGCTCACTGTGCATGAAGATCCCATGTGCTCCCTTGTTAAGAACCACCCCAGGAGCAGAAGCATCCTGCCCTTAACAGGTTGCTTACTTCTCAGCTACAGATGCATATGCTTAAGGTTGCTGGCCTAAAGGATATAACAATAAGAGTCTTTATTTTATTTTATTTTATTTTGGCCACACCACATGGCATGAGGAACTTCTGCGACCAAGGATTGAACTCTCATCTCACCACCTGCAGTGGAAGTGGAGTCTTAATCACTGGACCACCAACGAAGTCCTAAGAGTCTTTTATTTGAAAAAAAAAAAAAAACAACTAACCAAAGCAGGTCTATTGAAGTGAATGTAGAATTCTTCAGAACGGTCACGTGGAAAGGCTAAACACTGTCGATGTTTACAGTGGTTTAGGAATTTGTAGCACACCCATCAGTACCTTGGCCCTCTCCCAGGGGTCATCTGCCAAAGGATCTAAACATGCAGGAGGCTTCACCTTCTCTCTACCTGAAGGGATTCTCTAGTGCTCTTGGGACAGGCTGGACTCTCGGAGGTGCCAACACGATAGAAGTTGCCACTAGTTAAACGGAGCAGGACAGGGGTGGGTCAAAGCCCAGTTTCTCATCCTCAGAAGGAGAGTTGTGAAACATGTCCTGCACAATCACTCAGGAATTCCCCAGTTAAGCTGAATCCTAAATTTGTAAATATTTGAAAACACAATTGCTTTCAATTTGTATTTTAAAACATTTGCATATGTATGTATGCCTATATTATGAACCAGAAGGCTATCTTGGTGAACCCTCAGGGACTGAGACACAGGCGTGGTAGGAAGAATAACTTTGTCTTTCAGGGGGAACTCGATTACCTGGATCTCCATCTCAATTCTGCAACTAGCTGTGTGACCTTGGGCAAATTACATAATCTCTCTGTAAAGTGGGGATGAAGGATAATGACAGAACATATTGTAAAGGTTTATTGGGAGCAAACACATGACAAATGCTTAAAACAGTGTTTGGGACAAGACAGCACCTTCTAAGGGTGTGACCATTATTATCATTGTTCTTATGGCTCTGTTTTTTGTTGTCATTTTGAAATTTGTGCCATATTTATGTATGAAATTTTTCAAAAAATATGTGACTTGAAAACTGAAGACATGTGACAGAGTACTGTTCTGACAAATGTCAATCAAAAATAATTATTTGCAGATGATTTGATTTGATTTGTGGATGGTGGAGGATACTGCATCTGTACCTTTAACTTTGTAAAGACTTTAAGATTGCCATGATCATTAAATAACATAAAGACAGGAAAAATCTTTGGGAATAGGCCATTAGCTGGCTTTTCTATTTGGCTCCTGTAAAACTTTCCCTCTGTGACAATTCTACAAAGTGTTCTTTATAGTCATTTATTTCTGGTTTGGCTACTGGAGAATTTTTGTTTGACTATGATTCTCGGGTCTTAAGTAATTCAGGCAACAGTGATATCAGCTGTGTGAAAAGCCTTTGCAAGGGAAAACCAATTATTTATCGGCTGAAAAAAAATTATCATTTCCGAAAATTGTCTGCTGGCTTTGAAATCTGCATTGGATGCTTGTACCAAGTGTGGACCTGCAACCATATCATCCTCTGAATAAAAAAATATCAAAGTTTAGGAACCATGGGGAAGTATACGGGATAAATATCACCTCCCCCAACAGCCTCCTGACAAACACCACCAACGAATTACAGTAGCCTGGTGGGGCCATGTGGGGCTACAGACTGCTGCCATTCATTCTGTGGAAAGTAGCACCCACACCCCACCCCACAACCCAGCGCAGCAGCTGTGTTTGAGCCGGCATTCACCAACTCAGAACAGCATTCAAGTAGAAAGACCTCACAGGGCTTTTTTTCCTCCCTTAACTAGGAATCTGGCAGAGTGCTATATTGAAATATCAAATACTGGTAATCATTTTAACGGGACTGTTAGTTTGGATAAAATGTCTTTCCTATGGCTAAAACATTTGCATATGTATGTATGCCTATATTATGAACCAGAAGGCTATCTTGGTGAACCTTCAGGGACTGAGACACAGGCGTGGTAGGAAGAATAACTTTGTCTTTCAGGGGGAACTCGATTACCTGGATCTCCATCTCAATTCTGCAACTAGCTGTGTGACCTTGGGCAAATTACATAATCTCTCTGTAAAGTGGGGATGAAGGATAATGACAGAACATATTGTAAAGGTTTATTGGGAGCAAACACATGACAAATGCTTAAAACAGTGTTTGGGACAAGACAGCACCTTCTAAGGGTGTGACCATTATTATCATTGTTCTTATGGCTCTGTTTTTTGTTGTCATTTTGAAATTTGTGCCATATTTATGTATGAAATTTTTCAAAAAATATGTGACTTGAAAACTGAAGACATGTGACAGAGTACTGTTCTGACAAATGTCAATCAAAAATAATTATTTGCAGATGATTTGATTTGATTTGTGGATGGTGGAGGATACTGCATCTGTACCTTTAACTTTGTAAAGACTTTAAGATTGCCATGATCATTAAATAACATAAAGACAGGAAAAATCTTTGGGAATAGGCCATTAGCTGGCTTTTCTATTTGGCTCCTGTAAAACTTTCCCTCTGTGACAATTCTACAAAGTGTTCTTTATAGTCATTTATTTCTGGTTTGGCTACTGGAGAATTTTTGTTTGACTATGATTCTCGGGTCTTAAGTAATTCAGGCAACAGTGATATCAGCTGTGTGAAAAGCCTTTGCAAGGGAAAACCAATTATTTATCGGCTGAAAAAAAATTATCATTTCCGAAAATTGTCTGCTGGCTTTGAAATCTGCATTGGATGCTTGTACCAAGTGTGGACCTGCAACCATATCATCCTCTGAATAAAAAAATATCAAAGTTTAGGAACCATGGGGAAGTATACGGGATAAATATCACCTCCCCCAACAGCCTCCTGACAAACACCACCAACGAATTACAGTAGCCTGGTGGGGCCATGTGGGGCTACAGACTGCTGCCATTCATTCTGTGGAAAGTAGCACCCACACCCCACCCCACAACCCAGCGCAGCAGCTGTGTTTGAGCCGGCATTCACCAACTCAGAACAGCATTCAAGTAGAAAGACCTCACAGGGCTTTTTTTTTTTTTTTCCCCTCCCCTTAACTAGGAATCTGGCAGAGTGCTATATTGAAATATCAAATACTGGTAATCATTTTAACGGGACTGTTAGTTTGGATAAAATGTCTTTCCTATGGTAGCTAATTGCTTAAATATCTGCAAACTGATATACTCTTTGTAGACATTTATGCTGTCCTCTTTTTATAACTTTATTTCATTTTCTGTTCATTTCTGATGTTGACTCAAAGGGCCTTTATCACCTTGTACTGATAATCTGTGCTTTATGGCCGCTGGTGTGATTGGGAGCAGTTGAAGCCCTGTGCAAAAATACACACATATAAATATTTGAACAGGAAGAAGAAAGTGTGATGTAGGCCAAGGAAGAAATGCATTTCGACAAATAATACCACTAGAGGGAACCTGACTCTAAACCAAGACCAGGCTAGGTCACCCTGTCCTTGTCCCACCTGTCCAGTGGGTCCAAGTGCCAGGAATAATTCCAAAGCACCAGGTCACTCCAGGTCCCGCGACCTGAGGTGCCCAGCCAGGGGCCACGCTGGCATCCCCAGGACATCATTGTGGGGTCATCTCTTCAGTTAGGATCGCTCACACCATTCCCTCTGGGCAGAACAGGTTCACTCTTACAGGGCGTTAAAGACCTAGGAGGTTTGAACAAGTTTCCCAGGCTATGCATCTGGGCACCCAACGTTGAGGGGCTTCAAAGGATGTGTTGTGGTGTGGCTGCCTTGCTCATTTTCACAAGGAGAACTTGCCCAGTTTTTCATGCTTCTGAGCTGAGAATGAGTACAAAGTGGCATTCGACTTAGGAAGGAAGAGCACCCAGGAAGCAAACGTGCAGGCAAACAGAGCAGTTCGTCAGGCAGCATAGCTGCCGCTGGCCGCCGTTGTCCCTGACAGCCGGGCGACACGCCACCACCTGTGTTTGCACACCAGCTTTCCCCGATCTGCGAGAAAATGGCCCGGCCGGTCACATGGCAGCCAGATCGGCCGGCACCATGGGAATACAAAAGCGGAGCTTTTAGCAGAGTTAATCATTAATGCGCCTCTCTTTGTCCAGCCCGGAGTGCTGACAGCGCTTTGATAGCCGTGTTTGCCATGGGGGGGCTGGGTCGTCGCCAGGTACTAAAGAACCCAGCTCCCCTTGCCGTGCCCCAGGCCTGAGCCCAACCTGCCCACTGCCCTCCATCCCAACCGCCTGTGCACCCCTTGGGCCTGTCCCTGTACACCCACTGGGAGGCCCAAGGGAGTGCGGGCTAGGAGAAGTGCGATTAGAAAAGCCCATGATCCTCCTCACCCCACGTGTCATTTCTCCCCCAACCAGGAAGACACACACACACACACACACACACACACAAAGATAACTGAGTATGTTTTTTGTTTGTTTTAATGTGGGCCAGGGGTGGTCTATTCTGGTATAACAGTAAGGGGCAATATTCCCAAAACTTAGCTTAGAGATTCATCTGAAAGTATATTTTGGCATTTCAGTCTCAGTCTCAGCAACTAAAATACAAGTGTCTCTGACAGCTTTTTTTTAAAGTGGAAAATCCCATCTTAACTTTAAAAGTAAGTAGTTTGTTATGTCAAAGGAACAGAGTTAGGGTAAATGCAAACCAGGTTAAGGCCCCCTAGCTATCTGTGTTTTCCTGACTCTGTGAAACTGCCCTTCCCAGGCACAGGAATATCCAAACCTCCCCAGATTCCTGCTTTTGCCTCCAGCTTGCTGAAAATTTCCTTTGGATTCATGCAGTCAAGTCACTTTGCCAGCTCTCTTGAAAACATGATATAAACCATGAATGTTCCATTGTCCTTTAAGAACAATTGAAAACAACTGAAATCAAAAGTCCATCTTTGAAGCTTGGCTTACAAAGGAACAGTGATTTTTTTTAAGATTGAGCCATTAAAAAGTAGAGTTTTTTTCTAGGAATTGAGCACATGAAAATCTTACTGATGGCAGTTGATCGTGGTGCAGGAGCAGTTCGTCAGGCAGCATAGCTGCCGCTGGCCGCGTTGTCCCTGACAGCCGGGCGACACGCCACCACCTGTGTTTGCACACCAGCTTTCCCCGATCTGCGAGAAAATGGCCCGGCCGGTCACATGGCAGCCAGATCGGCCGGCACCATGGGAATACAAAAGCGGAGCTTTTAGCAGAGTTAATCATTAATGCGCCTCTCTTTGTCCAGCCCGGAGTGCTGACAGCGCTTTGATAGCCGTGTTTGCCATGGGGGGGCTGGGTCGTCGCCAGGTACTAAAGAACCCAGCTCCCCTTGCCGTGCCCCAGGCCTGAGCCCAACCTGCCCACTGCCCTCCATCCCAACCGCCTGTGCACCCCTTGGGCCTGTCCCTGTACACCCACTGGGAGGCCCAAGGGAGTGCGGGCTAGGAGAAGTGCGATTAGAAAAGCCCATGATCCTCCTCACCCCACGTGTCATTTCTCCCCCAACCAGGAAGACACACACACACACACACACACACACACAAAGATAACTGAGTATGTTTTTTGTTTGTTTTAATGTGGGCCAGGGGTGGTCTATTCTGGTATAACAGTAAGGGGCAATATTCCCAAAACTTAGCTTAGAGATTCATCTGAAAGTATATTTTGGCATTTCAGTCTCAGTCTCAGCAACTAAAATACAAGTGTCTCTGACAGCTTTTTTAAAGTGGAAAATCCCATCTTAACTTTAAAAGTAAGTAGTTTGTTATGTCAAAGGAACAGAGTTAGGGTAAATGCAAACCAGGTTAAGGCCCCCTAGCTATCTGTGTTTTCCTGACTCTGTGAAACTGCCCTTCCCAGGCACAGGAATATCCAAACCTCCCCAGATTCCTGCTTTTGCCTCCAGCTTGCTGAAAATTTCCTTTGGATTCATGCAGTCAAGTCACTTTGCCAGCTCTCTTGAAAACATGATATAAACCATGAATGTTCCATTGTCCTTTAAGAACAATTGAAAACAACTGAAATCAAAAGTCCATCTTTGAAGCTTGGCTTACAAAGGAACAGTGATTTTTTTTAAGATTGAGCCATTAAAAAGTAGAGTTTTTTTCTAGGAATTGAGCACATGAAAATCTTACTGATGGCAGTTGATCGTGCATGAAGATATGGTCATCAACAATATTAACCTCAAAAATATTGCTGTGGGTACCTGTGTCTCTCCTGGGCAGAATCAAAATACCTTTAACAATTTTATCCAATTGATTTTCACAACATTTAGGGCATACTGGAGAATGACAAATTCTATTGCCATCTTTTTTTTTTTAAAAGGTGAGAAAGTGAAAGTTCACCAGCTTTTGCTTTGTCACCTTGAAACTGTAACAACAGATGGATGATTGGGATGATTTGAATCCCAAAGGGATTAGACTGTGTAACGCATGTCTTAGGACAGACTCAGTGCTTGTTTTTTGTTATTGTTGTTTTTGTTTGTTTGTTTGTTTGTTCTGTTTTTGCACATTGCACTCTGCATCTTCAGCCTGACTTTATTCTAAAGGGAACTGTTTACCCTTGCTCAAGCTTATTGGTCACCTACTGTGTACTACAAAGCTTTTAGCTCTGGAGAGAATACAAGCGGAGACAATGTGGCCCAAGCTGTTGAGAACCAGCTCAGGAGAAAAATCACATGGCACAGATAAATCCAGCACCAGAGGAAAATGTGGGCAGCACTAAACTGCGGCAGGATGCAATGCCCAAGTCCTGACATCTTGGTAGAGCTTTGTCCCAAATCTGAGAACACTTTTCATGGAGGAAAAGTGCATTATTTCAGAATGTGTGGGTGTCAGAATGTGGAGAGCATCCAATCGTGTCAGAACGACTTCATTTAAAAAAGGGTTTTTCAAAGGAACAGAGTTAGGGTAAATGCAAACCAGGTTAAGGCCCCCTAGCTATCTGTGTTTTCCTGACTCTGTGAAACTGCCCTTCCCAGGCAC
The DNA here is from genome assembly GCA_022376925.1 of Tragulus kanchil. Classification (NCBI taxonomy): domain Eukaryota; kingdom Metazoa; phylum Chordata; class Mammalia; order Artiodactyla; family Tragulidae; genus Tragulus; species Tragulus kanchil. Next base: position 40,487,312 of record JAIOJX010000031.1, on the reverse strand, counting down.
AGGAATATCCAAACCTCCCCAGATTCCTGCTTTTGCCTCCAGCTTGCTGAAAATTTCCTTTGGATTCATGCAGTCAAGTCACTTTGCCAGCTCTCTTGAAAACATGATATAAACCATGAATGTTCCATTGTCCTTTAAGAACAATTGAAAACAACTGAAATCAAAAGTCCATCTTTGAAGCTTGGCTTACAAAGGAACAGTGATTTTTTTTAAGATTGAGCCATTAAAAAGTAGAGTTTTTTTCTAGGAATTGAGCACATGAAAATCTTACTGATGGCAGTTGATCGTGCATGAAGATATGGTCATCAACAATATTAACCTCAAAAATATTGCTGTGGGTACCTGTGTCTCTCCTGGGCAGAATCAAAATACCTTTAACAATTTTATCCAATTGATTTTCACAACATTTAGGGCATACTGGAGAATGACAAATTCTATTGCCATCTTTTTTTTTTAATAGGTGAGAAAGTGAAAGTTCACCAGCTTTTGCTTTGTCACCTTGAAACTGTAACAACAGATGGATGATTGGGATGATTTGAATCCCAAAGGGATTAGACTGTGTAACGCATGTTTTAGGACAGACTCAGTGCTTGTTTTTTGTTATTGTTGTTTTTGTTTGTTTGTTTGTTTGTTCTGTTTTTGCACATTGCACTCTGCATCTTCAGCCTGACTTTATTCTAAAGGGAACTGTTTACCCTTGCTCAAGCTTATTGGTCACCTACTGTGTACTACAAAGCTTTTAGCTCTGGAGAGAATACAAGCGGAGACAATGTGGCCCAAGCTGTTGAGAACCAGCTCAGGAGAAAAATCACATGGCACAGATAAATCCAGCACCAGAGGAAAATGTGGGCAGCACTAAACTGCGGCAGGATGCAATGCCCAAGTCCTGACATCTTGGTAGAGCTTTGTCCCAAATCTGAGAACACTTTTCATGGAGGAAAAGTGCATTATTTCAGAATGTGTGGGTGTCAGAATGTGGAGAGCATCCAATTCAAATAGTGTTATCAGTTTTAACATAATGAGCAGGGGTTGTGGTATTATATAACCAGCCTTCACTTTTTAAAATGCTCTTTGTTCAGGGAGCAAGACCACACTTTACATCCTATACTGTCCATGTCATCCAAGGCTCATCAACCAGCATTTTGTGGATAGAGTTGACATTACTATAAAAATATATCTTTGTTCCTCTATAATGTATGTGTGTATTTGCTAAGTCGCTTCATTTATGTCCGACTCTTAGCAACCATGTGGACTGTAGCCTGACAGGCTTCTCTCTGTCCATGGGATTCTCCAAGCAAGAATAATGGAGTGGGTTTCCATGCCCTCCTCTAGGAGATCTTCCCAACCCAGAGATCGAACCCGTGTCTCCAGTGGCTTCTGCATTACAGGCAGATTCTTTACTGTTGAGCCACCAGGAAAGCCACTACTATGTGCAAATGGTCTAGAATTCAATCTTTGGCTTTGCAAGAGGCAAAGCTGTTAGCTAGGCATGCATTTATTGAAATATATTTCAATGCATGCAGGGGCATAAAAAAAATATGTTTTTATTTTGGAGGTGAAGTGATCTGAATTAAGATGTAATTACAAATTAAATAGTCATTTGGGAAAGGAAGATGGTGGAGGTCAAATGATGCCCTGAGGTTGATATGTTGGTATTAACTGATATTGACATTCTCCTGTCATTGTTAAAGTGGATTCAATCCAAAGAGAAGGATGGATCTGTGGTGTGCATTGTCTTATTTCCTGCTGGGGTGAAGACAGAAATCTTAGTTCACCCTAAATGCAATTCAAGGGTATAGATGGTTTATTTGGAATGTGATTCTAGGAAACAGGTCATTGATCCCCTTTAGCTCTGGAGAGAATACAAGCGGAGACAATGTGGCCCAAGCTGTTGAGAACCAGCTCAGGAGAAAAATCACATGGCACAGATAAATCCAGCACCAGAGGAAAATGTGGGCAGCACTAAACTGCGGCAGGATGCAATGCCCAAGTCCTGACATCTTGGTAGAGCTTTGTCCCAAATCTGAGAACACTTTTCATGGAGGAAAAGTGCATTATTTCAGAATGTGTGGGTGTCAGAATGTGGAGAGCATCCAATTCAAATAGTGTTATCAGTTTTAACATAATGAGCAGGGGTTGTGGTATTATATAACCAGCCTTCACTTTTTAAAATGCTCTTTGTTCAGGGAGCAAGACCACACTTTACATCCTATACTGTCCATGTCATCCAAGGCTCATCAACCAGCATTTTGTGGATAGAGTTGACATTACTATAAAAATATATCTTTGTTCCTCTATAATGTATGTGTGTATTTGCTAAGTCGCTTCATTTATGTCCGACTCTTAGCAACCATGTGGACTGTAGCCTGACAGGCTTCTCTCTGTCCATGGGATTCTCCAAGCAAGAATAATGGAGTGGGTTTCCATGCCCTCCTCTAGGAGATCTTCCCAACCCAGAGATCGAACCCGTGTCTCCAGTGGCTTCTGCATTACAGGCAGATTCTTTACTGTTGAGCCACCAGGAAAGCCACTACTATGTGCAAATGGTCTAGAATTCAATCTTTGGCTTTGCAAGAGGCAAAGCTGTTATTAGGCATGCATTTATTGAAATATATTTCAATGCATGCAGGGGCATAAAAAAAATATGTTTTTATTTTGGAGGTGAAGTGATCTGAATTAAGATGTAATTACAAATTAAATAGTCATTTGGGAAAGGAAGATGGTGGAGGTCAAATGATGCCCTGAGGTTGATATGTTGGTATTAACTGATATTGACATTCTCCTGTCATTGTTAAAGTGGATTCAATCCAAAGAGAAGGATGGATCTGTGGTGTGCATTGTCTTATTTCCTGCTGGGGTGAAGACAGAAATCTTAGTTCACCCTAAATGCAATTCAAGGGTATAGATGGTTTATTTGGAATGTGATTCTAGGAAACAGGGTGAGGAAATGAGAAGTGAGAAAGGTAAGGGAGTTTGTGTTGGTAATTGAGTTACCACCATCAAACCTTGATCTTAACCCCAGAGGGCACCTGGATTATCTGCCCACCAACTCCTGCCTTTCATTGGTGCCTGGGGTTGGAAACAACCTCTGAGTGGACCAAGGGGTGAGAGGCAGGAATCTTCAGTCAGGACAAACTTTGTTGAGGCCAAAGTGGAGGGAAGAAAAGGAAGGCTGGCACTTGGAGCCAACCGAGATCAATATGGCTTGTCAGCAGAGCCCTAGGTATGGATATCATTAAACACGAATTAATCAGATGCCACTTCTTGGAGCAGCCACACTTCTTTTGGTTGCCTTCTGTTGTTATGCAAGCATGCTTGAGTATGGAGAGACAGGTTCCCAAATACCCAGAAGTCCAGTCTTATAGGTTTATAAGTGGAAGTCAATTGTGTCCAAGTCTTTGCAACACCGTGAACTCCCCTGTCCATGAAATTCTCCAGGCAAGACTAAGGGAGTGGGTAGCCATTCCCATCTCCAGGGATCTTCCTAACTCAGTGGTTGTGCCCAGGTCTCCTGAACTGTAGGCAGATTCTTCCACCAGGGAAACTCAAGGTCGTATCCAAGGAGATGTCCAAGGAATTGATTTTAAAGGTGAAAGAAAGCCATGGTCTGCTCTGGGAGGGTTTTCTGCAAAGGGTTTGCATGTGTCCATGTGGGCAATGTGCTCCTCCAGTAAGCAATTTGCCCTGAGTTTGGGAGGTCTGCTTGACTTCGTTGCAGTTGTTTTGGAAAGAAGATTCAGGAAGTGGAGTAAATGCATTTATTCATTCATGTTCATAGTGTGTTTAGAGTCCTGATGTTTCTCTTTGCATGGTCACTTTTCTATGCTCTGTCCAATGAAGCCAAACTCCTTGGAGCAACTCATGCCTCAAGCCTGCTCCCTGTCCTGCCTGGCAGAGCTGGGAGACGTCGGAGGCATTGTTGGAAGAGGTTTGCACCACCAGGAGTGTTGAGTCAGTGTGTGTGGCAGAGAGACTCAGGGTGTGGTCTGTGCATGGGCAGCAGCAGCCTCACCCAAAACTTTTCAGGAATACAGATTCCCAAACTCCACTCAAGACCTATTGGTTCAGAAATTCTTGCAGGGGCCCAGGCATCTGTGTCTTAGTCAGCCCATCGGGAGATCCTGAGACAGAGAGAGCCACAGGTCGGGGGCTCTGCTTTGACAACTTCTGCCACCTCCCACCCCCACTATTCTCAGCTTTATATACTTTCCCTGTGTTTTCCTCAGTTTTCAATGACATTCAAAATTACAATATCATGTTACTAACTAGTTTTCCAGAAGGAGAGATTATCCTGGTCCTGTACACATCCCCCATTAAAAAGTAAGCAAACCAAAACCCACCTGGAAACATAAAATTTAAGGATACAGATATTTGGGATGCCCTGCATCTGACTCTTAACAGCCTGAAGGCATTTGAAAGGCTGGTAGTCTTTTTGTCCCAGGACAGTATTTTCTCAATTGTGTCCAAGTCTTTGCAACACCGTGAACTCCCCTGTCCATGAAATTCTCCAGGCAAGACTAAGGGAGTGGGTAGCCATTCCCATCTCCAGGGATCTTCCTAACTCAGTGGTTGTGCCCAGGTCTCCTGAACTGTAGGCAGATTCTTCCACCAGGGAAACTCAAGGTCGTATCCAAGGAGATGTCCAAGGAATTGATTTTAAAGGTGAAAGAAAGCCATGGTCTGCTCTGGGAGGGTTTTCTGCAAAGGGTTTGCATGTGTCCATGTGGGCAATGTGCTCCTCCAGTAAGCAATTTGCCCTGAGTTTGGGAGGTCTGCTTGACTTCGTTGCAGTTGTTTTGGAAAGAAGATTCAGGAAGTGGAGTAAATGCATTTATTCATTCATGTTCATAGTGTGTTTAGAGTCCTGATGTTTCTCTTTGCATGGTCACTTTTCTATGCTCTGTCCAATGAAGCCAAACTCCTTGGAGCAACTCATGCCTCAAGCCTGCTCCCTGTCCTGCCTGGCAGAGCTGGGAGACGTCGGAGGCATTGTTGGAAGAGGTTTGCACCACCAGGAGTGTTGAGTCAGTGTGTGTGGCAGAGAGACTCAGGGTGTGGTCTGTGCATGGGCAGCAGCAGCCTCACCCAAAACTTTTCAGGAATACAGATTCCCAAACTCCACTCAAGACCTATTGGTTCAGAAATTCTTGCAGGGGCCCAGGCATCTGTGTCTTAGTCAGCCCATCGGGAGATCCTGAGACAGAGAGAGCCACAGGTCGGGGGCTCTGCTTTGACAACTTCTGCCACCTCCCACCCCCACTATTCTCAGCTTTATATACTTTCCCTGTGTTTTCCTCAGTTTTCAATGACATTCAAAATTACAATATCATGTTACTAACTAGTTTTCCAGAAGGAGAGATTATCCTGGTCCTGTACACATCCCCCATTAAAAAGTAAGCAAACCAAAACCCACCTGGAAACATAAAATTTAAGGATACAGATATTTGGGATGCCCTGCATCTGACTCTTAACAGCCTGAAGGCATTTGAAAGGCTGGTAGTCTTTTTGTCCCAGGACAGTATTTTCTTCCCTGTATCCTTTTGGGATTGAGCTTGAGCACAAGAGAAGAAGAGTCAAAAAAAAAAAAAAAAGTTCTCCACAGTGTGGAATCAAGCAGATTCAGGTGTATGTTTAGGGTAGTGAGGAAGGAGACAAGGTCAAGACTGCAACACTGACCACCTCTTCTACCTCCAAGATTGCACCCTCTGAGAGGTGAGGGAGGGAACCTGCATTTTCCTGTCCCCCCTCAAGTCTGTGTGCCTCTTAGGATATACATGTCTCACCCTGGATTTTGGAAAGCCATTCTGAATACACAAAGGCTTTGAAATGCAAACCGATGCATCTCCCTGTGCTCCCAGTTATCTGAAGACACGTTATCTATCCCAAAGGCTAGCCCCCTTGCAGCCTCTGAAATGAACAATGTCGGTCTCCAGGAGGGACCTCTTCTGATGGAATTGTTAGGGATAAATTTGGCTACAAAGACATTGCAGGTTGGGTTCCCTGGGAAGAAGACCTGGAGCAGGAAGCCAGCAGGGTGTTTATTAGGGAGTGCACCCCACACTCGGGCAGAGGGGGTCCTCCCAAAGCCTTAGCTGTCCCCAAGGGTGGACCTTTCAGGTAGTTCCCACTGAGTACAAGAAGTGGCCTGCACCTCCATGTTGACCAGACACTGGATCGAATTCATATTCCATTGAACTCATCGAATTCCCTGTAGTTGGAAGCATAGAGTCTTAAACATGGACCTCCTGAGAAGTCCCTTCTTTGCATTTGAAAATGTTCATTATATAATCCTGGGGGGAAATCATTAAAAGGAAGTTTACCCCTATCCTATTACTGAACCTACTAACCTGCTGGGTCATCACAATGCCCAAGCCATGATGGAAAAATCCTTTTCTTCTGCCTGAGACTCTTGGAGACTTTTACATGGGTAAAGGGAGACATTCATGAACACTTTGGAAGTATCTAATTATAAGCACTGCTTGGTGTGGACTGGAACCAAGTGGTGTGTCTGTTTAGAAGATGTTGGGTCACTCCCTCCAGCTAGGTCATCACAAGCCCAGCACAGACAGGGAAAGCCTTCCATCATCCCTGAAGTCAGAGTGATCATCTCTGCCCTTAGTGATGAGAATGCCTAGAGGAACAAGCTCACAGGAATGCTCTGTGTCTTGGGTGAAGCTAATTCTCACCTATGGACTGAGTATTCATGTTCTCCTAAAATTCACTTGTTGGAGTCCTATCCCCCAAGGTGATGGTATTTAGGAGAAGGGTTTCAGGGGATATTTAGGTGAGGCCATAAGGGCGGGGTCCCCATGAGGGGATTAGTTTCCGTGTAAGAAGAGACCTGAGACCTTGCTTTCTCTCTCTCCTTTCTCTCTGCATCTCTCCTACATGAAAATACTGAAAGCCAGGAAGACAGTATTCACAGACACAGAATGTCAGCACCTTGATCTTGGACTTATGAGCCTCCAGGACTGTGAGAAATATGTATTTGATATTTAAACTACTGGGCCTATGCAGCCCAAGCAGACAAAGACATCATTGCACTGAACAAACTGCAAGATTCAGGCTCATTCTAAAGACTGAAAGAAAGTGAAAATTGCTCAGTTGTGTCTTTGTGACCCACGGATGAGCAAGAATACTGGAGTGGGAAGCCTTTCCCTTTTCCCTGGGGGTCTTCCCAACCGAGGAATTGAGCTCAGGTCTCCACATCGCAAGGGGATTCTTTACATCTGAGCTACCAGGGAAGCCTAAGCTTCATAAGTGACCTTAAGATGTAATTGCTTCATCCACAAAGTGCTGGTGGGAACACACGTCCCAAGGTGCACTCACTATGGGACAGGGAGGATCCAGAAAAACAGGGATGGGAGGGACGAAAGGACCCAGGTCTAGCATCGTGGAGGAGATGCTAGTGGTTGCAGGAACCTTCAAATGCTGCAGTACATGACTAGGGAGGAAGCCAGGGCTACCACTGCCTTAAACACAGGTTTACAGAGGTGGCTAGGGGTGAGTGGCTCGCAGTGGAGACCCTGTGTCTTTGGAACGGTTGACAGGGAAGAGCAAAGGGGATACGGACAGTAAGAGCTGCTAATGTCTACTGGGCTCTCATTGGTGCTGAGAACAACTCTACAAACATTACAATTAATTCTTAGAGCTCACAAAAATTCTATGAAATAGGTGATTGTCACCTCCACCCAACAACCCAGAAGATGGAGACCCAGAGATGAGTAGGGCTCAGAATCCCACAGATACCACATAGAGGGAGGGAAGCCAGCTAGGGCTGAAACGCCTGGGCCCTCTCATGAGCTCACCATACAGCCCTAACCTCGGTTTCTCCTGTGATTAGTGGGGCTCATGACAGCTGCCCAAGGGAGGGAGGCTGGCTGGAAAGTAGGGCGGGTCCCCATGAGGATTAGTTTCCGTGTAAGAAGAGACCTGAGACCTTGCTTTCTCTCTCTTCTCTCTGCATCTCTCCTACATGAAAATACTGAAAGCCAGGAAGACAGTATTCACAGACACAGAATGTCAGCACCTTGATCTTGGACTTATGAGCCTCCAGGACTGTGAGAAATATGTATTTGATATTTAAACTACTGGGCCTATGCAGCCCAAGCAGACAAAGACATCATTGCACTGAACAAACTGCAAGATTCAGGCTCATTCTAAAGACTGAAAGAAAGTGAAAATTGCTCAGTTGTGTCTTTGTGACCCACGGATGAGCAAGAATACTGGAGTGGGAAGCCTTTCCCTTTTCCCTGGGGGTCTTCCCAACCGAGGAATTGAGCTCAGGTCTCCACATCGCAAGGGGATTCTTTACATCTGAGCTACCAGGGAAGCCTAAGCTTCATAAGTGACCTTAAGATGTAATTGCTTCATCCACAAAGTGCTGGTGGGAACACACGTCCCAAGGTGCACTCACTATGGGACAGGGAGGATCCAGAAAAACAGGGATGGGAGGGACGAAAGGACCCAGGTCTAGCATCGTGGAGGAGATGCTAGTGGTTGCAGGAACCTTCAAATGCTGCAGTACATGACTAGGGAGGAAGCCAGAGCTACCACTGCCTTAAACACAGGTTTACAGAGGTGGCTAGGGGTGAGTGGCTCGCAGTGGAGACCCTGTGTCTTTGGAACGGTTGACAGGGAAGAGCAAAGGGGATACGGACAGTAAGAGCTGCTAATGTCTACTGGGCTCTCATTGGTGCTGAGAACAACTCTACAAACATTACAATTAATTCTTAGAGCTCACAAAAATTCTATGAAATAGGTGATTGTCACCTCCACCCAACAACCCAGAAGATGGAGACCCAGAGATGAGTAGGGCTCAGAATCCCACAGATACCACATAGAGGGAGGAAAGCCAGCTAGGGGCTGAAACGCCTGGGCCCTCTCATGAGCTCACCATACAGCCCTAACCCTCGGTTTCTCCTGTGATTAGTGGGGCTCATGACAGCTGCCCAAGAAGGAGGCTGGGGGACTCAGTGGAATGGGGTGAGAGCATGAACGCATTTTGAAAAATGAAAATCTCCCCAAACATCACAAACTGTAATAGCTGTCCTTCCCATCTCTTCTACAGAAGAGAGGTTGCTCTCTGAGAAGCTGAGAGCGTATCCTGGGCACTGAGCCATGGAAGCTTCTCTAAACCAAAGGGCACTAGCAGCCTGCCAGTCACATGAGTGGAGTTGAAGCTTCAGATGCTCCTTGGCATGAGTCATGGATTTGCAGGCAGGTGGCCTTGGTGGTGAAATGCTGGGAGGATCTAGAGAACACCTGCCTGCTCAGGAGGCCCTTGTTGCTCATCATCCACAGTTGCCCTCTCAGTGGCCGGAAGCACCCAGATGATGCTTGACAGTCTCATTCATCTTCAGTGCAAGAGCCTAGTGCTTCACTGGCTCATCAGTGGGCCCCTCGCCCTCTTGACAGTGGCAGCTGCTTTTCCCACATGGCCTCTGTCTTCACTCAGAACGTGAGTGTTAAGGAGGAACACAAAGCTCCCAGGCTGCTTGGGGACACCTGCTCCATCTTTATTTGTAGACCTCCTTGTCCTCCACCCTCCAGGGTAGCAGAAGCCCTCTGCATCCTCAGTAGATGTTTTTCCCATGCTGTTTTCACATGCAAACCTTTTTTCTTTACCTTTTTTAGTATCAAGGACCCCAAACAACTGTCTGGTTCACTGCATGCTGCTATGAACACCTTTCCTCTGCAAAACCATGACACACACTTCATCTGGAGCTGCCCTCAGACCCCATCTCTCACAGTTTGACCCCAGCAACTTCGACACAAACGACTTCATTAATGTCTGGGAGGGAGAACAACTCTACAAACATTACAATTAATTCTTAGAGCTCACAAAAATTCTATGAAATAGGTGATTGTCACCTCCACCCAACAACCCAGAAGATGGAGACCCAGAGATGAGTAGGGCTCAGAATCCCACAGATACCACATAGAGGGAGGAAAGCCAGCTAGGGGCTGAAACGCCTGGGCCCTCTCATGAGCTCACCATACAGCCCTAACCCTCGGTTTCTCCTGTGATTAGTGGGGCTCATGACAGCTGCCCAAGAAGGAGGCTGGGGGACTCAGTGGAATGGGGTGAGAGCATGAACGCATTTTGAAAAATGAAAATCTCCCCAAACATCACAAACTGTAATAGCTGTCCTTCCCATCTCTTCTACAGAAGAGAGGTTGCTCTCTGAGAAGCTGAGAGCGTATCCTGGGCACTGAGCCATGGAAGCTTCTCTAAACCAAAGGGCACTAGCAGCCTGCCAGTCACATGAGTGGAGTTGAAGCTTCAGATGCTCCTTGGCATGAGTCATGGATTTGCAGGCAGGTGGCCTTGGTGGTGAAATGCTGGGAGGATCTAGAGAACACCTGCCTGCTCAGGAGGCCCTTGTTGCTCATCATCCACAGTTGCCCTCTCAGTGGCCGGAAGCACCCAGATGATGCTTGACAGTCTCATTCATCTTCAGTGCAAGAGCCTAGTGCTTCACTGGCTCATCAGTGGGCCCCTCGCCCTCTTGACAGTGGCAGCTGCTTTTCCCACATGGCCTCTGTCTTCACTCAGAACGTGAGTGTTAAGGAGGAACACAAAGCTCCCAGGCTGCTTGGGGACACCTGCTCCATCTTTATTTGTAGACCTCCTTGTCCTCCACCCTCCAGGGTAGCAGAAGCCCTCTGCATCCTCAGTAGATGTTTTTCCCATGCTGTTTTCACATGCAAACCTTTTTTCTTTACCTTTTTTAGTATCAAGGACCCCAAACAACTGTCTGGTTCACTGCATGCTGCTATGAACACCTTTCCTCTGCAAAACCATGACACACACTTCATCTGGAGCTGCCCTCAGACCCCATCCTCTCCTGGGCACCCCACACCCAGCCTCTTCACTTGTAAGTTTCCCCAGGAGGACACCAGAGAAAGTCAAGCTAAAGATGCATTTCTTGACCAAGTTCTGCAGCCTCCTGCAGCTCAACAGGGACTTTGTGAAGCCTCCACCCACCCAGTCTTGGGGTGAGGGTGGGGGCTCTAAGTTCCCCACCTCAAAGTGGTCCTGGTGACTAAAGGGGTCATTCTTGCCATTGAAGAAACCAGAGAGAAATTTGAGGACACTTGAATCACTTGAATGTAACCTTTCTGCCCTATTACCTTCAGCTGACTTTTCTATCCACACACGATCTTTCTGTCTGTCTCTAAGACATTGGTGCAAAGGTGTGTCCTCTGTGATCAGAGACGTCAGTAAAGCAGAAGGGCCCAGGATACCCAGGCAGGGACTATTTCAGAGGAGCATAAAGAGGTCAGGGAGGTGTGTGGAGATGATGCTGAGATGCTCAAAGCCATAGTTCTTATGCCAACTTGGAAATGGCCACCATTTTCTCCTGCACTATGGACAAGCTCTGGAGGAGTGACCCCGGGCCTTGACTCTCCCATCTTAGGGTCATTTGGCCCTGGAGGCTGAGCTATGGACTTGGACTTGACATCTCATTCAGCATCCAGGAAGCTTTTTCTTTGTTTCTTACAGGAATGTTGTCATTGGCCTATTTGCAAAGGGCATAAAAAGAAAAATATGGCTAGGATCAGAGTAATCCGTTCTCAACACTGGAAAAAACCCCTAACTTTTTCAGAAACAACAGACAGAGCATCACAATTTCTATCACTCTTGGACGTGAGTGTTAAGGAGGAACACAAAGCTCCCAGGCTGCTTGGGGACACCTGCTCCATCTTTATTTGTAGACCTCCTTGTCCTCCACCCTCCAGGGTAGCAGAAGCCCTCTGCATCCTCAGTAGATGTTTTTCCCATGCTGTTTTCACATGCAAACCTTTTTTCTTTACCTTTTTTAGTATCAAGGACCCCAAACAACTGTCTGGTTCACTGCATGCTGCTATGAACACCTTTCCTCTGCAAAACCATGACACACACTTCATCTGGAGCTGCCCTCAGACCCCATCCTCTCCTGGGCACCCCACACCCAGCCTCTTCACTTCGTAAGTTTCCCCAGGAGGACACCAGAGAAAGTCAAGCTAAAGATGCATTTCTTGACCAAGTTCTGCAGCCTCCTGCAGCTCAACAGGGACTTTGTGAAGCCTCCACCCACCCAGTCTTGGGGTGAGGGTGGGGGCTCTAAGTTCCCCACCTCAAAGTGGTCCTGGTGACTAAAGGGGTCATTCTTGCCATTGAAGAAACCAGAGAGAAATTTGAGGACACTTGAATCACTTGAATGTAACCTTTCTGCCCTATTACCTTCAGCTGACTTTTCTATCCACACACGATCTTTCTGTCTGTCTCTAAGACATTGGTGCAAAGGTGTGTCCTCTGTGATCAGAGACGTCAGTAAAGCAGAAGGGCCCAGGATACCCAGGCAGGGACTATTTCAGAGGAGCATAAAGAGGTCAGGGAGGTGTGTGGAGATGATGCTGAGATGCTCAAAGCCATAGTTCTTATGCCAACTTGGAAATGGCCACCATTTTCTCCTGCACTATGGACAAGCTCTGGAGGAGTGACCCCGGGCCTTGACTCTCCCATCTTAGGGTCATTTGGCCCTGGAGGCTGAGCTATGGACTTGGACTTGACATCTCATTCAGCATCCAGGAAGCTTTTTCTTTGTTTCTTACAGGAATGTTGTCATTGGCCTATTTGCAAAGGGCATAAAAAGAAAAATATGGCTAAGATCAGAGTAATCCGTTCTCAACACTGGAAAACCAACTTTAAGCCCTGCTTGATAACTAGAGTGACTCACCTGTTATTTACAGAAACAACAGACAGAGCATCACAATTTCTATCACTCTTGGACCTGATGAAGTGGACAGAGCACTGACCTTTGAATAAGGATCTATGAGTTTGAATTCCAGCTTTGCCAGTGGATACTGTCTTGGGAAAGCTATGGATCTTTCTCTTTAAGTACCTACAAAATAATAGGCATAATTGACATAATAGGCATAATATGACAGCCACCACTGTTGCCACCTTTGCATCTTTTTTAATCTTCCCAAATTGAGGGGCAAGCGTCTAGAGTTCAGGTGTGAAAACCAAGGGCACATGGTGGGGCAGCGGGAGATTGGGTACTTAGGGGTCTGACCCTCCCAGGGGGTCCTCCTATCATCACACCCCAGGAAAACACGGCTCTGTCTTTTAGTAGAAGCCACCAACAGTTGACGTGTGGCACTTGCCTTCAAGTTGTCAGCCTGAACTGCAGTCTTTAGTGTGCTCTACTCACCAGAGGGGGAGACACTTCCATGGCCTTGGCCTTGGTTTGCTCCCCTGTCTCAGACCAGGCTTCTCCCCATCTCCATTCTTCTCTGTTGCATGTCCAGCTGAAGTTCTTCTCCGTGCTCTCGTCTTCTCTGCTGACTCCTCTCACAAAGGTCCTGTTCTCCACCTCACGCTCAGTGCTTAGTCGCTCAGTCGTGTCCGACTCTGTGTGACCCCATGGACTGTAGCCCTCCAGGCTCCTCTGTCCATGGGGATTCTCCAGGCAAGAACACTGAAATGGGTTGCCATGCCCTCCTCCAGGGGCTTCTCCCAACCCAGGAATCAAACCCAGGTCTCCCACATGGCAGGCAGGTTCTTTATCATCTGAGTCATCAGGGAAGTTCACTTGAACTCTTCTATTGGAAAGTAAGTGATCCACTGGGTGGGCTTCCATGGTAGCTCAAATGGTAAAGTAAGTGATCCTTCTGTTTCAGCACATCTGTGGTGGTTCATGTTGTATCACCTCGGTTTACCTGGGAATTATCTCCAGAATCCTCTCCCCTGTATTGTTATGGGTTAGAGCTGGCCCAATGGGGCATTTGCACAAGGTTAAAGCCAAACAAAGCAAAGCAATGATCATCACCAAAGGACTGGATAAAACAGACATAATGACGGATGGAACTGCCTGGTAAGGCTCAGCTTGTCCTGGTTCTGCTCTTTCATCCAGCTCACCTTCCAGACTCTCAGTCCTACTGACCAGGAACCAGATTGGATGCCCATAGTGGAGGCTCCACAGAGAAACGGCTTCCCCTAGATCTTTCCCCAAACTCCTCCATCATGATCCCTCTTCAGTGGTAGGTTGTGCTTATCTTTTCAGACGGACTGGCTGATGCATCTTTGATCTTCCAAGCCCACTTTCAAGTCTTCACTCCTCCACCTGCTCCCAGAAGCATGAAAAGTTCAGTCCTCTCCTTTAACATCTGCTGTTGCCCTGCTTCATGTCCATGCAACATCCCCAAGGCTTCCCAGGACCATGAGACAGGAAGAGTAGAGCATTATGAGATACCCTCCACCAACAGTTGACGTGTGGCACTTGCCTTCAAGTTGTCAGCCTGAACTGCAGTCTTTAGTGTGCTCTACTCACCAGAGGGGGAGACACTTCCATGGCCTTGGCCTTGGTTTGCTCCCCTGTCTCAGACCAGGCTTCTCCCCATCTCCATTCTTCTCTGTTGCATGTCCAGCTGAAGTTCTTCTCCGTGCTCTCGTCTTCTCTGCTGACTCCTCTCACAAAGGTCCTGTTCTCCACCTCACGCTCAGTGCTTAGTCGCTCAGTCGTGTCCGACTCTGTGTGACCCCATGGACTGTAGCCCTCCAGGCTCCTCTGTCCATGGGGATTCTCCAGGCAAGAACACTGAAATGGGTTGCCATGCCCTCCTCCAGGGGCTTCTCCCAACCCAGGAATCAAACCCAGGTCTCCCACATGGCAGGCAGGTTCTTTATCATCTGAGTCATCAGGGAAGTTCACTTGAACTCTTCTATTGGAAAGTAAGTGATCCACTGGGTGGGCTTCCATGGTAGCTCAAATGGTAAAGTAAGTGATCCTTCTGTTTCAGCACATCTGTGGTGGTTCATGTTGTATCACCTCGGTTTACCTGGGAATTATCTCCAGAATCCTCTCCCCTGTATTGTTATGGGTTAGAGCTGGCCCAATGGGGCATTTGCACAAGGTTAAAGCCAAACAAAGCAAAGCAATGATCATCACCAAAGGACTGGATAAAACAGACATAATGACGGATGGAACTGCCTGGTAGGGCTCAGCTTGTCCTGGTTCTGCTCTTTCATCCAGCTCACCTTCCAGACTCTCAGTCCTACTGACCAGGAACCAGATTGGATGCCCATAGTGGAGGCTCCACAGAGAAACGGCTTCCCCTAGATCTTTCCCCAAACTCCTCCATCATGATCCCTCTTCAGTGGTAGGTTGTGCTTATCTTTTCAGACGGACTGGCTGATGCATCTTTGATCTTCCAAGCCCACTTTCAAGTCTTCACTCCTCCACCTGCTCCCAGAAGCATGAAAAGTTCAGTCCTCTCCTTTAACATCTGCTGTTGCCCTGCTTCATGTCCATGCAACATCCCCAAGGCTTCCCAGGACCATGAGACAGGAAGAGTAGAGCATTATGAGATACCCTGGGTACAAAGGAAAACTTATTCCACTGCATCATTTCTATAATAGAAAGCTCCGTCATGGGTGATTTGCATTTTTCTAAGTACCCGAATCCCTTCATGAGACCAGGAAGACATTTCATCACATCTTACTTTATGAAACCTTTAGGGTGATCCATCAAAACAAAACAGAACTGAGGGTAAAGCTTAAATCAGGAACATTTCTAGCAGAGAGTAATGATTCCTGACACTTGTGGGACTCCCTAAATGTCCAACAGTGTGGCAAACTTAAAAATGATAATTACCTAAATTCACTCATACCCAAAGGGCTGGGAAAAGAGAGAGCTGATGGGAAATGAAGAAAGAGGAATTACAAAATCAAACGAGCCAGAGTGCCCTCCCGGCAAGACAAGGAGGCAGGTTATGAGGGGAGCCGGTGGACCTTCTTGAAGTGTTGTAGAAGCAATGCCTAGGGTCTGGTGGTTGGCACCCGACCTGTAATGGCTGCAAAGAGAGTGTGTCAGGTGACAGATGGGCACCAACACTCTTGGGTGACCTTACCTGGGGCATGGGGAGGGGCCTGAGCTGAGGGGCCTTGAGGAGAAAGATCAGCAAACAGGAAGGAATTAAAATGTCTCCTACTAGCCCTGGAGATAAGCCTTTTATAGGGGCAGGCTGAGCAAGATTTTTTTTTAAGTTGGTCCCAGAAGAACAAAGAAGTCATTCTGTTCCTTTGTTACTGGTGGAGTGGGGCAGCTTGTCCTGGATCCAGTCCTTCCAGACTCTCAGTCCTACTGACCAGGAACCAGATTGGATGCCCATAGTGAGGCTCCACAGAGAAACGGCTTCCCCTAGATCTTTCCCCAAACTCCTCCATCATGATCCCTCTTCAGTGGTAGGTTGTGCTTATCTTTTCAGACGGACTGGCTGATGCATCTTTGATCTTCCAAGCCCACTTTCAAGTCTTCACTCCTCCACCTGCTCCCAGAAGCATGAAAAGTTCAGTCCTCTCCTTTAACATCTGCTGTTGCCCTGCTTCATGTCCATGCAACATCCCCAAGGCTTCCCAGGACCATGAGACAGGAAGAGTAGAGCATTATGAGATACCCTGGGTACAAAGGAAAACTTATTCCACTGCATCATTTCTATAATAGAAAGCTCCGTCATGGGTGATTTGCATTTTTCTAAGTACCCGAATCCCTTCATGAGACCAGGAAGACATTTCATCACATCTTACTTTATGAAACCTTTAGGGTGATCCATCAAAACAAAACAGAACTGAGGGTAAAGCTTAAATCAGGAACATTTCTAGCAGAGAGTAATGATTCCTGACACTTGTGGGACTCCCTAAATGTCCAACAGTGTGGCAAACTTAAAAATGATAATTACCTAAATTCACTCATACCCAAAGGGCTGGGAAAAGAGAGAGCTGATGGGAAATGAAGAAAGAGGAATTACAAAATCAAACGAGCCAGAGTGCCCTCCCGGCAAGACAAGGAGGCAGGTTATGAGGGGAGCCGGTGGACCTTCTTGAAGTGTTGTAGAAGCAATGCCTAGGGTCTGGTGGTTGGCGCCCGACCTGTAATGGCTGCAAAGAGAGTGTGTCAGGTGACAGATGGGCACCAACACTCTTGGGTGACCTTACCTGGGGCATGGGGAGGGGCCTGAGCTGAGGGGCCTTGAGGAGAAAGATCAGCAAACAGGAAGGAATTAAAATGTCTCCTACTAGCCCTGGAGATAAGCCTTTTATAGGGGCAGGCTGAGCAAGATTTTTTTTTTTTTTAAGTTGGTCCCAGAAGAACAAAGAAGTCATTCTGTTCCTTTGTTACTGGTGGAGTGGGGGTGGGGCAGAGTGAGGAAACCTATTCAGAGCTTTCAGGAAACTAAGGCAGTGTTTGAAATTCCCATTTTGAATTTAACCACTGATGTTTGTATCTGCTTGGTGTGACACTGGGGATACAAAGAAATCCCGAACCAAAGTGGCTGATGGGACCTAGTCGCAAGCCATGCCAAATAGGACAGGTGAGTGATGCCGAATGCAGAAGCCAGGTAGGGCACAACCGGGGCTCTGAACCAGGGAAGGGGGCCCCAGCCGGTGGGTGGGCGACCCCAGTGGATGCACGGAACTGAAGAGGAACATTTTGAGGCAGCAAGAGTTTGATTTGCCAAACACAACCAGGAGAGTGGAGGGAGACGAGAGAGATTTAGCAGGCAGGGGGCTGCATGGTAAGGGACTCTGTGAGGAGGTCAGGCTTGGTCGTGGGGACACTGGGTCCTGCCTACTGACTGTGGTCATCCTTTATGTGATTGGGCCTGTCTGGGGAGGCCAGATTTCCTCAAAAGTAATACCACTACTTCTTCATCTTGAGTTTTAAAGCGTTAAATGGTATTATCTGAGAATCTTGAGGTGCCAAATGCCATTCTGCTTTGAAATTAGCTTGTTAGCAGAGGTCTAGTCCTCACCAATTGATGGAGCATCTCACCCTGCAGGGGTGTGACAGAGCAGAGGGACTGGCACAAGCTACAGAGGGAGATTACAAAGGTGAAGCAACACAGGATCGCTGGCCTGAGTCAGAGCCCGGGGGCCAGGGCTGGTCCAGAACTCAGCTTGGATGAAGAAGTAGGAAAGCTGAGTAATTGATGACATAAAACCCACCGGCCCCCCAGGAGGAATCAGCCCTTTAGCCACACAGGACAGACGCAGATTTCCCCCCCTCTGGACCCTGACATGGCCCGGGCAAAGAGAGTGTGTCAGGTGACAGATGGGCACCAACACTCTTGGGTGACCTTACCTGGGGCATGGGGAGGGGCCTGAGCTGAGGGGCCTTGAGGAGAAAGATCAGCAAACAGGAAGGAATTAAAATGTCTCCTACTAGCCCTGGAGATAAGCCTTTTATAGGGGCAGGCTGAGCAAGATTTTTTTTTAAGTTGGTCCCAGAAGAACAAAGAAGTCATTCTGTTCCTTTGTTACTGGTGGAGTGGGGGTGGGGCAGAGTGAGGAAACCTATTCAGAGCTTTCAGGAAACTAAGGCAGTGTTTGAAATTCCCATTTTGAATTTAACCACTGATGTTTGTATCTGCTTGGTGTGACACTGGGGATACAAAGAAATCCCGAACCAAAGTGGCTGATGGGACCTAGTCGCAAGCCATGCCAAATAGGACAGGTGAGTGATGCCGAATGCAGAAGCCAGGTAGGGCACAACCGGGGCTCTGAACCAGGGAAGGGGGCCCCAGCCGGTGGGTGGGCGACCCCAGTGGATGCACGGAACTGAAGAGGAACATTTTGAGGCAGCAAGAGTTTGATTTGCCAAACACAACCAGGAGAGTGGAGGGAGACGAGAGAGATTTAGCAGGCAGGGGGCTGCATGGTAAGGGACTCTGTGAGGAGGTCAGGCTTGGTCGTGGGGACACTGGGTCCTGCCTACTGACTGTGGTCATCCTTTATGTGATTGGGCCTGTCTGGGGAGGCCAGATTTCCTCAAAAGTAATACCACTACTTCTTCATCTTGAGTTTTAAAGCGTTAAATGGTATTATCTGAGAATCTTGAGGTGCCAAATGCCATTCTGCTTTGAAATTAGCTTGTTAGCAGAGGTCTAGTCCTCACCAATTGATGGAGCATCTCACCCTGCAGGGGTGTGACAGAGCAGAGGGACTGGCACAAGCTACAGAGGGAGATTACAAAGGTGAAGCAACACAGGATCGCTGGCCTGAGTCAGAGCCCGGGGGCCAGGGCTGGTCCAGAACTCAGCTTGGATGAAGAAGGAGGAAAGCTGAGTAATTGATGACATAAAAACCCACCGCCGGGCCCACCTCCAGGAGTCTAGAAGTCCAGCCCCTTCAGCCACACAGGACAGACGCAGATCTTCTGTGCCCTCACAGGGACCCCTGCAGGTCGGAACCACCCTGGACACTGGCCTCTCACAAGCAATAAGAAACAATCAAGTGTTTGAAATTACCTCCCCACACTCTACATCACCTGTTGTATTTCCAAAAATAGAGAATTCTAGAAAAATTCTGGTGCCTGGGGAGCCTCTTCTAATTAGCTGATTTGATGTCCAAGAGTAGAGTCTCCTTTACTCACCGTATTCATATAGGTGTATTCATGGTCTATCCCAGTCTTATCTGTGCCTGAGTGTCTCTGTGTGTGTGTGCTCACACAGTAAAGCAGGGTTCTCCCTCCTAATGCATTCTAGGCAGAACTAAATGATTTCCTTTAAACAGGCTGAAAAGTTTCTCATTGTGAATTGTGAATGTGCTGTAAGACTAAGGGGACTTACACAGGCACTGTACAACAGCCTGGAGTTGGGCAGGGAGATGGGAGGGAAGTCCAAGTGGGAGGGGTCAAATGTATACCTATGACTGAATCAGGTTTATGCATAGCAGTAAACAACAAAACTCTGTAAAAGGAAAATAAAAATAAATTTTAAAAAACTGATCTATCAGCTAGCTAAATATCTCCTTTTCAAGTTTTTAAATTGAAGTCTGTATATAAGAATTTACTTGAAAATAATGACAGTTATTAAAAAAAAAAATTGAGACCTGTAGGAATAGCTATCTCCTTATTTTACAGATGACAAAAATGAGGCCCTAAGAGAAGAATTAGTGAGCCATAGACCAACTTATCACAGAGCTAAGACAAGTGTGGTATCTTTTCTCTCTGGGTCCAATATGTGACTGAGTGCTCAGTCATGTCTAACTCTTTGCAACTCCGTGGACTGTAGCCCATCAGGGTCCTCTGACCATGGAATTCTGTAAGCAAGAATACTGGAGTGGGTTGCCATTTCCTCTTCCAGGGGATCTTCCCAACCCAGGGGTCAAAACTGTGTCTCTTACATCTCCTGCATTAGCAAGCAGTCCTCTTCCAGGATTTTTTAAACCAAACCGCTTGGATGAAGAAGGAGGAAAGCTGAGTAATTGATGACATAAAAACCCACCGCCGGGCCCACCGCCAGGAGTCTAGAAGTCCAGCCCCTTCAGCCACACAGGACAGATGCAGATCTTCTGTGCCCTCACAGGGACCCCTGCAGGTCGGAACCACCCTGGACACTGGCCTCTCACAAGCAATAAGAAACAATCAAGTGTTTGAAATTACCTCCCCACACTCTACATCACCTGTTGTATTTCCAAAAATAGAGAATTCTAGAAAAATTCTGGTGCCTGGGGAGCCTCTTCTAATTAGCTGATTTGATGTCCAAGAGTAGAGTCTCCTTTACTCACCGTATTCATATAGGTGTATTCATGGTCTATCCCAGTCTTATCTGTGCCTGAGTGTCTCTGTGTGTGTGTGCTCACACAGTAAAGCAGGGTTCTCCCTCCTAATGCATTCTAGGCAGAACTAAATGATTTCCTTTAAACAGGCTGAAAAGTTTCTCATTGTGAATTGTGAATGTGCTGTAAGACTAAGGGGACTTACACAGGCACTGTACAACAGCCTGGAGTTGGGCAGGGAGATGGGAGGGAAGTCCAAGTGGGAGGGGTCAAATGTATACCTATGACTGAATCAGGTTTATGCATAGCAGTAAACAACAAAACTCTGTAAAAGGAAAATAAAAATAAATTTTAAAAAACTGATCTATCAGCTAGCTAAATATCTCCTTTTCAAGTTTTTAAATTGAAGTCTGTATATAAGAATTTACTTGAAAATAATGACAGTTATTAAAAAAAAAAATTGAGACCTGTAGGAATAGCTATCTCCTTATTTTACAGATGACAAAAATGAGGCCCTAAGAGAAGAATTAGTGAGCCATAGACCAACTTATCACAGAGCTAAGACAAGTGTGGTATCTTTTCTCTCTGGGTCCAATATGTGACTGAGTGCTCAGTCATGTCTAACTCTTTGCAACTCCGTGGACTGTAGCCCATCAGGGTCCTCTGACCATGGAATTCTGTAAGCAAGAATACTGGAGTGGGTTGCCATTTCCTCTTCCAGGGGATCTTCCCAACCCAGGGGTCAAAACTGTGTCTCTTACATCTCCTGCATTAGCAAGCAGATACTTTACTACTTGTACCACCTGGGAAGCCCAGTAAGACATCTGTTTTAACCAACTGCTTCTCTCCTTGAAGAAGCTCAGAAATGAGCTGAGGTTTGACTTCTGAAATAAAAGTACACAGAAAAGTCCTGTGGTAGGCTAACCAGAAATGCATAAAATCTTAACATCAAATAAAAGAATTTTTTTAAAGCTGTAAAGACTGAGATGCCAGTCCTTCAAATGGCAGGAAATGAGTGGCCAGACCTCTACAGTGCCCATAAGGCCCTGTGGGCACAGGCACTCTGCAGGTTCAGAGCACACAGTTCAGCTGGGCTCTTGGTGGTAGGAGTCTTGGCCAGCAAGTGGGGTCAGTGTCTTCATCCCAGATTCCTGCTCATCACCTACCTTCCTCATCAGCTTGTCACCTACCTACGGCCACCCAAACACATTTGGACTTGGATTTAAGAAAAATAAAGGAAAGAATGGGAAGGAAGGAAGGAAAGAGGAAGAAAAAAAAGAAAAGGAAGGGTAGAGGAAGGGAGGGAGGGAGAAAAGGAAAGAAAGGAAGGAAGGGAAATGGCTTTGAGGGAAAAGGCCATTTTCTCTTTGCACAGGAGGGGAGGTTGCTTAGGACTGACAGAGGGAAATAAGAGAAGGAATTAGAAGGGCATGGTGACTAACAAAGCTGCAACGTATAAATGGCTGTTTGAGGGCTTCCCCTGGTGGTCCATGGGTAAGGACACCGCCTTGCAGTGCAAGGGGCGCCAGTTCGATCCCTGGCCTGGGAAGATCCTACGTGCTGCGGAGCGGCTGGACTGATGTGTCCAATCACCAAGCCGGAGCTCTGGAGCGCATGCGCCCAGAGCCGGCGCTCTGCGACAACAGACGCCACTGCGATGGGAGGCCTGCAGGAGCCAAAGAACAAAGACGGATGAAAATAAAGAAATGAAAAACAGAAGTGGCCCGCCCGCTCCCCTCCCTCCCCAACCCGACCCCCACCCAAAATAAATAAATAAATAAATCTTTAAAAAAAAAAAAAATGGCTGTTTGAGATCCTTGTATGCATCTAGTACCTACAGTCTACTGGCAGCTGCCTGCTTCCCACAACTTGTGAGAGGCAACAGAGGGCTGTTACCACAGCCCAGACGAGGTCAGTACACCCAGACTGTGGACTGCTCTGTGACTGAGGGTCCTTTGGCCTCCCAGCCCTAAGTAGCGGAGATAGAAAACACCTAAGGGATGAAAAGGTGCCTTTAGGTCAGAAATTCAGCGTTCCTGAATTTGTACAACCACCCGGCAAGAGAAGCAGAAGAGAAACTGCTGCCTGCTTTGCAAGGCAAAGGTCCGGACCCTTCCTAAAGTTACACAGGTTGGTGACAATGAAACAAGACCAGCCTCTAGCATCAAATAAAAGAATTTTTAAAGCTGAAAGCTGACCGTCCTAAGGGGGGCCACCCAAACCCACATCTGCAGGTTCAGAGCACACAGTTCAGCTGGGCTCTTGGTAGGAGTCTTGGCCAGCAAGTGGGGTCAGTGTCTTCATCCCAGCTTCCTGCTCATCACCTACCTTCCTCATCAGCTTGTCACCTACCTACGGCCACCCAAACACATTTGGACTTGGATTTAAGAAAAATAAAGGAAAGAATGGGAAGGAAGGAAGGAAAGAGGAAGAAAAAAAAGAAAAGGAAGGGTAGAGGAAGGGAGGGAGGGAGAAAAGGAAAGAAAGGAAGGAAGGGAAATGGCTTTGAGGGAAAAGGCCATTTTCTCTTTGCACAGGAGGGGAGGTTGCTTAGGACTGACAGAGGGAAATAAGAGAAGGAATTAGAAGGGCATGGTGACTAACAAAGCTGCAACGTATAAATGGCTGTTTGAGGGCTTCCCCTGGTGGTCCATGGGTAAGGACACCGCCTTGCAGTGCAAGGGGCGCCAGTTCGATCCCTGGCCTGGGAAGATCCTACGTGCTGCGGAGCGGCTGGACTGATGTGTCCAATCACCAAGCCGGAGCTCTGGAGCGCATGCGCCCAGAGCCGGCGCTCTGCGACAACAGACGCCACTGCGATGGGAGGCCTGCAGGAGCCAAAGAACAAAGACGGATGAAAATAAAGAAATGAAAAACAGAAGTGGCCCGCCCGCTCCCCTCCCTCCCCAACCTGACCCCCGCCCAAAATAAATAAATAAATAAATCTTTAAAAAAAAAAAAAATGGCTGTTTGAGATCCTTGTATGCATCTAGTACCTACAGTCTACTGGCAGCTGCCTGCTTCCCACAACTTGTGAGAGGCAACAGAGGGCTGTTACCACAGCCCAGACGAGGTCAGTACACCCAGACTGTGGACTGCTCTGTGACTGAGGGTCCTTTGGCCTCCCAGCCCTAAGTAGCGGAGATAGAAAACACCTAAGGGATGAAAAGGTGCCTTTAGGTCAGAAATTCAGCGTTCCTGAATTTGTACAACCACCCGGCAAGAGAAGCAGAAGAGAAACTGCTGCCTGCTTTGCAAGGCAAAGGTCCGGACCCTTCCTAAAGTTACACAGGTTGGTGACAATGAAACAAGACCAGCCTCTAGCTCTCCACTGTCCTGCTCTCTCCATCACAACAACCGGGGGAAGAAGCTCTCAGTGACAAGGAGCTTGTGGTTGATCAACGTCATCTATCTGTAGGATGGAGAGCTTGGGAAACTTCTGTCAAACAAGCAAAGATTCAAACAATCATCAGCATAACTCCACATTCGAGAGGCAGGGTTTTCTCCACTGTCACTGGCCTTTCAGTGACCACCCAGGTGGGGCTCTGGGTACCACTGGCAACTGGCTGCCTTGGTTTTTGCTCTGTTCCTGTTTACCTGTTTTATCAAGAAGCGGGCAGTGTGTCTGTGTGTGCCTTGCCCAAGCATTAATAAAGATAAGAGAAGCCATAGCTACCAAACAGAGTTTTCAAAACCCCTCCCTGGTTTCCCTGGCTGCCAGGCTGCGTGTGCAGACATACAGAGCCGCTGATGCAGGAACTGTTATCACCATCCGATTATTGTCATTGTAATGCCTATTGAACGGCCCCTTTGTAAGTTCCTAGAGGGCAGGGACCGTGTCTTGGGCTGCTTTTCATGAATTCATGCCTTCCTGCTCCCATTCACTGATTCTACAAACGTTTATTGAGTGCAGCCCTCACGGTGCCTGCCACAGTGCTGGAGAGACAGAGAATATATCGCATGCTGGGTGTCCTCAGCAGCCCAGGCCTGCCCTGGCCACCAGCCCTCCTCCTGTCTACCCTTCCAGGAAAGGAGCCCCAAAGAGGGCAACGGGCTCTGCCATCTACAGCAGTCGTGAGGCCAGAAGGCAACAGGCGGCGTCTTCTTCGATCAACGTCTTTATTCTGCCTGAACTTTCTACAGTGCCACCATATTTCTTTTAAAATAAACACAGAAAGTCTAATGAAATCTAGCTTTTAAACCTACAGTTTTAAAACTAACATTCTACTTTTCTCATCCTTGGCTTCCCACTTGAATCACCTTGGGGATATTCAAAGACGGGTGCTGGGTCCCACACACAGTGAACGCAATCTTATTTGGCCAGGGTCCTGGTCAATTTCGGAGCTCCTGGAAGATCTGAAGGTGTGGCCAAGTTGAGAAGCACCCTTCAAAGCCAAGACAGAGGAGTGAAAGCCTCAGGCTCACAAGTGGGGGTTGCTCTCTCAGATTTGTGTCTCTGTGCACCTGCCTGTGTACTGGGGCCGGGGGAATATCCTGACTCTTCCCTGTCCTGAACCACTGTTCCCCAAACTGAGATCTCCATGCCTTCCTATCTGCTCCTGTGTCAAGAAACCCGCCTCTACTTGGGTCTCAGAACATGCCACTGTTGTCACCAGGCCAGGTAAGGCTCAGGATGCTGGCACAACAGGGGGCTGTCCACATCTTTCTTCTGGCTTCCATCTCTCCTCCAGGACTTCACCCTGCTCTTTTCTATGCCCCACACTGTCGGGTACATGCCACTCCCCTCCTGGAGACAGCAACCTCCTTTAAGAAGGAGACCCTTGGAGGTATCAATCCTCGCAGGCTTTCAGGAGATGCTGGGAGTGGGGCACTGGGGCCCAGAGCCTTCCTGACACATGGAAGAGTGCTGTTATCACCATCCGATTATTGTCATTGTAATGCCTATTGAACGGCCCTTTGTAAGTTCCTAGAGGGCAGGGACCGTGTCTTGGGCTGCTTTTCATGAATTCATGCCTTCCTGCTCCCATTCACTGATTCTACAAACGTTTATTGAGTGCAGCCCTCACGGTGCCTGCCACAGTGCTGGAGAGACAGAGAATATATCGCATGCTGGGTGTCCTCAGCAGCCCAGGCCTGCCCTGGCCACCAGCCCTCCTCCTGTCTACCCTTCCAGGAAAGGAGCCCCAAAGAGGGCAACGGCTCTGCCATCTACAGCAGTCGTGAGGCCAGAAGGCAACAGGCGGCGTCTTCTTCGATCAACGTCTTTATTCTGCCTGAACTTTCTACAGTGCCACCATATTTCTTTTAAAATAAACACAGAAAGTCTAATGAAATCTAGCTTTTAAACCTACAGTTTTAAAACTA
Organism: Tragulus kanchil; assembly: GCA_022376925.1. NCBI lineage: Eukaryota > Metazoa > Chordata > Mammalia > Artiodactyla > Tragulidae > Tragulus > Tragulus kanchil. The sequence continues at coordinate 40,461,439 of JAIOJX010000031.1, read as the reverse complement.
ACATTCTACTTTTCTCATCCTTGGCTTCCCACTTGAATCACCTTGGGGATATTCAAAGACGGTGCTGGGTCCCACACACAGTGAACGCAATCTTATTTGGCCAGGGTCCTGGTCAATTTCGGAGCTCCTGGAAGATCTGAAGGTGTGGCCAAGTTGAGAAGCACCCTTCAAAGCCAAGACAGAGGAGTGAAAGCCTCAGGCTCACAAGTGGGGGTTGCTCTCTCAGATTTGTGTCTCTGTGCACCTGCCTGTGTACTGGGGCCGGGGGAATATCCTGACTCTTCCCTGTCCTGAACCACTGTTCCCCAAACTGAGATCTCCATGCCTTCCTATCTGCTCCTGTGTCAAGAAACCCGCCTCTACTTGGGTCTCAGAACATGCCACTGTTGTCACCAGGCCAGGTAAGGCTCAGGATGCTGGCACAACAGGGGGCTGTCCACATCTTTCTTCTGGCTTCCACTCTCTCCTCCAGGACTTCACCCTGCTCTTTTCTATGCCCCACACTGTCGGGTACATGCCACTCCCCCTCCTGGAGACAGCAACCTCCTTTAAGAAGGGAGACCCCTTGGAGGTATCAATCCTCGCAGGCTTTCAGGAGATGCTGGGAGTGGGGCACTTTGGGGGGGGGCCCAGAGCCTTCCTGACACATGGAAGAGGTGCATGTTCTCACCTGTGTCCTTAAAGTTCATCTCCAAGGTCGTGCAGACCAAGAAGACTCCTGGAATGCAAATCAAAATCGCAAGGTGGTCCCACTTCCGACCCACCCAGAGGGTGGGCTTTGTTTAGAAAAAGGAAACTGAGTGTTGGCGAGGATGTGGAGAAATAGAAACTCTTATACATGCGTGGTCAGTGGGAAAACAAACTTCTGTAGCTGCTGTGGAGATGGGTTCCTCAAAAATTTACATAGAATTCTCCCGTAGTTCTGAAAATCACAGCAAGGCTCATGCCCAAGGAACAGAAAGCAGGGAGTCAGACACATGCACACACATGCCCATAGCAGCGTGTTTCACCACGAGCAAAAGGAGGAAACAGCCTGGATGTCAGATAAATGGATACATTCATGAATAAATTATACACACACACACACACACACACACACATATGTTTGTGTATGCATAAATGATTAGTGTATAAATATATATTATTATTCAATGGACAATATATATAAGACAAAGTATTAATACAATTGAATATTAGATGATGTTACAAAAGATGAAATTAAGATTATATAGAAAGGGACTTCCAGTGATTAAGAATCTCCCCATATCACAAGGCACAGCCTAAAAAAAAAGAAAAGAAGGAATTCTTTCCTCGAGCTCCCAGTGGTGACCACCCATCTCTGGATAGTGCCCCCTATTGCTTCCCTTTGCCTTGAAATTCTGAGAGGTCAAATCCAAAGAGGTTCCTCACCCTCCATTCTTGTGTCCCTCTTGGCCTCTGAGAAAACATATTGAAGGATAAAGTTCATCGTTCAGCTATTCTTAAGGTGTGTGTTTTGTTTTCGGAATATCCTCTGAAAGACACTGTAGGTATTTGAATTCCTTCTAGTGAGTCTGTCTGCCCTGAAGACAGAAGTGTGTTTGGGATGAGCCCATGAGGACAACGTGAAACTGGACCATCAACCAGAGGCTTTGGTACCCGGGCACCCATGTGGACACATGTATTTGAGAGTTTCCAAACACAGAATATTTCCCACTTTATACTCAACACTCTCAAAGCCCTCACATGTATCTAACTTGTTTGCTTCTAATCAAATCCAGTCACTTGGATAGATAAGAGCCTTTAAGGGTGCAGCCACTGTGTCCAAGTTCATCTCCAAGGTCGTGCAGACCAAGAAGACTCCTGGAATGCAAATCAAAATCGCAAGGTGGTCCCATTCCGACCCCCCCAGAGGGTGGGCTTTGTTTAGAAAAAGGAAACTGAGTGTTGGCGAGGATGTGGAGAAATAGAAACTCTTATACATGCGTGGTCAGTGGGAAAACAAACTTCTGTAGCTGCTGTGGAGATGGGTTCCTCAAAAATTTACATAGAATTCTCCCGTAGTTCTGAAAATCACAGCAAGGCTCATGCCCAAGGAACAGAAAGCAGGGAGTCAGACACATGCACACACATGCCCATAGCAGCGTGTTTCACCACGAGCAAAAGGAGGAAACAGCCTGGATGTCAGATAAATGGATACATTCATGAATAAATTATACACACACACACACACACACACACACATATGTTTGTGTATGCATAAATGATTAGTGTATAAATATATATTATTATTCAATGGACAATATATATAAGACAAAGTATTAATACAATTGAATATTAGATGATGTTACAAAAGATGAAATTAAGATTATATAGAAAGGGACTTCCAGTGATTAAGAATCTCCCCATATCACAAGGCACAGCCTAAAAAAAAAGAAAAGAAGGAATTCTTTCCTCGAGCTCCCAGTGGTGACCACCCATCTCTGGATAGTGCCCCCTATTGCTTCCCTTTGCCTTGAAATTCTGAGAGGTCAAATCCAAAGAGGTTCCTCACCCTCCATTCTTGTGTCCCTCTTGGCCTCTGAGAAAACATATTGAAGGATAAAGTTCATCGTTCAGCTATTCTTAAGGTGTGTGTTTTGTTTTCGGAATATCCTCTGAAAGACACTGTAGGTATTTGAATTCCTTCTAGTGAGTCTGTCTGCCCTGAAGACAGAAGTGTGTTTGGGATGAGCCCATGAGGACAACGTGAAACTGGACCATCAATCAGAGGCTTTGGTACCCGGGCACCCATGTGGACACATGTATTTGAGAGTTTCCAAACACAGAATATTTCCCACTTTATACTCAACACTCTCAAAGCCCTCACATGTATCTAACTTGTTTGCTTCTAATCAAATCCAGTCACTTGGATAGATAAGAGTCCAAGTGAGACCCAAAGATAACACAGCTAAGTGGTGACGACGTCCAAGCCTTGGGTCTCAGGGCTAGAAGGGCGAGCTTCAAGGGCAGCTTTGAGAGAGCTGATTCCCGAGGTTGCCAGCATGAAGATGTGCCCAAGTCGAAGACATGCTCTAGCAACATCATGATGCCTGGAAAACAAAGATGTAGGACTCTTGCTTCTAAGTAGGGAAGGCAGAGCAGGAGAACATTTGAAAAAGAGAATTTTGAGAAAGTACACTTTTTTAACAAAATGAGATCCATGAATTTATTTCATTATTGTCTTACATCTCAACTCTAGCACGGGCAGTTTTACAAGGAGATCAATCTGTTGAGTCACATGAAAATGCCAAGATCTGACTGTAACAGACCTCAGAAAGCATGAAATTCAAGTGGTTCAACCCAAGTCTTCAGTAACTCCTGAAACTGTAATACTTAAGCAGAAAATCTTTTCCTGGAGTATAAACAAATACACTTGAGGGGAGGGGAGTTCTAATTTCAAGGACAAGAAAGAAAAGAAAATCAGCCATTAGTAACATTGAAGTGAATGTTTAAATTCCTATAAAGAAAGAAAAATTGGAAAAAAAAAAAAAAACAAACAAGGCTTTTATGTAGTTATGTGTGTGTGTTCAGTTGCTTCAGTCATATTCCACTCTTTGCAACCCCATAGACTGTAGCCTGCCAGGCTCCTCTGTCCACTTGTACGTGTGGAGATATGCAAAATGATCAATGGGCAAATACAAAAGCCATATGTCCCTTTCGAAAGTCCTAGGGCAGCAGTCACAATGTATGATGGAGCGAGGTGTGAAATTCATACCAGGGAAGAGCTGAGGGTCTCTGGCCAGTGAGCACACAGCATATGTGCTGGATGGGGCCAGGGTTCCAACAAAGGCTGCTGCACAGCAGAACAGATACAGCACAGCAGAACAGGTACAAGATAGATGGCTCGTTAAACATTGCCAGCATACTTGAGCGGTGCCATTCCACGGTAATGTTTTCCAAACTCAGAATATTTCCCACTTTATACTCAACACTCTCAAAGCCCTCACATGTATCTAACTTGTTTGCTTCTAATCAAATCCAGTCACTTGGATAGATAAGAGTCCAAGTGAGACCCAAAGATAACACAGCTAAGTGGTGACGACGTCCAAGCCTTGGGTCTCAGGGCTAGAAGGGCGAGCTTCAAGGGCAGCTTTGAGAGAGCTGATTCCCGAGGTTGCCAGCATGAAGATGTGCCCAAGTCGAAGACATGCTCTAGCAACATCATGATGCCTGGAAAACAAAGATGTAGGACTCTTGCTTCTAAGTAGGGAAGGCAGAGCAGGAGAACATTTGAAAAAGAGAATTTTGAGAAAGTACACTTTTTTAACAAAATGAGATCCATGAATTTATTTCATTATTGTCTTACATCTCAACTCTAGCACGGGCAGTTTTACAAGGAGATCAATCTGTTGAGTCACATGAAAATGCCAAGATCTGACTGTAACAGACCTCAGAAAGCATGAAATTCAAGTGGTTCAACCCAAGTCTTCAGTAACTCCTGAAACTGTAATACTTAAGCAGAAAATCTTTTCCTGGAGTATAAACAAATACACTTGAGGGGAGGGGAGTTCTAATTTCAAGGACAAGAAAGAAAAGAAAATCAGCCATTAGTAACATTGAAGTGAATGTTTAAATTCCTATAAAGAAAGAAAAATTGGAAAAAAAAAAAAAAAACAAACAAGGCTTTTATGTAGTTATGTGTGTGTGTTCAGTTGCTTCAGTCATATTCCACTCTTTGCAACCCCATAGACTGTAGCCTGCCAGGCTCCTCTGTCCACTTGTACGTGTGGAGATATGCAAAATGATCAATGGGCAAATACAAAAGCCATATGTCCCTTTCGAAAGTCCTAGGGCAGCAGTCACAATGTATGATGGAGCGAGGTGTGAAATTCATACCAGGGAAGAGCTGAGGGTCTCTGGCCAGTGAGCACACAGCATATGTGCTGGATGGGGCCAGGGTTCCAACAAAGGCTGCTGCACAGCAGAACAGATACAGCACAGCAGAACAGGTACAAGATAGATGGCTCGTTAAACATTGCCAGCATACTTGAGCGGTGCCATTCCACGGTCAAAGCCAGGATAATGGTCGCAAGGACATTGTGTAGCAGCGAGTTGGCTAATTTCAACCTGGTTAAAGCTCTTGCTTATCTTTGTTGGTTTTACAAAGATTAAGGCCCTTTCTCCACTTTGAATGCATCACAGCTGCCCGGCAGAGCATTCCTGAAGTTTTGTCTGAATTCCCGCTGCTAAGAGGGGCCCAGCAGAACTTGGCACATGCAAAGACTTGTCTGACTCCACCTTGGAGCTGCTTCTCCCCAGAAGATCTGGGCCACTCTCTCCTCTGACTTCTGGGTGGAACAGTCTGGAGTCAAGGTGGTCTTAGCAGGACAATCTCCCTGTGGGCTTCCAAATGCATCTGCTGTGGATTTCTATTTCTGATTAAGACCAATTCATTCACTACTTTTGTGGAAAAGGGTAAACACCATCGTAAATTCCATCCGGTGAATCACGGGGAGGTTGTGGTTCAAATTCAATCTGTTTGCTTTCAGAAGGGGGCCCTTGGCTTCTTATCTTTATGTACAAAAGAAAATCAGACTCAGCCTGGACCTGCAGCCAATGGATACGCACCTGGCCCACACAGCTGCCATGGGGCCTCTCTCTGCGGCTTCTCTCCCCTATTTGCAGACAAAGGCAGAGGGGCTGATGTAGAGAAGGATGGCCTGGGGCCTGTGTCCATAGGCCCAGAGCAGAGCTAGCTGTGGGCATTACCTTGGTATGTTAGGAAAAGCGATGACTTGACCAATTCAGTATTTCTGGCAACTCAGATGGCTTCTTCTCTTATAGGTGGTGTGTGGCTATCTTACCTTGCTGAGGAAGTGCTGTATTTACCTTAGACAGACTCTTTGCCCAAATTGATTATTTCCAGCTGTAAACATTAAGAAATTGTGCCCAGTAGATAAGCTTTAAAATTAATCTTTTTGACTACATCTAAAACAAGAAGGGACCAAAAGGAGCTGAGGGTCTCTGGCCAGTGAGCACACAGCATATGTGCTGGATGGGGCCAGGGTTCCAACAAAGGCTGCTGCACAGCAGAACAGATACAGCACAGCAGAACAGGTACAAGATAGATGGCTCGTTAAACATTGCCAGCATACTTGAGCGGTGCCATTCCACGGTCAAAGCCAGGATAATGGTCGCAAGGACATTGTGTAGCAGCGAGTTGGCTAATTTCAACCTGGTTAAAGCTCTTGCTTATCTTTGTTGGTTTTACAAAGATTAAGGCCCTTTCTCCACTTTGAATGCATCACAGCTGCCCGGCAGAGCATTCCTGAAGTTTTGTCTGAATTCCCGCTGCTAAGAGGGGCCCAGCAGAACTTGGCACATGCAAAGACTTGTCTGACTCCACCTTGGAGCTGCTTCTCCCCAGAAGATCTGGGCCACTCTCTCCTCTGACTTCTGGGTGGAACAGTCTGGAGTCAAGGTGGTCTTAGCAGGACAATCTCCCTGTGGGCTTCCAAATGCATCTGCTGTGGATTTCTATTTCTGATTAAGACCAATTCATTCACTACTTTTGTGGAAAAGGGTAAACACCATCGTAAATTCCATCCGGTGAATCACGGGGAGGTTGTGGTTCAAATTCAATCTGTTTGCTTTCAGAAGGGGGCCCTTGGCTTCTTATCTTTATGTACAAAAGAAAATCAGACTCAGCCTGGACCTGCAGCCAATGGATACGCACCTGGCCCACACAGCTGCCATGGGGCCTCTCTGCGGCTTCTCTCCCTATTTGCAGACAAAGGCAGAGGGGCTGATGTAGAGAAGGATGGCCTGGGGCCTGTGTCCATAGGCCCAGAGCAGAGCTAGCTGTGGGCATTACCTTGGTATGTTAGGAAAAGCGATGACTTGACCAATTCAGTATTTCTGGCAACTCAGATGGCTTCTTCTCTTATAGGTGGTGTGTGGCTATCTTACCTTGCTGAGGAAGTGCTGTATTTACCTTAGACAGACTCTTTGCCCAAATTGATTATTTCCAGCTGTAAACATTAAGAAATTGTGCCCAGTAGATAAGCTTTAAAATTAATCTTTTTGACTACATCTACAGAAGCAAAGAAGGAACCAAAAAGGAAAAGAGCAAAATTTTTAAAAACCCAAACAAAACAAATTACTATTTAAAATATATATACACACTATAATATATATACATATATACACACACACACATAAAAGAGTTGGCCAGAATGCCCAACTCTATGCTACTGCATCATTTCACTGTATTTTCTTTCACCATGAATTTCAACAAATTCTGTTAACAAGTCAGAATCAGAGATCTTGCTAACCTTTTTAACTGTCCCAAACCTCATCAGTGAAATGGGGAAAATAAAGAAACTCGCTCTTTGATTTGGGGTGAGTCAACAGAATAATATGCTGTTGGACCCAGGACACAGCAAGTCCTCATTAAATAGGAAGAACGGGTCCAACCCCAGCTCCCTGGGCTTCTGCCTTCAGAGGCCTCACTTGTTGGAATGATTACATGCTTAGCGTCTGGTCCAGCTCAGTGCTCCTTGAGAAAAATCCCAGAACTGGATAATCAGTGTACCAAGCTCTGAAAGCCAGGATGACACATGACCTCTCAGAGCCACACTCTATTGCTCACAGTTTGGCAAAGAGTAAAAGAGAAAAGCAGTGTAATGATTTGACACAAGGCTTTCATGAAATTTTCTCCAGGTTCTCATCAGCTGTCCTTCATGGATGAGCCATGCACACCTACAAGTGGGTGAGAGGGGAGTTGAGGGAAAGCCTTCTCCTCCCATGTCCCTTCTCAACTCTAGAAATCGACTGCCTGGACCTGGGGACGCACCTGGCCCACACAGCTGCCATGGGGCCTCTCTGCGGCTTCTCTCTCTATTTGCAGACAAAGGCAGAGGGGCTGATGTAGAGAAGGATGGCCTGGGGCCTGTGTCCATAGGCCCAGAGCAGAGCTAGCTGTGGGCATTACCTTGGTATGTTAGGAAAAGCGATGACTTGACCAATTCAGTATTTCTGGCAACTCAGATGGCTTCTTCTCTTATAGGTGGTGTGTGGCTATCTTACCTTGCTGAGGAAGTGCTGTATTTACCTTAGACAGACTCTTTGCCCAAATTGATTATTTCCAGCTGTAAACATTAAGAAATTGTGCCCAGTAGATAAGCTTTAAAATTAATCTTTTTGACTACATCTACAGAAGCAAAGAAGGAACCAAAAAGGAAAAGAGCAAAATTTTTAAAAACCCAAACAAAACAAATTACTATTTAAAATATATATACACACTATAATATATATACATATATACACACACACACATAAAAGAGTTGGCCAGAATGCCCAACTCTATGCTACTGCATCATTTCACTGTATTTTCTTTCACCATGAATTTCAACAAATTCTGTTAACAAGTCAGAATCAGAGATCTTGCAAACCCTTTTTTAACTGTCCCAAACCTCATCAGTGAAATGGGGAAAATAAAGAAACTCGCTCTTTGATTTGGGGTGAGTCAACAGAATAATATGCTGTTGGACCCAGGACACAGCAAGTCCTCATTAAATAGGGAGAACGGGTCCAACCCCAGCTCCCTGGGCTTCTGCCTTCAGAGGCCTCACTTGTTGGAATGATTACATGCTTAGCGTCTGGTCCAGCTCAGTGCTCCTTGAGAAAAATCCCAGAACTGGATAATCAGTGTACCAAGCTCTGAAAGCCAGGATGACACATGACCTCTCAGAGCCACACTCTATTGCTCACAGTTTGGCAAAGAGTAAAAGAGAAAAGCAGTGTAATGATTTGACACAAGGCTTTCATGAAATTTTCTCCAGGTTCTCATCAGCTGTCCTTCATGGATGAGCCATGCACACCTACAAGTGGGTGAGAGGGGAGTTGAGGGAAAGCCTTCTCCTCCCATGTCCCTTCTCAACTCTAGAAACCATGGTGCCCAGGGAATCGGTCATTTCCTGTCAAATGACCTCAACACATGAATTCCTATAATAAAAAGACCTCAACTTGCTTCCTTGGGTCTGCTGCAGGCCTGGACTCCAGTGGGAGATCTCATAGGCATCAAGTTGACGTCAAGACTTGGATATGATTAAGAAGTAACAGGGACTTCTCTGGTAGTCTAGTGGGTAAAAGCCTACAGTTCCATTGCAAGGGGCACAGGTTTGATTCCTGCACGCCATGTGGCACAGCCAAAAATAAATAAATAAGTAAAAGTAAGATGGAAAAAAGAAGTAACAGATTTATGAGTCATTAATAGGATTGTGGTACGCTGTTTTAAAAGGTAACTCATTTGCAGTACCAGAATCTAGGATACATTTCCAGTCATGCATTTATTACAAAGACAGCAAATAAAGTCAATCTTTCAGACAAGATCATTTCTTAAATTGGAAACTACTTAGATCTGCTGTGTCCAATACGCTAGCCATGAGCCACGTGCGGCCACTAAGCCTTGGAAAGGTGACTGGTTCAAATTGAAATGTAAAATATGCATGAAATTTTGATGACTTAATATGCAAAAAGATGTAAAAACAATAATTTTATATGGATATACTGACATAATGTTTGGGTATATCAGGCTAAATAAAGCACTAACATTAATTTTCCCTGTTTCTTTTTATTTTTTAAGGTTAATTATGTGTCTAGAATTTGTGTGGTCACTCTATGCTTACCAAATATTACTTGTTAATAATATCATTAATAAATATTATTCAAGTAAAAAGCCATTTTAACCAGGATTTTAACAAGGGACTGGGTCTTTGAGGTGTCATTTGCAAACAGTGCTTAGACGTCTGGTCCAGCTCAGTGCTCCTTGAGAAAAATCCCAGAACTGGATAATCAGTGTACCAAGCTCTGAAAGCCAGGATGACACATGACCTCTCAGAGCCACACTCTATTGCTCACAGTTTGGCAAAGAGTAAAAGAGAAAAGCAGTGTAATGGTTTGACACAAGGCTTTCATGAAATTTTCTCCAGGTTCTCATCAGCTGTCCTTCATGGATGAGCCATGCACACCTACAAGTGGGTGAGAGGGGAGTTGAGGGAAAGCCTTCTCCTCCCATGTCCCTTCTCAACTCTAGAAACCATGGTGCCCAGGGAATCGGTCATTTCCTGTCAAATGACCTCAACACATGAATTCCTATAATAAAAAGACCTCAACTTGCTTCCTTGGGTCTGCTGCAGGCCTGGACTCCAGTGGGAGATCTCATAGGCATCAAGTTGACGTCAAGACTTGGATATGATTAAGAAGTAACAGGGACTTCTCTGGTAGTCTAGTGGGTAAAAGCCTACACTTCCATTGCAAGGGGCACAGGTTTGATTCCTGCACGCCATGTGGCACAGCCAAAATAAATAAATAAGTAAAAGTAAGATGGAAAAAAGAAGCAACAGATTTATGAGTCATTAATAGGATTGTGGTACGCTGTTTTAAAAGGTAACTCATTTGCAGTACCAGAATCTAGGATACATTTCCAGTCATGCATTTATTACAAAGACAGCAAATAAAGTCAATCTTTCAGACAAGATCATTTCTTAAATTGGAAACTACTTAGATCTGCTGTGTCCAATACGCTAGCCATGAGCCACGTGCGGCCACTAAGCCTTGGAAAGGTGACTGGTTCAAATTGAAATGTAAAATATGCATGAAATTTTGATGACTTAATATGCAAAAAGATGTAAAAACAATAATTTTATATGGATATACTGACATAATGTTTGGGTATATCAGGCTAAATAAAGCACTAACATTAATTTTCCCTGTTTCTTTTTATTTTTTAAGGTTAATTATGTGTCTAGAATTTGTGTGGTCACTCTATGCTTACCAAATATTACTTGTTAATAATATCATTAATAAATATTATTCAAGTAAAAAGCCATTTTAACCAGGATTTTAACAAGGGACTGGGTCTTTGAGGTGTCATTTGCAAACAGTGCTTAGACATCTAAGCTGATGCATAAGTTATTTCAAAAAAATTTTACCTGTTTACTTATTTTAGTTTTCATTGAAATACAAATGATTTATGATGTGTTAGTTTCAGGTATATAGCAAAGTAATTCATTCTTTTTAACATTCTTCTTTTAACATTCTTTTCCATCACAGGTTACTACAAGATACTGAATATAGTTCCCTGGGTTATACAGTAGATCTTGGGTGGTTATCAATTTTATATAAAGTCAACTGTATCTATTAATCCCAAACTCCTAACTTAGCCCCTCTCCCATCTTTCTCCTTTGGTACCCAAAGGTTTGCTTTCTCTATCTATGAGTCTATTTCTCTTTTGTAAGTAAGTTTATTTGTATCATTTTTTAGATCCTATAAAAGTGGTATTGTATGATATATATCTTTCTCAGTCTGACTTATTTCACTTACTATGATAATCTCTAGGCCCATGCATGTTGCTGCAAATGGCCTTGTTTCATTTTTATATGATGAATACTCCACTATGCATACATGCCACATCTTCTTTATCCATTTATCTGTTGTGAACATTTAGGTTGTTTTCACATCCTGGCTAATGTAAATAATGCCACTGTGAACATGGGAGTGCACGTGTCTTTTCATTGATCTATCCACTTGGGAATTCTTGCCTCTAGGTGCTGTGGCTGGCACTCACTAGTTCCCTGCTACGGTGAAGTTATTATTTCAGAAGCAGAGGTGGCCAGTAAGCAATAAAAATAGGAAAAAACTGAATTGTAGTGCATGCTGGTCAATGGATGCCACAGCAAAAATAGAAGGGGAGAGGATGAGGGAGGTGTGGGTGCATGAATTTCCACGGTAAATTCGGTATTTTCTCAGAAAGATTAATATTGGAGGAGCAGCATGTTACCAGCGTGGAAGGAGACTCTCCACATGGGTTGGAGGTTGGCCTGACTAGAGACAAAACAATGTTAAAGCAGCCCGATAGGGAATGGTAGGGACATTTTTTGGGGGCATTCTGTTAATAATATCATTAATAAATATTATTCAAGTAAAAAGCCATTTTAACCAGGATTTTAACAAGGGACTGGGTCTTTGAGGTGTCATTTGCAAACAGTGCTTAGACATCTAAGCTGATGCATAAGTTATTTCAAAAAAATTTTACCTGTTTACTTATTTTAGTTTTCATTGAAATACAAATGATTTATGATGTGTTAGTTTCAGGTATATAGCAAAGTAATTCATTCTTTTTAACATTCTTCTTTTAACATTCTTTTCCATCACAGGTTGCTACAAGATACTGAATATAGTTCCCTGGGTTATACAGTAGATCTTGGGTGGTTATCAATTTTATATAAAGTCAACTGTATCTATTAATCCCAAACTCCTAACTTAGCCCCTCTCCCATCTTTCTCCTTTGGTAACCAAAGGTTTGCTTTCTCTATCTATGAGTCTATTTCTCTTTTGTAAGTAAGTTTATTTGTATCATTTTTTAGATCCTATAAAAGTGGTATTGTATGATATATATCTTTCTCAGTCTGACTTATTTCACTTACTATGATAATCTCTAGGCCCATGCATGTTGCTGCAAATGGCCTTGTTTCATTTTTATATGATGAATACTCCACTGTGCATACATGCCACATCTTCTTTATCCATTTATCTGTTGTGAACATTTAGGTTGTTTTCACATCCTGGCTAATGTAAACAATGCCACTGTGGACATGGGAGTGCACGTGTCTTTTCATTGATCTATCCACTTGGGAATTCTTGCCTCTGGGTGCTGTGGCTGGCACTCACTAGTTCCCTGCTACGGTGAAGTTATTATTTCAGAAGCAGAGGTGGCCAGTAAGCAATAAAAATAGGAAAAAACTGAATTGTAGTGCATGCTGGTCAATGGATGCTACAGCAAAAATAGAAGGGGAGAGGATGAGGGAGGTGTGAGTGCATGAATTTCCATGGTAAATTTGGTATTTTCTCAGAAAGATTAATATTGGAGGAGCAGCATGTTACCAGCGTGGAAGGAGACTCTCCACATGGGTTGGAGGTTGGCCTGACTAGAGACAAAGAGCAGGAGGGATCCTGTATGCCACAACTAAGACAGACATAGCCAAATAAACAAATAAATATTTAAAAAAATAAAAAGAGATAGAGGACATCGTTCAACTGAGTTAGGGTTATCTTCATTTTCAATTTGGGGTGACATTCTAGACAGGTATAAATAAAATGAATTAGGCTGGAAATTCTTTGATTCCATTCACAGCCCCTGAGAGCTGGCGGTGGTAAATGCTGTGCTGGCCTCTTGAAGGAATGGCTGGAGCTGAATGCTGTCCAGAAACAAAGCAGGTTTTAAAAATAAACGTCATTTAGGATGTGACTAACCGACTCCCACTTCCTATGTGTGTCTTTACGTCTATAACCTTTCTGCGTGTAACTTTCAGGCAGGTTTCCTCTGACCCACCTTCCACCTGGGCTCAGGAAGGCATATGCCAGGAGAGCGACAGTGATTCCGGCTAACACGGTGAGTCAGGAACATATGGTGTCCAGAGCTCTCTGTTTACTCTTCTACCTGAAAGATTAGTCAGCCAGAGGCACAGAATCAGCCTGAATGCCATCTGCCATTCCCTGGTGCAGGTTGAAGGGGACAGGTCAGCCCTACATACCTTGATAGCTAGGGGAGGGCCTGGACCATCAAGAATGTGAAAGCTGCAGCCTGATGAAGGTAAGGCTTCTGTTGTCCCTGCTGTCAGCCCATCCTTTCTCATCAAGCAAGGGGAGAGCTGCATCTGGGGAATGAAGATGGGCCTTGAGCTATTGTGGTTCTGGTTTGTCCCAGGGTCTTTGGTGGACCTCTTGCCAGCCCCGAGACTCCAGGCAGCTGCCCTCACTCTGCTCCAGCTGGTCTGCGGACTCTGGAGTTGGTCTAAGAGTTCAAGGTATTCTGCACAGAAAGCTAGTGATCTATCAGTAGAAAGATTCTAGACTTTGACCCCTATTTCTGCCTGCTTTTCAGATCAGGTCTTGAGGTCTTGGGTAGCTTTTTCAACCTCCCTAATTCTGCCTTTCTTTGTCTGTTGAATGACAATCCTTACAAGGCTGTTGCCTAGGATGAACTGATCTGAGATAATCTATGTAAAGCACCTGGATTTAGCAGGAGGGAAATAAAAGTGAATGCCCTTCCCCCTTTGCTGGATTATCTGTCTTCCCTCACCACCCACTTCAGAGAAATTCCTTGTGAACAGAAAGCTGTTACGTCATTTGTCTGTAATCCTCATGATAAAATAAAACTCCCATCAAAATAATGTTGATGTCCCATTGGCATGGCCAGGTCATAGAAATAATGATGTGGTGAAAATAAAGTTGATGTTATTGGCTCAAGGAAAGAGATTAGCAAGTCACTGTGAAGAGAGAGAAACTGGCACTGGGGGAGCCTGAATCCTTCTCCATCAAGAGCAGAATTGCACATGACAGTGTTGGACTTCTGTGAGCTTTCAAGACACATGCTTTGGATAAAATGCTTGCTAGTCTCCATCATTCCAAGTTCACTTCCTGGGGATCCTCTATTCCATCAAAACTGACCCCAGTTCTCAGCCTACCAGCCCGAGAAGGAGGCTGACTTGGCTATGGGTTTCATAAATAAATGATCCCTTGAGGGAGTTTTTCTATCTTTCAGTTGAGGACAAGGTATAAAGTTGCAAGTCACAAAGTTCTAAATTATGAAAGGCTGTCCACCAGATTTCTGGGCTTCCAAGGTAGCTCAGTGGTAAAGAAACCACTTGCAGTGCAGGAGACCCAGAAGATGAATGTTCGATCATGGATTAGAAAGATCCCCTGTTGGAGGAAATGGCAACTCACTCCAGCCTTCTTGCCTGGAGAGCCTCATGGATAGAGGAGCCTGGTGAGCTACAGGGTTGCAAAGAGTTGTATAGGACTGAAGGACTATACACTCTGCAAGATTTCTACTCGGATTTCTGCCTTGGATTTTGTTACAAGATTTGTCCAATTAGCAGCCACCAGCTCCCAGTTGCCATTCCCCCGGGGAATTTTCTATGCAGGTTCAAGGTATTCTGCACAAAACTTCTAGATTGACCCCTATTTCTGCCTGCTTTTCAGATCAGGTCTTGAGGTCTTGGGTAGCTTTTTCAACCTCCCTAATTCTGCCTTTCTTTGTCTGTTGAATGACAATCCTTACAAGGCTGTTGCCTAGGATGAACTGATCTGAGATAATCTATGTAAAGCACCTGGATTTAGCAGGAGGGAAATAAAAGTGAATGCCCTTCCCCCTTTGCTGGATTATCTGTCTTCCCTCACCACCCACTTCAGAGAAATTCCTTGTGAACAGAAAGCTGTTACGTCATTTGTCTGTAATCCTCATGATAAAATAAAACTCCCATCAAAATAATGTTGATGTCCCATTGGCATGGCCAGGTCATAGAAATAATGATGTGGTGAAAATAAAGTTGATGTTATTGGCTCAAGGAAAGAGATTAGCAAGTCACTGTGAAGAGAGAGAAACTGGCACTGGGGGAGCCTGAATCCTTCTCCATCAAGAGCAGAATTGCACATGACAGTGTTGGACTTCTGTGAGCTTTCAAGACACATGCTTTGGATAAAATGCTTGCTAGTCTCCATCATTCCAAGTTCACTTCCTGGGGATCCTCTATTCCATCAAAACTGACCCCAGTTCTCAGCCTACCAGCCCGAGAAGGAGGCTGACTTGGCTATGGGTTTCATAAATAAATGATCCCTTGAGGGAGTTTTTCTATCTTTCAGTTGAGGACAAGGTATAAAGTTGCAAGTCACAAAGTTCTAAATTATGAAAGGCTGTCCACCAGATTTCTGGGCTTCCAAGGTAGCTCAGTGGTAAAGAAACCACTTGCAGTGCAGGAGACCCAGAAGATGAATGTTCGATCATGGATTAGAAAGATCCCCTGTTGGAGGAAATGGCAACTCACTCCAGCCTTCTTGCCTGGAGAGCCTCATGGATAGAGGAGCCTGGTGAGCTACAGGGTTGCAAAGAGTTGTATAGGACTGAAGGACTATACACTCTGCAAGATTTCTACTCCGGATTTCTGCCTTGGATTTTGTTACAAGATTTGTCCAATTAGCAGCCACCAGCTCCCAGTTGCTATATTCAACACAAAATTTTCCTGGGGCCAGTTACAGGGAAATTGTGACAACATCCGGCCAACCTCAGAGAAATCGATTCAGGCTGGGAGGGTGGACTTTGTTCACCCATGCTGTTCCAATGAATATTTTCAGGCTTAAGGAACAGACTGTCCAAAAATCAAATTCATTGATTTTTCCAAAGGGCAAGGACAAGCAGATGGCCCTAAGTAAAGGAGGTGTCTGCCATGACTTTCCAGCACTCACGCTGTATTCTTCATGTCAAACAGATGCTCACCTGGAGGGTGAAGAGAAATCAAAACAATAAAACAAGACAAAACAAAGTTTGGCTACCATGGAATATGCAGGGGGCAGAGGGTATTTTCTATAGAAAAGCTGAACCATCCCCACACCTCATACCCTGAGACCAGTCATCTCCACAAGCTTCTGTGCCCACTGGACCTCTGGTTCTGACTTCCGGTCTCCACACCAGCAAAGGATCGCTGGGGTCAGGACAGCTCTGTTCAAGCAAAATAAGACCAGCCCCAGAGGGACATGTGTCAGGGACTAGAGTCCAGCCACCATAAATGCCAACAGACAACAGACTCCGGGAGGGGAGCACAACTGCACACGATTCTTCTTATGGACGCAAAGTGGACCCCATGGCCGGGTGGAAAATAATGACTTTTGGGACCCATGGGAGTGGACTCCAGCACCAGCGAGGTCACTCCTGAGATGAGCTCGTCTCTTCTGAGATGGTCACACTCTGGATTCTTCCCAGATTTGGTTTCTTCCTCCTTAAAATGGAATAAAGATGCCTGTGTTGAAATGGACTTTCAGTTGAGGACAAGGTATAAAGTTGCAAGTCACAAAGTTCTAAATTATGAAAGGCTGTCCACCAGATTTCTGGGCTTCCAAGGTAGCTCAGTGGTAAAGAAACCACTTGCAGTGCAGGAGACCCAGAAGATGAATGTTCGATCATGGATTAGAAAGATCCCCTGTTGGAGGAAATGGCAACTCACTCCAGCCTTCTTGCCTGGAGAGCCTCATGGATAGAGGAGCCTGGTGAGCTACAGGGTTGCAAAGAGTTGTATAGGACTGAAGGACTATACACTCTGCAAGATTTCTACTCCGGATTTCTGCCTTGGATTTTGTTACAAGATTTGTCCAATTAGCAGCCACCAGCTCCCAGTTGCTATATTCAACACAAAATTTTCCTGGGGCCAGTTACAGGGAAATTGTGACAACATCCGGCCAACCTCAGAGAAATCGATTCAGGCTGGGAGGGTGGACTTTGTTCACCCATGCTGTTCCAATGAATATTTTCAGGCTTAAGGAACAGACTGTCCAAAAATCAAATTCATTGATTTTTCCAAAGGGCAAGGACAAGCAGATGGCCCTAAGTAAAGGAGGTGTCTGCCATGACTTTCCAGCACTCACGCTGTATTCTTCATGTCAAACAGATGCTCACCTGGAGGGTGAAGAGAAATCAAAACAATAAAACAAGACAAAACAAAGTTTGGCTACCATGGAA